>OY725347.1:11807720-14284582 GCA_963243735.1 Neocrepidodera transversa
CTATATTACACCCATAAAACATAAATATTATCTTTTATATACAATAAACGTCTACAGATATAAACACAGAGATATCTACATTAATATAATAATACACATTAATAAAATAATACTCTAATTAAGTCACTGTAGACTTAATTATATTAGGTATATATTTATTAAAACAATAGATTATGGCTGATTTTGTTCTGCTATGATTGCGTTTTGTTTGTTTAGTTTTTTCGTAAAGAATCGATAAAATATATGATTACTATCCTTCCTCAAATTCTCAAATATCTAACGGCTCACTTACCATAAGTACCGCGTTTTTTACTCTTTTCTAAACTACTAGTTCTCTGTACATCACTAAATTCTGGAATATTGTCCGTATTTTGCCTATAATAAAGTCTTTTGTCCATTGGAACGGGTGGTAGTGGTCTTGGAGGACGCATTTCGTTTTGTGCCTGGTAAACCACATATCTAGGATCAACGTTTTGATACCTTCTATTCATGTCATTGGCACTAGCTGTCAGTCTTGAATTTCGGACAAAATTTTGATTGGGATGTAATTGTCCAAGCATTACACCAGATTTCCTTATGTTCATAGAAGGACTGTCTCTGTCGTGTATTTGCCCATACATATCGCATACTTTATCCCTTACAGTTATTTGCTTCGGTACACCTCTAGTGTAACCATAAGTAGGTTCTGTTATGTTTTGTCTAGAAGAGTAAACAATACTTTGTTGGTCATTGGGAACGTAACCTCCAAAATATCCGTATATATCATCCTTTACATATATCTGCCTTCTAGGTGAATTGTCGTATGACATTCTTCTAGCAACATGTTGCTCAAGTGGTTCTGCAAGCTGCATAGAATTATACCTTGGTATTCTATTATCATTGCTTTTAGAATTGTAAATAGGTTCTTGTTGAATTTGTTTATAGAAATTAGCATTTTGGTATTGTGGATCTTGTTGCCTAGGAATATGATCATAAGGTCTGTTTGTATATCCGTATATTTCTTTTCCATCAACTATTAGTTTGGAAGTTTGCTGTTGATTTGGAAGAAACACATCATCGTCTATACTGTCGGGCCTTCGTTGCGGTGGACTCTGAGTATACCCGTTTCTGGTAGGCCAAACCTTTTGCTGACCACCAGTGAAACTGACCTTCTTTTGCTGTTGATCTTCTTCCAACTCCCTTACAGGAGTTGTGAGACTGCCTCTTTTAAAAATGGGTCTGTATATTGAATTTCCGTTCGTTCTGGGTACGGAATCAATGGTACGTCGTTCAGGTGCGTTTCTTCTAAAATTCTGTTGGTAATTAGGATAATTTATAATAGCTCGTCCTTCTGGTATAGGCACAGGTTGATATCTTCTGTAGTTATCAATGTTTTCTTGAGATTTTGGATCTCGAGGTAAACTCAGGCTTCTTCTACCGTTTCGTTGAGAAGATGGTGAAGAGCTTCTTGATTTTCTGAAGTAAATTGGATCTTCAGCATAACCAAAAGGCATTATCTGCATTTGGTAGTAATAAAGATCTATGTTTTCTTGTTCTTTCAATTTCTTTATTTCCTTCCAATAATAAGCTTCCACGTTTCTACGCATTTCTTCTTTTTGGGGTGATGGGGTGCTGCTTGAGGGAGGAATTCTTAGATCTACAGGAGTAGAAGAACGTGAACTTTGTGATCGTAATGGAAACAGTTCGGGACTTTGTAACAGAGTGTTAGGAGTAGGAGATCTCATAGTTGTAGAGTTCATTATGGTATTTCCCACAAGTCTTTCTTGTGAACTTATAAGAGATTGATTTTTTGGTGATAATGGGCTTATTCTTGAAAGATTTACATTTTCAGGAATTCTTGATTGGGGATATCTGTTTTCATAATTAAGCGAGTGAAGAATTTTGTTTTCATAATTTGGCGACGGTTGGCCATTTTGAGAAATTTTTGACGCCTGATAGTTTCTTGATTGAAGATTTCTGTTTTCATAATTAGCAGATAGATGACCATTTTCAGGTATTTTTGGAGACGCTTGATAATTTCTGTTAGGTGACAATTGATCAGGAACCCTCGGTACTGGAGGCTTACTGGTCACTGTTGCTCTTTGAACATTATCAGGATAATCGATGCTCAAATCAAGTTTCAGATGACTCGAACTCAATTGATTCTTTCTTTTTGTTGGTGTAGGTGATCTAGAACCTCTAAGTAGTTCTGTTGCTATTAGCTTCTCAGTACTGACGTGATGATGGGGTATAGGAGATCTCATTCTAGGAGACATGGGTCCAATATCTCTGTTAGGCGGAAGTCTTATTTTAGATGGTTCTAAAGATGGGGATCTAGGAGGTTTCTGGTTTATTTTTGTTGACGAATTTCGAACCCACACATCGTCCTTCTTGTCTATGTTGTCGAAAACTGTTCCATACGTTTCGTCTAAAATTGGATGAGAAATTTTATCATCTGAGCTAGACGGATGTTGCGACAAATAATTTTGTTTGTTTAATGTTTGAGGTTTAGGACTAATTACAGGTTTATTGGTGTTTTGATAAGGATTTGGTAGAGGCCTTTCTGAATTGATTGGGATTAAAGCTTTTGGATTTACTAATCGAACATCTTGTCTAAGTTCTTGAGCCCTTGGAGGGGTGTCTCTTTGATTTTCTGCGAATCTGATTGCTTTATAGGGGCTATCTTGCTCTTTTTCGGATTCAATGCTAGCTGATGAACTAGTGTCTATAAATTTGTTAATATTTGGTAGTTTGTTGAAATCCATCGGTCCCGGAGTAACGGTAGGAATTTGGTCGATTTCGTCTTGATTATTTTGATTTTCGAAATTCTGTTTAATGTTGTTAAATTCTTTGACTCGCATTTGCGCGTATCGTCGTTCTACCTCTTGCATGTTGATGTTTGGTGGTGGTATTCGCTGGTGTGTTTCTTGTGGTATGGGTTTTGGTATGTTGCTATGTCCTAAACTATGCCTGGTTAGGTAATTTTCGTTTTGTAAGTTGTCTCTCTTTTGTTGGAATATATTCTCGGACTCATCTTTCTTTTTCTTTTCTTTGCTGAATATTTTTCCACTAAATATTCTTCTGAAGCTGCTAGTACGCTTTTTATCTTTTATTTTCTTATCCATCGTGAATAAATCTAGTTCTTTTTCTAATTTATCGATGGTTTCGATTGATTCAGAACGGGGTACTATAGTTATGAATTCTCCTGAGCTGGAGCTGCTTTTTCTGAAAACTTCGTTCGAATTTTCATCCTTTTTCTTCGGTTTCTTATCGAGCATTAAACTGTGCCGGTACTTGAATTTATCGGATATTTTTTGTGATGGTGCTATTATTTCACTTTTTATACCATGTCTTGGAGTAGGAAGGGGTAGTTTCGATTTATGACGTATTAAATTCTGTTCTACTTTTGTTATTGTTACTTCGCTTTCGTTATCGTTTTCGTTTTCATTATCGCTTTTTTCATACTTTGATTTCAGTGAAATAAGTTGACTGTTTCTTGTTGGCGATAGCGATCTCTGAAGTTTGGCGTAAGCTGTCTTGTTTATTAATTTTCTTTGGGTTTGTGGATTCGTTTTTAGTACTGAAATGTTGATATTTTCAATTCTGGTGATGCTGGTATTTAAAATTTCGTCTATAGACTTTGTCGTGCTAGTTTCACAACCACTGTCGTTTTGATTTGCTGCGTTATCATTTGATTTAAATTCTGCAATATCTTGCTGTACCAGAGATTCCATATTGGTGGAAAAAACGTGGTGTCGACTTTATAATTTCCTGAAAAGAAAAAAAAACAAGAGTTAAAAATACTATCTAAATAGTAGGTAAATAATTAAATGCGTAGAATTTAGACAGCATCAGATTAGATAAGGAATTTAAAAATATATGATGACTATTTTTTATTAGTAATAATTGTAAATTATATTTTCTCGTTTCTTTTTATACAAGATGTTTAAATAATTGATGCATAAATAAGCTAGAATACATTTCTTATAAAATATGTGAAAATATATTTGATATTATATAGAAAATTCTTTAAATCGGTAAACATCACGAAGTTATTTAATGCCAAGAAACGTGATAACGATGTTAAATGTTTAAAAGTTTATGAGGAATTTGGAGATTATTATTAGTTTTAATGCATTAAGTAGGTACCAGTTTTTCAAGGTACTTGGATAAGTGAAATACATTTATTTTATTCTAGTATACTGGGTGGTCCAATTAGAGAAAGTATACACTTTCCTCATTTTAAATATGTTGTAAATGATGAATCTATTATATTCAAATTGTTTCCGTAATTTCTAAAACATCTTGTATATAATATATTCTGGTAAAAATTAAATTTGAATGTTACTTCAAAGTTAGGTTTTTAAGTAAAAATTTCAATTTTAGGATTATTAGATACGTTCTTTGAGTTAAGAATAAGAAAATCATTGTAGTAAACGCTGCGATTGACTTTGAATGGGGGCAAAGTCGCTATGTTTATGAAACTTAATTTAATTGTTGAAAAATGTAGAGCGATGGAAGTGATTTTAAATTTCCAAATACGCCACCTAATATTAAGGAACTTTACTACCACAAAAATCTAAATGACAGGTATGAAAAAATCTGATGTGGCCAGCACATGACCTCTCGCCATTTTTGAATCAAAAATTTACAGGTTGACACAAAAAAGTATGAAAAAAATTTATATTTTTGTAAATCTGGCAACAATGGCAAAAGTTTCGAAAATTTTAATGAGTTGAAAATAAACTATAGGGTATACAAAATATATGTGTAAAACTTAATTGCCGTTTTGTTTAATAATGGCGTCATCGCCCATAGCAACTGCCACTTCCGGTTGTGCGATTGGCACCAAAATCTAATCAGATCTAATCTAGGGTATCAGAATTATGTATGCAAAATTTCAAATTTTTTTATTCAGTAGTTTTTGAGTTATCGTTACTACAACATCCATCCAAACACACACACACACACACTAACACACACACACACTAACACACACACACACAGACATCATCGCGAAAATATTAAAATCGTATTCTAGGGACCCCAAAACGTGTTTATCAATTGAAAACTCACTACCCAATTTTTAGCATGATTCCTATACCTCTCTTATCTGAAGGGCGAGAGGTAAAAAGGTTTAATAAGGGGACAAACGGAATACACGGTAGTAAAGTGCCTTTTTCTCATTGGATGTTTAAACTACACCATGCGGGAGGAAAAGTGGCACTTTCCTCCCTAGTAATGCAAAAAGCTATTAATAATAACAAATAAATTCTTTCAACATACAAATATTCAGAAGTAAAAAATCAGAAGGGAAAAATCTATTATTTATAACGTACTAGTTGAAATAACAATAAGAGAAGTATTAGATAAACAAGGGCAATATTTTTGCCGTAATTTTTTAGAAATTTAAAATGAGCTTGAGGTCATAGGTCAAAGATTAATATCATTTAAGGGCTTGAAGCTTGTCATAGACAGATAGGCGGACGGACGTACAGAGCCGTTATATGAGTTTTTTTCCAAAACTAAAAATAAAAAGCGGTTTAGAAATCGGCAGTGTCCATTAGGTAAAATAAACAAAATAAGACAGAAGATAAAATGCATAAAAGCAACAAAATGTAGAAAACTATAATTCTAGGGGCGCTCAAACGGTGTTGAACCATTTGGGAACTTCAGCCCATCTAGTACTGGAATGGCTAGTGCGATTCTGGCAAACTTTTCACATACATTTAGGGTACTATCAAAGATTATGTATAATAAGATGCGAAGAAAACAGAAACTGAGAGAGAAAAGTGACTTTATCGGTGTTATTCCGAATCCTGAACCAATGACGTAGATAAAACGGAATGAAATAATTTCAGACCTTAGGGGCACAAAACATAAAACACGTGTTATTTGTTTTGTTTGCCCGAGAGCAGCATTGAATGAACAGTCTTAAGTGTACGTCTATGTTTCGGTCAAAGATTGGTACGTGAAATTAGATCAACAAATAATAAATATATTTCTGTTGCGATGTCAACAACATTAGAATGGTCGACTTGAAGTAATGTCAGTCCTTTCGGTGATATATAAGCGGATCTGTTATTTTTAAAACAACAATTTTAAACAAAACTGTTACTCCTCGTATATCATAAATAGCACTCAAGATCAATGAAGGTTTTTTTAAAAAGGTTAATCAGAGTGTGCGGTCTTATTAAATTATTAATCTTTGGTACTATTATCCATAATGTGAAGTGGACAAATTTGAATTGGAAAAAAGTGTTCTTATGCAAAACATCTAATTAGTATGACGGGTACCAGAAAGGCCTGCTGGATCCTGTTCAAACTCAATTGGGTTCTTCACTGGAGAAAATTAAGTAGTAAAATGAAAATCGGAATTGGATCGGAGCTTTCGTTCCAGAGTTTTAATGTTTACACAGACAGACATCCGGACAGGGTTCTATTTTGCATTTTCGAACCCTGGGAGCTTGTGGTAAAATCCTACAAAACGAGAAATAGAGTAATTGACCGAGGAACTACAATGAAGATACTGATATTGAATAAATGGGGAATTCTGTCAACAACGACGTCATACGTACGGGAAAAATATGGGAAATGGTAAGGAACAAATATCAGAATTCAGAAGAGAAAACCATGAAAATCGCAGAAAGAGAAATGAAAAGAATTTGGGGAAAAATAGAAGAAAAACAGTAAAAGCAAAAAAAAAGTATTCTATAGCGTATTAAAATTACTGAAAACGAGCAAAACTAAAAGAAATAATGAGTCGATGGAAAGAATATGTTCAAGAGCAGTTAAATGGCGAAGAAAAGAATATGGATATCATTAATCAATTTGAATAAATATTAGAAGAAATTAAAAACCTAATTTCTTTGAAATAATTTAGGCACATAATTTTTTAAAGGGGATTTTTTTTGATGACAAAGAATTTTTTATCGAGGGTTTAGTTTTTAAAGGCACATAATTATTTTTTAGCCAATTTTTTCAAACTGTTTTTTTTATAATATTTTTTTTCAAACAAATAATTTTTTTCAAGGAGGTCTTTTTTATTATTTCTATTGTTGTCGATGGAAGTGCAAAAATTTGTATGATACGATGAAATTAACTAGAGAAATAATAATATTAAATATTAAATAAATATTAAAAATATATGGAATTGTCTGGGAAGAACAAAAATGAACTAATTTGGGAAAGGCCAATAATAATATCTATTTAAAAAAAAGAGATAAAAATTAAAGAGATACTGAATAGAAAAAATGATCGATGAGAAAATAAAAATATTAAAATATTCACAAAACGGTTCCAGGAATAACAAAGTAAGGACTTCTTGTAAAAACAATTGGCACACGTCAAATTTTTATTACAAAAATTTTAATAGACAAACTGTCAGTAGACAGATAGAACGTCCTTTATAAAGGCAATGACGTTTAGAATAAAACTTTACATGTTGATTTCTTGTACAATTGTCACAATCTAAACGTCATTGACATTAGTTACAGAACCGTTAAAGTTAAAGAACGTTCTATCTACTGACAGAAAAACTTATTAGAAAAATACGAGAAAAGAAGAGACCAAGACTACTCTCTATTGAAGAAAAAGAACTATTCATAGATTTTAGATGATCAATTTTCTGCACTGTATGTTTTTCGTATACCATTTTCTACATTTTTGCGAGATTGGCTTTTCTGTAATAACTGTCTTAAAGACAAATGTATAGGTCTCAGCTAAACATTGAAATTTTGAAAATTTAAACCTCATTTTGACTAACTTTAAAAAAAATTTGATAGTTAAAAACTATAATTTTACTAAAGTATATCATTGTGTATGTAAATAATTACTCAACATATTGATTATTACTATAATATTTAACCATTAGAGAATTATTAGCTAAAGTTTATTGGATTTTAAAATATTTCTCACCGCATGATTTACCGGTTTTTGTCATTACATTAACCCAATTTATTAAGATCAAATATCTAAGGAAATGTAAAAACATTACTGAAAATGTATTTTGAATTCTTATTTTATTCTGTCATTCTTGAATTTTTGCTTAAAAAATAAGAAATTCGTCCAAAAAATATAATCTTTTATGTACCTATATAATAAAGTTATTTACAAATTGTATTTTTGTAAATGATATTTTTATATTATTTTTTTACCCATAACGTATACTAAGAATCATTCATATAGTTTTATAAATATTTAAGTACAATTCGTATATTATGAAATAATAACCATTAAACTATTAATTTTTTCAATAATTAATTTAGCTTACCAAAATTATATATAAATCCTCACTAATAATAAGAAACTAAAATACTAATAAGTACTCGAAAATTTTACTAAATTTTCATTTTCATTTAGTTTATCTTTCGATATGTAACTGGTTGTGATAAAACTGACGAAGGTCATTTTTTAATGCATGAAATTAATGACCGCATACGTAAATAAATTGCTTTTAAAGTATGCTTTGATTAACTACCATTAAGATTGGTAGCGTTCAATTCTTCTATAGAACAGTTTTAATTTATGGGCGTATTTATCTATTCCTTTAATTATATAAATAGAAATTTCATATTAATTTGTTAAGATTCAACAGTAACAAAAATAAAATTGAAGAACAATTTCTTACAATGAGAATATATTATTCTAATTCTGCTAATTAACACTTACATAATATTCGTAACGAAATCATGGTACAAACACAAAGAAATCGACAAATACAATCGATAATAGTATAAACATAGGAAACCTAAAGGACAATAGTCAGAATAATACCGGAAATAGACAGCGACATTAAGATATAAGGAATATTTATGAAACTGGTGACAGAAAAATTAGGACATGAACAAAGAGGTAGAGAGAACAAAAGGTTGGAATAATTATGGACCATATTTAAGAGGATACCAATTCAGCAAAGCAATTCTATAGAATTTGCAAAACAACAAATGATAAGAAAAACAAACGATCTAGTGGAACAAAGAAATGTAGACAGAGATAAAAATAAAAAAAGCATGGCAAAAATTCTTAGCAATTAGAAACACAGGTAACTCAAATAACTATAACAAAGAAAATATGACTCTTTCAATCTATTGTTAATTTGTAAATTTGGCTAATGTATCTTCATGTATCACATCTAATTTAATTTTTGGTAATTACACATTCATGTTAGTATATATTTCTTTTTCATTGAATCTAAATCTTTTTAGCCGAAACTAATTGCCTTACATTTGATCTTATCAATTTATTACACGTTGTGGTACTGACTTGGCGTTTTATTTCTCTTAAACCATTTGGACCACATTCGAGATATTTATAACCTCTTCGATTTAAATATGAATAATATTTTCAAAGAAAAGAGCTGGAATTACTTTGTATATAAAAGACAATCTGAAGAAAAGAAAGACCAAGGAAATGTATAATAGAAATTCAAACGAAGAATTATAAATAAAAGAAACCATATTAATAAAACGATGAATGAAATATTTTCAAGACGTGCTTAATAGTTCAGGTAGAAAGGAAAATGGAGGAGATAATTAATTAGTTAACAGAAGACTAACTGTCAGTAGATAGAACGTCCTTTAACTTTAACGGTTCTGTAACTAACGACAATGACGTTTAGATTGTGACAATTGTATAAGAAATCAACTTGTTAAATTTTATTCTAAACGTCATCGCCTTTAGTTATTGAATCTTTAAAGTTAATGGACGTTCTATCTACTGACAGAATGTAAAAGAAGCATCCTGCACATTATGTACAAAAATAGTGAACGGAGTAATCAGGACATTCGCCCAAAGTCCTTTCCTTCTTTTTTAACTTTTAAACCGTAAAGCGACTTACTCACGTATAGAAATCTACAGTGCCCAATTTTCTAATGACTTCCCATTATCGGCTAGTTGGGTGTTCTGTCCTCTGCTCCCCTCACTAAAGCGACAGTTTCACATGGCAGTTGAGTGCTATAGCAGAGACTGTCAGGTAGATGTGGTCACATTGTTAGTTGTAAAACATACCACTGTTATCGAAGCAGAAATATTTCTACTTTTCGTTACAGCAGTAGTATTTAGGTTAAAATAAAATGGCGAAATCTGTCAAACGCATTATGTTCTCAGATGAAAAATTGAATTATATCGCGGAAATGAATGTCGCTGGAACATTAAGCCAACTGAATGTAAAAATAATAATAAAAGAAAATCCGCAATAACTGAATGTATCAATTCCGAAATCATTTTTAATAATAGAATGTAAACATTCACACTCTAGAGTCTGAATATTTATTCTAAAACACTTGCTTCTTATGTATTTTGCATGTATTTTCATTCTTTATCAAGGTAAAGAATGGATATTCTGTATTCGAACTAAACGATATGGATTGCGCTGGATTTCAAAAGTGTCAGTGTCAGATACAAAACGGCGACGATAATAATTATTTTCAAATAAGTTTTAATTTAAACAAAATAATGAGTGAAAAATTAAGTGAAGTAGATATTGAATTTAATAATATCTGAAATTGCAAATTATGAAAAAACACCAACGCACCAGATTTTAATTTCGGTAAGTGTACCTTAACAATATAAATATTAATACAGTGTAATACAAATATGTCAACAAATAATTTGTGTTCAGATTTAATTTAATTTTGATTCATACTTTTTGATCGTGGAGAAAATGTAGTCTGTTACTCGGTTAGAATGAAAAAATTCGACACTCGTGGTTCCTCACACTCGCTAACGCTCGCGTTCGGAATTATCCACTCGTCGAATTTTTCATTCTAACCTTGTTACAGAATCTACTATTCCATGTCAAACTGTGGTCTGTTTAATACAGGTGTTTTAC
Organism: Neocrepidodera transversa; assembly: GCA_963243735.1. Lineage (NCBI taxonomy): Eukaryota > Metazoa > Arthropoda > Insecta > Coleoptera > Chrysomelidae > Neocrepidodera > Neocrepidodera transversa. Next base: position 11,818,531 of record OY725347.1, read on the forward strand.
CCAGTATCTTTCCTTCTTATATTTTCTTCGTTTAGCTTCTAACTTTTTCTTTTAACATTATTTTTTTCTTGAATAAGCAAATAATTGAACTGCTTTTTTAGTCGGCGCCATTTTGAAGCAAACAATTAAACTCACTCTGTGGATCAGATCATAACAGTCACCCCCACCAAATATTACAATCGTTATAGCACTCAACTGCCATGTGAAACTGCCGCTTAAAACACTACAAATTGTAATGTGTGTAGGCCCATTGTAATACTTTGATAAATTTGAAGAAGAAGAAGAGAGGTTCCAAATCCTTTGTTAAAATTGAATAACAAAATTGACCTCGTTTTATTAACCATTATTTTGACCAGTGTTTTCTTTTCTTTTCTTTTTGTTTTTATCACAATCTAATGTCATTAATAATGATAAAGCTAAACCATTTTTTTTGAACTTTGACGGAGCCATGACAATTTCACTATCGCAGGATCCCCTGCAGATTGAGCCTTGCAAATTGCTAGGTGAGTAGGCCTATTTGGTCTAAAAAAAATGGAAGTTAGCATACTTATATTCAAGCGTGAAACGAATATTTTATTATTTACTAATCGTTAAATATGGCGATGTAACACCATTTTGAAAATTATTTTTAAATAATAACAGAATTCGTTGGTTTTATTAAAAAATGATTAAATTTAATTTTCATAATCGAGATACAAATCACTTCACTGATAAACTAATACAAAAATATTAGTATATAGGAAGCTACACTATTTATCAACGTGTAATTAGAAATGTTGAAGAAATTGTACTGTGATTAGTAACAGGTGACCGACATTACTTGAATATTTGGCATGAGATAAATGCTAAGATAGACTCGAACGCAAGTTGCTCCTTTGAACGGTTAGATGCTAATGATTGCGTAATGACGCTGGTGAATGGTGATACTAACCATCATACAAAAGAATATTTGACATACTCTGCCGAGAAATTATACTATTATACATAGTTGTTGATTCGATTGGATTGGCTCAAGAGAGCATCAACGCGTTTTGGCGCTTGCATGTTCACGACTGTACCCTAGTTACAATCTTAGTTATAATGAATTTTCGTCATTTGCAAAATTTATAAATATTTGTAGAAGTAAACAATGCATTCTACATAGTTACATGCCAGACAAAATTTACGAAAGGTGTATAAGAATACCTAAAATTTTGGTTCAAAACTAACTGATTATTTTAAACTTAAGGTCAAATGAGTATTTGGGCCAGACTAAAGCTGCACTGAAATAAACTTTTTGCCAGTTTTGTAGTTTAGACTGTACATTTTTTTTAAAACGCGCAAAAAATGATAAAGTCCCAAAGTTCTAATCGCCTTTTTAAAAAATCGGCTGTGTCACCCCAGAACATTCCCGGCTCGACCGTAGAGAATATGTTATTTATTATTATTATTTTAATTATAAAATACTAAGCATTACAATAATTTATGGAACACATTAAAAACGGCGAGCCGATGGTGAATACGTCTACCGAATTGATATTTCAATGTTCATGACATAATCTGCGCATGAGCACGTTGTATATCACACTGCTGTGAAAACTATTGGGAATTCGGGAAAAAATTTTCATACAGTAGTTGTAGGGAATTTTATGCTTTACAACTTTGCACTAAAGAGCATAATTTATCTATAATTTAAAAAAAAATGGAAAATTATAAATGTGTATTTTTCTCGCCATCTAGCGGCGAAACTACGAGGAATTCCATAAAGAGTTAAACATAAAAGTTAAAGAAAATTTGATGCTTTACAACTTTGAACCAGAAAATTTTGCACTAAATACATTGTTTGTCCTAAAAATCAAGAAAAACTAGAGAAAACCTACACGCACATTTTTTACGCGCCCTCTAGTGGCGCAACTCTTGGAAATTCTAGAAAAAGTTTCATACAAGAGTTATAGGAAATTTTATGCTCTAAAATTTTGTACTACAAAATTTTGCACTAAAGGGTATTATTTGTCCTCAAAATCAAGAAAAACTAGAGAAAACAAACATGCACATTTCTTTCGCGGCCTCTAGTGGCGCAACTATTGGAAATTCTGGAAAAATCTTAAGACAAAAGTTGTAGGGAATTTTATGCTCTAAATGTTGTACTACAACATTTTGCACTTAAGTGTATTATTTGTCCTCAAAATCAAGAAAAACTGGAGAAAACCTACATGCACATTTTTTACGCGCCCTCTAGTGACGAAACTATTGGAAATTCTGGAAAAAGTTTGAAACAAAAGTTGTAGGGAATTTTATCCTATAAAACTTTGTACTACAACATTTTGCACTTAAGTGTATAGTTTGTCCTTAAAATTTAAAAAATGTAAAAAATTGTACCATGTGCATTTAATCAATGTCGGTCTTGAGGACCTTCTACTGTACCAATTTAAACCAAAATCTAATGGTCGCATTCTAGGCACACACCGACCGTCCATACCAAATTTCAGCTTGATTGGTCAAACGGTTCGGCAGTTATCGTGGAAGATTACACACAGACAGACCATGAGCTGGAAATGGTTTCAATCTTCTTGGGGGACCTCAAAATGGATATTTCCATCGATATCTCGATTTTTTTTTTGCTCGTTCACCTTACTTTCCCTTTGATGGGTCCGGGAAAGTAAAAGTAGGAACCAAAAAAATTTGTATTAAAGTAGAGGCCTGGGCTTAGCATGTTCCTCCATGTCTGTTTTTATTTCAGACTAATACTTGGCTTATACTGTTCTCAAAAAAAAATATTATTTCAAAACCTTTGACTAGCGGTGACGGACTCTTAAATCTGTACAGTGGGACATGAAAGGTCCAAAATTATGAACTAAAGCAAAAAGTGATATTCAGAACAGAAAATGAAATTATAAATAGAAATAATGTGTATATGAAAAATCTACATTTTAAACTGTTCCTGTTCGTGGACTATCTGCAAAAATGCAAAACTTTTTAAAATAACCTACAGCTCCATGCTGTGTAAAGATTTACTATTTGTAAGAAAATGTTGGTGTCGTGCGAGATGCGGTCAGTCTGAGATGCGGTCAGTGGGAGATGCGGTTACTTTTTTTTTACCTGCGCGGAGTACGAGATGCGGTCACATTTCGGGCAGCAGGCAATAAAAATCAATGTTGTTATAAAGACGTTTACTATTTCAATTATTTTATATAAATAGTGCAGTAAAATTCAGTATACCGAGCATATTAAATTATTATAAAAAAATTATAGTCAGTAATGTTTGCTTCAATAAAAGGAATATGAAAAGGATTTGAAAGTAGAAGAGATATTAAAAAATAAATTTAACAGATTTCCTTCTGATTGGTCATTGGGTTGAGTTCAATGAAAATTAAAAAAAACCAAAAATTAGTAGGTAAAATTATGGGATTTTGTTTTTTTTTCGTGTATAAAAAAGAGGAAGCGTTTATAGATTGATATAAATTGGCAGATTAAAATAAAATTTTTGAATGTTAATATATGGATTTTGAGGAAAGGATAGTTTGGATTTGTAAAAGAGATTTAGAAATGTTTTGATTCTATTAAAATGAAGAAATAAAAAAAACATAAAAATGAAGTATATTTTTTTTAATATCAAAAGAAGAAAATTTAAAAAAGAATACAAGAAAAAGATGAGACAAGACTATAGATTTTTGAAAGTGAGTGGCTGATATAGAAGACATACAAGTGGATAGAAGAACATCTTTGAAAATTAATAGTGAAAGAAGTCGAAGAGAAGAAAGAAGAATTAAGTATATTCATTATATATGTACATACTTTATTATTTAGGCGACGTTGAACCCAGCCCAAGTGAGACAAAAAATTTCAATATAAGGAAGATAATCCAACATTTATTATTATCATAAATATATTATAGAAAATCTAAAAAAAAACTCTACTGACAGATATACTACCAATTGTGAGCAAGACGGAAATGTCATAAGATTTTTGTATATAATTTGTAATGTTAGAAAAAACATTATAAAAAATAATTTAATACGAGCTCATGTATTTTGCTGTAAGTCACAACTGCAATAAACGCAGTGAGAAATATTTTTAAAAAATACATAAAAAAAGGGACCGGTTTGCATTGCCAAGTGTCTTTTAAATCAATTCAACTGCCTACCAAGTTTGGTAAAAAAAATTATACAAATTTCTAAGTTATGAGAAAAATCAAGTTTTATATACCTGTGGCCTTTTAGACCAATAGCTGTAATCGTCATTTGTAGGTCGTTGTGTATAAAAATCGGGCTAACTATAATAATAGCACTATTATTAAAACTTGTAATAACTTCAGGAACTATTTTTAAACTATAAAAAGTTTTCAAATTGAAGTGTAAAAATAATTATTCTGATGTATCTTCAAGAAGCCAAAATAAATAAGGCCAAACGACGTGAACAAATTGTCGTTTCTTATGAGGGATGCAAAAATCCACAAACGCCGAAACCTTGGGACATCAGGACGAAGAACGTCACGGAATCGAATTTTGCAATTTCTGCTGATGGCATTAATTTAATTTGTGAAAATAGATTTAATGTTGAAGGAGTAAAACAGAACTGTTTGTCGAAATTATGGGCGTCGGCATCTCGACGCTAAATACTGAAATTCGGCGACGGTGTTGGTAGGTTGAAATTTGACAGATTCTTTCTGGACCTTTGAACCACCTTTTTATACTAAGTTTGAATAAATATTTTAGGTAACAACATTTTTGTACAATTTGTTTTTCAGCATATTTATTTAGAGCCATAAATTTTTATGAACGAAAAGAATTATTTTCAATATTTCCAAATTCTATGATTTGGAATTTAAATGGGGACATTAAAGTGTTTTTGTATAACCACAGATAAATAAAATGTCTAAGAAAATGAAATTGGGATAAGATGCGAAACAAAATATAATTAAATATAATGTGTTTTCACGATCTCTGTATAAAATTGCTGGAAAAATTAATAAAATAATATACCGGTGGTTGGTTAGTACCAGGAATTATTAAATTCTGGAGAAAAAACAAATTGCAAAAATAATAATATGTAAGTTATTGGTTAAATTTTGTAAAAAATAATGGTTTGTTATTATTCCGAGTATTACGAGCCTCCATTATTTTTAAAATTTACTTTTAAACTTCTAGACTTAAAAAAATGAATATCTACCGGTTAGACACTAATTTTTAGAGTTTTCGAAAAAATTCTTTTATACAACGGCTCTGTCCGTCCGTCTGTATGTCTGTCTGTCTGTTTGTGATAAGATTTAAGTCGACAAAACAGAGAACGGCAATCAGCTCAGCATCGTTAAAAACACTTAAAATGATATTAATCTTTGACTTATGACCTAAAGGACATTTTAAAATTTGGAAAATTCGAGAAATTAAGTCAAAAATTTTGCCGTTTTTCACTTGTTTATTCTTAAGTCGAACTAGTGTAATTTTTTTATATACAAGACACAACAGATTTTTCTAACTTCAAAAAATCCAAAAAACAAGTCACGAGCTATATGAGTGTGCTGGAAGAACGGTATGTAAAAAATAACCAACTAGGTTGGGAACTTTATTAATATTTTCCAATTTTTCCTGAAAAACTTTTTTTATAGTTTTCCTTATGAAATTATCTCAAATTTTTACCATGTCACTTTTTTCCTAATTCTGAATGCCAAAAATAAGGAATGTTGTAAATTGAAGTTTGCTACCACACCTTAATTTTTGGCAAAGTATCTTATAAAATCGATTAGATTTCTGTATTAACGCTTGTTATTTTTTAATTAAAAATTACTGTTATATCGTTAATTTCACTTATCATCCAACCGTGTAAAAAACTAAACCAGTTCCTAAAAATAACGTATCATTGTCTAATACCTATTCCGAAAACAAAAATTTGAATACACGCGGTATATATCTAACTTATTTGTGCGTTAAGGAATTATATAAAAATATGGTTAAAGGATGTCTTGCAAGAACTTAAAAATAGGTTATTAGAAAAATTACTATTGATTTATTGTTGTTTTATACACATACACAAGAACAATCTACTATTATCTTTGTTTATTAGACCACGAAAAATTGCTCTATTACGTTACAGTTTACTAGTTTTAATTTAAAATTAATAAGTTTAGACTTACTGGATATTTTTTTCTAGCATTTATAATAGTTTATTTAATTAGGATTAAATTGCCGCTATATACATATTATATTACAATATTAAGACGACTAGAAAAATTACTCATAATATTGTAATAAAATTTTAAAATTTAAATTTGGGAATTTGTTATAAAAAAGTACGTTTCATATTTTTTTAGTAGCTATTTTACTTTTTCTCAATTTTTTCGTTTTTGTTGCTCTATTTCCAGTAACTAGCTTAATAAACACCTTTTTTTACGTGTTTTCTTTTTTCCAAATTTTCTTTTAAAATTTCTTTTTTTTCAAATATCTTTAAAAATTACCACTTCAAAAATTACCGCTTCTTCTCGACCAACTGATACAAATATAAAATTGTTAAAAATATGAAAAAATTTAAGTAAGGATCATTTAATGTTGATTACAAGAAAGTTTAATTTAAGGTTTATAAATTTTTTAAAAAGATATGTTAATATATGAAAATATTTTATTATTATTATTATTATTATTATTATTAGTGTTTTATTAAAGAAATAATCTATTTGAAGATTAGGATTGTTAAAGTTAATGATTAATAAATAATTTTAAATTAATTGCGGTATATTAGGTTTGAAATTTTATAGAAGGATGTGATGTATGGGAATCGTAAAATTATTTCAAAATTATGTAGAGAATATAAATCGGGAGGAAAATCATTATACAAATTTTAAAGTAAAGTAAATCATGGAAATTTATAAGTAAAAAGAAGTAACAGAGGAAGTTATATTAGATAGAGTAATAGGCATTAATAATATTAAAAAAAATCTAGTGTTGATAAAAAAAATTGGAAGGTGAGAAAAATAATAAACAAGTCAATTTTTGTATTTTTTGCGGAGTGTCAATCAAAGAATTTTGTAAGGAAAAAATTTATTGTGTAAAAATATAAAATAATTAAAAAAAAAACAAATATATATATATAATTTCATGAAAATAAGAAATAAAAATCATACTTTATCAATTCAAATTCAAATAAAGAGGGTAATCGTTGGAAAATATCAAGTCATGGGAAAGTAGTACATAAACTAATGAGACAGGATGATATTTTTAGGAAGAGTAAAGGATTAAGTTATAAAATTTCTGGGAAAATAGTAAATAAAATAAAAAATACTGAATCAAAGAAAGTACGAAGACATTTAGAAGAAGAATTGATAATAATTTTCAAAGTCATAAAGAAGCAGTAAATTAAAACAAGAAATTTAGCGGAAGAGCAGTAGAACAATCGAAAATTTAATTTTATGAAATTTATTATAATATTTATTATTTTTCACTAGAACCCACCCAAAAATTGAGATTTCAAATATTATTAATAATAACAATATACAGGGTGATTCACGACCGACGCCACGCAGTTTTATGGCGAAATATATTTGTTAGCTTCTATTGCGGTGGTATTATGTAAGTCAATAAGAACTACATTTTAAAAATATTTTTAAATATACAGGGCGCTCCAAAAAAGTACCATATATTGTGTTTTTTTTTATATAATTACATTTTCGAATTCTACATGAAAAATAAAGGTTCCCTATACCTAAATACAGAGTGTTTTATTTAAAACGTAAGGTTTTAGAAAAAATTAAATATCTGCCGATAAAATCAATTATAACAAATTTACTCTTAGGTTTAAATAAAAGAATGTTTCCTTAGTCTATTTATTGATACACTTACAAACATCTCTTTACAGGGTGTTTAAAATTTTTAGTTCAATTAGTAGAATATTCTCACTGTAATATTCGGCTTAAATTGAATATCCTGTATTTAATTAGCCCATCGTATAGCTAATTTAATTACCTTTTAACTTTTATAAGGGTTTCCGATACTTAAATATCCAAGTTATCAACGTATTTAGGTATTTCTAAATTTTGGGGAACATCTGTTTAGAATTTTGAATTATACATGATAAATAAGATTTTATAAAAATTTTCTGTACTTAACCAACAAACTAATCAATTTTTAACTTTAAATTCCGGTTGATATATTATCTACTATTAAATATCCTACAGGGTATCCAGAATATTATATTTTACTTATAGTTTTGTTTATTTTAAATGGCATACCCTATCAACATATTCCATATTTTATTTTATGTTAAATGGTATAATGGTACCATATACCTAAATCTGAAAATAAAAGTTATATTTACATTATTTTAGAATTTATTAGTTTTTTATTTAATAAAACTATTTTTATAAGAAATATTCTATATTCTTCTTGTCATTAAAAATTAAAGTACACAACGTCACTTATATCATGTACTTATTCTTTTGTGACATTTAACTTCATCTTATTTACCACATACAGCTCAAAATTGTAACTAATTACAGGATGTTCCATACCAACAACTTTAATACGCTACTATTTTATGGGACATCCTGTATATTTAAAATGTATTGACCTAGATAATCATCTGCTGAAAAAAAAATCGTTTAGACGCAAGAAACCATCCCGTTAGTCGTAGGACACCCTGTATATATGGGTATAGGGTTTTTAAATGAATAATCATGACACTTCAAGTGCCTTTCCCAAAAATTTTCTAACTGAATTTCCTGATGAAGAAAAATCTATACTTTCCTGTCTTTTAGATGGTATTAATAATATTAATTATTTACTTTTCGGTTTTCATGTACCTCCTTTACCAACCCTCCTCTCACCCTATTGTTACAAAATGCGTTAAATAACTTTTATTACAAACGTTGTTATGCTTCAAAATTTGTTAAATATTAGATGGCCTGAAGATGGCTCATAAGCCGAAACTAGTTGCCCCTTAAAAATGTTGTTTGACCACATTTGAGATATTGATAACCTCTTGGATTTAATTATGATTACATTTAGCATAACGTTTTCACAATTAGCGGTGGGGTTTATGAAAAGCAACGTTGTATTTATTTTATTTCACTTCTTACATATATTGACTTTGATTTCATATGTTTACTGTGAAATTTAATAATTTTGGAACAATTTTCGTCCACAAACTTTTTTAAAATTTTTTTAGATTATCAGGTTTATCGAACTTTGATGTGTCACCCTGTATATATCACGTAAACAGTATTTGTCTGTAAATACTTAGGATTCGTGCTGTATTCCTAACAACGAATAAAAAAATAAGGTAGAGATTTAAAGATATGCGATTGTTACTTTGACGGTTTAAAAAATCTTCTTTCTGTTTTTTATTTTATTAATTATTCTGTTTATAACAACTATTTCTTGTAGAATATGCTTTTAAGTTATCAGACTCCATTATTATGCACCAAACGCATTTCTATTATTAAACCAAAAGTGTTTACCCATCTTCAAATGAAATTATTCGGTTTTATAGGTATTTATTCCTTTTTTAAACACAGTGTATTACCGACCATTAGCATTAAAGCTATGGACTGTAAATACAGATTCTGTATACCCTCGTTGCATATACAAATCATAAAAGTAATACGACTTACACCTTGAGCTATATATAGTCTTAAAAATTCCATACGTGTACGTGAGATTCAAATTTTGTACAGGGTGGCTCAAAGTAAATCCTAATTAGACGTTATATAGCTGAGAAGAGAGAAGTAGCAATTCTGTAATGATTACGTTAAAATATTAACGTACGTTAACTTTTCTCATTTTAACCTAAATGGCAATTCCGTATTTTTACCTATGAACGCACTGTTAAAGTTCGTTTATTTTAGTGGAGATGTTAAAAATTAACTCAAATTGTGTTTTTAAGCAAACGTTTGGTATTATAAAAGGCAATTTAATTTTTTTTTTATTTTTAATAACGGTCGATGCCATTTCGGCACAGCGGTCAGTTATACCCGAATTTAATCCTTTGTCACTTACAAAGGCGTAGCCTTTCTGGGCCAAAAAGCTGGATTAAGGGTTCTAAGAAAATGAAATAGGATTATTTAAAAATTAAATAATTTTTTGTAATCTCTTGAAATTTGGGTTATTCCCAGATACAATTTAAATAAAATTATTGTGAAATGTTTGGTTTTATTTGGAAAAAAAATATTTACTATACAAATCAAACCAAGGCTATTTATTTGGAGAAAAAAATCTTTACCATACAAATCAAATGAACGATATTTATTTGGAGAAAAAAATTTAAAATCACTGAACTTATTCCTATTATTTTTTCTTAAAAATATTACTTTAAATCAATCGAATTAGTTACTTTATGGTTGATAACCACTGTGCCCAAGAGGCCCACCTAATTTTAAAACTTGAGACCAAAGGATCGGTAGGATTACGGAACCTTATTGACAAAATCGACCGCTGGAACAACGCCACTCAATAAGTACTTAAAAAGACAAACGTACCGCAAAATGGAAAATTTTAAAAAAATAATCGAATAATGTTGGGGTCGAAGTAATGAGGCAATGCCCTAAATATTTGTATTACAATACGTTTTTCCTCCTGTGGCAATCAAAATTTAACCCATTGATTTGCCAGGGGTTTATTTATTATTGTACATAATTCATGTATACTCGCTGGCTTACAGCTAAGCAATATCCAAGACCATTCTCCGTTTTGTAACTTGGTATTGAAGGAGAATTAGAAAACTCCTTCAAAACCAATTTTTTCTTATCAATACTAATTTTATTAAGTTACATTTTCATGTTCCACAATTTTATCATTTAATCTACTCCCCTTTTATTCCCCATGTGTCACTCCATCCCTAGTTCTTAAAACCAACCCTCCCCTTTATATTAAACCCTGTTACTACAACATTATGTTAATTGTTTAAATTTTATAATGTTATCAACCAATTTATGGCCTGAAGGTGGCTTTTAAGCCGAAACTAGTTGCCGTTCCCTAAATTTGATTATTATTATATTTTATGTGGTACATGACTTTATTTCTATTATTTTAAATAAATGCCGAATTTATTTTTGAAATTTTAGGAAATATAAAATTAAATTTGTTTTGTCAATTGTTATTATATTGTTGGATTAGAAGATGTATTATTCCCTCCTAAGCCATTTTACAGTTGAAATTAATTTTTAGAGGGTACTAGGTTGGTATGCTTTAAAATTATCAATTTAACGCCATTTTTAACGTTTTCTGCTATTTTTTAACGCTTTCTGCTATTTTTTAATAATAACTTTCGCATATTAGCGTACGTTATTTTTTTAACATCTGTTAATATTTAACGTAATCGTTACAGACTTATTACTCTAGAGTCTGAATTTTAAAATTTACCCTCTCGTAAAAAGTGATCATAACAGTATAAAGAAATAAAAAATCGAAGATTACTACCACAAATTATTTTAATAAAATTGGTTGGAAGGGAAACTGGCAACTAATTTCGGCACAAATATGCCATCCTCAGCCCTATAATTAGAGCAATGAATTGAGACTTATCAACTAAATTTACATAAGTTGTGAAAATTGAAGTTATACAATAAGTATTAAAAACATGGTTGCATGTGCGCACTTAAAATTAAGAAGAGGGGACATAAAAAAATTAAGTGCGCACATGTAACCATGTTTTTAATACTTATTGTATAACTTCAATTTTCACAACTTATGTAAATTTAGTTGATAAATCTCAATTATTTGCTCTAAATATGCTCTGTTGGATTATAACGTTGGTATTTTAGCCCTGATAATGGCATATTTGTAAAGAAACTAGGTGCCAGTTTCCATTCCAATCAACACCAGACTTTGGTTTTTTATTTCTTCATTGGTGGACCAAATTTGAGATTATGGATAACCTTCTAGAATTAATAAAAGTATAGTTGATGCGTAATTCGTTTAGAAAATGTACACCCAAAATAAGAGTAAACCTCAGTAGCCTGAGGCTTGTGCGGGAAAGGGACGGCTATTATTATTTGCCGTGGCGTTCAGATAAAAAAATATTAACAGAAACGTACTTGGAAATTACTAAAATAGTTATATTTTTTTTTTGGTAAATCAACAAACATCTACTATAATTTGATACAATTTTACCTAGAATTATAATATTTACCGTTTATATAATTATATAAAATTGTTATTTAATTGAAATATTGCACCTATAGAAAATAAATATAACGGAAGTTACTGATTTAACGTTCAATTTTTATAGAAATAATTTTAGGTAGTGAAAATGAGGAAATAAGGGGAAATAAAGAAAAAAGGTAAAATAGTAAAAAATAGAAAATAATAGGAATAAATAATGAAAAACAGGAAAAATATGAAAAATTAATAGTGAAAAATCTGGAACAATAGAAGAAAATAAGGAAAAATAGATAATAATAGGGACAATTACGGACACAAATAGGGAGAAACGGGAAAAATATTAATAGGAAAAAATACTGTAAGGATATATTGAGATAATTGGACAAATTAAAAATTAAAAAAATGATAGAAATTCAGTTGTCAACATTCTAACGAAAAAAAATATTAGTTCAAAAACGCTTACAACCAGTATACACTATAAGGTACAAACTAAAATAATTGGACAATTTTTTCTGATTTCTTCTAATTTTTTATGATTTTTATTTCATACTCAACAAAGTTCTATAGCAATTATGCTTTTTTGTCAATTAAAATTTTTAAAACTTTGGTCATTGTTGCCAGATTTGGCAAAAAGTCATTTTTTGCATCCATTTTTGTGTTTGTTAATTGGACATTTTTGAATAAAAAAATTGTGTGAAGCCCGTCACGAACGAAGTTCCTTACGTTATATTTTAACTTTTTAAAATTTAAAAATGAGAAACAAAATCGAAAAAATATATTATAAAAGAGGTACCATTTCTTTAAAAGATTTATATCAGTTACCTATAAAACAGTATAAACTCTCATAAAATATGAATAAGTCAATCTCAAATATCGGTTCAAACGACTGCGACAAACGGTAAACGGCTATAAATTCGGCACATCTTGAATGTGTGCATAGGCAAGATTTAGATTTCTACTACTTCCGGTTTCTTACAAACCTGTACCGGAAGAGACACTTCCGGTTATAAAAATAGAGATTTCAACGTTAAATTGAACGCTGAATCCATAGACGTATTCAGAGTTGCGCTTCGGTTATACTTATTGAAATAATCGTAAATGTTACAGATCAAAAGTTGCCCATGGCAACACTACTACTTTTTGGTCGGGACACCAAAAACAGTAAGTTGATGTTTTTTTTTAAGTGACCCGGTGTCTAGACTTTATGCCTTTGAGCCCTGAGGTATTGCGGAAGAAAAACCGCTGAAAAAATTGATCAAAACTTCAATTTTTCGCACCAGGGTCACGCCCAATTTTTTTTGGGACAATAGTAGGTGCGTACCCTGGGACATATTTTTAGGATCAATTTTTTCAATGGTTTTTTTTAAGCTATACCTCAGTTTCTAATTTGAACAGGTCACTCCAAAAAATGTTTGTACACTTTGTACACTCTAATTACACTATTTATTTTAATGGAATGAACCACTTTCTGGCATTAACACCAAAGTCAGCTAATTCGTTTATTTTTGTTTCATCTATAATTAATAACTTTGCCTATCCTATAGCCAATATTATAATAATAAAATAATTTCAAAACCATTTCTAAGAATTTTTAAAACAAAAATAAATAAAAATAATTTCATTGGCTATGACATTAATGAACATTAATTATTCACTTTGAATTTTCCCAATAATAAGAGAGGATATACTAGAATTCCAAAAAATACCTACATATTATTTTATAGCAATCCAACATAATATTTTTTTTTCGGCGCACCATAGTTAAATATTAAAATAATTTGATGGGTTATGAAAAATGTTATGACATTAATAAACTTTAATTCTCTACTTTACATTTCTCATTAATAATGGAGGATATGCTAGAATTCCAAAAAAATAACCACATTTTATTTTGTAGATATTAAACAAAATATTTTTTATTCGGCGCACCATGCTAAAATATTAAAATAATTTGATTGGCTATGAAAAATGTTATATTAATAAACTTTAATTCTCTACTTTGAATTTCCCTATTTATAAGGGAGGGTGTGCTAGAATTCCAAAAAAACAACTACATTTTATTTGATATCCAATACGGGAAATTTTTTTTCGGCGCCATGGTAAAATATTATAACAGTATTTGATTGACAACGAGTAATTTTATTTTCGAGTGAATTTTCAATGACCATTCATTTCTTATCCCCAAATTTTATTTTTTCCATAATAAAATAGGGACTTCCAACTTCCATCCTAAATATTTTTTAGTCACACTTATTAACGGACTTACACAAAGCAAAAAATGAAAACAGACATCACAATTCAGTAAACACCACCTAGATTTATTAAGAGTCACCCAACACCATCACAAAGAAGTTCAAATACATGATCGTACGCGCGTTCTAGTCACCGTCCAAACATTTTACATTTGAGATTCAAGAAAATACTGACTTCTCTCCGACTTGGCTTAAGTCATGTCATGTAGCGGGTATGAGTAAAGAGTAAGGCACCTAGTGCTCGAGATACCGGGCAGGAGGGGGTGTTTCAAGAAACGTTGAAAAGTCACGCTTTGTACCTTTTATTGTCGTCTTTACGTACAGCTGCTTTTGATTACTGCTTGTGAATGCACTAAATCTGGAGTGAATGGACTTCCAGACGCGGGAATATTATGTACGGGGGTGATTATGATGAAAATCCACAAACAAGTTTTGAAAAATTTCTCATCTTTTACTATATATTTTTTTTAAAAATTAAGCAGCATTGTGTCGCGGTCATTGACCGATTGTGCTTCCTCTTGGAATCTCCCTTTTTCTGGAGACCTGGAATTGAGAATTGAGACGAGCACGGCAAGATATAGCAAAATACTTTATAATTTATAGTTAATTACACTGAAAAATATTTATTTATATTTTAAAATTAGGAGTGATTAATATACCCACACAAAGGCAGTGTTATATCAGTTAGGAATCTAGGAATCCCCACTTGAGTAATTTTCTTCTAAAACTGTTGTGAATGAAGGTACCAGAAGTACCAGTACAAAATGTAGATGAGATAATATGAAAAGCTAGTGAAACACAAGAAGAAAAACCAAAGAGTGTAGACTCTTGAGATGTGCGATTGTAAAGGTTCTTTTCGATTGTTAAAACATCTCAAAATGTTTCAATTGTTAAAACATCTAAAAATGTTTCGATTGTTAAAAAATCTCAAAATGTTTCGATTGTTAAAATATCTAAAAATGTTTCGATTGTTAAAATAACTCAAAATGTTTCGATTGTAATTCGAACAATCGAAGTTCTTATCGAATGAATGAATGAATCGGTACATTTGAAGTTTCTTGAATCGTTTTCGCTATTGTCTATAGGCAGTGTTGTATCAGTTAGGAATTTAGGAATACCCACTTGGATTAAATTTCTTCGTTGTGAATGAAGATACCAGAAGTATCAGTGCAAAATGTAGATAAGATAATATGAAAAGAAAGTGAAACACAAGAAGAAAAACCATGAATAAAAATAGAAAGGAACAAAAACAACGAAATCAAATGCAAAATATGAAAAAAAACAATTATTTAATATTTTTGTAATATTAAAGAATAAATTAATTCAGAGATATTGCAAAGTCAATATCAACCAATTGTGTATAAATTGTAAGTAGCCTTTATGGATCCTACAAAAACTCCATCGAATACCCACCCCCAGGACATTTACCAACGAATATGTACAAAAAGTTTTTAATAAGTTTAAATACCGTAAATATTATCAAACTTGTGCACTGTCTCTCTCAGCATTAGTGGCAATATTGCCCTTTCAATGGATATCCTAGATATCATCTTTTATTAACACTTCTAGAGCTCATCTGCACTTTATTTATTTACATGCATCTATATAACTGTAAGTAATTGTAATATGCTCAATTACTGTTAATATAAATAAAGTTATTATTATTATATTATTATTATTATTGTTTGGATATCAGACTGTTAATATAAATAAAGTTATTATTATTATATTATTATTATTATTGTTTGGATATCAGTGATATCATCTTTTGCATGGACAATCCTACTAGATTACGACCGAATCAATCAGCGATGCAACCCTTATATGTTCAGACTGAATACTCGTTGAACCATAATTTCGAAAAAGATAAAGCAATTGACACAGTACGCCCCTGCATAACACTGACAATATATTTTAGAAAAATATATGATAAAAGTTGTTATCTATGACTGATAAATGGCACCCTCCCCCGCGAACTCACGAAAGATGGAAATCTTATAAGCTGTTTCAGTCGATACGTATTTAACCTTTGGCTCAGGATCTATAAGAAGTTGGCGAATTAAAATATGATATACTTATTCTTATTTATTTTTACCAAATAAATCCAAACGAAGACCAAATAAATCCAAACGAAGTGAAGAAATTGTCGTTTATGTTGAGAGATGTAAAAATGGGTCGACGCCGAAATATTTAGCGTCGGAACGAATAGCGTAGCGACGCTGAATGGACGTCGAATATTGCAGCTTCTATTGATGGTGTTCGTAGTTTAGTTTGTGAGAATGGACTGTTTTTGAACAAGTAAAACCCAACTGTTTGTCGAAACTATAGGCGTCGGCGTCTCGACGCTAGATGGATACAGGATCTTCGGCAATAGTGATGGTAGTAGAAATTTGCTTTTTGACTGACCCTTTTCTGAGCTGTGAACCCCCCTTTTTATGCCGAGTTATGACGTAAACACTTTAAGTCATAATCTTGTGTGGCCCGTTTATTCGTTTTTCTCATGAACGTTATCTAGCCCTCAATATTTGGGCATGAAAAAAATTATTTTCTAATATTTCAATATTCTAACTTTTGTAATTTAAATTGGGACATTTCAAATGGTTCAAGTGTGTATTATCGTTTTGTAAAAACCTGTACTGACAGACGAATGTCTTTTTAAAAAAAACAACTTGACTTAGATAACTAGATAAACAGAACACATTAAATATAATGTGTTTTGGTTATCTCTCTAAAACGACGAAACAAAATACACTTAAAATTTGATAAAAAAAAAATAAAAATAATATACGGGGGGTTGGTTCGTCACAGGAGTAACGAAACTAAAAGGTTACTTTTCAGTAACGCGTTACTAGTAATTTCGTTACTATTTATTTCGTTACTATTTAAAGTGGTCGAAAAGTAACGGTAATTGCGTTAATTTGTAAAAAGTAACGCGTTACTATAAAGTAACGCATTACTTTAAAACCAAGGTTTTTCTTTTTTGTAGCTGCTGTTGGTGCCGCTTAATGTGAAATAATGTTTCTATTATTTTTTGTACCCCGTCGATTTCGCGCACCACTGTGTTTTGAATAGCGTTTTAAAAAAGTAATCTCAACTATACTAATACTTTTATTGGAAATTTTGTTTTGTATGTGCAACAATAACGGTAATAAATGGATAATAAAAGAACGAGAGACATGAAACAAGGTATAGAAAAGTAACGCGTTACTTTTGAAGTAACCAAATTACAATAACGCGTTACTTTTGGAACGTAACGAATAAATCGTTACTATTGTAGAAAAGTAACGGTTGGTGAAAATCAGCATTGCATACTTCGCAATTTTTGCATCTAACTTCACAAATTTCAACACCCTGTATTTCCAACCTTTTCATAATTTTTAAATAAAAGGAGATATATTAGTGAATTTAAATAATTTCTTCTATAAAAGCAAATGATAACGTTTTGACAGTTGCATTCAGGACCGCCGCGTGAGTTATAAGCGCCCAAGGCGAGATTTTACCAGGCGCCCCCCTACAGTACGTTTTTTATAATGTTATTCCACAGTAAAAATAATCATTTTACTGTGGTTATTCTTGGCCGACGGCCGCAGTGTACTGACTGACTGACTTCTATGAAAAAGTCAGTAAATTAATATCGATCGACTGCTTACCATTATTGACATTAAAGATATTATCACCGTCATCGTAAGCAGGGTTTTCCATTTTAAAAATTGTTTCACTAATTTGTTTTAGAAAAACATATTAAATGGGAGCAATATAAATTTCATTTGGAATTAGGTACTTTTAGAATCAAACAACCACAAACATTTTATAAGAGTTAAAATTTGCAACAAAAATGTTTTTGCAAGCCGCGAGACCCCCTTGCGGCCGTAGCGCTCAGGGCGATCGCCCCTTTCGAACCGTCGACGCGACTCCCCCTCAGTAATTAAATCACTAAAATATTATATTACAATTAATATCTCGGTTAGTTGAATTTGATTCCTCTACTATTAAACAAAAGTTTCTAGTTTTAATTTCCTGGCTAATAAAGTTACCCTCACTTACCATTTACTTTTTGTCACTAACCTGGGCGTAGTTTTACACATACTGACTGAACGAGAATGCAAAATTATCAACAGTTATCGCTTTATCACTTTTTATCAGTATTATTTATTTAGGAATTGTAAATATACCAACGCCAATATTATCAATATAACTTATATTAAGCAGATCTTTTTTTAATGGCTGCTTACATGTGATTTTTCTTCTTCAGCATTGTCCAGCATATTCTATTTCGTCTTTCAATCGAGCTCTAGTTTAAGTCTAAATCATAATTTATTCCCTCTATCTCTTATTTAGTTTTCCTTGTTTTTCCTTTTCTTGTTTTTATCCATTCCCATTGTTTCTTAAATTATTTAAATCGTTGATTAGAGAATTAATAAAAAACTACATACCGAGGCGGGAAATGCAACATTACTGTCGAGGTGATCTATTGCCCGAGATAGGAATGATAATTTCCCGCCTCGGTGGAAAATTAGCAATGTCACTTTCCACCCTTGAGCTGGAAGTAAAGTTCATAATAATCAACTTTCCGACCTTAAAAAATCTTGTAATTGATTTATTACATATACGATTGTGAATAAAAACCCTTTCAAATGAACCACGTTTTTTAAATTAATAAATGTTTGTTTTTTTTTATTTTAAAACATTAATTTGCAACTCCTTTATGCACTTCTACACCTTTCCTTTTCTGCAAGTTTTGCAAAGCTATAACTCTGAAACTATAAATTTTACGGGAAAAAGGTTTAAAAAACGTGGCACGTTATTGCACTGCGTAAGCCTGAGTTTGAAGCGCTATAAATACAAACCTGTGCATTATACAGAAAAAAGTTTTAAACAAAAGTTGTAGAGAATGTTTTGATCTACAAAAATTAATTTTTACTACTTTTGTCATACGATGCACGGTTGACGAGACGTGCATTTCAAGATGGAGGCTGACGCACGCGTCCCACCGTGCTGCCAACTTGAAGTTACTTTCAGGCGATACCCCTGAACATTTTCCAAGAATAAAATTTAATCTGCAGAAGATTTCAGAAAAAATACCTGGTTTTTGGTCTAATATGAGAAATGGAAAATCTACAGGAGCGGGCGGGATACAGGCAGCATTCCTTATAAGCCTTTGGATACAAAATTAATACAAATTCTCTGCAAAATGTTTTAAAATATTGGCTCATTTCGGAATTTATATTGTTGCTCAAGAAATAAGGGTCAAAGAAATGCGAAGAATACAGAACCATCAGCTTAATTAGCCATTTTCTCAAACTTTTCCTTAAAATTATTTATTCCAAAATATACATGATATGAGACACACCATTTGGCTTCATGAAGGTAAAGGGAACGAGAAATGCACTATTCAGTCTATACAAGTATTTTTTTCAACGATGTTGGAACATGAATTGCGACATTTGTATCTGCTTTGTAAACTATCAAAAGGCGTTTGATAGAATCCAGCACCAGAAGATCATACAAGTAATGAAAAGATAATACAAGTACTGAAATGCACCGGAGTGGACGATAAAAACCTAAAAATTATACAAAACTTGTACTGGGACCAGGCAGCCACCATAAAAATCAACGCTGGAGATGATATAATAGAGGCAATTAACATTCTGCGTTGCGTACGACCAATCTGTATCATATCTCCTCTGATATTGAATCTGTATTCAGAAGAGATATTTAGAGAAGTTCTGGAAAATAATGAGTATGGATTTTTTTTAACGGTGAACGATTAAATAATATCTATTATGCAGATGCTACCGTCATATTTGTAGATGATATAGAGGATCTATAACAAAGTGGATGAAGTAAGTGTACGTTATGGGCTAGAAATGAACATCAACAAAACAAAATTCATAGTCACAATTAAAAAGAAGAAAGAAAACTACCAACTACTTAGTAAAAATATACAAGTAGAACACGAGTCGATCAATCCAGGACGTCACGCGACTGTAGCGCTCCAAGTGACAAAGATTATTATACAATAATTTTGATAGATGTGACTTAAATCATTTTCTTTATGAGATTTAGTGAATGTGAATACTTTGGGTCTGTAATATTAATAATTAAAATACGAGGCGGTCAATCCAGTTAACTCTAATTTATATTTATTTTATTATGAAACGTGATTCGCTTAAATAATAAGTTTGAACAGATTTAAGCACGAGCTCTAGTAGCAGCGTGACATAGTGCCCGCTAATGGTGCAGTGGGCCGGGGATCGAATCCCACATAGACTTTCATTTTTTTTTTAACACAGGCTAGATTTAGATAGTCAAGATTTCTTTTAATAAAATAAATATTTTTTTTAAATACACAGGCTAGATTTAGATAGTAAAGACTTCTTTTAATAAAATGAATATAAATAGTTTAAGTCACATCTGTCAAAATTATTCTTTAATATATTTGTCACTTTGTCACTTGGAGCGCTACAGTCGCGTGCCGTCCTGGATTGACCACCTCGTAGTAGAGCGGGTATCCAAATTTGTCTACCGGGAACCTTAGAATAAACGAACAGTAGGACCAATCACAAGAAATCAAATGTAGGGTAGAAAAAGTAAGAGACGCCTTCATCAAGATAACTAAACTCTTCAAAAACCACAACCTCAAAATAGATATCAAAGTAAAGACTCCTGCGCTGCTGTTCTCCATATTATGATATAGAATGGAATCCTGGAGATTGATCGAAGCAACACAAGAGAAACTCAAGGCCCTCGAGATGTGGTTTTACAGAAGGATCCATAGAATATCATGATGTAACAAACTAAATAATATTGGAAAGAGGAAGGAAAACGAGGTGATGAACACGATTAAAAGAAGGAACTGGAATATTTCGGGCATGGGCATATAAATACTCAAAATCCATCCTCCAAGGAAAAGTGTTTGAAATGGAAAGAGAGGGCATGGAAAAATAAGGATATCGTGATATCAGGATATCAAGGACATGGTATTCAAAAACAATCAACTGTTTTGAGCAGCAGTCAAAAAGGTCGTCTTAGCTAGGATGTAGGATGGTCGCCAATATTCAAAACGAATAGGCATTTGAAAAAGAATATATGCCACCATTTGAAGCGTATTTGCATAAATATCACGGTTTTTATTATACAGGATGACTCAAAAATAACTACTTTTATTTTAATTCGTAACAATTTTTTGAAAGATTTACCACTTCGAACTCGTGCAGTTGCTGGTAACACGTTTCGTGTGAACAAATCCTCACAACATCTTGGAGTAATTAGTATTTAGTTTTAAAAGATTTATTAGTTAAACTTTTAGACTAATTTTAATAACAATAAAATATCCCCACCGGAAGTATTTTGTAGAAAACAAAAACTTTCCTTTATAATTTTTCGTTTATTTGCTTCCCTAAGAGTTTTATATATTTTATAATTATCGGTAGAAGCAATAATGAAATGCATGGTTCATGGCCAGTGGTAATTTTTATAGCTTTAAATATAATTCCATTTATTATGAAACTGGTTTTTCAGAAATGGTATAAAAATAATTTTTGCCAACGACTTACTCATGCGTTTTATCGCTTATGATATTGATTACATAAGAGTTGTTGTGTTGTCTGTTGTGCTTGGTTGCGATATAATTAGCAATTTCTGATATATCGATAACGAATGCAGTATGTAATATGTGGAATATAATATATTTGGTAAATGGATTGTTTTTAGATAAAAATCCCCAAGCAGGTCGATTTTTATTTACATATTTGTCAAATTTAATTAGAAAAAAATTATATACATTTTAGATGACAATAATTATTTAAAAACATTGGTAACGTGTAACAATTATGTCATATCTATTAAAAACAATGTTTAACTTAAGTAAAAAGTAACCGGTTTTCGCACAGTATTAACAAATGTATTTTTTGTTTTATTTAATACGGTCACCTATTTTAATAATCACGTAACCAGTTTGTAGACTATAGAACCGATTTCTGAATAACTTACATTAACACATCTTCGGAAATTAGCCTCATTATTAAGTTTTCCTCAAGACCGTTTAAAATTTTCGAGATGAACATTCTAATTTGTTATATTTTTATATAAATATTGCACAATTCCATTAATTGTCCTGCACTGCTACTTAAGATTAATGTAAATGTAACTATCATTAACTCAAGGCGCACTTTAGTTTTTAGTTTATTCGTACTTATCATAGATGTTTTATTTTATCATATACAATATCATATAAACAATTATGCTAATGATGCTGATATTTTTAATTATACTTGGTTTATTTTTAAAATATTAATTGAAGATGCAGTTATACAACTAGTTTGTTGGTTTGGTGTTTTTATTTGGGCGCAAACCTTATCTAAGATAAATAATCTGTTCTCCAATAAGACAAACTAATCCTAAGGTACAACTTTTGATCAATATTTACACAACTAAAAAAATATTTTAGTTGATGTTTTATCTATTTTTATAAAAACACTGATTTCAACCAATTACAAAAATGTGGGACCGCCCGGAAGTTGGCACCCCAACTGCCGGAACCCTTTGATTTTTTCGGAGTTCTGGACTCGTCTCGAAGAGTTCTAGAGTTCTCAAGGGGGTGCAGATAAAGTTCTGCAATTTTTTTGTGGAATTTTTAAAAAACAAATTTTGGGGTGCCAACTTCATGCCGCACCCCTTTTGTGAGAAAAAGAGTTCTGGGTGAATAGATATCTCAGAAATAAAGAGTTCTAGAGTTCTCGGTGGGTTTTGGAAAGAGTTCTGGGAATTTTTGGAAATTACAAAAAAAAATAAATTTTGGAGTGCTAACTTCATGCGGCATCCTTTTTTTATTTATTGGGTAGTTTTGGTCACTTAGGGCTGCTTTTAAATACAGCACTCCTGAGTTCTGACTCGAAAAAATACTAAAAATTATGAAAATGGATATTTTCAAGGGGTGCTACAAAGTTCCGATTTTTGTCGCTAATTTTGCGCCAGAATATTCAATTTTCTATTTACTGGGCAATTTTGGTCACTTAGGGCTGCTTTTAAATGCAGCACCCCTGAGTTCTGACTCGAAAAATACTGAAAATTATGAAAATGGATATTTTCAAGGGGTGCTACAAAGTTCCGATTTTCATAATTTTCAGTATTTTTTCGAGTCAGAACTCAGGGGTGCTGTATTTAAAAGCAGCCCTAAGTGAAAAAAATTGCCAAGTAAATAAAAACTTGAATATTCTGGCGAAAAATTAGCGACAAAAATCGGAACTTTGTAGCACTCCTTGAAAATATCCATTTTCATAATTTTCAGTATTTTTTCTAGTCAGAACTCAGGGGAGCTCTATTTAAAAGCAGCCCTAAGTGACCAAAACTGCCCAGTAAATAAAAATTTGAATATTTTGGCGAAAAATTAGCGACAAAAATCGGAACTTTGTAGACGAGTCCAGAACTCCGAAAAAATCAAAGGGTTCCGGCAGTTGGGGTGCCAACTTCCGGGCGGTAAATGTGGGAATATAAGTTGAAATTTAGTCCAAAAAGTAAACAAATAATCTTTAAAAGCTGACTAAAAACGTACCTCCAAATAACTTAGAATGTTTATTAGTCAAATATTTAACTGGAAGAAAATCCTTGTATGTAGGTTATATCGATAAATTCTTAATACAGTGCGGTGGGATAAGTGTTGCCCCCCCCCCCCGCTTATAACTACTCTATTTTTATATCTTAAGAAAAAAGCTCAAACAGGTCAATTTTTATATTAAACGTAGTATGTTATGACATAAAAGTTTCGAACCTGACATAATCCCTCTTCATGGAGGTGTCACCCCTTCGATTTTTTTAAATGAGAAATTGCATCATGCGACACCTGATTTGAAACCTATTGAAACACTGATTTCAAAAATGTATAATACTTTGGTTCAAAAATTAACGGAGTCTGAGTTATTCGAGAGTTTTAATCTTACCTTGCAAGAATTCAATGAATTCTGTTGGCTTGACGGTAGGTTTTTTCATTGGAGGGTTGGAAGTGTTTTGTCTTTAAATAAATCTTTCCTACATTGTAAATGTTGGTAACTGAATTTAATCATTTAATGTAATAAATTACAAGTAACAACTAAGGGTGTACTGAAAACTAAATAAATTTTAAACTTTAACAGTAACTGCAACTATACATTTTTGAAATCAGTGTTTCAATAGGTTTCAAATGAGGTGTCGCATGATGCACTTTCTCATTTAAAAAAATCGAAGGGGTGACACCCCCATGAAGAGGGATTATGTCAGGTTCGAAACTTTTATGTCATAACATACTACGTTTCATATAAAAATTGACCTGTTTGAGCTTTTTTCTTAAGATATAAAAATAGAGTAGTTAATAGGGGGGGGGGGGGTAACACTTCTTCCACCGCACTGTATAACCGGATCATAGTGTTTATTAAAAGATTTTTAGCATCTCGCCGCTATCGCTAATGTTAACGCTAAATTGGGTTAGCGTATAGAATATAGAACATTTGAGTCAAACGTTGGTAGCATCGTCTGGCGCCGGCTTTATATACATGAGATCTGGCTCTGTCCGACTATCATCTCTTTCCTCAACTGAAAAATGTTTGAATATCGTAAATTTTCTTCCAACGAAGAGGTTATAGAAACGACCTGGTTTGCAGAGCGAAATAAAACTTTTTTTTGTGGCGCTGCAGGTTTGGTGTAATAAAAATATTAAATTAAGAGGAGAATATAATGAAATATTTTGACTTTCGAATTTTGTTTACTTCTATAGTATGCTAAAAATTTTTCAATACATCCTCGTATTAAAACTTTACACATTTCAATTAAAAACATCTAGATTCATTTGTATAGGTTTCTCCACAAATCAACTTTTAAATTGAAATTTCGCAACTTATCGCAAAAACGAATTCTGACGAAACAGAAATTAAATGTTAAATTTCACCGGTTGTGCATCTAATTGTAAAAGTAAGATGCGTAATGCGGTAATGGGTAGGGGAGTCTGGAGATAACATTTTTATAAGGTTGAAAAAATGTAAGTAAAGCGATGATAACTATTGTCGAGAATTAATTAATATCTAAATAAAAATAAAATTTACAAAAAAATAACAAGAATAAATCGTTTGAATGATAAACATTTAGACTAGTAGTTAAGTACTAAGCAAAGTTTGTTTTGTGCAAAGTAAAATTTGTGTTTAAATATTTCTTCAATCTGGTTTTACATTCACACAATTTTGTAATTGTTTATTTACACTTAGTTACAGTCGGACAATCCGGAGAAGAACCGCGAGATGAATGCACGTTGGTCAATAAAAGTAAAGGGGGGAGAAATTCATTTCTCTTTGAATCTTCGTGCAGTTCAGTTATTTGTTGTAAAGGCCATAATTGTGTATTTATTTGTACGGTATTGACGTATTTGATTATGGAGACTACAATGTTTTATTTTATCATAAATTTATAAAAAGAATTATTCCTGTCAATATCATTCTAAATACTTTATTTGCAGTATTAGGGAACTTAATTACACATTAATTACTCCATTATATTTCAATATTAACTATGGAATTGCCATATTTATGCTATACTTAAAAACATTTTATTTTTCAATAGTGAAATACCAAATTCCTCGCCAAATTCTATATGGCATACATGTGAACTGGTTCCCAAATTAACGAGGGTTATTAATAATATATAAATTAACGCCAAAAGGTTAGCATATCTCAAATGTGGTCCAGTGTTCAATAAATGAAATAAAACTTTAAGTAGTCCCAACTCAATGTATGTGTGGTACATGACGTGGGAGTTTTATTTCATTTGTTAGTATATATAAATTGGTTACGTAAATACGTTAAAGAATATCGTCACCACTAACCAAAACTCCACATTTTTTTTCAATCTACGCACGTTTCGCTAACTACGTTTGCATCATCAGGAGTTCTTGATGAACTGTATAAAAAAATGTGTAGTTTTGGTTAGTGGTGACGATATTCTTTAACATTGTTGAAAACCAAAGGTTCCAAATTCCCAATTCAAGTTGATCTTTATGTGTAAACTGGTTCCCGGTATTTAAATACTTAAAATGTATTATCAGACCATATAACATATTATGTACTGTATGTATTTATTTTTAATTTTGCAGTACAAAGTTCAATATAGATTTTTAATTATTATCCAAACACATTTGATTTCCCAAACCAACACCCTAGTTAACTGATTTAATGAGTAATTCAAGTAATTACGTTTTATTGCCTTACGGGTTTGGGAACATATTTAGGTATTGATAGCAAATATCAGGTACCAACCTTTAATGGCATACCTGTTGGGAACCAAATTATTAACACCCCCCTTGGCTATTCTTAAAATTAATCTAAAAATCTTAAAACTAGTACAAAAAAATTGAAAATAAAAGTGAATACACATCATATTCTTTATAATAGTATATTTCAACTGTAAAAACATTGACTTAAACAATCTTATGAATATAAATTAATAGGCTCTCAGTTTATTTATGTACATTTTAATACGTTTTGTACTTACTTTATTGTTTTTTGAATGTATTTTCTAATAATATTTTTTTAATATACCTTAAATTAAGTAAAAAAAATTAGGAAATTGCAACATTGTCGAGGCTCTTCTCCATAATGCCAACTATTTAACTAACTAACCCTATCTTCGTTTGCCCACCTCGCGACTTTTCTCCTGTTTGTCCGTCTGTGTTTTTCAAGTTCTAAATTTTTCTTACATACTGTGAACTCAACTATACAATGTCTGCTTTGCACATGTGATTTCCCGCGTGTATCTTCCAGCGACGTAGCTGAAAGCCCCGGAAGCCTTGAATGCGTGTTGGGAAAAAATAAATAAATTTGAGTCAAAAATGTGTGAAGATTTTACAAAAAAAATCCATTTAGAAAATAATTAATTTTTTACTCTATAAACACACTGAATAATCTTTGTTAGATGGGTGATGATTTAAAATTAAAAAAAAAATAGATGTTTATACAATTAATTAAATATATCTTGTTTATTTAAAAATACTATTTGCTTGTGATAAGCAAGATAACAATATATACATATACGAATCTAACGGTTTTTGTCTTTTCCATGCAATTTTGCGTTAATCATATTAATTGAACTAAAAAAAAAATGCTCTGTAGATTTGAATCCCAAGTCACTTGTGTGAAGTTGGTGCTCGCCGCTATAGCGCCTAATTTCAGCGCCCACCCCCTACCACCCATCCCGAAACGCTTAAGATTTTTTATTGATAGGACATTATATGTCAAAATTTTAATTAAAAAATAAAATTTCAGTACAATATTTGTTTTGAATTTGTTATATGTATAAAGTAAACTTTACTCTTAATACTATCACCAATAATAAATTCTTGTCGTTGTATCGTAAATCACGATTTACGGTCAAAGCCATTATTTCATTATTATAATTTGAAAGTTTGCTATATCAGATAAAATAAATCACGAAAACTATTTTATGGAGTTTAACGTTAACCTATCTCATATCCGCATAATGGTATAATGATACATTTTTACAAGTTCATGAAAACCTGATTTTCCACTAAAAATCATCTACAATTTGAATTTGTCTCAATTTATGCCATGATTTCACTCGGAGCGATTTTTGAAAAAATTAAATAAAAATCGCAAAAATTCGTTTTTATATGCTTAAAAAATTTATAGTGCCAATACAAACAAAAAACTGGTGACATTACTCGGCCTGGTTTATACGAATAATCTCGGACATTATTCTAATATATGTAATATATGCACAAATGCTAACGCTTCCTTTCTGGTAAAACGTTTTTGTAGATATTCAATGTGTATTTTTAAACCAATTTGAATATAATTAACATTTTATATTTCTCCATAACGAGCGACTTTGGAATATGATATCATCCATACATCCATCTGGTCCATGTCTGTGTGATCTCATTCAAATTTAAATATTTACCTACACACTGATAATGAATTTACAATAAATGTTGTTTTATTATTATTTTATGAACTAAAGGAAATTTTCCCACAAGGTTTTTATAATAAAATAGTGATAATTTATGTTAGTTGGTAGCGATTTTTATGCAGTTTAAATTCAAATTTTTTAGTTTCGAAACATTTTAAAATATGACGAATATAACAAATTTGGAATGACTTTCAAGAAAATAAATTGGATAAGAACTAGAAAAATTCCCCTACGCCTCTGGAAAGCAATACAAATATTTAAAAGGTTTTTATTGAAAGCACTTAAACGAGTGTTAAATTATGAAGATGTTGGGTAATTACTTAATTACAGAACAACCTCGTTCTAGTAGATTTGTTTTCAAACACAAAAAACTAATATACAAATATGGAAAATACTTATTAAATGCATTTGCATTAAAATACATAATTATTTAGTTAGCGAACAAACTGGTTATCTTATTTTTGTTTTAAAATATGACACATTTAAATGAAATCCCTCAAAACTACGCCCATGGTCAGCAATAAAAATGTCGAAAACCACTTTTAAATGTACTTGTAATGTTCCGGTAATTATTTAATTGAAATGTTTGATTTTTTTTCTTTGCTGACATAACAAACTAGTAATAAATTTGAAAGAAAGACCCCGCGCACACGCCTATGGTTTCTAATAAAAATATTGAAAACCCCTTTTAAAGGCATTGGTTCTATTATTAAGTTATAAGTTTGTAAGAATTTCTGGTACCTACTCTTGTGGTTAGTAACAAAAACTGTTTATAAATGTACTTTGAATAGTTAATTATTTAATAAATAAACAAAAATTTTAAGAACTTACCATTTTGTGAAATTAATAAGTCCAAGTAATAATCCACAAATAAGGGTAAGTGGTACTTCAATTAAATCCCGCTACAAGCACTGTTGAAATGTAGAAAAAAACGATGTTCGCTTATCTTTCTAACACGACCTTCACTTTGTTTAAACAAATTCAACTTTTCGCGTACGTAAACACGTAATAAATCAGGTTCTTTTTAATAAATTTAAACTTTATATCACAAAAACAGTAACTAAGCCGTTTTATTATTTATCACAGACGAATTTCATTAAGGGGCATTTGATTGATATATTTTTTTGAGTAACTTCAGGTCATTAGTTCAATTTGTGTTTACGGAAACGAGTGCTTGGTAACACCATATTAGAGTTGCACTGGTACTCTGGTACCTACGCCGAGAGTGCCGAGTGATGGTGCTTGGCTCTCCGTGGCCGCCGATCTCGTTGGGTTCGGGTTCCTCGTTCCTCTTTTCAAGTGGTAGAAACGAGGATGAAGAGCGCCTCAAGGCATTTTTGTGTTGTGATTCTCTCTCTAGACGGATTTGCCAGCTGGGATTACTCACGCCATGAGCAGTGCCGTGTCGAGGGGCAGGTCACAAATTGATAGAATACGTTTTTTATTGTTGATTTCTCAGAAACTTATATAATTGATAAAAGATATAGTGCTTCATCTAATACCCGCTAGTAATACATTTAAATTTTTTACCCTAATACTAGGGAAGTAAAAAATATGAATTTGGTACACTTTTTTAGGACGGTAGCACCCCGCCATGATTTTCATAAGAAAAACTATTAATTAACTAAATGTTCGATAAATGGCGATTAGAAGTACTTTCTGCTTAAAAATTTAAATGTTTATTATCCTCCAAAAAATGTTTACTGCAGGTACAATTTTAAATTATTTTGATTTATACAGGTTGCGTCAATAAAAAGATCTGCACCATAGTTATATTATTTTAAATGGGACACTCTGTATTTTTCCTTCCCTCTCTTTCTCTTACTCTGCTCTGTCTTTTTCTATAGTATGCATTTTTTCTTATTTAGAATTTTTTTAAGTATCATTTGTAATTATTTTATAGAGATTTTTTTTGTTTTTCTCATTTTTCTGATGTTTTGTTTTTCCATTTTTTGTGGTTTTTACGACGTTTTTGTTTTTTTTTGTGACTTTTTCGATTTTTTCTAATTTTTCATCATTGTTCTCTGTTATTATTTTTCTTTTTTCTTTTGTTTTTTAATTTTTTCTTATTGTTCTGATTTTTTGCAGTTATTTGCGACTTTTTTTGGATTTTTTGCAATTTATTTCAATTTATTCGAATTTTTTTATTTTCTTATGGTTAGGTACAGTTGTTTCTGGTTTTTTGGTTGTATTTGGTTTTTCTCGCTTTTTTCTCATTATTTTTTTTTCTGATTTTTTTCGATTTTTTCAATGTTTTCCTCATTTTTTTCTCATTATTCTGTTTTTTTTATTTCGTTTTCTAATTATTTTCTCATTTGTTCTTATTCCTTTGGAAAACTTTTTTAGAAAAAATATTTACGTCTGTTATTATATAAATCGATGGTTTAAGGTCCTAACTAATAAAATAAAATTACATTTCGCTGCTGAATGGGGAATTTGGAGCCTGTGTTTTTTATCATTGATTATTATTAACACTATCAGTTTTACAGAACACATACCCGACAATAAACGGCAATAAACGACAATAAACGGCAGTAAACGACAATAAACGGTAATAAACGATAATAAACGGCAATAAACTGCAATTAACGACAATAAACGGCAATTAACGGCAGTAAACGACAATAAACGGCAATCAACGGCAACAAAACGACAATAAACGTCAATAAACGACGATAAACGTCAATAAACGATAATAAACGGTTTATCATCAACTCAGGATGATCCTATAAACATAGTTAGCGAAACGTACGTCGAGTATGTTTTAAAATCTGTAGTTTTGGTTAGTTCAATATTACATTTCACTGTTTTTCCGGAAAAAATATTGTCTATTATTGAAAAGTTATGCAAGAAATTTGCTTTAAAAAAGTTTTGATGTCTACGTAGGTTATTATGATATTTTCATCCTCTCACCACCTACAATTTTGAGAATTCTTAGGGTGCCGTTTGAGGAAAAAGTTGTCTTTTTAATTAATAAGTTAAATTTTGTGATTTTTTTTTGTTCCGGGACCGTTCTTCACAACCAGATTCACTGCAAGCCTCGTGGGTTTATTGCGTTATCTCCCGTCCCTTTGTCTATTGCACCCAGTCCATCAACCTTGATCCTTGTACTAGTTTGTACAGGTTCCTTAATGGCTGTTTGTAGTAATCTTGTGGATCCATTTTTGGTTTTCCATATATTCTTTTACCTTCTGTGATCCAGCGCCTCACAGTTGCATATTATGTGAAGTGCATTCTCGGTCCCTTTATTGCATTGTCTGCTTTTAAGGTAGCCGTTATATAGCCCATTTTGTTTAGATCTAATATTGAAATCTTCTGCCATAACATAATGTATTTCATTCAAGGTGTGAATAAAAGCTGATATGATTGTAGGGATATACGTCCCAACAAACATAGACTAACCGACCCGATCCGAATGGCCGTATTCGGCCCACATACGCGCCGGCGCATTGCTAGTAGGGCATGTCGCCTAGCCGAAAGGGTGACAGAGAGTCGGCAAACCATTCAAAGACCTGTTGATTACCGAAACCTATATATGTATATATTTTCAAAGGAGAAGAATATTTTTGTTTATGCATCATCCGAGACAGCTGTTTCTGTCATTTCAGGATTTCAGACTTGGTAAATAAATAGGAATTCTACCGCCTTCTAATGACGGCAGAAAGCGTGAAAGGAAAATGTAGAGGCTGAGCCGCTAACTGACCGGACGTGGACTGAATGACCGAATCCGCCGTCCGGCAAACCGTATTTGATAGTCGAAATAATAATAATAAACGGACTACGGGCGGCCTAAAATGGCTATTTAACCATCGCGACGGATTACCATATGTGCCGGCAGGTGGGCGCTAGTTTTTCTGCTGCTTTTTGTTTTGCTGGGTTATTTCTAGTTCTTCTAGTCAAGTCCGTTACTAGTGCGAGAATCTTTCCATATATTTTTTGATTTTCTTTATTATGCTTTTTAGCCCGTGGCACTAGCGTTATCAATTCACTATTAAACAGGGTGTTTCTGATAGGTATTTCAATTCTGAAAATATGTTTAATTAAAGCACACAAAAAGTATAAGTTAAAGTCATCATTACCATATAGGTCCCAAGGTGCCTACTTTTGCGATTTTACTCCTACCAGCAATATCTGGAAAACTACTAATCTGATCTAAGTGTTTGATAAATGAAGAAAGTTTTTCTTATACTTATTTGCAACTGATGCATTCGTCCTTCAGTTGTTTGGCTTACCTGGTTTTCTGGATATATTAATATTTCCAGTATTCTGATTAGTTGGTTATTCAAAAAAACTCATCTATTTTTCGAAATCTCCTCTTATTCTGCTTTCTGCCAATTTTAGTTTAAATATGTTTGAAATTTCGATTAGTTTTATGCAACGTCATTTCTAACTTCAATTTCATTTGTTTTGAGTAATTTTGAGATATTTTCCTTAAAATTATATTTCAAACATACAGATAAGAGTGCCATTTGGTGTTTATTGTTTGTTAAAAATTTTATTTATTTGTTCGTTTAAAAGTTACAAAAATTTGCAAGTTTGCAAGATATGTGAAACTTGCATTACCACCATTATTTAAAAATTCGAAGCTTTTAATTGTTTTTATTACGTTTTAATGGTGATATGGTTTCGCACAAGTTTTAATCGAGTTTTCTATTTAACTTACGTTTTTCGGAACCATTCTATACGGTGGCCTCTACCACCGGAGTAACAGGGTGGATCAATTTATTACGTTTAAATTGTTTTGATGGTGACTTTTGTGTCAAATTTAGCAAATTCGGAGGTCATATGGATCCTCCAGTTTCCAGAAGGTTTCCTATAACCATATGTTCCTCCTTACTCTGTACAATTCCCTTGAGGAATCATTCTCCCTTACTGCCAATTTCAACCTATACTTTATCCACTTGGATTTATTGTACTTTAATTATTAACTTATTATATATACCAGAAGATGGCTTTTTAATCGAAACTATAGTCGCCGTTTCTCTTTTTTACAAAAAAACATTTATGATTTGGAGTTTTATTTCATTTATTCTTAATATTAATAATTATTAAGATAAATGAACATTTTTAACACTGCTAAATATAGAATTTTATATATTTTCTTATAGACTATTTCAGATTTACAATTTCCATCATTTTTACCGAAATATTTAGATCCACAACAGTGTTTAAATTCGATGAATAGAACTAAAGAACTGATCGATGTTTTATAATCCACTTCCTTAGATCTCTTCTTAGACTGTATTAGTTTAAACATCTGTAATAACATATTTCTTCAAAAATCAAAACGCAGCCTTCAGATTTTTTTCTCCGATTTGTATGAAAATTGAAAAAGAGAAAAAGATAATTAAAATTTAGGTGTGCCATTTGCAAAGTTTTAGTCGTTCAACTGTTATAAAAACCAAAATTGAAAAAATGTTTAACTTGCACTCCCGCCATTTTTAAACCCACCCTTAATTACACCGCAATAGAATTAGAGAAGAACTGATCTATTGTTTCGCAATCTACTCACCTTAAACCACTTTTGTGCCAATTTTCATTGAAATCTGAGTAATGACATATTTCTTAAAAATCTGAAGTTATAGCGTTCCCATTTTTGGTCACAATTTTTGTCCTCTTCGATTTGAAATAGCGAAAGATAATTAGAATTTAAGGGTGCCATCTGTTTCTTTCTATTATTTTGTTAATTTTTTTTTTAGAATTTTCTCATGTTCTAGTTATGCACTGCAATCCTTTGTAGAGCATTTCCATTTATTGGCTTCCATATCTTCTTGTCATTCTAGCTTCTTTCGTGTCCCAGTTGTACTATCCTTCCCACCCAGTTCATTCTTAGTTTTCCTTTTGTTCTTTTATCAGTACTTTTTGCCTCCATCACTTTTATATCTATTGCATTTTCACTCATTCTCACCCATATAATCTTAACTGGTTCCTTTCAATTTTTTTCGTGGTTCCTGATTGAACACGTTGTATTTTTCGTTTCTTATTCTATCCCTCAGTACTCTCCTTGACTTCCTTATTAACTTCCTCAAAAATTTCATTTCTGCAGATGCCCTTCGATGGTCAAATTTACTTCGCCCCCATTTAGGGTGACTTTTAATATGTTAAATACCTTCTTTGCCTTCTCTTCGTGGTACCTTCTCTAGACGGTTGGTTAGTGCTGCCAGTAAGTAACAGCTTAAATTTTATATAATTATGATTCATAGTTATCACAAATTCCAGTTTTTATATAAATTTTTCAAGTACCATAATGTGCTACTAAATTCTACTACCCTTAATGGGTCTCACACAGAGCTGGAGAGGATTCGAATCACTTAAGATTCTAATCCCAGGATTCGAATCATTTTTAAGGATTTGAGAGTGGGATTCGAATACTTAAAAAAAGTATTCGTGATCCGGATTCGCACAAGAAATCCTAAAGAATTTGTATTCGATTCACCAATATGAGGATCGAATCCTTTTAGAGCATATATTCTTACTCTAGCTTTTACTTGGCATCTCTGACGCTCTTCGAAAAATCTGTTACGTTTTTTACTTTTATTTTGTGCTTTATCACAGTTAGTAGTTAAATGTGATTAAATACTAATAACAAACAGGAAATTGGACGATAATATATTATAAGATAATGAGAGTGATCTAACAAGTTTAGACCAATTCTTTGATATAAGTGAAGACAAGGTACATGTTAAATAAAGAAAATAATAAGGCAAAAAACTCCTGTTCATCATCTGTACCTAAAATAAAACTGAATATTAATTATTCGTTATTCTATTAAATAGCACAAACGAAATTATATTGAACGAATAATAAAACACCAAGTCATACCACAATAAATTTATGAGATGTTAAAGTTTTAGACAATTAATGGCAATATGTTTCGGTCAAACAATGGCCATCATCAGGCCTATAAGACAAAATACATAATTAGAATACAAGAAATTGGTAGATTCTAATTATGTATTTTGTCTTATAGGCCTGATGATGGCCATTGTTTGGCCGAAACATGTTGCCATTAATTGTCTAAAACTTTAAGATCTCATAAATTTATTGTGGTATGACTTAGTGTTTTATTATTCGTTGAATAATCTTACCACATTTGAGTATGGTTTATTTGCTGTTTTTTAAAATTATTTTGCCTTGATTAAAGGCTTATCAAAAGTAATAATAACAAAAAATATTTCTACAAAAAATTTATTTTTAAAAAAATTTAAATAAAGTATTTAGATTCAAGGTTTAAGTTAACTAGAATTTTAAATATTTTATTAAATTTCATTTTTATTAGTAATTGTTGTTTATGCATTATTTATTTGTATGAAATTTAAGCCATAGTAGATATGCTATGCCATCCCTATAGTCAGGTGTAAGGAATGTGTTAGAGACATACCTTCGAATGCGGAAAACGGCGCTATATTTGAAAGGTGACGTCGAATAATTACGTAAAGAAAAATCATGTGCAGAAGGAACGTCAAAAGGACCTTCGAGTATATTTCCCTTATTAATGAACCGATTTAAACGCGAAAAATGACGCTGTATTTGAAATGTTACCTGGAATAATTACGTAAAGTTACTGTCTTCTCGTCTTTGTTATCGCGTAGTAACTTTAACTTTAAACGAATGAGCCCTCCTTAATACACCAAACTGGAACTGTTGAGATATTTCGAAAATAAAAGAAATAATCTACATATTATTAATGAATATCTAACACGGCAGAAAGTTTTTCTAAAATTTAACACTAGCCTTCCTTCATTATCTGGTCCAGTACGAACTATTATTTTCGCTTGCAGGTATAATTACCGCACCACGAAGGAACTGACGAAAACTTTGAATTCTGGTGCTCTCCAAGGCCAATCAAAAGAAATTTTGTGAAAAACATGGTATGGCTGCGATTCGTATTCGTGATTTGAAATAATAGATTCGAATTTATGGTGCGATTAATTTTTCTGCTCCCATAGTATAAAATAATGGTAAGTTTAGCTATTTTTTTCTTTTGTATTCTAATATTTGAACGTTTGTACCTACATGCATGATGATGGTTTATTACTGTTTGCCTTTCTCAATTAAATTCATGGGGTACCTACCTGACTTTTGCTTTATTTCTTGAAAACTTGAGACATTTGAGAAGGGATAACATTTGAGATTTTTAGTTGTGTGTTTATGCCTTTCTTTCGTTTTTAGGGTTCCGCACCCCAAAGGGTCGAAACGGAACCCTATTGCTCACTCGCGTGTCCGTCCGCCCGTCTGTCACACCGGTCTAGCAGCTAAACTGTTCAAGCTAGAGTCTTCAAATTTTCACAGTATATGCGTCTTGTTAACCCAAAGCCATATAAAGTATAAAAAATATTTTTAAATGTTTTTAAGGGGGCTCCCATACAGCTAAAAAAAATTGTGGCTTACCCCATCGAGTGAGGTATCGTTGAATAGAGCTCATTGAGTAGATAAAAGCTATATTTTATGTTATAAAAAATATTGCAAAATGTAGACATGAGAAGCCGCCAAAGTCAATATTTTTTACAAAAATTTTGTTCCGAAGTATTTTTTAACTTTCCATTGAACTATCAACTTGAAATTTGGTGATGTTTATTGTTACGTATATTTTACCAACATGTACCAATATATTAATAAATATAATTTTTTCATTACCATTCCCTCATTTTTAGAGTTCCGTACCTTTGTATTAATGCGAATTGTGATATTCGATATTTTATTATTTTTATCTGTGCAATCGTATTAGTTTTATTAAAAAACGCATTTTTGATTTTATAATTTTTTTCTTTGTCGGTTATGCTGATATTAACAAATTTGTTTGTTGCATTTCAAAATTTGTTAATATATCTAAGTATATATACGGATTGTGATATTCATAATTTGTTTTTCTTCGTCGAACACACATGCGCCAGGTTATTTTTCTTTTCACTTCTTTAAATCTTTTTACCAAGTATGTTTGACTCATTAGTTCGATTAAAATTTTAAAAAGTTCTTTAAGAACCCTACCTCTGCACAGCTGGCTTATATTCTACATTTGGTACGGAACCCTAAATGTGCGAAGTCCGACACGCACTTGACCTATTTATTTTTATGTAGAGCATACTAAATATTGTTTTCTTTGTTTACCGTTTGTTCTTCGGTTTCTTCTTTTTGTTTAAGTTGAATATAAATTTGTAAAACTTGCATCCTAACATTTTTTTTAAATTTAAATTTTTGACGCGAATGAATATAGATTTCCTTACGAACTATTTTATTTCTACAATTTCCCCATCATTATTGTTGTAAAAAAGGGTCGGTCAAATTAAATTAAACACAGTTGTAAATTCATTTATCATATTTATTGTCTTCATTTATTGAGAATGCAATTTTACATAATGAATTAAAAAACACTGCATTTACAGGCATTTTCAAATTCTGGATACAGATATAAATTTATTATTATATATTTTTTTGTATAGTACATTATTTTATGTATTTTTGAGGACAATGAAGTTAATCTAGAGAGAAACAATAAGCAGTTATAAAATATTTTTTTAATAGCCTATATACCTATTTATGTTAATCACCTTTGCTGATACGTTTTAGTTTCGTTTCTGAAATCACATTGTATACATTTTTTTAAATTAAATAGTCGTAAGTACAAAAATTTACAATATGGAACAAAAGACATTTTGAATACAACAGGATAATTCTAAAACACAGTAATGATGGATTTTAGAATTATTTATAGCACCATAATAAACGAAACTACGAGAACAAAATTGTTATAAATTTTGGACCATCTTGTATCAACTTTTTCGTCTATTTAAAAGTTTTAACTAGTATATATAATGGCACGATATTTTTTTACTTACTATGATACAATATGAAAACATAAAAAAAAACAGTACAAAAAATTAAGGACCAGAAAAATGGCAGTTTTTAAGGAAATACAA
Organism: Neocrepidodera transversa; assembly: GCA_963243735.1. Lineage (NCBI taxonomy): Eukaryota > Metazoa > Arthropoda > Insecta > Coleoptera > Chrysomelidae > Neocrepidodera > Neocrepidodera transversa. Next base: position 11,856,709 of record OY725347.1, read on the forward strand.
AAATGTACAAAAGCTGTATTTCAGGCAACTTAAAGCTCAATAACATTAACACAAAAGCAGAAAATGTGAAATACAGCCTAATGTTGATTCCACCTATATATTTAATTTCATTTTCGACCATCGATTTTTTTCAAAACATCACTAAAATATTTTTTTATAGATTTAAGTATGCATATTTAATTAAAAATGTCGAAATTATTTGATATTTTTATGATATAATATTATTCGCGAAGCAGTATTATCTATTTGTTATTTTGTATTGTTTTCACAACCAGAGTCATTTTTAATGAACTGTAAGTCAGTTTTTTGGCAAAGCAGTGTTGTGTTGATTTTCGTATATTTATTTTTAGAAAAAAATTATAAAAAATTCGATGTCAAAGATGGAACTCAGCACATTATACTGTGTGTTTCAACATTATGCAATTAATGAACACAAAAAAGTGAACACTTAATAGGTGAATAATTTACAAAATTAAGTATTGACTGACAACGAATGCGTTTCTTATTCTTCTTAATTTAGGGTAATAATCCTTAATGTACCAGATCATTGGACCAAAAATCTCGGTTTGAAAAGCTGAAAAGAAAAATATGTACAATTAGTAAATTTCAAAAAAAAATTACAGTATGAGTAAAATCAGGGTAGTTTGCATTTTTTTTTTAGAAAAAAAGTTGTGTATTGAAATTTAAAAAAATCGTACTCTCAAAAAGTGAAAAAATATAACGTCTTTTCAAATTACCACAAGGTACCCCACATACCGCAACAATTGATCATTTTTTCTACTAAGTAATATAGAAAACAAAAATATCTTAGAATTTGAACAATATAATTTCTTTTGTCGGTTTAAAATAAAATAACACAACCTTCTGAAATTTTTAGAAACATTGACAACATAAAGAACGGGGATCTTTCTCGTTAGTGCCTTGCGCCAGGCCAGTTGGCTGCGATTGCGTTAAATCCAATAGGAATTTAAATAATACAAACCAGAGAAAAACTAAAATATCGAAACCTCATAAGTTAAAACTTTTTAGGAGAGCAAAAAAAACTATGAGTTATGAGGTTCCAAAAAAATGCACTAGCAGTTTTAACAGGCTGATTTGAGTTATGAGGTTTTGCCAGTACATGCAACGCAATATTTAAAAACTCATCTTCTGATTCTGCCTTTAAGTAGCTATTTTTATTTTTTATTTATTGCGGCAGTAAAATAAAGTATTGCAATAATAAAATTACTACGAAAAATAAGCAAATCATATACAGGGTACTCTGTGGACTAACCTAATTGCAAGGAGTTTAATGTCATTTGAAGGGAACTGTAACTTTTGGAGTTCATGACTTTGGTTTTTAATCTTATTAATAGCCCAATCATTGTAGATTTTTTTAACAAAAAAAAATTTACCCGAGGAGTAGATGAAAAAATCACATTCTTGGTCATAAATTAATACGGGAACTGCCCGCCATCTTGGATTTTGAATTTACCGATAAAAAAGTGACTAAGAAATTAGTAGACAATTTTATTCTCTACAATCTTTATAGAGTCAATATTGTCGAAAAAATTATTTATTGATAATAATAAGCAAAAAACTATGAAAAATTAGGAGAGTGGCGGGGTTTTTTCAACTTTTGGACCATTATTATTAAAAATAAGAGGCTCATCTAAATGATAAAGTTGTAAAGAGCTCAAATCCCAACAGCTTTTGTATAAACACGTTTTACGTACGACGTGGAGATCACAGCCGGGAACGCACTCAACACGGATTCGCGCGGAAGTACTCATTTCCACACCACCGCAGAGAATGGTTTCGGCGTTTTTTTACGTGGTTCCCAGTACACCTAATATTTTTATTAAAATTTATTTCAATTTCATCGCGTCCGCTATCTTCAAATTCCGTTAGGTCGAGAATTACCTGTCCCAGCGCAGATCTGACCAAACAATGAGCTCGTATTGCTCTCGAGTATGTAGTACCGTCCATGATTTTTAGCACACACTTTTCGGCATGTATGATAATCTGATCCAATTAATTGACTACCTATTCCACCTATTGCGCCCAAGAAATTTTTTGCCAAAACGGTTACATTTCTGTTTCAATACAATTGTTGATCAAAAGTCCAGAAACACTGAAGCTTGATTGTGAGATGCAGTTTTTTTCGCGGAAATAAGTGATGTGAAAAGGGTGTCGTAATTCGTCGGAGGTGCGTTCAAAAAAGGAAGTACTGTAGACGCGGATGATTGACGGTGTGCAATTGCTTGTTCTATGGTCAAATGGCCCGAGTAACCAGATTGATGGGAGCCAGAGAAGGGTTGCACCGACAACGAAACAGAGACTGAATGTCAAGCTCTGACAGAAACGCAATCTCGATACAATACTGGCATTGAAAGGCGAACAAAAAGATTTAAATCACAATAAAGTCATAAACAACTATTACCTAAATTTTAATAAAAATATTGGGCCTAGGGAAACCACGTTAAAAAGCGCCGAAAGCTTTACATCTGTGGTGGTGTGGAAATGAGTTCTTCCGCCGCGCCTTTGTATTGAGCTCGTTCCCAGGCGTGATCTGCACGTCGCGTACGAAAAACTTGTTTGTTCAAAAGATGTTGGGAATTGAGCCCTCTATAACTTTGTCATTTAGATATAGTTACTATTATTGTTAATTAAAATGGTCCAAAAGTTGAAAAAACCGTTCCACCCTCCTAATTTTTCGTAGTTTTTGCGTATTATTAACCATTAATAATATAATTTTTTTCAACAATATAAAGATTGTAGAGATTAAAATTGTCTACAAATTTGTTAGTTATTGAGAAATCGAAAATAGGTGTGCAAATCGATAAAAAAATACAAAATTCAAGATGGAGGACGCAGTTACCAGAATGAATTTATGGGTAAGAATGAGATTTCTTATATCTTATTTCTTATATTTATTATGTTCTAAAGTCATTGGGCTATAAAATCGATTAAAAAACACAATTTGGTTATGTAAAATCCTTACCTGGCTTATAGCAGATATTCCATCGAAAAAGCAATACGAGTAAAAAAGCATATCAGTCTATTTATGTATTATAAAGGTAATAAAATATTTATAACGTTTAGCGTATCTTATATACATACAATACTGATTATCACAAATCAACATCAACCCCAAATATCTATAAACATAGCGATTTGGGGCTCAACAAAATGTATACTTTTTATTCTTTTCTTATATTATATAAATCTTTAACGTAACAATAAAAAATTTGATATGATATGATACAACTTAGTGTATATTTGTTGCTGTCAATTTTTCATAGTTGTAGAGTGCAGACGTGTATCACCCTCACTTGAGCATTCTTTTATAAGAAAATAATCTAATTGATAAGAATTAGAAAATATTATTGCTAGTATCAGTTAATATGAATGTTATCTACTTTATTGTTAACCAGAATGGTAATCAAGTATAAACTTGTTGTTATTTTTTGGAAAAACCAGTATTATTGTTATAATGATCATCGTATCTGAACTCTCATAGCTAAAAAAAAATGACAGCACCATGTTAACACTATAGAATCAACGTCCCAACACAATTAAAAATTTACCTATTGTCTAGCACACGAAATTTATTGCATTTTATTATTTCATATAAAAAATACTCAAAGGTCAGACGCAGGATAACAAATGTAAAATGACATAACACGCACAAAAAATGCAATAAATTCTAATGCCGTGTATAGTTTGAGCATAATTGGAAGGTTTGGGGTGGATTATATTTACAGGAGGGGGTTCTAAGATCTCATCGAATTGATCGCTATCAGCGAAAATGAGGGAGGACGGAATCCATCGCAGTCTAAAATTCGCAGCATGAAAAATCAAAAAAATCGTATTAATTCGTATAAAATTTTTAACAATTCTCGAAACATTCTTCAAACATTTAAGACCGATTCCTGACGGTTCGGTACAGCATCGGTACGGCATATGTTGTACCGATGCTATACCGCACTGTACTCCTTAACGGATTTTCAAGTTTCGGTATTTGATGTTTTCGCTGTTTTCGTCATTAGTAGTTAGTGTTAGTGTCGTTCATTGTATGGTGAATTATAGCGCGTAGGGGTGAGCCACAATAGGTCTTTGATGGCCGCAGTGAAGGGGCCAGCAAAGGCTCCACTCACATTGAACCTACCTAACATAACCTAGTGTTAGTGTCTGTAGTAGAGTCACTAAAGATGTCGTCCAGTGACAAAAAAGATATAGCAAGCGCCAAAGAGATTGCGCAGATTCTGAAATTCGTCGGCCTAAAATAACTTTTATTCTATTCTCTCTTTTATTTTTCCTCATTATGCTTGGTCTTCGCATATTATCTTGATATTAATTAAAATGTGTGGAACACTTAATTAATTCTATTTAGGACTAGTCAGCTCCAATATTTTTTGGCTAAGAAATATTCCACAAGATTTGATTAATCATTATTTGTGAAATACTTAGATACTCTTATAACTACTTCATTCTGTTTGAGTTCAACAGCATATATAAGCTCTCTTAAATAGTTATAATATAATAGATTTTTGACGATTAACGTTATGGTTATGATGCTTGTTATGTTGTCAAACTCAAACTGTCATAATATACCGAGAGCCCACTATAAAAAATCCGTAAGCAAAAGAAGATGCAGCAAACCGGATAAAATGGTAGAGGAGAGTATATGATAGAATCTGGCATCAAGACGCCTGTACTCAAATGGCACAATAGTGGGGGAAAATCTCATTTAAATTTTTTTCAGCACTTCCATGGAAAGAAGCAATGCAGCAAGTCCCGGATTAGGATGTCTTAAAGACCCTATATATATATATATATTGTAGATGGGGCGCAACCGGAAGTGGCCAAACCCGTTAGGGAAGAAGATGTAGCAAAATGGGATCTCTGGGCACCCAGGACCACAAAAATGTTACTCGCTGCATCGCACGTGACGCACTTGAAAAACATTTGATGCGATCTATCAAAGGTAGACGGTGGTGGCCACAAATGCGATTTGTTGCAGCGTAATGGTGCCTGGATTAAGGCGAGGGGGGCAAAAAATTGGCGGGAAAAATTTCTAAAACTTGGCCCGTCGCTAGAAAATGAAGGATTTAAAATTTGACCATTATTTACCCACATCTTGTTAATTAGGTTATGAACTAACAAAAATCTATTTTGCTGCATGAACGAGCCACCACTTTGCCACCGCCTCCAAAGTGAGGTATTTTTCATCACGATCATACAGTAATCGATCTTGATCCAAATTCATTTTGACCAGGCAAATATCAGATTAAACAAGTGCTTTCGGAAAAATAATAAAATCTCTTTTTACTTGCGAGTCACATGGCACATTATCGCTCTGATTTGCAAGCAGCAATGCCGAACGCACCGATTGATGAGGTTATAGCTCAATAATAAGATGTAGATTATCCAGAAATCTGTGATCTTTCTGTTTTTCAAGATCAACACTATATGCATTATATACAACAACAACAAAATTATCTCAAGGACCTTGATAACTACTTATTATAAAAACGTAATAAAATGTATTTTTTTTTAAATAACTCACCTAGAGCATGGCTTGACGTTCAAGCCGTTAATAGCCTTAAATCCTAAATCTAATCTTTGGGAATTTTGCAATTCGAATCCGTGAACGCATCCAATAAAACCTTGCGTGAATTTGTTGCCAGTCATTTTGGAAACATTGGGTGTTCCACCTAGATAAATGTTACCGTTGGTGTCTAGTGTCGTACTAGAACCTTCAGATTCTCCATCTTCCGTCCATGAATTGTCAACTTCTATTGATCCACTCTTTCCATTGCGTTTAAGGATAATGCTGTGTCTATCGCCATCGTTGACGCGAACTTGATGCATTCTGATTGTGGCTGGAGAGTTTCCAAGATCAAAGCTATATTCCAGGTAACCGTCTCTTACTAAAAATAATAATAATAAAATTATTATTAAGAATAATTTCAATCTGGATGATTACTTACTTGCTAGCGCAATGTAGTCCTTGCCTTGTCCATCAACATCAGGAGTTTGTCCTTGCCAGAATATTAATCCGTTTGATTGATTGGTGGATATTTCCAAAGCAATAACTTCCGGCTGGTTTGTATCGTGCCGCAAAAGGTCCTTCTTGAATTCCATGAAACTGTTTCCATTAAATTGTGCGTCGCTTCTCAGCTCAACAGCTGGAAAAAATGGACAATTACTATCAATTTTATTAATAATAGATAATTAGATTAAAATGTAAGTGTTGTGTAGCGTAAAAGTTGTTTGGTTTGTTGATCGATAATTAACAGATTGTTATATATTTCGTTTCGATCTGTGGAAATTGTGGAAGAGTGGTCAGAAAATTTTAAGTAATTAAAGTAGAAAAAGGGTAAAAGTGCAATTGAAGGTCGCGTTTCGTTGGCCGAAGAGAGCAAGATGTTTTATAATATTCCTAATCGAGCAGAGTTTAAACTGTTTTTGTTGTAGTAGCAGTACTCAAGATTAAGTTTTGTTTGATCCATAAAGCCCACCAATATTTCTACCCAACCAAAATTAGCCTCTACGTTGTGTATTATTTCACAAACATATTATATTTATTTTATATAAGTTTAAATTTATTATTTAGTATTAAATCTTTATTACATGACCTAACGCATCTGACAACTACTTTTCTAACTACCTAGGATAATAGTAATTTACGTTACAAGACCGGAAAATAGTGTTTTGAAGGACGAGGCAAACATATTCCAAGACAATCCGTAGGCGAGTCCTGGAAGTTTGGCGAGACCTGCAAAACACTAATTTTCGGTCGTACAATTTTTTTTTTAAAACCGACACTTTAATGTAAACTTAATTATTTATTTTAAATGCGTCGTATCACTTCTGGTAACGGCCTTTTGATTTTACTGGCAAAGTCGCTTCCTTTGCTGATTCCAAAATTTCTTCTGGAATTTCATTTTCTATGTCAGACATTTCAAAATCTGAATCCATATAATATCCGAACTCACGAAACAAGTTTGACAAATAAAAATTCAACGAACTGTCGCAACTAATCGCAACGTTGTTGTCATAATACGAAATCAAGGCAGATTGACAACGAGGACCGGAAAAAGTTTTTTCCGGTGCCTGATGTTCATTTTCCGGTCTTGATCTGGACGAAAAATTAACCAGAAAGTGTATACTTTCTGGTCGATCTTAAAAAAATGATATAAAGTTATAGTATCTATTATTAATTACCTTGATCGCAGCTGCGTCCAATAAATCCAAGTGGACAATCGCAAACATACTGAGTCGAAGTCAATCTACAAATTCCTTGGTTGAGGCAGGGGTTGGGATCGCAGATGTTCTCAGATATCTCACAGTTTCTTCCTGTGAATCCTTGTGCGCAGGCGCATTGGTATTCATTCGGCGATATAGAATGACAATGTCCGTTGTTTTGGCAAGGGTTGTTCGAACAACTGATGTGTCTAAAAGGCCTGTCTGTAGTTTCACTAAAAACGCTGTTTTCCTCATGTTCACCACTGCAATCTCTCACATTAGCAGAATCGGTAATGTTTTGGATGATATTAATATCGATTCCCGCTAAGTTTATCTAAAACAAAATACTTGTTTTAAAGAAAAAATATATAATATTATTTATCTTACATCTCCAATGCATCCATTGAATCCAGAGAAAACTTGAACACCGTCGTTGATCCTGATATGTTGTTTGTCATAGCCTCCAATATAAAGTGGCGTTTGAAGGTTTATAGTTTTATAGTTTCCTTGTGACCGACTTACAGCAGGTGCTTGACCATCAGTAACAAGTCTTCCTTCACTTAAAGATCTAGTTGCAGTAAGTACATGCCATTCTCCAGGTCGTAAGTCGCTTTCATCTCTGATAACACTAATACCTGAAAAAGAAATAATAAATAAAATAAGTCAATTCACAATCTTTCTACTACTTACCACTTCCTGCGTCGAATCTAAACTCTAAATGTCCATCTTTAATGGCTAAACTTATGAAATTGCCAAATCCTTCTTCGCTCTCGGAACAATAGAGTAAAATTCCATCTTCAATGGTGTTTGGTTTGATTTTCAAAGTAAGTTTAAGCTTTCTGGCCGGTTTCGGAGTAGGATAAGCTATGTAGGCGTCGTTTTGAAATGCCGGTTCGATTACAGTTATTTCTCTTTCACATCTACGGCCAGCATGACCCAATGGGCATTGACATTCGAATCCATTTTCTGTGTCCGAACATCTACCGACACCGCACGCATCTAAAATAAATACAATTAAATGTCATTTTTTGTAGTCAGTTCTCATTTTTCGACCAGAAAGTGTAATTAAGCTGAAAAATATAAACCATATATGTATGGTGGCGTAATCCTGTAAAATTCTAAAGAATTAGATTTTTAGAAAGATGTACTAGGTGACTTGGATAGGTAACAAGAAAACAACCCTGGAGAAACAATGAAATATGAACAGTTTTAGCCTAATTAGTATCCAAAAATTAGATCTTGCTTGCTCTAAAGTTAAAACCTAGTTTCGTCGTAAGCTTGTGTGTTACTTAAACTAGTAAAACCAATAAGAATATTTGCTGAGGTTAATTAATAAAGAATGGGTGATAAATAGACTACAAGAATCAGTAACAAATGATGCCTAACAATTGGGAATTTGAATTCAAAAGAGAAATTAATAAAAATATGGCTTTAGATTTCGAAAAAAAGTAAGTTTCAGAGAAAGAAAATAATAAATAGTAATTGTAAAATAGAAATAAGGCACTGGATAAAATTTTCGACCATTCATAGTAATATAAGACTATAAACCCCACCATAACCTAAATAATTCTTGCTTTTATGGGTAAAATAATTCAATAATTACGTGGTGAGCAGGCTTCTCCTTTAAGCTTATTGCAAGTTGGTCCGCTGAACCCTGAAGGGCATATGCACATGTAACCCTCTTTCGAGAGAGCTTCCTGACAGGCGCCTTGGTTCTGGCACTTATTATCACTGCAGGTTTCGCAAGTAGTTATTCCTGTTTTGTTCAATGATTCCTTTAGAATATCTAAATGAGTGTGGCCGATCTTAAAGCGACTGATGCATCCTACGAATCCTTGGTAAGCTACGTTGCCGTTGACATCAGGTGAGATTCCGTTTGAACTAGGTACGCCGCCTAGGTAGAGAGGTTCTGTTAAATCTAAACCAGTGTATCTTCCTTCGGAGACTGCTGTAAATGGTCCATCCCCATCGACGTACATGGTTACTTTTCTTCGGTTTCTAGAGATTTTGACAGTATGCCAGTCGCCAACGGTTATTGGTCGATCAGATTTGACGGTGGTAGTACCAATTCCTAGGTTATATTTAAATTCGGGTACGCTGTCGATTATAGAGAGCGAAATGAAGTCACCAGTTTGATCATTTCCTTTGTTACCATTGTATAAAATTAGACCGGTGTCTTGCTGGGGTTTGAAGGATATCTCGAAGTTGAATTGCATGTAGGAGTCTCCTAAAGTTGGTAAGGTTATGTAACTGTTAGGAGCTTGAGTGAAATATGGAACAATTCCTGTTACAACAAGTATTACTGGAACATCGATGGATTTAACACCGTTGCTAGCTGTACACGTATAGGCTCCAGCGTCCGCACCATCTACATCATTTAGTTGGATTGTTTGCTAGAAGAACAAAAAAAAATCAGAAAATTTTTAGCATGTGACTTAATATACTTACGGCAAACTCGTCGACATATTTGGGTAATTCCCCTCCTTGTTTATTCCATACATACTGACTGGATTCGAAATCAGATTTGCATTCTAAAAGAACTGTTGAACCTCTTTGAGCTTCTCTGATTTGAAGTGGTGGTTCATCTTTATATTGATCATCTAGAAATAAATTTATGCTCTAACTTAATATTTCTTTTAGTCTTTTGACAAATGGATGCACATTGTGGCAAAATATCGCAAAAAGGGGAAAATTTAAAGAAGTAATATAAGGCAATGCCTTCAGGTTGCAGGGAAGACTAAACAATATTCTTATTATTTATCTAAATATAAGTAAAAGTTGGCAACATTATAAAACAATAAAGTTAGTTTTTGTTCTAATCAGTCGGTGAACCAGCGTCAAGAGTGCGAACTGCGGGAAAATAGTGCACGCTGCGAACTGAAAGAATTTCGCAGTACGGCTGCGTTTTGTTGGGCCGGCATCGCATCGCTATGTATGCTTGTATTTCCCGCAGTGTAAATATGACCAGTGCGAATTCCGCTCCCGCTCCCGTTCCCGCAGTCCCGCTTTGGTTTGAATAGAGCTTTAAGCAATTCGCACGGGACATAATTACACTGCGGGAAATACAAGCATATATACCGATGCGATGCCGGCCCAACAAAACGCAGCCGTGCTGCGAAATTATTTCGGTTCGCAGTGTGCACTATTTTCCCGCAGTTCGAACTCTTGACGCAGGTCATTTCTGTTTTGTTTGTGTTTATAAACAGGCGTGCGAGACGTGAAAGACAGAAAGAATTGTAGAAATTGTACAAAGGTATTTTATTTTATATGACCTTTCTCATCGAAAATATAAAAACATAAGGAAAAAAGACAAAGTATGAGATGAAATAGGATTTGAACTTAATTTTCTTATCAAGTTCTGCTGCTAGCAACAAACTATCGTACATAGTATTTTTAGATCAAAAATAACTGAAATTACGTTCATTCGGCTCATTTCTGATGCAGTAGTGTGAATACACAAGATTATCCCGCTTCCCGCACTTTCCAAACATTTCAAGCTCCCGTTCCCGCAGTCCCGCATTGGTTTGAGTACCTTTTAAGCTCAGAACCCCACTCGTATTACTCGGAGGAATATTCAGATGACTAGTATTTTCTGGAAAGGATTTTAGTGATGAAACTTAAGTTTCCGATGATGCAGAAAGTGATGTCAGTTTTCCAAACAATGGAAGATCTCGAAGAGAAAGAAAAACCAAAAATTTTAAAGATTTTTTAACTTATTTTACCCCAGTAGAACAGTACAATCTAAAAGGAAATTCAGTTTCAGTGGGAGGCGCAAGGTCTTGCTGGACCAAACCGAAATATGTGGATATAAGTGCCATGACTGATGCAATGAAAATTTAAGTGAAAATCGTGCGTTGGAACTAGTGGACCGTACGGAAGGTCAGTTCCCAGTAGAGTGCAAATGGGTTTTCAAAGAAAAGTTCGGTAGTGATCTTTCAAAATTTCAACAACAACTGCCAGTTTCAAAACCATCGCCTGATGTTGTGTATTAAAAACATCAAGCAGCAATTGCAATCAGAAAAGATTAATTTCAATACAAATATGATAGATACTAATCAGATTAATGTAAATAATGAATCTGAATGTAGAGTTCTATCTTAAGTAATGAACGATGTGCAGGTTGAATGAGTAATAAGGCGATACGGCCAATAAGAGTTATGGTTAGGAATTTCTATCCACATTGTAGAGCAGAATAAATTTCCAATGTGTTAAAACATAGAAGATTGCTCGTCTCCCTTTATTTAAGTTAATCTTTCATATCTTGGAAGAAACCAATACAAACAACGTTCAATACATAAATAATTTGAAGGTTAAAAATGAAGCGATGTGGAGTAAATAAACTAATAAACTTTTTCCTTAACACAAAAAATGTCACAGATTTGGTCATACCCACGAATTTTGACATCCACGAAAAACTCTCCCCCGAAGTGTTCCAATTGCTCCAAAAAGATGGAAGCATATTGCAAAGGCTAAAAAACAAAATTCTCATTCAAAAAATGTTGTTTTAAGCAACGAATATACGAGTATTTGTTTCACTCAAAGTCGGAACCTCCCATTTTCAAAGTGAAGAACCATCCTTTCATCCTTACAAATGATTTAATGATTTAGTTACTATTAAAACCTTTGAACTTCAATTTCCAATAAAAATGATAAAATATGAATTTTTTTATAGTGCCCGTTATCTTGATAGAACAATGAAAACTATTAAGAAAGTAAATATTCCTGTAAGAGAAATACTCACGCACAATAAAAAAGAAAATTAGGAAGTAAATTATGCACATATCTATAAGGATTTTTTCTGTAAGAGAAAATATTGAATTTAAAAATCTGTACTTACCAATAACATTAATGTTATAATCTTTATACTGATGACCCTGTCTTCCACTAGCTTCGCATCTATAAACACCACTATTTTCGGCAATAAGACTAACAATTCTTAAGGTACCACCGATGTTTTCTACATTGCTGGATAAAGAGCCTGATACTTTGGACCATACTGGAATTGCACCTCGTTCTGAAGATTGACAATGTATTTCAATGTTTTCTCCTGCATAATGATCAGCTTCTGGTGGTGAAATGTAGAGAGTTGGTTGTGCTTGTGGTATGTAAGGTCTTGCAGTAGTTGGAGATGGCCCTAAAAAAATTAGTATTCTTCTTATCCGTTGTTTATATTAAAATGTTAGTAAATAATACAGAAAGGAAATATTTTTTAATGGAAACATATAATTGTATATTAGCAAAACAAAAAGTATACATTTTTGCGAACACTAGTTGATAGAAACAATATAGTTAAAGAAGCGCTAATAGAATAACAAAAATATAAATAAAAGATTGTTCCATCCCCAGAAAAATCATCTACAGTTGGGAGACTGGACGTCACGTAGAGGCTAGATTAAACAACGAAGAGCTATATAGACAACTAAGGATAAAGCTAAAGGCTAGGATAATAACAAACCCCGTCGTGTCCTTGGTGTACAATTTGTTTCGTCGCTGTTATCTTCGCAATCGTTTTGATTGTCACAGACTAATGATTCCGGTATACATTTTCCGTTTTTACATGACCACCATCCTGTTCTGCAACCTGTCTGACGTGCTGTGTCGTACATGCAATGTGCAATATCAAATATGTAATTGTCATTTCTAATTTACTACTACACTGTTTAAATGTTGTTTCATAACACACCTTTATAAAAAATTAAATTGAGTTTCACAATTTCAACGAGATCAAAGAATTTTCTATTTTGTTTCACATCGAATATATTTTATATCTAAAGCTACCATTTATTAGACAATTGAGCTAATGTAAGACTATCAAGGGGACCGAAGGGGTGCCAGATGTATGAAAACAAAAATTATTTGGACATAATAAGTATATTGCAAAAGTAATTAGTAATTTAAAAATATAAATCGTTATTTGATCGTCAATGTTCGTGTGTTATAAAATTTTTCACCGCTACTATAAGATAAATTTGAGTAAAATTGAATTTTCCGTACCGAAGAGACACAATTAAGTACTTCTCGCAACTTCAGAGGAGAATTGAATTAAAAAAAATTGTTTTTTTTTGTTACAAAATGTGTACAAGAAATTTCTCTCTTCCTATGGTGACTTTATGAAATTTTTATAAAATTTAACGTTTAAGTTGACCTACATTTTTAATCTTTTTAGGAGGGCTCTACTAGACGTGTCGTTTAAACTTTAGTCATATAGAATAATGTTGACTTCTAGATACAAAAATTTTTCGCTAATGCTCACTAGATGGTTTCCTCAAAAAAATTCTCGTTATGCGGTTTTAAATTTTATTCGAATAGAAATTGTTTTTGTCTGCGTTACTGCCTAATAATGTTGTTTTTGTTGTTTACACCTTAAAAAATAATTACCTATATGAGCAGTATAAATTAAAAAGTTTTTATTTTGTAATAAAAAATTGGAGTGCTGCTACAATCGAAACGTTTAGATCACGACATAACAGTCCAGAAATAAACAATTACATTGACGCCGGCCGTGAAAGCTCACATTCTTATATATTTTTCTTTCTTTTTTTTCGATTTTTTTTAAGTGCATTAAAATAAAGCGCTAATACAAATCATAGTTACTATTACTTTTTTTAAAAACAATTTAAAATCGGCGCGAACGATCCCAATTTTTGAGAATGGTGTAAGATGCCTAAAAATCCTGCTGCATCTACTGATGCGATTTTGTTTAGTACCACCTGCTGAGTTCAATAGAACTTACCAGAATGTAAGGTGGCGCTGTTCAGAATTGTTCAAGTCTTCGCTGAGTTTGTCACAGATCACTTAAAAAGATGAGATGCCAAATAAATTATTTTCTGCAGTGTCAATGCGTATTTTCTATAATCGGTGTGTTTTGAAATTGCAAATTTTACATTTCCCTAATATCTTTGTTCTTAGTTTTTATTATAGTTACGTTCATCAGTTCTTATAGTTATTCAAAAAGTACAAAAAAAATTGTTCCCATCGGGGTTAGAACTCGGACTCTGCATAGTGACCGCCAGATAACCACTAGACCATATCATATTCAATATTGGTTCGTATTGAGTGATAAACTTCCTTTTTTTATTTTATTTTCACGAAAACAACTTTCCCATCGAATAAAATGAAAAAAAAAAAACGCTTTTTACTACTGAAAGATATGTTTTACATATTCCTCGACATATTCAACATGTGACGACAACACTTGCGCACTCTTAACAATTTCAGTTAACCTCAAAGCACAGAATATAAATACACCCTGTGTGATCTCTGAATACAGTTTGAGCGATGTATGCGCCATCTAAAATTTCCAATCTGAATCTCTCAAAATTATACAAAATCAAGTAGGTAAAAATTTCGCAGTTTGTACCAAACTTTTACAGGTATCGGTAAATACACCAGGATTTTTAGACACCAATTTTTCATTATTGAAAAATCAAAAAATATGAATAGTTGCAATAGCTCAAATTAAAAAATTATTTACATAATATTTCATGAAGTTTCTTTAATAAATGCATACTTAATTTTTGATTTGCCATAAATCTCTAGTACCGTAAAGATATGGCATTTTTGATTGGGAGTAGGCAAATGAGCACCGAAAATCCATTTCGCCCGGGTGATAATTTTATCTGATTATCAGAAACAAAAATTAAATTAATTTAATTTCCTAATGCGGCTAGCGAAACAAGGTGGACCGGAAATCAAGAATAACCAATAACAGTTCATTCACAATAGTTTTATACCCTATACTGCTGTGTGAGGTTATTAAATTTCGGTACTTATATGATTTTTTTACTTTTTTATGCTAAAAGTATCTTTAAATAAGCCATATATTAGAGTAAAATCAGTCAGGAAGAATAGATATTGAAAATTTGAAACTATTTAAAAAAATCTACATTGAAAACGTTGATTTTGAGAATATCTTTTTTAACTAACCTTTAATATTGTAGAAACTTGACTACATATTTTTATACAATTGTAAAAAAAAATAATACAAATCCAAGGTTTATTAGGTGAGTTATAAAACAACATTTATAAAAAAACAACCATACCAACAAATTATTTAAATGAAAATCGTTCTCTAACCTGTTAACTGAAGATCAACATAATCGCTGTAAGTGCCATCTCTTGTCTGAATTTCACAGTAATATCTTCCTTCGTCTTCTTGTTGAACATTTCTAAGATAAAGCACTTCCCCACTTTGCTGAGAATCAACGGGAAGTTCCAACCTTTCTCTAAACCACCTTATAGAATTTGCAGTACTTGGATTGCTCGCTCTGCAACGTAGTGTCATCGTGGAGCCTACCGGAGCCCTTTGTTGTTTCTGTTCTGCCTTTATCGCTGGCCTTGATACATTTTCTGTACAAAAAAATTAGTATAAATAGTCGTAAATATATCCAGACACAATATTATTGTTACTTTATTTGTTTTACAAGTAGGATTCCAGAAAATTACTAGATTGAAGCGAAAATAAAGGTTTTGAGTCGGAGTTTTTTGTATAAAACTCTGGCTTTATTAAATTGTTCATAAGCACATAATAGTAGTTGGAATAATTTGAGTATAGAATTTAAATTATTATGTTCATAGTATCTTTGTAGTTCACAACATCGCCAAAAAAACTTGAAAAACGACTCCTCCGGACTAAAAAAGATCTGCTATAGTACATAGGACGTTTTACGGACGCACGAGAAAGGTACAAAAGTCACAAATTTGGATATCCTCAAAATGTCCCAGATAGACGTATAACTAACGTTTTGATAAACGTTTTTTCCAGCATTACTAACTAATAAACGTTTCATGATGCAAAATATGGGGTTTAAAAACGTCCGTTTTGTAGTACAAAAACATTTAAAAAACCTCCGTTAGTACAATTAAAATTCATGAGTAGGAAGATCATTTTCTGTCTCTTTTATCTAATAGTATTTGAAGAGGGACAAAAAAAATAGTGAAAAATCATTACAAGTTATATTTTTTGCCCAATTCACTATAACACCCATTTTGGTATATTTTTAAAAACGTGTCTCAAATGACGTTTATAAAACGTCTTTGTGGTATCTTTTAAAAACGTGCCACACACAACTTTATAACACGCCTTTGTTTGTTTTAAGTCCTCGAACCTAAAGGGATGATGTAATTTTAAGCACATTAGAAAAACTTTATGGAAGAATCATGGAAACGAGATTGATTACTGTGTACTATAATAAACTTGAAGAAATACAGTGTGATTTCAGAACAAAACAAAAACAGGATCAAAGCTTTACAATAAAACAGTTAATCAAAAAGTGAGTAAAAATGGAAAATGTGTATATAGATTGTGGTGTAGACAAAAACCTCAGTGTTGTTGTTTAACCTAATACTGTATCAATTGATTAAAAACTGGAAAAAAATAGGCTTGTTGGATTTATGCTACACTCATAATATAACGAAGGGATTATAAAAATAAACCAAGAAAAGACTAACTGTCAGTAGATAGAACGTCCATTAACTTTAAAGATTCAATAACTAAAGGCGATGACGTTTAGAATAAAATTTAACGAGTTGATTTCTTGTACAATTGTCACAATCTAAACGTCATTGTCGTTAGTTACAGAACCGTTAAAGTTAAAGGACGTTCTATCTACTGACAATAAGGCTAATAGACATAATTTCGTTACAATTTAGATTAGTCCTAATCCTAGAATTATTTAAAAAAAATACCTTCTACGATAACGTCGGCAACTGCTTCAGCCGATCCAGCCCTGTTGTTGGCCTTACACAAGTATCTTCCTGCGTCTTGAAGTTGGATGTTATTGAAACGGATGTAACCTTCTCTTGTATAAACGGATTTTGGCATTTCTCGATCCATAGGTGACCAGGATATTTCGATTGGTTGTTCACCTGAAGCACTGCAATTGATGTAAGCGTGCTCGCCCGGATGCACAATCTGTCTTGGTGGGATCAATGTTATTCTTGGAGGAGCTATAACGAATTATTTATTTAATTTAAGTATAGTTAATTGGGGATAAGACAAAGACAGTTATTTCCAAAAAAAAAACATTATACATTTATAAAAAAATTAAGTTTCAATTATGCAATGTTTAATGAATTTTAGGAGATTTTTTGGATGGTTTATTTAGAAATTGTTTTTAGTATATATCTAGTGTATTTTCAGCGAGAATTTTTTACTTTTAACCTAGTTTTTGAAATCAATATTCTTTTTTTGGAAATAATCTTGCTAAATGATTAAAGACAATGAAAAATGATAAAATAATGAATAAATTATCAAGTTAGTGAAACAAAGTTAAAATTTAAATTATTTGTTTTTCTAGTATATTAAAGTATAAGTGGATATTAATGTCTTTAAAAATCGCGCGTGTTTTAAAGACCAAGTATCCAGGAATACTTTACGCAACTTTTTTTTATTGGTACACTTTGAAGTCAAATTACTACGAAAATAATAATTAATAATGTAAGATGGTTGAATTCGTGATGCATTAGAAGTAGAGTATGAGTATTTGAAGTAACGTCCAAACCGAATTTTTGTCAGTACCCGAACGGAGAGATTAAGAGCGGGGTAAAACGAGTGAAAAGAGTAACGAAGTCGAACTCAGCTCATAATTAATTTGCGATCTGTCATATAGTTAGGTTTGTTCCAACGCATGAGCCGTAGATGATAAAAGTTGTTCCAACAGAGAGGTAACGGTAATCTGGCGGTCCTCTTGGCATTCCAACCAAACTCGTGATCGTGTTTGTTACGGTTTCATGCTCAAAATTAGTGACTGTGTCTGGAGAAACTTCAAATTCTCATGAGAATTTAAGAAATTAGAGTGTGAATTGTACGTATTTGACGTATTTTGTGGGAATTGAAATTGAACATTATTGTTTTTTTGTTGTTACCGCCATAAATATTTTTAAAATGAATAATTTTTTACTTCAAGCTATCGTTTTAGATAATTTAGAAAGTTGTTTAGACAGCATTTTCGTCTATCCAAACAAGCCTTTGACGATCTAATGGAGTATATTGAGCTTTTTCTGCTACCAACAATCAGAGTTGGAGATTTACCAAAAGAGAAAAAGTTTTAGTAGGGATCTTTCCTCTAAGAAGTTCCTTATCATTTCCTAAGAATTCTACAAGGATTTTTTTGCGCTTCACTCACGAAATTTCGTTTGGCCATCTCAAATAAAAAATGAACAAATAACAAATAACCCATAGTCAATAATAAACGATAATGCACAATAATAGGATAATAACTATGTAAATTGTTTCAATTTGTTTCCTCAAAAATGTAAAATGTGAAACATATGGTATCAATGGCAACTGATATTCATTTCTGCGAACGTATTAAAATGAGTATTTGATTGGTTGAGTTCATGAAATACTTGGATTTAGTAAAGACATACGTCACTTTTTTTAATTCACTAGAATTTCAGTTCAGACTTATTCAAGAATAGGACTGGCGATTCTCAAGAGAATTTTTTTTGGGGAATCAATTCTCTTGAGAATTAATTCCTACGATTTCAAGAATTGGGTCCCAGGAGGCAGCACTTAATGAGACGTTTTAGCCATTAGTTTTGGCCAATTTTAAAATATCATTAAAAAGATATTAAGACCTCAAATTTGGCTATTATATTCAAAATAGTGCTATTGATTCATGCATTATGAAATTTTGAAATTTAAAGCTCTTTCATTTGTTTTCTCGGAAACTGTATGGAATTAAAATTTAAAAATGCAAAACTTTAACACGCGCGTTTTTAAAAGTTGAATACCATTTTTGATTAAATTTTATATATTGAAATTAGAATGTTTCTTTTTTTCGATTTTTACTGCTCCATAGTTAATTCTTCGATGACATAAATGACTTATGCCTAAAAGACAACTTTAATATTTTAATTTTGAATAATTTGTTTTTCTGCAGCGATTAGAGCGATAGTTCAACTCTACACAAATCGTACCGAAAGTTTGATACGATTTCTTCTTTGTTTTAATTTCGGAAGAATTTTTTTGTACTTAGACAATTTTTGATATCTTCGTAGGCGATTTGGGGATTTAATTTGACTATACAAAAATTGTAAAGTATAATAAGTAGCTGCAGAAAAAATATTGTACGGAACACGATCCGAAACTTGCCCCGTAAGACGTCACTTTCGGAACTTGTTACGTAAATATCTATTTCATCGTTACCCAGTGTTTCTTAGTTTTACTTAATTGTTATTTTATGCTGGAAGTATGAAGTATTCTAGAACTAAGGCTATATCTTCTTTATACTATAAACCTACCGACAACAAGATTTTAGATTCAAAGCTAAATAACATTCAACATTAGATTAAGAAATGGCGAATCAGTCCAAATCTATTTATGTGACATTTACTATACAAAAACTCTCCTCGCGTAACTGAAATGTAACGGTCCTTGATTTTTATCTTATCAATTATTGGGCATTTTAGAATCTTGTTAGCTAGTTAATAGATAAATATAGCTGTCAAAAAAAATTACACATTTCTATATTGCTCAAGATTAATTTAAACCCCTTCCTGCTGCAGGAGTATAGGGGGTATCGAATAACTTTCATTAAAGCGGGGGTAAAATTTGAGATTTTTAACCCTGAAAACGTGATTTTAAGCAATAATTTTAATGAAATAATAGTAAAAAATCAGACTTCAGTTAGTGTCGCCCAGTTAACATGTTATTTTATGTACAGAAATCAATAAAAAAAAAACAATTTAACATGATTCTAAAATGTCCAATAGGCATATAAAAGTCGATTTTTGCTGTTTAGAAACAACTTTAATATCTGAATTTTGAGTAATTTATTAATTTTACTGCGTCATAGTTGATTTTTGTGGACTAAAAATTGTATATTTTTTTTATAAATACAATAAGAAATAAACTATGAACCACTAACTTGACAAAAGTAAATAATGTGATTTTGTGAAGGAAATGTACCGAATGAAAACACAGTACCTAAATACGCACATAATATGTCTTCGCCGGCTGAAGGCAGATAAAATAAAAACACAAACAATTATAAAAGAAAGATTACATTTAAATGAAATCAAACAGTAAGAGTGCCCAGCTTATTTTAATTTTCCAAAATATTTAATCTACATTTTGGAAAAAAATTAAACAGAACACGTCTTTCAACAAATTTTTAAAAAAATACTTACAAATCACAGTGAGATACGCATTAAGGCTGAAGACTGATCTTCCAGTTTCATCGTATCCTGTACAACTGTATTCACCTTGAGCTTCAGTTTCGACGTTATCAATATACAAAGTACCACTTCTTTCAAATGCATTCGAAGGCAATGAAGTACCGTCAGTTCGAGACCATCTTACTTGAATATTAGCTCCTAAAAATAATAATAATTCAAATTAAAGATAAAATGTAAACAGGTTCTTAGCAAAAAGGTAAATGATGTCCATGTCACATAATTTTTGTAATTTTAGTTTGGGCATGTTGGATAGGTGTAGGTAAAGAAAAAAAATGACCCAAGGTCTGTTTTTATTGATATTCTGAAGAGAAATCGATCGAAAAATAATTGAATAACAAATGTATTAACCTAAATTAGTCAAAGACCCTAAAAATACTAATTAAATTTTATAAAAAAAAATCCAATTTCTGTAATCAAAAATCTGAATTATGTAGTATGAATATTATGCTAGAAGCTGTGTAAAATGAAAATAAAACAAAATTGAAGTGATTCATAAAAAGACAATTAAAGATTTAATTAAAGTGTTAAAAAATAATTTACCAGTTATTATTTCTTTTGATTACAAATAAATGGGTGAGAAAATAACCCTTTCATTTCACATCAATACTTGTTGATTGTTTAACATTAATGTAACTGTGTACCACGCAGTTTTATATTTTAAAATATTAAAATCCAATTCCTTACTGGTTGGTCCTTCGATAATTAGTCGATATCAACAAGTCGACTGCCGTATTAAATTTTTCCAAATATTTATCGATTAATCATATTTGTATGATGTCTACCTAATTTGATTAGATCATAATAAGCAGCTTGGAAGCTCCTAAATAAGAACAATTTTTTTATCGAAAGTTATCACTCTGTTTCTTAGTCAATATAGGGACAAAATAAGAAATAACATTTATAAAGTCTATTTGTTATTTTTTTTATATAAAGAATACGTGTGGGTTCTATGGTTCGCGAATTTGGAAACACCTTGTAAATATAATATTCTATTTCTAAATATTTGTCAAGGTTGAACTAAACCTCTGAACAAAATTATCAGGACAGTGATTTCAATAAGCAGAAAACTGATTAAGTGAGGTTGGTTTATTCATTGATGGAAATTTCATAAACCCGTAAAAAAATTTTAGAAATGGGAAGGAAAGAAATTAAACTTACCATCTCTGTTTTCGATTCTGCATCTGATTTCAGCTCGTCCTCCTAAAGCAACTACGTATTCTTGATCATGAGTAGGTGGTTCTGGTCTGAAAGTTGTCGTGTAATGTGGTCTAGATGGTTCGTTGTCTTTCCAACTTGGTCGTTCTCCTGTTGAAGTTGCATCTTCTCCTAAATTAAATCGAAATTGAAATAGAAGAAAAAAATGGTGATGTTAAGAATGAAAAAACCAATTACGTGAATCCCATTTGTATTTTCCTCCACCACATTAAAAAAATTTAATTATTTAAAAATTTAATTGCCCAATGTAAGAAATTTAATGTTTATTTCATATAATAAACTTACCTGTTGGTGGCCACTCTACAGTCCAATTAGTAGGTGAGAATGAAACAAAAAGCATTATTTTTTTAAAAATATGTAAATGTAAATAAAAAAATATATACACATTGTTACCAATTCTTGAATTAGTTCTTAAATTTAAAAATGAGATGTAGGAAAATAAGTGTTGTCATTTAATTAATCTATTGACAATAATTATATATTTTTTAGAGTAATTAGAAATTCAAGAATTTGTATCAACAGTTATTTACTAATGAAAGCAAAAAAAGTTAAATCTTTAGTTAAACACAATTACAAATAAAACTATATAAGTAAAAATAGTTATTATAAACAAATTTTTATATTATATATCTAATAAATATATCCTTTCGTATATCTCAACACATTTCGGAAAAGGCAACTAAAAAATTTCCCGAATAACATATTTTTCCTTGGATACAAAAAGACATAATTAATCAACCTCTTCTCCTTAAACTGTAAAAATATAAAAATTACCTGTAATATCACCTCTACTTGGTAACGAATCGACATATAATTGAACTCTTCTTTCTACAATTCCAGCGCTGCTTTCAGCTCGGCAGATGTACAGACCTTCATCGTCTTTAGTAAGATGAGTAAACTCTTGATAGGCGATATTCGGTAACGTAAAAGAACTTGCGGCAGCTGGTAAATACCTTAAACACAAGAATGAAAAAATAATCGAAAAAAGGAAGAGTAGCTTTGTTAAAAAAAAAGGAAATAAAAATGAAAAATCTGTATCTAATAGAAATTTTGCAGCAGAAAACTAGATGCAGGTGTCTGTTGGTAAAGTAGATTATTATATGGCCAAGATCCTCTATTATGATAATGTTGGTTTTGGTCTTAATTTTTGTTGTTATTTTCCATTATATTGTCTCGTCTCTATGTTCCATTTTTCTCAGCATTTTGTCTCGATTAATCGTTGTTCACGGCACACGCTTTTTACACGACACATGCTACATCATTTGTAATTACAACCGCTTCACGAAAACAGCTTCAACTAAGAAGCTTGCTACAGAATGACCTTCAGAAAATACTCTCTTAAATTTTCTAGTTAACAGCTAAGCCAAGTCATCATTTGGACAATAATTTCTTTTTCTTTAATAATAAATAATCTGTCATACAAAAATTGTAATAATTGTTATTTTCGTCTTGGAAAGATTTTTTTTATACATTAATTCTGTTTAATTTGAATTTTACTTTACTTTTCCTCCAATATAAAAAAAGAAAAGACAGATTTTGCAGTATACCAAAGTTTTTTTGTCAATTATTTCTAATTTCAGCAAAAAATTAATTAACTGGCACGTGTAAAGTTCACTTAATTTAATTATCCTACTTCTTGTTATATTTCAAATACCCATGAGTTAAACCGCAGAAGATTAAACAAGAAAAACTTTCGTTTTATATACCTGCGTTCTTCTCCAAATTTGGACCACGAAACTGATGGTAATGGTATTCCACTTGCTTGACATTCAAGTCGGAAAGAGTCTCCAAAATTTCTAGTAATTACTTCTTGTCTAGGAGTTACTGTAATTTCCGGGGGAGTTTGAACGATTATGTGGGCAGTAGCAGAGGCTCTTCCAGCGTCGTTAATTGCTGTACAAACATATTCGCCTTCTTCAGCAGATGTTATTGACGTAAATCTAAAAATTAAAGAATATATTTAACAGAGTTAAAAATACAAAGACGTAAACTAACCTTAAAGTACCTCCAGACATTTCCTCAACATTTTGACTAAGAGGTAAGTTGTTCTCTCTGGTCCAGGTGATGACTGGAGATGGAATACCAGCCACCGCTCTACATTGTACTACAGCGCTGTTGCCAGCTATGACAGTTTGTGAATTTTGCGGATGTATTTCAAGACGAGGCGTTTCCAATCCTGAAAAAAAATATAAATAAAAATCCTTACAAATATAATAGGGTACACAATTACTTACTGGTAACTTCGACAACAACCGAGGCTTGAGCAATTCCACGCGCATTGGTCGCTACACAAACATAAACACCTCTATCTTCGATGCGTGCTCCACGAATATTAAGAGTCGATCCAAATTGTTCTGCATTGCTCGAAAGATCTTCACCAAGTTTGGTCCATTTTACTGAAGGTGGAGGGGTACCGCCTGTGGTACATTGTATTTGAGTCGAGCCACCTTGATTCAATGTTATTCTGTCCGTGGGTATTGATGCGGTTGGATATCCACTGTAATTAGGAAATAAAATACTGAATTAGTTTTTAATACTTCAGTAGATAAAATGTCACGTATAAGAAAGAGAGAAAGTATTTTTTTTCTTGTTTATCGTTATAAACATGCCTTAGAGAAGTATGGCATCCTTGCGTGTTCACTTAAATTGTGATTCTTGGAGGGGATTTGCCGATGTCTACTGCTGCAAAAAGCAAGCCTCAAGACATTAATATGCAAAGTACAAAGATTTACAATCTGTACAACACAAAGAAAGAAATAGTTAACAGATCAGGCGACAGTTGTTGAAAATGATGAGTCCGATTCATGTTTTCATATTGTGGTAACAAAAATAAAAAAACAATACGAAATATTCCAATTTTTTCATTAATGTTGGATTTGTAGATTCTGTAGCAAATGGTCAACATACACACTGATAAAAACCCTGTGGCGAATTTAAATATCTATTTATTCTTATGTATTTTTAATATTTTTTTGAGGTTTTCTGACTTAATTTCCGTTTTATGAAGTAGGTTTACAGATACTGTAAAATAAAAATAGTTTATATAAAATTGAAATATTTTCCAAAGGAAACAAATTTCATAAAAATGTAATGTGAAAAATTTAATTGGCTCATTAATGTATTTATCTGAGCATACAAGGCCAAATATGTGTTATTGCGCGAGTTATTCGAGCCGATTCAATTCTACTTTTAATATTAAAACATGGAAACCCACAAAAAAACTGATAAATTTTTTATAAAGAAAGCAATAATAGAAGTCGAATTTTTAGTTGATGCAGATTTTTCAACTGAGACTATTTGCATTGTCAGTTTTCTCAGTAATTCCGCTACATGAGACTAGACTATCAAGATAAAAGAAGATCTTTATAAGTCAAGGAGCAAGAAGAATAAATTATTTGAGCCATATAAGAAGATAAGAAAAAAGTATAGAAAATTACAATCACACTGGTCTAGAATTCTTACCTCTCATCTCCTCCTGTAATAGTAACAGTAACTCGCTTGCTACCACTGGTCCCAGAAGCCGAAGTAATAGTACAAACATAAAGGCCAGAAACATCTGGAGAGGCATCTCTAATGATCAAAGTACCTCTATCTTCTCTAGAATTGTAAGGAAGGTCTCCTCCTTGTTTGCTCCATCTTATCAGCGCTCCATAGGATGACGATGAACATCTTAGAACGATAGTATCTCCTGTTACTCCAGTAAATGATGGAGGAGTAACGTCAACTTTGACTATGGGTCCAACGTCGACTTCGTGAACTACGATAGTGAATCTTGCAGAATCTCTACCAGCGCGATTAGTTGCTATGCAATTGTAATCTCCGGAATCTGAGAGTTGGACTTGATGGATGCGGAACCATCCGTTCTCAAAGCGTTGTCCTGGACTTAAAGGTTGGCCATCAGCTCTTACGATGCTTATTTCTGGGGTTGGTACTCCGCTGCCCACGCATTGAATTTCGACTAGTTGTCCTTCATTGGATTCTACGTGAGCTCTAGAGATAGCTATGACAGGTCTGTGGTCTTGAGGAACTAAAATTAAAAATAATTATGATGATTTAAGAAGTTTATTAAAATTTTGAAAAGTTAAGAAGTTACCTGCTTGCTGTAAAGCATTCTTAAGAGATGCTGGAATGCGTGTAAAGAAATAAAAAATGATGAAAGATAAATTATTTATATATTATATATGCAATTCGAACAAAATGTTGAAAATGCATGGGAAATACGACATATTTTAGATAAATGAAAATATAAATATAAAAACAATCGATATAATCGCGGTTTCCCTTTACTATGACACTGATACTAAAATTTAATATGTACCTCCTACGTTTAAGTTGACACTCTGTGTGACTATAGTGTATCCGTCGCTTGCTTCACAAATATATCGTCCAGAATCTGAGACCTTCAAATTAGTTATAACTAAGATACCTCTTCCGTCATCAATAGCATGAGTCGGTAAGTCGCCATCAGCTTTTCTCCAATAAACCCTAACTCTCTACAAAAAAGAACAAACCGTAAGTTGCGAAATAAACAGATTTTTTTTAACTTACCCCGTCACTTAAGACTCGGGATCTTGCCGAGCAGTTGTATTTGACAGTACTACCAACTTCGTATATTCCAATGTTGGTGTCTTCTATAGTTACTTCTATCGTTGCTTCGTTGGAAGTGGTTGTAGTATCAGGGTATTCCGTCGTTGTAACTGGAGATCCAGCTAATAAATTTTACATTTATATTATTTTTTTACTCTAATCAAGTCAACTTGAAACTTTTAAATAAAAAATAAACTTGGTCTATTTTTATTTCACTTGCTTTAACTTAAAGTCCAATAAAATTATTGATAAAGTAAGAGTTTCAAATCGACTTGTGATTATTTTATTAGTAAATTTGGAAATATTTTATCTTGCACCTTTTCTAGCAGGCACGTATCCATATTAATTCATTCTACTGAGATATTTCTAAAAAAGTTAAGACCAGTTTACTTTTTCTTTACTACATTAATTAGGATACATTTATAACATTATTGTGATACGAGAAATAGTAAATTGATATAATTTTACAGTTAACTTAAGTTAGAAAATTGTTGGTAACATGATTATATTTTAAAAATGTGCTGCTTTGAATATTTCTTCAAGATAATATATTTAACTACATATGATGCATACATATTTATGATTGTTAAAAACATAATAAAAATGTACCGAGTTTACAACTAAAAAATGTGTGTGGAAATTATTTTTAAAGTTAGAAGTTAACTGCTGAGGGCGTAACTATCTTAATAGTGTAAGATGCGAAAAGTTCGTCCTTCACTCATCTGCCTATCAAAATATGTTCATGACTATCCTTAATTAAAAAAAATGGTTATTAATTTTTTTTTCCTTGTTTCATCCCACTTGTTTACCAAACAAGTATATAAAAAATTTATTTAAATGTTAATAATCCAGAATTGGCAGACATCGCACAAAATCTCACAAAATGTTTTCCGGCGAGAGGTACTATCACTCTGAATCGCATGTAATAGGAGCAAGCTCTAAATAGGACGCTCAATTTTCTCTCGCGCATTTTTGCTTTCTCAAATTTTTACACTTTAATAAGTTGCAATAGTATTCCCTCCCTGCCAACATCCTCTCTAACATTCGGCGGAAACGCCAAGATCAACATCCTCTTCAACAATTGCCGGAAACGCCAACTTTATCGGCCGTTCGAAAGAACTTGAGATCTCGTCCTAAAAACCGAATGGAATCGGTTAAAACTCTGATCAGACTCCAGATCAACATCCACAACAGAAAAATGGATCGAGGTTACTTCCAACCTCAGCCACAAGGACGGTTCCAGGTTCTGGAACAAACTCAACGTCTTCATTGGTCAAAATACCAAGTCCGATTCCCACCTACAGGTGAACAGACAAACCCTTCACACCACTGCTTTCAAAGGACATCTCCAAAACTTCCTAAAGAACCCCCACGATCCCAACTTCAATCCCCGTTTCGAAAATGAAACGAATATCATCCTCCAAAACATTCTATTTAGCCCCAATCCCCAAAACCATGACCCCATCCTTTCTCCCTCCACCTCTCGAGGAAATAGCCTCGGCTTGTCAAAAGGGAAAACACTATGCCCTAGAAAAACCTTCTCGCCACCATTCTCTATCCTCACCATCCTTATGAACTTCTGCCTTCAACGTTCCTATATTCTAATTTGCTGGAAATCCTCCTACAATATCCTGATCTCCAAACCCCACTTCCCCAGATTCCTACAGACCTATATCTAGACGAATCTTCTAGGTAAAATCTTTGAGAATCTACTCAAAGATCGTATCTGGAGGTTTCTGAATACTATCCTCAATTCCAATATGTATTTAAATTTTAACATTCCACCTAAGATGCACTAGTAAGACCCCATACCCAAGACCCCTAAGCCCTTAACCTTGGTTACTGTGCATCGGCCGTCCTATTTGATTTTCAAAAAGCGTTTGATCAAGTCTGGTATGTCGGTATTGTTCGGAAGCTTTCAGAAGTATTCGTGTCGAAGTTGGAAACTCCATCTCTGATTCCTTCACTCCACAAGCTGGAGTCCCCAATGCTCAGTGTTAGCCCCCGCGCTGTACCTCATATACCACGACATCTCACACCTCCCTCACCTACCCAATATATTCAACTTCTAAACCACTTCTTTCAATGGTATAGTAAATGGAGAGTTACTCTAAACCCCCAAAAAACCCAACTCATCATGTTTTAAACATCCTAACTACACAATAAAAGCAAATCAATCTCTCAATGACATCAACCTGAAACTCTGAAGTCCAAAAACTCGTGACAGAGTTAGGAGACGAACCTCCCTCGTCGGAGCACTGAATGGTACATTTGGGAGATGTAACTCTACTTCACACACCTATTCGTCCAAATATGGACTACAGAGCTCTAAACTTCTCCACCCTCCCTCCTTCTATCTTGCACGCCGTCATGGTAACCGAGAACAGAATCCTCCCATTCAACGAAATCCACGAACACACTAATATGACACTCTCAGATTAAAGCACCTACAACGAAGATACGTCGGGAGAAAAATGAAAACACTATGGACAAAATGGACAGTTGACAGGAACAGACGAGCACTACCAAGAAGACCAATAAATAGATTCACTCAACCGAATCTAAGGATTCTACATGAAGCAAAAGATCTTCCTAGCGTGAAGTGCCTATAAAATATTCCCGCCTCCACAACTCAGAACAATAGTTGTCATACAAAAAAAAGCAATTAAGCAAATTGGCGCAATAACCTATATCAAATTACCTGTTTATACCTGCTTGCCCGGTAACCATGAACAAAAAAGTGGGCGAAACATGGCAAAAAAATTAATAACCATTTTTTTAATTAACGACAGGCAATACATTTGGGATGTATTCGTCCATGTATGAGATTTAATAACAAATATGTTTCATCTGGTTAAATATGGGCGAAGAACGACCTCTCTTCGTATTCTGTTCTATAACATTTCAAATATATACAGTTTAAAATATACAGACACTTTTCTTAGTAGTTGTACATCCGGTACATCTGTGAATTACCCATACCAGTTAGCTAAGTATATACTTACTATCTATATTTACTAGATTTGTAACATACTATTTGGGTTGTTATCACATATGTATAAATTTGATTGCAATATTTTAACAAGATTTCTCTATTTTCCATACAGTTGTTTCAATAAAAAGCAAATTTATACAAGTAAAAAAGTCCAAAAAAAATTAATTTTAATCAAAATCATATAATTTAAAATTAAAATGAAACAATTTGTAATCTTGTCATTTTGGGCATTTTCTCCAGCCTGAAATGAACTGTATAAACTTGGACAACCTGTTTTATTTTGCGTACTCCAGACTATATGAGAAATGTTATATTTTCGACCATTCAATGAAAATATAGTTGATTAAAATTCCAAAAAAATATAATTTTAGATAAAACTTAATATTTTAATATGATCTGAAAATAAAATGATAACCTAATGTAGAAAGTTCAAAATGTGGTATTATAATGTCTTTTATATCAAGTTATATGTCAAATTAGTTAAAGATAAATGGAATTCTATCCCTATTTTTTATTTTACGTAAAAAAGATTGATGAAAAAGAAAAATCGCTTGGCCCGTGATTTTTTTTAATTTTGTCAAAAAGCAGGCAAAAATTGATCTTAAGAGCCGTTGTACTTGTAAGAGTACACTGAATGCTCCAAATTATTTCATAGTCTGGTAAAATATTCACGAAATAATGCATAAGTAACATTCTATTTTCTACATTTCTGTCACCAGATATATGTCGTTGTAAAATAGAATTGTTAAAAAGTCGTTGTAAAATAGAAATGTTAAGATATAGTACTAAATATTCTTGGGAAAACACCAAACAAATAGAATCTATACTGGTGACAAAACACCTATAGCAATTTCTTATTTAGTCTGGTTAAATCATTGCAATCGTTAAATATCTAACTAGATTAACATATTTAAATAACTAATCTAGATCTAAAACGCCTAAAAAATACACAATGAAAACATATTAAAACAAAAGCGTTCTGTTTTATACTCTGATTGTCGTCAAACCTGGTGAAACAAAGGCGTATATACTTCCTACTTCTTGCATTTCTTTATTCCTTACGACACATCGTATAGTTTGCTCGATAAAACCGACAACGTGGTAAAACGTCGTCTCAGCACCACCAGGATATCTTTTTTGCTTAATATCGTACACGTTTAAATTTTCAATGCTTATGTAGAGATCCGGCGACCATGCTTTGCGGTACTTACAAGTGAATTGTACTTGAGTACCGATTGGAGCGACTACATCAGAGGGCGTTAACTCCACTTCGATACCAAAGTTTGTGATATTGACTAGTTTGGAAAATAAAATAAGCTTGATTTTATAATTTTTAGTAAGTTTATCTAGTGCTATCAGATCTAAAGCCTTCATTGACTAATATAGCTTTCTACTTAATCCCGACCATTTGATGACAAATTCCATACATATTTTATAAAATTACTGGTCTTAAGGAAAGATTGTGAAATTTGATTTAGTTTGGGGAAAGTCACTTTTAAATTTACAATATGTGATATACAAACAAAATGGATAAGACGGAAAGTTAATAAACGAAACTACAAGAATTTAAATTATATGGGACAATCAATAGGCAGGTTCGACATTTTTCTTATTTTTTTATTTTAACTTAAATCGAGAGGTTTTGTTATTTAAAAACGATTAAAAAAGATTTGAGAGCAAAATATTAATATTTTCGTCCGCTGTAAGCATTTTCAAATCAAGGAGAGGCTGGGAAACGTACCTGTGCGCGAGACTAGACCGTGTGACGTCAGTAGCCATGAACGCTTCGCCCCTTCCCGATGCTGCGCTGTATTCACGATACACGCACATTTTAAAGGGTTACCGTTTTTAGTAAATTTCCTACTAAATTAATAGATTTTTAAGAATTTTAGTAGAATTGATAATGGGCAGGTTCGACATTTTTTTTAACTGAAATCGATATATTTTTTTATTAAAAATCGATCGAAAAAAAATTGAGCGTAAAATATTAATATTTACGTACGTTGTAAAATGCAGTAGATTTTTCAGATTTGAGTTTGTCTCATCGCAGAAAAAATATTTTGTATCATCCAAACGTGACACGTGATTCGCTTAAATAATAAGTTTGAACAAACGTAAGTATGAGCTCTAGCAGCAGCGTGGAATAGTGCTGGTTAGTGGTGCGATAGGTCCGGGTATCGAATCCCGCACACAGCATATCTTTTGTTTTGGTTTTTATCGTTATAGTTTACTTTTGAACGTTATTAAATATTTTTAAAAATTTTTTTTAATGCACAGGCTAGTTTAGGTAGTCAAGACTTCTTTTAATAAAAATAATACCTTTTTTTTGCTTTTTATCGTTATATTTTACGTTTTAACGTTATTAAATATTTTTTTTATTGTTTTTTTTTAATACAAAGGCTAGCTTAGGTAGTAAGTTGTCTGTGGAGTGTTGGCAATTGTCCATCGAGTATTGGAAATTGTCTGTCGATTATTCGCAATTAGAGTTGAGTATTAGCAATTGTCTACGAGTATTGGCAATTAGAGTTGAGTATTGGCAATTGTCTGTTGAGTATTGGCAATTAAAGTTGAGTGTTGGTAATTATCTGTCGAGTATTGGCAATTGTCTGTCGAGTATTGGCAATTAGAGTTGAGTACTAGCAATTACAGTTGAGTATTGGCAATTGTCTCTCGAGAGTGATCTTGGCAATTATAGTTGAGTATTGGAAATTAGTGTTGACAAATAGATTTTAGTTATTGGCAAGTGTCTGTCGAGTATTGGCAAGTGTCTGTCGAGGATTGGAAAGTGTCTGTCGAGTATTGGCAAGTGTCTGTTAAGTATTGACAAGTATTTTTGCCAAGTGTCCGTCGAGTATTATCAAGTAGAGTTGTTTATTGGCAAGTGTCTGTCGAGTACTGGCAAGTAGAGTTGTGTAGCATGTGTCTGTTAATTATTGGCAAGTGTGTCGAGTATTGGCCAGTAGAGTTGTTTATTAGCAAGTGTCTGACGAGTATTCGCAAGTAGAGTTTTGTGAAAGTGTCTGTAGAGTATTGGCAACCACTATGCAAAACACGCTTTCCTACACAAATTTTGATACGCAAAGCGGGCCTATTCCTAATTTCTGTGATATCCGTTGGAAAAGTAATAATTTAGAGTGCGAAAAGTATACGCTCTTCCATTTTTCCCCAAGGAAATATTAAACACACCTATGACTTGTCAACTTTTTTTTGACAAGCTACGGTTTTTCTTTCATTAATATGTGGTTGTAGAAAAAATATTGTGTACAACTTCTATGCAAAGCACTTTTCCCACTCGCTATTACTGTCCCAGTTCTATTATTGTCGATTTCTTAGAAAGTTTCTGGATGAATTGAAACCCAATATAAACTACATAAAAATAAATAAATAAATAAAATGTAAAATATTTCTCCTTGACACAACCTGAGTAGTAATAAAATAAGTAACAAAATTAAAACGATAATTTATTCGCAGTTTAACAACAATCAATTAAGAGATCATTAAAGAAATAAGTTAAACTGATCTCTGAGGGGCATGTTTCTTAAGGCTTCTAGGATTAAATGGTGGTCGAAGAGAACTTGTAAGGGCCCCTGCATATTATTTTTCCAAAAATGTTCGTCCCTTTCAATTTCCGTAATTTTGATTCCGTTGAATGTCCAAACTCCACAGTTACATGCAACTGGCCTTGTATTTGATAATACCATTTGTGACTCGTATTGAAAGCTCCTGTTTTTGTTTTCTTCAAAAGGTAATCTTACCATTTTCGATTCTTTCTTGAGGAGTCGATCGATTTTGCCGAATATGGACATTTCACCTCAATAATGGCAGTACCGTCTTGCAAGATTCCAACTGGTAAAGCGCCAAGAAATTGTTAATCTTTATCAATGTAAAGACCGTATTTTACCTCGATGATCTTAGCTCCCGGCCGGCCAGCTCCAAGCTACACTTTTCCACCACGGTCAAAATACTTTCTCAAATTCATTCAGCCGATTCTCGCTTGCTGTTACGTTTTATTGTGCCACCCTGTATTTTCATTCTTCCTCTACTCTGTATATTTTATAGTTTCCTATTTCTCCGCGTCATGTTTCCCCTTCTTTTCTCGGCATTTATATAAATTATCTTCCCGTGCTAAGAATCTGCCATTTATCTATCAAATATAATATCAAAAATAGACTTTGTATATCTTTATATTGCCAGTGTTTTCTACTGAAGATTTCTTTTTTGTCAAGTTTTGTTATATTGTATTATATTTTCACTAAAATTCTTTGAGATCGTTATTAATTAATTCAACGCTTGTAATTTTATTTTTAATTCTATAAATCCCGCTATTTTTTTTATTTATTTGTTTACTTAAAAGTTCATGTCTTATCTATATTATAAATTATTGATTTTTGTGTGTCTATATACGAAAAAGAGAATCTAATTTTTAATTTGTTTTTACAGATTGTCTTAAAATTCATGTTTTTATTTTGATATATAAGTAGGTACTATTCAGACAAAATTTTTCGTTAACATATATTTAGCCCAAAAGGCCAGCTCCATGAATCAAAAAGTAGATTTTCAAAGCGTTCGAACAAATTTTACAAACTAAACAAAACCAAAATAGAACAATAATAATTCAACACACAAATACAACGTGTTTACGCGCCACCACTGTCGAGATGTTAATGAGACAATATTGTTTTTATAAGCATATTGTTGCCTACCGGCAAGCTCCACCTTCTCGTCTCCTCCCTTCTGACCCTTGCACCCCTTAGAAACTGTTCGTAGACGACATGAATAAATTGGTATTGCCAAAAATTATATTTTGTATTTTGTGTTGCGTACCTTTTTACATAATCTAGTAATTTTTTTAAACTTGAAACCTCTGTTTTTTTAACTGATTTGTTTTAAATTTCAAGCTCTAGGATGTTTAACGTCCCTGAGCGTGATTAAATGGCGAATTATATAATATATATTAAAAATGTATTATACGATTATATTTTTGGGGTGAACCCAAACGTTGTAGATTGCATTTAACGGTAAAAACGGTATTCCAGCATGTCTTTCTCTTGAAAAGTAATTAATCAACTTCAAAATTGAACTCTTTCTCATTATACCGGAAAGGCATTTTGACAATGAAAAATTAATTGAACTGTCAAAAGTAATAAATAATATTTACGTCGACATTAATTAAGATATACGATACTGACGTCATAATTCCGTCTCATCTATTTCATATTGAGAGATCAAGTTGGACAATATATGACGTAACGACAGAGGATGGTTAAACAAAATCATTATTAATGATAATAAAAGAAAAAGAAAAGAAATTCAGAATTTCGTGAAGAAAGATGAATAAAAAAGTGGACCAATTTGGGATTCCTTCTGCAGTCCTGATTTGATAAAGTGAGAACTCTAAAAGAAATTTAGCGTTTATGCCATAAAAAGTCTTCTAGTCAGGAAATTATATCTAGTCAAGTTCAAGTAAGTAGTCAACCAAGCAGATTCTATACGACTTAATTTCAGTACAGGTATGATGAATCTCATCAAAAGTTTTACAGAATTTTTTTTACTAGTATTGGATAACTAGCTTCGCGTCACGAATAAATCCTTGTAATACAATCAATCCTTAAGACAAGTTGTGACAATTGAAAGTAATTTATTTCACATCTTAAAGAATTCGTATATTATATGTAATTTGTCATTTCTTCGTCATTACTGATTTTTGCAACAATTAATAAACTATATCTTGTAATATTACAAAACACTATTCAACTATTTTTCTAATTAACGATAACTAGTAACATGCAATTCTAAATAACTTTTTACACTTTTACTTAAACAAGTTACCATGCGTTTTGCATCAATAAATATTAATTACCTTCAAACTCGCAACTTCTTCCAGTCCATTCCGGTCTACAATGACAAATCACCCTTTGATCTGGTCCTACCTCACAACTCTCCTCCTTATCGTTACAAGGACATCTGGTGCAAGATCCCAAAGGTCTAGATTGATCGAAGTACCTATCCTTATAATAACCAGCATCACAAGACTCGCAAGATGAACCTTCATAGCCTTGTGGACACCTACAGACTTCCACGCTGGCAGCCTTGGATTGACCTGTGTACTGTTCTACAGCTGTATCTAGAGTAATATCGCTCAAGTAGGCTCTGGTGGTATCGCTTGATTGAGTCGCTCTGATTAGAATTGCTTCGATCTTGGCAAGAACTGTTAGAATGTCCTCGCGAGAAGCAGGTCGTGGTCCTTGGTTTTGTTCTAACCGGAACCAATCGGAAGAGGGATGTAAAGCAACGGAAATTGGCTGTAATAATAGAAATTTATATATCAAGACGTTTATGGCATGCGAATATCTACAATTATCAGTGCAAATATTGAGATATTTTATCTGTTTGATTAATCTACAAATGTCGGAAAAAATTAAATTAAATAAAAAAAAGAGGAGAATATTTAAACTAATATAATTGAGATTAACCAAAAAAAAAACAGTTTAAAAAACGCTAAAAATGACAAATATATAATTCTTTACCAAGTAAATAGTTCCAAAATGAAAAAAAAATGGCCATAACAAAGAAAAATAGAAATAAAATCAGAATTAAGGATAATACTTTTCCCGATTTACAACTTAATTAAAAATATAACCGAAAATAACGACTTTCAAAAATCAATCACGTTTTTTTAAGTATTTACATAAGTATAAAATGTTTTCTAAAAATCTAAACACTTACACAAAACAAAAGAAAAACGATATCACGTTTTTTTGAGTATTTAAATTAGTATAAAATGTTTTCTGAAAATCTTAACTTCCACAAAACAAAAGAAAAAAGATGTATACGTCACTGGATAGACAATAAAATACTAAATAGTAGGATTAGTAGGTAAAAAAACTTACATTAACAACTCCTTCTCTCTGTTCTCCAGAATTGGTCCAGAAAATAGTAATCCCATTACCAATAATAATAATATCTTTATCAGGAATATATCTTGCTTGCGGCCTCTGGGTGTACCTTTGAGAGAATTCCAATTTACCTCCATATGACCTAATCTGGTTTCCAGTAAATATAGCTGGTAGCGACCAGTAAAGAGTGTCGCGTTTGCTAGGTAAAATTCCGTAACTGATTTCGTTCATGAATTCGTTTACGTTAAAGTTGTCGGTGATTCTGGTGCTAAGAGATTGGTCAGTCATTGAGAAACCGTGTTTTTCCTCAGTTATTTGATAGGGAATTTGTTCGACGTATAGGTTGCTTTCGGTACATTCTGATGCAACGCCGGAACAGAAACAGAATTCGCAACCGTCTACAGAACTAGAGTTAAGACCAAATGTTCCTGGTCGACATCTATCGCAGTTGTTGCCTTCTACATTAACCTAAGAGGAAGAATTGTTTGTAATAAATGGTAGAATTT
Organism: Neocrepidodera transversa; assembly: GCA_963243735.1. Taxonomy (NCBI): domain Eukaryota; kingdom Metazoa; phylum Arthropoda; class Insecta; order Coleoptera; family Chrysomelidae; genus Neocrepidodera; species Neocrepidodera transversa. The sequence goes on from OY725347.1 coordinate 11,893,323, forward strand.
GGGATTGCTTAGGAATTCATTAGAAATTGGATAGCTAAATCGCGATCACGGTTGTGATACTTATTGAAATATTCCCAAGCAATTACAAATTTAATTATGCCTCAAGAAGGATTTTTAAAAAAATATGTTCAAATTTAACGTACATATTTCATATTTTGCCTAACAAGAGCAGGAACTTCAGTTTATGTGGGAAAATGCATTAGAACTGATTTCATAGAATTTACGTTTTGGTATTTATACTCGTAGATTAATAAGTGCGAAATTGGATATATACGTTAAATTCTGAAAATATTTTAAATTTTGGAAGATAAAAATGTACAAAACAAAACAGAAAAGATTCGACATGTTGAGAAAGAGCAGCAGGCGTGTGCCAAAAACTCGCAAGCTTAAATACAGCAAGTAACACATGACAGTATATACCTGCTATCATTAATTAATTAATAAAACATACTTATATATTTATATATTATATCAGTGTCTAGAAAGTAAAAAATGTTAGTGTTCATTTGTGAAATGTAAATAAATTTAAAATAAATATACCTTGCAAGTGCATCTTCCATCCCTGCAATCAGTTGAAAGTGATCCTCTAGGATCGCAATTACACGGTGGCGGAGTACCGCGATATGTACAAGGGATTCCTTGAGATGGATCTCCTGTATATCCATCCAGACATTCGTCGCAATAATCACCAGTTGTTCCATTTTTACAGTTCTGTAAAATAACAAATTAGGACTCTAAAGTATAAAACACACAAACAATCTTATAAAAAAGCATTTTTATATTATCATTAAGGTTTACTATTATACTTAAATGAATAGAAACTGATTAACAGAAATTCACAGTAATTTTTTTGTTCAAAATGAAAGTTAATAGTGAACTCTAAATAAACTTGTTGAAAGTACTTCAACAAGTAAGTCCGTCCCTGCCTCGTTAGTTTGTTGCCTCCACTACCCTGTAACGGCTAGGAAAAATACCGCAGAGTTAGTGTCTTTTTAAAAACCTGAAATTGTAAAAATCACATTCCATATTCTTCCGCTTGACGGTTAAGTCATGTCCACTCTGGTTCCTTTTCCTGCGTTGCCAAATTAAGTGCAATAGTGCTAATTAATAATAAGTTTTAATAGTGTCAATTAGGTAGTTAATAGTGTAACCTGCAGAGATCTGTAAGTACAGCTACTCATTATAAATAAAACGAGCTTGGCCCACGAATTTACTTGTACCGCCATAAGGCACAATTGTAAATATATGTACATATTCAACGCTGCATATTATTCATAGGTGAATAAATATAAATAACAAGTGAAGTATTTTTCTTCCTTAAATATTAGTCTTCGTATTAAAATCCCCGACAAGAATCCTACGAATCAGCTTCCTACTGATATCAGTGCACCGGAGAGTTAGAAAAAGACTCCAAACGTGTTAGCGGATTTCACCTGTTAAACAGGGTCCCTAAACAAAACTAAAAGCGATAATAAAAGATAATTATTATAGTTTCTTACCAAACAAGTGCCAGAATCTGGATCGCAATCGTTGGAGTATCCATTACAGCTACAAGTTTCGCAAAGACCAAGATACAATCCATTCGGTGTTCTAGTATATCCAACATCACAATTTTCACAGGACAATCCCGTATAACCCACTGGACAATGGCACTGTTCTACTTCTAGAGCTCTTTGTAACGAACCTGTGTTACGTTCACTGGCAGTGTCTAATGATACCGAAATTAACCTAAAATAATATTTTTTTGTGTATTAATTTTAAAGACTAAATATTTTTTAAATCCAACAACTTTCTACCGTTTTGTGCTAAAATGTCAGTAAATTTAATTATTGTGTGTTTACAAAAATTTATTTTAAAACCTTTGAACTTACGATGATTGTTCGGTATTAGTAAAGTAGGTAGCTTTGATGTAAATTTTTTCCAAATCGGCTAAGACCATAAGAAGATGTTCTCTATCGGCTTCCTGTCCATCTGTACGCTGCCAATATTGTTCCAAGATTGGTACAGTCAATGATTGGGCTCCTCCAGTACTTTGAGTCTGGTTTCTGTTGTAGTACAGCAGATTGATATTATTTTTCTAAAAAAAAACTCTTAAGGTACTATATTATCTTCTTCGATTTTAATACTTACGCTGACAAGCTCGACGTCAGCAGCATTATTCCTAGAACTTTGACCACCAGGTATCGGTGTATGTTTTATAGAGTACCGTAGGAAACCACCATATGAAGTCAATTTATTTCCTAAATATCTTGAAGGGAGATCCCAATAGTATACTTCCGAAATAGCAAATCCACTGTAAGATATTTGTCGGCTACCTTGATCTAAGGTGATACCAGTAGTGATAGGAGTTTCCCGGTTTAGATTTGTAACGATTTTAAAATCTTGCACTGATGAGATAAAAATGCTAGTGACCTAAAAATAATATATTTAAGAGGAAGTTTTAATGTATACAACATTATTTTACCTGATCTCTGTACCAGTTAGAGCTTGAACATTGTGTGGATACACCCATACAGAAACAAGGTATGCATCCAAACTGATTGGCAGTACTCAAATGGAATGTATTAGCCTTACATTGGTTACAAGTGGGACCATCGACCAAGTTCTGAAAAAAACCTGCTGAAGAAAACTGTTCCACACATTCTTTAAACCCCGTACTTACCAACGAACCATGGATAAGGCATGAAAAAATTTAATCAACAAATAAATATAAATATAATCAAGCATTAAGTTAGATTTTTAAAAGCCCACACACGCTTTAAAGCGTTTGGCGGTGAAAAATGAAGAAATAAAGTTGTTAAACTCAGAATATGGTACCTTGCATCTACAACGGCCGTACTGATCTGGTCTGGAATCTAGGGAACCAGCGGCGTCACACTGAGGACGTGACTGAACGGGGCGACAAGAATCTCCGGGAGTTAGAGGACTTCCTTCATATCCTGGTGCACAATATTGACACCGGTTGCCTACGTAACCGGCTGGGCATTCGCACACTACGTCACCGTTGGAACCAAGATGACAAGCTCTTCCAAACCTTTAAAAAATTATATAGAATTGATATTTTAGTTATTTTAGAATTACTGATACACTTACTGATTGCTGGCATCTGTGAGGGGACAAGGGCAAATTTGACATTCTCTTCCGTCGTTATACATGCCACGTGGGCACGTTTTTGGTTCTTTGACGCACAATCCAAGCCAAGGTCCATTCCTTTGACGCAAATATCCATCGGCGCATCTCTGAAAATGAACATTGATCATTTAATCAAACTAAAAGCTTTTGAAATGAATATATACATATACCTTTGTCAATTAATAGAATATTAATAAGAGTAACTAATCAAATATTCCATAATAACATTGACTAAAGTAGTCAATTCTTATTAAAATGTTACCCAAAAGCATGGCCATGATTAAAATTATTGAACTTATTGTATTAGATCATGAAAGCATCATGAACCAAAAGAAATGATATTTTAATAGTATAAACTTTATATGTAGTAGGTTGATATTTTAAATAAAAAAATTTTTTACTTCACAAGATGTTCCAGTGTATCCAACTGGACAAGTACATTCCTCAACATAAGTAGCAGGTCCTAGTCCAACATTGCTTAATCCAGCTGATTCCATTTCGACGTTATTGATTGTTGTGTTTAGTTGCCCTTCATTATATTGAAGTTTAATTAAAATATTATCTACATCTTCAAGAACCATCATAATTTCTTCTCTAGTAGCTGGCCGTTCCCTAGATCCTACTGCTCTTATCATCCATTCACTTTCAAAGAATCTTACTCTGATATTTTCATTGGTATTCGGTGCTGGTGAGTGAGTTGATTGGTGAAGAAGAGTGTATCCGTTTCCCTGTAAATTAGAGTTAAATTATATTCCTCAAAATCAAGCTCTAACAAACCACAAAACCTGGTGCAAAATCAGGCTTCTACTAAAAAAACTGTTATAAATCTTGTATTAACCAGACATACATTTATTTGATAAAGAAAAATTGACATCGTGAATTCATACTATAAAGTAACTGTTAAATATTAATCTGCTTTTAATTCCTATCAAGATTGGAAATAAGTCATAAATACTTTGTGGGTAATAGAGGCATAATAAATGGAAAGGAAAAATGAGGGACATAAGCATTCAAAAATTGTAATTTGAGAACGAATTTCTAATAGTACTTACTGCAATAATAACATTTGGTCCTTGTAAAGGTGCACCTCTATTGGTATGCTTGATCCAGTAGTTCAAATAACCACCGTAACTCTTTAATTGATTGCCGTGATAATTTTCTGGCATGGCAAAATAGGGAATGACATTTGTCTGACTGAGTTGCGAATGAGAAGGAGCGGTTGCGTAGACACCTTGTGGTCCGGCTGATGATAGCAAAGGATCGGCTCCTGAGTAAACGGGTTCATCTCTTACATCTACAGCTCCAGAGGGATCGATCCGCACACCCAGAAGTTTCAGAGCATCGAAGGGAGGTTGGAACTATAAAAATAATGTTTTTGAATTAAAAAGTTTATTCAAAAGAGGGACTTCTTAGTATAAATCTTACTTGGAAGGTGAAAAGGTCGGCTGATCTACAGTTGCTAGTATGCCCAAAACAGAAACATTTGATACATTCTCCTTCAGTTCTAGCTTGAACGTTGAAGTATCCAGGTCTACAAGGATTTTCCTGTTTTACGCTCAAAATAGTATCAGGAACGGCAAATGTGGCACCTTTAATGTTGATAGCTTCGCAGGAATAAGCACCTTGATCTTCAATTTGGATATTTTCGCAGATTAATGTTGCTTCTCCGTTATGTTGGGTGACTTGTCGGCATTTGGAAGGTACGTGACCCCAGTTTAGACGCCACACTATTTCCGGTGTTGGAATACCGACTGCTGTACAGGATATTTCGAAAGTTTCTCCTAGGTTTAGGCTTACCATTGGTGGAGGTGGTCTGGATATTACTGGTTTAGCTATAAAAAATCGTTAATTATCGATTTTAGCATCCAGCCAGCCATATAGATTGGAAATATAAAATACAAAAAATATAATATCAGAATAACTTTCGCAAGATATAGAGTTGTTTAGGAGATTATGACGGTTTTAATTGGACTAAGAGAATAAAAATAAATCAATTTTATTAAGTATATTCTTCACAATAGTTGTAATGCGTGAAATTTTAAAAATAAAAGAAACATATGTACTCGAAATACTCAAGTATACTTCAAATCAAACAATTATGTAAAACGCTAATGTGCTGGGAGTATCTTTATAAGATGCAGAGTATTCTAAATGTTTTACAAAAGATATAATCAATATGTTTATTAAAGGATGCCAAGGATAACACCTGTACACCTAAATTATTTCCTGAGGATAAGAAATTTTCAGGATAATATTATAGATCATTTAAATGTTTTCTATTCAGTTTAGGAATAGTGAAATATAAACTTACTCATGTTATAAGAGAAGTAACGACAAACTAATTTAAATTAAATCATAACCGTTATACTGATTTTTTTAAAGAAGCAGCCAATGAAATTTTAAGATTATGGCCAAAAAGACATTCAGAACTCTGTTAGAAATAACAAATCATAAAAATCTTCAGCTACAGCAAATTGATGTGAAAATTGCCGTTCTTCATGGTACTAATGCGAATGTATATATAAGTGAGGTTTATATGCAAGTTAAACACAGCGTTGTATAGGTTAAAACGAGCCATTTATTGTTGGAATAGAAAATTTAACGAATTTATTTTTGAAATAGGAATAATCGGATTAGGAAAAGATCCTTATCTGTATGTTAGTCATAATAATATAGAAATTATTATTATTATTACCAGTATAAAAGTAAATTTTTGATACAAAATTTAAAACAAAAACTAGCAAATATTTAAAATGCAAGTTTTTGGGGAATTAAATCAATTTTGGGGCTACTAACATAAAAAAACCTAAGAATGTGTTTATTTAAATTAAAAACATAAATTCGGAGTGTAAGATTGCAATGGATCAAAAAACACTATAAAACAATATGTTTAACAAAGCTAAATGCCCTATTAGCACAAAGTATTCCTACAGATATAAACAGGACGTCTTCTTCGGACATTATGGACATCCGAATAGGACGTCCTTTTCTGATACAGTGGACGTTCTATGGACGTCCGAGAGTTTCACTAATATCACAACTTTGAACTGAATTCGAACGTCTACATAGAAATCCCCTTGGGACCATAACTAGATATCACGACGCCCTATGAACGTCCGAGGGACTCACTAATGTCACAACTTTGTATTGAATTCAACCGTCCACCGCAGACATCTACTGGATATCCCCTTGGAACCATAACTAGATATCACTATGGATATTCACAGAACGTCCTATTTTGGTACAGTGGACGTCAGAGGTAGTGAATTTTTTGTTATTTACACAAGTTCAATTTTAAATGTGAAATTTTTATTTCAACACTCATCTTTGTGAATAAATAGCTACCCGTTCACGCTCTATTTAAGATCTCACGGGTAATAAGAACCCGGGCGTCTCTATAGTCTGCACTGAGCGAAGCACCAGTGTGCAAGTGTCTCCATCTTTCAGACGGGTGTATTACTTTTCGTACAACGGATCGCGTTTGACCCTATATTAGAAGAAAGGTCGCGGTGTTTATTATGTTTTATGTATTCACAGTGTATTTTGATTTTAGCTATTTAAGGTCCAATGCCGGTTGCGATATTTTTTATAACAAGTATTTTAGAAACGGATTTTTAGTTGGAAGCTTTTTAAAATGTGAGCACGAAATTTCTATTAATTGAGTAATTATTATTAAGTCAAAGTAATAAGAACGGAGATTTTTGAATTAAAAATATTGGTAAATTAGTAACTTCGTTACAAACTCGCATGAAAATCAAACAACTATAAACAAACAGTCAACAGTCTGAATAGCGAATGGCAGGCGACAGTAAAATGCACGAAATGAGCGCTCTGTTATTGGTCACTTTTTGACATTGCCTGTATTAAGTCGGCCATGTTAATACTATATGATATGGACATATGTTATATAGTCCGTATTTATGTCTATCACGGACACCTTAGTGGATATCCGGTATGGAAATTGTACAAACAATGGATATATATAGTGTACGTCTTAATACGGTCCAAAAACAAACATCCAAAGACATACATGCCAAGTCCATGGTCGTTCCGACGTTAAATGGAAATAAATTGTACGTCCCATGGACGTTGTGTGCTATTAGGGTGTAAAATAGAAACTTATTCGTGCGTAGTAGAAATCAAAATAATACAGAATTTATTAAAAGGAATCTGAAGGTACAACTAATCTTTAATTATTTTTTGAGAACAAAGTTTCTATCGGATTAGGATATGCTGATTTAGACTGGGCAGATAATGGAGTTCCTAATAGGGTTTTCGTTTAAAATTCTTAGGGAAAACTCTGTCTTTTAGAGCACACCTATTCAAAAAAATCATAATATGTTGATTCTGCAGAAATTAGAAAAGGTATTTGGTTGTAAAACCTGTTGTTAATAGGTGTGTTCCAACACGTCAAAAGACCGTCACCGTACAGTCACGCGCATGTGCCGTAGAAAAAAGCTGTTCCAACCGAGAGGTGACGCCGTTAATCTGACGATCCCCTTTGTGTACCAACCAAACTTGTGATCGTGTTTGTTACGGTGGTAATTTCGGTACATGCTAAAAATTAGTGACTGTATGGATTGACATGCGCATTAAGCATCTTGTCAGCGGTTTTTGAGATGCTTCATCTCATATTCTATCTATCAAAGATTCTGCTGCTGTTACTCATTTGATTTGTTTTGATTTGTTAAAATATTAAAATTATTTAGGTAAAAACAAGTACATATGTATTCAATTTATTAGGTTATGATAAATCGTACATAAACCGATCCAACGTTTAAATACTTTTGTACCGTCACGAAACTATCCGAAGTTCGCGCATGCTTACAAAATGCAACGAGAACGATCTCAAAACTGTTTCGGAACGATGCAGAAATTCGTGTTGGAACAAACCTAATATTAATTAATCACTCTTAGTATGTGCTTTTATTGGAGGCGCCTGCCTGCAGGTTTCCAATCCGCTGTTGAGAGATTAGAAGCCGCTGTCTGCAGAGATGAATTCCGGTGTTGACAAAAATATTAATTTTATTAAAAGAAATCTTGACTATCTAAATCTAGCCTGTGTATACAAAGAAATTAAAAGGCTATGTGAAATTCGATCCCCGGGCCCACTGCACCATTAGCGGGCACTATGTCACGCTGCTACTAGAGCTCATGCTTAAATATGTTCGAACTTATTATTTAAGCGAATTACGTTTCACGTGTGGGTAATTTCTAAAATTATATCCACAGGTCAACGTCACAGTGAATAAGAAAACTTTCAGGTTTCATAGCACAAAGTTTGTAAAATAAATCTCAGCAAAGTCAAAATTAGAAAAACCGTCAAAATATAGAAATAAAAACATAAAAATGAGGTTAGATTCTTACACACTCTGTCAAGTGTCAAGTGAAAGATATGGCAACAGCGGAGTGGGAACCTGCAGTTTTTTTATTGAATATAATACGTTGAATAAACTCAGTTGGATATCAGTATAAAAAAACTGATGTTTTTATTGATTCTCTGTTTAATGTTTAAAATTGTAAATAGATTAACTCCGCGCTATTTTAATGACTTTGTTGTTTACAACCATGAGGTATAGAACTACTTAATTCGAAACACTCATAATCTACATGTAATATGAATTAATAATAAAAGTACAATGAACTCATTAATTTTTAAAGGTATTACTGAATACAATAAATTATCAATAAATGTTAAAGCTGTAAAAATATTGAATGTTTAAATATGTTCAGAGCGGTATATTATAGTGTCTAGTAGTTTATCTGCGAATTTTTCATTCGTTTGCTACATTGAATTTCTCTAGATATACGGGGTGGGCCACCGGTAACACCTCTCGGCTAATAAACATTTTTTTATTTTTTTTCACAGCGAGATGTATATCAGAAAAAACAACAATCTAAAAATACTTTTAATTATACAGGGTGCTCCAGCAAAATGAAACACCCTGTATATTTTTGCATTTTTAGATTCATCCTGAGAAGCTGAAAAGTGTTTTGTTATTCTTATTTTCTGACTTATATTACTCTTATTCATTTTTGTTATATTTGCTTTATTTGGTTGCATTGGACAGAAAAGATGAATTTTTGGTGTAACCACTTCTTATGAAGACTTTACTGTATCATTATAGACTTCTGTGTTCTTTAAAATGGAAAAATAGACAGAATAATCTTAATAAAAAAAATTTTACTTACAGCAACCAACTTCATCGCTGCCGTCAACGCAGTCGCTTTGCATATCACAATGATAGCTCTTGGGAATACATTGGTTGTTGGAATGACAAGTAAATTGATGATATTGGCAGATCGAGAAAGGAGGATTCGTGGCACAATTATCTTCATCAGATCCATCGCCACAATCATCATCAGAATCGCATAACCATGTTTTTAAAACGCATTTCTTATTAGCGCATTGGAATTCGTTCGGTTCGCAACCATCAGGACCTAAATGTCGAAATTAAATTAAAGACATTATAAAACTTTCTTTAGTTTTTTTAAACTTACGGTAACCATCTTCATCGGAACCATCGGAGCAATCGAATTTTCCATCGCGAACTTTTGATCTAGGAATACATTCACCATTTGAACATGTTGCTTCATAAACACCACATACTGATGGTGGAAGAGGAGATGGCCGAGGTTGTCCTGAAATTTTGATAAGAAATAAAATTACTGATTTATTACTAAGTTATAGATTCTTTCACAATTCTACAACGTAGAGGCATATACAGAAAGAAATATACTTACCATTAATGAATCAAAAGAAGCATAGATATAAAAAAGAATATAATTATTTTGGTAGGGTTATTTAAATAAAATTTATACCTGTCCCTCTGTAATTTGTGTGAATGGGTGGTAATATACCAAATTTCGAGTACGAAGGAAATAATTTCGTTCCAAATCGGGCTTGCATTACAGAAAATTAGTTTATTTATTTTTTGTTTTGAGTCAATATTTTTATACTTACTTCTAACTACGGTTAAAGGAACCGAGACTCGTGCTCCTGGAGTGTTAGATGGATAATCCGAAGCGACACACATATAAGTTCCAGCATGTTCCATCTGAATATTCGGCATGGTTAATCTACCGCGGATGTCGGATGTGTTGACAGGAAGTGGCGCCCCATTGGCTCTTTCCCAGTGGACTCTTGCTCGAATTGGTCCTTCGTCTCTGCATGTCAGTACTACCTCTTGACCTAATTTTGAAAAAATTATTAATTTTGGAAATAGAAAAGTGAATCATGCAAATTTGAGTTAAAACTTTAATAGGACTGTGAACCGAAACTAATAGATAAGTTTGGCATAGAACCTGAAATTCTTTTAATACAAAACAGAAAACTATAAAAACTTATGTCAACTTCTGCTCCAAATACACTGCAGTACTTAGAATTATAAAGGAATATTGTAAAAGAGAAGTGTGGACGGTATATTTGTGACCGTTTTGAAGTGGTGAACATGTGATGAATAATTATCAACTTCTCATTGAAGTAGAAATGATAGTCAAAAGCGTACTTGTGGTAGTAGTCGCTATTCTCAACAATAAGATAAAACATCAATGAAAGAAAAATAAATATGCAGATGCAGAATCCAAAGTGGAACTCGTACTGGCTATTGTCGGATTTAAACCGGCGACGCTCCATGGTAGTTTCAGTATAAATAAAAACTCTATATCGACATCCAGATCTTTCTACAGTGTGTCCGTTTATAGTGCCGCATTTCTCTCTTACAACGTTGTTTGAAATATGATGCAAAATTACTTATTAAATAAATATGGTACCAATTAAACTACATTTTAAAATTATATTGGCTTCTACAGGATGATCCAAAAAAAAGATTGCACAAAAAACAATTTTTTTTTTAAATGGAAATGTAGGCATATTTTTACACAATTTGAATCATCGCTTCGGTCTATATTACTAGTTAATTTTGATTTATTATCCTGTACACCGTTGCCAAGTTATTACGAAATTTGTCGAATTTTCGAATTTTACACAACCTCTTATAAATCGACACACAAAAGAAATTTGATGTTATAGTTTATTTGAAAATGCATGCACATTTATTTTTATAAAAACAGTGTAATATATATTAGGTTGGGACATTTCCTTAAAATTTAATAATAAATATACACACAACCAAATTTATATGAAATCACCTCGTCTCGGATTAACAAAAAAAATCTTTACAAAATTTTTTTTTCTCATAAAACTCATATTTTGTTTTTAAAAATAATTTGTTTGTTTGTATTTGAAATAAATTGGTATTTTAAAAAAATTTAGGAAGAAAAGATTTTATTTTACAAATAATGCCAAGCATTTTATGTTAGAAGTTCTCCACAACTGATTTATGATGTTATATTTGTGCTATCAATTATTTTCAAATAAACTATAAACAATTTAAACACAAAATTGTACATGATGATCTTTCGTTAGAACCACAAAAGCCCTGGGTAAAAATAGATTTAATTTTAGAGGTACAAAGTATTGAAAATTTAATTCCAACTTTTATACAATTTATTCAGTTTTATTAAATGCGATACCCTATATATTATAACATATTTGGAAAGCCAATTACTCTTTTTTAATTATAATACATTTAGATTCGGTTCACAATCCTGATTTGCCCAATTAAAAAAATAGTTTTAGAATAAATTATAGTTGTAAAATAATTATATATTTTTTAGAAAAGCACGATTATTTACAGGATAAGTCCACAATCAGCAATATGAGTGAAAATATCTTGTTACTCAGATATATTTAAGATGTATAAGAAATAATGTGAAAACAATTATGTACAATATTTTATAGTTTTCAATTATGGTAAGTAAGCAAAAAATTTAAAGGTATGTATATATTATTGACATTTTAAAAACCATCATTAGTATGAAAGTTACTTATGAAAATGAATTTCGTTATTTTACACCCGCTGTAATATTTATTTAAAGAAAATTGATTGTAATGCAAGAGAAAAAATGTATGTACCCAGTTGATTTGGAATTGAATAAAAATGATTAAATGAGTGAAAGCGTAAAAATCACACGGTACCATCGGCTTGAATCAAACTTACTCACCAGTTTTATACACATCTGTACCGCCACACAAAAAACAAAACAAATTAATAAAACAAAATTATGAGAACACATATCCATTTATTATTTCACGATAAAATATGTTTTTTATTAGCACAACTATAATAAATACGACAAAGAAGCCAAAGGTATTTGAAAATATATAGAGGAGAAATATACATACAAGGATAAAGAGCACACAAAAAAATAATAACCATCTGTGCTATAATTTCTTTATTTTGCCGTAAGTACGCGGGTAGGTTAATTTACGAAATCGTTTCAAGATGTTATTGATTCTAATGTGGTTAGCTACAAGTACGAAATTTGAATAGATCGGCGAACAGTTTGTAAATCAATTTTCAACTTCTAAATATTAAAAAGTTTCATCATTACACAAAAATATTTACTGTCAGTAAATAGAATGTTCATTACCTTTAAAGATTTAATAAGTAAAAGTAATTACGTTTCAAATAAAACTTTACAAGTTCATTAATAAAGTATATTCCACAATATCTTATTTGACTTTCTACTTACCATAATATGATTAGCATTACGGTTATAAATTACTTATTACAAAATAATCAATAACAGATCCGTATTCCTGTTTCCGATGTTTTTAATGGCCCATAAATTACGGATCAAAGACGAAATGGTCATCTGAAATCTACCTATCTGACAATCGAAGATAAAAACTAAATTAACTTATCTGGAACCTCCAGATTCAAAAAATACATACGAAATCGGTTGATACTTTGATAATAGACGAACGTATGGAAAAACAAGGGGGTTCAATCCAAAGATGGTACACTGGATGTACAATATGGTAGTCCTGTCATGCATCTCTGTTCTGGTAGCCAAAGATAAAACAACGCACATCTCCAAATTGAGCAAGATACAAAAACTTGTCTGCTTGGAAATAATGGGGAACATAAAAACAACACCTACACTTACTATCGAAAAACTGCTTGACCTCCCTCCCTTACAATACGTAATAGGAGAGGCCAGAATGGCTCAATAACGGCTACATGACTCATCATTCTATGAAGAAAATCATAGGCTGGGACACTAAAAATTAGAACATGTAGAAGGCAACATGCTTGGCATAAGGTCAGATCATATGGCTGCTAAATACAGCTTCAATAAAGATCTAAAAATAATAATTAAGAATCGGAATGAGTTGAATAAAGGTAAAGATTTAAGGAAAAACCCTAACGGAATTACCTGGTACACAGACGGGTCAAATACCGAAGGGGTAACTGGAGCTAGATTTCCTCCCACCTTCATAAAGTCGGTATTCTAGAATCTCCTATCTGTCAGTTGGAGATTTAAATAATATTATTTTTGAGTGCAACAACAATAGAAATGCATCTAATTACCTAATCTCAGAACTTAAGAAACTGCAAATTCCCCTACCTACAAATATAACAACGCTTCTTCTTCTACATGACAAAACCATAAATGATTTAATCGTAGACTTTGTACATAAACAAACATAATTTAAAAAAATATGTGGTAAATGGGCTAGGTCCGATGGCAACAGCGCGCGCGCACACACACAACTGGAGCTGGTATATACTGCGAACAGAATAAGTACCAAGAGCGCTTGTCTCTAAGAAAATATACCTATGTATTCCAGGCAGAGGTCTATGTAATACTCGAATGTGCGAGAGATGGTTATAATAGGACGAACAAGTGAAAAAGAATCATAATCCACTCAGACCAAGCAGCCGTTATGGTTCTAGGGAGCCCAAGGGTCACATCGAGACTGGCATGGGAATGCTTCTAAGAGCTTAGGGAACTGGATATCGTGGGTATCAGGACACAAATTCATCGCTGGAAACGAAAAGGCTGATGAGCTCGCAAGAAGCGGATCATCAACCTCATTTATTGGTCTAGAATCAGCGATGGGATCAAGCGAGAAGACAAATTATACTAGGACAAAATACCCGGACTAATACACAAAAAAAGGTTATAAAAGAACCGTCAAAGGATTGTTTTTAATGAGTAAGAATACATTACGAATTACCACAGGGCTCTTGACAGGACACTTTCCCACCAGAGAGCATCAAAACAAAATGGGGTTATACAACGGTGACCACCTTAAAGGCAGACAATGCAATAAAGTGACCAAAAATGCAATACACATACAGGCACTGGATCGCAGAAGACAAAGAATATATGGAAAATCAAAACTGGATCCAGAAAACTGCCTGTAAACAGCCATGAAAGAACCTGCCAGGGAACAAGATTGATTGACTTTGTGCATTAGACAAAAAGACAATCATAAATTGTGGGTCGTTTATAGACTTTACTAATAATCCTTTGGTAGAAAGCCAACGAAATACTGTGGAATAGACTTTACATTCGTCACAATTTAAACGTCATTGTTATTACTTACAGAATGTTTAAAGCTAATGAACGTTCCATCTACTGACAATTAGGGGGTCTATTCTGTAACTAGTCCGTTAAATTTTAAAGGCCTTTAAAATTTTAACAGCCGCTAATATTATTTCGGTATTCGCTAACTGTCTTTCCGTTTAAAACTAAAAAGATTCCTTCAAATAGTCCGTTAAAACGGTAGCTTTTAAAGGGAAGTTAAAAACAAGTATTCAAAAATAAAAGTATTAAAAATGGCGTATTTTGATATTACTGGTGAGGTTTTAATTGAAAAATTAATAGAAATTGAAGACAAGTTAGTTACTAAGTTTTAAGTTTCGTGTTCAGTAAAAATTTATTTTATTTTAGAGCTGAACTGAGAGTGGAAGAGCCGCCAAGATATCTTTTTATTTCACTGATTGTCTGAAACATGTTTTTTATTTAGTCCCAATCAAAGCTTTTAAAATTCATAACACTTACATATTTCCACTGCTTAATGGTTTTTGGCGGACCTATCACATTTAATTCAACACTCAATTGTCCCCTAAGTTGATTCACTTTGATTAAATCTATAAGCTTTATCTTTCCGCTAATTAAAATTTTATTTTCTGTCAGAAAACCTATTAGGTAATCATTTTGTTTTTCGTGGTTCTTTTTGCGCGAGATATTTGAAATGTATATTGCAATATAAAATATTGTAATATAAATATAAAGCTGCTTAACTGACACTTTACACAAACAAACGAGTAGAATGTTGTCTTCTTTTTTCCTTTTAATATATGAATTTTGATCTACTACAAGTTCAAATGTTACCAATATCAATGTTGCCAAGTCTTGTAGACTCTTTTTCACGGTATCCTTTAAAATTAAATTACTTTTAACGGCCGTTTAAAATACGTGTATGTAGACTAGCACTTTCAATATTATTATTTAAAGGGTCTTTAAATTATACATTTTAACGACCTTTACATTTTAAAGGAATAAATACAGAATAGACCCCTTAATCTGTTATACTGGGGACTTTTCATTTTGATTCAACGTGAAGTTATATGTTGCAACGCGTGCATCATAAGTGTTTACAAATTTAAATTTAAAATGAACTAAATGTACAAAATCACCACAGCACTGCATGGTTTATTATTAATATTATTTTAGAACCTTTTCGAGGAAGCACTTTAGTGGTCGCGATCAGTGGCGGTTTGTAAGACTTTTTGTTGTTGGTGAGAAGATAATTACTTGGTCTCAGAAAAGGACTAGATAATGGTAAAATTTTCCTGTTATGTTCATTTTTGTCTGTCAATTTTCATTGAAGAGGAAACTCTCAATAGCAGCCATAAAAATTGGTTTTTATGCAAACCGTCATTTAATTTATTGGTTTGCTACAAGCCACAAACGTTGAACTTCACTTTTGTGGAGGAACCGGCATTCAAGGAATCCCCAAACGCTTCGTATGCGTCTAAAACACAAAAATGTAGAATTTTGCTGTATAAGGAAATAATAATTTAGAAATTTAAATGAAATTACTTTGAACATGTTTTTACCACACTGACAAAGCGAGACTAATCGGAATTATTAAACATAAGTGATATATTTATACTCATTTGAATTACCTTTATGCTAAGAAACAATTAAAGTAAAATCTCATTGATTTGGAAGGACCCTGATTTTTGCTAATTTTGGGAGAATTCACATTTTCAGGAAGCCACTAATTATCTTAGATTATATTTTGGAAGAGCCGTTTATAGCAACCTTTTGGGGTGACTGACGTTTTGGGGAACCCACTTCAAGACTGTTGAAAGCCTTAATTGAGAAGACTGGGTCACCATGCATACTTTTCTGAATTCCGGGAATCATCAAAGATAATATATTGTTCCTTTTTATTATAAAAAACAATTCTTATAGGGCATTGAAACAAAATTTAATCATTAAAATGCGTAAAATTGCAAATATTTTTTTTTCTTAAATTGTTACCTTTTTTAACTAACTAAAAATAGATACAATTTCTATATAAATCTTTTTATCGTCTTTTTTTAATGAAATAAATGTCTTGCGTTCAACCTCTGTATCTAATGTTCTCTTTTCTTTTTGTTGAATTGTAAAGGTGGGGGGGGGGGGATTTTAACGAATATAATGTATTAAAACGGTGGCAGTGTAATAATCGCGTCAAAGAACTGGGGTCGGTATTTTGTTGCAATTAATTTTTAATATTAAAATATTTTATCAAAAAATAATACAAAATTGTTTTATCTTCCAAATGTTGAATTATATATCAAAGTGGCTAATCTAACGTTACGAATAAAAATAAATACAAATTGGCGCCCTTAACGGTTTCCCTTTTTCTTTTTTTCTTTTTTACAAAAAAAAATGTATCATTACGCAATCCCAACATTTATTTAAGCGATGAAGTTACCATTTTTTGTTTTGACTGGTCACGTCCTCAGGGAGAATATGAGGTTTTGGTCGAATGAAAGTTATATTTAGAGAGGAATATTATGTGACCATATCGTATGTCGACTAATAGTTAATATTGCAGAAAATAACAATTATAATTAACTAAAAGTTGATAAGAATATCAAAATGGCAAACATGAACGTTATTTATAAAATTCTTTAATGCTCTATCAACTCGTAATAAAACTCAACTTTATAATTTAATTTGCACTTAAAATTATTTCGTGGTAAATATGAGTGTAACAGAGTAAAACAAGCTCTGTAGAATATTTATGTAATGGTTATCAGAAACAGTCCAAGCAGCAAATTATTAGTTGTTAGTTTAATGTAACATATACATATTAAGTTGACAACGAAAGTTATGAGATTTTTTGTTAATAATCTGTAAGAATCGATTTTTCTTATTAGTACAATTGTTTATTTTATCTTGAATATCCGTAGTCAAATCACACACACGAATTCCCAAGTACTCCATTACCGCTGTTAGGGTGTACTGTTTTGTGTGTGATCACGAATTAAATTTTGGTGAGTTTATTTATTTATGACAATTTTATTACTATTTATTTATGGTAATTACATTATTATTTATTTAAAGAACTGATAGATCTTAACTTCGACATAATGATAAAAATATTTTTAATATTCTCGTACTTTTGCTATTAATACACTTATGCGAATTATTTAATATTAAATTGTTTACTGAAGCACTATTGCGTGATTCTGCCCCTAAATTTTGTTGGAACAGAGTACTCTGCGCAATTCTGCCCTTAGTACTCAGTATATGCTCCATTTGTTAAGCACTTTGCGTGATTTTGCCCTTAGTGCTGGTAGAAGGATATTTTGCGTGATTCTGCCCATAATATGCTTGATATTTAAATGATTAGAGACACTGTTGCGTGATTCTGCCCCTCAGTGTTAATTGATTAATATTGTAACAAAGTTACTTTATTACCAGGGTTATTTTTATTAGTGAAATTAAATATTTTATTTAAATTGTGTCGCGACGGATCATAAATGGCCGGATTCCCGTAAAACTTAAAATTATGGTGAATGCGAAAAATGAACATCGCGATCTGCTTTCGAATATACGGTCGAACGCGATCAATTGCGCATCCGGAGTCATTATGGACGGACTTCGCCTCGCGACGCGTACCCAACCAACCTCAAGGTATCTCGCGCCTAGAATCGCTTTAATCAGTTCGATTAGAGATTCGAACAAGATCACTTCAATAGTGCCTGTCCAGCCAGCCACTAGGAACGATCAGCCAATAGAAGCCGACTTGAACCGAGAGGGTTATTTTTGAATTTGGAAGATTTGTACTAAGTCCATTCCATTATTACCGCGCGCGCAGGCTTAAGACTCCCCTCCAGATCCGATGTGGGAGATTAAAGGTTTCGTCCTGAGTGGAGGAGAATGAGAATTCAGTTGTACGAGCACAAGCACGCCGACTACCACGCCTGACCAGCAAGCAGTACACCGGTGAGGAAAAATAGGTAGTAGTAAGATCAATCATCTTTGGATAGGTAACAAAGTGCTATTTTTGTATTGAACGCGATTTATACAGGAGAAACGCGATAATAATCACCTCCAATTTAAAAATTGCCGTATACAGGAGGAAACGCGTTTCAGATTTTATCTAATAATAAGTAGGCGCCGTGAGCAATCACCGTCTAAAACACCGCGAGTCATTTTTGAATTGAATTAAATTACAGGGGGAACGCGATCTAACTTTTGATTTATAATAATAACTGGAGCCGTGACCAATCACCTCCTAAACATATTTAAACCGTAAAACGAAATTCCATTTTTGATTAATAATATCAATTGGCTGCTGTAAGCAATCACCTTCAATTAAATTTGTACTAGATACCGGGAGGGACCTAAGAGAAGTTACCATATAAAATAGTACTTTGTCCGACCAAGTAGAATCACCGCGTACATTTTTCCTCATCTGCACGATTTGCTACATCATTTATCATAATCACCTGTATCACCGCTTAGAAACCCACCGCGCTCCGATCATTATCCAATAGCACGCATTAATATTTTTGGCAAGTTTTTTTTTGGTTTGGCATAATAAAACGTTACACATCTTTCTCCGCTGGGTCCTTTTTATATACTTTGGAGTTACAATAAAAACAGTTATTTTTATTTGGTGACTTTTTATTTCTCTAACTGGTAGTGAGTTTATATATTGCAGCGAATACCCAGGACCTCCGCCCAGTAGGGCAAGTAAAACCCGCCATTCTGGCTACTAAGGCATTATTTGAAACCATAACGACCCCTGGAGTATTTTCTTTCTTCACTGACGCTGCCTGGAGCAAGTGGCCTTCACGTTCTAAACGGAAGGTGGCGCCCAAGGCAATACGAAACCTAGACCAAGGCGCCAAAGTGACCCGTAACGACCGAAGTGTCGTTATAATATTAATAAGGATGTAAAAAATATATATGTATTCACAGTTATTAAATTGTTAAAATAAAATATTTATGTTTTCAGTTTCTTAACTGTCTTTATCGATTATTATTCAGGGCTATTCTCTTTACATATCGCTAAATCTAAATCGTTCAGGGTTGAGCGAATTAATATTGTTCATGTTTTTGTATTCATTATTGTAAACATTTTTTCCTCGCCAATAAATTAGATAAAAAAAGCCAGTCTTTTATTCAATAATAATATAAATTAATTGCAATAACTAATGATTAGTGACTGGTTCCAAGATTGACTATATTAGTTTTACCTATTATATAGAAATTCATTGTATCGCGAGTCTTGTATGGTTAATTCTGTCAATAATATTCGTTTTACAGGATCTAGACGCACCCACGTTTAAGTCACATATTTGATCACCTAGATGAGGTAATAATAAGCGTAAAATCGTAGCACATATTTAATTATAAAGAACCCCGTTTTTGTTACATGAGTAATCCATCAATTATTGAGGGAACATGAAAAGGACGCCGGCGACATGTGGAATGACCGTATCTCACTTCCTTAATTTCTTTTTGTGGAGCCAGAACCGGCCTAAGGATAGGGCAAGTTGGGC
This sequence comes from Neocrepidodera transversa, assembly GCA_963243735.1. NCBI lineage: Eukaryota > Metazoa > Arthropoda > Insecta > Coleoptera > Chrysomelidae > Neocrepidodera > Neocrepidodera transversa. The sequence goes on from OY725347.1 coordinate 11,913,389, forward strand.
GGTTTGTTTTGGTTCCTAAACGCGCGAGACATGAACAAGACGTTGTAACCCGGAAAAAACACTGTGATTACCTTTTGTTTTTGTTCCTCAAAATGTTTGTGTTTAACCCTTTCTATCCTCACTCAAACGCGCCAAACCGTAATTTGCAGTTTCAATCCCTTTTTTTTCAAAAGCGCCAAACGCAAATCTCGGCTAGGGCCGATGCTGTGTGTGGTTATCTAAATCTAAAGTTTTCCAATCACCGATTTAATTCCAGGAAGGGTTACGTCAGAGGATAACAGAAATATGTGCTTAAATTAAATAAGTTGTTAAAGAAGTAACTGAAAATAGACTTTCTATGAACGGCGAAACATTTTAGCATTTGTTTTAATTGATTCTTAATATAATGTGCCGTAATTGTTTTGTACATTTAGTGAACTTTAAATTTCAAATAAAAAATTCAATAACTATAACGTTAAGTAAAAGCGCAAAATCCATTTAAATGAACTCAACCACTCTTGCAATTTAAATTATTTAAAGGGCAAAAAAAATCGATGTGCCCGAGAAATTTTTCCAAAATTTTGCCATTAACGAGTTAATAACATCTAACATGGGCACTAAATATTTTATAACATTTATCTCAATTTGGCAGTTTGAACAAGTCCACTATACATCATTTTCATACTATTTTGTTTAAACGTATAAAAAAATGTACGACGGTCGTGAATACCTTCAATATATAAGTTTGCTGCATATTTTATCATAAAAGAATGGAAGTAATGAATTTAAGAAGCTAAAAACTTACGTTCTTTTTCCTCGGTGGCAGTGGGATAAGTCCTTAAATTAAGTTCCTCTTTAGAAGAAACTGAAATAAAGATTTATTATTTTTTTATTGCAAAATTAGCTCAATACAGGGTGGGAATCACTTACCAACTATTCTCTGGTATCTAAGTAATAAAGATCTATTCACATTTTATTCGTATATTACTTAAAAGAAAAATCAATATTGTATAAATTTGCCTTGCACCACTTTACTCAGAGCTTTTAACATACTAGCAATGTTTACTATTATGCAAGGATATTTTAATCATACCGTATGTCTTTGACCCACTCAAACTCAAATAAATTGCTTAATTGTAGATATTAGGGTTGTCCATATCTAATTTTGAAATTTCATAATTAAACCACTTAATTCGACAAGATATTGAAATACCTATTATACCATAATAATGGGATGCACTAAGAAGTTTCCTAAAGCATTATTGTCGTCAGCTTCAACATCAATATTAAATACGAGGGTCAAAGTCAAGTTACCGGCAAAGTAAATATTTTTTGGTGGAAAAACTTTTTAGACCAGCTAATTAAATTTAAGATTTTATTGAAATAATAATGAGGTACATTTTGGAAACATTTTCAGTGATGGAGATAAAAAACGTCAATTATACATCTCGAAACGTAATGGATCTATCAAGTCTATGGAGATGGGATTACATCTAGGGAAATAAATTATTTATTGCATTCAGTCATATATAAATTTTATTCCATCTAAAACACTACTACATGATACCCGACGATTTTTCTCCAAGGATAACTGATGATTAACAGTTCGAAAGTAATGAGGATTTTCATTACTATAATAGGGTAAATTTTGTGTCAGTTTTACATTGTGAAGAGAACAAAATTAAAGAAACCATATTTCTGTCCCACTTTTCTAAATTTTATTAACAAAACTCAATATATGCATTTTGGGTCTTTTCATAATAAAATGTCTTCATCTTCCGAAGCGCCGGACAGTGGGGCAAGATTCGTCAAATATGCCGAACATGTTTGGGTGATATGCACATATTTTAACATAGTAGAAAGTGACTTTTATCAAAAAATGTGTATTTTTTAGCAATGTGACTATTATGGACCAACGAAAACTTTTCACTCCGATTTTGCGAAATTTCAGTTATTTTTATTACTTTTATTTTCAGTTATTTTTGATATAAAAATAGAACTCGAAAACAATTTAATTATGTCAGTAGCTTATCTAAAAATAAACAAGCATAAAATGTATTATGAAAACATTATTACCCCTTCGAAATGTTGCACTGAGGGGGATTCTAAAAGTTTTACAGCTTCCATTGGAAGGAGATTCTTTTTAGGAAGGTTTTTCTTGCTTGTTATGAGAGCAAGCCTAAAATGTTTTTTAAAAACATTACCCATTCGAAATGTTGCACTGAAGGGGGTCGTAAAAGTTTCACAGTTTGCTTTAGAAGGAGATTCTTTTTAGAAAGATTTCTCTTACTTGTTATGAGAGTAAGCCTAAAAGTATTATGAAAATATTACCCCTTCGAAATGCTGCACTGCAGGGGTCCTAAAAGCTCCACAGCTTCCTTTGGAAGGAGATTCATTTTAGGAAGGTTTCTCTTACTTGTTATGAGAAGGTCTGAGGATAAAAGCAAAAAATTGAAAACATCTTCATTAGATTTTGCCTACTACATTTTTGAGAATGACGTTCCTTTAATTTCTTAAAGTCCTTATTGTTTCGCGCTTCCTGTACCTCTTCCGTCAATTGTCCTATTGGAAACAAGGCACTTGTTGGAAACAATATCCAACACAAGTTTAAATTTATAGAATTTACTTCACTTGAATGGTGGTAACCCTAAAATCACTGTTGCCCATTAGGCGGTGTCGGTATCAAGCGCTTAGTTGGTCACTTTTCTCAGGTATAAGCAGTTGGGTTTTATCGCTCTTATGGTACGTAGTACGTGCCGTACTAAAGCCCGACAATGTCTGGCTTCAGGCAATTTGCCTCTTATTGTAGCAAAGTCATTTGAATATCTCCTCCAAGTAAAAGTGAATGGTTTTTCTCTAGTGCAAATTTGTACACATATTTATTGAAGGAATAAACAATTTAAAAACCTAACAAACTTTCTTTATGTAGTTTACCTACAGCACTTTCGACAATTTCTGGTCTATGGGTAAGAAACGTATATAATGTAGGTACCATGTATACTTTGGAATGAAATAATAGGCAGTATCGAGTGTATACTTTCTAAATTTTTCTACGTCAATTTCATGATCACTTGATATCACAATCAGTATAACACGGGGTTGTTCAATAAGGTTTAAACCCACTTTGGTAATTTCAGCAGAAATGGTACAATTTTGAAAAAATCGCCTGGCCGTGTTACCATCATTAGTATTGTCAAATCCTGGTTTTGGCTTGTCAACGATCGAACCAAGTCGTTCTTTAAACTGAACCTGGATATGTTTTTTTGTTTCTGCAACAATATCTTTATTCAAGCTTCTTGCTTGTCATTTTTTAATAGCAATTTTATATGCCAACTGAAGAAAACATTCGTAGAACCTTATAAACCCATGTAAACCCGAAATTCCAAACTCCAGATTTTCGGGTTCTATTGGCCTTCTAATAAATTTCTCGATGTCGTTAAATTCTCTTGATATAGTAACATTTGTGTGTAGAGGTCGTAATTGTTATGACAATGCAAATTTTTCCGTCAATCATATATTTTCACCTACCTGCATTTCACTTAAAGTAGGTGGGCAGTTGATCCTTGCTTTTTCTCCCAATGACACATTTGTAGATTTCTTGACCAATTCAATTTTTAACGGTCCACAGTATTTCGTAGATCTCGTAAAATTTTTTAATATGGTGAAAGGAAATTGGTTTTCGCATCGAACAGAGTAAAAAAATACTGAATGTTTCATTAAAGTTAAGCAAGTAAATTGAGATTGAGTTGGTTAATGAACTACTGCATAATGTGCCATAATAACACGTTAAAATTTGTAAATTAAGAACTGAATGGTAAACATGTCTAAGATTACTCATTTTAATTTTGTCTTATATTATCAAATTTACAAATCATATTATCTCGGTAATAGCTAAGAGAACAAACTTCCAGTTAAAAAAATATTGTCAGAGAATAGTTGGTATGTAATAAAAATATTTTTGATACTCACAGCAATTGGTTTCATCAGACAAATCATAGCAGTCAGCTCTTCCATCGCAAAGTTGATCGAGACGGACGCATTGATTCTGCGATCTACAGGATTGGTAATTTTCTGGACAGGAGATTGCTGGTCTGGTTGTTTCTGGGGAAACAGTAGTCGGTGGTTCAGTGGGGCAATTATATTCGTCAGAACCGTCAGAACAATCATTCCGTCCGTTACAATGCAATGTCAAGGGAATACAATTGAAATTATCTAAACATTGGAAATAACCACTCGAACAAGTTGCTACAAAATAAAAAAAAAGAAACATAAAATAATATTAGTGCAGGAAAAATGACATGCGAAAATCACGGTGCAGAAAATAAATTCTAAATTAATTAGAAATTAACTAAATACATGTATATGATATAAATAATAATGATAATTAAAATAAAATAAATAACTAAGTAATAAAGTAAGTAGTAGAAATTAAAGTCCGGCATTAATTCCATATTTATAAATACATATAAATTTATTAGTTTTTTGAAGACCCAATCTCATAGAAAACGTCAGACAGCTCTTCAGCTTGTATTTTGTATTCGGAGACAGATTGCTTTTAATTGTTTTATTTCACATTTTCACAATACACCGAATTGGTTTATTTTGAAGTTTGTCAGGAGTACGCTGATATATTTGTATTACTGTATCTGTATTTTTTGACAGATCGACGTTGTAAAGGTAAAAACCCATTACTAACTAACAGATTCCAAGTTTACCTTTATTAAATTACCTTTACATTCTATTTATGACTATGATTTCATTTTCTCATATTGCGCCTGAATAGAGATAAAGAAGCACAGAATTCTTAAAACAGACAGAACAAAACATCGTATCGTATCGTAACACATTCGTGTAACAAGTGTGGATGATAGATCTTAACAGCGTAACTCTTCAACATCGCAACATCATTAGGGCGTCCCATCGGTTGTCGGTTTTTCAGCGTTACTTTAAAGAAATGATATGGACTGACGTTGCGGCATTTGTTTGCAAATCTGGACGTACGTAACAAGAGTGTAACAAAAAGACGGAATGTTCTGTTTTCAAGTTACACGACGGTGTTTTGTTACACAATAATTTGGGAACATCGAACACAGATGCGTAACAAAAAACTGTTGTGCGACGATGTGGGTGCTAGAAGTAAATTTAATAAAAATAGATAAGAGACTAGAAGAAACATAAAGTGGGTTTGGAAAGGGATGAAGTATCAGTGAATACATCTTTACGATAAAACAAGAGCTAGGAAAATGCCAGGAAACAATTACGGAAATGTACTAATTTCTCTATAGACCTCAAAAAACAAAATAATTTAGAACTAATGCAGAATTAAGAGGAGTATCACGCATGGTTTTATTTAACTGGGTAGATAACGCTACAAAAGAGATCAGAGATATAACAATAGGATATAGGCAGCTAAAAGCAGTATATTTGCGTGAATACAATTTCGTTGATAATTTAGTAATATTTGTAATTAATTAAACAGAAATGGAAAATAACTTGAAAATATAGGAGACTGGAAAATAAAAAAGCAACGAATAGAAAACAATTAATAAAAAATAGACATAGTAGACAATTATTAGGATAACAGGAAGATGAAATTAACAAAACTGTTGAAAACTCTTCAAAATAGTATTATACTATCAAGAAGAACTTCATAGGAAAGAAGGAAATAATAAAAATAAAAAGGCATATATATACATTATTATTGACTTACGGTTTAGATAGTTGGGTCTAAAATGAAAAATACAAACATAAAAATGAAAAAAATAGAATAAGGTATGATAATATCAGAGACAGACTAGAAGAATCAATCAATAAAAAGAGACCAGTTAAACGGATATGAGAGGCAAAAAGACCATATAAAAGACATAGAAGTAGACGAGAAACAAATCAATAAAATACTACAATTTAAAAGAGGCAGATAGAAAAGAAGCAAGCATATTGGAAAGATCAAAAACTAATAGAGTAAGTATTTGAAACTGTACATTCCGATCATTGCCATACATGTTTCATCCTTATAGGAATCATCAGTAGTACTTTGAGAAAGTTTTTATATACGAAAAAGAGAAATGAAGACTTTATATCTACACCTAACAGTAGATGATCTGATAGTTCAGATGATGATCTAATAATCAAGTAAAATCATTGATGCTGACATTTTTGTCCGATTTTTGTTATTTTTTATAGTTGTCGTTAAACTATAATAACTTTAACACACACAATTATTTTTTAATGCGATTTGGTTACAAATTGCAAATTTTTTCTCTATTGCTCACTCACGCATCTTCAGGGTATTTAATAGAGCATGGATTAATGTTTCCTAATAATTTAGATAAATATCTTGAACTAACTATACAATGTGAAACATTTACATGTCAAAAATACCGTTTTGGGTGTAAAATAAAAGATGATTAATTAAATCATGCAAAAAATAAAGCTTTGATATAAAAATAAATGTATTTAATAAAAAAAAAACATAATAAAAAATCTACACTCTTACTTTTATACACTATGGATCCTACACACATTTAGACTGATAAATTTTTATTCATGTCCTACAGGAACATACACTATGTTTATTTTTTAACAGTTGTTCTAGGTCGATATTTTTAAATTTTCTTAAGTACTAAGATCTGACACCTACGAATAATTGACACTTATTGATAAAATAAATAGTGATAAGGTAAAAATTCGTTATTTTGCGGCAGAGATAAACTTTTACCAACCACTTTTAAAATTTACAAGCATATCTGCCTCGCTTTATTAAATTTAAATATGGTCAATAATATTGGCATGGATTTTTTTGTATGTCTGTTTTTTACAATTTCTTAAGAGTTTTTTGTACTATTTCAATTAGTATATTTTTAGTTATATTGGATCAGTATTTGAATTTTATTGAATAAAAAAAAAACTGAACATTTAGATTTTTTTTTAGCTGAAATATATTTTGTTTCTTATAATAAATTTAAATATAAGCTCTATATAAATACTAATTTTCCTTCTGATAGTCAATATATTATATATATTAGTCATGTAGGTATCGGTCATTGATCTTGATTAATTCTAAGATTATTTATAAGCACAATGTTCAAATAATGATCAAACTTGTGCACAACCGAAATGTCATCAGAAGTTTCTGAATAAGTTATGATTGCGGCTATAGATGATGCTTTAAGAGGAAAATATTGTAACCGTTAAAAAAATAAGATTCTTGGAATGTAATGTTTAAAATAAGAGAGAAAACTCCATAGGAATAAAAACGGGAAAAATCGTAATTAACTAAGGAAAAGAAAAGAAAATTTACTTATCACTTGTTTCCTTTAAACAGAATCAACTATTAGATAACGTTATTTGTATAAATTTCACCTAAATTTCTAGAAACATCCAACATCCTTTCGCAATAATCTGTGTATTTCTAACTCCTACTCTCTCTCTCTCTCTCTGTGGCTCTCATACTAGACGAAAAATATTGTTTGATATTTTGTTCCACACTTGCAAGTTAACTGACAACGACCGTTACAAGAGATCACGCCATAAATTGTCAGCCAACAAAGTAGGTTAACTTATCTCCAGACGCATCGATGTTCATAGAATGGGTAAATAACTAACCCGCAAAATTCATTATCTTACAAATTCTCTTTTTTCTGCTATGCTAATTTGAATAAGTAAATTTTATAAGATTCAACCAATATTAATGTTCGTAACAATAAGTGAAATAATTAGTGATTTGTACAGTGAAACAATTAGCGTTTTGTAAAGTGAAAATACGTGCGTTCAAAAGTGAAAACGTCCAGTGTCGGCATTGAAATCTAAATGTGGCTGTCTATGATTGTCGAGGTGCATGAATCTTTGTAAATTCCTTTTTCTGTTTATTTGTTTTTTAAACGACTTTACGATTTATTCGTATAAGAGGTGCTGACACCTTTCGATGGTGGCATGAAATGTCCCCTAACGGCTTAGTATATTTTGATCTCGTTGCTGTTAGATAACGATGCAGCACAAAACTATCCGCCTTCGATGAAGTTATTTTTGTTTACAATCGGTTGGCTTGGCCTTCATATCTTACAGTCGAGAAATTTGCAAGGATTTGTATACTTTAACGGTATGATACTGATGAGATCAAAAAGATCGAAACAGCTGTCTATCATTGTCGAGGTGCATAAATCTTTGCAAAATCCTCTGTCTGTTTATTTATTTTCGGCTTGGTAGATTTTGATCTCGTTGCTGTTGGATATCGATTTTTGTTTAATACCAATAAACGAGGTAGAAAAAGCTCTCTAGAAAAAACACCATGTGTAATTTAATGTATAATAAAGTTTTATCGTTAACTTATGAAACGATATGGTCCTTCGAAGCTAATATTATAATTTCCTATCAACTCCATAGTTTCTGACGGTCCAGTCATCAAAAATTACTTATTTTATAAAATAAGTTTTCTTATTCAATAAGCGAAATATTTTCACAAATTTATGACTAGAGAGCGTCAGTTACTAACAGTGAACTAAAAAACTGGTTTAAATAAGTTTATGACTTGAAATTAAAAAAAGTTAGAAACAAAAAACAGGGAAAATGGTGCGTTAAAAAAAAGAAAAAGTGAGAAGGTTATAAGTTATTGAGGTTCTTTAAATATTAAAGAATGGGAAGAAAATTTGATAAAACATTGTTTAAAATAACGATAATGATGCCAATAATACATTTATCAAAGTCTTCTATTAAATCTGCAATTAATTAGGCCATAACCTCAAACTTAATTCTAGTTTACACCAACAGATTCGTAGTGACATATGCGCGGGTCCTGTTTCAAACTATTTATAGACCTCAATAAAAAATTGAATGAAATATAGGGAGTTTGAGGGCTTTTCCCATTAAACCATGATATTAATATTATTTAAGGACCCATGAACAAGCTGATACTTTACAGTACTGGTTTGAAAATCATTTTTATTGACTTTGGTCTATAACATATTTTTATTTACCTACTCTGAGAACATATAGAGAACAATTTCACGGGACAATAAACAATAATATATTAAACCAAAATCACCTACATAAATTATGTTGAAGTATACATAATTTCATTTTATATAAACTGTTGAATAAAATGGATATGAACTTATGATAAATGTATATAAATGCAAAAGGATATTTTTTTAATTTTAATTGTATCTTAATGTGTCAATTATTGGTAGTTTTAACTTAAATGTGACTATAGTGTCATTTATCGACATGGACCTAGACCGACTGTCTTTTCGAAAACTTCTCTTAACTCTACTATACCTGTCTACCCTAAGAACTGACACACATAAATATTAAAAAACACCTAAAAAACCAGTAGAACGGAAATATTTCTAACCAAAACAGTTTTGCTCGTCAGAAAAATCCTTGCAGTCATAGAAATTGTCGCAGCGCAGTGTTGCCGATACACAGGCTCCATCGTGACACTGGAACCACTCAGGCTCGGTGCAACTCCCTGGCCAAAAAGGCCAGAAAACAACATTGTCAACATGATTTTTCAATTTCACTATATCTAGTTCATTGATATGTACCATTACTTAACTTAAATGTAATAAAATGTTTGGTTTACAGTGGTGCAAAATTGTATTAGGATCCAAAAAGTTAGAAACTAAACGATTACAGCTGTTTTAGATTTTGAGATCATATTATTGCTCTTTATGTGTGAACCTCAAAGATCATATCTTGGGCGGCGAAGAGAAGGTTCACGGTGATACAGGAAGATTCAATTAGAGACGCACATCTTATTTTTAAAGGCATTATTCCAATTGTATATGGATATAAAAGGAATTTTGGTTCAGGAAAATAAGGGACGGTACCGTTGAATTTTCTTTAATTTCTTTCCTAAAATAGATATCAACAAATCCAACCAAGTTTTTGAAGAAAGTTGAAAACTATTATATTTATCTAATCCAAAATCCAAAACAGCTATTCGATAGTTTTTTATATACGGGGAAAGGTGGTAACTCTTTTGATATATTGCAAATTTTTAAACCGTAATAATTAGAATATCGGTTAAATCTAAAAAAGTAATACATTTAGAAAAACATTCAATCATCAGGCGGCTGACGTTTTTTATTTATAAAAATAACTTGAGAATGGCCCTATAAAAACGAAGTGTTGAATAAAAAATTTCAATAACAATTACTTGTAAACAGTAAAACAAAAAATATACTTTGCAAATTAATACAGATGCTACTGTAACGAATTACGAGATTCAGGTGGACATTTCGAGACCCGCGGGCTGCTGTCCGCCGAAGTTACTAAAACTCGAAGTCATACCACATGAAATATAATTAACCAATCAACAAATTAAAATGGCGAGGGCGACATGTTTCAGCCAAGCAATGTTCATTATCAGGCCTACAATACAAATTATAATAGTTAAAAATAGGAAAAATTACAACAAAGTTAAAATTACTTACAGAGAATATGCATATATAAGTAATTTTAACTTTGTTGTAATTTTTCCTATTCTTAACTATTATCATTTGTATTGTAGGTCTGATGATGGCCATTGTTTGGCCGAAACAAGTCGCCCTCACCATTTTAATCTGTTGATTGGTTAATTATATTTCATGTGGTATGACTTCGAGTTTTATTATTCTATGAATAATTTTTACCACATTTGAGAATGGATAATCTTCTGTTTTTTTAGTTATAGTTCTACTGAGTGTTGTTCGAGCGAAGCCAAAGTATAAGAATCTTACATTAGAAACAAAAAACCCACTTAATTTATTCGAATATATTCGAAAAATAAAATCTTGTTATTTTGTTTTTTAATTTGTAGCGTCTTAATGTAAGGTAGGGCCACACTATGGGCCCGGCTGGCCTAATAGAGACATGAAATTGTCGACTGCTCAAGATCACTCTAAAATTTGTCTATTGAAAATTGTAGAATGGGACATTTGAGAATAAGAGATTGCGTTTTTTGTTCGAGAATGTAAAAATCTCGCATGCGACACAATCTGTCAGTAGATAGAACGTCCTTTAACTTTAAAGGTTCTGTAAGTAAAGGCGATGACGTTTAGAATAAAACTTTATAAGTTGATTTCTTGTATAATTGTCACAATCTATCACTGTCATTAGTTACAGAACCGTTAAAGTTAACGAACGTTCTATCTACTGACAAAAAAAAGTCACTGATTGAGAATAGATTCCCAGGTCAGCAAATATTGCCCACCTTCCAGATAAGTATCTTTTGCACCTGGCTACATTGCTGGCCCAGCTGTGAATATGATACTGCAATTAACGCCATATCGTTGTCACGTTCCATCATATAGTTTATACAATACAACAACAAATGATAAAAATTCGAAAAATTAAATTCAGGTCAATGTACCTCATGTACCTATTATTGTATAAATATTTGCGCCAATGAACTATACTTGGCCAGCCTTATCTATTGTCCAATCCAAGGGGCCGGGGCCAAGTGGAGCCAAATATTTGTTAAGTGTTAAGCCGGGCTCAAACGACTCGTGTACTTGGCAAATACACAATTATTTGCGTACTTGGCAAGTATACGAGCTTTGCGAATTGCGATGGCAAGCCACACGACACAATTTACAAGTACGCGAGCGCGAAAATTTGGCTTAAACTTTGACAAATGAATCAGGGGTTCTTTTTTTTTCTTGAGTTCATTTATAGTACACTGGACAGATATGTTATTTTGTATTCTTTTCCACTCATCATTAACATCATTATGATCATTATGTTTAGCCTTCCAAATGACCGGCTCATTTTCATAAAAATCAAGAAACTCCAACACAATGTCATTTGTCCACTCCATTTCAATTTTTATTAAAAAAACACAAACAAAACGTCTGTACGCTTCTACTAGGTCTTGAAAACTACATGAGTAGTCGCAGTAGAAGCCAATTATTTGTACATTTCGTCAGAGCGCCTCTACAAGTATAGACAAGTATGTACTTGGCAAGTGTACGAATAATCGGGATCCCTTTGACTCGGGCCTTTTTTACCGACCACAAATGGAAAACTAACGAGTGACAAATAATTGCACAAGTAACCCACTCACACGACATAGCAAGTATACGACAGTAACGATTATTCGCCAAGTACACGAGCCCGGTTTTACTGGCCAAGGCTGGCCCATAGTGTGGCCCTACCTTTACGAAAATATAAAACATATTATAAATGTTAATTTAGGTTTTATTGGTTAATTAATCTTGAATCAATAAACTTTTAATCTACCAACGTTTCGTTTTTTTCAGGGCCATTCTCAAGTTTTTTTTAAGTACGAACAGTCATTGATTTAAGTGCAACTTTTTTTCCCCATTTAACTAACCTTCTAACTATTATGATTTAGACGTCAGCAACATATTCCCATTAAAAAAATGACCACCCTATATGAACTAGTTTATTAATTTTTTATATCAAATACTTTAGACGTGAAAACACTGCGTAGCCAAATTCTACAATTGTACCTCTGCTTCGTCAAAATGATTGATTTTAAATAATGTTTTAATCTGAAATGAATGAAAGTTTTCTACTTACGACATTCTGATTCATCTGAACCATCTGGACAATCTCTTTGTGCGTCGCATTGTCTGAAGTCATCAATGCAGGTACCATCATCACAGGTGAATTGTGAAGAAGAACATCTCGGTTTTGGACAATCGAATTCGTCCGAATTGTCTGAGCAGTCTGAATTTCCATCGCATCTTTTGGTTGCGCTTATGCATTGATCTGTTTCGCACTGGAATTCGTCGTCACTACAAGCGCCTATAAAATAAATATTGTTTTAATCGTGATTTTTTTTTATTGCATCGTGTCCACATAGTGATGATCCTTGTGGATTTTTTGTTGTATTAGGAATTGGTGGACAGTAGATTAATAATGATGTTTGAAAAATATTAGGGCTAATAATGGTCATCAAATTGTAATTAGTCAAGGAATTTTTTATTTTTAAGATTAATATCTCATGGTTAGTTGTTTTTAAATTTTGAGCAAAAATACCATTGTTTAAGTAAAACCTATTGAATAGTCCGTACAGAGAACAAGAATGATAAAGATTTTGTCTGTGTATAAATGGCAAATTGAAGTGCAGTATTTTTAAACGATTTAAAACAAGAATTTATTGTGAACTGAAAAAAAGTAGATAAAGAATAAGAGATAAAACAAAATATGAAAATAGTCGTCCAAAACTATAATTATAAATTTGTTTGAACTCAAAAATATTCTTTATCTTGTAATGTCGCCATCTAATGGTAGTCTTATATTATTTTAAACCAATTTTACAATTGGATTGAAGATGTTTATACAATGGTAATATCAATTATTAAAAGTCAAACATTGTGCTCTAAAGCAGAACTTATGTTGGATAAGAGCAAATTAACAGCGGGTAAATAATTATTAATTTGTTATAAAAACGTAATAAACAATAGTTTTGTTCACCTATAGTTGAAAAATCTGTAATAAAATGTATTTAAATCTAAATTCCAAATAAATAAATTTTGAATGGAACACCGATAATGTTTTGATCAAAAAGCGAGTGATGCAAATCAAACATTGAAAGCACTTAAGCCTAAAAATGTGTAGCCCATAAGCCTACTTACCACAGCCTGCTTCGTCTCTTCCATCGGAACAATCGTCCACTCTATCACAACGATAACCGATATCAATACATTTGTCCCCGCAATCAAATTCATCGCTGGTGCACGCTAGATAATATGGGATTAAATTTAAGTTTTAAATTTCAAATTTAATAAAATAATTTTAGTAATATTTACAAATCACACGTTATTTACACGCCAATTTCAAAAATATTTTTTTTCTTAAAAATCGATTTAAGCCAATTCAAAAAGAGCCAATTTTTAGATGTAAAAATGAAAATGTTAAATTTATACACACAGATATATATTGTTAGTTCTTTGAACTAGACAATTTTTTATCTGTAGTAATATTTGTTGAATTTATGGTCAAAAAAAGAAAAGTCATAAAGAACGCAAGCATAGTGTTTTTTATAAAACATACTCGTAGTAATATTATTGGAACCACCACATCCCTGTTCATCAACTCCTTCAGGACAATCAGGATAACCATCGCAACGCCTCTTGATATCAAGACAGATTCCATTATCACATCGGAATTGACCATCCGGACAAAAAGAAACTGTATAAAAACGTAAAAAACAAAAATCAATGGAAGGTCTTCTTTAAAACATCTTCCACCACAATATCTACTTACGTAAGTATCAGCTAAACTAATTATGGTAGTAATTAATAGATGAAGAAATTGTTACCAATTGTTAAAAAAAGTTGTTCAAACCAAACCAATTAGTCGATTCATCTATACTAGATATACCATTATATCCAACAATGTTGCTGGTTGATTTTGTATGATAAATAAAAGCAACATTATTAGAGACAAATATATTATTTCAAATCTCAATCAATAAACCGCTTTTTTAATAAAAGCTAAAGCATTTCGTTGTTACAAGAAAACCTATTGGAAGATCAAAAAAATCACTACTTTTGTTATTTGGTTTAATCCTTACATGCTTGGAAGTCAAAAGTCGAAGAGCAATCTAACTACATTATCAAACCAAAAACCTCAACCGCAATACACGTACCGCAATTTTCTTCATCTGCATTATCAGGACAATCGGCTAACCCATCACAGCGTAACCTTTCATCGATACATTTACCATTACCACACTGGAATTGACTAATATCGCAAAAACCTTCACAATCTAGTTCGTCAGAACGGTCTATGCAATCATAAATGTGATCGCATTTTTGGCCTGGGACACAACTGCCATCTGAACACTTTATTTCATCGGATTTGCAGCCAGCTAAGAAAAATGTTAAAAATGACGTTGTTAAGAAGAATAATGTCATGAAGAATTTTAAAATTAGTAACTTTTGAACTGGTTAATTATTGATTCTTCAACCTGAGAATCTTGAAATACCATTTATTTCTTCAATCACCAAGATATAAGTACCTGGACAACCACCACTACAGTTAGTGTAGATTTGATACCAATTGTTTTTATCATCTTAGTTAAAATTTTCTACAAATTTACATTTTCAACTATTACGATTACCTACTAAAATTAGCGTAATCAATAGGTAATATGTGTGCCTCTAGATGAAAAAGTCCCAGATCTTCGAGAGGTAAGGAATTATGGAATATGAAATTTTTGTATATATAATTTAATTTCTACATTATAAAGCCACCTTTTTTAGCTAAAACGTAAATATTTGAAAGAAACTTTAGCTGTTAAAGAGTAAGTTGTATAAACCGGAAAAACGATATTTTGCAGTAGTGAAAAGAATCATCGTAATTGCAATGACTCTTTTGTTTTACTCTATAAAAAACTATTTTACTCTATAAAAAGAAATGTTGTAGGTGACAACGATACAGATGCAAAAATCACTTTAACTTTTAAGACTCTGCTACGCCACTGTTTTTAATTTTCCATTCCTTTTTCTCATCAACGGCTCGTATGCATGGTGGGGAGATCTCCCGCCAATCTGGGCATCGTGACAAGCTCTCTTCCACTTCAACCTTTGTGCATATAACATCATTTTTATAGTGCTTCATGATACCGGCGTACTTTTTTCAACCGCGTATCTATTTTTTAACTAATCATGGATTATCGTTCATGAGTACGGTGTTGCCAAAACTATTAGAACATTGTATAATTCCTTAGGACAAGGTCCAGGATACCTATCATACTTTTTCATATGTACTGTTGAACTATTGGTTTATTGTATTGTCTTATATTCTTGTAACTTTATGTCTTGTACAACATTTTATCTAAATGAGCTGTAGCAGATATAATCTGTTTGATTGATGTTTTTGTTGATAGTTAAATGAACTTTGTGTAACCATTAAATTTATGTGCTCAACCATGAACCTGAAAGCTTACTGATTAAATCTTGGCAGAAAGCCGTTTTATTGTCCCACGTCCCCTAAACGTGTAATAATTATAGGGTGGTCCTTCGAATTCTCGTATTCGACCACGCGATAGCTTATGTGTGATTATTTGAACCAATTAACTTTCTATTAGAACAAATCCACTTTTAGAAATTTCCTGCTTAAATATATTCGCTCTGATTCACACAACAGTGGAGTACCAAAGATTCAGTCTCAGAATAATCATGTATTTAAAAGTAACAGCAGTAATAAATAACCAAACTGTATCTTAAGAGATAACACCAACTAGCACATTAAAGCATTTTTATTCAAACAAGCACCGGATACTGGTTGAATGATTTTTGGTTTCTTGATCTATATTGTGTATAAAAATAATTAAGTTCAGCCTAATATTCATTTGGTTCCATTACCAGTCGCTTAAATTTTAAAGCATATTATTTCCTAAAAGTAGATATTGATAATAATATCAACAAGCAACTAACCAAAAGGGTGTAGTAAATGCAACGACTACGATCCCCCCTTGCCTCGTTTTTTCCGCATAAACATTTTTGGCACAAAAGTCGAAACTTCGTCGAGTAGAGAAAGTACTATCTTATCCTTTTATAGTCGTCTACTTACGACAAAAAAAGTTTGTGAGGTCGAGGGACCCTTGTCAGAAACCAAGTTCCTTACATAGTTTAATATCTCTTTCTCTCTCCTCTCTTTTTCTCTATTTTTCATTATATTTTTCCCTATTTTTCATTATTTTTCAGTATTTTTTTCACCATTTTTTATTATTTTCATCACTGTTTTTCATTATTTTCCCTTTTTTAAAATTTTTTTCCTTATTTTTCATTATATTTTTCCCTATTTTTCAACATTTTTTCTATTTTTCATTTTTTCCTTATTTTTATTATTTTTACCCCTATTTTTTCCCTATTTATTTCGTTATATTTTTCCCTATTTTTCATTATATTTTTCCCTATTTTTAATTATTTTTTGGCTATTTTTCATTATTTTTGTCCCTATTTCTCATGATTTTTTTCCCATTTTTCATAATTTTTTTTCACTATTTTTCATTATTTTTTTCCATATTTTTTCATTATATTTTCCCTATTTTTAATTATTCTTTTCCTACTTTTTAAATTTTTTTTAGTTATTTTTCATTATATTTTTCCCTATTTTTTAATATTTTTTTCCCTATTTTTCATTTTTTCCTTATTTTTCAATATTTTTTACGCCTATTTTTCGTTATTTTTTCCCTATCTATTTCATGAATTTTTCTCTATTTTTCATTATATTTTTCCCTATTTTTCAATAATTTTTTCCCCATTTTTAATTATTTTTACCTTATTTTTATTATTTTTTCCCTATTTGTTTCATTATTTTTTCCCTATTTTTCATTATTTTTGTCCCTATTTCTCATGATTTTTTCCCCATTTTTCATAATTTTTTTTTCACTATTTTTCATTATTTTTTCACTGTTTTTCATTATTCTTCATTATTTTTCAATATTATTTTCCCCATTTTTCATTATTTTTCATTTTTCCCTATTTTTCAATATTTTTTTCCCTATTTTTCATTTTTTCCTTCTTTTTCAATATTTTTTACCCCTATTTTTCGTTATTTTTTCCCTATCTATTTCATTAATTTTTCCCTATTTTTCATTATATTTTTCCCTATTTTTCAATATTTTTTTTCCCCATTTTTAATTATTTTTAAGCTTTGCAGGCGACAACCAGACATACAGACAGACATACAGACCTCAGAAAAAAATTAAATTGCTCAAAATTCGACGGGGATCATTTCTCCCGAAGATACTATAGCCCGTTTTCCCTTAGTTACGAAGATAGCGATTTCATATGGGTTGTAGTAAGCAACTCCCTATTGGGTCGTCGCTAACATCGAATAGATAGATAATGTGAGGCATGAAGAAGAAGTTCTAAGTGGGAGAGGAACGTAGTCTAGTCAATAGAAAATAGGAGAACAAATTCTAATTGGACATGTACTGAGCAGACCATGTTGGTTAAGAGATTTTTGGAAGGATCGGTGGAAGGAGACTGTTACGTTTTTTGTGCCACCCTGTATTTTTATTATTCCTTTACTCGGTCTATCCGATTTCAGCTCGCTTCATATCCCTTCTCTAGCTCTCCCTCTCTTTTAGATATTACTATAAAATATCTTTCCCATGTTACCAACTCTCTCTTTGCCTCTTCAGTCAATATAATTGACTTATATATCGTCTGTGCTGCAAATTAAAATTTTTTTCTTCTTTTCTTAGTTATATAGGGGTTTTTCTTGGACTACGTTTTTCTTGGACTACGTTGTTCCTGGAATACATTTTTTCCTGAACCACGTTTTTTTGGACCAAGCATTTTCTCTTTGGAACAAGTTTTGTTTGAAAAGAAAAACCTCAAGAACCAAGTTAAGTTTTTTTTCTTCAAAAAAAGAAAAATCTCTGAAATTTTCGGTTACTATAAATAAAATAAATATAACGTTTAATTTGAGTTTAATTTCCTTAAACCCACAAAACAGAAAGAAAGAACGGATCGTAGTTTTTTTGTCAATTTTTTCTAATTACATCAAAAAATCAATTAGACTGGCGTCCAAAAATTTTTTTTAATAAATATTTTACTTCTGATATAAAAAAGGAGTGAAACGAGACGTGAAAAGGGGTCAAAGGAGACGTGAAAATAGGAAGAAGGAATAGAAAAATGATAGACATTATTAAGGTAGTTTATGGAGATTAGAAGATATAAAAGTCAGTACAAAAAAAAAGAATATTCCAGGAAATACTACAGACTTGTGCAAGCAGTAAATGAAGATCAACATTAACAATTATTAAGAAATAAATTTACGCTCCGTTTAATTTTAGTAATGATATTATGGCATTTAAGATAAGATTTGGGACAATTTCCATACAGAAGTACACATAATAAACGATTTTTTTGTTGGCGATTTAATATTATTTGTTGGTTAAATCAGTTTAAAATACCTACCGTCTAAGTCGAGATCACAATGACTTTCATCAGACTTATCAAGACAGTCGTTGATGGTGTCGCATAGATAAGATATGTCGATGCACATTCCATCGTTGCAGTGAAATTCGTTAGCTGTGCAAGCTGATTCTGTGCAGTGAGAAAAGCAAGTGCTAGAAATGCAGTGTTAGTACAAAGCAAAGATTTTTTTTTATAAGCAAAGAAAATAATGTAATGGATTGTCACATAATGTCAATTTTAACTCTTATTATGTTTTTCCAAACATTTATATACCTACATCTGCACCCAAAAATAATATTAGAGTAAAGACAAAGGAAGATTTGCAACAATTTATTTTGGATTAGTCATTGCTTAGAAATTGTGCCTAAAACATTTTTAATTTTGTCAGTGTCTTTTCCAAAATAAAATAATGTTTATTTATTATGAATATTTCAAGTTAGAAAGAAATAGGACATGCTTAAACAAGGTTAGATATTTTATTATCATTTGCACATTCCATACATCCCCAAAAAAATCCAAATGTTAGTGATTGCTTTCAATACATCCAAATTCAAAAAAAACATACCAATAGTTGGTTCAATGGTGGTAGTGGTAATAGTGGGACAATTTTCTTCATCATTACCAGTGGGACAATCTATAATACCGTTACAGTGTTTGTACGCTTCAATACAATACCCTTCACTGCATTCGAATTCTTCTGGTCTACATCTTCCACCTAGTGCAAAATACTCAAGGGTTTTCATATCTAATTGATAATATATAAGAGATATTGAAGAGAAGTTGGTGTGACTTTGAGGTAATTAAACTACATATATTTTAGAACAAAATATTTAATAGCGAGGCGAACTTTAAGTCAGAAACAAACAAAACGTCGCCCCATTGGTCACTAGTTCACGTGGACTGTGAATTAATCGAAAGTTTTTTTACAATATGTGCAATATTTTGTCGGCGGCCCTTTGTTGGGCATTTCCTTTGATTCTGTCTTTTAGCTGGACTCAACTATGCCACAAACTAACAATGGTTTTTGTTGTGTAATGAAAAGTAAATAAATTTGGTTTTACCCAGATCACACTTCCTTCTCTACTACATCTATTATTTCTATCATTTTATTAACAAAATATTGATATAAGTTGGATATTGCCACTTTTTATATCGACTTCTTGACTGTTTTCGTAATCGAAATAAAAATTTAATATAGTCAAGTAAACGACATTATTTTTTAGTTAGTATATCGATCGTGAACTCATCCTATATTATTTTTTTAATTAAAACTTGAATTGTTAGGAAATAATATATTTTAGATAAATTCAATTATAAAAATTATAAGATTAGATTTCTGTTCATGGTCGATTTATAATATTAATTTTTTTAAATATTGAAAATTCATAGTAAAGAAAAAGTCTTGAAAGTTGGATATTAGAAAATTCCAGAGCTGATAAGTATCCAAATACTTTAATATTCTAATACAATAGTTAAATACATTTGAAATTTAAAATCCTTTTTCGAGACCAAATTTAAAAGTATTTGATCCATCTCTGAAAAATTCAAAGATTTTGAAGGAACGTAGAAAAGGTTAAATATTAGAATTATAATTTTAAAGATGTTGTCCATAGAAAAAAGAAAGGTAAATCAGATTATTGATGGAGCAGGTAAACCTTTTGTAATTTTTTCTCTTTTAAAAATTATCATAGCTATTCTCATTTTATTAACAAATTATTGCAAATATGTTAGTTACCTTAAGTTTCTCAGTACTTTTTTAATTTTTCGTCTGTCTAAATCAATTTTTTGTCATTATAATGTGCTTTTTATAACTATTTATCTTGATTTTTATTTTTATTTTATTAACTGTATGTGTAAAAATTTTAAATCCTGCAACCGATTTTTTTAATTTTCAATTTCCTGAGCCATTTTTTCTGCCTACATTTCTTTTTCTACTTATAGATTAGTGCTAATAATTGTTGAAAAAAAAATTATAGGAATATATGGGTGGCGGGAAAATATAAGATTAATGGTATATAAATCGGGAAAAATCGATTGGACCGTAACAGATAACCGGAAGTGGTGTGAGAGTGCAAAAAGTTGTGTTTTATGGGTAAAACGTGGATTTTTACGATTTCTGGTAAAAGTAGATCTATGGAAAAAAGTTAAATGTAAAAATTTGTAGATAATTACGAAATCTATAACTTTTATTTGAACCATTTTTTTTACATAAAATCAAAAATATGAAGAAAAAAGGCAAAAACCACTTTATTGTTTTTTTTTTCATTTTTATCTTCCACGAAAATCATTCGATTTTAACGAAAATCATTGAAAATGATGTAATTTTTGTGAAGTGAAATATTCATTTTTTCATTTTTTTGCGAATTTAATTTGAAAAGAAGCATTCGTACGTGACTACCTAAAAGGGAGCGAGCCGAAGAAAAAATAAGAAAATAAATTTAATTTCCTATTTTTTGCTACTTTTCCTACTTTTTCTATTTTCCCCTATTTTTTCCCCTAATTTTTTCTATTTTTTCCTTTTTTCCATTTTTCTTCTATTTTTACTATTTTTTCTTATTTTTTCATATTTTTCCATCACACGTGGCTTTCGAATTCATGATCGATATTTGTCCTTCGTTTTCCTTTTTTCCTGTTTTTGCAGTATCAGCCAAAAGATTTGACCTGCTGCCATTGGGTATTTTTTTGACCTGGTCATACATATGGGCATCGCCCGATGTGTTTTTGGTGACCCCCAGTGAAAAGGGGGCTAAGCTACGCCCCTTGACAATCAAAACGAACCGATTCCCTTTTCAACATAGACTTACCCAATCGGTAAAGCCCGTTATACCAGATAGAAAAAAACCCGAAAGAAATCGGTCAACCCGTTTGCAAGATATCGCGACAACTACAGACGGACGGACGTATAATACAATCTTATAAGGGGAGCTCTCGCTTCGCTCGCTCCTTAAAATTTTCAATAAAAAACATTGATTAACAGAGTTTTGATTTTTGAAAATTTCAGGACGAAGCTTTTTTCGTTAAAACCTATACTGATGTAGAAAAAATTATACTGTTACTGTGGAAAAACATTGTAAAATGAAAAACCAAATATTTTTTTAAGAACAATTTTCTGTTAATATCACTTAATTCTTCTTTGTTCATTACTGAAGTATTGAAAGTGAACTTTAATTAACGGTTTAGGGTTCGGACTGCTGAAAATCAAATGTTTAAACAATAATTTTACTTAAGAAATGACCTTTTATAGGTAAGAAAAAATAAAAAAAGAATTTGGTCGAACGAGCCAAAGGTGAGTGCGATAATCACATTACACACTAGTTGGATACAAAATTTTTTCTACTACCAAAAAATATGTAGGTATTAAGAAAAAATAAGCAATCTACTTTACGCACTAGTGCGTAAAATAGTTTACTTTACACACTAGTATTTCATTTTAAACAACAGTAATTGATTTTACGTACTAGTGCGTAAAGTTGAACTTTATGCACGACAAAGTATGTGTAGAGTTAGTAATTTACACACGGTAGTAAAAAAACATTTTTATCTACTAACAGATGGTTACGGTACTGTCATGGTGATTATGATATTTAATGCAACTTATGACATAGTCTAGAGACAGAAAAAGACACACTTTCCGAGCTAAAAATTGATCGGAAAACGCATTTTCTGAAGAGGCAGCACAAACATTTTACTTTCGGTACTATTTGTAATAAATCATAGCGAAAGTTCAATTTTCGTGACGGCTGCAGAAAAGTTGTTTTTTTTTTGTTTTTTTCATTTTCGTTTTTCCACAGTAGCAGCACAATTTTTTTACACCATCTTAAAGTAGAGATTTCAACGAAAAGTGCCGTCCTGAAATTTTCAAAAATCAAAACTTACTGGTTTGATTAAAAAGTTTGGCTTTTTTTCTAATTTAATTCGCAAAAATAAATATTTCGTTAAACAAAAATTATTCTTTTTTGAAACATTAAAATGTACCTTTAATGAATTTCATTAAAATCGATTTATTATTTTGGAAGATAAAACAAAAAAAATTATGCGTTAGTCAAGAACTAACGGCGTCAGAAGTAAAACTTTTCATGGTATGCTAAAACTGTCAATAAGTACACTTATTGGGTTTTTGTTTCCATTTTTTCTCTTTTTTTGTTGTTTCCTCATTTTTATTATTTTTTCCTATGGTAGTGAAGTAAATATAAAACATATTAATTATAAACTGACTGCGCTAGAAAACAATTTGTTGAAACTAAAAATTCATAATAACACTCGTAATAATTAATTTTCCTAATTAATTTTCTATCAAAAATAGTATGAATTCAACAGTTCTATATTTATTATTTTTTCTACAAGCGTGCGGAAAGTTGTACTTTTCGCAATGATTTTATAAATGCTAAAATGATTAAAAAAATATTTGGTAAGTAAATAAAAATATTATTTATGAAATATTTAATTTATTGTAAAAATTATGAAACAATTTACAAAAAAACAAAAAGTTAACTAATAATATTTAAGAAATAAGGGCCTCCAACATTAACGATTATTTTTGCTATTTTTTTTTTAATTCTAGGCGCTTGTAGAAAAAATATTGTTCCTAACACTTGCGTAAAGTATCTTTTCCCCACTTAATTGCATGCCCGAACGACGCGAACTGCAATTGCGTGCGGAAAAGTATAACTTTCCGCACCCCGTACTAATTCGAACTCCGATAGAGGATCAGAGGACCGGCCTTGCACAATATCATGGGCCAAAATTCATTAATAATAAAAATATATTTTAGTTGGTGGGAATATTAGTTATTATGTTTTATAACCGGTTTTAAGTTATTTTTTAAACACTGTGTTATATTTAAATATGATAGTTTTTTTTTTAACATACTATACGAATGAAAGAATTTTTTTTGTTTTCCGTTATATTTTTCTATCATGAATTTCGGGGGAAAATCAGGAATTTATTACAGATCCTAATTATCTATAAATATTCTAATATCTTAGAATTAACATTGGTAATTTTGATTTATAGGAATTTCGGTTTTAAATCCCAATTTTTCTTTATTTTCCCCATTTTTCCTGTTCTCCACTATTTTTCCCAATTTAACATTTTTCTGAATTATTTCTTACTTTTTCTAGCTTTTTCTGGTTTTTTTCCTATCTTTTGTTATTTTTTCCTCTTTTTTCCTGTTTTTGCCTATTGTTTTCAATTTTCTCCATTTTCCCTTTTTTAATTTATTTTTCCCTATTTCATCTATTTTCCCCTAATTTTCTTCTATTTTCGAATATTTGAGAGAAACATTTTTATAAAAAATAATATTCCAATATAAAAATTTTCCCACCAACCTTATACTGCTAAGAATTTGTCAAATTTTTGGTTTCTAAAAACCGGTTTGGTTTTGGTGTATTAAATTAAATCTAAGCCTAAGTATTCTATATAGAATTTGATAAATAGCATATGAAAATTGTGAAAGGTTGTTTTATTTATCAAAATATTATAATGGATTTTCATCAAGTTAGAGTTGACACAATTAAAGTACCCAATATTCAATTAAAAATAAAAATAAGTGGCAATATATCAACATTAAATTATTTTAGATTACCAATTATACCCTGAGTTAGTTTTTAAGCAATTTCACAAGCAAAATCCATGGCATCAATCCGTACTCAAACTATACAAAAATGAGGATTATTTAAGAAATTTAAATAATCCTCAGAATATTTACAGTATTCAAACATTTTTACTCATTCATGCAAAATCACAAAACTCACACTGCGATTTTTTTTTGAAAATGAGCTTTAACGATAAAATGAAAAATGTTTACAAAAATTACCTTAATTTTAAATTTCAATAATTGAGTTGAAATATATTTTGTGTAGAAAGAACACAAATTGTTATTAGAAGAATAGTTAAGAAAATAAAAAACACAAAGAAGAGTACCCAAAAGTTTTAGGAACACAAATGAAGAGTAGGTACAATATACTAATTTACCTTGTGTGATAACTTCTACATTTGGAGTAAAAGCTGCTTCATTGCAAAATGTTTCGTCACTGTGATCTTGACAATCGTTTTTTCCATCGCATACCTCATTCAATTTCAAGCATTTTAAGTTATCCTTACATTTCCAGGTGTTATTGCGGCATGTTAAGAATCTTCCTGATGGTCGCCACAACCACATGCGGTTATTAAGTGCAAATACATTGGAGTAAAGTTAATTTTATTGCAGCATGCGTTATTTAGGTCATTTATACTTAATAATGTAATCAAATTTTTGTACAATCGTGCATTTATTTTATAATTAAAAATCACAATTATGTATCAAACATTTTGCACAATCGTAGAAAAATTAGTATCTTTAGTTAAAATTATATTTATATTTTTTGTACAAATAAACAATATTATAAAAAATATATGGGATATTCCAAAAGGTGTCCATGTATTTAGAGAGTAATTCTACATGTCAAAGTTAGATCGAATAAGTCTCTTAAAAATAACAATTTAATTTTTTTTTTGTTTTGGCAAGTAGAATTACCTCCTAAAGTTATACACAACGTTTTAGGAAAACCATATAAAAAAATAAAATAGTAAAAATAAATAATTATAAATAAAAAGAGAGATAGAAATAAAGTTTGATAAGAGAATATGTAGAATTCTTTTTAAATAATCAAAAGAAGAAATAAAGAAGCCGTATCTAATGGAAATTAGAGAAGTAAAGAATTGTACGAAGTAGAGCACATAAATTGTATATTAGCCGTCTTAGGAACTAAACAGAAGTTATTAATTAAAGGTAATGAATTTCTAACTTGGTAGGGGTCACTAGTTAGCAGGTAAAAATAAATTTGAATTAAGAGGGCGCCACGTACAAAGGTAAACTCAAAATCTCAGAATATCAGTATTGTACATTACTGGTTAACGTTATAATATTCTGGGGCTTCACACGAGAACGATACTTTTCTCGTTTCATTTCGAGACAAGAGCGAGACGAGACCTGTTCGAATATTATTTAAAATTCAGAAATTCAGATTTTTTTCTGAATTTCCAAAAAACTAAACTAGCATGCAGTATAAACATTAAATTTTTTTATAATAAAAGAAAAGTCTGCATAGGTTACGATAAATTTACGAAATCTAAAGTCTGGTAACCATCTGTGAAATATTTCATTATATATAAAATGACACTCTCTCAATGTGTTTCGATTTTTTTTAGGATTTCTAAACAGTTTGAGGGTAATAAAATTTTATGACCCAATAAAGTCTTAGGTACCAAAATGGTACCCAGAAATTACATTTGTTGTTGAAGGTTTACTTACTATTTTTTATCATTCTTAACGCTAAAAAAGTTTGCAATTTTAAACAATCGACTTTAAAACAATAATTACGTGAAAGATATCTAGAATAATTACCCATCAGAACAATTACTATAATTTATGACATTGAAATTTAGTAATTGATGGAATAAAAATAAAATAAAAATGTCAAATGTATGTTTGCGAAAATATTGTAACGTGCATGAATGAAAAAAAAGTTGTATTTTATTATATAACAATATGTTTATAATTATAATTTGTATAGATGATTTAGTAACGTCCAAATAAAAAACAAAAATAAATAATCACGCATTTATAAATTACAATAGAATTAATAATTACATCGTTTTGTACTATCTCAGTAATAAGTTCTAGCAATAACGAGATTTGACGAGACGAGACAAACGGTTACGAAACGGGACTGAGACTGAAACGAGACTTATTTTTTTCTCAACTAACGAGACCTAAAAGCCCTAAAAAATACTGAAATACTCTACTTAGGGATTCAAGTTACAATTTATTGGTATAAGACAAACCCTAATTCAATTTAACAATTTATTTATTCCCAGTAGCGTAAGAAGACCGATTCTAAAACCAATGAGAGGAGGTAATGAGCAATTGCAATGAGCAATTACAATTAGCATTTGCAATGAGCAATTACAATTAGCAATTGCAATTGTCAATTATACAATTAACAATTATCCAGACAGGCGCATTACGCATCAACCTTGAAAGTCATGTGTACATAGCCGAAGACTTCTTAGCTCGAGCTTGAAATATGCAATTACCCAGACATACATATTACACCTACTCGACCTTGAGTCGCACATGCACCTAGACAGATACATTATGACTTAATCTTGAAAGTATTGCATACATAGACGGACACTTATTACCTCCTCTCATTGGCTCTAAAATCGGTCTTCTTACGCTACTACTTAGACACGAATGAAATTGACTCAGGTTAGGTTATTAACGAATAATCCCTCATGATATAGGTAAACCAAATTATCCTTGCTCAAATGTGATAATAGGTATTCAGAAGAATACGACACAAAGTTATACCACAATATATAATAAAATAATATCAAAATAGGCTAAGCGGCAACATGTTTCGGCCTCATTAGGCCTAAAAACAAAAATTACACTGAGGATAGAGGTAACATTACTCAACATCATGATTGGTGATTTATCTATATCTGTATCAAAATGCATCTCTTAGATGCAGGTTAGAAATAGAAAATGAACCGAATAAGTTGTATCATGCACTGGTGTTGGTACACAAGACGGAAATAAATTTTTGATTGACAGAAGACAAATTTTGTTTTTAGACCTGATGATGGCTTGATCAAGCTGAAACATGTCGCCGCTTAGCCAATTTTGATATTATTTAATTATATATTGTTGTATGACTTTGTGTCTTATTCTTCTAATCCCTCATGAGTATAATTTAAGCAAACCTAGTTGCCAACTTTCAAGTTTTGTTTACAAAACTCGATCAAATTTATAAAGATGGTTGTTGTTGATCATCTTAAGATTTCTTCGCTGTGTAAATGTTACGACCTGAATTCAGTTAACAGTCAAATTGTGCATAAGTCTGTCTACCTTTAACAATCGCTTCTACAATTCCTTTAACTCGGATCCGCACATACAAGTCCGCTAATTTATCAGACGTATTGCGTATAAGGCAACTGACTGGCGTATAAGACAATAGAGAGTTTTATATCTCACCCGATAACAGTAACGTTAACATGCTGAACAAAGAGATTCTTTTATGTAAGTTTTCGTACGGCGGTATTATAGCACACGTTATTTTGACAGCTGCTCATGCGCAGAACAATTCCAGAATAACGCCGCCGTATTAACGTTAGTGTATTACGTAATTTACGGGCTGCGGTATTGTTGCGCTAACCCCCTCGGAACAAATCGGAAAGTTCGGAGCAGGTCGGCTTGCAGAATTCTCACTTCAATGATCAGTGAGTGAGTCCGTGGCATTTTTATTTTTTGATTTTTTATTTTATTTACCTAATTTCTTACGAGTAGTAACATTTTAGCAGCGAATACCCAGGTTCTCAACCTAGTAGGGCAAATAAAACAATGACCCCTAGAGTATTAAATTTTTACTGACGCTGCACTGAGTAATTGACCTTTGTACTATAAACGGAAGATGGCGCCCGGGACAATCTGAGTCCTGGACCAAGGCGCCAAAAGAGCGTTACAATATTGTTTTGTACACACTTATTTTTTCTATATTATTTACTTTTAAAAACATTTTTCAGCCCTATTTCCTTTTGCTAATAATTTTCGTGGTACTATTAACCTAACTATTTGAAAGTGAACGACCGAATGAACACGAAAAAAAAGCTATATAATTTGATCACTTATTTACATTATCATGAGTGATAAGGATAAGAAAAGACTGCGATTTTCTACAGGCGACGGCTTATGTCTCCTAAGAGAAGATGTTGAGATAAACACACTTATAGACTCCAAAAACTGGTGTATGGTACAAGCCCATGTTAAATCCATTACCGGAAAATAATTTCTGATAAAGACGTTAAAAAATGACATAACGTCAAATGTCACTCTTCGAGACTAGAGTAAAATATAACGTGCACATGGCTGGGCTGACCAATAAGTCTATTTTGACACAACCGTAAAGGATTGATCATTAGTTATTTAACGTTACAAAAATACATCGCACGCGTTATTTAAAATTGTACTATCTCTCTAATAGGAGTTTTGTATCTCACCCTCTAACGGTAATGCTAACACTATCCGTAAGCTGAACTATGGAATAGCGTTAAATTTACCGTTAGCAAGGTTACTAAGCAACGTTTTGTATTTGTAAAAAACTCTTTTTTAACTTTGTTTAGTTCCTACTAATCGACGATATATGTGCCGCACCCCGTATACCAAAAGAAAAACAACAGAACCACATCTAATTTAAAATAAAAAGACATACAGAAGTGGTGAATAACGAAAATAAAGAAAGATTGATTAGAGAGATTAACATAGAGAATTCTACTGTTCTTACCGTTAACGCAGTTTTTTTCGTCCGATTTGTCAGAACAGTCTGGAACATTGTTGCAACGGTATTTTTCGTCAATACATTGTCCATTCGTGCACGTGTATTCGCCTGCTTTGCACATGGCTGGAGGTGCATGAAAAAGCAACAAGTGATGAGGACGAAATATAATCCTCCAATACAAAATTAAACATAAGGAAAATTAACTAATAGCGGTACTAAGTTAAATGCTACTAATACATGCTGATCTTAATGTCGCGATTGTAATTAATTTAATGAAATTTTTACGAAAAGAAAAAAGAAGAAAATTTTCTACAACGGTCAAAGTTGAAGCAAGCCAACTTTTTTAAAATTTTCTTTACATTAATTTATTAGGCATATTTTTTCTTTATCGTTACAGAAATGTGTCGTATTAATTAGATCATAAAATAAAATCTAAATAACCAAAAGGAATTGTTTATTAAATATTTCTAGTGAATTTTGCTCGTTTTTTTAGCCTCTAAAGTACGAAAAAATTTTGTTATACTGGTTAGTCCATAAGTAACTATAAATTTTTAATAAACTGAATAAGAGAAAAGGCAGTATCTATAAAAGTTATTAATTTATATTATTTATTTAGCACTTTTTCAATGCGCCACATTTATACAGGGCGTTTCATAGGTAAAGGTAAATATTTTAATGGTAAAAAGGTCACCTATAGAGTATATTATCAATCTGTTTACTAATATTTCACTGGGTCATAAGTATTGAATCACCCAGTACCTTTTTCATTTTTGGCATACTTAGAACGATTTAATCCGAAAAAATTGACAAATATTTGTAAAACCAGAACATCAAAATTAAAAAATTGCATTTATACAGAGTGTACCAGAATAAAAAGGACAAACTGCGGCGGTAGAATATTTACTTAATTTTAAGAACAAAAGTCTTTTTGAATTCTCTAAATTGAGTATTAACGAAGTTACAGGGTGTTAAATTTTCAGAAAAAATAACATATTTTGGTATAACTCCCAAGACGGTTTTATATTTTTTAGGGGGAAATGAAATTTGTATTTTCAAGTGTGTAAAGTTTAATAAATTAATTAAATTAAAATTAGTCGAGCGCAGGCTATATTGCCATCTTCAAGACTCTTAAAAATACATAAAAATAAGTACACATTGTTAATTAGATTGAGTAAGGAAAAGAACTTACTCGTCAAAAAAAGGTGAGAAAACTTGTTGAAAAAAAAGCCACAATTCATATGGTAAAGTGGATTTGGTAAGATTTCGTATTGAGAAAAGAAAAAACATGTTAAAAATTTTTAACAACATGCGGTTGGCAAAATTTTTTTTGATTGAAGTATTAGACAGTTGATTAATAAAGAGAATGATATTTTTTAATAAAAAAGAAGAAAAGTGAGTACCTATCTAAGTGTCTAAAGACGCAGGAGTGACTACCTATCACTAACCTCCGAGACCTTTGAAAAGGGGTATGTTCTCTGAACAAATTTTACATTTATTTCATAAAAAAATATAAAGCCGTCTTGGAGTTATACATATAAAAAAAGAGGTATTTTTTTCTGAAAATTTAATACCCTGTAACTTCGTTAATACTCAGTTTAGAGAACGGGGTCATAAAGACTTTAGGTGTTAAAATTAAGTAAATATTCTACCGCCAATTTTTGTCCCCTTTATTCTGGGACAGGCCTGTAGATGTGCAAAATACTTCGATTTTAAATAGTCTCGTATAACAACTAATAACGGAGATAGAGAATAAAGCCCTTTGGTCTTTGGTGCCTGAGAAGATTTTTATTTATAGATCACATTTCAAATATACCGCCTTTTCCGCGTTACATTTGAACCAATAATAATGAAGTTTGACCTTAAGGCCCTTTATTCTTTACTTCTGAGCATGATTTTTGTTTACATATTTATTCTACGTCACATTTATAATACAATGTCGTTTATCCTGTTTAAATCTGCCTACTAATAACGGAGATATACCTCTTCATACTTTCCCCCGTTCCCGCGACACCCGCGGAGGTCATCTTAGTCTATCTACTAAATTTTATCTTTCGATTCGTCTTCTGTTTTATTTTTAATTTAAATCACAAAAATACAAATAGATCTAGCTTAATAACTGCGATCTTTGGTTGTTTTAACAATATTCGGGTGCCTATTCTACATTCTGAAAAGATTTTCTCCAGCCAACCAAATGCACTTGGTTGAAATATGTTTGTTAAAAATATATACATTTTGTATTTAAATTAAGCTTATGTTTGTTATTATTTAAATCAAATGTTTAAATAAAAGTAACAAGTTATCTCTAACTTGTAGATGTGCTTTAAAAAATATGCATATCACTGTACAATCTTAAGTAGAAAACATATGTATATAGCTAACGCCATCTGTATAAAAGAATGTGGTACCAGTGTTGCCAGAGTAGTACTATAGTACCACATGTGGTACCCTTGATCGTCTAAAAGTACAGTGGTACTCCTTTGATAAATGTGGTACCTAAATTTATTTCTGGGCACAACGAAAGATCAACTTTTTTGTCGATTTTTTTCAAACAAGAAATCAAAATATCCATGGCAGGTGACTATGAAAAGAAAGAGAAGTTTTCTTCCAAAATTTGTACTAGAAACGTCACTCTCCCGTTAGATTCGATTGCAAGTTGCGTAAATACTCCCGACGGTAATAACTCAACTTTTGTTTTAAGAAGTATTTATTATTATAAAATAATATGAGTACCGACCAAGTGCCAGTGGCGGGGTAGATGCTATACTTTTAATATAGGTCGCTGGTTCAAATCCGGCTCGAAGGACCAATATTGTAACTCGTACAGTCCACATCACATTGTTTGATTTTATAATAATAAATACTTCTTAAAACAAAAGTTGAGTTATTACCATCGGAAGTGTTTATGCAACTCGCACCAAATTCTCTATGGCCTCTAGTTGTTGATCATGAAACTGAATGAACTGAAAATTCTCTGTCTCTCTTAAGTTATTTGATTTTTGTTTCTATTTGACGCACCTTGGGCAGCTTCTTCGGCCCATAGCAAATAGATAACGAAATTATGTGTTTTTTTCTTTCATACGGAATGGAATGGTTTTCTTTGGGGAGGTTGCGACTGGATCGTATGCTCCAGGGGTTTGTGGTTGTTCCGCGACTCATAAGTTAGCCAAGGGTTGATGATCGCAATCACCAGTCATGTCGAGAGTAGCATATTCCATATTCAAAGAAAATAATAAAATAAAATATAATTCTTGTTAACTAAAAATAGATAATGCTGCGTCTTTAATGAAGAATAAAGTGGCCATAAAGGCCACCGTTCGACATCGAAAAGGCCCCCCTGTGACGTCACGACAAAATATTAAACAGTGGTACACTGAGGCAAAATTTAGTCAATTTTTCCCACATGGCAACACTGGCGGTACAGTGTCGCAAATTTCCTTTTCATTTATGTAGATGATGGATAAATTTCACATAAATTTATTGTTTCATCTAAATCATATTGAAAATTCACTTTTATATTCAAATCACCCTATTACTATACATAACAAAGAAAATAATTTAAAATACTTTTCTGCAAGTCCTATCCTGTATATACACGTCATTGACATTTATTCTTATTTCTAAATTCTACTTCTCTATGGTTCTTATACGAGACAAAAAATATTGACTTAATAATTTGTTCGACAGTGTGCTAGTTCACTCATAACAACAAAAGATCAGGCCACAATTTGTCAGCCAATAAAATCAGGTCAACTTATCTCCAGACGCTTCGTTCGTTTAAAATTTTTAGGATGGTGAATATCTACCCCGTAAAATGTATGGCATTGTCTCACAAGCTCTCTGTGTGAACAGTCGCATAGCATCCTATATAACTATACATGCTGTGCTAAGCTAATTTATATCAGTAAATTTTCTAAGATTCAACCAATATTAATGTACGTAATAATGATTAAAATAATTAGTGCTTTGTGAAGTGAAAATTCGTGACCTCTATCTAATATTTCCCTTGACCTATAAATCACCCTGTATTGAAATGCCAGAGACCCTAAAATAATTTCTTAAGATGTTAATCTTGCAAATTAAGTCTCTAGAAACAAATATATTTCTGGTTAATAATTTACGCTCTGCATAAATTGTTACTGATGCTAATCATTCCAACATTGATCTATAAGTACACTGTTGGCACTTGATCAAAAGAATCGAAATTATGGGTTCCACTCACAGCCCATTGACAAGAATGGCACAGAGTACTAATATTACTTTGATTGAAATTTTTTTACTGTTAAAAATAATATTAAGGATAATGATATATCGCGTTATAGAGTGATATAATATATAATTAATAAAATTTGTGTTTTCTATAAATTTATAAATAAATAGTTATTTATGGACTATCTGGTATATTCTCTTAAGTTTATACTCCCTTTAACGTACCAACTTCGCTGTTTCGAATACAGATCAATCTGACAGATGAGATGATAAAAGACATCAACAAAAACAGAGACTCAAGACGAAGACAGACATTAACTATGTTAGCGAGGAATATTTCTAACATAAAAAGAAAACTAACCACAACTTTCCTCGTCCTCAGAGTGTGGACAGTCGGATACGTGATCGCAGACCTTGTTCAAGTTCAAACAAGTTCCGTCACTACATCTAAACTGATCGTGTTCGCAATGACTGCATCCTATCTCATCAGAGTTATCCGGACAGTTCGGTATTTTGTTGCATCGGTAAATCTGGTCGATGCAAGTACCGTCGTTGCATTTCCATTCGTATCGTTCGCAAGACGCTGTTGGAAATTCCCACAAAAGGTTCCATTAAATTTGTAGTTTAAATTAAAGACGTATGCGTTTTGGTGGTCATTAGAGATAAAATTAATCTTGTTAAAGTTTATTTATCTGATTAGTTTCACATATATTTAAACAAAACGCAAAATTTTCTTTAGTATAAATTTACATTTTTTATTTAAATGTTATGTTACTGTAATCATAGAAAACTCTCAAAAAATCTTATTTTTTTTTCTTGCCTGGGTAACTGGTAATGAATTGCGATAAAATTAAAAAAGCCAAGGCATGTTTTTAGAAGTTTTTTCAAAAAAATTAATTTCATTTCTCAGCTGGACACACACGAAAGATAAATAAAAGATAGTTCATTATCTACAAACGTAAA
This sequence comes from Neocrepidodera transversa, assembly GCA_963243735.1. NCBI lineage: Eukaryota > Metazoa > Arthropoda > Insecta > Coleoptera > Chrysomelidae > Neocrepidodera > Neocrepidodera transversa. Next base: position 11,947,743 of record OY725347.1, read on the forward strand.
TATATGATCTTTTTTTTATTATATTATGTCTGAGCATTACGTTTGTTTACAGATAATAGAAAACTTATTCCAATTTTTCACTGTCAGTGTCAAAATAATAGTTTAAAAAAGTTAGCTGCGACAGAAGCGATGTTTTAAAAATTCCTTTCGTGTGTGATCGGCTATTAAAATAACAAAAGTTATTCTTATAATGTTATCAAAGTACCTACTATTTAATATCTACATGTTTGTATTAAGAAAAATATTGATTGTCTATAAAAGACAAGGCGCTGAGAAAAGTTTCATGTCAAAAATCCGCTGAGCTCTATTAATCGATTGGAATGTCTTTTTAGGACACTAAGGGCCGTATCACACCACCGTGACGCAACCGGTGGTGTCACCCGTAAAAATGTATGGGACTACCTCACCTGGTGACCTAGTGAGATATGGGTTAACAAGTAAACTTTGTCCAACTACTAAACCGATCGCTTGGTTAAAAATTAGAGAAGTGGGGAACGAAAGAACAAAGGGAAAATTAGAGTAGTGGGGACGCTGAAGGTTTCGTTTTAGTTGTTGGACAATCTATACTGAAAGTTGCTAGACGAAAAGGGCACGTATTTTACTAGTAGTGATGAGGTTCTCGAGTACCAAGAATCGAAAAGTATTCGATTCTTTGCTCCAGAACCATGTTCGAAAATTCTGGGTTCTCGAGAAGGGAAAGTATAGTAAACGAGCAAATGTTGATGGAAATATTCATTTTGAAGCCCCCGAGAAAATTGAAACCGTTTCCAGAATGAGGTGAAGTAGAAGGTCCTCTAGTACGACAGTAATTCTTCTTTTTTACTTATAACTTTTTAAATATTAATGATGTGGACCTGAATTTTTAAATCCGTTTGGGGTGATACAGCCGATTACTTTTTTGACGTTTTTTTTGCCTTAATTACCTTTATTTTGCTTCTTTTGGGCTTTTTTTTTGTTTTTTTTTACCCTTTTTGGCCTTTTTTATTTTTGAATTTTTTTTGTGTCTTCTTTTACTATTTTTGAGTTTTTTGTGATGTTGTTGCCTTTTTTGGCTTTTTTATGTTTTTTCTTATTTTCTCCTTTTTACTCCTTTTTTGGCCCTTTTTTTTGATTTTTTTCAACTTTTGTTTCGGTTTTTTACCACTGTTTTGCCCTTTTTTGCTTTTTTTGAAACTATTTAAATTTTTCGGACTTTTTCTGCCATTTTTGACCATTTTTGCTTTTCTTGTTTTTATTTTGCCTCTATTTTAGCTTTTCTTGATTTTTTTTACTTTTTTGCTTCTTTTGCCTTTACTTTGTGTTACTTGGCTTTTTTTTTATATTTTTATCATTTTTTCCTGTTTTTGCTCATTTTTTGCCTTGTTTGCCGTAATTAAGCCTTTTTTCCTTTTTTTGCTTTTTTTGTCATTTTTTGCCTCTTTGCCTCTTTTTGACAAATTTTTCCAAATTGTATTAAGATTCTTATTCTATTTTTGATTTTGCTGTTTTTACTATTTTTTTATTATAGTTTTAATTCTATTCTCTACAGCCGATCCAGAAAAGTTCTGGGGTGACACAGCCGATTTTTTGATTATAGCTCGGGTTATGTAGAAAAAAATACCTACAAAAAACGAAACGAGCACTACAAAACTTAAACTCTATAATTTGAGAATCCCAAGTGTCGATAATAAGAAAATCCGAGTACCATAAACCGAGAATTGACACTTACTGATCAAATTAATCCGAATACTGAGTTGAATATATTCGGTACTCGGCTCTCGGTTGAGTTCTCGATTCCTATCAGTAGTCGAGAACTGAGTATTCGATTCTTCCTATCACTACTCACTAGATCACCATAGTGACGCAACCGGTGGCGTCACCAGTAAAAATGGATGTAGCGTAACCAACCTGGCTGAGGAACCAAACAGTCACCAAGTGAGGTAATCTCTAAAGGACTGCGCATATATGTTTATAAATGATTCCACCGGTTGCGTCACCTTGGTGATCTAGTGAGATTCGGCCCTATAACGGTATTTGTAGTTTTTTAAGTAATGGAATGTCACTAGAGGTAGTAAAAAATTATATTTATTTTGTAGTTTGGCGGGTAAACTGGTAAAAGACCCGAAAAAAGTAATTCAATACCATTCAAAATGCAGCGAATAGACGCAAAGATGAGATTCAAGAAAAGTTTGAGAAGTTGTCTCATCCGAAAGCTGATGGGCAACACTCCTCGAGGAAAAAAATCGTCGTCGAAAAATAGCAAGAAAATGTGATTCGTCATTAAGACAGAGCGTGGCTGAACCATCAACTGAAACAATCCAAGAAGCAGCAGCGATGTTAAGAGCCAAGAACCAAGATCCAGCTACCAGATACGTCAAGTTGAAGGGAATGAAGACAACCCGTATATCAGACAGAGATGCCTTAAAAGTAGAGTAGGACCGTATTCAGATCCATTAATGCCCAGCCGTCAACCGTCCTATAGAGCCGATTACAGAGAGGACCAACCGTCGTGTATTCTCCGACCGACGCTGATGATATCTGAAAAAATACACACTTTTTCCTCGCCGGATTTAATTATAAATAAAAGCTAATTATTTTTATTAAGGATTTTTACTTTAATATCCTAGTAGCGAATATCCAGATATTGACCTAGTAGGGTAAGTAAAGCCCACTCTTTTGGCCGCTAGTGATTTTGTCGATGCTATGATGACCCATGGAGTATTTTTTATCTACTGACGCTGCCCGGTGCAAGCGGCCTTCACACTATAAACTGAAGTTGACGCTTGAGGCAATCAGAGACCTAGACCAAGACGCCAAAAGACTGCTTGATAAAGTAGAGTTACATGATGATTAGATGTCTCTCATTTCATAATTTACCCAAACAACCTTTTAATTAAAGAAAGAAAAGGCAGTAAGTACTTTCAAGTGTGTAATGGAATTGTAGTGGAAAAATATATCTATATTTTTTCCTTGTCAAAAATTAGTCGAGCGCTTTCGGCAACACAGTGCCATCATCAAGACAAAATAATACAGAAAGATAACTTAAGAGTAAAAACACACAAATGAGGGAGTTAAAAAAACATGATCAAATTTTTATTTTTTTTAATTCCCTCATTTGTGTGTTTTTACTCTCAAGTTAGCTTTCTTTATTATTTTGTCCTGACAATTGCACTGTGTCGGAAGCGCTCGACTAATTTTTGACAAAGAAAAATATATATATTTTTTTCGACTACAATTCTATTACACACTTGGAAGTACTTACAGCCTGTTATTTCTTTAATTAACCTTCTGTTAACTTTTAATTGCCAAGAACTTTTTTTTACAGCAACAGCGGTAGAATCGAATACACCTATTATAGTGCCGATATCATTCTTGAAGTATATCTAAACGTAAATCGATCAAAACGACCTCAGCGAATTTTTAAAACGGAATGTTTCTTGGCGCCCGGTCTATAATTATATTTTGAATTAAAAATATTTCTTGACCAAAACCCAATACAAGTTTTCTGAGTGAAATTCAGTATTTTGATCACAAAAACGCATACTTATATTGTTGTAAAAATAATAATATAAAATGAGTATAAATAATGTGACTAGAATAATATTTTTTGGAAATATACTGTTCAATATTTTTTAATACCGTGATATTTTGTAAAAATGTTAAAATTAATTAAAGTATCATATATACTGACCAGCAATATGAGTAATGTATCAATTTCCAGCGATTTTACAAAATTTTACAGTATTAAAAATAATGAAAGCCGAAAATATTTTTAAATAAACCTATTCTATTTTTCTAGTTCTGTTTTAGGAAAAAAATATATACATAGTAAAAGTTGTAATAAAAAAGTTGTTGGTTATGTTATGTATGTACTAATCAAATAATTATTCAATTGTAAGTATTTTAAAACTAATAATACCTCCACCAAATTTTTAAAAAAGCTGCAGCACATTTAGTGTATGTACATTTAATATAACTGTTTGATATAATATTTATTATTATGGGCCTTTACCCTTAAATGAACCTTGGGATATTTCTGGCTCTAAACGAATTTCTACAAAATTGACACTTGTCAAAAGACGACATTTTTTATGAATTTTGGATGACGACAAAAAACTTTATTGGAGGAACTTATAAATTTCAAAGTTTAGACAGTTTGGATATGAAAAAATAGGCGTATTGGACAAAGTTACATATTCGAATTTGAACACTGTAAAAGCTGTAAATGGGGTCTATTCAGTAAAAATTTGGTTTAAATTAACCCTAGCTTATAAACATAATCGGAGGTTATTTTCAATTTTATATTCTGCATGGCATATTTCATAAAAATTGACATTTGAGTTAAAATTTTAACCTCATAGTGATAAATAACTTTTAACCTAGCAGTTGAAATTAACTAAAACGTTACAGAATAGACCCCAAAGTGTGATATAACTGACGGATTGGTCTAGAGCTGGCAAAATGGAGTAACCTTCAGAAAAGCTAATGCAACTATAGGTATTTATAGAATAAGGAGAAATCTGCAATTCATGCCCGATTTACGAAGGAATCCCAGATGCTGGTCGTTTTTTCCCATCGCTACCTTAGCCTCTTGGGGCTTTTGTGCATTTCGATTTTTTTCTACAGCACCCACTCCCTAACTCTATTCCACAGCAGTAGTATGTAGTACAGGATGTTGTATTCTTCGTGAGTTAGCCTCAAGCTGTCCGAATATAGCTTGTCTAAAGCCTCGCATTCTGATAATATGTATTTGGTCGTTTCTGTACCTTTTACGCATTGTCTGCAGGAAAGTTGTTCGTTGTACAGTCCCAGGTGTTCTGTCATTGGACTGTGACCAGTGAGGATGCCCATTATAATTATTACTTGGTTTCTACTAATTTTTAGTATTTCTTCAGTTTTCTGTTTCGACAGTTCTTTAATGTGTATGAGAGGAGCTGTATTCCATCTCTCTCTTTGTTTTCGTTTGACCCAATCCCGTATGCATTCTTGTGATTCATATATAGAGTTGATGAACCTTTTTTGGTTAGTTCATCAGCTTTTTCGTCGCCCTTTATGCCAAAGTATCCTGGAGCCCACGTCAAAGTTATTTTGCTGTGTTCTGATAGGACACTGAGTTCTTCTCGACATTCCCTTACCAGTCTTGATGTCATTTTGGGTTCATAAGAGCCTTTAATGATGACTGGTTAATTGTACATATTTTAATCCCTTGTGCACTTCCATCGGATTATTTATTCTCGTGCATTGCAAGATTGCATATAATTCAGCTTGAAATTCGGAATTATTTACTCCGAGTTGGATGCTCAGTTAGGAGTTTTTTCCCTGGTCTTGGGATCCGTCTGTATACCAGATTCTCCCTTCATGTTTGCCCTTGATATTGTCATTTGCCCATTTACTTCGGTCTTACATGTTCATCTCGAAAAAATACAAAGGAGTTGTGTGGTTCTTTGGTTTCATTTCAAGAATGTGTAGAATAATTAAAATAACTTTTCCGTCGACCGTCCATTTATGATGTATTTTAACGCACTGAAAATCGTTGATTAATGACACCTATTAATGAATGATTTTTTATTAATCAACAATTTTATTATATGTAACCCAATGTACACCTGTCTTATACATTTATATTGGCAGTGACATTTCAAATCAAGTAGCTATGTTAGTACTATCTGTCATTGTATGTCATTATTTATTTTATTGTTAATATATTTATTAACATGGAGACCCTGGAAACCATATGGAACAAAATAAGTTCAAAAGTTACTTTAGCACATCAAAATGTCATGATGCAGACCAGGGGCGATAATTTAAAAGAGTGGCAAAACATTTTCCAATATATTAAATGGAGCTACAAAAACTGCTGAACAATGGAGAAGAGTAATATAATATATACTTTCAAATAATTCGGACTCGCTAGGTTTGCGCGCTGCTGTGGTTCTATAATCACATGAATTTCTTCAAGTATGTATAAAGCAGCATCTGGTGTAAGTCTGAACATTTTTTTAAATTGGTTTTCACCCATGTGAAAAGGATTGCTCTGATCCCTTAACATTCTTTGCACAATTCTGACTCAATCCCTAGGAAAATATAAGATTTTATACTATATTTACAATAATTTATAGTATATTTGGATACATACTCATTGTCTATTTCATTAATTTCATGATCGAACACAATATTTATAATCCACAGATCCATTTACCTACCTTTCAGTGACAGTTGCTAACGTTAACAACCACAAATATCGTGGTTACTCATAAACAACTTTGAAGTCACTTTCGTAACCACTGGTGGCTTCTGTAGAATACCAATTAAAGACAAGTGGCAATCTAACCACTGACCTTGTTCTAAGCCACTTGCTCAGTAGCAACTTTGCGATACAGAATAGGGCCCATAATTTCGTAAAATTACATATGTTTTAAATAAGATATCTTTAGTTTTGAAAAATACGGTCGACGGAAAAGTTCTGTAACGAACTCGCGAATTAAAATGGCGATTAACAATCTCGAACATTAACGCGTTCGCTTTGCTCACGCGTTAAAATATCTCGATTGTTAATCGCCTTTTTAATTAACTTATTCGTTAAATAACTATTAACAAGGCTTTAATGAACGAAATGACAATAATTTATCTTTGACAATGACAACCTAGATAACCAAATAAACGAGTACTAAGCTAGATCAAAAGCTAGTATAGATCGAGGCAAGTATTCTTCCCTCCTGGTTACAAAACATAGTCTTACCAAGAATCCTGGTGGTTTTCTAATTCGTGTGGAAACTTTTGTATAGTTTTCACATGATGAGCTCTGCTGAATCCTATCAATATTTTGAGGAATTGGGTCGGGTTCCGTGACATGTGTGCTAGATTCTAGAACGGAGGTAGAATCACAATTTTCAGTTGTTTCATTAACATTATTTTTCTGCAGTGGAGCCAAAAGCCTTAGAGACATGTTAGTTTCCCTACCATCAGGTAAACGAACATGAGGATATTGGGGATAAGCTTCCAAAAGGTCTACCTCTTCTACTATAGAATCATATCTGTTTGTTCTATTAAAATTACGAAGTGAAACTGGTCCCGGCGATGACATCCAAGAGGGAAGTGAAGTTCCATACGTTGAGCGTCTAGGATGACTGAACATTCTCTCGTGTGGGGGGGGGGGGGGGTGTGGCGTTGTGAATTTTCTGATGGAAGTTCCGTGGAATCAAGAAAATTCTGAAATGTTTGAAACTAATATTTCCATTCTTGAGATGCCGTTGGAGAACTAGGATCTGAATTGAACTTTTCTGGACGAACTAGCCGATCCATTTATAATATTTTCGTTCATTAAATTATAGAATAATTAAAATATCTCTAACAAGGCTTTAATGAACGAAATGAAAATAATACATCTTTAATAATGACAAACCTAGATAACTAAATAAACCAGTACTAAGCTAGATCAAAAATTTAGATTGAGGCAAGTGTTATTCATCACAGAATGCTACCTCCCACCATTTCTTTTATCTAGTTGTTATTCAAGTTATTGCTCGTGTTTTGTAGCCTTAAAATTTCATTCTTTCCTCCCAGATGAAGGTTCAGCAGAGCTTCCTGTTGGTATTATTTTCATAGCCTTCGTTATACAAAGACAGGCAAAAAAAAATTAAAAACTTATTAAGACTTAAGTTATAATTTTATCATGGAATGGCATCATAAATGAAATGTTAGTGCTGCGATTTTTCAAATACATTAGCAGCATTTATACTAATTATTATATCTTCCTATAGTTTTGCTTTTAGTTCAAGAAACCACTTGATTGTGTTTTAGACTTATTCAATAGGACAAACTTGGGTGATAGAAATAAACAAAAGGAAATTTAACTAATTAAAGAGTCTAACTAATAGCTACAGCGTGAGTAGGAGTAGGGGCACTTGAGCGTCCCATTTCCATCGTTTTTCCACGTTTTTCGTCGTTTTCGACGTTTTTTAGCGTTTTTCGAAAGCATCTACAAATTGAGATAGGAAATTTTCCCACGCTCAAGTGCCCCTACTCCTACTAACGTGGATGGAATTGTTTTTATAGTTAGAAAAGTTAAAGGTTCAGTAGTGAATCTGTGAATTCTTGTCATTGACGAGTCATCTCTTGAAAAGTGGCAATTTTGAAGTTTAATATTTTTGGTAGTAGGCTTATTTTGAACTCTTTTTTAATACTACTTTTTATAACTAATAACTACAATGGACTAAGTTATAGTTTATAGTAAATAAGCAATAAAAAGCATACTTTGGTTACATCCAATCTCGTCAGAGCCATCCTGACATTGATGGATAGCATCGCACCTTTGTGATTTGGGTATACAAAATCCGTTTCCGCATTTGAAATCGTCTGGGAGACATGCTGTAAATAAATATTGACCTCTTTTGATTCACCGCGAGAAGTTCAGTTTTTAGTTAGATAAAGAAAATGAGTATTAGAACAACAAATGGCGAGAATTGAAGTTATTTTGCATAAGTGTGATTTAGAGGTGGACTCTTGAGAAAAACGAAGATAAAAGTCTTGAGACAATATGATGAGAATAACCTTTGAAGAATCGGTTTGATTAGTTTTAATAACATTGATGAACATTTAAGTGTAACCCATAGTAAAATTGAAGAATTTGGATAAATGAAATAAAAATTAATAATGACAGACATAAAAGATGAGAATATAAAGCAAGATAAAACTTACGACAGTTTTTTTCGTCACTGAGATCTTCGCAATTGTATTTTCGATCGCATACCTGTGATTTTGGTATGCATTTGCCGTTTTCGCATCTGAACTGGTTTTGTTGACACTCGCCTGATTATATTGTTTGTGTGAATCATGCAAAACATGTAATAATGTTATATTTTAAAAATTAATAAAAGATCGACAAGGGTTTCATTCGGAAAATAATTGAGACTAAGCTGTATGAATCTAAAAGACAAAACTCAACCACAAATATACGCAATTTTTGCGAAGAATTTCAGACACAAATCGAATTTTTGTAATAGAAATTTTAGTCAAGGAAATGTAGCACTCGAGTTGAAATTTTTTTTGTAGTAATACGGATTGAGCTGCGATTTTTTGCATTCGCTTCGTGAACTACAAAGTTTGTGACCACTTTTGGTCAAGTACTTTTTTAAATTGCATTTCTGGATCTAAAGATGCATTCTTAGAAGTGCTTCTTTTCATGTGATCAAGGAAAAATTCATATCTTCGATGAAAATCACCCAAATCACGCGAATTTTACTACCTGAATGTTTTTTGAGTCACTGAACTTCAATATTATGTTCAAATTATCCTCACGTACAGGTGGAGGTCAGGAGAGCACTAGGAATATCATCACTTGGAGTTTTACATGGGAATTCGTCAAAAATCGACCTAAACTCATTACATGGGAGTAGCTCGTCAAGCATCTGACATAGGCAACATCCCCCCTCCCCCGAATACTTGGTGCTTCAGACGACCAGAGTAATTGCGTCATCTCCGGAAATTTTACTTAAATTGCTTACCAAATTAGCCTAAATGTTCAATGCACCGCTTACGTTCAGGAAGCCAATTATGGCCGAACAGTAGAAACCCATTAATACAAAATTAGTGCAAATGTATAGATCCAGAATATACTTAACGGTTATTACCAGCAAGAAGAAAATAGATTTAGGAAAATAACTACAGTATATGCACTAACAGAACATCTCAAAATGGTCATATGCATTAGCAAGTACAAAATTGGCTGAATGGAAACTAGCATGACTTGGATACAATAAATTGGGGATAGAGTAGCGAAAATAATACGCCCGGGACGAGTGACTCTAAACGCCCACGAGAAATGATTTTGGGCTGATTTGGTAATCAACTTTAGTAAAATTGCCGGAGATGACGTCATGAGTCAGATCGTCCAGAGCACTCGGGGGAATGTTGTCACTATTAGATTCGGGACGAGCGACTCAAAAAACCGCTGGGTTATAAGGTTGGGGCGATTTGATAAGCAATTCCAGTAAAATATACAATAACAGATTCGGGACGAACGACCTTAAAAACCACAGGGTAATGATTTTGGGCCGATATGATAAGAAATTTCAGTAAAATTCCCGGAGATGACACAATTAGTTAGGTCGTCCCGAGCACCAGATTTCTTATAAACTCTCATGGAACTCCTGGTGATGACGCTCCTGGTGCTGTCCTGGCCACCAAGTGCACAGGAGGATAATCTGATTTGGGTGATTTTCGTCGAAGATATGAACTTTTCCTTGATCATATGACAAGATGTACTTTTAAGAATGCACTTTTCGATGCAGCAATGCATTTTCAAAAAAGTTCTTGACCAAAAGTGGTCACAAACTTTCTAGACAAGTTCACGAAGCGAATGCAAAAAAATGCATATCAATCCGTCTTACTGCAAAAAAATCAACTTTGAGCTTTTTGCGCTATATTTCCTCGACTGTTTGCAAAATTGAAATAAATCGGTGAAAATAAAAATTCTATGAAAATAAATCTTTACATTAAAAATTAAAATTCGTTTTTTCTAAATCACAAATAAAAAATTGCAAATTAAATTTTAGTATTGACAAAAAACTATTTATTGATATTTTAAACGATACATGAAAAATTCGACATTCGGACAAACTTAAAGAATTAATTAAAAATGTTAAACAATTAAACTATTTTTCGTGTTGAAAAACTAATTTTTTGTTGATATTTAAATACTATTCACTTGATACATTTGAACTATTTGATGAAAATTTCTGACAAATTTTAAGAATTAAATGAAAAAACATTTTTTATGTTGATTTTTGGAGGATTTCAATATGGTATAATTGAACTAATCGATGAAAAATCCGACGTTCCAAAAAATTGCAGGAATTAAATAAAAAAATTGAGAAAAATCTATTTTTACGTCGATTTTAACTATTGGATGCAAAATAAAAAGTATTAATTATTACAAATCGAAATTTTAATTACTTTTGTATTAATCATTTTTGTATAGAAAATAAATAACAAAAAATAATTTAGAAAAACTTTATTTCGATACATTTGAATTTATTGATAAAAACTTGACGTTCGGGTAAAGCATTCAAGAATTTCCTATTAAAAAATCAAATTAAATTATGTGTAAAATAAAATTTTTTTTGTCAAAAAGCAAAATAAACAAAGCATGTTTCTTCTTGTTTGCATATATTCATTTTGTATTGTCATTTTACCACTACTATTTCAGCTTGATCTCAATTATTTTCATTCAGTGATATTCAGAATGAATGGCTGTTGGGTATTAAACTAAAAAAAATCAGTTTATTTGTTTTAAAAACTATTAATTGAAATTACATTTATAAGTATGAAGCATATATAAATATTTTTGGGTTAAATAAACTGTTTTTTTTTTTTGTTAATACAATTTCCTACACGGAGTTTTTGTAATGGACAGCGGTATATTAAATATTATTAGTAAACTAAATTACATTACTTAATTCGAGTAAATTCGTTTTGGTTTCAAACAATCTATATTTCAATACTAAATGATGACATGGAATTTATATATTTTAACATATAAATAAGATTTTATTTTATTTAATTTTTTCCATGTCACCAACCAAATATGACCAAGCTTGGGTTGCATTTACATAAGCCAGCTTGTAGATGTTTAAAATATTTTTCTAATCAAATAGTTATTGAAACGCTTGTGCAAATGCAAAAAAAATTAAAATCAAAAATGCTGCTCAAAATGCAAAACCGAAAAAGCCAGGCAATGTCAAGCTGTTAAAACACAAAAAATAAATGCTTATATTACAAAAATTAATCGATGCAAATGTTTCAAAGAAAGTAACTTGAAGTAGGAGAATTTACAATATTTACAATAAATACAGGGTGAGTAAATAATTAATAAATATTTCAGATTGATTGCTTCAAGTACTTTTAAATATAGACTTGCATATGTAAATGAACTTAATTTGATTATACCTGTAGGACAGTTGGCTTCATCGGCTCCATTTCTGCATTCTGCTCTTCCATTACAAACGGCATAGTCTGGAATGCATCTGTCACCTCGTCCGCAGGAGAATTCGCCTGATCTGCATATTTGTTGTTCTGAAATAAAAAATATGTGATATCAATATAATCATAAAATTTTTTTACAAAATATTAGGATAAAAAAACTATATTTTGTTATTTTCTAAAAATTGGAGACTATTTTTATATAATTACTGAAGCGAGATAAATACAATAAAATTAGCAAGTTTAATGTTGTTCCTTACTAACCAATATGTGTAAAGGCATTTTGAAATTGCATCCGAAAATAGGAAGGTAGAAAATTTAACACATAAATTGAATCCGGGGTACAACGAAATTGCATCCACGACTTAAATTTCATTTTTAAGGTAAAGCCGTACCAAAGTTGAAATTAGTTACACAGTGTTGCCGTATTTAAAATTTTTATCTTCTACTTCATGTTGGTATGTTGATGGTACTTTTGAATTCTGTCCTCGATTTTTTACCCAATTATTCACCATTCTCGGTCTAAAAAATGACTATTATATTCCTCTAGTATTTTGTCTTCTACCCATACTTTCAAATATATTAAAGAAGAATGTCACTTTCACCGAAAATCATAACTGCAGATTTTTAAACCGCCATTCATAAAAGTATTTACCACGCGTTTCCGGAAGTTGTAGTTCGGGGTTGTAGGTTCCACTTAGGCCAGTCATGGTATCGAAAAATTCAATTCAATTCTTAACTTATATATTCGGATTACCAGTTTTTCATCCTGAAGATGTAGGAGAAGTGTTTGCTTTTGATTTAGAAGAAATTAAGCCAGAAAATGAAAAACTAACTGAATTTTGTGACTACCTTAATGAAAATTCGCATTTTCCTCCACATGTTTGGGCCGAAAATTCGTCGTCACGGCAAAGAACAACAAACGCTTGCGAATCAATAAAAATTAATAGCGTTATTTCAACTCCCAAGGCGATTGATTCACGCAGTTTAATAAAAAATAGTTTTCTAAACGAAAAACTGCTCGAATTAAAGAACCATGAAATAAATAAGTTTGAATTTGTTCAAGCGGTTTCCTATAGATTTAGGGCCAAAATGTAAATAGTTGTGGTATTATAATTTATACTCGAATATGTATAAATTAGTGTCAGACCATTTGACAGATCTTGTATTCCTCAAGGGTCGGTAATTAGGTACCAATTTTTTTGTCAATTTTGTTTTTTTTCAATAAATTACCTCTTTTTTCTGTTTTCTTATGAAATTACCCCATTATTGTTCAACTTTTATAATTATTACAATTTGTTTTCGGCTCAAATTTGTCACTTTTTCGACTCATATTTCCCCTCTTTTCTCTAAAACTTTCCCCCCTTTTTTTCTTAATTTTGTCACTTTTTTTGGTATTTTTTTTCTCAAGGTTGTCACTTTTTCGTCTCGTATTTCCCCTCAAAAAACGCCAATGAGTGTACAATTTTTTTTGCACACTCGTTGAATTTTTTTTATTTCTTTTTCATTTTTTTAATTTTTCTTTATGTATTCCTATTCCTATTATTTCCTTTTTTCCCATTTTTTTCTGTTTTTCCTGTTGTTTTCCTATTTTTTATTAAATTTCGCTATTTTTTCATATTTTTCTTTATTTTTCCTATTTTTCTATTTTTTACTATTTTTTCCTATTGAAACCAATAATGTTCATTATTTTATTATTCCTAATAGACTATATAAATAATAAATCTCAACAAACGTAATTATTTAACGCAATTTTGCTAAAAATAAATAACATTTCAGTGAGATAGTATAAATTTGGTAAACGTCCCCTATATCATGGTCAGATAATAATTGGGAATTTTTCCGACTTCTCAGACACTTAAAGTTATACAGGGTGTTTCAGAAGTATGGTATCAAACTTCTAGGGATTATTCTGTGCAACGAAAGAAGACATTTAAGTATAAGAACCCTAGTCCAGCCCTATGGCTCTTAAAAACCTTTATGTACCAAAATGTGTCTTATCGAGTTAATAAATTTTATTTTAATTTGTTTGTAAAAAATAATACTACAGTAATTGTTTAAAATGTCGTCCTTAAAATTTAATACACCTGTTTAAACATCGTATATGGTTTCTGCTGACTTGATTTTGAAGCACTTCATATGCCGCAAGAATTCGTCCAATTGGGTCTCGTTCTATTTGATAAATTAGCAGAATTTAAAAGATCAAACAGATACTTTTTCAAAAGGTTATTATATCAAATTAATAAAAAATCAAACATCTATTATAGCAAAATTATCAAAACCGTAAAAAATAGAATCGTATTAAAACAAATATTAAAGAATCAGATAAATATTTTATCAAATTAATAAAATATCAATAAAGTAAAAAACCAGAACGTTAAAACTTCAAATAGTTAATACATCAAAAACGTAAAATATAATAACACTAATTTATAAAAATACCAATAGATCGAAATCTTATAAACTCAGAATAGTATTAAAACAGAACGCTATATTATCATAATCCCAATTTATCAAAGCGCCAATCGATTAAACCCGTACAACGTCATAAAATAATGAGACTGAATTTAAAGTTAAAGAGTCAACACAATGAAAGAGACAGAATAGTAAAGGATGAAAACCGTAAAAAATCAAACGGATGTTGCCAAATCTGAATTAACGCCTTATATGTGGGGATACAATTTAACAAGATTATTTATCGTTATGCAACATACATTACACATGATTTCGGGTATTCTTTTTAGATGTCGCTACGATATAAGTTTATGTGCTTTAATGTACATTATGCAACATACATTACACACGAATTAAACGATTCTTGTTCATTTTTTCATGATTTAAAATTAATAATGAATTACGTTGTTGTATATAATTGGTATACTTGTTAAATAAAATGTACGTTTACACTTCGTATTGGTAAAAAATACGGTATAAGAGATTGAATCAAATATGTTATTATTTTAGATGAACAAATCAAAATAAAATTTATTAAAACACATTTTTGTACATAAGCGTAATAGGGCTGTAGGCAAAGTAAAATGATTATATACAATAGTTGCACTCCGGTGCCAGCACTTTGATCTACGTGGTCGAGAACTATGTCATGGGTCGAAGACAGTTCCGTTCTTTCCGCAAAAATCCTACCATGTTCTTCAAAAGATCGATCTTCTGAATTGATTCAGAGATCGACGCACCTAAAGACCGATCTTATAATTTATATTTATACAAACAATTTAATATATTTCTGCGCATATCAGTCCAGCGTCGATGAGTCCATTATAATTAAAACTGGGAAAGCCGCTTAGGGCAAATACTGTATATAATCATTTAATTACTTTACTGTGTCTTAGGGAGACATTGTCGGGCATGGGTTCTGATACTCGTATTCGTTCGTTGAACTGAATAATCCCTAGAAGTTTGATCTCATAGTTCTGAAACACCCTGTATAATTTTAAGGAAATATACGCTTAATCGAAAAACACAAGCATTGGGATTAAACGGGACTGCGCACTTAATCTCAGACAGAATTATTTTGTTATAGATTGTCCAACAACTAAAACGATACCTCCAAAGTATACAAAAATTTGAATACTAATTTTATTGTTATTTCACTTAAAACTGTTTTTAGTATATCTTTCAATTTTTAAGAACAGACATTCTTTCATTTTGATGAAAAATACATGTACATACATCATTCTTTATAAACAATTCCTCCTTAATCATTCATTTCCTTTATATAAATTTGTGAAATCCATTATGTTTTCTCTACACTTTCATAATTTTTACCACCCCATTAAAATGGGGTGTTTAAAAATGAATTAGCAGAAATTTTGTAACCACTAATTCCTGAACACAAACCCTTTAGAAAATTACATTAATGAATACCTGGCGAAACTAACGATTATGATTAGTTATTAGCTATCAACCCCAATTATGTTCGATAATCGTTCGATTTTCACGCCTCTAATAATACGCGCATTGTGATTTTAATTCATCAAAAAATACTTTTGTGTAAATCGCCCGTAATAAATTGGCCTGTCCTCGGGGCCCGTATTCGCCCGTACTAGGCGCGAAATTTCCAACAGATACCGAATGCACAAAGTGGGATCTACTCCAAAATTTATTGATATAAGGGAGCTTTGATGGGTTAGAAGTCTAATAACGATCCTTCTTACAGATTAAAGACAAGTAAATGTTTGTTTGTACGAATTTATTCTATAAATTCATTCATAATAATTGAAAAAGTTTACGTACGTTATATGGTAGAATTTCAAAAAAAGTGCACAAATAAGCACAGATAAAGACTATCTAGTTGCTGATATAATTTGCATTGTTTACACTTTTGTAGTCAATAAACTTACAGAGTGTTCTACTAGTGCGTCAAAGTTCAATAACTTCGTTATTAAAGAAGATTTTTATTTTTTATTCATTCAATAATAAACTAACTAGTAAGAAAATTTTATATGATACCTAATTTTTATAACTTCAGCCATGTGCCAGAAGACCTTGGGTTAAAAATAAATTCTGTAGCCCTCAGGATATACACATACACAACTACATAATGTCTTTGGTACATAAATAACTATTATGCACAATCGTATTATAATTTTACAATAAATAAGAAAATTATTACCATAAAAAATGATGATAATAAAAGTAATGATTGAAGTAACAATAACAAAAATTCCAGTATAACAAAAATAATGAATATAAGTTATATTTTGAAAAAAAGATATGCTGTGTGCGGGATTCGATACTCAGACCTATAGCACCACTAACCAGCACTATTCCACGCTTCTACTAGAGCTCATACTTACGTTTGTTCAAACTACTTATTTAAACGAATCACATGTCACGTTTGGATGATACAAAATATTTTTTTCTGCAATGAGACACTCGTCTCAAATATACCACAGGTAGATAGCGATAAAATCTAGTTTTAAATTCAAATCTGAAAAATCTACTGAATTTTACAGCGGACGTAAATATTAATATTTTGTGCAGAATTTGTTTTTGATCGTTTTATAATAAAGAAATATATGGATTTCAGTTTAAAAAAAATGTCGAACCTGTCTATTATCAATTGTAGTAAAATTCTACCAAACACCCTCATTTTTCTTAAAAATCTACTAATTTAGTAGGAAATTTACTAAAACCGGTAACCCTGTAAAATGTGTATGAATACAGCGCAGCAGCGGGCCAGGGGCGAACCGTTCATGGCTACTGACGTCACCGGTCTAGTCTCGCGCACAGGTACCGTTTTCCCGCCTCTCGCCGATCGTTGATTTTAAAATGCTTATATCGGACGTAAATATTAATATTCTGCGCTCAATTTTTTTTTGATCGTTTTTAACCTTTCATGTCACGGGTGAAATTTTCATCCATAAAGGAACGGGTCGGGTCTTACAGACCGAAAAGAAAATTATATATACTTTAAATTAAAAAAATTTATTAAACAAAATATTATTACTACATAACTAAATGAACATTTTACTAACTATTTTTAATAAAAAATACAAAGTTTTAATTTCTGAACACATCAACAATAATAAAAAGATAAAATAACTTTTTTGGTCGATAAATGTTAAATCCCCTGTAGAAATTTCACGATTTAAATTTCGTCAGCACACACATGACATACATATCTAGAATGTTCTAAACACATATATTTTTTACAAACTTTGCATTGAAAACGCCATTTGCGATCTTTACAAAAATTACGACCTCTTTTATTACCCCCGATAGCTACTGGTGCAAGTTCTTCGACACCCCTAAGTTTTGCAGCACGGTTTCGTATTTCACTAGTTAAATATGGAGATGTAACTCTTTTTTTATGTGTTCCATTCCCAATTGAATTCCAAGATGTTTTAGGAATACCCTTCTCTGTTTTCCTGATGGTGATTAAGGATCATTACTTATTTTTATTATAAAAGCCTTAATCGCGGACACGTTTAATAAATTGTAGAAAATGACCATCGGCCATCTCCTGGTGTTTCTGGCAACATTATATGTGGCACAAA
Organism: Neocrepidodera transversa; assembly: GCA_963243735.1. Classification (NCBI taxonomy): domain Eukaryota; kingdom Metazoa; phylum Arthropoda; class Insecta; order Coleoptera; family Chrysomelidae; genus Neocrepidodera; species Neocrepidodera transversa. Next base: position 11,965,721 of record OY725347.1, read on the forward strand.
CTTGATCCACTACATCAACACCACATTTTGTCGTATTATAAAATGTAATCATTTCCGGTTTATTTTCTTCACCAGTGCTTTTATCGATAGAGTCATCATGGTGCATCGTAGATAAAAGAATAACATATTTGTTCTTTTTTGTTTTATAGGAAGCAATGGTCATATTTTCAGTAAACCCAAACATACTTGACTTTTCTGGTCTTGCCATTCGGTATTTGCCGCTTATTTTTCCGCATAGTACCGACAACTTATGGTTTACTAGTAAATTATCAGCACATTCCACCGAAGTGAACCAATTATCCATGGTAACGTTACGGTTTGATTGCGCAATTGGCGCAACAATTCTTTCAACTACATCATAGGCTGAGTTTACTCTGTACGGACCCTCTGGCTGCTTACCTGCATAGATTTCTAAGTTTAGGGTGTGAAACGTTCGAGCATCGGTCAATGAAAAAACTTTTAACCCATATCGAGCAGGCTAGGAGTGTACAGCAGGCCAACATTTCGTCGATGGTTGAATATTGTCCGATAGAATAACTTTTCTCAAAAATTCTTACAATGGCTTCAAAAAGTTGTCTAATGGGCGCGAGATTATCTTTTCGTTTACGTTCCTTCCTGGTATGTTTGTTGTCAAATCGTAGGCATTGCAGCAAAAATCGGAATCTTCTTAAAGCCATTGTGGCAGGAAAAATGTCTACTCCGGTTCCATCAGTTGCCCAGAACTCAAAAACAGATGTTCGGCCCCCATGGTATACTCCAGTCAAATATAGTAGACCAACCAAGGCTTTCAGCTCAGTTATAGTAGTTAGACTTACATCAGAGCACCCTACAATGTTCATGATAATATCCGTGTCAAAAAATAACTCCCAACACTCTTTCTCCGTAGATGCGTTTTTTGCATCGCCAATTTCCTGGCAATTTGGATATTATGTTGTGCTGTCTAGTTCTCACATTTTTTGGAGGACACATTTTATTTCACTTAAATTCATCTTTGGCTTTATAATATAAGTGAGCCCTTTTGCCACGCGACATGCTCGGCGAAGGGTTTTCAATTTCGTCTAACGGAGTAATCTCCTGTTCTGAATCGGTATCGTGATCGATGTGCTCACATGTTCTTTCATCTGCATCGGAGTCATCAGATTCTTCAATACCGTATTCCTCGTCTGTAGGCACCTCATCATACAACTTCTGCAGCCAATTAATATCTTTTGTGTACGGATCTGCCATTTTTAAAACTAAAATGATACTATTTTCACTTTTTACGTTCACATTTTTCAAAAAAAAAAACTTACAAGAAAGAACGGGTTGGGTCTATCAGGACGAAAGAAGCGATAGCACCTAAACGAAATATTGCACAATACTGATGTACACAATGAATTATATCGTCCGACACGGAGGTACCTAGTCGGGTGAAGCCGGCCGAAGTCGCGTTTGCGCGGTATGTCACATGGAAAAAAGCTATGGGCCCGCCAGACCCGACCCGTGCACTGAAGGGTTAAATAACAAAATCTCTCGTTTTCAATTAAAAAACAAAAATAACCTGCCTATTGGTTAATTAATAATATATAATGTAATGATTACGATGGTTTTGAGGTTGTCCGTTTTTCCCTATACCATTTATACCAAATGGCACCATAATTCTTCAGTAAGACGTCCCGGAGCGCAACGGTAATATTTCTTAATGAATAAATATTTTCTTGAGATTTTTGTGTTTTGATTCATGTTCACTTGACAGCAAACTTTAAAAAACATTCTGGGGTTATTATTACTACGATTATTAAAGACAACGTGTGTCCTAATTAAACAAAAGATGATCACAGCTATGGGGGTCAAAAGGCCACAGGTAAAAAAACTATAAAAATTCATTGTTAAATAAGTAACAATTTCTTGCAAATAGTAAACTTACACAGCATGGGGTGGGAGGTCACACATGAATCATCTAAACTTGGTCACCAGACATTTTCACCCATAGGAAATCAGGTGAATGAGTTTAAAAAAATGGAATTTAAAGAAAATTAACATAGATAAAGAAGAAAGTAATTAGCTATTTACCATTAAATTGATTAAATTAATTAAAAATTATCAGATACTTCTAATATAAATGTAATTCAAAATGTTTGTAGTCTCTCACAAATTAAACGTTTATGGTGTTAATAAAAAAACTATATTTGGCATTTACAGTTTAATTAATTAATTAACCTGTAAATTAATTAGGTAATGAGTAATCGTATTAAATAGATTTTTACTTGATTAACACATTGTGTAATATTTATGGTCTACATCAAATATCCGTGACTTTATAGAAAATATTGAAAAAGGTAAATATCTATCATAATCTTTTTTTATTTGAAATTTACAATTCTGTAACGATAATATTATACAAAAACTAATTGGCTACTTTAAATTGTTTCTAAAAATTCAGATTTAAACAAAATCACGTCTCTACTGTTTTTCGATGTAATAACATTAAACCTTAAACATATAATATGTTCTTCTTTTTCGATCCTTATTTCCTTTCCGCATCGACGGCGTTATAAAGAACCGGGATAGAAGAAGGAATGTGTTATTGCGTAAGAGCACATGAGATATTTCTAGTAAGATGACTATCAAAGGCAAACAGCTATATCGTGTTACAATATTACGTTAAATCGAGTTAAGTATGGGCTTTGTGTTATCCAACACTAGAGCGAAATCCATTCTGAACTCTGATCGAAAAGGACCTGGAGGATGTTTCATAGTGGAGGGACAAGTGACACCTTTCAATGAAATACTTCTAGTCCATTTGAAAGTTTGTTTAATACTTTGAACAAAGGATACGGTTACCTGTAATGAAAATACCTGATGAGAAAAAAAATTAAATTAAATATCGATAAAAATCACATCGAAAATAGTGAAATTACAAACATCGATTTAATTAAAGGATTTTCTGGTATAAACCAACTGTCATTATACCGACATTCTTTGATATCCCTAGTTTCAATTTCAATAGTATCTAATGTGACGGATCGAAAACAAAAAATGGATCTAGATTTTAACACGGGGTGGCAACATGTTTCGGCTAATCGTAGGCCATCCTCAGGTCTATAATACAAAATTGACACTAGTTAAAATTACAATAAAAAACGCACTTAAACATGATTACTTACAAATTTCACAACACAATAATTATGAAAACTGGATGATTATAAATGGTAGGAAGTTAAAATAGTTAAATATGATTTTACGCAGACATTTGGAAAAACCAATAAAATTTTTTTATAAAAAATACTTAAATTACATTAAAGAACAATAAAGAACTTGACAACCAGTGTTACATATCTCCATTCTGGAACATAAATTGGGATACACATCGAAGTACATCCTACGATGCACTATCAAAAAATTTAAATTAGAATTAAAAAAAAAGTTAATAACTGCGTAATTCTCTACCATGCGGCAAATGGCTGAAGAGAAATAATGACAATTTAGTGTTGACAAATGACAGATTGAAATTTGACATATTGAACCGATGAACCATTATTCGTTGAATAATTTTTACCACATTTGAGTATGGACAATCTTTTGTTTTTTTTTATTTATATTAGGTATTTTCTAGAACAACTTTTGTTTTGATAATCATAGAGTGCACCTAAGGCTTAACTTCCTAACAAGCTAATAATTTCAGCAATTTGTCCAATGTTTTTTTTGTCTTTATCCAAATTTGGGAAATCCTTTATATTGTATAATTAATAATCTCAATGTGACTTCCTATATAATAATTAGAATAATAAGCGCGGGTTGTCTGAAAACGGTTTTTAACAAGTTATAAATAAATTGCTGTCATAATTCAGCAGCATAATTGATTGTAGACAAAAACTTTCAATGTCGAAGACAACAGCATATGCTTCTGTCTATGCACCTGTTACATAATTAATGACATTAATATATATTTATAACCGATTTATAATTCTTTATAAATGAACGTTTTATTTGCTTTCATAAAACAAATGCAACTCAATGATTGTTTAAACTAGGATCACCCAACAATATTCAGTATAATTTACGCGATAAAATCCCAATTACAAATAAATAAAAATTAATTATTCACAAACAAAGCGATTAACTATAGTCTTGACTTTAACGCTGGATCAATTGACTTCTGTCACTTCGAATCACTATTTTACAATTTTTATTAGAATGTCAATTTTCGTGTCAAGGCAAATAACAAAGCCAAATGTGCAAAATAAAACCTCATTTCACTATTAATAAATGCCGTTTGTTTATCTACAACCGACCATCTAACAATGGCGTAGATAACTTTTTTTTGTGGGGGAGGGTACATTTTTCCTGAGGGGATAATCAAACTTTTTTCTTTTCGTGCAATTTTTTGGTACCCTGGCGGAGGGGGGTAATTACCCCTTTTACCCTACCCATATCTACGCCTTTTTCATCTAATTACAATTTTTTTCTTAATTTATCAAAAGTTTGTTGCAATTGAATCTCTTGCATTTAATTATGATGAAAGTGGTAAAGGATTTTTCCTGATTTCAGGTAAGTAAACTAATAGCGAAGAAAAATAAACTTTTAATGGAACTTTTTAATTCTATAATTTGGTACATTATCCGGTAATGATTTAAAAGCATCTTAGAGTAAATAAAAGTCTTATACGGAATCAAAAAGTTATAAAAATTAAGACTTAAAATAACGAATTGAAACATTCTTTTATAATTTCAATGGATTATCATTCATATTCTGGAATAATGATAACGCAAAGAAAATTTTAAATATAGATAATAAAGATATATCTAAAAAAACTAGTGGGCGCCAGACATTTTGTTGTTGAAAAAATGACAATTTAATTATGAACCTTTTCCTCCCCTAAAAGAGAAGATGATTTCAAATAAAAATTTTTAATTAAAATTGAGATATTTCTTATTGAATCAATTAAATCTTTAAGTATAAAATTTTGTACCTGTCGGTATAAGGGTTTTCTTCCAATTAAAAGGTAACAATATCACCTTAAATTTCCGCCGGTATCCTAGGTGTGCAATATTGGGTATACAAATAACAATGTTTTTCTGTGGTTGCCTACTTTAGGGTGCTAAGTCACCGGATCTATTTATTTGAGTTGGTAACCCTGAGAAATTGGTAGGGATGAAAAAGAAAAAGAGGGTAGGGGTTTTCCAGGATTGATTATTATGTTTTTAGCTGTTGAGAGATGGAGTAAAATTAGGGTTGTAATTTTATGTTTGTTATATGAGTTTATTTTGTGAAATATAAACAAATATGATCATCTACGTTTTATTTGATACGACGCCCGGAGGCCCCAACAGTACCAAAAATGAATTTGATGTTCAGCGATATCCAAAAAATTCGGTTCGGTGGTACCCAAAAAAAAAACATCAATGAGTAAAATATTAAGGGCATAAATTAACAAACAGTGACATAACACAATATATAACTTCGGTAAAATTCTGGTTAGACACTTCTATCGAAAAAGAAGAAGAATTCTTCAGTTTTTATAGTATATTACGTAAGAAATATTATTGCACGAAGAGTAAGCCAAGCGCGACAATCCCACGAGTGTGAAAAATCAGATTCGCACAAGTGATGTACACTATTTGTCCTACCACTACGCAATAATTTTACCAAATAATGTACATTTTGTGTTTTTGGCAGGTTTGTTTTTAGTTTATATAAACAATCACTTTTGTATTAAAATAAAAAAAGTGTCTAGAGGTCCGTATAGTCGGACCCGGTGAAACCCTAATAGGTTCGTCTTGACGGATATCGTGCCTAATTATAAAAGGTTCGTCAATCGGCTGTTAGGATTTAGTTTCAAATAAATATAAGAAAAGATGAAAAAATAAAACAAGAGTCTAGAGAGCCAGCGTAATTAACCTGTGTATTTTAATTTATTTTATTAAAAGAAGTCTTGACTATCTAAATCTAACCTGTATGTTACGTGTCACTTCGCATGCCTTTTTTTGAATTTTGGCAACAGTGCGAAGAAAGAATGTGTGTATGTGGCTAATTACTTTGACTTTGTAAGATTCCACCACTGTTCTGTTCTCACTCTCTGTTACGAGTTATAATACATGTATAAAAAATATTCTTCGTTTTAATACAAAATAAATAGGCCTTAAGTGGCCTCTAAACAGTGTTTATTTTAATTTATTTTATTAAAAGAAGTCTTTATTATCTAAATCTAGCCTGTGTGTTAAAAATAACTTCCATTTATTTCGTAAAAAAAGATATCCTCACTAATCGAACCAGGAACTTCTATTTGTAACGCACACACGCTAGCATTAGACCACACCGTATCATAGTAATGAATAATCAGTTTCAAGTTAACGTACTACTGTTAGGCAGTCGGACCGTGCACATGCCGAAGCTCGGACGGACCTATTGGGTTTTCACCGGGTCCGACTAGACGGACCTCTAGACACTCTCTAAAATAAACATAAATATTGGTAATTAACGATTATTCAAAAAATTAACAACAACAATAAAAGCTAGTTTTTGTTGTACTCTTCAGTGTGATAAATGTTACTTTTGTAGCTTCTTAAAAAATACATAGTGATGGTTTGGGTTCAGTTCAACTTTTTTATATAGTGTTTTTCTTCAAACATTAATGGAAAAACTATAAAAAAATAAATTACGAAATTCAACAAAGCAAGAAATAAATAATTACCCAATCTGCTGGATTTTAAAGAGGTCGCCACGCGCCTTTTAAAAATTTACAGTCAATTGAATAGAAAATTGGTAGGGTACACATGTATAATTTTTTTCCAATTTTTCCCATTTTGTCTGCTTTTTTTCTTTTCTTTTCGATTTTTTCAGATTTTTTTCTAATTTCCTACCTATCTAGAGTTAAGCATTAAAAAATATTTCATTTTAAAAATATAAAACGAAATTGACATTGAGTGCTCTCAGTGTAGCTAACGAGCGTCCTTCTCATAAATGTTGCATTTTTTATTACATTACGTTAAGCTTTTGATAAGTAAAGAAAATAAAAATAAGTAGCAAAATCGGCCAATTAGTAGTTTCAAATTAATGGTGTTTAAGGGATCATTTTAGTGTAATATATCTAAAAAATTAGAGCTCTGACAATATTTTCTATATAAGGTTGCTAAAATACTAAAGTGACTTAATGATATGTCAGAAAATATTGTTTTTATGTCTGATATAAGCATATAAAATAAATCTTTTTTTTAATATATTCACAATATTGATGAAGTTTTGTTTAAAGATATCGGATTTTAAAAAATACGTATTTTTTTCTGCTTGGGATTACATTGCCCAAATCCATATTGCACCGTAAATCAAAATTTTATGTCGAGGTAAATTATAAACCTTTGTATTTCACATACAAATCCCGAATTGATACGGATTTGTGTTACACGTATAATTAATGTTTGCGTAAATATTAAAATTGACCATATAAAAGCGCGGCCAGGGTTGTATTTACATTTGTTTAATTTTTAATATTGGAACGGTTTTGTCTCATACTAGTAAAGGCATTTTCTGTAATACAATTTTTAGTTAATAATAGTAAATTCATCTTTTATGATATTCATCTAGATTTTGTTTTATAGATAAGCAGATTTTTTGGACATTGAGTTTGAATAATTAAAGCAACTAGATTTTGTAGAAATTCATCTATAACCTAATTTTAGGAACCAATTTGTACAAAATTGTATAAAAATCTATGTTTGCATTTATACAGTGTCATCTCCAAAGTATGCACCATATGGGAAACTTATTTATTAAGGGTTTTTCGACAACAAGTTATTCTTGGTAAAAGTTTGTGCATCCCCTAAAACCAAACATGCACTAACAAAATATAATAAAACATACGTAATATACGAGGAGCCTTCAAGAATTTGATTTTGAGACAAGAGTAAAGTAACCTTATTTATATATATTTTTAGTTGTTCAGCATTAAAAAATACATCTGGATTTGAAGTCATGTAAATGAAGTTTTATATTTTTAACATTTTTTTTTAAATCAGAACTACGAAAAAAAATTTGCTAAAATGATAAATAGACATCATGTTATTTTGTTGTTTTGTGATTTGATATTATTGAATATTAATTTCTTGTTACAAGACTGTATAATTTTGAGCAATTTTTGATATTAACAAAAAATAAAAATAACTTTGCACCAAAAACTTTGAAAATTATTTTACTCTTATTTTTACTTTTGTTTTCATGGTTCCCATTTTAAAAAAATTGATAAAAAATATAAAACTCAAAAATCAAATTTTTGAAGGGTCCTCGTATATTATGTGTGCTTTACTATATTTTGTTTGGTTTTACGGGATGAATAAAGTTATTTCAAGAATAAGTTTTTGTCGAAAAACTCTTTAATAAATAAGTTTCCTATACAGTGGTCGCCCAGTGGGCGAAATTCGAGGGTTAATTTATTAAAATTTAAAGTTTATGTCTATATTAATTTTTTCATGTGTTTCTCTATTTTTCTTTATTTTTTTTTATTTTTTCCTATTTTTTATTCTTATTTCCCCATTACCCTATTTTTGCCTATATTTTCCTATTCCTATATTTTTCATATTTTTTCCTACTTTTTTTTCTGCTTTTTATTGTTTTTTCCTATTTCCCCTATTTTTTCAATTGCTTCTTTTTTTATTTTTTATATTTTTTCATGTTTTTTTCTGTTGTTTCCCATTTTTGTCCATATGTTCCTATTTTTGCCCATTTTTCCAGTTTTTGTCAAGTTTTGCCTATTTTTTCATATTTCTTCTATTTTTCTCTACTTCTCACTGTGTTTTTATTTTTTTCCTAATTTTATCAATTTTTTCCTGTTTTTCTCTGCAAGTTTTTCGTATTTATTCCTATATGTTTTTCTGCTTTTTCCATTATTTTCTATTTTCTATTTTCATACTTCTTATTTTTACCTATATTTTACTATTTTTATCTATATTTTACTATTTTTACCTATATTTTACTATTTTTTCCAATGTTTTACTATTTTTACCTAAAGTTAACTATTTTTCTCCATTTTTTACCATTTCTCCTGTTTTTTTCCTATTTTTATTACTTTTCCTGTTTTTATATTTTTTTCTACTTTTTCGATTTTTTTTCATTTTCCCTATTTCCCCCAATTTTTTCCTGCCTTTTTTTCTATTTTTTTACAATTTTCACTGTTTTATACTGTTTTTTACTATTTTTTACTGTTTTTTTCCCGTTTTGTTCTATTTTTTCCCATTTTGCCAATTTTCCCCTATTTTTTCTGTTCTCTCCGATTTTTACCTATTTTTTCCCATTTTTCCTATTATTTTCTTTCCCTACTTTTTCCCATTTCCTATTGCTTCCCATGTTTTCTGATTTTCCAATTTTTCTTAGTTTTCTGTTTTTACTTATTCTTTTTTGTGCTTTTCAGGTTTTTTAATATTTATTCCCAAATTTTTGTGTTTTTTTATTATTTTTTTTATATTCTTGCCGATTTTGAATATTTTTCCCCATTTTTTCCCATTATTCTATTTTTCTCTATCTCTCGCTATCTTCTTTACGTTTTCTCGTTTTTTTATTTTTTCCATTTATCCTAGTTTTCCGCATTTTTCCATAATATTTCCTATTATTTGCCATTTTTTCCTCATTTCCGTATTTATTTCTTATTTATTCTTGCTTTTCTATTATTTTCCTGCTTTTCCTATTTTTCCCTATTTTTTCCCATTTTTCTGTTTTTACCATTTCATACATTTTTTCCTATTTTTTAACTATTCAAAAATTTTATTTGTTTTCATATTCTAATAAATTATAAAATTAAAACACTATAATAGACCAATTGTACAGTTAATCCATTCCTTTTTTTCTTCTTCTTTTCCCGTATAAGAAAAGTTAAATTTTAGTACCCAAATAAAAAAATACCAAACTAATGTGAAAGGTAAAACGAGTCCTTTAAGTACTGTTTTTCTTACTATTTACCTTTTCATATTCTACCCAGTACAAAATCGTTATGTGAATATAAAAGAATATTTTTGTTCTTATATTTCTTTGTTATCAATATTTTTTTCATCTCATACTATTTATTTGCCTTTTCTATTCTATTGATGATTTTTGTTTCTTGTTTTTCCATTTTCTTAAATTGTTATTTTTGTGTTTTGATATTACCACTATTAAGTAGCGTCCGTCTGTCTGTCCGTCCGTCTGTCACACCGATAACTCTGTTTTCAAACATGATATACCTGTACTGAACAAAGTAGCTGAGCTACTTAGATACTGTTAGCTTGCTGGGTTTATTTTTATTTTTACTTACTTGATTCCATATCTTTTTGTTTGATTTTTCTTATGCTATTGTCCATAAAGCATTAAAAAGAAGATAAGCAGCAGGTAAATCAAAAAAGAAGATTACTATCATTAGTAGATAATATTTTTAAGTGCACGTATTATCAAACCAAGCAGAATACTTTCTAGTTTGGTTTGCGTTTAATTGAATCCCAGAGAAAGACAATAGTATGTGCCCAAAATAACGACAAGTTGTGGGATCCTTTATAAACAAAATCCTGTCTGCTAACTCAAACATTGGTTTATTTGTAGTCCACCGGTTGTTCTGTCCGTTTTAATGGAAAACGTTATTGCAAATTATTCGCCATGCCGTTAAAGCTACTCACACGATCGCCGTTCCCCATGGTTAATTTTATTTTGATCTAATTGTTTTAAGACCATTAATCAAATTTACATTTCTATCTATCTACAATGCTATCTATTAGTTTTTTGATATCCCTGTTTGGTTTATAAGACCGAAAATAGAAATTGATATAAGTAACAAAAACTAAAAAAAAAAATAGAAAAAACTAGGAAATAGAAAATATTAAATACATAAGTAATTCTTAACAAAATTCGAAAATTTAAAAGTTATAAAACCAGGACATTTCTACAAATGACAAAAATCAGTAGCACTTGAAAAATGTAAAAGAATATATTAACTATATAAGAAACAGACCTGTGACGAGCACTAAGCATTCAAAAAAAGTGCTTAAAAATTACGAGTACTTTCATGAATTAGAGCACTAAGCAGTCTAAAAAAGTGCTTAAAGTTCAGGAGCATTCAGCACTGGAAGTGTCTGTTGGCTTATTTATAAAAATGGAGTAAATATAACAAAACTGCCTACAATTAGTATATAGGAACCAATATCCAAAATTGTAATTTATTTCTGAACTTTTTAAATATAAAAACAAAGCAATTTTTATTATTTTTGAATACAAGAATAAAAAAACGGAATAAAATACACGTAACCGACTTGTTTTCTAAATATTGGCGTCTGGACTAAATTAATGTCTTATGAAACTTGTATTTTAATGTACTAATAAAAGTAGCAAGCTAACAGTATCCAAGTAGCTCAGCTATGGAGAGACGGACAGACAGGCGGTTGCAAAGTTTACTTGAGCCACTAAAAATAACAGGCGGACGAGCTAAGGTGATAAGCTATCTATTACCTAATAGTCCAGTAAATAAAGGACTGAAAAGGTCGAAAGCTGTAAGTAAAACGCTGATGATTTCCCACATAGCGCAATTTGTAGGTCATTGCAGGTGTTTTAAAATGAGAAAATCCTTAACGCGTTGTAGGTAACGGAAGGGGCTGAAAATGGGCCCCAAAACCTGGAAAATGGGTTTCCCGCTAATATCTGGCTAAATATGCCAATTAGAGAATTTTTGTTCAGACAAAAAATGAAGATCAGCTCATTCTCTACAAAAATGATCCCTTCCAATTTTTTCGCAATGCCAATATTTTTTGCACAATCAGACTTCGAGAAATTAATAATTTTCATATTGAATAGATATGGTAGTTTCTTGCCGAATTTCCGCTCGATGGGGTTGGAAATGCATTGATCTTCATCTTTTGGACATTAGAGGCCAATTGCAGATGGCGCCAGCACTTTTGCTCCTCTCGCTAAATTACGGAGTCCTTAAATGAAAATCTCGGGAATATTCGATTATTCGACAAGAATAACGTAGAAATTTCTCACTTTAAACACTTCTTCTTTTTTTTTATAACTGAAAATCCTTGAATATTATTTCTTGTAGACAAGAATAACGTGGAAATTTCTCAGTTTAAATACTTCTTCTTTTTTTTATAACTGAATTAATTTAATGAAAGATATTTATTTTATTTTAGATAAATAATTCAAAATAAATTCTGAAAAAATATCATCAGTACATCAATAATCCGGTCAAGCCGACGAAATAAAGAGCGGGGAACAAGAAATGGTTAAACAAAAAAAGGCCGGTTTTGACTCGTGTGACCAATTTTCCCCATTACTTGACAATTATTAGACTCTATTAAAAATAAAAAAAATATATTTGAAAAGTAGACCATCTAAGCTTTAAAATGATGTGCATTGGAAATCAATATAACGGATCATAAGATTATAATTCGCGCTTGTTCCGAAGATTCTCTGGAACTCCGAAATCGGCTAAAACATACAAATAAACAAATCAATGGTGTATTAGAACGCAAGAAAAGTATTGCAAAAAAATTTCTGAGATCATTCAAGACCCCCCAAGGTCCCATTATCAAGGCAAAATTAGAATAAATGACTGTTTTTAAAGAAAATATGAATAAATTAATGAAGCAGTCTTTAAATATTGTTAAAAAAAACTTTGATCGCTTTTTTAAATATTTTTGACAAATACGAACTGACTCCAAGTTACATGGATTTGTAGCTACGGGTTTTCCCATTCCGATGAACTTTGAATCATCGAAAAATATTAATTTTTTCCCGAGATATGGCGAAATTCGTCAGTCCGGTTATACGTTAATTCATAGAAAGCGGAATTCCTGCAGGTAGAGCAGCAGCTGAAATGAGGGGACTTTTGAGTGCCATTATCTCGAAAACTATTGAATTTTCGAAGAAAATGATAAGGGCCATTGCTGATCTTCATTTTTGTCTGAACAAAAATTCTTTAATTGGCATATTTAGCCAGGTATTGGGGCCCATTTTCAGCCCCTTCTGTTACCTACAACGTGTTAAGAATTTTCTCATTTTAAAACACCTGCAAATACCTACAAATTGCGCTATGTAGGAAATCATCAGCGTTTTTTCTACAGGTTTGACCCTTCAGTTACTGGACTATAAAGCAGAGTTCCAAAATTCGAAACCGTTCTCAAGTTATCGCGAAGACAAACAGACAGACAGACGGGTGGACATTGTAAAGTCAACAAGTACCTTCGCTTAGTTTCGCTACTTAATACAACGTTTTTTTAGGAATTATTACACGGGATGTAGTTTTGTTACAATTCCGTATCGTATACTAATTAGGAGAGATGACGTCAGGACTGAATCGGTCGGACTGCAAAGCACAATTTTAAAATGTTATAACTGACCCCGCACGGAACAAACGGAAAATTGCCCAAGCGTAGGATGTAGTTTTGTTACAATTCCGTATCGTATACTAATTAATTCCGTATCGTATACTAATTAATTCCGTATCGTATACTAATTAGGAGAGATGACGTCAGGACTGAATCGGTCGGACTGCCAAGCACAATTTTAAAATGTAATAACTGACCCCGCACGGAACAAACGGAAAATTGCCCAAGCGTAGGTGTCATTATAAGGCCCTTAATAAGTGAAATTTCTCATAACTAGTTCAATAACTCCCTAATATCTCCGAGTATTGAACATTTTAACCGAGGGCTAGTTTAGGTATGTTCCGTGCGAGGTTCTTTGTTAGTTTTTGAAATATCTTAATTTCACTTTCACACTTTTGTTCAGTTTTGCTTCTTTTTCAGTTTCAGTCATAAAAAAAATGGTAAACTGAAAACAGCTTTTTTCGAGCTAAAAAGTCATAAAAAGAAATGATTCGTATTTGTAAATATTAAGTTGAGGGTGGCCGTCTGTATAAGAAAAGTCAAATTAAAGTTAAAAATAACAAAATTAGGATTAAAAAAATTCTTTCTTTAATGTGTTTCCATTTTTTTAAACTAGAATGGCAAATGCAAAAAAACATGCAACGTTAAATAAGTGTGCAAAATTTCATCTAAATCGGTTTAAAAAGTGGCCAAAATTAATTCGAAGATTGATAAAGGTATCAAAATAATAATAAAAAATTCAGTTCCAAATTTTTAAAATTAAAGTTGACCATCAGATTACGAAACGTCAAATTATAATTTTAATATAGTTTACAGTAAACTTGATTTACAAAAAAATCCCCATCCATTTTACTTTCCCGACCCACCTCCTAGAAGGGAAAGTATTGTGAACGAACTAAAAAAAAAATTCGAGACAAAAACAGAAATATCCATTTTCGGGTCCCCTGAGACGATTAAGACCATTTCCAGATGGAAGTCTGTCTGTCGGTATGTGTGTGTGTGTATTCTTCCACGATAGAGGCCACACGTTTAATCCGATTGAGCTGAAATTTGGCATATGTGTTTGGGTTACCCGTCGGAAGAACCCATTAGTTTTGTACGACATCTGTCAAACGGAAGTACCACTATCAAAAAATAACAGATGCAATATGTCGCGGAATTGGACATGCTATATGTCATTTGAAAGCCCTAGAAAAACTCTATTCAGAACAGTTAAAATTATTTCTCTAACTGTCACCTGTCAAAAATAAAAAAATGTCAAAATTTGAACCTTCAGCATTAAATATCTGAAGAAGTATTAATCCAATTGAGCTGCAATTTGGTATATGGGTTTGGGCTGTCTGTCGGAAGAATCAATTAGTTTTTGTACGAGATCTATCAAACGAAAGTATCACTATCAAAAAATGACAGATGCAATATGTCACGAATATGTCGTTAAAAAGTCCTTGAAAAACTCTATTCACAACAGTCAAAATTATTTCTCCAACTGTCACCTGTCAAAAATTAAAAAATGTCATAAGTTGAAACTCGTCGGGAAAATTTTGGGGCGACACAACCGATTTTTTAAAATTACTCCATTATCTTAAAAAAATGTATCAAAAAATGTTTCAATCAAAAATACAGCGGCTTGTGGAATAAACAGGGTATAAAAAATAATTTTTTTAAATATTAATAAATTTATGTAAAGATCATTTTTTATGCACAGTATTAAAAGAGATATGTGACTAGAATTGTTGTCAATAATAAAACCATTTCCAACACATATTAAAACGACCCCGCAAAATCCTTATGGAATTCTGAACATATGTTAATAATAGACCATTTATTTTTAAAGACTGAAACAATATTTTTAATTAGTTCATTCCGTTTTATGTCACATATTGTTCTTTTTTGATAAAAAAAGTATAAACTCTCTTACACCATCCCCTATTAAAACAATTTTTTCGGTAGGGGGTTAAATTCATAGTTTGGCTTTAAATATGTCTATTTTTTTTGTGAAGAAAAATAAACATTTAAAAAGTGTTATTAAAAGTGTCGCGTGTCTCTATAATTTTATAATTTAAAGATTATTATCCCCCATGCCCCACTTATGAATAAATTTTTTTATAATGTCTGGGTTAAAGGCAGTCCAAATCTAGCGTTTGCCGAGACTGGTAAAAATTGAACAAAATCCACCAATATTAATACATTCCCTTATAATTTTTGAATTGAGTCGGCAATTAATATTTTTTTATTTCTTTAAATAGGGGTTGGGGTTAAAAATGGGGGCTGATTTTTTAAGATTACTGTTATGCAATATAAACTAGAATAAAATATTTCACAATATTTTTCCCATCTTCAAAAATAAATAGTTCATTATGGGCAATATGTGAATTTAACTCCCCCCCCCCCTAGCAAAAAAACTATTCATATTTAGGGGTTGGCGCAATGTTAATATATGTTCAGAATTTCATGGACATCATCATCATCATCATCATTATCATCATCATCATCATCAAAAGTTAAAACAAATCCACCGAAACCCAATTTCCATAAGGATTTTGCAGGATCGTTTAGGACAATATAAATTATTCACTGAAAATTGATGATGGGCCGATATGGATTTTTTTGCCGATACCGATATTTCAGTTGCCAATACCGATAGTTTAGTTGACGATATCGATATATTATCGGTATCGGCACCACATTTTTAAAAGATCTGTAACTAAGCAATATACATTCAAATAAGTAAAAATTATCAGTAGTGGCAACGCTGTAAGCATCAGTAGTAAGTCAAATGGGTGTATTATACTGTAGTGCTCAGTGCGGCTGTCGTATATAAATGATTTGTCAAAAACTATGCTGGGCATAGTAAATTAACAATTTTGTATATTTTGTTATTTCATTGTAAATTTTTACAAATATTTACATTTTTTACAATTTTTTACAAATTTTACAATTTTCGAAATGTTTTAAATTTTCGAATTATTTTTTAATGTTGATTTGAAACTTGACATTTTTAAAATATTTTTAATTAATCGAATAATTTGGTTTTGTGAAATTTTCGATATATTTTTGAAATTTACGAATAATTTTTTAATGTTTTTTGAAACTTCGGCATATTTGAAATCGTTAAAATTCTTGAAATTTTTGATATTTTAGAAAATTTTGAATTTCTTGACATTTCTTTTTGAAATTTTTGAAAAAATTGCAAAATTTCACATTTTTCGAAGTTTTTGATAAATTTTTGGAATAATTTTTTAATGTATTTTGAAACTTTGGCATTTTTGAAATCGTTAAAATTCTTGAAATTTGGGAAATATTTTTAACTAATCGAATAATTTAATGTTTTTAGACAATTTCAATATATTTCAGAAATATTAGAATATTCTGACGTTGTTACTTTTTGAAATTGTTGAAAGAAATTTCGAAATTTCAAATTCTTCGAAGTTTTTGATATATTTTTGCAATTTTCTAATAATTTTTTAATGTTTTTTGAAACGTTTGCATTTTTGAAATCGTTAAAATTCTTGAAATTTTGGAAATATTTTTAACTAATAGAATAATTCAATGTTTTTATACATTTTATATATATTTCAGAAATTTTAGAATATTTTAATATTTTTACTTTTTCAAATTTTCGAAAAAAATTTCGAAATTTCAAATTCTTCGAAGTTTTTGATATATTTTTGCAATTTTCTAATAATTTTTTAATGTTTTTTGTAACTTTTGCATTTTTGAAATTGTTAAAATTCTTGAAATTTTCGAAATATTTTTTATTAATCGAATAATTTGATGTTTTTTTGACATTTTCAATATAGTTCAGAAATTTTAGAATATTTTGACATTTTTACTTTTTGAAATTTTCGAAAAAAATTTCTAAATTTCAAATTCTTCGAAGTTTTTGATATATTTTTGCAATTTTCTAATAATTTTTTAATGTTTTTTGAAACTTTTGCATTTTTGAAGTCGTTAAAATTCTTGAAATTTTGGAAATATTTTTAACTAATCGAATAATTTAATGTTTTTTGACATTTTCAATATATTTCAGAAATTTTAGAATATTTTGACATTGTTACTTTTTGAAATTTTTGAAAGAAATTTCGAAATTTCAAATTTTTCGAAGTTTTTGATACATTTTTAAAATTTTTGGAATACTTTTTTAATGTTTAACTTTGGCATTTTTGAAATGATTAAAATTCTTGAAATTTTGGAAATATTTTTAACTAATCGAATAATTTAATGTTTTTAGACATTTTCAATATATTTCATTAATTTTAGAATATTTTGACATTTTTACTTTTTGAAATTTTTGAAAAAGATTTCGAAATTTCAAATTCTTCGAAGTTTTTGATTAATTTTTAAAATTTTTGGAATAATTTATTAATCTTTAACTTTGGCATTTGTGAAATCGTTAAAATTATTGAAATTTTTTAAATATTTTTAATTAGTCAAATAATTTGATGTTTTTTGAAATTTTTGATATATTTTAGAAATTTTAGAATATTTTAACATTGTTAATTTTTAAAATTTTTGAAAGAAATTTAGAAATTTCAAATTTTTTGAAGTTTTTGATATATTTTTAAAATTTTTGGAATACTTTTTTAATGTTTAACTTTGGCATTTTTGAAATCGTTAAAATTCTTGAAATTTTGGAAATATTTTTAACTAATCGAATAATTCAATGTTTTTAGACATTTTAAATATATTTCAGAAATTTTAGAATATTTTAATATTTTTACTTTTTCAAATTTTCGAAAAAAATTTCGAAATTTCAAATTCTTCGAAGTTTTTGATATATTTTTGCAATTTTCTAATAATTTTTTAATGTTTTTTGTAACTTTTGCATTTTTGAAATCGTTAAAATTCTTGAAATTTTGGAAATATTTTTAATTAATCGAATAATTTGATGTTTTTTTGACATTTTCAATATAGTTCAGAAATTTTAGAATATTTTGACATTTTTTCTTTTTGAAATTTTGGAAAAAAAAATTGCGAAATTTCAAATTTTTCGAAGTGTTTGATATATTTTTAAAATTCTCGAAGTCCTTTTGAAATTATCGAAACTGTTGAATCTCTATAGACATTTTAATTTATTCTATTTTTTTGAAAGTTTGGAATTTTTAGATATATTTTCGAAATTTTAAAATTTCTTGAAATTTAGTTTTGTTTTTAAAATTTTCAAAATTATTAAATCAAGTTTATTGATGTTTTATTTAAATTTATTCAAAATTCAAACTAATGCCAAAATGTC
Source organism: Neocrepidodera transversa (assembly GCA_963243735.1). Taxonomy (NCBI): domain Eukaryota; kingdom Metazoa; phylum Arthropoda; class Insecta; order Coleoptera; family Chrysomelidae; genus Neocrepidodera; species Neocrepidodera transversa. The sequence continues at coordinate 11,984,270 of OY725347.1, forward strand.
TTAATATATTTTTCAATATTTTTGTCAAATAGAATAAAGCAGAATGCAGTATTTTCATTTTTTCCGATTCATGTAAAAATATATTAGAGGAAAAGAGTGATAAAAGTCAAAAAAAGTAATAAAATAGTTCATCTTAAATATGCTGATATATATTGATAAATTTTGCCGATACCGATAATCCACATAATTGGCAGATATGCCAGATCGGCCGATCACTACTGAAAATATTCAATGACATATCCTTGAAAATATTCCAAAAAATTATTCTAAAAAAAATGGAAACCATGTTTTTAAATATGATTTATTTTTTCCTGAATTTTTAAAAGGTACATAAGAATAATAGCGTTTGTGTTAAGAAAAAAATTGTTTAGATTTTTCTATCCCCAAGATAAAAAACATATAACTTCCCCCCGGTATTCTATATCACAACCACTGTGCGGTGCGATGTTATTTTCACCAAGTAAGATGTGATTGGCAAGAAGACGGCTCGAAGCGAGCGTCGAAGAGAAACAATCCATTGGGGAGTTTGTAAAGGAATTGGTCGAGTCAGTTCAAAGGTTGCCCAGCGCGGGTCCTTGGACACGTGGTGGTTTACAGTAATTGAGTTTGTCGCGCCTAACATTTGCTACTCCCCGGGGAATCACATGAAGATTCCACCGACGTGGCCTGCCCCCTATTGGGACTCAATCGGATTGTTTTTTGATTTTCCTATGAATGACATAACGATCGACAGCGACGGAGCGCTGATTTTTCTTCCCCTTGTCTCTAATATATTCTTTTTAATCAATTTTACTTCAGTGATTTTGGACTTCTTAATAGATTCTTGTTTTTAATATTTTTAAAAATCTTCCTGGTTTCATTGATAACAACTTTAGCTTTTTAATCGGCTGATGTTCCTTTGTTATCAGCATTTCGTGGCAAAGGACTTTTGTAAATAATAAATTCTACGTTTAAGTGAAGTAATATGTATTTACCTACTCCTAATATGTAACGTCAAATATTACGACACTGATATGAATTTAGTAATGATATACTTTACCGCACTAGTACGGTAAAGTTTAAAAAATATTTATTAATGCCACATTTTTGAAGATATCATACAGTTTTTACTGCACGCAAATTGGAATCTGTCTGAATAAATTTCTTGTAAAATTTACCCAAAAGATCATACTAATATTTGAAATTAAGTTAAAATCATATTTTCAAAAAACCCAGCAAGCTAACAGTATCCAAGTAGCTCAGCTACTGACAGATATACAGACAGACGGTTTTAGTTGACATAGGTCACTGAAAATAATAAAATTATAAATCGTTCTATCGATTGCTGAAAACAGAAATCCAAAATTCGAAGCCGTACTCGATTAATTATTGAGACAGACGGACATACAGACGGTTGTAGTTGACTAAGGTCATTAGAAACAATAGGGGTGCGAGCTAAGGGAACGATTCCTGAAAACAGAAATCCAAAATTCGAAACCGTTCTCGACTTATCACTGTGACAGACGGACAGACAGACAGACGGACGGACATTGTAAAGTCAACAAGTGCCTTCGTTTTGCTTTGGTACTTAATAACTACAAAAAAATTATGTAAATTAAATCATCCCAACATGTCTTGACTTGTATATTACTAAGTCATTGTAAAATATCTAGAAAGATCAAGCCAACGATTACACAATATTTTCTATCTCAATGTTAGGCGCTTTTCTCTTTAACTCCTGTATACTGCAATAAATATTATATCGAAAATTGTGCATATTACATAAATCCTCTAAAATATATCACACTATTTTTTGTTAGCCAATCAAATTAAGTTATGTATCTCCAGACAGTAAACGGATTTTCTGTAAGTCCATTATTAGCTCTGAACAGGGTTACCGAAGCTACTCCATCTGGAGTTGATCTAGTCCCTTTATTTTTTACTCCGCTACTACAAAAGATTGATTTCTACTCCGATTAAATGTATGGATGAATATGTAGTTCGAAAGGAACAGTTGCCGATTCTACAATTATTTTACGAACGTTGTTCGGCTAATGGCCGAATGCGTTAAGAGAAAATCAGACGAAAACCTGTCTTCTAGTTTTCTTTTTTTTTCTATTTTGACATTTGACATTTGGTATTTATCCGAGATATTAACTCAATCAAGCAATAAAATAAACACTATTGTATTTTAATTAAATCAATTTAAATACCTTATTTTATAAATCCATTTCCTCAAAAAATAATCGAAACACAAAATCAAAATGATAAACTCGCTATTATTTCAGTTTTAATTACATAAAATTGACAGGTAAAGAGGGAGACGAAAGATATATGACCAATGAAAACAACTCTTACGCCCTCCAACGGTGACAAAAAACAAAATAATTCACGTGTATAGTGATTCTCGTAGAATATATATCTGTGGCAATATCAGGTAACAGGTTTATTTTATCTTAACATATTAAATGAAATGGCCTTGAAACTACTCCACTTTCTATCTACTACTATTTTGTGGACTAGTGCGGCAACACTGGCTCTAAAAGACGTATGTGCTCGAAATGTAATTAATTTGTAGCAAAGTGATTTATTCAGTATAGAGTTTATTGAAATTGTGTTAAAAAGAATTTGTAGTAATTTCAACATTCAACACGTCCAGTGCAGATAAAAATAAGTGCGGCTAAAAGTGATTTCGTTAACATGTCCCAATCTCTGTTTAAGTTGTTTCAATGTTATTAATGTCTGTAATATTTTGTAAAGTTTATAACAAAATGTTTCATGCTTAATAAATAAGAAAAGCTCTTCGGAATTAAAACAGTTGTATCATCTTTTAAGTGTCGCAGTTCTATAAAAACTGCGTGGTCCTTCGCAAGTTCTCTTCATGTCCACTTTGAGATTAATTAACTATAATTCTTGGCTGCTAACCCCACTAAGAACTTTACCTTCATCATCCTTATTATATATTTTTACTGATTTTGCTTTTATACCGATTTGTATTGTTGAAAAAATTTGTTGTATAAGAAAAGTTTGTTCGTTATGGCGTCTAGATGTGCAGGAAATGAATTTTTTTAAATTTTTACTCTCCCGCTACAAATAACACACATATACTTTGGTAGTTTGGTGGTTTTTGAAAGTTTTTTCTAGTGAGAAGAGGCAACCGGTCGAGCTAGTTATTATGCATTATACTATTGTCGCCTGTAAAGTTTTTTTTTCGTTATTTTTTATTCTGAGAATAAAAAATTGAATCTTCAACGTGGTACTAAACGCATATTTTTTTTTACTAATGGTGTAATCCGCGATTAATAAACCAGGCGAAACGAATAATGCGCAAGCGTGCACCAAGGATGCAGAATAGAATTCGTTTTTTTCTAGACTCCAATGATGACTTGTCGTTATTAGGTACAACACAATAATAAAATCACTATGCATTGCACAGACAGCTACGATCCATAAATTGCAGTATTTGGTTATGTGTATAGTGACTGGTGACGTTTTTTATTAGTTTTGTGTTACAAAAGAGTTTTAAAAATGAAATTTGAACTATTTCTCATAAAATAGGGGCTTGGAAAATTCCTAGACCACTTAAGAGGTAAGATTTATAAATTAATCATATTAGAATATTCTCTAACTAGTTTTGTCTTGGTTAAACATAATTTTTATTTTAAATACGTAGATTTAAATAGAATCCATCCTTATTTTGAATTTTGTGTTTTGTTCAGATAAATTGGATCATTAATTTGTAAAACTTATCTCTAAAGCGATCCAGGAATTTCCCGAGCCTCCATTCTATGAGAAGTCCTTAAAATTTCATTTTTAAGTCACGGTTTTGTAACACAAAACTAATAAAACTTGTCACCAGTCACTATACAACTTTTAATACTCCTAATAATTTGGATTTCTAAGGTGATATTTTTGGTTACTAACGGTTACTGTATTCTATTTGTTATTAACGTTTTTAATTACCTTATTATTAAAGTTTTTATCCACTATAATTAAATTCTTAATAATGGTGAATAAACATTTTCCTTAGTATGTATTCTAGGCCCGATGAGGGCATTTTACCGAATCTAGTTGACAACCTTCTTCAATATTAATAAAATTTATTACTTCATCAGTATACCACATTTAAGATAATGGAAAACCTTTTGGAATTAATTATTTAATTAATAAATAACAAATTTTTGTAAATATTTGTTTATCTGATTGAATGTAAAATAATAAAAAATATTAATTATTTATTAAGTGGAAGGTCCAATTTTGATTTTTTGTCAATTAGAAGATCAAAAATAATTAAGTGCTCAGTGCAATCAAAGGAATTAAATATTCTGATAAACATGACTGAAAATGATGATTTTGATTGGTTTTATATTAAGATCAAAAGTTTTCAAATTTATTTATTCAAATTTTAAATCTCAAAGGTTATCCATATATTTTAGTATAATTCCAAATTAAAATATCTAATAATAGTGAGTGGATCGATTTACCGCAAAAATTTATTAAATCCATTAAAAACAATTACAAAATAAAATGTATATAGAAATACTATTTTCGAGAACCGACTATAACCCTATCAAATAACATTTGAAATTTTAATTCTATACTTCAAATAGAAATTTGTACATTTATTCATTGATTCCAGATCGATCAAAAACACTCCAATATTAAAACTTAAACTAATAATAATACTCATAACCATCAGACGAGAAAATGTAGGTAATAACATTTCTTTGAATACACGTAATTTTAATTTTGACAAATATTCCATTTATTTTCTAGGTTCAAATGTCTACAGGGTGTTTCATAAGTATTGGTAAATATTTTAACCATAGACTAAAATTAATAAGACACTTAAAGTCAATTGTGCATGTTTATACGTATACGCATCGAATTATGTTAATAAGCCCTTAAAGTCACTCATCAACCCAAACCTATACAGAACCTTCAAATGTCATATATCAACTGTCAAATCTCTTTAAAATTATGTTTTTATAACCCACCTTTTGTGTTTTTGTTTTGTTTGGATATTTTATTGTTATAAAACGAAGACTATTTCCTTCTCTGAGATATCTTTTCCACAAAGATCAATTACATTTTCCCATTTGTGGCCATCGACTTGGCTCTTCAAGGGAATTATACCCACCACTTTTCTTAAGACACGCAAATCGTCTTCAGGGGAATAGAAGATCAGGGGAATAGAAGATCAGGGGAATAGAAGAGACGTTTTTTTTTAACAATAATTATTCCGCCTGTCGACATTATAAATAACTAGATTCGTTATTACATTTAGAATAAATATATTAGATAAATGACAAATTATAATTAGGATGTAGGACAAAAAATTAAAAAAAGTTAAGAGTAAATAAAAAAATTGAGTTATAATTATAAACACTTTTCTCCACGTAAATATTTTTGACACATGCGTCTCCGGATACATTTTCCTTAGATTATATAACTCATCATAAATTTAACCAATAGCAGTTGCAATTCTACTTAGTTACCATGTATTGATAAATGAATATACCCTTGACGACGTGGTATAATCGTTTTGGTGATTCACATCCTTTCATCTTGACAAATTTGACATATTAAAATAATGTTTGATGTTTATACCAAGCAAATATCAACAATATAATTCGTTATGTTTCGTTATATAATCGTACCGAATACCACGCGAGCATACGAAAAGAATATTTATACTGTCCTTCTCACTTGACGTATTTTTTTAAAACACCACATTTTTTGCAAATGGAAGAGACAAATATGAGAAAATGTATACTAGCTAATGAAATGTTACTGGCAGACATTTTTCCACTTCTTCCCCTATTTTTTTTTCACTTTTCCCCTACCTTTTTCCACTTTTTCACTGATTTTTTATATTTCAAACTTTTTTTCCACTTATCCCTGATTCATTTTTTCCTCTATTTTTTTTATTTCAATTTTTTTTTGCAATTTTTCCACCATCCTTTTTTCTCCTCTACTTTTTTACCATTTTTTTATGTCATATTTTTTTCCAATTTTTTTTCCCCATTTTTTTTTTAGACATTTTTTTACACTTTTACCCCTACATTTTTTAGTAATTTTTAGTTTCAGACTATTTTGTTCTCCTGTTTTTTTCACTTATTTTTGTATGTTTCCAACTTTTTTGCCATCATTCCTCCACCCTCTTTCCCCTACTTTTTTAATAATTTCTTTGTGTTCCACTTTTTTTCCTTAAAACTTTTTTCACTTTCCATATTTTTTTTCATCTTCCCCTACTCTTTCCATGGATTTTTATTCTACCCTTTCCTCTACTTTTTTAGACTTTTTCTCACACATTTTTTACTAATTTCTTTGTTTCACTTTTTCCCTTTAAACTTTGTCCATTTCTTCCCCTATTTTTTTCCCTTTTCCCCTACTATTTTATTCTATCCTTTCCCCTACTATTTTATTCTATCCTTTCCCCAACTGTTTTATTCTATCCTTTCCCCTACTTTTTTATTCTATCCTTTCCTCTACTTTTTTCCACTTTTTCTCATACATGTTTTACTTATTTTTTTTGTTCTACTTTTTCTTCTTTAAACTTTTTTCTACTTCTTTCCCTATTTTTTTTTCATTTTTCTCCTACTTTCTTCCACTTTTCCCTAATTTTTAATTCCACCCTTTCCCTGACTTTTTTCCACTTTTTCTCCGACATATATTTTTACTAATTTCCTATTTCTTTGTGTCAAAAACTTCTTTCCACTTTTTCACTAATTTGTTATAATTTAAAATTTGATACTTTTTCTTTACAAATTTTTCGTCTACTTTTTTTTCCACTTTTCTCGCCGCAGCCTTTTTTCCCCCTACTTTTTTGGTTTCAAACTTCTTCCTTAATTTTTTATATGTAAATCTTTGTTCCAACTTTTTATTTCCAATTTTCTCCCTCTCCCTTTCTATCATTACCAATGGAGTGGTAAGGGGGGAAGATAGTGGGAAAGAAAAAAATAATTACTCAAAAAAGTGATTTTTTTCGTAAAGAAATTGAAAATTTGACAAAAACTGACAATAATGAGAAAAAATGGTTAGTTTTAGAAAAAAAATGGGAAAACGGGGTAATTTCAAGAAAAAAAGTGCGAAATTTGGAAAGTAAAGAGGGGAAATTTAAGACAAAAAAGTTAGAAAACTTGAAAGAAAAGGGGGGACATTTAAGAAAAAATAACAAAAATGAAAACATAAGGGGTAATTTTGAAAAAAATGGGGTAATTTTAGAAAAAACGGAGTAATTTCAGGAAAAAGTGACAAAAATTGAGAGAAAAGATGGGAAATTTGAGACAAAAAGTGACAGTATTTGAGAGAAAAGAGGGAAAATTTTGAATGAAGAGGAAATAAGTAAATAAAGGGTAACTTTGAGAAAAAAGGGAGTAATTTTATAAAAACGGGGGTATTTTCAGAAAAAAGTAACAAAGTGAAGAGGAAAAATTTCAGACAAAAAAATTAACAGCATTTGAGAGAAAAGAGGGAACATTTATTTCGTAAAAAAATATATATCAGGAGTCGAACCTGGAACTTTCATATGTAACGTCTACACTCTACCACTAGACCACACTTTCAAGTTAACGTACTATAAAAGCCGATTAGAGCGAAACGAATAATGCGCAATAGTTTTAAATTCAAAACCAAAGAATCTACTGAAATCTACTAAAATTATCAATTCTACTAAACACCCTCATTTTTTTTAAAAATCTACTAATTTAGTAGGAAATCTACTAAAAACGGTAACTCTGGTCGCTTATGTCTGAGCGAGGCTTGTAATGAGGGAAATTCCAATTTAACGTTGTATGTACATTAAATAAAACCCATATTAAGAATTATTTTAACGGTTATAAGAATTTTCATTAATGTAAAACTATGCGAATGTTGTTGCCATGAACAATGTTGTTGATAACAATTAAAAAAAATTGACACCGATAACAAAAAAGCTTATTGTTCAACTTTTACTATGGTATTCTGTTATTTAACGTGGAATTCGGTATTGTTTTCACGTACTAAAATTTATCGAGTTATCGTTTATCTAACCAAAAAGCGAAACATGCAACATACGTTATTTGACAATAAATTCATAATTGTGTACTTCTAACAGAAAATGTTTGTCGCTGCCTTACATATTATGCCTCATTTCTAAAGGATAATCCTCATGTTAACTAGATTGTTTGTTAAGAATTTTAATAAGATTAACATTTAAATTGTACCTAATTACACTACACATTCAATTTATATTCATATTAAAAATATTTTTCTATTGCTTAATGTTTTCAATGGAGACTTATACAAATATATATTTTCTAGTTTAGGATGTATTGTATCCTACAAGATATAATGCTGGTATTTTTTAAAATAAATTAGAAAAGTCTTCCATGTATAGAACCAAATAACTTAAAAACTTTAAATGAAAAACTGTCGAAACAATTCTTACGGTTACTTTTAAAGTTTAAAAAGGATTTGAACGAGGGTTTCATTATTTTGATACAGGGAATAATGTTTATAAAAAGATTTACAATATATTTGTTTTCTTTTACGTTTAAATTTACTCTTGAATTTTTATCGAGGGATAAATTTAACGGAAAATATACACAGAAATTATTCAATCTCTTTATACCCTTTTTAAATTAATTAATTGTTAGTAAAATAAGGGACAGCAAAAATCAGATTACGAACTGTGGTTAAGAGCTGTTGCCCCAGTGAGTCGACTAGAAATACGGAAAAACGTATTTTTAATATAAAATTTACAATTTTCAAAATAGGTTTTTGAATTTTTTTATACCAAAAGTGTGTTTTAAGGATTACCTGACAACATTGTAAGTTTAATATTACTATAATAAAAAAAAAGTTCAAGCAGTTTGTAGATAATTGGTATCACGTGAATTTGTATTGAAAAAAATTTAAATTTTTTAGTTAGTTTACAACATATATCAAGAATTAAAAAAAAAATAGAAAAATGGGAGAACCCTAAGTTTAAACAAATTTACTTTAATTTTTGCTAAATGTTTGTGATACAAATTGTACAAGTATGTATTATTTAAAAAATAAAAAAAGAAAATTTGTAATACATTGAACAATAAGTGCCTAGCGTTTAAAATAAGAATTGCGAAATCATCATTTTTAAAACCAAATTATTTTTTTTTCTGGACCATGTTGAGGTAATTTGTTTCATATTTTAATGTTGTCAGGTAGTACTTAAAACACACTTTTAGTATTAAAAAAATCGGCTGTGTCACCCCAGAACTTTCCCGGTTCGACCGTAGAGAATATGTTATTTATTATTATTATTTTAATTACAAAATACTAAGCATTACAATAATTTATGGAACACATTAAAAATAGCGAGCCGATGGTGAATACGTCTACTGAATTGATATTTCAATGTTGATAATGACATATTTAAAAGAAATATTGGAGGGAATATACACAAAATTTGCTAAGATTAAACAAAGTAAATTAATCTTGTATTAATAAATATAAAGTTCAGTGAGGGTTAAAAGCATAAAAATGAACTATAATATGTGCCGGTGTAAAATTTAAGATTACAGTGCAATTCTACCTCTGTTTTGTAAAAAAGCAACTTATTGTAAACAAAGTAAATTAAAAGTTAAAATATTAATAAACAAGCTATACTCTTAGTCAATTTTAAAAAACAGTTATTTTTAAAAATAGTTTCAATCTTACTTCAATAAGATTTGGTCCTTCAATAAGAATAATATTGTGATTTATGTAATCTGTTTAACTTTCCACTCGAGATTGTCTTAGCTAGAATCCCGAACAAAATCATTTTTTTACAGTACATTCTATGAAGGATATTTTATACATAAACAAAAACAATCTGAAACAGACCCGGCATGATATAATGCAGAACTCATATTGGGCTTCACCCTCGGTCAATTTAGATTTTCTTTCAGCGAAGGTGAAAACGATCAGAGTGGCGAAACTTTTTATAAAAATTTAAAATTGCTAATATAATCAACATTTGAATAATGAGTTGTGATCTGATTAAAAAAAATCTTTTTCTACTACCGTGTGTAAATTACTAATTGTACACATGGGTAAAATGAAATTCAGTATGTAAAATGAAATACCAGTGCGTAAAGTAAATGTTACGTTTTTTTCTATGCCACCCTGTATTTTCATTATTCCTCTGCTCAGTATATCTTAATTTCAGACTCGTTTGAAATCACTTCTTATTTTCCTCGCGTCGTGTCCCCACTCCTCTTGGTATTACTGTAAAATCTCTTTCCCATGTTAACAATCCTCTCTCTTTGCCTCTTCAGTCAGAATAATTGACTTTTATATCGCTTGTGTCGCTTATTGAAGTTTTCTTTTCTTCCCCTCATTATATAGGGGTTTTTGGACAGACCATTTATTTTTTCTGTGTCCGAACGTTTTTTTTTGATATAACAGTTTTTTTTCTGGGACTGAACGTCTTTTTTGGAACGAGCAAGTTTTTTTTTCTCCTTTGGGACCGAACGCTTTTATTTGGAATAAGTCTTTTTTTCTTTTGGAACAAGTTTTACCTTGGAACGTGACTTCTTTTACTGCCGGATCCAAGAAATTTTAGAAGAAACTCGAAGACAAGCCCAAAACCAAGCTAAGTCACATTTTCCAAACAAATAAAAAGAAAAAGTCTCTGAAGGATTATTAAAATTTTCTTATAAAATAAAACAATAACGTTTAATTTGAGTTTCATTTCCTTAAACCAACAAAAAGAAAAAAAATACGGATTTTGAAATTTATCATAGTTTTTTTGTCAATTGTTTCTAAATACATAAAAAAATCAATTTGGCGTCCAAATTTTTTATTAATTTAATATTTTACTTTTTGATATATTTCAAATTCTATTCATGGAACGAACCCATAATGCAAAGGATTGAGCTTAAATCACATTTATTACTAAAACACTTTTATCAACAAATTAAAATAACGTTTCATAAAGTATTTTACGCACTAGTGCGTAAAGTAGATTGCTTATTTTTTACTTAATACCTACATATTTTTTGGTAGTAGAAAAATATTGTATGCAACTGGTGTGTAAATCGCCTTTTTTCACTCATTCACACATTCGTAGTATCACTTTACACACTTTAACAATATATACTAAGATGCAAGTACAGAGAAAGAACATTGTTTACAAAATATAAAGTGACCTTGTCCCCTCAATGACAATAATGAACGATTCCGTAGTACAGAACCACCTTGGTACTAGGTTCATAAATAGTGTGTAGTAAATTCACTAAATTTCAAGAATCTTTTCCGTAATGTAGACTGTGAGGAGTTGCTAATTTATAAATTTTAAAATCTTTTAATTATACATTCCTTCCTAGTTGTTATAAAATCGTTCTACGCTATTTACATACCGAATTTGCTTGTACGGTATAAAACCTACTAGTGAGTTATTATAACTCACGCAGTTTGTTTATGGAAACTATTAATTGTTCAAAAGCAGTTGAATAATTAATGTATAATTTAATAGGAGTAGATACAAATAAATAAGGGATTATAATACCTTCTAGAAGAACAGGAGCAACAGATAATTTTTATATTAATTTCTTTTTGGTAATAAAAAGTTTTTTAGCCAATGAAATGTTAGATACAATTGCGTTTATTGAAGACCGAACAAATTGCGATTTATAATCATAAAATGTATAGAGGAATATAGCGAAATCGAGATAAAATGTGCTGTTGCAATGACTAATGACGGATTAGACGGAATCGAAAGCCATTCTGAAACCGAGCCAAGTGTTTTATTTCGAAAGGCGTTTTAACAATTCAGAAGTAGATGCCCCGTGACCTGTGGTAATCGAAAAAGGTATTTTTCACGAAAAAAATAAGGACTTGGTATAGGAAAAATGGTTTTTGTAGGTGATCTAAAATAAAATTACTAAAAAAATTATTAAGTGCAATGACCGTCTCGTAATGGATCTATCCAGTGATTTTTTTTAATATTTTTATCTTATAACATTGGTCTATTGGTCTGCAAAAAACATTTTTTTCTTCTATCCTTATTATTCCCATGAATAACAATCCTTAATGCTATATTTGCACCTTTTGAATATAAATTTTATAAAAAAGATATGTAACACATATAATATGTATCTAATATTCATTTTTTTTTAAACTTTATTTTTTTTTTACAAGGTGGAATCAAATACTTATAACGGTAACAATAATTACAAAAAAGTTAAGCAGGATATCTATCTAGTAATATAATTCCAGCTACTTTCTAGTTCTTTTTTTCGTTTCATTTAATCAATTGGACTTTCATGTCAAATTGATCAACAAAAGTCGGCAAGCATGCTTTCAGACCTTTTCCATTATAGCGCCTCTCTATATGAAAACTTTGTTCATCTTATATAGCACCAATATTTTCAGGAAGAAATCTAATAGACGAAGAGGTATAAGGTACGCAATAATTATGGCTAGATACGTTTCATTAGCTCTACCGAACATTGAGTGGCCAATCTGCCAACGCGCTTATGAAGATTAAAACAGGGGTGGGTGATCAAAAATGATAAATTTAATTTAAAAAAATGATAAACCTCACGGATAAAAACTATATAAATATTAAGTGGCCTTAATATATGTGACAAAAAAGGATAAAGCTCTTAATTAAAAATTATTGGAAGTAATTACTGAGTTTTCAGACAAAAAAACGGAAATTTTGAATACTGAGGAAATTTTGAATACTGAGGAAATTTTGAATACTGAGTCCAATTCTGTAGCTGTAATTCATTTTTAAAATTTGAATATCGAAGAGCGTGACTTGTGACGTGTTCCAATTGAAACATTGTATTAGTTTCTTTTTTTGAAGTTCTAATATAATTTTGGAAATTTAAAAGAAAATTTTACATAAGAGATGGACAAAAGTGATTACAAATTTTTTTTTAAATAATCAAATAAGAAAATTATTATTTCAAAAAAAAATATAAACAGATGAATAAAGAAAATAATAAACAAAAAGTCAATTAGAAAGATAATTTTTGAATGTCAAAGATATGCAAATATTAATTAAGAAAATTTGTATGTTCTAAGGAAGAATAAATCTGTATACCAATAAATCTATAATACAGGGTAGGGTAGGCGCAATTAAAATCTGAAAAATTGGGATATGAGGTTTTCGCGGATGCCCAATCGATCTAAAATATTTAGAACAACCAGCAACTTCCGGTTATACCGGAAGTGAACATTAACTTTTTTATTTTAAATGGAACACCCTGTATTTGTTTACATTTTTAGATTTGACCTGAAAAGCTGATTTCAAAAACCTATTATAACTATATATTATAAAATGAATTGTTTTGTAGTTATAGATAAACGACATAAAATCGGATAAAATGGCTTACATGTCCCTATCTTAACTTTTTGAGTTCTACTTGGTGGCAGAAGAACAAAATATATACAGGGTGATCAAAAGTACACAATTTTATTTTAATTTTTTCTTAATTTGACAGTCCTTAAAATTTTTTCATTACGATTCAAGTAATTAAATATTTTATATTTCCTATCTGTATGCTATTTTTAATCAGAAGAAATCGTTTATGAGGGGGGGGTGAGCTAGTTTTTGTGACGTAATATTTGTTAGAGGGTCGCTAAAAGTGTGATTTAGCGTGACGATGGTGGGGGTCGGCCCCTAATTTGTTAGGTTTATTAATTTTTTCATTTTTATAGAATTCACTGAGATCATTGGTTAAATAATGTTTATCATTACAATATTTTGCTATGTTGCCATATCAACAAAACTGCCAACTCTCGTTGTCACTTGTTATCTTTAATAGAAGCAGATAAGTATAAATCGTAAATAAACTTGCCAATGCTGTAGAAAGTAACGCGTTAATTATTAGTCAAGAAACAGCGCTATGTTTAAAATATATTAATAACTTATTATTGATATTATAAGAAAAATGAAAATCAAGATAAGCAACTAATTAACTCTAAAAAATGTGTTTTAGAGAATGTTTTTTATTTGGAATATCCTTTATTTTATTTTAAAACAGCATTAATGCGTTTCGCTAAATTGAAATCAGTACACTTAAGCATTGTGCATATCGTGGCAAAACAATTATTGTTAATCTAGATTCCGCCCCACCTAAAGTCGCGCCATTTCTGAGCTCTTCTAATTACTTTCAATTAGTTTTATGAGCAATAATTTCAGATGTGATTGCACGCAATTAAAAACACTGTTGGAGCTTTTTGTTGATTAAAAATTTAATACCGGTGCATAAATATACTCCGGCGGATTATCATCCGGATTTTAACCGCTATTTTTTTTTTGTTTATTTGAATGATTATTAGAGAATGTCGACTTGCAACGCACTAGTGAGATAAAATACGAAAAATTTTAGTGAAGGGTATTAAAAAATGATTGTGTTTTGTTACATGTATTTATACACAGAGAATTGTAGGAATTATTAACCAAAAAAAATTATTTTAAAATTAATAGTTAATAGTTAATAAAAATTATTACAATCTAAAAATTGAAATAAAACACAAAGTAATGTACCAGACAATGTGATAAATGTAAAATTTGACAATCGGCAACTAGTTTCGGCTAAAAAGCCATCTTCAGGCGTTGTAGTCAGAACAAGAGGCGAATTAACAATATCAACAAACTTACCATAGGTATAAAAAATTATAAGTTAAAATTTAGCATATTAGCATAAATAAAAATTATATTCACTAACCATAAGCGGAAAAGTATGGGACATAAAAAAATATAAACTAATACTAGGAAGTAAAAAAATTAAATTAATCGTTAAAAATCGAATAACAAACCCGGATTCTAATTGTAATTCAAATCAAAGGGTACAAGAACCTTTGGAGGCCGGGGGACACATGTCGTCCTATTCCGGTCGATAGAAAAGAAATCAAAAAGAAGTTACACTTCGTGTAACTAAACTTAAGGGATTCGGGAAATTCTGAAGCCCAAAAAGGACTAGCAAACTGGAAGAGGTGATCATTAGGGTCAACCTAAAATTTACTGGACTAAAAGTAAAGCAGGTGAAAAGATACCATGTACAAGACACATTCAGCGAAATATTCGAAAAAAAAGTCAAATGACGGACGGTAGGGTGCATAATAGAATTATAAATTAAACATAACCTGATAAACTAGTTTAATACATTGTTAAAAAGTAAAAATTTGAAAAAGTAATTTTGGAATATTTTTTGAAAAACTTACTATTAACCAATACAAACGTAAGGTATAGGTAATTGGAAAAACAGAAGAAGAAAAGGAGTAAGAAGAGGAGCAGTACTGAGTAAAAATTAACAAATGTCAAACGAAAAGAAAAGAAGAATAAGAGGCAAAAGATTATGGTTTATATCAAAACCAAAATAAAGGAAAAATCGGAGACTAAAGATGCATTTTCATAGATCCGTTATACGGTATTCGATTCGGAATCGTATTGTTATTTTTCGGACAATATAGTTACTTTTCATTTAAATTCTAGTAACTTTAATGACAACTGACAGTATAAATGTCGCTATCGCTAGCTGTTGTCATAAATATATGTATTCAGTACTGTGCTGAACGCTCCCTGAGCTTTCCTTTTTTTTATAAATGTCTCTTATTCAAAATTGTGGTGAATTTCTCTTCTTTTTCCTTCTATTTAATAGAAGAACCGAAATTAATTTCAAATTATTTGTTTGTATTTTTGCATCGTTTTATTAAACTAGGGCTCATCATGGAGGAAAGATAAAAAATAATAGTATTATTATGATTACTATTCTTAAAAATGTCACGAAATACTTTGACAAGCAGAAAAAATAAAATAAAATAAAAATTCCCGATTTCGGATATAAAAGTTGAAAACTATTTAACTTTTTACGATATCGGACGAAAATAAAAACATTCGGATAAACATTTGGCGCGCTGTCAACTTTTAAGACTTCCACCAATCGTAGCACTTTCGGACAATCGTATCGTCGGATAACGGATCAATGGAAATGCACCTTAAGGATGACATAAAATTTTAGGGAAGACAACTACAAATCATGATGAAAGGGGGAAGAGACAAGGAAAAGGAAACCTGGGACCAATTGGACCAGAGAAACGGAACGAACTGGAGGAAAGAAATGTTCTTTAATTCTAGTTTCCAACCTTCTACTAGACTAGCCGATATAAACTGCATTGTAGCATTGTAATTTGAAGGTTTGTAAGCACACATTTTGTGAAGCTGAGGAATAAGATTTTTGGTGTTGACCAAGAACGAATGAATGTTATTGTTGGTCCTGATAGCTACTTTAATATTAAGTTTAAGAAAAATTTTTCAAAGTACATGAAATATTGCCAATAAAATGTAAAGAGCCAGAGAAGATTTTTTCATCTTGTAAAACTATATAAATATCATTCAACTTATTGATAATGTCAAGGGGAAAATTATTATTGACAGCTAATTGTTTGATAAGTTTGAAAGGTTATGGAACAGGGGATTCCTAAGAATCAGTAAGTCTAAGAACTGTAGTATAATATCAGATTCTAATTCTTTGTATTTAGAAAAGAAAGGAAATCTAATGCTTCTTATAATAGACCTTAAAAAACAACAAAACAGTTGTATTTCAGCTAAGAGATTATAACCAATAGCTAAACCAGAAGCTGTGTTTATTTACTCCTTAGTACTTTCCAGGGGTCCTGATGGTGTTTATTAATGCCTTAGCGGTCAGAAGTTCGAGCATTACTAGCTTTAATAGGTTGTTAATCTAGGTATTCACTGCGAGGAGTACATTACTCGGGATCAAATCAATAAAGTACAAAATAACTGTCTTTATTCAAAACTGAATCCGGCGAGGAAGGAAAAGATGTGCAATATGGTTCTTACTCTGATGTGTCAAACGGTACAGGCATCAAGGTTGGCGTGGTAGTCGGAGTGAGGGTTCCGGCACAACTGAACTTAGCTCCTTTAGCTCTACCTATCTCTAATGGTCACTGAATTGGTACTATAGCTGGATCTGGATCTCGGCTCGAACTTGAAATGGAACTCCTACTCATAAAAACGCATTGAATCGTGGTATATGGAAAGATTGTCTGGGTGTGCAAAGCACGTATGCGACTGTTTTCATATGTCGGGCGGAGGTGGTTTAATTAATCGCGCTTGATCTTATATGCACAAGAAAATTGCCTTTACCATAAGTTTACGTTAATTATAATCCAGTGCAGTGCGCTATATAATTATCAAATATTAGGTAAAACTGATGAAAATAATAATCGTTATTAAGTAACTTCGTAACACGCTAAATTAACTTTCCCAGTGTAGGTTTATTATTAAATACAAAAATTAAAGCAACAATTGACAATGAATAATTAGCTAAATCAGCATTAGGAGTTTAAAACAACGTAGACTAATACGCTCTCGACCACCCATGATTTAAAAAGATTTCGTAAGATTGCCGTCACTTTTTTCATTCCTATACACCAGGGTTGCCGCTTCTTCGACTATATCGAACGACCTCGTAACTGAAATTTTATATAAAAAAGAAGGAATTTACACAAAAAATAAGAGTGATCCGGCAACACCGGACATCCAAAGAAGAAAGCCAAAGTGTATACTAAACATAAACCATAGTCTCTGAAAAAAAAAATTTAACGTTACAACTTCAACCCCTTGTACGTGTCAGCTTCCCTTTTAATTTTTTTCAATATCAACTTGAATGAAATGGTTTTTCGGGTTTTTTTACATCTACATCCAGTACATAATAATAACACGCGTTCCTTTTCCCGCACAAGCTTTGGATTCTGGGGTTTATTCATAAGAGGGTGTATTAGTACTATTATTTTAAAAATAGCCTAAAAACAAATAAATTTATTGAATGCTACGGAAGAACACCCTTAATAAAATTTTAAAGGTAAAAATAGATGAAATCCATGAAAATCGCTAAAGTTCAAAGAGTAAAAAATAATAAAACCAAATAACTCAGTTAAAAACAGCTAGAAAATATTTATTTTATAAATTCAAAATGAATATACCTTATCAAACAATATTATCTAAAAATGATTAAATCACTATAAATTGGCAAATTGCTAAAAAAATAGAACAAAATAGCCAAGATCTGAAATAAATGAAAGAGAAAATTGACCTGTATGAAACATGTGGGTGGCTATGCATCGGCGGTCATCGCCTTCTGAGATGCACGAGATTGTATTTATCCATTAGATACACACTTTTTTGTTGATTCTCTAGTCACTGCCTCCAACCAAATTTCAACACAAGAGTTACTAAAATACTGTTAAAGCCATTATTTGTTCAATCTATTCATAAGATTATACTGACTCCTGTAAATATTTGACCGGGTATATTCATTGTTTTAATGGTATATAAATTGACATTAAGTGTTATGTAACCATTTAATTTAGTTGTTGAGAAATTGATATCAAAATATTGTGAGCAGTCTAATTATATTTAAGTTTTAAAACTAATTTTAATTTTTTTTAACTTTAATATTATATCTCGAACTCAGCATCTGCAAGCTATCCAAATACTGATCACAATTGACATTATTTAACTCTAAATATCCAATTTCAATACAATTTATATATTGAACTATAACGAAGTTACTAAATTACCGGAATTGCTTATTCTCCTTTTCTTAATTTATTAATGGAGTAAATCTTTGATAATATTTCCTCAGTCTTCATTTAATTAATCATATTTTAATAACTATTTTCCCTGAATATTTGTTAATGAAAATATAATAATAAAGCGCCAGGCAACGAATCGTAAATAGTTAAAAATCGAAGTGCACCTTACCTAAACACCGCTATATGTTAAATAATTCTTTTATCAACCAGCCGATCGGGCTAAGTTGGACAATTATCTCTTACATATAACAAACAGTATACTGCGACATGATTGATTCTTTCGGGAAACCAAGAAGATGAAGAGTGAAAACGAGTACATCAGTGTGTACAAATTAAATTTATTATAAAATTCGGCTAAGCGCTTTCGGCATATTATGCCATCATCAGAGCCTTCCTAAAAAGTTGTTAATTTACAAGTAAAAATAAAAAGTAAGACTTACGTCAAAGCGATACCCCGCCAGAAATATTTAAAAACATGACAAGATTAAAATTTTTAAACTTTTTTAAAACTAGATTGCAAAATAGCAAATAGCTAATGCAGGTACTACTAATCTAAATTTGATCCATAATAACAATAAAGTCAATAAATTTAAGTCAAATTGATTGGCGATCCGACATTGTAGTACAACGGCATGGCCGGTGACAATAGAATATTAATGACAACTGAAATTTAGCTGACGTTGACAAATGACAGGGAACGAGAGGGCGTTCATCAAAGTTCCGAACTGTACCAAACCGAGCTAAACTGATCATCATTTATAAGTGTAATTAAAAAGGAAAAGGGCTATGCTTAGTAACTAGGGACATGATCCATACAGCGGTCCATAGAAACCAAGCATAGTTGGTTGGGAAACATCGAATTTTTTTTGAGAGTAAAGTGAAGGGGTCTGGCGTTAGAAAAGACTAGGCCAGAAGCTAGAAGAACCAAATAGACATGACTAGACCATGATAAAACATGGCAACTAGTCGAAGGATGAAGGGTAAATTGGAAAAATAGATAAGAAAAGAAGTAGATTGTTTTGAAAAGTGAAAGGGGTATGGAAAAGACAAATTACTACCTAGTCCCACACTAGGCAGCAACAAAGAAGAGCACAGGTACCTATAGTCGCCTTTTACGACACAGTGTTCGCTGTGGTACCAATTCTTAAACCGGGCACCCACGGTGAATATCATGAAGAGTTCAGGTTAATAAGGGGCAAATACGTTAACTAGGATGAATGCCAGTTAGCAAAAAAAAATGTTATGATAATATAGTAGAAATCTAACAATAAACTATTAGTGAAAAGTGAATATAAATCTATAAAAAATGTTTTTTAAACTTTTAACAAATGTTTAAACAAGAACTTGATTAACACTGAACTAATGATTAACTATTGTGTAAATAAAGTTTAATTAAGTTGTTGAGATTCCCATAATGTTTTGAATAAAGGGTTGTAGTTACAGTTTAAATGGAAAAACTATGGTTATTAAATTTGATATGGTGACCAAAGTTAGATTTACTTGGTCTGGAGAGATGCTCTTTAATACGTGTATCTAGAGGTCTAATAGTTCTACCTATATAGGTAGCCTCAAATGAATAACAGTTTAGTTTGTAAATAGCGCTTGGCAACAACTTGTCCACCTTATCTTTAGTTTTTGAAAATAACGATTTAATAGTGTTTTGCGTTTTAAAAGATATTTTAAGGTTATTGACGTTATTATGTAATATCTTAGCTATGTCAGTAGATATCGAATCAAAATACGGAAGTGATCTATAGACAGAGGAATCTTTGTTCGGTTTATCAGGAAAGGCTAGTCTCCTTCGTTTCTTAATAAGAACCCTATTGATCATGTTGTTCACTATATCTGGGTTAAAACCTTTGTTTAAAGCTAGTTGTTTAAGTAGATTCATTTCGGAATTAAAGTTGATATTTGACAAAGGGAGGTTAATGAGTCTGTGAACATAACAGGAGAGAGCTGACATTTTATGCTGAAAAGGATGGTTAGAATTATAAGGGATGAGATGGTCGGTTTGTGTAGGTTTCCTAAATATGGAAAATTCAATGGAGTTATTAATTTTCGTAAGAGTCAGATCAAGAAAGTTAATCGAGTTGTTAGTCTCGGTCTCAAGAGTGAAGTTGATAGAAGGGTGTAAGTTATTAAGTTCTGAGAGTAGAAGCTGTGCATCATCAACATTACCCGAGACAAAGGCCAACACATCGTCAACATATCGAAACCAGTATAAAATGTTAGAAAAACTATTGTTATTGTTGAAAATTTTATTAACTTCCAAATCATCTAAGAAAAGGTAAGCAAGTATTAGTGAAAGGGGTTTACCCACTGCTAAACCAAGAAGAGCTCAGTCGACACAGTAGGTTTGTTCTACTTACGAAGTTCAAAACGGTTAAAAAATATTTGTAAACTGTGGAGAACTGTCTGTGCACTCGTTCGATATTGGAATTGTCTTTATTATTATTTTAAAATATGAGAAAAAACCGTTCAAAATTTTGCTGTCCTGACTAAATATTTTGCATACCAATTAGAATGTTTATATTTTTCAGTCACTATACATCAAATGTGAACAGTTGATTCGGTGATCTGAACTAGTTCAAAAAAGTTGACAACACAACGCGAACGCCATATTATATACTGAGTCCGGGACTATTTTGAACCAGTTATGGTCACAAGTCGAACAAACCTAGTTGTGTCGGAAACGCCATCCGACTAACACGCCTGACCAAGAGTTGTACCAGAACTATCCATCCATTCACTACACTATACTGATAGTTCTGTACCGGATACAGAACTATCAGTGAATGGATGGATAGTTCTGGTGTACCGTTCAACACGCCAGACCCGATCAGATTGTTTGGTATTAATAAAAATTAATTATTTTGTCTTAATGAATTTTATGTATTTTTGGTTCCAAGTATGGTGATTACAGCAGTGACTACCCAAATAATACCTCAGCAGGGCAAGTAATAAAGACCGCCTCCATCAATCGATGGAAGCTAAATATGTTTCAAGAGTGTTGGAAGAGTTCACCAGGGCAGAGACAGGCTAAATAGTTCATCATAAGATCATCGCCAAAAGTCACAGAGTACCTACTAGGTCAGAAGAGAAGTACTAGAACAATAGAAGGTCTTCTTACAGAGAACTGTAAGCTTAACAAATACAATAGGTCTGGTAGAGAAGCTATTTGCAGATTTTGTTAGGAAGAGGAGAAACCTGCAGTATATAATTTGTTACTGTGAACGGCTATGTAAGCTAAATTTTCTACTATTCGGCGAAGGAAAGCATAAAGCGAAATGCTACACAGCGCAACTACTTACTAGATTATGAAGACTAATAACTATAACAAATCAAGAGAATAAGCGCAATAGGTCTGAAAAGGTCGCAGTGAAAGAGTTATTGGTATACACAGTCCCTTATTCTTTATCTATCCGGAGTATTTATTTATTCACTGACATCACCCGGACCAAGTGGCCTTCGCGTTATAAACGTAAGGTGGCGGTCGAGGTAATCCGAGACCTGAACCAAAGTGATCCGTAACGAGAAAACAAAAAAAAATATATTGTTTGAAATTATCAATAATATAATCAATAATGCTGACTTGTAATTTATTATTATTAAACCTTTTTGATTGTTATTTGCTGAAATTGATGTTGTTTACAATTTTTTACCATTTTTAACAGAAATTTGGCCCTGAATGACTGGCTCGAAGTCCTAGCGCTTGCATGAAAAATACGCCTGCTTTGCAAATTGATCTCTATTTGTATTGTACGTAATCGATTAAATGACCTTGATTTATCAAAAAGCGAAAGCAAAGTGAGCTGTTCAGGCATTTTAGCTTCAACGAAAACTACGGCTAGGTATTTTTAAACGGGAAGGAATATAGTAGAACAATATTAGATTATGCTGTGATAGGGGGCAATTTTTTACCATTTTTAAGAGAAATTTGATCCTGAATGACTAGCTCGAAGTCCTAGCGCTTGCATGAAAAATACGCCTGTTTACAAATTTTCCTCTACTTGTAGTGTACGTAATCTATTAAATGATCTTGATTTATCACAAATCGGAAGCAAAGAGAGTTCGTCAAACCTTTTAGTTTCAACAGTAGGAATTTTTAAACGGGAAGGGATACAGTAGAACAATATTAGATTGTGGTTTGTTTGATAGGGGCCACATAAGGTCCAATGAATATTAAATTAAATTTAAAATTTAGATTGACTTTTTGAGTTTTCATCAAACATGTTAAATACGATAATTCCTTGGTGTTATGTTATTTATAATTTTAAAGTTAAATTTATATTTATAGAATTCTTGTGAACTTTCTATTATATTATATTCTTTTATGATTTTGCACGTTTGATGTTTTGTAAAGCGACGTTATTATAGTGTATGGATATTTATACAGGGCCAGTCTTAGATATTCAATTTTTTCTACCAGACGGCAAATTATAACTGCATTTCATAATAATTTTTTTTGTATTACTATTTTAATTTATCTTACCTCAACCACTTTCATGTGGTTATAAATAATCCCAAACCAATTGTAAATTCGTGTCTCTAATTTTGTAAGTAAACCGAAACTGTTGCTATAGATGTTGTAACAAACTAGACGATACAGAACAGCGTCTTATTGCCAGGAAGACGGTTAAAGTTTACCCAACATAAAGTTTAATAACTCAATTAAATATTCAAAACGGTAAAATGGCAGATTCATAATTTTAATACGTCTCCGTGCATATCAAGTCTTTTCATTGCAAAATCATTACCCAATATACAACGGCTATTAAACATGAAATAATGGGCGACCGTTTTCGTGAAGTAAACCCCAATAAAATATATTTTATGTGACATTCATAATGTCTGCGTAAAAAATGACAAGAGTTTTCCACGATACAAAAGTTAAAAGGGAATATCGCCAAGCGACACGGATCATCATATTGTCGTTCATTAGCATAATGGCCGCGCTCTTTTCCGCGAACCCCATAGCAAATTTCTTGAATTTTCTATTTGTGTTGCCATCAACCCACCTTTCAACTGTTCGTTCCTTAAGGGCCATGACCTCTTGCTTAAAATCATAAGACATTCATTTCTGATCTACTCGGTATGTTTGTTAAAATAGGTTTATAGTCAATAAGGTTTATTTATACGGTAAAAATATTTTGATAAGCATAATTGCTACATAATAAATTGGCGTCGCAATATTTATAATATAAATGCTAATTATAACTTTTAAAGTTATTTTTAGATAACTTTTTTTAGAAACTTATTTCCAATATTAATAGAAACTAAATTGGTAAACATTTTGCATAGCAAATACTTAATTGAATACTAAATTTGAACTATACGACTTTTATATCGAAAATTCTGTAATAATAATGTCCTAATTTCTTAATAGATAAAAACTTAAACATTTATATTACTTTTTATTAAAATCTTGCCTAACATTGTTAAGTAATTTTCTTAAATAATTAATTATTCAATATTAAAAGGTAAATATTTTACAAAATTAGGTACTTTTTTTATTTATTTAAATTTCAATGGAACAATATTGTAGACTATACATTTATATTTTAGGGTAGATTTTAATATCCTTAAAATAATTGAATAGGTTTTGCAAATTATAATTGTCATTTAAGGCGTTTTTTGTATAAGTAAGGAGTTCTGTATGTTATGGATGCTTCAACTTTTCGCGTACTTTGGGCACATAAAAATTAAATCTTAAATATAAAAAACTATTTTACTAACAAATTATTTCTTTAAATAAAATCAGAATTCTTCTTTTTCTTCTAGTTCTGATGTTCTTCATCTTTATCCCTGTTACATTTTTTTCTATTTTCCAAAATCAGTCTTAGCTACTCTCCTATTTTTTTTGGCACTCTGTATCGCATTTTATTTCTCCTTGCAAATAATACAATTTTTCATTTTTTTTTTTAATAATTAATATTGTTTCTTCATATTGTTTTCTACATTTTTATTAATAGCAATAACTTTCCATTCAAAATTTCCCCTTATTTCGAACAACCCTATTTTTATTCTACTTAACAGTCAATAATGGAAACCTCCTAAACAATATTTCAGAAATTCTCTGATTTTAATATTTTTTAAATTTTCAATATTTGACGTCATCAGAAATTGTCATAAACAAATTTTGATACTTAAATTTTGATACAGAAATTCTCTGATTTAACTATTTTTTAAATTTTCCGGATTTAATACCATCAGGATTGCTCATAACCAAAAAAATATCCCAAAAATTCCTTGATTTATTATTTTTTAAATTTTCAGGATTTGACACCATTTGGATTGCTTAAAAGCAAAAAAGTATTACAAAAATTTCCTGATTTTTAAATATTTCAGGATTTGACACCATCAGGATAACTCATAACCAAAAAAATATTCCAAGAATTATGATTTTTTACATTTTCAGGATTTGACACCATCAGGATTACTAAAAAATAAAAAAATATTCCAAAAATTCCTAGATTTACCAACTATTTTTTAAATTTGAGGATTTAACACCATCAGTATTGCTAAAAAATGTTTCACACTAATCTGGGTATTGCAGCTTTCACAGGTGGGTTGGTTCTTTTTTTTGAGCAGATATTCGTTTGTGTATCTAGTACGACCTATTCTTAACATTGTCAGGATTGTTTGATCTTTCCTTGTCGTTGGAAGATGGATCCAAGGTGTGATTTTACTCCTCACGTCTCTTAATATTATTGGCGACTCTGACCATAGACTCTGCCAGTTTTCGCGAATTATTAATTTGAGTAAAGTTGTCATGGTAGGGTGCGGGATTGCGTCTTCAGCAACTGGTAAATTGTTCGGTGCTGCCTCCTTCGCTACTGCGCCTGCTTGCTCGTTACCCTGTATACCAATATGTAAGAGGACCCAAAGAAATTCCGGTTGTATTGGTTGGGGGTTGGTCAAGGAGTAAGTTGGGTTAGCAGGTTGACTTAGGTGGGAATTTGATGTTTGAGAGGGTGAGACTGTATTCGTACTTGGGCAGTTGGTAGCAATGTGTCCACGTTGCACATTCCATTTTATCGACTGATAAAAATATTCTACGTCCATTATTTTCAAAATGGATGACTAAGGAAGTTTGAAGTTCATAATTGTCAGTGGGTGGAATAATGTAGAGAATATGGCTGTAGTCATCTCCCTGTATACCAGCTCTTAGAAAAGAAATCGGAGCCGCTAGCTAATAGGGCTGTTTAAAGTATGTCATGGGGAATGGATGGGCATATGTTAGAAATGAGAACTCTTTTAGCTGGTGTTACTAATCTTCTTATGTGAAGGTCTTGATCTCCTACATGAACGATTGGACTATTTGTAATGAGTTGGTCGACAAATTTAATTCTGTTCAGATAAATATATATTCTATTGTTAGATATTCTTGAAGCTAACCTGATGTTTTTGGGGCCACTTATATCTCCAACGGATTTGACGTAGTCGAATAGTTTGTTTCAAGAGAGTAAAATAGGATTGATTGCTCCTTTTTTGAAAACGAAGGTTTCGGTGAAGATTTTGCAGCTGCAACGTATGTAATTTTGTTTCCTTTGGACCTATTACTATTGTTTTCATGTGATTAAGCTCAAATATTTATATTATGGGTTCGTTCCACGAATAGAATTTGAAATATATCAGAAGTAGAATATTAAATAAAAAAAATTTTGGACGCCAGTCAAATTCATTTTTTTATGTAATTAGAAACAATTGACAAAAAAACTACGATATATTTCAAAATCCGTCATTTTTATTTTTTCGGGTTAAGGATATCAAATTAAACGTTATATTAGTTTATTTCATAAAAAAAATTCCAGAATTTTTTTTCCTTTTTTTTCTTAAAAAAACTTAGCTTTTCTTAGGGTTCCTTTAATCTTATTTCTCTGAAAAACTGTAGTCCAAGAAACTTGGTCCAAAGGAGAACTAAAGAAACCGTAGTTCAAGAAGGAAAACGAAGTCCAATGGACTAATTGAAGTCCAGAGAAAAAAACCCTATATATTGAGTAGAGGAATAATGAAAATACAGGGTGGCACAAAAAACCGTAACATGGTTGCCTATGCCGGGTTTGAAATGGCGTGAGACTTTGGGCTGGTTGACTTCTTATCTTATTAATAACAAAAGAACAGTTTATTGTTTACTGTTAATAAATAGTCAAAACAAACGTGCAGATTCACAGTTATACGTGTCTCATTACACTAAAAATGATAAAAGTATTCGGTGCACTACATCAAGTGCTTTTAACAAGGATGTAGATAATTTTTTTCTTCGAGGGGGTTCTTTTTTTCTGGGGGTCCTTTTTTTCTTGTGGGAGGAGGGATAATTAAACTTTTAGGCAAATATGTTTGTTCGTTTCTACATTTCAAATATTTTATTTCTTGTTTTCGTGCTGTTTTTTTAGTATCCTGGGGGGAATTACCCCCTTTACCCATCATATTTACGCCATTGACTTTTGAGAGGTCCGGAAAAACGAAATGAACTGTTTATCACTTTCGTTAAAGGTCTCAAAGTCAGTGTTTCCACAATGAGGGGAAGTTCGCATTTGGAGGGGAATTTAGACTTCAGAGGGAAAGTTCGTCTTTGGAGGGAAATTTAGACTTCAGAGGGGATGAAAAGGGGAAAAATCATAATACTTTTTTGCTTCACTGGCTGTGGGACTATCTTGCATAAATTTTAAATAAGGTATTTCAAATTCATTTTTCATTAATTATGTAATGATTTATTTTCGGGGGGAAAATAAAGTTAAGTCAATTGAGGCGTATTAATGTGGAAAGACTGCTCAAACATGTTCAGGTCTTGTAAGGCTCTCACTTTTATTTTAAAATTATACAAAATCTCGTTTACTTTAAAATGGCTTTTAAAGACGTTTTGTATCCATTACTATAATTATTAACACATCATTTAAAAGGCTATAAATATATTATTTTTTTTTTTTCTATTTTTATTATTAAAAAAACCTTGTAGCTATATAGTTGCATATCTACATAAAATGCGAATGGTTTACTCATCACATAAAATTATTTTTCATTGATAGTCTCCCACGTTTATTTTTAGAAAATTATCTGATTTTATTCAAGTTTATTAATAACTTATAATACAACATAAATCGGATAAAACGTTTTATTTAAAATTAAAAGGTTTGTCTCCGTCAATCATGTTGCATAATAATTATTATTCGTAATGCATTATTCAGTAGACGGAATAGTAGTATTCTCCCACGCTTGTCTATTTGTTTTTCTGTTTACATACTCGAGATTGTTGCATATGTTTAAAAGAATTTGGATTATTTTTATTTTATAGATCAGGTAGAGAAAAACAAATTCTGGGTCAGTTAAATGAAGGTTAGGCGAAAAAAAAATCATAAATATGTATTTATTATTAAAAAAACATATCAACAATAATAAATTTTATTTTATAAATGTTTTATTTTTGAATTTTTTACTAATGCAATTAAGATTACATCATAAAGTTTACAGAAAATTGATTTGGTTCACAAGTAAAATTTTCTAATAGTATCAAGATTTTATTACCCAATTTGACAGACAAATCAAATTGGTTATAAAAGAATTGATAGACAGAACCACAAAAGATAAGAATAAAAATAAAGAAACTACTGCCAGTGGCTCTAAGACAAAAAAGATAAAGAAAGAGAAAAAACAAAGCCTATACTAACGAAACAGAAGATATAGAGGTCGATAATAATTCACGAAGGCGAAAAAGATGCCGTATGAGCTGTAGCTAATGCTACCAGTATCATTGTATCATCTGTAGCATTAAAAAGTCGAAGAAATTGTTATTGTAAAAAACACAAAGACGCCGCATCTGAATGTATTACAATCGCCTAAAAAGTGGGGGAAACTGACAAAATACACAGACGGGAAGCCTAAAATTCAATGGTATACATACTAGTTGCCAGAGACAAACCAACAAAAATTGCGATTAAACGATAATTCGAAAATTCACTGAGGAGGAAGAAAATGACTTATTAGAAATAAGACAACAACCTAAAAAAGTTACACAGCTCCATAGCAGATACGGTAACAGAAATATACTAAAAATTATTTATCCTATTTGAAATAAACAAAGCGGGCGAAAAAGAATTTATAAAAATAATTTGTGTCAAATCTGGAGGACGACACCGTGCACATAAGTGCACGAAACATAAATCGAGAATCAAGACACTTCTAGAGAATATCCCGCTAACTAAAGAGAACGCCCTAAGGAATCGAAAGCACCTTAACAAACTCCAAGAGGACCCACAAAAACAACGTCAGGTGCCAGATACAGGCAATGTAGCTAAAGGACCCACAGTGCCACCGCCAGACCTACAAGTGGCACTTCTACAGTTCATCGCATAAAAAATGACAAATATCAGACAAGCGAGAAAACAGATGGATATCGCTTTACAGATATTTCGATTCCTACAGTAAAAATGAATTATCATATGGCGAGACATCATTAAAACCGCGAAATCAAAAAATAGCTGACACTAAATGATAAAGGCGCATGCGATGTTCTGACAAATCAAAAAGCCAACTTCACCTTCCGCAATTCTCATTTAGAGGGGGAAGACCAAAGTAGCGTGTGCACTATTAAGGACTCGAAAGTTATGGGGGGTAGTGAGATGACTTCCGAGTTTTTACTGCACTCTAGCAAAATTAAAGCAGAAGCTTGGAGGCCAGGACAGTATCATTTCAGTATTGAACATAATATCCGGAACAAAAAATCAGATTATCCAGAGCAGCGCTATATATCCTAGACCAGTAGTTCTCAAACATTTTTTCTCTCCCATACATCTTAATTATTCTTTACATACTTGAGTAGCTTCTCCTCTTATAACTTCTCATCTCCAGGCATATTTTTGAGAATGAGTAAAAATCAAACAATTTAAAAAAATCTATTGTTAAGATTTAAGCAATTGCATAAAATATTATAAGAATTGTTACACAAGAATTTAATGAAATTCTTTTCTTAGAAATGGCATATATTATTATTATTAACTAAATGTTAAATAATATGGATAAATTTCTCGTAAAATTTACCCAGTTCTTATTGAAATCATAAATATATTTTAAACTTAAATTCAAATCATATTTTCAATAACTACAATTAAAACGAATGTAAATTAAATCATTTCAAAAATGTCTCGATTTGTATATATCAATGTAAAATTTCTAGAAATATCGAGCCCACGATTATGCAATATTTTTTATCTCGATGTTAATACGATTATGTCTTTCCCTCTTGTGTACGCTATAACAAATATTATACCGAATATTGTGCATATTACGAATCTTAAACGACAGACGTCGGCGTCGTCTAAAATATGTCACACCACTTTCTGTTAGCCAATCAAATTAGGTTAACATATTTATAGACATTCAACGGTCGTTTTTATGTCTTGTGTACGCTACAACAAATATTATATAGAATATTGTGCATATTACGAATCTTAATCTTCAGACGTCGTCTAAAATATGTCACACCACTTTTTGTTAGCCAATCAAATTAGGTTAACATATCTATAGACATTCAATGGTCGTTTTTATGTCTTGTGTACGCTACAACAAATATTATACCGAATATTGTGTATATTACGAATCTTCATCTACAGACGTCGTCTAAAATATGTCACACCAATTTCTGTTAGAAAATCAAATTAGGTTAACATATCTATAAACATTTAACGGTCGTTTTTATGTCTGAGTAAGACGTTAGAGCTATGCTATAACGCGTCTAAAAATTCAGTTTATCATCAACACTCTAAGAAAGATGTGCTCGTTTGAGAAAGAAATGCCGCGAAAGATAGCCGGTAGTAATATAATTGATACCACTATAGCTACTAATGAATAACTAAAATACAAATTTTCTAAGATCAAAATGTAAATAAATTGTGATATATTCAATAAGTTCGGCTATTGAAATGTTAATATTTATTTTTTAACGTACCGAAAGAAAATTTATCGCCGAGACAATATTTCCGAATTAGTAAGTTTTCTTCTTATTTTACTGGTGAAAAACTTCATTGTTTTATTTATTTTTATTATTCAGTTCTGAGCATTAAAGTTGGACAATGTTTTAATATTTTTGCATAGTGTAAAATTTATCTGCAATTTTTAATCTCTGCAACGATCGTCAAAATTATAAAATTAGATCATGTAAAAGCTCCTCAGAATTAGAAACAATTGTATCTTGATTTAAAACTAAGTGTCGCAGTTCTATAGAAATTGCGTGGTCCTCCGTAAGTTTTTTCATGCCCACTTTGAGATTAACTAACTCGTTTCTCTGGCTGTGTAACACTGAAAAAAACTGAAGTCAAGTTTATCGTTATTTATTCGAATTAACACAATGGACTCATCCAGTGATATTTTTTTATATTTTTATTTTATAATTTTGGCATACCATAACATATTGCACCGAGTCCAGCCCTTCTGAGACCGATCCTGCGGCTGTAATTAATTCTTAAAATTTGAATATCGGGGCTATAGTGGTTTGTGACATGGCCCAATTGAAACATATTCTATTTGACTATGTTTTCATATCGATAACTGGCAACTCATATCGATAACTGGCAACTCTCGTTCTCATTTGTTATGATAAAAGAAGGAAAGAAGTATGTCAAATTTTTCTACAAACGAACAAAGCTAGAATCTTGGCAATGCTGTAGAAAGTAAAACGTTAATTATTGGTCAAGAAGCGCGCCACTTTCAAAATATATTAATTACTTTTTATTGATTTTGATTAATTAATGAATATTATAAGAACAATGAAAATCAACATAAGCAAACAGATTCTTTAAGCTATTCATTCATTAATATAAAACCAATAAATTCGTTCCTACTGGTTAAGTCCATTGTTTTTTATATAAATATTAAAATATAAGTTAAATAAAATATTATGCATAAATTTCAATTTTTCAATACCATCTAATATATTATTGATACATCCTATACATGTACAGATTTTGATGGCATTAACAAACACATTAATGTGTAGTGACATAAAATATAATTTAAAAATATGAACAAATAAGATTAAGAATCGATATAAGTTTGGAATAATTTACTACGGCAGTCGACGTGTTAACGTCGACGTGTTAACACCGACTGAAGATCGAAGGACCAACATGAATACAGCATCTCAGGATTTATTACCATAAGTAATATGAATCTGCATGTCACACCGTCACATTAATACAAATGAAATAATAGTTATTTGTTTAACTACGTAGAGAAGTAACAAATTTACTGTCGCGGCTAGCATTTCATTGCCAAGGCAAAGCCGATTCAATGAAACTAGCCAAGGAAGTAAATCTGATTCTCTGCCGTGTGAAACATATAATTTTTTCTCTGATTGTTTGTACAGTGTGATTAAAAAAATCAAATTGAAATGAATACAAAACTATAAAAATCTTAAATAGTTTTGAAGTGTATGAAATATGGGTGCATGACGTTTATTACAAAAAAGAAGAAGAAGAATTGACAATGACGTATTAAAATAATGAAAAGAAGAATGAAAAGTAGGGTTGGGTCGAACTTAAAAAACAAACCAAAACAAGAAGTATTGGGTAAATAAGGGGAGATGAAGTATTAGGTAAATAAGGGGAGATAAGTTTTAGCAAGTTTTAGCGAATGTTAGCAAATTTTTGTTTGTTTAGCTATTTTTTTGCTAGTTTAAACAATTTTTAGAAAGTTTTAGCCAATTTTTGTTAGTTATAGGTTTTAATTTTTAGCCAGTTTTATCCATTTTTAGCAAGATTTAGCCAGTTTTTGTTAGGTTTAGTAATTTTTTTTACCATTTTTAAGATTTAGCGAATTTCAGCCACTTTTTATTTGTTTTAGCCATTTTTATACTAGTTTTATCCATTTTTAGCCAATTTTTGTTAGTTTTAGTATTTTTTTTCAATTTTAACCATTTTTAATAAGTTTTAGCGAATTTTAGCCAATTTTTGTTTGTTTATTTATTTTTTGCTAGTTTTAACCACTTTTAGAAAGTTTTAGCCAATTTTTGTTAGTTATATGTTCATTTTTTGCCAGTTTTAGCCATTTTTAGCAAGCTTTACACAGTTTTTGTTAGTTTTAGTAATTTTTTCAATTTTAACCATTTTTAACAAGTTTTAGCAAGTTTTAGCGAATTTCAGCCAATTTTTGTTTGTTTTGGCCATTTTTTCCTAGTTGTGACCATTGATGATAACGGAAAGGAGTTGGTTGAGTGACAATAGAGGTTCTTAGAGAAAAGTAGAAGTTACGTTCTTGAAAAAAGAGTGTACCTCCAACATTTCCAACAGATTTAGGTTTGACTATGATTTTAAATAGGAACATAAATAGCATTGTAAATTCTGGATATTTTTTCAGTGGAATTTATCCAGTTTATTAATATTAATATTTGTTTTTTAAATTAGATAACTGACAATAATTCTATTTTTGTAGTATCCTAATGATGGAAATATTTGATTAAACTTGGTGGTTTTTATTTGCTGTTATCTCCACCACTTTAGGCCACCGACAGGGGGAATGAGGGGGATTCTTTTGAGGAGGGACCGGAGCGAATGTTCAAAAAATATGGATTTTTTTTAATGATCAACGATAACCACAGTTTTTGTTAGTTTTAGTAATTTTTTTCAATTTTAACCATTTAACCATTTTACTGGTTTAATATTCACCGAAAAAAACTGAAACTTGAAGTATGAATATATCTGAAAAAAATCGCATCATATCCGAAAATAAGATCTTTTTAACATACAGGGTCCAGAGATGAAACCGACAAAACTTAGGGGGTTATAGGGACTGCCAATATGATTGCAAAAAGCCATATACAAATGTTCAAAACCGCTTCATTACTGATATACAGTGTGATTTGTGAATTTAAATAAAAAATTCAATCCGCCATATTAAATACAGGGATAACCCGATTTGATTTAAATTTGGTACATGAATTAAACTAAATGGCTTTAATAAGTAGCCCTTTGAACGAAACCAATATCAGGACCGGAATATTCTTTTCGTTCCATCTTAAGTTCTTGTAATAATAACTCACCCTGTATAATAATTATCAAAAATCTGAGCTCAGATTCGAAATCTACGGAAAAAATCGTACAGGAACTTGTTAAAAAAGTTTCTGGCACCATTTCAGTTATTCCGTAATAAATTATGATATTAAAATGTTTTCACTCGAGAAATTAATTTTCGGATAAAATACTATCAAAAATGGGTTAATATAATAAAAAATTATGAAACCATGACATAAATATTGTTATTTTCAAGCGTTAAAACGTTAAAAAATATGAACCTGATCCCAAAAAAAAAACATTATTTCCATCGATGAGGATATAAAGATTGATTGATATCAATTTGAGACACTTGATCGTATTATGAAAAATATTGTATATAAATTTCAAAAACCTCTATATTATTATCAACGCTATCCTCGGAATAAATATCAGTGTTCTAAAAGCAATATATTTTTAAAATCTTCTTTGAACATTGTCTACTGCTAAAACCTGATATTGGTAGAAACGAATACATATTAAACTTTCATACTCTACTTTGGATTTTACATTTGCAAAGTACAATATTTTTCAAGACATAAAAGTTTTGTAAAAGCGAATGCTAATTTTTTTGTTACAAATAAAACATTAATATTGAAAGCTCTTGATGTTTATTTGATGGTTATTAATTTCTTTGCAATCACAACCAAATTGAGATCGGTCAATTTGTAATAATTTTAATGTATAATTAATCGTCAAACATAAAACGGAACCAATATTCATTCAGTACAAAGTGAAATGGTCAAAAAGTTTTTTCGGTGAATGATTAAACCTGCCAGAAACACGAGGAATTTCTACAAATAATGCATGGTCGAATTTGGAATCGGAAATAATTATACAATTTCCCAACTGAACAAAAGTCACAGCTATTACATATTAATATTGTAAATTATTTAGTATTGTGGGTCGAAAACTACCTGTCACACTATTTGGACGATATTATTGTGTCCATCCTGTGTTTAGTTAAAAAAAATGCATTAGTGTTGATTAGTTAAATTGTTCGTTATTATTTAAATAAATATAATTAAGGTTAGGTAAATAATAAATTGCAATTCTGTTATAATAAGCTTTTGAATATATTTAAATAATTTTTGGGTTTACCATTTTCAAGTTTACAGAATTTCATATCTAGGAGAATATTAAAAGGCCATCAAAGCAATTATTTTCTGTCTAAAAAAATAGCAAGAGGCCAATAAAATTTTAGCATATAGGTAATAAAAAGAACGCCAGAAATGCCAGCTAAAATTATAATACGGAACTGAAAGTCAAGATCAATGATTGACCCGATTTTTATGTTAAAACAAAAGTACGAATAACAAATTATGAATAAGAAATCTCTGCACACCTGTTTATAGATTTTAAAGTGTTCTAATAATACAGTCAATAAAAAACAAATGCAATACAAGAAATTAATAACAATGGCTTAATAGTAAACTATTAATGATCTCAGGATAGGTAAGGAAAAAGAAGAAATAAGTCCTTGAAGTTGTAAAAGGTAAGACAAGATAAACTAATAAACATCAACTCCACCAAAACCACTCTTGTAACCTTCAGGAGGAAAAGAAACCTCAAACCATCCAAAATTCATTGGGCACGTTGAGTGGAAACCATAATCAAAATACCTGAGTCTTACCCTAGACAACAAACTGCTCTAGAATAAGCACAAAAAGAAGTAACAACTAAGGCCACGAAAGCCTTAATGATATGCAGGAATTTTGGGGGATGCAACAAAATATTCCTGCCAGTAGATGTTCAAAGCTAATGTGAGTTCAATCACCACTTACGGAGCTGTTGCTTGGAGTCGAACACTTCACAAACTGGTTTCTTGAATTAAACAAATGCATTTGTTTGAAATTTGATTGTTTGGAAAAAACAAATTTTGTTTAATTCAAGAAACTCATTCTTCCGTAAAGAATTTCGGTTTTTTCGAATATGAATTACAAATTGTTTCAAATTGATGTTTATATTCGTTTCATTTAAGCATAAAATTTATTAAAAATGAAGAAATTTGTTAACATTAAACAAATCTTTTATTTGACAGAAGAAATTTAATACCGGTTGAATTAAATTTTGTTTTGTTTGAATGAAGAATTAAAATTGTTAAAACAAATATTTTTTTTGAATTTGGTATGCACTTTAATTTTACAATTTGTTGGAACAACATTTCGTTTATTTAAATCAAACTATTAATTTATTACAAATATTTACAATACCCCATCAGATTTGTTTATTTCAAACAAATAAAATTCTTATTTTGAATACCTAACGTGAATAAACCTGTCGGTAGTCTTTGGTACTATGTGAGTACCAGCCAATGAAAAGCCAAGCTTATTTCACCTGATACATTGCGTCACAGGCCTCGCCAGATTTCTTATAGCAGGTGTAGGAAGAAGTTCAATTCAAACAATTCATTGTTTAATTCAAACAAATCATTATTTAATTCAAAAAATTCATTATTTAATTCAAACAATTCATTATTTAATTCAAACAATTTATGGTTTAAAAAATAAATTGTTTCATTTAAGCAATGCATGTTTAATTTAAACAAATGCATAGTTTTAACCAAACAATGCATTGTTTTAATTCAAACGAAGCAATGTTTAATTGAAATAATGCATTTTTTAATTAGTTAAATGAAACAAATGGACACATCACATATTAATAACATTTTAATAATTTATAGCTTTGTACCAACAAAATGGCTTGTCTGAATTTTTAAACAAACCGAATGTTTAAATTAACAATCACGCTTTGTTGGCTATATCGAAAGATAGGATTTGTTTGACTTAAACAAAATTTGTTTGAATCAAGAAAACCTTTTTCAGAGTAAAGAACTAACCTCGAAGGTTCAGAGGTATATCAGGAGCAATGAGAATGCGTCCGAAGGCTGCAATGGAGGTAATCCTTAGGCTTCCTGTCCGTTGGAACCGTATTCGGCCAATTAAAGTTTGGCCGTGGACGACCATTTGAAGGCCGAACGATGGTCCACTGGAACCGGTTTTCGTCAGTGTACTCAGCTCATCCAGTAAAAATGGATTTTTTGATGAGATTGTTGAAAAATACATCCGTGATGAAAAGACAGCAGAAAATAAGGCAGAAGTATTGTGTACACCCCCATACCAAGCGAAAGAACTCGAGTAGGTGTATATTAACAATTTTTCAAAACTTTACAACAAAAAGAATACAATGAAGTGATACAGCATTTTGTTTTGTGGACAAGGGAGTTCGACCGATTAAGCTGGAAAATCCCATTTAGTTCGGATCTGAAGAGACTTCGGCTGAAGACGGCCGTACAAGCCCGAACTCACATGAGGCAATGGACGCGGTTTCTTTTAATTTTTCCGAATGGGATCGATCGGCCGTGTGCGGGCCAGTTCGGACATTCACAGCCGATGCTGCGTTCGGCTAAACTCTGTTTCACTGGAAGGCCTACCTAAACCCAGGGTTGTAATTTGTGAGTAATTTTGTGACTGGAAGGCAATTGTGAGTAAAATGTGAGTAATCGGAAGGTCACCGTATATTTTTAGTAATGGTAGTTAGGAAAAATTCTGATAAAATATTAAATCCTTTAGTTTTCAAAAATCTTACTTTAGACAAATGCGCTCTATTAGTCATTAGGTATAATTTTCAGTTTTCAGTTTTACAGCGTCCTCTATTGGTTTTCCAACACAATAGTCAACTGCTGAGCTGAACGTAGCCAATATCCTTGAATAAGTCTTTAAAATACTTGAAATAGCGTTTAAAAAATCGTTGAAACGTTACTGAAAAAAACCTTACAAAGAACTTTTTAAAATAGTCTTGAAAAATACATGAAAAATCCTTAAAAAATCATTGGTAAAGAAGTTCTTGAAATACTTAAAAAACTATTAAAATTCTTAAAAAAAATTGTAAAAAGTATCCTAAGAAATCGTTGAATACTCCCTTACAAAATCCACAAACAATCATAAAAATCGTTAAAAATTAATTGAAACATCCATAAAATATCCTTAACAAATCCTTAAAAAAACTTGGGAGGAAAGAAACTAAAAAAATCTCAAGAAACCCCTTAAAAATCATTGACAAATCAATAAAAATGTCTTGAAAACTTCCTAAAAAATTATTATAAATCCTTGAAAGTTCACTGAAATTTTCATAAAAAAAATACTTCAAAAATTATTTATAAAAAAGTTCCAAGATTGTTTATAACATTTTTGAAAAAAAAATATGCTAGGAAATCCTTTAATACTTACAAAATCCTTAAAGAATCTTGAAATCTTTGAAAAAATAATTAAAAATTCCATAAAACATCCTTAAAAAATCTTAAGAAATCCCTCAAAAATCATTGAAACCGTCTTGAAAAATTCATAAAAAATCTTTTTAAACCTCTGAAAATTTCTTGAAACATCGGTAAAATATACTTGAAAGATCTTTGAAAAATCATTCTCAACAAAATTCATTACTCCTTGATAAATCCGCAAAACAGTTGTAAAAAAATCTGATGTGGCCAGCACATGACCTCTCGCCATTTTTTAATCAAAAATTTACAGGTTGACACAAAAAAGTATGAAAAAAATTATTTTTTTGTAAATCTGGCAACAATGGCAAAAGTTTCGAAAATTTTAATGAGATGAAAATAAACTATAGGGCATACAAAATATATGTGTAAAACTTTATTGCCGTTTTGTATAATAATGGCGTCATCGCCCATAGCAACTGCCACTTCCGGTTGTGCGATTGCCACCAAAATCTAATCAGATCTAATCTAGGGTATCAGAATTATGTATGCAAAATTTCAATTTTTTTTATTCAGTAGTTTTTGAGTTATCGTTACTACAACATCCATCCAAACACACACACTAACACACACACACACACTAACACACACACACACACTAACACACACACACACAGACATCATCGGGAAAATATCAAAATCGTATTCTAGGGACCCCAAAACGTGTTTATCCATTGAAAACTCACTACCCAATTTTTAGCATGATTCCTATACCTCTCTTATCTGAAGGGCGAGAGGTAAAAATCATTGAAAAATCTTTGGAAAATCCTTAAAAAATCATATAATCTAGGTAGATAGTTGCCTATATGATTCGTATGTTGGATATAATAACTTGTAACACCTGTTGTTTGTAAGATTGCGAAGGTGCAGAAAAAACAATACACCCGTTTAGATTTTGAACGTTTCAGGAGTAAGGTTTTTCTTTTTATGGCAACACGGCAACACTTAACAAAGCGAAGCAGCACCAGTCTTTGATGCTTGGCAACATTGTACAGTCACAGATTTAAAATCCAACAAAAAAATTTATAACAAATACATAATTTAATATACGATACGTTTTCAAAAAAATTGCCTTGTTATTGATATTTTGAAGTTGTGAGTAATTTGTGAGTAGCCCGGAAAAGTTTTGAGAGTAAATCGACAAAAACTAATTGGCAGCTCTGCCTAAACCTCACACCTCTGCACATACAAGTGGAGAATGTGGCAAAAAGGAGAACACGCAAGATGGTCCGGGAAGGAATCACCAGACGTAAACCCGGACACATCTGGGACATGCCTCAAGGACGAGGTATCAAAAAAATTATGACGAGGACACCAGCGCCCCTTAAAAACAATTAAAAATATTTTTTACAATGTATGTGGCTTTGGGACAATCATATACTGTGAAAAATTGAAGACTTTAGCTCCAACTGTTAAGCTGCTAGACCGGTGTGACAGACAGACGGACGACACGTGAGTGAGAGAAAAAGGACTATTTTGGACCCTTTGGGGTACGGAACCCTAAAAAAGTGTATTTTGGTAAGTGGTGATAATATTCTTTAACAACTAAAATTTTATCTTTAATTGACAATTTAAAAAAGTAGCACAAAATTTAAATATTGAAAATTAATCATGTTTTTGTAAAATTTTCAATATTTATTTCATTTTAAAAATAGCGTTTCCAAAATATAAATAGTTGGCCCTGACCGGAATAATAAAAATTGTGAATTGTGACATTTATATTCCATAGTTAAAAACGTTATAAATCAAATATTTTATTTTTCCTCATAGATATAAATAAAATGAGTATAAAAATAATCTAATCAAGTCCAATAAATTCTTCCCACTGTTTATTCAAATATTGTTTTTTTAATTTACCTTGTACTCGTAGATTGTATATGCCAGGATATAAATCTTCAAATTCAGCTCACGTAAACAAAAACTTTTCAAAAAAAATAAATAAAAATGTATAGAGCAGGCCAAAAAAAAAGGCGCCAGTAATTGCGCCAGTAATTTTTTTAAGTCCAATTCTGTCCAAATTTCTCGAGTTAACTTAGATTTAACATGTCATGTAATAAATGATTGATTTTTAGGTAATTACACGTGTAATATTGCTGTATTTATAACAATTTAAAGAGCTTCTATAATGAAAAGTTTTTATTATATCAAATGTCAACAGTCGAGGAACTTTTGCTTGAGAACTTCAAGAAATGTTAGTTGTTGAATTTAAAAGATCAGTAGTTCCCCA
Organism: Neocrepidodera transversa; assembly: GCA_963243735.1. Classification (NCBI taxonomy): domain Eukaryota; kingdom Metazoa; phylum Arthropoda; class Insecta; order Coleoptera; family Chrysomelidae; genus Neocrepidodera; species Neocrepidodera transversa. Next base: position 12,024,369 of record OY725347.1, read on the forward strand.
TTTATGATGAAGATAAACTAATACAGAAGCGAAGGTTCCTGTCGGCAATTTTGATGTAACGATGATCAAAATTTGAGTAACAGTTAAAGTTTCTGCCGCTTAATACATTGGAAAAAATGTTCAAAATTCGGTCTACATGGACGAATTTATGAATTTTGAATATTTTTCCCAGTGTATTAAACGGCAGAAACTTCAACTCTCACTCAAATTTTGACCATCGCTACATCAAGAACCTTCGCTTCTGTATTAGTTTATCTTCTGTGCTTGTATCATTATTTAACTGTTTCTATTTCCATCGTTGACATTATTTACATTTATGTCATGTAATTCTTGTTGTTAATTAAAGCCTATTTTCTGAGGTAATTTTTTTACAATTTAATTAACAACAAATGGGTAAACTCCTTAGACCAGAGATTCATTAGGCCGCTGTATTGCCATCGTTTCTTATTCTGTTTGTACAGGATAGTTTTGGTGAGATTCTGAAAGAGATTAATCCCACGAGGTGCTAAATGCTTAAGCGAAGCAGTTGTTTCTCTTCCATCTGGGTGACGAATATGTGCATATTCAGGATTAGCCTCAATTAATTTTACTTCTTCAACTAATGGGTCATATTTCGAGTATAATCTAATATGCTTTTTTATGAAGACTTTTCCGGGATTTGTCAACCAAGAGGGTACAGCTTTTCCATTCGTGGATTTACGTAAGTAACTGAAACATTCGTTCATGGGGTGTGTAATTTGTAGCCGTACAAAGAAGAGGACGAATTGAATAAATATCATCATCTATTGCTACTTCCCACTGCTGAATGTTTAAATTTCTTGTTTTCAGGGCAAGAGTAATAGTTCTCCAAATAATTCCATTGAATTGCTCAGTTTGACCATTTCGTTGAGGATTATATGGCGTGGTTCTGCTAGTGGCTATTCCTTTAGAATGTAGATAGGATTTTAATTAATTTGGCATAAATAGCGAACCTTGATCTGAGTGAATATATTCAGACATTTCAAATATAGAAAATAAGTTAGTAAAGCATTGAATAACAGAGTTAGAAGTAAGCAAACGGAAAATGAGATTGTAGGAAGTGGTCCTCTAAAGTCTAAAGAAATTCTTTCAAATGCAGAAGCTGAATTTATGAGAGTTCCTTCGTTTTTTTTAAATGTAGGTTTGAGTTCTGCGCATATTAGAATAGGGCAAATTTCGGGTTCTTATCCAATGTATCATTCTAGTAACACCAGGATGGAATAATGCTTAATGCAAATAGATTTGTATAAAGGACTATTTCAGATTTCATAGGGATTTAAAGTCTGTTTCTCAACTTTTTATTTTGAATTTTAAAATAATCATCATCATTGATTCTTCTATTTGTACAAAAATTTAATCAAATTAAAATAATAGACCTTTACAGGGGTCAAAGTAAAGATTTAAAAATGTCTATTTTTATATTAGAATTACATTGTACACTCAAAATCAACTTAATTTTAATAATAATAAAAAATATTTAAGTTTTTTATCATGTAGGTGGGTTTTTGTCAAAGACCCAGAAACCGGAATTAAAAAAAAATTTTTATAACCAAATATAGGACTTGATAAACTGAGAATAAATCGTACAATATTTGTTTCTTTTTTCCAATGGGCTATTATTTTCTGAAAAACATATGAAAAAAATATAAATAATCATAAAAACATTTTATACCTTCCGGTTAAAAATGTGTCGACCGTTAAACTTTTTCGACGAAAATTTCTGATACGCGAAAAAATTCGATTTGCCGCTGGCCCAATCCTTTTGGAAATTCTAAAATAAAAGGCCATGTAGCCAACGTAATTCCATCAATATTCCCTAGATCTGGAAAGAATTGTTTTCCAAATTCGATTCGAAATATATTTACAATTGACCGTCTACAAACATCCTTCGAAAATTTTATTATCTTTGGTTGTACGCCCATTTGAAATCAAATTTCTTCGTTGCGAGGAATTCAATAGATCGGTGCACTCTAGGCTTTTGCTATTACTATTATATTCAATTTTTGCGAAATGATCAAAAATTATATTTAGTGGTGATGTTTAATATACATCTTCAAGACAAAAAAGTTTTATTAAATGAAGACAAAAGAACTAAATGTTCAAGCACAACCACTAAACAAAGCAAATTACTGTTTTAAAAAATAAAAATTATTAATAATAAAGAAACAATAAAGACCTGATATTAAGAGATAACATATGATTTTGCCTAAAAAAAAATCTATTTTTATTGTTTCTTAACTATTACAGCCACCTCAAGAAAAAGGGCGCTGGCGCTGTTGTAAGAGGGGTGCCAAAATATTTATTAGGAGGGTGCAAAATTTTTTCTGTATAACAATGGTTTTGAAATTCTGTCATAAAAACGCTATTTACTAAATACACTATAAGAAAATATAGAAACTATGTTAAGTATGTTAAAGTGCATATAGTAATAAGCTTAATTTCAATGGAATTTTAGTAAAAAATACAATGAAGCGGGGGGTTAAGGAGGTACTTTAAATTCAGTTTCAATAGAAATTTAGTAAAACAACTTCTATGAAGCGGGGGATTCGGGGGAACTTCTCTCGGGAAAATTTTGAGATTTTTAACCCTGAAAACGTGATTTTAAGCTTTTCAATAGAATTATAGTAAAAAAAATCAGTACAACGGGGGATCTGGGGAACCTAACTCTGGAAAATTTTGAAATTTTTCTAATCCTGAAAATGTAATTTTAAGATAAATTTCAATGGAAATTTAGCAAAAAAAAATTTAGTTAAGCAGCGATCTGAGGGTCCTCCCTTGGAATAATTTTAAGATTTTTAACCATGAAAACGTGATTTTAAGCTAAATTTCAATGAAAATTTAGTAAAATAAAATAAGTGAAGCGCGGGATTTGGGGAAAATTTTGAGATTTCTTATCCTGAAAACGTGATTTTAAAATAAATTTCAATGGAAATTTAGCAAAAAAAATTTAGTTAATTTGCTATCCGGGGGTCCTCCCCTGGGATAATTCTGAGATTTTTAACATTGAAAACGTGATTTGAAGATAAATTTCAATGGAAATTTAGAAAAAAAAATCAGTGAAGCGGGGGATCTGGGCGACCTCCCTGTGGAAAATTTTGAAATTTCTAACCCTAAAAACGTGATTTTAAGATAAATTTCAATGGAAATTTAGTAAAAAACAATCAGTACAAATTTAAACATTTTCAACCCTAAAAACGTGATTTCAAGCTTAATTTTAATGTAATTTTAGTAAAATAAAGATTCACCCGGAAAACTTTTGATATTTTTAACCCTGAAAAAGTGATTTTAAGATAAATTTCAATGAACATTCAGTAAAAAAAAATTAGTGAAGCGGGCGATCTGGGGTACCCCCAATCTCTGGAAAATTTTAAGATTTCTAGCCCCGAAACGTCATTTTAAGCTAAATTTCAATGGAAATTTGGTAAAAAAGATACTAAAAATTTTGAGATTTTTAACCCTAAAAAGTTGATTCCATGCTTAATTTCAATGGAAGTTTAGTAAACCAAAAATTCAACGGCGAAATTTTTGATATTTTAACCCCGAAAACGTGTTTTTAAGTTAAATTTCAATAGAAATTTGGAAAAAAAATCAGTAAAAATTTTGAAATTTTTAACACTTAAAAAGTAATTTCAATCTTAATTTCAATGGAATATCGGTAAAACAAAAATTCCCCCGGGAAAATTTTGAGATTTTTAACCCTGAAAACGTTCGTAAAAAAAATCAGAAAAAAACGTGATTTCAAGCATGATTTCAATGGAATATATAGTTAAAAAAAATTTAGTGAGGCGGGAGATTCAACGGTCCCCCCCCCTCAGGAAATTTTTGATATCTTTAACATTGAAAACGTGATTTTACGCTTAATTTCAATGAAATTTTAGTAAAAAAAAAATCGGGCCTCAATGTCTGCAGTTAACATGATATTGTATGCACTGGTATGTTAAGACAATCACATATTAATCCCAAATAATAATATCTGTTGTAACAATAAGAAAAATAATAATATGAATTGTATCAGGATCAGGACGTAAAGTCTATACGAAGTCAATTTGAACGGCATAAAAACTAAATATCTACCGACCATCGGCGAGTTCTTTGTAAAGTATGGGCGGCGTGATATAATTTATTATCAAAATTAATTCTATTTTTCATACACCTAGAAGGATACATTTTTTATTAGTAATATAGAGAAATGCCACAAAAACACAAGTTTGTCATGCCATGAGAATTTAACAAAAAGTTAAGAATCATTATCTACATTTGCATTGCTTGATCTGAATTTGGGATTATAATAATCAGGTCAATCATGGTAAAATACACAATACTTATTCTTCTTTTCTATAGCATTCTGGACACATTTCATCCATTTACCACTGTCGTTTACTTCATTAATAACCGTTAATAGCATCAAGAAAAGGTGTCTACAACGCCATCTTGATAAATAATATCAACTAGAAAACAATTTAGAAAAACACGACACTTATGCAAGCCACTCGCTAAAATTCGCAAGAACGCAGAATAAATTAAATTTATAAATCCTAACCCAAGCCACAGCGACAATTCACTCGAAAATACTAACAAACGCAGGTGTTCACAGTGGACCAGACATTTTTTGACCTTCATATTTTGCTTGTGTATTCACGCAATATTATATGAGTGAGTGATAATAAATTCATACGAGGTACTAGTAAATTTATTAGACCAGGTACATGGTCTTTTATTGAGCTGTTCGAATTGACTTCGTATAGACTATAATAAGTATTGAGGAAGTGGCTCCGCTGCCGGAGCCGGTTTCCAAAAAATTTAATACAAATGCCGGTTCCGGCAACTTTATAAAATGCATATGGAAACTTGCGCTGGTAGCCTAGTTATTCCGTTGTGTTCAGATTCTGGTTTAATTATTGTAATTATTGTTGTAAAACTGTGAAAAAATGAAAGTTGGTGACAAGTTTTCCTCGTCTGAGGAGTTTGAAAGTGCATTAACAGACTTTAAACACAATCGAAATAATGAGTATTTGTTACGTGATAGTAGAACAATCGAAAAACAAAAATAACGAAATCCTAATACGGTAATAAACATTAATTCATCTCTCTCGCTTGGCCTGTGTTAGTTATTATAAAAAAACTGATTTTTATAGTTTCTAAAGGTTTAAATATTAGCAGAAGAATAATTAGGATATTAAAAATAAGAAATCAGAGTGGAAATGAACCTGCAAAATATACAAATGTCAAAAGAAAATTCGAAAACTGGGCCGTCCAAAAGAACTTGGAAACACGGTAAGTAGGTATAGTAGGTATCGGAGTATAAAAAAGTCAATACATCCTAATAGCATAGACGTTTAAAAACGTACACGAACGGCCTTCAGGACGTTTTAAAATCGTTGGTTATGTACCCGAGAACGTTTATAAGACGTTTTTCTCTAATGTAAATGTCGCAACTTCTAACGTCACATAGACGTCGAAAAAAGACGTTTTAAAAACGTTTCGAAACAGACTAAATAAATTGTTCGACAAAAAAACGTTTTTTAGACATATTTTAGAACGTCTATTTTTGTGGATCTAAAAACACAATGTCTTTTGAACGTTTTTTACAGTGGTTATAAAAGGACTTACAAAGACATTTAAAAAACGTAACTTTCTGACTTTTTCTGAAAACGCACTTTTAAGGACCTAAAATAAACGTTTCTATAGTTTTTAACGGTGGTTTTAAAAACGATTCAAATAGAACGTTTAGACTTTAATTCTCGAAATATACTTTTGTGGGCCCAAAAACACAATGCCTTTTGAACGCTATTTACAGTGGCTATAAAAATGGCTTACAAAAACGTTTGAAGAACGTAACTTTTTGACTTTTTCTGAAAACATACTTTTTGAACGTTTTGACTGGTGTATTTAAAACCCTAATAGCTTGAAAGGTCGATTGTCGTTTTTTATGGATCATTTAACGTCAGAACGTCCGAGGACCAAAATAAATCATTTTATAAACGTTTCTGCAAGAACATTTTTAAAATGGACGTAAAGAAACGTCCAAAATGTCGACATAACATCCCGAACTCAAAAATTGAAAAACAAAACGTTTTACGTTCAGACGTTTTTAAATCCTACGATATAACGACAGCTAAACGTTTTTTACCGTCCAAGTTAGAATGTGTTATAAAGTCACAATAGGGACGTTTTTAAAAAAAGTTTTGTTTAGGTCCTTAAAAGTATGTTTTCAGAAAAAGATAGGTTTTTTTAAGTCTTTTTTATGACCACTGTAAAAAACGTTTAAAAGACGTTATGTTTTTAGATCCGCAAAAGTATAAGTGGACGTTCTAAAATATGTCAAAAAAAAACGTCTTTTGTGGATTATTTATTTGAATCTTGGATACTTTAACGAACGATTTCAAAACGTCCCGACGATCGGTCGTGTACGTTTTTATACCGTTTTTTAAACGTCTCTGTGCTATTAGGGAAACGTCTCAAATAAAATGTTTTAAAAATGTCCCTATTATGACTTTATAAAAAAACATTCTGACATGGACGTTAAAAAAGGTTTAGCAGTTGTTTTTTTATCGTACGTAACGTACAAAACGTTTTGTTTTTAATTTATGAGTTCGGACGTTTGCTCAACATATTTTGGACGTTTCTTTATATCCATTTTAAAATCATTCTTTTAGAAACGTTCTGACTTTAAATGAACCATAAAAAAACGTCAATCGGACCTTTTATGCTATTAGGTCAGTTTACGATTTGACAGTGGAGAAATGAAATAATTTTTCTTTTTTTTGCAATTGTTTGTCTGCTTTTTATTTCTTAAAAAATAGCACAAGTGGTCCTCGAACATCTGCCGTAGATACCGGCGCCGGTTTCAGGTGAGGATGCCGGCACCGGTATCCATAATGGGAGCCGGCGCCGGCAGCGGAATCACTTCCAAGCATTAAATAAGAGCTTGAGAAGCAACCAACAAATATATATGTAATTTCACGTGAAAATGTGAATAAATTAAAATATAATAATGAAAGTTATTCTAATATAATTGATGTATAAAATAAAGGGCACTTATGACATTTAGTAATGGATACTTTAAAAAGGGCGAAAGAACGAGAATACACTTTGAATAATTTTGCACTAAAATACCTAACAAAAGGATAAAAAATATTTAAAAATGTTCATTTGCTCTATGTCTTGATGTAGTTGATTCTTAAACGCTACTTTGGAAAACAATGAATTTTTGATACAGTGGCAATATTCTCGAAAAAAAATTCCATCATAAAACATTAATTATCCGAAAAATCGCGAAAACAATAGCTCGAAGCGCAATACACAACAATTAATACGTCATCTTGGACGTAAGCACCTGTCCCAATTGTATTTATGACTTTTTTCCAAAGAATCGACTTGCCTCCGGCCCTTTATTCTCCAGTTTTCCGTTTCCTCCGAAGCTTTTCGTTTCCGACATTTGTTTTATGTTGGTTTCCGTTCAGAGAATAAACTTTGCTTGCCCTTCGATTCTTGATTGTCATCCTGAGTGTTCATTTGTTGTCCACTATTTTCTTAATTGGTTATTTTTATGGGTAAACTAAGATTTTAGGTTTTGCTATAATTTTAGAAAATTTTCAGATTTTATTATTTTTTATTTTTAATTAAAGAGTAATTTTTTATTTTTTTATATGAACTAAATTTTGATATTTTAAGGAAATTACAAAGATTACAGGGCAATTTTCAATTTTTATTGAAAATTCATCGTTTTTTAAAGATTTGATACGGTACGTTTATTTTTAAAGATAGAAGACAACTTTTTCAATCCTTTTTGGCTGTTTAACATTGCGTAGACAGTTTTTCTATACAACGTTTCGTCTTTTAGGAGCATTCCTCATTTTTTTTTTCAAATACGGACCTGCAATTTTCATTTCATCCTTGAAATCTCCATTTTGTTTTCTATCCAACCATGTATCACACTTAATTTTTTTTATTAAATTTCGACAATGAACTACACCTACTTTAAGAAATTTTGTAGGTACGGTCCTGATGATTTTCAGCTTGAGTGTTTATAAATTTTTTTGAATAAAATTAATTAAACATTAAGTTATTATTACCTATTTAATTATAATAGAAACATACTAAAATAAAAAATTAATGTAAAATAAAAACTTTTGTCTCATTTAAACGACCTCGTATTTATTTGTTGTAATTATAGATTTGTGTATGCATTTTTGTGATTAAATTGTGCTTTTTCCTAGGTGCCAACTTTTTTAAAAAAATTTCGGAAACATGTTCAAAAGTTAAGTTATTCAAGATGGTTTAAAAATATTCTGGAATAAAATAAACAGGACAGTACGTAAAAAATTTCCTAAAGTACAGTTCATTGTCGAAATGTAATTTAAAAAAAAATAGTGTAATATACGGTTGGATAGAGAACAAAATGGATATTTCAAAAATAAAATAAAAAGTACAGGTCCGTATTTAAAAAAAAAAATTGAGGAACGCTTTTTAAAGACGGAACGTCATATAGAAAAACGTCTTCAACAAAAATGATTAAAAAAGTTTTCTTCCATCTTTAAAAATAAAGGTGATAATTAAATAAAACGAAAATTGTCAATTTTGGTTTAAGCAAATATCTCTGAAACCGGACCTGATATTAAAATTTTTCAAAATCCAATAAATTTGTCTTGATAATATGCAACTTTTTTCCCATTTAAACAACTTTGTATCTATAACGGTTAACGAAATCCCGATAGTGTATGTACATTGAAATTTTCAACACCCTGTATATGACCGTATAGAGACTCATATTCTCGACATTATCGGATATTCCCTCATTTGATTTTTTAGAAACAAAAATGGAAAAATAAAAATGCAGACAAAATAGGAATAAAATAGGGACAAATGGAGAAAAATGGGAAAAAATTATAAAAAATGGAGCAAAAGAGAGAAAAATACGAAAAATAGGGGCAAATAGTGAACTATAAGCTAAAATATAAAAAAGAAAATGAGAAAAAATAAAGAAAAATCAGAAAAAGAAACAAAAAAAAAGGAAATATAGGGGAAAATAGGGCAAAACAGGAAAAAATAGAGAAAAACTGAAAAGAGAAAAATTAGATAAAGATAGTGAGAAATAGAGAGAAGCTGTAAAATTATGGTAAAATAATTAAAAAATAGGTAAAAATGAAGAAAAACACGCAAAAATAGGGCACAACAGGAAAAGTAGGATGAAATATGAAAAATTAGTGAAAAGGAGGAAAATTACGATAAAATATGGTAAAAATTGAAAAAAAAAATGAAAAATATCAAGAAATAAGGCAAAATAGGAAAAATGGGCAAAAGTAGGAAAAAAATAGAGCAAAATAGGGAAAAATATGAAAAAATAGGGCAAAATGGAGAACAATAGGGAAAATAGGATAAATGATGCAAAATGAGGAAAATAGTAAAAAGTAGGACAAAATAGTGAAAAGTCAGTTAATTAGGGAAAAAATAGGCAAAAATAGGACCAAACGGGGAAAATTAGAGCAAATAAGGGTAAAACGAGAAAAAACAGCAAAAAAAAATAAGAAAAACAGGAGAAATGGAGAAATAGAAAAAATTGGAAAAAATATAAAAACAACAAAAAAAATAGGAAAAAATAAATAAACATGGTGGGAAATAGGGAAAAACTGGGAGAAGTTGGAAAATTAGGTTAAAATATGGAAAAATAGGGCAAAATGGAGAAAAATAGGGAAAAGTAGGGTGAAATAGAGACAAATAGGGAAAAAATTAGATAAAACAGGAAAAAATAGCACAAAATTAGTAATATGGAAAAAATGGGAACAAATTTGTCAAAATAGTGAAAAATAGGAAGAAAATGGGGACAAATTGGAAAAAATAGAAAAAAATAAGGAGGATTTTAGAAAAAAAATATTGAAAAATAAAAAAAATGGTAAAAAATAGAAACAAAAAAACAGGAAAAAATGGTAAAAAATAAAAACATCAAGTAAAGCAAAAGTTGGAAAATTAGGTTAAAATATGGTTAAAATATGGAAAATAGGGCAAAATGGAGAAAAATAGGGAAAAGTAGGGCGAAATGGAGAAAACATGGAAAAGTAGGGCGAAATAGAGACAAATAGGGAAAAAGTTAGGAAAATAGAAAAAAATAGCACAAAATAAGTAATATGGAAAAAATGGGAACAAATTTATCAAAATAGTGAAAAATAGGAAGAAAATGGGGACAAATTGGAAAAAATAGAAAAAAATAAGCGGGATTTTAGATAAAAAAAAATATTGAAAAATAAAAAAAATAGGAAAAAATAGAAACAAAAAAACAGGAAAAAATGGTAAAAAAATAAAAACATCAAGTAAAGCAAAGCAAAAGTTGGAAAATTAGGTTAAAATATGGTTAAAATATGAAAAAATAGGGCAAAATGGAGAAAAATAGGGAAAAGTAGGGCGAAATGGGGAAAAAATTAGGAAAAACAGGAAAAAATAGCACAAAATAAGTAACACGGAAAACTGTAAGAACAAATATAAAAAAATGGGAACAAACGTGTCAAAATAGTGAAAAATAGAAAGAAAATGGGGACAAATTGGAAAAATAAGGAGGATCTTGGAAAAAAATGAATAATAATAAAAAAAAAAAAAAAAAAAAAAAAAAAAAAAAAAAAAAAAAAAAAAAAAAAAAAAAAATCAAGAGGCTCCGTATGAAAGCACGGTTATTCCACTAGTATGGTTTAAGTAGCGAGAAAGTAAAAATAGACCAAAAATTATTATCATTTTTGGGGTTTTTAACGATGCTGAATCGATTGCCGTTATCTATTTGTTTATATCTCTCACCGTTATCGAGTTGAATCAGGCTAACCGACGGACGGACAAAACCGTTTTTTTTCTTCGATAACTCTAATAAGTGGGTCATGCGGCACCGGCATGGTTTTAAACGGATTTTAATTCTCTGTTTAGCAATATACTATGACGACAACTTTATTTAGTTTCCAAATGCATATCTTTTACATCCTTAACGTTAGACCCCAAATGTGATATATTGTCGGAATCAGCTTTTTACTAGAATTAAAAAATGTCATAATATACAGTGTTGCATTTAAAAAAAAATGTCGACGATGTAATTTCTTCCCTGTATAAAACATGTTTTTCTTATGTAAAAAAATTAAAAATAAAAATCGACCTGTTTCAGGTTTTTTCCCAAAAGTACAGGGGCGTATCCGAGTTCCTCCCGGGGGTCACTCTCTTACTTACCTTTCTTATCAACAAAAAGAGTTCCTCCCGAAGATTTCGCAGAAATTCAAATAATTAAAATTATCCTATTTATTTGAATTTTGTAAATCAGTTCACATTACTTAGGTAAATTGTAATGACTAATTCTTTACATTTATCACCAGAGGCATATATTGGGCATTTTTTACCCATGAATAGTATGCAATTGAAAAAAACTTTGTGCAATATTAAAATGTACCTTTTATATAAAGAACATCTACATAACATAAAAAATGTAAATTGATAAAATAAAAAAATATAATTATGTTCGTGTGAAAGAACACTTAAAACTGACAAGAATTATTTTTATGTTTTTTTAAGAATTGTCTCTAGTCTTCTTTTAAGATTTTAAGCTTTTTCTGAGTTTTCCTAATTACCCATTATAATCCTCTACCAATGATTACCTGCTATACCGTATTTAAATTTTTACCGCCGGGAGGAACTCGTCTGCGCCCAAGTACAGAATAATGCTAAAAATGAATTTATTCCATACATATGGACCACACTGTATATCTAAGTTTCTGGAACCAAAAAATGTTCGAGAAAATGTTTGCGATCGTTTGAAGATGATTCGCAAGCAGGGTATTGTATATCAGTGCTCTGATCCCAATAAGTTTGCTGTTGTCACCCATTACTGAAATTATATTTGCTTACCCCCGACTATCCCCAGGGATGCGCGTACCTAATGTTAAAAAATAGACAGAACACTATGAAACATAAAGTTGAAATAATTGGAAATGGGGAGTACCAAACAGTTTTTGAGTTAATTTCCAAATATTTAAGTCAGAATTTAAAATTTTTGTACAATAATAAATTCTTAAATTTCGTTTTATCTTTTTTTAATTGGAATTTTCATCATTTTTAACGATAATGTACAGACTTTTTGTTATGAAAAAAGAAATATGAGATATGATTAATAAACTAAGAAAAAAATTTAGAACTCCGAGAAATCTACTACTGGTAGATAACCGTCAAAAAAGTCTCATTTCGCAGAAAGTTAGATTTCATTTTTCGTTGTCTCATCAACCCAGACAACGATCTTTTTTCCAACGAGATGGCTACATTATCCCCCGACTCCATGCCTTATGTCGACACAAAGCCTTATTCTGACGCTTTTTGTGTATTTGCATTAACTTTTTTAGTTTTCTTTACAAGAGCGATGACAAATTAGAGAAAATAGTGCTGGTGGAATAAAGGCCGAAACGAAGTTAAGTGCTTTCTTACCAAAGTCGCTTTGATCGCTTTTGTTGTTTTTACCTGAAACAAAAAAAATAGTCTGGCTTAGATTTTAGAAAAGACTCAAAGTTATATTTAACAAGATTTATTTGCAAAAGGAACAGATATAATAAAAAACATGAAATAAATATAGTTCACAGTATACAACTATTTATTGTTATTAATCTATTTCTAAATGAATAATTGAAATCATAATATATTTTTTAAAATGTCACATTCATTACATTTCTACATATTTTTTTATTTTTAATATTAATGTACGCTGTCACTTCTTAGCACACAAATTGATTACAAATTAAACCTTGTAATAAAAATTTTTAATATTTTTATAATAAATACCACAAAAAAAACAATAAAATTTTATAGTATTTTTATATGATAGAATACATGATCTTTTAATTAAATTAATGTACGTTTGAGATTACGCAACTAGTTTTATTACTAAGGTCCTATATAACTATTGCTTAATTTTGATTCGGTTTAAAATTTCCCTCATGACCTGAAAATTGGTAAATCGATTGCATTTCGATATTAGCCTCAATGATTTATTCTAAAGGGTAACAAAATTTAAACAACCAATGTAAATGTTTGTGCTATACTAATAGAAAATGAGGAAAAATCAATTTTAGACATACATTGAATTTAAGTAAAATTATCGAGTTTGACCAACATATCTGATTTTGTAAAAGAATGTTTTGTTCAAAAAACAGTATACAGGGTGACTGATTAAAGTACGGTATCTCCTATGTCCCATTAGATATCAAAAAGAGAATTAAAGAGATTGTAGCCAGCTTTAAGCTTCATATTTTAAAATAAGTTGCAAATATACAGTGTACTTCATAACGCCGTGCTAGATCAAAGTTGTTTTTTTTAACTACACCATGTATTTTATTACTTCGGTCCGGACCGGAAATATTCAAATCATATCTACGAGACGGACCCTATTGTTTTTTTTTGGGAATTCTAACTGTAAGGGGATGGAAACTGGAGGGGTTTAAAATTTCAAAAAATTCATATCTCCGCCATTTTTAAAAATATCGAAACGGGTCATAAGACTTTTTTCATGTCCCAATTATTATAAAATTAATTCGCTTAAAAGTCTTTTCGATTTGATCTTCATGGAGGGGGTTGAAATTTCAAAAAAATCATATCTCCGCCACTTTTAAAAATATCGAAACGGGTCATAAGACTTTTTTCATATCCTAATTATGATTAATTCGCTTAAAACTTTTTTCGATTTGAAATTCATGGGTAGAACTAGAGGGGGATGAAATTTCACAAAATTCATATCCGCCATTGTTGAAAATATTGTAACACGTCTTTACAATTTTTTCATATCCTAATTATTATAAAATTAACGTTTTTTATCCGATCTACGGGGGTGAAAGTGGAGGGGATTGAAATATCAAAAAAAAATATATTTCCGCCATTTTTAAAAATATCCAAACAGGTCATTAGACTTTTTTCAAGTTGTAATTTTTATAAAATTAATTAGATAATTTTTACGATTTATTAGGATTCCTTACGATTTTTTATGGTTTTTTTAAGGTTTTTTACGATTTTTTACGGTTTTTTACGATTTTTTACAATATTTTACGATTTTTTACAATATTTTACGGATTTTTAAAAAATTGAGAAAGATAGGAAAAAAATGGAAAAAATTGTAAAAAATCGTAGAAAACTGTAACAAATCGGAAACACCTGTAAAAAACCGTAAAAAATCGCGAAAAATCGTAACAAATCGTAAACAGCCGTAAAAACTGGTAAAAAAACGTAAAAAACCGTAAAAATCCGTAAAAAATCGTAACAAATTGAAAAAAAAATCCGTAAAAATCGTTAAAAAAACCAAAAAAGATCGTAAAAAGTCGTAAAAAATTGTAGAAAATTGTAAACAAAAAAAATGTAAAAAATCGTAATAAAAACAGGAAAAAACTGGTAAAAAGTCGTAAAATTTCGTAAATAATGCGAAATAATCGTAAAACAGCATAAAAACAGTAAAAAATCGTGAAAAATCGAACAAACCGGAAAAAACGTGAATAAATGGAAAAAAGAGGATAATGTCGGGAAATATCGAAAAACGCGAGTAAATTAGAAAATATATTGAAAAAAACGAAAAACGAAATAAAATAAAATCGAAAAAAATCATAAAAAATCGGAAAAAATTGGGAAAAACAAAAGAAGACTGAAAAATGGGGAAAGACAGGAAAAGTTGAAAAAAAAAACAGGAAGAAAAAACCTAAAAAATTTAATTTAATTACATCTGTTCTGTAAGTATAGTTCTTGTGTTTATTGTTAAAGTGAATTTTTGGAGCCGAAGTACTAAAAACATCATATTTTTAACCCCGTGTAATATTTTAAATTTGTATTCCTCTTTACTTTTCCATTGCAACAATATCAAGTTCTATAAAATCGTAATGTATTCAACGCCCTGTACAGTTCAAACGGTTTAAAAGAAAAATTATCTTTTACAGTCATAGGTTTTTGATCATTTTTAAAATTTATAAAAATGATCGATTTTGTTAATATTTGTTAAATTGTTTACAGGGTGGGTCAAAACGCAAATACATTATTTATCCAGTGATTTTAAATGTATTTTATATTATAATAGTAAATCGATCGATTTTATAATATAATAGGAAAGTGCCATTATTTTACTTTAACTTTTGTCTGGTTGAAACGTTACTTTTAGTTGTTAAAAATAATTAATGTGATTAAGCTCAAATTATATTATGGGTTCGTTCCACGAATAGAATTTGAAATATATCAGAAGTAAAATATTAAATACAAAAATTTTGGACGCCAGTCAGTTGATTTTTTGGTGTGATTAGAAACAATTGACAAAAAAACTATGATATATTTCAAAATCCGTCCTTTCTTTTTTTTTGGATTAAGGAAATTATACTCAAATGAAACGTTATATTTGTTTATTTAACGGTAAATCAGAGATTTTTCTTTTTTTTCTTCAATAAAATAAAATTTAGCTTCTTTAAGGTAGGTTGAGGGTCTTGTTGTTATAGATATAAACTGTTCCGTCCTCAGTTGTCCAGAAAACTTCTTGGACCCGGCAAACTTGACCGTCCAGAAGAAAAACAACCGTCTCTGACGTTAGAACCAGCAGGAAAAGACCAAAAAACCAAAAAAACTCCTATAATTAAAGGGGAGACAAGAAAGAAATCTTCAGTAGAAAACACTGGCAATACAAAGATAATACAACGATATGCAAAGTCTATTTCTGATATTAAATAGATATTAAACAGGTTCTTAGCACGGGAAGATAATTTATATAAAAATGCCGAGAGAAGAGGACATGACGCGGATAAATAGGAAAGGGAAAATCAAGCGAACATGAAACTATAAAATATACAGAGTAGAGGAAGAATTAAAAAACAGGGTGGCACAAGAAAACGTAACATGGTATTTCTTATACCAAAAAAAATATTTATTTTTCCAAAAATGAAAGTTCTGTCAAATTGACTTTTGACTAGTGGATTATTTTGATCCGTAGAATCCAAATTTATCAGAATATACAGGATGTTCGATTTAAAAATCAAAATTTGGGTCCATTTCCGGCGAAACCGGAAGTTGGCTTCTTCAATGTACACGTCAGAAAATCAAAAATTACTCTTACTATATCCACCTAAAATTTCATAAAAATCGGCTAATAAATAAAAAAATTAAAGGGATGTCACCCGGTATATATAGGGAAAGTATTGTTTTCGGGTAAAAAACCAATCTCGAGATTTTGACTTTTCTTTACGTTTCTAGGTCCGCTGAGTCAAAAAAACCCATTTTTGGAAAAATGTTATATATGTATGTATGCGCGTGTTATCAATTTTTTTTTAAACTACTGAACAGATTTTAACTAAATTTTCACCTAACTGAGAACTGATTAGTTTTTGGTGGCCATCGAGTAACGTTAACAGCAATTTTGATACTGTCAAAGTTTTAAAAAAATCGTAACAAAAATTGAATGGATCAAGTTTTGATAAAAAGCGTTTTTTAAATTGACCTTATTTACCATGCAATGATAATTGTTAAAAAATTCAATAACAAATAAATTTATTTACAGGCTACATGTGTGTCATAGTAGCTAGAAGAAGAAAGTGACATTTATTGTAAATCAGCTATCTTATTGTCTATAAGGTGCGTTCAGTAATGCAACGAGAAAGAATATATAAATTATAATCTACAGGGTTGCGTTAGAATACATTATCTGCAAACTACGGATAATGTATGTGGATAAAATAGTGTTTTAAATATTATTGGAAAGATTTGTTTGTGAAACAAGATTAGAGTGACAAACACTGGACATTTCTTATGGTTTATTTGTAAAAACAATTAAAAATAAGCTATAATAAATCTTTCTTAAAAAAATAAAATAGTACATATAAATAGCGGGAAAGTGTGATCTTGGCTACAACCCATAATTTATAAAAACGTTACAAAAAAAAACCATAAAAAACGGTTTAAATTACAACAAATATAAATCAAATGTTCTTCATATCAGGTGTCGAAATATGTGGAAAGAATCACAACAGCAAGTTAAGAACAAACATAACAAATACTTAAAAATAAAATAACAGATATGGGGAGCGATCATTTTTAACCCGGTCTCTCCAGTAAACTAAACAAAACAAAGTTACAATGTTTTTCATATCAGGTATCGAAATATGTGTCTGTCTTCTTGAAAGAATCATAACAGTTGACGTCGCTGTTATCAGAGCGAAAAAATTAGCGAACATCTTTATGGCCGTTTTACACGTTTCATTAAGAGCCCCGTACACCACTAAAAACCAAGGAAAAAGTACTTGTATGCTAATAAATTGGTTGCAAAAATTTGTTTTTTTAGTATTTTCTAGTTTTTTAAGTTTTTTTCGTAACCCATACCCCTGGTGCGTCTGTTTTTGGGAGCTGCCGCCCGTTACCCGGTTGAGCTGACGAAACAGAGAAAGAAAAATGGTCCCGCCCTTTCACCCCATCTATATTATGGCCATCCTCGTGAAAGGGAGATTTATTTTTTTTGCAGAGAGTTGCCGGTACACTCCTTACCTCTTCCTCTCGAGAGAGGGGAACAACTTTTTCATTTACACACCCTAATGTGGAGGAAATTAGAGAGAAATAAAGTTTGTTCCCCCCTTTTTTTTTTTCAAAATTCTTAAAATTTGTGAAATTTTTTAAATTTTTGAAATTTTATATCTAACTGTTGACATTCTTTTAATGAAAGTTTTGATAAACATATTATTAAATTTAACATCAAAATTCTTGATATTATCAAACTTGAAATTATTGATCAAAATTCTTGACATTTTGATTAAAATTTTTACCAAAATTCCTCACGTTTTTATTACAATTTTTGAATTTTTGATTTTGTAACGAAGTTACTTGGTTACCGTTATTCTTTTCATACTTTAACTTAATATTTGATAATTAAAATACATTAATTATATAGCACATGGCACTAGATTACAGTTAGCTTAAAATTATGGCCAAAAGTACGATTAAACGCGAAGAGTTGTAACCTCCGCCCGAAAATGTAGACAATCGCACACGTGCTTCTTAGACACCTAAAACCTTACCATGTACCACGATTCAATCCGTTCTCATGAGTTCCGAGTTGGAACTCGATCCCAGTACTGACTACCCGTTCAGAGACCCAAGTTCGAACCGAGAGCGGAATGATGAGTACCCGTTTATAGACCTTACTTCGAGCCGAGGACTGAGTACCGGTTCAGAGATATTTAGAAATAAGTCGAGTCGAAGGAGAATATATGCTCAGTCAGTCGACCGCAAGCAGCTTAACCAGGTTTGAAAGAACCGTCAATCAATCCGACAACCAGATCAGTCTGGTTGCACACTTTTCCTATCCGGATGGTATTAAATAAAGACCGTTATTTTCAGATTCTGAAATTTGATTTACTTTTATTAGTTATTTCTGGTTTTTAGTGAAACGAAACTTCAAGTTGTTAATAATAATTAATGTGATTAAGCTCAAATTATATTATGCGTTCGTTCCACGAATAGAATTTGAAATATATCAGAAGTAAAATATTAAATAAAAAAATTTTTTTAACGCCAGTCTGTTGATTTTTTGATGTGATTAGAAACAATTGACAAAAAAACTATGATATATTTCAAAATCCATCCTTTCTTTTTTTTTTGGATTAAGGAAATTAAACTCAAATGAAACGTTATATTTTTATTTAACGATAAATCAGAGATTCTTGTTTTCTTTTCAAATAAAACACTTAGCTTCTTTAAGCTATTCTTCAGAAAACAGAAAAAAATTCCTTGGACCCTACACTTGACCACTGTCCAGGTAATTACAATTGATTGAAGTGGAACCAGCCAATATAAAACCCCAAATAAGAACCCCTACAAATAAAGGGGAGACAAGAAAGAAATCTTCAGTAGAAAATACTGGCGATATAAAGATATACAAAGTCTACTATTTGTATTAAATAGATAAAGAAAAAGGAAGGTTGTTAGCATGGGTAGGCATTTTATAAGAATGCCAAGAGAAGAGGGGGCATGACGCGAGGAAATAAGAAAGGGAACATCAAGCGAATATGAAACTATAAAATATAGGGAGTAGAGGAATAATAACAATACAGAGTGGCACAAAAAAACGCAAGCAGCTACTACACAGGTTCAAAGTCCACTAGAGCAAGTAAACACCGCTTTTCTCAACACTAGCGCTTTGTCGATACAATAACGACCCCTGGAGTATTTTATCTTCAGTGACGCTGCCCGGTGCAAGTGTCCTTCACAGTATAAACGGAAGGTGGCGCTCTAGGCAATATGAGACCTAGCCCATAATTTTTATAATGGATAATAATAGGATGATGTTTACGGCACGAGCAATAGGTGAGTGCCGTAAATTTAAAGCGGATGAAATTTACGGCATTTTTAAGATATTGTTCTGTGCACGCCCGCGAAGGTTTCTGAGCATAAAACAAAAAATTGAATGGCCGAGGCAATTTAATTATTTTATTATTAATATAAATGTTGTATTAGGTGGGCGAGCTTAGGAAAACCTCGAAGAATAATTTAACAAAAAACACTTTATTAAACTTTGATTACACGAAAGTACATTTAAAAGCCCCGTATTTCTGACCTGTTTCTTTGTTTAATTACATTTATGACAATAAAACATATTTTATTTCACAAATTACAACATAACATTAATTGATTAATTTTATATTAATAATAATTAATATAAAATTAATCAAATTATAGTTATATTAATAATAAAAAAATTAGCAGAGGTCATTTAGAACTACCGAACAACGAAAACATGCCATTGCAATCATCCATGCTTCTCACATAGACAACTGTATGTGTCTATGGTGGGTTTTATTCATGCAAATGAAGATTACAGCACGAGCCGTAGGCGAGTGTTATAAATCATCCATGCTTCTCACAATTTTAATAATTTAGAATCTTATAATCAATAAATAGCGTTATAATTAATTGCAGACTCAAAACTGTAAAATTAAGAAATAATTAATTCATTTTTCTTGGAATAAAGAATAGCGTTTTTCTACTACCCTGATTTTCATAATCTTTTATTATTCGATAAGTTAATAAAATTGACTGATTTGTTATTGTATGAAAAGATATAGTAGAAGGAAGAAATAAGAAAACAACTAATAAAAAAATGACATTCTAGACATTCTAGAGAATAACAGGGCCGAAAAATTCAAAATACAACCCACAACTGTGTATAAATGGAATAATTTTATAACAGAGGCCATTTCCAGTACTGGGAACTTTATATAAATTTGTGATAGCTACACTGCCGTAGCCAGAAATTTGCGAACGGGAGATTTAGGTTGATTTATCTCTAAACTAATATCAAACAACTAAATTATAAATGAATTCACAACAGAACTGCCTGAAAGCTCAGACAAAGCAACAAATAAAAAAAACAATTCATTTCATTTCATTGATTGATTTGGTCCTGCATTGAAATATATAACGGTTTTAGTTTTTACGTCCACGTAGATGAAAAAAACTAAAAATAATGTGTCTTTTTGGACAAAAGAGATGTACATTTATTAAATAAAGAAGAAAAATTGCATCATAATTCGGTACACTTTTATCTTTTTGAATTCCTTGTGCTTTTTTTATTTTTATTGAAATGGCATTTAATGCGTTATTAAAATGTTGTGCTACTATTCTTCTGATTATTTTTGATTAGGTATTTTTATTTACTTACAATCCAGCAATGTTTTTAATATTAACTGGGCGACATCTGGATTGTAGCAAAGTTCAATTTTTAATACTCTAAGCCTCTATGGAGGTATCATATTGTTATGTTTCTTAAGAATAAAAATATATACTTGTTTCATAATTATTAATTAAATACAAAAAAATTAAACAAATTCAGCAAACATAACAACTGACACGAAAAATTCTATAGATCAAAAATTTTGTCAAATAGTTTCGTTTTTTTTATTGTTAATATTTTATGGATCAATATTGTGTTTTTATAGAGTAGATTTTTGTTTTTAATAAACCTGTAGATTTAACTACGTTTATATTAATAAGGCGCAAAAAGCGCAATAATTGCACTTTTTGTGTACTTTAGCGCTTTTTCTAGATAAGCTGAAACAAACATGATTTAGACCATAATTTTGAAATTTTGATATCACAAAACTAATTTGATATTTGACAGTAGGTTACTATCAGCAGCGTTGCCAACATAAAACTTAAAAAAAGCTCCACTCTTCTGTTTGAAATGCTCCCATTTCGCTCACACACAAACACAAATCCCCACAAAATGCTCGTAAAATGCTTGTAAAAATTAATGAATTGTTAATTGCGACTACTGCAATTGATAGTCACAATTAACAATTAATTAATTGTTAATTGTAGTGGTCACAATTAATTATTAATTGCATTAATTACAATTAACAATTAATTAATTGTTAATCTTTAATTGTACCAACAATTTAATTTTGCCCAACACCGTCCGTTTGTCTGTGATAAGATTCAACTCAAAAACGGTCAAAGATAGCGACAAACGAAAATCGACTCAGCATCGTTAAAAATCCCTAAAATACTATTAAATTTGTTTTCGTGACATTACATGTTCAATAACTCGAAAAAATTACTGCAGAAATATTGTCGTTTTTCACTTGTTTTTAAAATAACGCGTTCTTGTATTTTGTTCCAATTATTTGGGTTTTTATTTTGTTCGTTCCAGTGACCCCCTATTATTTATAGGTGATCTAAGTGTGCCTACAGTTACGTACTTACATTTCATTCTGAAACACCCTGTATTAAAACACTTATTTTATAATTTTTACTTAATGTCTTATTTTTGTGTGGACATAAAGGGCTTGTAGTTTATCCATTCATTAGGTTAAAACCAAACCAGGGATCAGATTGGAATAACTAACTAAAATTTTCCATCGTCTAACAATCTGTTATGTTGTTAGTATTCCGTTCGGACTATTAGACAGTGATCTCATCACAGAACAGAGTATCGTTGCAAATCGACCGTTGACTATTCCATTGCTAGCAAAACGACAATACGGACAAATCGTGACATTAATAGTTAAATAGATCCGGAATTTTATTGGAATCTTGAGTATATGTATGCCGAAACCGTGCAAATAAAAGCCAAACGGGGTGATGCACGGAAAATTCTTATAATATTAACTGGAAAATTCCAGTTTTTATCAGATTTTGCTAATAAATAAATTTTGGATATCGAGGTTTCAAGTAAATATTTAATTTTCTTAAGAATATCGAGTTGAATTAAGTCCCTTTATTTTTTTTCAAAAGATTGATCTATTTTTCGAAAAATTCTATTCTACTAACTGTCAGTAGATAGAACGACCTTTAACTTTAACGGTTCTGTAACTAACGACAATGACGTTTAGATTGTGACAATTGTATAAAAAATCAAATTGTTAAATTTTATTCTAAACGTCATCGCCTTTAATTATTGAATCTTTAAAGTTAAAGGTCGTTCTATCTACTGACAGTTAAACTGATGTAACTTAACATGGCAAGTAATAAAAGCGTTCATTCTTTTCTCCCTTTGACAACATACCTCATCCTATCTATTGACATGCTCATTTCCATGCAATTCTTTAGTTTGTTATTCTACAATACCCTGACCTTCTCATTCTTTATAGATTTTACAGCAAGAGCCTGTTGCAAATTCTATCTCTATTCTTTCATAATGGTTTAGCGAAATAATACTAAAAATACACTCGACAATAGAGCTAGAGGTACTAGGCAGGCATTTGACAATATTGTTTAGCATAGCTCTCGAATAGAGTAAATTAAAAACGAATAAATAAAAAAGTGGAAAATAAAAGTGTATTTAAAATAAACAAGAAAAAAAGATAGGAGGGTAGACAAAAATAAATCGGTCAAGTGCGTGCCGGACTTCGCACATTTAGTTTTCCGTAGCAAATGTAGAATATAATCCAGCTGTGCAGAGGCAGGATTCTTAACACGTTCGTTGCCACTGACTCCACTCGGAACCAGTCGATTATCGTCAGTATTATCGACGATAGTTTATTTGTTATTAAGACTATTTTTGGCTCGGTCCAAAAGCAGATCCAGATCAGGTC
Organism: Neocrepidodera transversa; assembly: GCA_963243735.1. Lineage (NCBI taxonomy): Eukaryota > Metazoa > Arthropoda > Insecta > Coleoptera > Chrysomelidae > Neocrepidodera > Neocrepidodera transversa. Next base: position 12,047,432 of record OY725347.1, read on the forward strand.
TCGATCCGCTTTTGATCAGGTCTTGATCTGCAACTTGTCTTAGAATCGTCTCTCTGCCTCTCTCATAAGAGACAAGAAATATTGTCTTAATATTTCATTTCATATTGCAAGGTGACTCAAAACGACCGTTACAAAAAACCACGTTACGAATTTTCATCCAATCTCATTAGGTCAACTGATCGTAACACGCCTGGCTGTTACGGGTTGAGTAAAAATCTAACCCACCAAATTATCACTGTTTAATTAACTCTTATAGAGAGCAGTCGTAACGTTAAAAAGCAGGCTACAGCAGCGCTTCTTTATCACTAGCTCAGCAAAAATTTTCAGTTCATGTTGCTGCTTTTTTAATATTTGTTCATGTTCCTTCGAGACGGAATTTTTGGAAACATTACAAACATTTTCTGAGATTTGAATTAGTTATAAATTTAATACTGAGTGACAACAGTTTATTTGATCATTGCCAAAGGGTTGTAAAAATAATGTACTTATATAATTTAATAAATCGGTATAAAAACAACTTCAGTACGTGTTTTCGTTTATATAAATGTAACTGCGTGAAACGCGGGTTGGTCCTTCGATAATTAATTGATGTTAACACGTCGACTTCCATAGTAAATTTTCTAAACATTTAACGATTATTAATCATATTTGTTCAAACAGTAATTGTTTGGTGACTCCCAATGGAGTCGGTGGCATTCTCTAAAAATTTTCTTAAAATCTGCCGCCAAGCGGAGTCACTTTTGCTTTGTTTTTAATTGGCTTTAAAAAAAATTGACAAAACACAAATGTGCTACCATTATGAACCCTTTAAAATAAATAATAGTTCATTATTACATGTAAAAAAATGACTTTTGAATGTTTGATATTTATTAGTAAAATAAAATTATTATCAAAATACATTTTCCTTTTATATTGACTGAGACCTGAGACTTATGATAACCAATGACTGTCTTATCAACAGTAAATACTCGTAAGCACATTTCAAAGTAATTTTCAAGAACAATCATTCACAATCCTTTATTAAAATCATTTGCACGTGCAAATTGATTAATGAGCTGCGAATTTAAATAATCAAACTAGACTATTTAAATAAACACTAATAGCCTAGTTAGTAGTGTAAAAATGGCCTTTGCTTCGAAAAAGATAAAGTAGAAAGGATTTTGATATATATTGTTTAGGTCGGATCCCTAAATAAAATGTTTTCGACCTTGTGCGGGTGGTTGGGCTATAGTTGAAAGCTGCTAATTATTCTTTTTTTTTTACAATTATTCCTTAACAGTATGAGAAAAATACAAAATACAAACTTGAAGAAGAGAAAATTACTTATATTTTTTTTTAAGACACTAATATATAGTATGTAGATTCATACTTTGAGTAGGTAGTTAAATTGTCTGCGAAATAATTTAAAGCGCACTTTTTAATTTAGTTTTGCGCTCTTTTCAAATATGATAATGGATTTTGAAAATTTCAACATACAGCATGTTGTTTCAAGGTCACAATTGCTTTCTATTTCTTATTAAACCGGACCTGGATTTTTTTAGTGATTAGTAACTGGCTCATTTGGGTTCTGAATAAGAAACTTATGTACCAAATTTTACTTTTTACAAGTCTCAACAATAAAGAATTTCCTTTTTTAGGTCACCCATACTTTTTAAAAATTTATAACTTTTGAATACTTTCTGACCTTAGCCTTTATATTTCCAAAACATTCCTTCTATTTAGAATGCATCAAATATGAAATGGTCTTTTCATATTCCTACTTCAGAAAAGGAATAGTCCGGTGTCCTGCGACAAAATTGTAACTAAAAGTTTTTTAAATAAATGTCATAGAGAAAAAATAAGCAACATTATGAATAAATTATAAAAAAATGTAAGCATTCAAAAGCTGTACTAATTTTATTTTGTATTTAACCGAAATTATCAACCTAACTTGACACCTTCCCCATCACGAAAAGCTAATAAAACAAAAAAAATGAGTAGTATAGGTAAGTGGGTGCCGGGATAAGCCTTCCCCCACCACAAATTTTTAAATGTTAGTACTATCTCTCCCTGCACTCTTAAGAGCTTTTCCTACTCCCTCCTGCAGTTCCTATGGTCCCCTCAACCCAATCTACCCTAACGTACGATAATTAATTATTTATTAGTATTTTTTTTTAATTCAATGTACTTGATATTAAATATTATGTACCTTTTAAATTTATAGTGAAAAGGTAATTGTAACATTTATAAATAAAACTTTTTACGAAAATAATTACAGTTAATCATATATTATGAAATATGGTATTTTTAAGATTTAATGGGGATGAGTTGGACCCGTCAATTTTTTTTTTGTTTTCTTTGGGATATTAAACAACGGGCCTACCTTTTAACCTAAATATTCTTATTAAATAAATATAAGAAGATAAATCCAGTCGAAACGAACTCTAAATCAGAATCAAATAAGATGCCGCCAAATAAACCGTATTTGTCAACAAGTCACTAATATAAAAAAAAATCCGGCTTCTATTAGAGAAACTTCTATTGGTCACTAGTCCACGTGGACTAGGAATTATTAATTGAACGGTCTGTATAAAATTACTCAAGAGTAAAATACTTAAAAATATATATTTTTTGAGTACTTGTACTCGTAGATCGTAGGGATATTTTTTTTAATCGTACTCTGACGCCAGGCCCTAGTGGGCAGAGCTGGGCCTAACGAAACTAAAACGTCACTTTTCAGTAACGCGTTACTAAATGTAACGAGTTACTAGTAATTTCGTTACTTTTTAAAGTGGGCGAAAAGTAACGGTAATTGCGTTACTTTGTAAAAAGTAACGCGAAATCGTTACAGTAACGCGTTACTGCAAAAGTAACGCGTTAATTTAAAACAGAGGTTTTTCTGTTTTGTTAAAGCTGTTTAATGTGAAATAATGTATATAGAAAAAAATGAAAAAAAAACCGAAAGAAAAAAACATTTTTCTATTATTAACCTAATGAACCGGATTTCTTTGCAACGCTTCCAAGAACGTATCAGGGAAGATTTCTAGAGTTATATTAAAGAATAGGTTTCAATATCGAAGCAGTTAGTTTTACAAAAAGGTTTTGCTATTATTAAAAATAAACCTTGATGGTCCTTCGAGCCGGATTTTTTTACAACCCTTAAAAAACCGTATCAAGCAAGATTTCTAGACTCATATTAAAGAATACTATTCTATTCTCGCTAAATACATTAGTTTTAAAAAAATCGGAAGAAATCGAAAAAAATCAAAGGAAATTTAAAGAAATCGAAAAGAATCGACAAGAAACGCCAAATAGATCAGAATAAGAAAAAAATGGGAAAAAAACCGAAAGAAAAAAACATTTTTCTACTATTAACGGGATGAACCGGATTTCTTTGCAACACTTCCAAGAACGTATCAGGGAAGATTTCTAGAGTTATATTAAAGAATAGTTTTCAACATCGAAGCAGTTAGTTTTAAAAAAAGGTTTTTCTATTATTAAAAATAAACCTTTATGGTCCTTCGAGCCGGATTTCTGTTCTAAATACCGGCGATAAATGGTGACATGGAAAAAGAAGAATATATAGAAAAGTAAAGCGTTATTATAAGTTAGTTACTTGAAAAGTAACGCGTTACTTTTGGAAAGTAACGAATAAATCATTACTTTTTAAGAAAGTAACGGTAACGTTTATCTGACGCGTTACTTTTCAGCAAAAGTAACTGTAAAGTAACGCGTTACTTCTTTTTTATCAACGCCCCAGCTCTGCTAATGGGTTAATCAAGTTCTAATTGGGATATAGAGATAAACCGTCAAAGCTCCAGAACAAAAGATTTTTTAATTTTGTTCACTTTAATTTTTAAGTCATCTGACTAAAAATGTTTGAAGCGTTCAAATATATTCCTTTAATAGAGAACGAGTACAAAGAAAAGCAAACATATTTTTCGGAGTAATCTTTATTTAAAGAGACTTAAGTTCCAAATAAATTGTTTTGCTTGGAAATCCTTATTTAAAGTTTACATTTTCGGTTTCACGAGTTTTACGTTGCAGCTTTGAAGTAAAACTCTGATACATATAAATATCGCGGAGTTTCGCAAGCGTAGCCACTAGTTGAAATATTTTCGTTCTTATGATAATAATAATAATAATAATAATAATAATAACAATAATAATAGTGCTTCATTGAGACATCTAGTTTTTATATAATTTTATACAGGATGTTTCATTGGGAAAGTGACATACGTAGGGGACACCTGGGCGAGCACCGGCACCGATTCTCGAGAACCGAGAACTTTCCAACATGGTTCTCGAGAACTTGGAGAACTTTAAAGAATCGAATACTTTTCGATTATTGGTATTCGAGAACAACATCGCTAGCTAGGACGCTAGCTCGCACTGTCTAACCTCTCCTTTGGGAGAGTGGTGACAGTAATTCTGCTGTTACAATAATTGTTGTTATATATTGGGTATAAGTTCGACCAACTGGTATACACACATTTTAAATTTAACAAAATGACCTCGAATCGAGCCGTTATTACACCTATCATATGTCATAACCGAGATGCAGGTTTCATCGATTTCGCCTGAATTTGTATTTTGGTGAAATCTCAACAACCAATGTGGATAAATATTTAAATTTGACAGGTAGATATTCCCTATTATAGTAAAAATAAAGACATAGGAACGATACCTAAAATACAGACTTGGTTTTATCAAAATTTTTGTACTGTATCAAAAAACAACATATTATAAAAAATATTGAAATCTGATGAAAGATTTGAAAATAACGAGTTTTATCAAATTTATCAATTTTTAATCCTGGATCAGAAGTTGTGTCTGGTGTTAGATAGACGCTTGCTGAAATAAGATTTTAATAGTTTTTATAAGGGATCTCAAAAAATTCTTTGAGCTCCTCCACTTGCCCTGGGAGAAAAATATACCGGAGCTAGTGGAAAGTAACAGGTTAGTTACACTTGCCAAAATTTAAACATCATCTAATGTTTTTCAGTTTTTTAAAACAAGTGGTGTTCCTTTAATATACAAGTTTCCACAGGGAACCCTTTTAAAGATATAAAAGGACAAAGAAGTTATTTGGTCGACTCGTTATTATTCTGTTTGAAGAAGAAAAGAAAATTGCAAATTGTCTAAAAACTAGGACAAAATGGGGCTTTGGCCTGTACAAAAAAATTCTCAGTCCGTAGAAGTGACCAGAATGTATATTTTGTTATCTTTAACAAATTTTGATAAAATTTACAAATTTTGATAAATTTTACAAATTTTGATAAATATTACATATTTTTACGTTTTTTACATGTTTTTACAATTTTTACATGTTTTCACATATTTTTACTTATTTTTCCATATTTTATATATTTGTACATATTTTACAAATTTTTTAGATACTCTTGCAAAAAAAATCAAAATTTTCAAGTTCTAAATTGAAAAAATAGAAATTTTCAAGTCTTAAATCCCAAATATCCAAATTTTCAAGTCTTAAATCACAAAAAAATCGAAATTTTCAAGTATTAAACTGCAAAAAATCGAAATTTTCAAGTCTTAAATTACAAAAAATCGAAATTTTCAAGTCTTAAATTGCAAAAAATCCAAATTTTCAAGTCAAAAATTGGAAAAAATCCAAAATTTACAGTATTAAATACAAAAAAATCCAAATTTTCAAGTCTTAAATAACAACAAAATCGAAATTTTCAAGTCTTAAATTGCAAAAAATCGAAATTTTCAAGTCTTAAATTGCAAAAAATCCAAATTTTCAAGTCAAAAATTGGAAAAAATCCAAAATTTACAGTATTAAATACAAAAAAATCCAAATTTTCAAGTCTTAAATAACAACAAAATCAAAATTTTCAAGTCTAAATTGTAAAAAAATCACAATTTTCAAGTTCTAAATTGCAAAAAATCCAAATTTTCAAGTATTAAATTCTAAAAATCCAAATTTTAAGTTTTAAATACAAAAAATTGAAATTTTCAAGTCCTAAATTGCAAAAAATCCAACTTTTTCAAGTGTTTTATACAAAATGATCCAAATAAGAGTGATCGATTTTAAATGTAAATTGACTTTAAGAAATCGGGTTTTCACTAATTGTTTTCGTTTATACCAAAAAGATTTTTTATGAAGTTTATTTACATTTTTTCCAATAAATATATATTATTTAAAATGGAACACACCGTATATTTTGTGGTATTTAAAAGAGCGATTCATCTTATTTTAAAAAGTAAAGACAGTCGAGATTTCAAGAAACATTGCATTTTTCCTTGTGGAAAAAGGATATTAAAGGATAATAAATTCTTTGTCAGATTTGTTAATTGTTATTTACTGTTAGTTTTTCCATACGAAAAAATGCGGTGTTTCTTGAAATCTTGAATATCTTTGATTTTTGTTGTTAGGAAAGCAAGATATATCAAACTATACATTTTTTAAAAGAAGAAAATGCCATCAAAATTAACAGGATGTTCCATTTAAAATAATATATATTTTTTAATTTTTTTTTGACCAAAATTAGTAAAACACCCTGTAATAATGGGAAAAAATATAAACCAACTTCATACATAACTTTTTGGTAAACGAAAACAACTAGTGAAAATCCGATTTCTTTAGGGCAAATAATAAGCTGTGCATTTAGATTTAAAATCGATCACTCTTATTTGGGATACTCAGTATTTTACAATTTTCGAAATTTTTACAAAATTTTGAAATTGTTGAAATTCTTGATATATTTAAAATGTTAAAAATTCTTGAATTGTTTTAAAATTTTGGTTTTTTTTTTAATCTTTGCAATTTTTGAAAATTTCTAACAATAATATTATAACGTTTTTTAAAATATTTTCGATATTTTTAAAATTTATGAAGTTTTCAAATTTTTATTTTGCAATTTTTAAAATTTTCCAAATTTTTAATATATTTGGAAATTTTCGATATATTTCAAAAATTATCGAAATTTTTTTTTATATTTTCGAGATTTTTAAAATTTTAAATTTCTTAATAGTTTATTAGCAAAATTCCACTGATGCCAAATTATTTTTGGTATATTTTTCAAAAATTTTTCGTCCCTAGAGCATTCAGCGCTGCAAAATTTTGCTCGCAGTTAAAGGGTTAATATTGCCCTGTATTTGTAATTAAAATTAGACAAGTTTCATTTTGTTTACTTCTAATAATTAAAATTTAAAATTGACTTATTGACTATCAAATCCTTTAGACCTATTTGAAATTTTAATTAAAATGTTTACTGAAAAATTAGGTTCTAGAGTTAATTCCATTTATATAAATAGATTTTCCTAGTTGTAATTTTTGATGACTAGGCAGTTAAAAATTATAGAAATGAGAAGAAATGTGACTAGGAACTTAGATATTCTCGAAGGACCACATCGTTTTGTTAGATAACTATGAAACTTAATTTTATATTAAAAAACACATGATAGTATTTCTAAAGAGCTTTTTCCTAACTCGTTTTTTTTATTAATAAAAACAAAATTATAAACCGGGCACTGGACGCAAAAAAAACACTATTTATTTCATCTTATTTAAACCACAAAAAATTTACATATTGTTTATTTCTTAACTGTTAATAATAATACCAATTACTTTACTACCGATATTATTTCGTTCACGGTTATTCGATACTATGATGAACTGAACTTTTAGCTTTATGTGGAATCGTCTATGTGAAGTACCACTACTAAAAAAACCGTTAAATCGTCACGAGATAAGTAAATTAATTTGATTGGTTGACAAAAGGTGGTGTCATTTTTGAGAGGCTGCTTTTGGGTTAAAATTAGTAAGATGAATAATTTTGGGTCTAATATTTTGTCGCTACGTACTAAAGGAAAGGAGAAAATCAATCAAAATCGAAAAAAAATTATGGCTTAATCGTTGAAACGATATTTCTAGAAATTTTACAATTACGGGGTAATATACAAGTCAAAGCATGTTGGGATGGAGATTCACATTCTTTTTTATTGCAGTTATCGAAAATATGATTTGAATATAAATTTTAAAAAAATCGGCTGTCACCCCAAAACTTTCTCGGCTCGTCTGTAGAGAATAGGATTATTTTAATAAAAAAATACAAAATTCCTGAATGGGAAAGTAAAATACTGTAAAAATGAAGTAAATTGCTGAAAAAAATGGGTAAAAATTGCAAAAATGCGCAAAATTTAATTAAAATGAAAAACGACAAAAGTTACTAAAAAGAGTTATTATAAATACTAACGAGGTAACGAATTATTTAGAATAAAATTTTAAAAATGATATAGAATTGCTAAATTTCAGCAAAAATTAAAACTATAATAAAAAAGAGTGAAAATCAAAAATAAGATAAAAATTGGAAAAAAGAGGCAAAGATGGAGAAAAAGACGAAGAGCAAAAAAGGTACCTAACAAAAAAACTGTAAAATAAGGCAAAAAAGAAAAAGAGGCCTAATAAAGGCAAAAATAGGAAATAGGGTAAAACGAAATTCAACAAAAAGTCCAAAAAAAGCCAAATAAGACAAAGTAAAGCGAAAAAAGCAAAAAAACGCCAAAAAAGTCAGAAAAGGACAAAAAGGTCCAAAAAAATTAAAAACTATTTAAAAAAGTTTAAAAAAGCAAAAAAAAAGGCCAAACAAGTGGTAAAATGCCAAAAAAGGAAAAAAAAGCAAAAAGGCAAAATAGAGACAAATAAATGCAAAAAAGCCAAAAAAGGTCAAAAAAGACGAAAAAAAAAAAAAAAGAACAAAACCATTAAAAGAAAATTAAAAAAAGGCAAGAAAAATGGCAAAAAGGAGTAAAAAGCCAAAAAAAGAAAAAAAGCCAAAAACATGGCAAAAAAACTAAAAATGGTACAAGAAGGAACACATTATATAGCCACAATTAGGATATCCTAAAATCCTGGGTGAAATCTATTGGAAATTCTGGAAATAGTTACAAAAGTTGTAGGGAATTTTATGCTCTACAACTTTCCCCTAAAAAATTTTGCACTAAAGCGAATTGTTTGTCTTCAAAATTAAAAAAAAAGACGAAAAGTCTACATGTGTATATTTTTCGCCCTCTAGCGGCGAAACTATGGAGAATTCGAAAAAAGTTAAATACGAATGTTAAAAGAATTTTGCACTAGAAAATTTTGTGCTAAAGTGCATTGTTTGTCTTAAAAATTGGGAAAAACTACATGCACATTTTTTGCGCGCTCTCTACTGGCGCATTTTTGGAAAAAGTTTGATACAAAAATTGTAGAAAATTTTGATGGGAACGGGAAAGTAATATTATTATGATTTGAATATGAATTCTGGGTAAATTTTAATAGACATTTATCCACTAGTTTATAAGTTAATTATTATTTTACAGACATTTGATCGTCCCTGTATATAGTGTGTATTTCATTTGTGCAGTTTGTTGGTCTTTAATCATGTCTTTCAAAATAAAGAAATCAAAGGAATGATATACTCGACCCTATCTCTAAATTCCAGAGTTTTTTCTCCAGGTTTTTAAATTCCGGATTTAATGCTATGAAAACAATGAAAGTGATCACATAGAAGGACGTGAATGTACTCTCAATTAAAATGGAGATGGAGAAACGCTCTTCTCCAGCATAGAGATTCCAAAAAAAGAAATATAGATAAAGACAAGCCAAGAATAACTGTACTGTTATGACACGGTTTTACAATGTTAGTGTAATAGTCATACATGTTTGCGGAACATAATGGTCTTGAAAATCTATTCGATGTAGCCGACTTGGCTCACTTTTATGTCTTAGTCGGGAATCTAAGATCTCGTTTTAGCTTTACAAGAAACGATTTTATTTATTTTTTTATACTTTTTTATGTAATAAATATCGTTTTTTTTGCTGAAAACAATAGTATAAATAATAATGGATTTACAGGTACAACAGCAGACGTGTCACAAGGGACTATACCCATTATCTACTCGGAAAATAAAGTTGCCAAAACGTTCGAAGTGGCAAATAAGTAAAAGTAAAAGTATATCTTCTACAGCTACTTTTCGAGTCCTTTGGGTTACCCAATTTTGAGCGATGACCTATTGACATTATTTTTTTAATTTATAAGTTTTTTGTTATATTGTGGTAGTCGTTATTGTTCTCTTTGTTATTTTACAGTGTATTCCACGTATCGATAGATGATCAAGAATTTGAGACAAAATAATATCCTTGCTTTCATACAGCTTATAGAAAAAATATAATCTCACGGTTTGTAATTATTTACAGATTAATGAAAATCTTTTTAAAACTTGCCATTAATTTTTACAACAGTGATAAATTGGCTGTAGAAAAAATAGTGTATGTACCTTTCATGAACTATTTAAAGGAAAAAAGTTCCCTGCCACCGGTAATCCCACCCAACTTTCCGAACACTCCTAGTAAAGTAATTGTTTAATCGACTATTTTAGTTTTTCTGCATCAAAATACATTAATAAAATTAGTTTACAAAAATTTAAAAAAAAACTTTTTGTAAATTTTTTTTTTAACTTTTTATAATTTTGTATAATTTCAACAAGTATTATTTTAAAATTATGAAATATTTCACACATAATCTACTTTTTGATCCCTTCCAGATTTACTATTTACTTTGTTCATTTGTTTCACCATTTTCGATAAAACAAAAGGACAAAAAAATTTAATTTTTGTTTTATTTTGGTTATAATAATTACAATGTTAAATTCGAAGAGACTAAATTATTTTCTAAATTTTAGAGTTTTATATTACCTATCGAATGGTATAAATCCCATTTTAATATCTTAAATATTTTTATCGGGAAAATATCAAAATCGTATTCTAGGGACTCCAAAACGTGTTTATCCATTGAAAACTCACTACCCAATTTTTAGCATGATTACTATACCTCTCTTATCTGAAGTGCGAGAGGTAAAAAAGAATGAAAACAGGCAAAAATCAAAAATAAGATAAAAATCCTTATACAATTTGTAATTAATTTTTTTTGTCAAAAATTCATGGGTTTTAACTTTTTTCATTTATTGCTATAACTTTTACAAATACTATGTTAAAATTATGAAATAATTTTCACACATAGTATTTTTGGATCATTTTCGGATATGCTACTTACTTTTTTCATATATTTTATAATTATTGATAAAACGAAATTACAAAAAAATTCTTTATTTTGGCTATAAGAATTACAATTCTAAATTCTAAGAAACTAAAATACATTTTAAATTTAGAGTTTTATGTTATCTTTAGAATGGTGCAAATTCCATTCCACAGAATAAAACGCAAGGTCGTACCACAAAATTATAACAGTAAAACTTATTTATAAAACGGCGATATGTTTCGGCCTCATATATTCATCATCAGGCAGATTTTGTTGACAGTGATCACTAATCACAAATTGTGAAATTGTAGATTAAAAACATATTAACAGGAACATGTGGTAACGAAAGTAACAGTATAAAAATTATTATAAATTAAATTGAAGGTAATTGCACCAACCCTGACAATCTGACAATCATAATTGGTGAATTAAATGATGATTGTCAGGGTTGGTGCAATAAACTTCAATTTAATTTATTTTTATACTGTTACTTTCGTTACCACATGTTCCTGTTAATTTATTTTTAATCTAGAATTTCACAATTTGTGATTAGTGATCACTGTCAACAAAATCTGTCGGATGATGGCCATATGAGGCCGAAACATGTCGCCGTTTTTTAAATAAGTTTTACTATTATAATTTGGAATGGATAATTTGGTTTACCGTCTCAAAAATTATTTCACATTTTTCAAATTTGAAAAAAGATTCAAAAAGAGGAGGAAATTTCCCAAAAAAAATTGTACCTCTCGGAACTGTAGGACCAATATTTATAATTTTTCCAGAAGGTTGAAAATACGGCCGAAAACGGGACCTCTGGCTTGCGCAAACGCCGCCCACTTTGGACCTTTAATGAATAAATATTATTTAAACTTATTAAATAATAAAATTACGAATTGAAAAAATTCAGGCATCTATTGAATAGATTTATAAACAATAATCCTTGGTCAAAAATTTTTTATCGCGATTTTTCTATTAATTATACACTAGTTAACAATTTTTTCCTACTTGAACATGATCATTGTAAGTGCGATAATTGTTAAATAACAAATCTGAATTTTTTTTCCTTTTTTAGACCCATTTTTGAAAGGTCTCAGAAGACATTCCCGTAGGAAAAATGAAAAATTTGTTATTTTTCACTTTGTTATTAACAATTTAGATGGGTTAAAAATTAATTTTTTTTTAACACACAAATAAATTATTTTTCTCAAAAAAATAAAGCACGGTTGTTTTTGTTTCATTATGTAGAAAAATAAAAAAATATATATAGAAAAAATTTAATGGTTTATAACAAATTGTTTATCAAATAAGCAATGAATATTTAAATTAAAACAATTTTTTTAGTTATCAAAGAACAAGATAAATTATAATTTGCATCGAAGATTATGTTTCCAAAAAAGAAACTTTAAATTATCTTATAACAATTTTGTAAACAATAAGAAATAAAAATTTTAAAATTCATTTTCATGTGACTTCTGATCATAAAAAACGGATGAATATTAATATGAAAAAATAACTTTTTTTCAATGATTAATCAAGCTTTTTAATTTTTAACCTAAGTAAATTGTTAATAAAAATTTTTTGACCGCGGATTATTATTCATAAATCTATCAAACAGATGCCTGGTTTTTTTTAATTTTTAATTTTCATATTTAATAAGTTTAAATAATATTTATTCATTAAAGGTCCAAAGTGGGCGGTGCTTACGCAAGCCAGAGTCCCAGTTTTCGGCCGTATTTTCAACCCTTTGGGGAAATGATAAATATTGGTCATACAGCTCCGAGAAGTACAATTTTTTTCGGAAAATTTCCTCCTCTTTTTGATTTTTTTTTTCAAATTTCAAAATGTCAAATAGTTTTTGAGATATTTGCAAAAAACCAAACCCTATTTTTATTTTTCAGTTAATTATTAATAACTTTTGCAATTTTTGCAAGCGGCTCTTGAATTTTTTCAAAAATCATCTACACGCTATTCCGAATCGAATAACACCTCGTTTATATTTTTCAAAAAAAGCACTTGTTGACTAGACTATAAACAACGAATAAGAAATTCATTTAATTTCCGTATATTTTTTTAACAGCAGAAATATTTGAATTTTAATTCAATATTACTGCATTTGGCGAATGAAAAAAAAAATGTTCACATGAAACCATGCATGCAATCTGTAGTTAAGATGACAACAAAGTCAACAAATATGTATAAATAAGTTGTGGGATACATATGTATAATTTTTTTTTATTGGACTAAATAAAAATAACAAATTACATACATATGTAATTTAATTTTCATATTTATTCAACAGCTGAAAAAGTCAAAACAATATTAATACTGCATAACATTTATTTGATTCAAAGAATAATAAAACCTCTAAATCATATCACATAAATTTAGTACTTTTTACAACACGTTTCGGCCACAACGATGGCCATCATCAGGCCTACAATACAAATTAAAAAAATCGGATTATAATATAACATAGTCAAAGAGGTTACTTACAGAAAAGACGAAAAACTTGTACATGATAAAAATTGGTATGAGAATTAAAATGTTAACATTGTAAAAAATTTTTAAAAAAATTATATTAAACATTAAAACTTAATTGTTTAATAACATTTAAGAAAAATAAATCTGTATAAACAATTTTCTAAATCTGACTTCAAATTCGAAATCTACATAAAAAATTCCATGGGAACTCGTTAAAAAGTTTGCTGGCACCATTTCAAGAGTTCGGCGATAAATTATTATTTGTGATTTTTTATTGGTGTTTCACTAAATACGTGTTATTATTCTATTTAGTTATTTTATGTATTTTTTTACACCCAGAACTCAATAAATTACTACAATATTCGGGTTTGAAGAAAAAAATTTAGTTAAAAATATTACTCGGTATATTGAATTTAAAAAATCTAATGATAGATTAAATCTACGTTAAAAACTAACGAAGGATCTTAAAAAATTCCTGGCGCCTGGTAAATTATTTTTGCTACTACCATGTATAAATTACTAACTTTATACATACTATATTGTGCGTAAAGCTCAATTTTACGCACTAGTGCGTAAAATCAAATACTAGTGCGTAAAGTATTTAAAGTAGATTGCTTATTTTTTACATAATACCTACATATTTTTCGGTAGTAGAAAAAACATTGTATGCAACTAGTGTGTAAAGTTCCTTTTTTCACTCATATGAAGAGAAAAATTCACATTCGTGAAAAATGTATCACTATTTTATATTCAAGAAACCCATACAAATAAGAAATTGTAACAAAGTTACTTTTTTCTGTAATAATTAAAATATAGGTAAAAATTACATCGCGCACGGCACTGAGGTAGAATTAACTTAAAATTATGAAAGAAGCTTCAAATATGGAGGCACGCGAATCCGTGCTTCTTAGACGCCGAAGCTCTTATGGTAGAATAATTCAATCCCTTGTCGGTAGCTGCAGTGGCAGCCCGAAGTCCGAGTTGCTTTGACCGTCCCAATTGGAGTTCCAGTGGCACTCCCCTCGACCTTTAGAGACAGGTTAAGGTGAAAAGAGCGAAGATAATTCCAATTGTACTGGAGTCCAGAACCGTCAACAATCAGCCTGGAAGACGTGCCTTTACCGTCCAAAGTAAGAACCGTGTTACACACCTTCCTCCGGATTTGGTAATTTTGGTATCATTCAGAAGCAATAAAAAGTTAATTTTTATTTTGGTAATTTTATTTATTTTTCTTCTGTTCACATAAACTAAGATTCCAGCAGGTAATACCCATGTGCTCAACCCAATAGGGCAAGTAAAGAGCGCCATTCTGGCCGCTAAGGGTCTTGTCGATGCCATATGACCCCTGGAGTATTTTCTTTCTTCACTGAAGCTGCCCGAGCAAATGGCCTTCACACTATAAACGGAAGGTGGCGCCAGAGGCAACCCGAAACCAAAAGACTGCTTGATAACGGAAAGAGTGTTACAAGATCGAAATATTAAATTAACATTAATAATAATTTATCACGGAACTCCTAAAATGGTGCAAGCAATTTTTTTATGTAGATTTCGAATATGTAGTCATATTTAGAAAATTGTGTTTATAGAGTGAACATGTTAAGCAAAGGTCGAAGAAGTTTTTTATCATCGAATCCGGTCAAATAGCCGGTATATCGAAAAAAAAAACAAAATCAAAACACCCTGTATAAAGTAAGCAGATTTTAACGTTATTAACGTATATATTTAATATAAAGGGTGGGCCAATTATCTTTCCGCGGTTTGTATAGTGATAAGAGTATCCGGATATAAAAATCGAAATCTTTCGGATTCTTAAAATAATGGGAATCATCGATTATTTATAAATATTCCAATTATTTGTTCCGATTATTTGCAAATATTCCGATTAGCTCTTGAGAGATCTCGGTGTTTCGTATTCCGTTTATGAAAAATCGGAAAGTGTAGAAAAATTGGATTGTTTGAAAAATCGGATGGTTTAGAAAAATCGGATGGTTTATAAAAATCGAATGATTTAGAAAAATCGGATGGTTTATTCTCGGTGTTTCGTATCCCGTTTATGAAAAATCGGAAGGCGTAGAAAAATCGGATGGTTTAGAAAAATCGGATGGTTTATGTCTCGGTGTTTCGTATTCCGTTTATGAAAAATCGGATGGTTTGAAAAAATCGGAAGGATTAAAAAAATCGGATAGTTTGGAAAAATTGAATGGTTTAGAAAAATCGGATGGTTTATTCTCGGTGTTTCGTATCCCGTTTATGAAAAATCGGAAGGTGTAGAAAAATCGGATGGTTTAGAAAAATCGAATGATTTAGAAAAATAGGATGGTTTAGGTATGTCTCGGTGTTTCGTATCCCGTTTTTGAAAAATCGGAAAGTGTAGAAAAATTGGATGGTTTGAAAAATCGGATGGTTTAGAAAAATCGGATGGTTTAGAAAAATCGGATGGTTTAGAAAAATCGAATGATTTAGAAAAATCGGATGGTTTATGTCTCGGTGTTTCGTATCCCGTTTATGAAAAATCGGAAGGTGTAGAAAAATCGGATGGTTTAGAAAAATCGGATGGTTTAGAAAAATCGAATGATTTAGAAAAATCGGATGGTTTATGTCTCGGTCTTTCGTATTCCGTTTATAAAAAATCGGATATTTTGGAAAAATCGAATGGTTTAGAAAAATCGGATGGTTTATGTCTCGGTGTTTCGTATTCAGTTTATGAAAAATCGGATGGTTTAGAAAAATCGAAAGGTTTAAAAAAATCGGATGGTTTAAGTCGTTTATGAAAATAGAAAAATCGAACTAATTATGATAAATTTGAAGAGTACGGGGAGTTGTTTATAATTTGTTTGTAAAATATATTAAATTTTGAATAAGCATGAAATGTACCGACTTTTAAGAAATTTAATAAAAATTTAAATATCTTGGCAACGCAGCATCCGATTTTTAAAAATAAATTATTGTCATAAAATGAATAAATAAACTCGAAGTCATACCACAATAATTTATAACTAATGAAGATAGAAAACAAATAGGGCTACATGTTTCGGCTAAACAATGGCCATCATCAGGCAAAATATATGTTTCGTTAGAGTAAACATGTTAAGCATCAAAGATCTAAGTACAAAGTTTTTTATCATCGAATCGGATCAGATAGCCAGAATATCGAAGAAAAGAAAATTAAAACACCCTGTATAAAGCAAGCGGATTTTAACATTATTAATATATATTGATATGGACCACCCCTCATTTCAGATGTCCAATCTGCGAATCTCAGTCCGGGTTGAATTCACACTTAAATAAATTTTAAAAATTATAAAAAAATTACAATTTATTTAAATTTGTAATGTTCCTTTTCTACTGCCTTCTCTTTCACTAATGTGTTTTCTATTACACTGTTTCTTTCTTCTTTATGTCACTATTCCTGTATTACTACCTAGTTTATTTTTGTATTTGCGTTTTCTAATTTTCCCTGTGTTTCTATCTCTCCATTTAATTTAATGTAAATTCCATCATCTTCTTATAGTTCTTTATTTTATGTCTCTTTCTTGTATATATTTTTTTTATAATGAAATGATTGACCTTCATATAGTTTATTTTTTATTAAATATTTATTTACAATCTAACATTACAAAATCGTTTATATTTCAGTCTCTAACAAATTCGTTTTCTTTTAATTTTTCTTACAAATTCCAAAAATTATATTATCAAAAATTGAAAATTAACAACCTTTTATTTCTATCTTAAATGATTAATTTTTTTTAAGTTCCAAATAATAAGTCAACCAGGACTGATCATCCTAGATATGACATCTGAAATGACCTGACATCTTTATATTTTAAATTTTCATATCAATATATTTTATATACAGGGTGGTCCAATTATCTTCCCGCAGTTTGTAGCGTTGAAACTAATGAAGATATCAAAATGAAAAAAAAAACTGTTTTATTTGTTTCGAAAATCCCTACAACTCAAAAGTGGTTTCACTATTTTTTTTTTCGATAATTTGACTTTTCGTTCAATAACTTTAAAACGGTGTAATTTAAACCAATAATATGAGATATAGAAAGCCTATAGAATAGGCTTTCTAAATATTGAATATTAGACAGGGTGTTTCATTTAAAAAAACTTAAGTTTTTTATAATTACAATTTTGAAAATTTAATCTTGCACCCTTACACTAATAAACACCCTGTACGTATTAAAATAGTTATGAAATATGGACGAGGTAAACTCATATCTAAACTAACTTTAACCAACGTTTTTTTTTCAAATTCGTAAAACACATTAATTTTTGAATAATTTTGAAATGTAGCAGCATCCGATTTTTAAAAATAAATTATTGTCATAAAGACCACTGAAGTAGTAATCCAAAAAAGTAGTCTATATAAATGAAACTATTTTCTATTTCTAGTGATTTTCAAACCAAATAATTTTTTTTTTAATTTTGATATCTTTATTAGTTTCGATGCTACAAACCGCGTGAAGATAATTGACCCGCCCTGTATAAGAATGTATGTGTTTCATATAATAAAAAGTCTAGAAATCAAATAGTTACTAGAGTAATTTATGTGATACAAAACAAGTAGAAGACAAATTACAATCCTTATCCAATTAATAAAGCAACATGTCACTTACTATCGCGATCAGAAGTAAATTAAACTGGTTAATTTGTCAGCCCAGGGCTGCGGTGCCAGATCTCTGAAATTATACGCGGGGCCCATTTGTACCAATTATATGATGCATTACGTTAAATGACAGTTTTGTTAAGCGAGATTCAAACTAAAATCTCCGGGTTATTCATTGCTCACCGCTGCCGCCTGGGGACATGCCATGCCACTGCGATACACCTTGTTTTCCGTGTTTCAGGTAAGGGAATATGTATAGGGATAATTCGAGATGTCGCTTCGTTCCCTCTATCTTCATTTTCATGTTTGCCTAGTTCTAATTTTTATTTATTTAAATTTGTATTCAGGCTCAAGAGTTTTGGATATAATGAAGCAAAAAGTCATAAAAAAAATGTAACCGACGAACGGGCTTAAGAATATTACGTATTATATGGTAAATAAAGACAATAACTACACATTATTTTTTACACCAGTTTTTTCTTTGCTTTTCTCTGGAGAAATTTTTTTTGAGACTATTAATGGTTTATTTATTTTAGCTTCGTTATTAATCCGATGATAAAATATTCCATTGAAGTAATGCACTATTTTTAATAAAACTGTTCTGGCTTAATGACAAAATTGCAATAAAAACAACATGAAAAATATTAAAAAATTCAAAATTGGTTTCCTGCATATCTAGACACCATAAAGAATAAATTTTTCAAGTTTCCATATTTTTTCAACAACAATACAAATTGCTACAACCGTAACAAATAAACAAACAAATAAAAAGCAAACTCAATAGAAATATATAATATGGATTTAATAGTCGGGACCACTACCAAATTTTGGTAACATAGTTTATCAGGAGGAGCCATTGGGAGACAAATACTCCATAAAAATATTTGTTTTCGTAAAATAAATGCAATTTTTTATTAATTAATGATTAACTCCGGTTAGATTCGGATAGTAGTTTAGTTTTGTTTTTTGTATTCTAAATAATCAGAAAAAACCTAATCTAACATTTATAACGCATGCTCACAATCGTGAGTATTTGTCTCCCAATAACTCCACCTTTTATCAGATGTTTTTTAATATTTAAAGTTTAATTACGTTTTATATTTCTAATATTTTACTAAAAGATATACATCATAAAGACAAATTTTGTTTTATATCATGATTTGGGATTTGTTGACATGTTCTTTCTGCTTTTTCACATTTTTTTTTTAATTTTTGTTGCATATCTACTTACTTAATAACTAGATTTACTGCAGCCTCGTGGGTTTATTGCGGTATCTCCCTTTTTTTGTCTACAAGTTCTTTAAACGCTGTTTACACTAGTCTTCTGGATCCAGTTTTGGTTTTCCATACATTATTTGTCTTCTGTGATCCAGTATGTGAAATGTATTCTCGGTCCCCTTATTGCATTTTATTTCGGTGCTCTTTGGTGGGAAGCTACTCCGTGAGGAGCCCTGATGTAATTCGTAATTGATTCCTACTCATTAAAATTAACTTTTCAGTTACGTTTTTCGACGGTCCTTTTCTAAAGTGTTTTCCAGTATATTAGTCTGGGTATTTTGTCCCAGTATAGGTAATTTGTGTTCTCACTTGATTAAGTCTTTTATATGGTTCCTTTGGTATTCCCATCGCTGATTCTGGACCAATTAATGGGGTTGACGATCCGCTCCTTGCGACCTCGTCAGCATTTCATTTCCAGTAATGCCTTTGTGTTCTGGTATTCATGGATAAGGTTACCTTATTGTGAGTCCTAGTTCCCTAAGCTCCTCGTCGCATTCCCATACCAATCTAGTTGTTACCTTTGGGCTCCTTAGGGCCCTAAGAGCTAATTGACTGTCTGAGTGAATTATGATTCTTTTTCCCTCATGCGCCCTCATATGACTATTTCTCACATATTCCGAGTATTGCATAGACCTCTGCCTAGAATATAGAGGCATATCTTCCTAGAAATAAGCTCTCTTGGTACTTATTCTGTTCGCAGTATATACCACGTCCAGTTCCAGGTAATTCCGTTAGGGTTTGTTCTAACCATTTTATAATCTAGCATGAGACTTGGAAGTGATTCTGGCAGCAATCATCCTTTGACCGTGTTAAGCGGGTTTTAGAATAAGGTTCTCCAGCTCACAGCTGTTTCTTAAGAGGCGAACAAATGTGTTTTTCCTTAGCTTTATTTATGCGTGATGAGGAATTAGGTATAAACCTATTTTTTCTATCATTTTCATTTTCAAAAAAAAAAGAGTTAATTTCCTTACTACTCCTTATTTACCCATGTTTTCAACTAGACCTGCTTTGTCCCAGTCTAGCCACCTTAAACACCTTCTAGCTTTAGTCCTGACTAATCTCAGTACTAAGCCCTTCACTCTTACTCTCAAATTTTCGTCATTCAATAGCCTTTCAACCAACTAGAGTTTGGGGTCTGGTCAAGTATGTGTGGCTCATACCACTAGATCCCTAAACCATAGAACATCTTAACTACATAGAAGCTTAAGCCGTCTTTCCGTCCAAATTTTATTCGAGAACGCATGTGCTATGCTAAGTATTACAATTGCCAACGTCAAATTCAAACTTCCCGTTGGTTTTATTCGTTTTTTTTTGTTTTAGAAGTGTTTACTTTTTTGAATTTTTTATTATTCTTGTATTATATATTGATTTACTTTGAGTTGTTTTGTAAAATCAATTATTAGTTATTTTTGCTTAAAAGGAGAAACTGGGGGAGCCTTCAGAGGATATTCTAGAATAATTAATAAGAATTTATCTTTTTTCAGATTTGAAATAGATGTCGGAAGGTATTTTTTTGCTGCTGTGCTACAATTTAAAAACTTAATTCTGCTTTTCAGAGCTCAAAATTAGATAGAAGCATGCAAGAGGACTTGAGGAATTTAAATCCCGAAGTATATTACATACAAGTTATCGGTTGTGTGAACTCGTGTTCCATGATTCTATGTTTGTCAAGCAAAGTGATTGAGAATTCAGCATGTTGTCCCCATTATTCTTCCTCATTCGTTGAAGAATATGAGTAAATTTACAAAAGTAAAAAGTCAACTGCGACGAAAACCCAGAATATATTTTTTAATCGAATGGATATTCTAAAAAATATACTCAAAGTAGATGCGCCCTCAACTACCTTAATTTCATTTAATTCGAATTTGCCGCTCAAAAATAGCAGAAGATTCACGAAAATTCGCCCCTTGTACTTTTTCTTCTGTATAGTTAAGGTGTTCTGTGCCAAAACTTAGCATTTCTATCCCTCACCTATACTAACATAATTGTTTGCCAATTCTAATTTTCACGTCTCCTGGCCATAAAGTTGTTTTGCAGTTGGCACTACAGCAACTTCTTCCTTTACTGATATCTGTCGTTTTAAACTCATTTCACCATGAGGGTTTCCTAACCTTTTAAGTAACTGATTTTCTTTAAACAATAATTATTGTTATTTAAAATTGTTTAAAATATTTTGTAATCCTTCGAATTGTAGACCATCTCATTTTGTGTTTTTATGGAGGTATCCCCTTTGTGACGTAAGTTCACCATCCTTTTCTATTTTATAAGATTGTTACATGTAACAAACCATTTTAGGAAGGTTCTGATGATGGCCGTTGACTGAAAAGCTTAGCCAAATTTTATTGAAACCAATTTTCCAAAATTGTCGTCATTTATACACATTGATGTATATACTCTCCTCTCCACGTTTATTTGCTTTATGTGTCCTGATCGAGTCTTTTTATTATTAAACATATTACTTTAAATCCAAAAGGTTATCAATTATCTCAAATGTGGTCTACCGATGAAGTAATAAAACTCCTAAGTCGAGTGCCACAAACTTTTTTAATGTTGAAAATGAAAGTTGGCAATTAGTTTCGGCAAACTGTCATCATCAGGACTAGAATACAAAGTTTTTAGTGCTTGGAGGAGAAAACAAAGTACAACTTACCAACAATTAATTATAATATATTGAAATTGCTTATTTAAATTGTAAAGTTATAAAATTATTATACTTATTTAAAAAAAGGGGTACAAGGTTGGTTATAGAGAAGTGTGTGCGCGCATTGGTGAAAAGGGAAGTTAAAGGGAGGAAAGTTGTGGTACAGGAAAAGGAGGGAGTAATAAAATATTAAAATAAAGTAAGATGCATGTACCACAACTGTCCTCGCTTTAACTTCCCTTTTCACCACTCAGTGCGCGCACACACTTCTCTATAACCAACTACGTACCCCCCTTTTTTTAAATAAATACAATAACGTTATAACTTTACAATTTCAATAAGCAATTTCAATACATTATAATTAATTTTTTGGTAAGTTGTACTTTGTTTTCTCCCCCAAGTCCTATGAACTTTGTATTCTAGGACCGATGATGGCAGTTCGCCGAAACTAGTCGCCAACCACCTTCATTTTCAACTTCAATAAAATTTGTGGTACTCGACTCATATTGCTTTAAGTTTGACAAGTATACTCTGATCTGTTTATTCTGTTTACCTAATTCTACTAAATTAAAGCCATTGATAAAAAAATCCATATATGAAAATATTTGGTTTCTGTTTTCACTATCACTGTAAATATTTTAATAAATTAAATGTGAAGAGTAGAAATCAATTTTCACATATTGTCGTAGCGCTACAGGT
Source organism: Neocrepidodera transversa (assembly GCA_963243735.1). NCBI lineage: Eukaryota > Metazoa > Arthropoda > Insecta > Coleoptera > Chrysomelidae > Neocrepidodera > Neocrepidodera transversa. The sequence continues at coordinate 12,070,170 of OY725347.1, forward strand.
TTGTTTACTGATGATTGATTACGTCATTTAGCTTTAGGTGTAGGTAGGAATAAAATTTCAAAGCCATAAAAAATGCACGATTTTGGAATTTTATAAAAAAATATTATATTATATATTTACAACTAAAGTAAAGTAAATGCATGTACCGTTAGATTATTTATTCTAACTATTTAAAAGAAAATCATCAAATATTTTTATCAAATTTTTAGAAATTTCATTTAAAATTTTGGCCACTTTACAAAGTTGAGAACACCGCACACGTTTAATATTTAGGTTCTGCGATATAAATTTCCAACAAAAAATTTTCAAGGGAATATTTACGTTCTGCGATATAAATTCTTAGCAACAAAAAGTTTGCTGGAAACTTTTTTAGCTGGGAATATATATCACAGAACGTAAATGATAAACGCGTTTGGGTTTACTGGAAAACCTTTTTTGCTAGGAATTTATATCGCAGAACGTAAATATTAAACGTGTGCGGTGTTCTCAACTTTTTAAAATGCCCTAAATTTTACATGCAACTTTTAAAAATTTGATAATATTTATTTTTTTTTGAGTAGATTTTTTTGTTTGAAGTAAAGACTTCTACCTATTCATTTAATAAGCGCACTATTTTTACGGACACCCTATATTTATAATAATGGATCTAACAATACTATTCTCAATAAAAAAACTAATTTGATTTAAAAATATACATCGGATCGACTGTGCGTAAAAATTAAAAAAAAATCCAACCTAGATATTCAAATAGATAAAAATTCATCTTTAATTACATCATGTGTCATTAAAGATTTTTTATCTTTTGTTGTATACAGTGATATCATGTTTAATAATCCCTATATGTTTACATTACCTTGAACCGCATAATATAGTAACAATTTTGTAAGTTAATAACATTTAAACCCACATTGATATTAAGATAATTACACTTTGTCTAACTGTTCTTCGATTTTATGAAAACGTTTTCAATTATTGCCCACCTACGCCTATTACTTCTGGTCAAAAATATAATACTTAATGCAGTAAGTATATAATTATTGGAAATTTTTACTATTGTTTTTAGATGGAATCAAAGAAACTTGGAAGTAGCTTATTAAACGAATTTAAATAAATGCCAAGTGTTAAGGTTATTACTATAAAGAAATAAAAATCAAAGTCTAGCACCACATATTTAATACAATTTAAGTTGAAAGGTAAACTGATAACTAGTTTTGGCATACAAATGCCATCATTAGGCCTATAATACAATGAGATACCAAAATAACTATTATAATAGAAAGACTTACCCAAGATCAAACTGTTAAATCGAATACATTAAAATTAAAATAATTAACATGTGCGTACTTAAGTATTAAAAGGAAAAGTTAAGGGAGTGGAACTAGGGGACATTCCTTATGGAAAATAACATGGAAATGGTTAAGGTTCATTCAAGTCATTTTTGCTATACGTCAAGGTTCCGATTCCTGCTAGACGAGTCTCGATCCGCTTCTGATTAAGAATCTGATCGAAAGATGGACCGAATGGCTGCCGAAGTGGTACTAGTAGTACCACATGTGATCGTCAAAAAGTTCGGTGGTACTCCTTTGATAAATATGGTACCCAAATTAGTTTATCCATAAAATATCCATAGCAGATGACTATGAAAAGAGAGAAAAGTATGCTTCCAAAAATTTGTGTCACTCTCAGTTTAGTAGATTAAGTAAATCGAGCGTTATGTTGCCCTCTCGCGGTTGATATCAAAACTGAGTAAACAGAAAGTTTTCTTCTATCTCAAGTTATTTGACTTTTGCTTCATTTCCGCGCACTCAGCCAAATAAATGAAGGTTGCTGAACACAAGTGTCACCATGAAAGAAAAAAAATGGGTCTGGGTCAATGTTGCCAGACTGGTACTATAGTACCACATGTGGTACTCTTGATAGTCAAAAAGTACGGCTGTACTCCTTTGATAAATGTGGTACCTAAATTAGTTTCTGCGTACAATGAAACTTTTTTATCGATTTTTTCAAACAAGAAATCAAAATGTTCATCGCAAATGATTATGAAAAGAGAGAGAAGCATAATTCCAAAAATTTGTACTAGAAGTGTCACTCTCCGGTTAGATTCTCTATGGTGTCCACTATGAAGCGTATATAGTGTCCACGAAGTAAATCACGAAATACGCGTGCCTCTATCAGTTGATCTTAAAACTGAATAAACTGAAAGTTCTCTGTCTCTCTTTTCTCTGTCTCTCTTAAGTTATTTGACTTTTGCTTCTATTCTGCGCACACTCAGTAACCAATCATTCTTCTGCACCTTAGACAGCTACTTCGGCCCATAGCAAATATATGTGTTTTTTCTCATATGGAATGGGATTGTCTTCTTATAGGGGGTTGCGACTGGATGATATGCTCCAGGGTTTTGTGGTTGTTCCACGACTGATGAGTCAGTCAAGGACTGATGATCGCAGTCGCGCAGTATTTATCAGTCAAAATTTAGTACATTTTCATTGATTTTGTGGTACTGAAAATTTTTCGCACATGGCAACACTGGTCTGGGTGGCCATAAGAAATTTTGTTTCCAACGAGTACCAAACAGTTTTTTGAAACGTGGATATACAATAAACATGCAAAATTGATAAAAAATTGTATTTTTGCATGTTTTTCATATGTATCCATATATAGCGATATACATATATCCAATGCTGATACATTGGTTTAAGATAGGCAACAGTATAAGTGCGAACCAACCGAAGCAAATCGTGGCACTGGCAAAAAGAGAGAATGTTAGTCACTTGTTATAAAAATTTAAAGAATTCAACTGACAGAAAAGTTGCAACATCTAGAGCTAAATATAGATGTGACACATGCGACAACTATTATTGTTTGTCATGTTTTTTTTTGACGTGTTTGAAGGACTAAAACGTTTTCACTCGATTATTTACTTTTATTTTCTCAATAAATATTCATCTAATTCAGTTTTATGTTACTCTGTCCTACGACATACTTTTCAGGCAAAATCTACTTTCGGGTACCAGGCCACACAGTAACATTTCCAATAAAGGTATACAGCATACATGCGTTCACTTTAGATACATTTGACTCGAAATACAACTTTTCATGAACCATTTGACGTGTATCGTGTATATCCACGTTAGATACATGTGGAGCTTAAGGTGTTAAGGAAAGTGGTACGCTGAGGCAAAATTTAATACATTTTCTTCGAGTTTGTGGTATTGCAAATTTTTCTCACCTGACAACATTGCAAACCTAATCAGGAGCGGATTGAGACTCGTTTAGCGCGGATCGGAACCTTGATGTGTCTCAAAAATTACCAGAATGGACCTTAGCGATTTCCCATGTTATTTTCCAAAGTATTGTACTCGAACACCCATAGCTTATCAACTCATGATATTTGACGAATAATTTTTTTTAATACACAAGTAATTAGTTGAATACCAACCGATTAGGCCTCAAGGGCAAACAAGTACATAGATGAAAGTATATTAAATTAGATAACAATATTTAAATTAAAAGAGTGGTGTACTACATTTATTATCGTGATTAAGTGAAGATACCGGAACCGAAGAATAAAATAAGAAAGGACAGCGAAAGAAGATTGGAGAAAAATTATGTCAAAAGAGAAGCAGGAAAGGAAGACATTAGAAAATTAGGTTAGAAAGACTTAAGAGTGGTTTATTGATCAACGAAGAGCAAGTTAGTAAATAAAATGAGAAAAACGAGGAAATGAGAAAAGTAGCTACATGGTCAAATTAAGAAATAAAGAACCAATAGGCGGAACGGAAAAAAATATATTAGGTTTCTGAAATGGTTAAGTAAGAACAAGTGAATAGATCTGATTTGTTCATTAAGACAATTCACAGAATTGTTATGTAGACAAAAAAGAGTTCAAGGAGATTAAGTTTATTACTCTTGTCAATATCGTGTAAAAATTCAGAGTCAGTAATCAAAAAGAATATAAGGAGTGTTGGTCTAAAATCTGCGGTCTTGTTGATATCAAGTTAGCGAGATGTTTAATTTAAAAAAAAAGAATAAAAGTAATGAAACACTAAGTCATGTACCACAATGATTTAATTAAAAAATGGCAACTAGTTTTGGCTAATTAGCCATCATCAGGCCTAAAAATGTTACAATTCGACAATAAAATTTAAAATATCTAATTTACAAAACAAACTAACTTACCATATAAGTAAAACGAAGTAACTGAATTATAAATTTCGAAAATGCATATAGTTGATGCGCATCAGAAAAAGTGGTGGAGTTTTGAAGGAACAAAATTTTGGAAAGGAAAAATTTTTAGGGGTACATGAAATAAAATGAGGGGTTCAAAAGGGGGAAGGTAAAAAAAGATTCCCATTTAACACCATCGGATGGTCTCCGGAGTGCAAAAAGAAAGGAAAATTGTTAGTCCCCCCTGGGACAAAATCGAAAATGGGTCATAAAAGACCGACCAAACGTTAAAATAACTTAAATTATCAGCGAAAATGTGACACTGTCAAAACAAAATTACTGGCTGAAATATCACAAAATGGTGGTACTTAGACGTTGATGAGTGACAAGTGAGGAGTAGGAGGAAGGGGAAGGGTATTAGCATTGGAAATTTAACAATGTAAAAGTTGAGTTAATTACAAAAATTGATTACATAACCCGACAAAAATTGATTACAAGACCCGACATTTAAAAAAAAGATCTGCAAAATTTTTTTGCACAACTAATTAGCGGCAAAAAAGCGGTAAATTCAGAAGATTTGTTTTTTAATATGGTCATTATTTACGCAGTTTTCTTACTAACTTGATATCAAGTTAGCAAGGTGTTTGATTTTTAATAAAAAAAAGAGCGGTAAAACTTTTTCTCCACAACTAATTAGCGACAAATTAATGATAAGATACCGTTGTAATTTTTCGAAGTTGATAGATGTAAATATTGGACTTATTCTCCTAATTTGAGACATTTTAATGAAAACGGCACATATTTACCTTTAGTCGTTTAGACGATGTAATCAGTTAAAATATTGGAATATATGACACCCAGTATATCTCCATTTAGAGAATCGGGAAAGTCCAAACCAAGTTCACTAAATACTTATTACTTAAAATGTGTTTTCCATTACGGAATTTGTCTTACCCAACTCGTAATTTGCTCTGTGGATTCAAAACATTGAAAGCCTGCCGCAGACATGCTCACTGGGTTTTGTCCTCAAAAAAGATTATTTTTTGATGTTTCTACACCTTAATTTAAATAATTTGAAAGTTACCTCAAATATATTGGAATTTTTTCAAAGGTTTAAAAATTTGAAACCATTTTCAAATGTATTTAATAACGCTTTTTGTTGATTTGGAGGTATATTTACATTCAAAATTGCGTTATGACAATGACAATATGTAACGGACACTGATATTGCAATTAAAATTTTATAAAATAAATCTTGCAACACTGGATTATTCAAACAACTATAATTTAGTACTAACTTTTACAATTATTGAAGCAAGTAGCATGAGAAAATGAAATCTAAAATCTTGAATTCTATAAACTCGTATATATTCGGAACTATCACATTAATATATATTAAAACGTACATTTTTTATTATTTATATTATTATTAAAAATGCACGTAACATGGAATTATTTTATATTTCGAATAAATACAGCATAGCGAAATTGCAATGTATTTTAATAAAAATGGAACTAAAATAAATTGGAAACAATTAAAATAAGAGATAAATGGGTCACCGCTAATTCCAGGGATTTTAATAATAAAAATGTATTAGTTTCGTTTAGTTACGGGGCTAATGTAAATTATTTATTTATTATACTTATTCAGGCCCAAAAACCGAATTTTACAACTTACCATAGTATTAAAAACCACTTTTAAATTAAGGAAATTTTTATCACTTTATATATCGAAAACTAAGCCCCTACAGGGTTTATATACAAATTGTATCATTTACAGGAACTTTCAGTTTAAGAACACCCTGTATAGAGCGTTAATGACGTTGAATCAAATATTAATAAATAAATGATTTAAAAAACGTATATCTCTAACAAAAATGTATGTAAATACCTTGTAAGGTAATTTAACTTTTTTTCGTGTATATCATTTAATTGTGTTTGTATAATCAAGTATTGTATTTTAATAATAAAGACCGAAATAAGGTTTACATAATTCAAAATACTTTTATTCTGTACTGAGTTTATTTATAGAACTATATGAAAAACAAATAATAATAATAATTACCTGATTTTTGGCAACTGCCCAATAGCACCGCACAAAGTAGAACAAGTTTGATCGTGTAAATCTCCATCTTGCACATCTAAGTGTAGAGCGATTTAAAGAGAAAAAACTCGATGTCGATTATATCAGAGTCGATGATGTACACATGATAGCTTTAACTCTGTTGGAGAAACAAACAAGTGTTTGCTTTAATAAATTCATAAAACAATATCGACAACGTACAAAGCTGGTTTCCATTAACAAAAATAACTTTCGCTTAAGGGCGGTGTCAATTAAGATTAAGGCATTATGTATACAGTATGAGCAATAATTCTATAAATTAAAAAACTCAGGAGTAGATTCTCCATACTTACTTGTACAAAATAGGTTGATCTTCTTGGTAAGTTTTCACCAAGAAATTTTTAATTTAGTTAAACTTTCAATTTCAGTGAACCAAACCATTTAATGTATATAAAAAATTTATTAAAAATATATTCATTGTAGATGGATAATAATGTTTTAAGTTCTCTAGACATTTTTTTATGACTTACAGTTTTATGTGTTTGGAAAACCTTGTATCTTTATATAGTTTGATTATTGTTGGTAATAAGATCATGAAAAAGTTAATTAAATTTTAAGAAATAAAACTTTTTTTAATTAATTTTAAGAGCGCTTTTTGTTATGACTAGCATTACCGGTAATTTAAGTTCATTGCAATCTATTTTAATGGTTTTGAGTGAAAGGTAGGATTTTTGAAAACGAATAAAAACCTAATTAAATAAGCTAAAAATAACCATTTGTGTAACTAACAAAAAATGATTATTTAGGCATCTGTACCTTGAAATTTACAAGTTACAATTTTTTTACATCAAAAATAGTATTTGCTCCCATTTAGATTGTCCAAATTTGGATATTGGTCTATATGCGTTGATATTTTTTTGCTCAAATGTCTAGGTCAAAAGGTATAAAGAATTGAAAAGGGTTGGACTTTAGTATTTGCTCCATTAATAAAGATAAACTTGAACTTGAATTTTTTGGTATACAAATCAAACCGAGGTTATTTATTTATAGAGAAAAAATGAAAAGCGCCGCTTTTTTCAAAATGTTTTGACCCATATTTTTCACATAAAATTTTAATTGTAGATTTATAATTAAACGAAAATCTATCGACTGACACCAAAAAATTTAAAATTTCGCATGGGGCGAATACTAAAGTCCAATTAGTTATAACTTTTGACCCAGACATTTGTGCAAAAAAAATTACCGCATTCTAATTAGAGTAAAATCTATGGGTTGATACCAAATTTGATAAATTTAAAGTAGGGCAAATACTCCAGTCTTTCAAAAGAGCTATCAGTTGACCCCTGTTGCCATTTAAAATTTTCAAGAGGGTAGCTGTGGCAGGGGTTGAAATTAGGGTACATTTTTTATTGCAGAAATGTGTTTTAACAAAAATAAAAATTGACCTGTCCGAGAATTCTCACTTATCTATATGGTATGAATTATTGCCGGAAATTTTTAATACACCGAAATATTAAAAAAATATTAGGACAATGACGGTTTTTGATGGTAAATGTAAATGTCATTTTACTATAAATGTCAAAAAATTTCCATCGTAATTTAATACTCCTCTACTCCAAGAAGGAGACAAATTTCCGGCAATTTTATTAGTTGCTATGGTAACGATACATGCTTTTAATTGGCCGAAAATTTTCTCGAATATTTTGGCCGAAAAATTTCTCTCATTTTACGTTGTCATTTATTCATGTTAAAATTTGTGTTGTAAAATATGGTAGAAGGATTAAATAATTTATAAAATTTTCAAATTTGAAAAAACAAAATTATCTAGCCATTACCAAGGCGCGCGGAAGCGACAGAGGAAGAATAATATCTCTCTACATTCTGGGCCACTAGCGGAGTCGCTGTTTTAGTGTTTGATATTCATAAAGTCAGTCCATTAGTCAATATATTAGATTTTTGGTTAAATAAAGAACTGAAAGGAACACCTTCAAAATGGCGTTTTCCATTTTTTTAAAAATTTAATTTTAAGGTCAGGTTCATAAGCATCGAAAAATAAAATAAACGTATTAAATAATTAATAAAAATGATTAGTTACTCTACGTTAATCCTTTCAGTTCGGTCTGGCAATTAACTGATTTTATAATAAATTTTCAATATGACCTCCTTTAACTTCAATATATTTTTGGTAAAAAGTCATCTGATTAAAATAAAATAATTTGGATGTTTTTTAATAAAGCAAAGTAAAAGGGTCAAATATTTTTGAAAAATTTCGAAAATTTATAACGAGGTGAAATATTTATAAATTGGGAGGCGTAAATAGCAAAATACCTAATTAATTTTTACAGAAGCAGAAATATGGAATAAAGGGATTACAATTTTTACATGGACTGACTTATGGAGTAAAGTACCCAAATATTTTTACATGAACAGGCTAAGGGGTAAATGAGTTAAGGCCGAAATTTAAAAAAAGTATTAGGAACTAATATAAATATAAATCTAAAATATAATTGCCATTTTGGGTCTGAAAATAGCTAAGTTAGCCCAAAACTAGTCGCTTACGAAATATTTGTTTTGGGTAATAATAGCCGTCCCTTCCCCGCACCACAGCTGCGGTAATGATTACCGACAGTACTTAAAAAATGTACTTAAGTACTTTTAAGTACTTTACTCTAAGTATTTCAGAAAATCCGTGTACTGGTACTTGTGTGTGTGTGTGCGCGCGCTGTTGGCATCGGATCTAGCCCATTTGCCACATACATTTTTTAAATTATTGTTACAGTAATATGTTTGTTTTATGTACAAAGTCTACGATTAAATCATTTATGGCTTTGTCATGTAGAGCAAGCAGCGTTGTGATATTTGTAGGAAGGGGAATTTGCAGTTTGTTAAGTTCTGAGACTAGGTAATTAGATGCATTTTTATTGTTGTTGCACTCAAAAATCATATGATTTAAATCTCCAACTGAAAGGTTATTGCATGGACAGAGAGGAGATTCTAGAATACCGATTTTATGAAGGTGAGCCGGAAATCTAGCATGATGTATTTTTAGCCGAGTAATAATTGAAGTATATGCTTTGGAAGGTGAATTAGAAAAATGGTTGATATTTCTTGGCAATTTAGGATGAATCTTATAATAATGACTCGTAGATGTTTCAACTGTATTGGTACTGGTACTTAAACTTCTAAGCCTAATACTTGTACGTAGTACTTAAATTTGTTTTGTATATTTTTATTTGCAATTTAAAAAATGCAAAATACTTAAGTACTCGAAAAGTACTTAAGTATTTTGTTGATTGGATATGTTAAAATTAATCCCAAATTTTTTTTTGCAAAATCGGGTAGCAGCTTCGCCGCTAAATAGCATAAAAAATGTGCATTTTTGCTGCGTTTTAAGTGGATATAGCTAGATCGCTACACTATTTTTTTAATATTTCCGGTTCTATTGATCTTATAAAAAAATGCAAAATGCTGGTCGAGATATAGGGGTATCGAACTGTTCAGTTAGGAATAGTTTAAAGCCCAATCCTCACCTCAAAAAATAAAATGTTGAATTTTTTTCTGTTTTTTACTAAAAATTCAATAGGTAACGAGAAAATTATACAATTTTCATTTCATAAAAATTGGAGAAAACATGAACTTTGATCACGTAAACTCGTGGATAAAATTACAAAAGATGTTTTTGATTTTTACGGCCCCTATAGACATTTTTGAAAATAAATTCAAATGGCCGCTATTTTATCCAAATCATAGTCCATTTTTTATGTACTCTCTTACAAGCATAAGTAAGATGTTCGTTGATTTAAACATTTGCGGATTCACCATCTTCAGAAGCAGTATTTTCTTGATATTCGCTTCATTTGCGGCATTCGGCATGCAATTCGTAAACATTCATTTTTTTATCAAATATTTCTTTAAATTTCATTAAAAACTAGGTACTTGGAAGCTTGGAAGTAATCTTTTTTAGAAAATTTGATCAAAAAGACGTTTTATTTATATAAAAAAAAAGATTTTTTTTGTTTTTTAAATGTAGGTACTTAAGTACACAAATAGGTTACTTAATACATAGTACTTAAATTTACTGTTTTCAAGTAATACTTAAACGAAATACTTAAGTTCTTATATATTGTTGGTAAGAGTACTTGTACTTAGATCCACTTTGGTACTTTTTATCGGTACCTACTTACAACTCTATCCCGCACAAGACTTAGGCTTTTGAGGTGCACACGTAAATATAGGGAGAGTAGTAGTATTATTATTATTATCACTTGACAACATTCGAGGTAATAGCCTATTGTATTTGTGTTTTAATGAAATTAAATATATATTGTATTTCTACTCTATTAATTTACTTAAGATTCTCTAAACTAGGTTTGGTCCTGTAAGGTCATCTTGTGCATTGATTATACCTAAAATGTCTCTTCTGTTTTATACCAGTGCATCATAGTAAAACATTAAGTGGTCTGCAGTTTCTTATACCATACCATATATTCTGCAGTTGGTAGTTCCATGATAGAGCCCCATGAGTAGTTTGCAATGACCTAATAGCAGGTCGACAACTTCTCTCAGTTGCCGACGATTTAGCTGTAATAGGTTACGAGAAGTTTGATTTATAACTCCTTTCGTGTGCCTATTACCACGTAATTATTTCCAGTGGTAAGTATACTGATTGAGCATTTACTGTCAGTCAGCTTTTTCATTACCTTCAACCCAACTATGCCCTGGTACAAAAACAATAGTCACATTGTTCTTTTCCAAGTGTGGAATTGTATTGGTGTGATTTCAGTATGTTTATCACTGTCTGACTATCCGAGGCAATATAGATGGATTTACGTTTGTATTTCCTGTCTATATTCTCGGCTACGAAGACTGAAATGGTTTGAATTTCAGCTTGGAAGATCGTTGCATATTGTCCAGGGTTTAGACTGATCTATTTCCTTGGTCTCACTCCATATATCCCTACCACTTTTGGTTTTCGAGATATCAGTGTACCACATGCTTCCTTACGTTTGCGAGGGCTCTCCTTTCTCCCATTCCTGTCTTTTACTAACTCAAGTCGACAGAAAATGGTTTTTCTAAATGGTACTTTTCTATCAGTGGCCATCTGATGGATTGGATCATCAGCCAAACTGGTAATCCTCCCGTGTCCGTTAAAATTATTTCCCCAGTTTTCCGTACATTTAAGATGGTATGCTGCCAATTTAGCTTCTCCTTTGATGAGTATGTCCAAGGGAGAAAGATTTAAGGTTGTTTCTATAACCGCTGTAGACGTACTACTTAGTGCTCCCAGTGTTCCCAAACACGCCAGGCTTTGTAGACTTGCAAGATACTCTTTCGCTGTTGATTGTTCAACTTTTTGCTACCACACCACAACTCCAATATGTAGCTATGAGGCGAACTGCTGTGGTGTATAGCCAGTTGGTCATGAAGATGGTTTTCGTTTTTTCGATCGTCCACGTTAGCATAGAGTCCAGTGTTACACCTAAGAATTTGAACTCATAGCTTATTTGATTTTATTATCAAAGAGTTTGGGTACCTTAAAGATTCCTCTTTTTATTTAAGGGACCAAAACAGTGTTTGGGGATTAACCCTAAGGTTTTCTCTTAAACACGAGTTTTGAATCATATTCAGAACAGCACCTCGATTAGATTATTACTTAAAGTATAAAAAATATATATCTAATAATTACTTCATTTTATATTAAATTATTATAAATACAAAAAAACCAATAAATAAAAAAAAATAAATAAGGATGGTAGCACTAACCTAGAAAAAATAATAATCGACAAATAAAGAAAATATTGTTGATAACTTTGGGGATAAACAGGAAAGACAAACATTGAACAAAAACAAAAGAACAACTTAAGCTGATTTGGACACTAACGTATAATGAATAATGATCGATAAGTAAAGAAAGTATTGGAAGATAGAACTAAAAGATAAATATAAAATAAAAGCACAAGAAAAGAAAAAATGTAGAGAGAAGGAAGAGAAACGACAAAAATAAACAGTAAAAAATAAAAACAACATCTGTACGATCTACACTTATGAAAAGTATTATGTAAGAGGTTAACCATATTTCAAATGTGGTCAAGATATTCAGTAACGTCATGTACCACAATATAATTAAACAGTAGTTTAGGGGGCAACTAGTTTCGGCTTATGAGCCATCATCAGGCCTAGAAAGAAATTACCCAGTTTGGAACAAAACAATTTATATACAATACAATCGAAAAAAAATTTTTTAACTTACCATTTTTTGTATTTAACAAGAATTATAATTAACTAAATAAACGTTTACATATTGTTTAAGGGGGGATTAGGAGAGTAGGTACATGAAAATTGACAAATGAAAAAATTTTTAAACTAAATTATTGTTGCTGTCGTTCGTCAATTTTCATGTACCTACTCTCCCAGCCCCTCCTTAAATAATATGTAAATGTTTAAACGTTTGTTAGTATGGTAAGATAAATTTTTGTCGATTGTATTGTATATAAAATATTTTCCAAACCTGGTAATTTGTTTCTATGCCTAGTTGCCCCTTAAACTACTGTTTAATTATATTGTGGTACATGACTTGGAGTTTTATTTCTACTGTATTATGTATATGTAACTTGTAAATTCCCCGCTTATGATACAACATTCAAATCTCGACTGAAGTGAATGCGATTTAACCGGGCTCTATTTGTTTTATTTCGTGTAAATCTGGTTCAAGTGATCTCAAGTACCAATGATGTACAATTATACGAGTAAAGACTTTCCACAATGTAACGTAATTAGTTGAAGTAAATACTTGAACAAACTTATGCTTAATTAAATTTCATTCTAAAAAAAAATTGTTAGGACCTAGACTATGCGGAATGTTTGTAGTGATGAAATAAATCAGTTTTAGCGGCCAGTTTGTCTATATTCAAACACATCTCGAGAAATCACAAGTACCAATTACGTACAATTAGTCCAATGGCGAGTGAATACTTCCCACAATGTATCGTGATTACTTCAACTAGATACTTCAACATTATTTGTTAGGCGGAATGTTTTATCTATATTCGGACGTTTTTGTATTTAATTTCCAAGAACAAAAATTGTATAAATATAAAGAAGTAAGATTATAAGTTTATTAATATTTAAATAAAAAAATATAGTAATAGTTATTAAAAATATTAAATAATCTTAAACCGTATGGAAATTTTTTGCAATCACAATATGATTTTAAATAATTTTTCATCAAAATCAGAACTCACATACCTAAAATTTTCATTTATTTTAAATAAAAATACCTTTGAATACTTGACATTGGAATGCTTTGGTATTTAATAAATTTAAACTGGACAGCTGTTTCGTCTCTTGAGGACTCATCAGGGACAATGGTCAGACGCATAGAATTAAAATCTCACTTCGAAACACAATAGTGCTATTATTGAGTAAACATGATGGTAGATAGCTAACGCCATCTACTAATATGTAAAACGGTGTCATTTATTACTTGGGAAAAGATTCCACTTGTGTAATAAGAGCCAGTTCTAACTGAAACCGAAAGAAATCCCATCTCAAAAATAAGGTTATTGAATGATTTAACAAACAAAAATGAACTATATAAAATGTGTTTTATAATATACAGAACTGAGCGTAAGTTTAGGAGACAAGTTTTGGGAAAAAAATTTAATAGTGCACAACTCATGCCCAACTCTGTATATTTTAAAATTTAATTGTTTTAATTTAAATTTATTATTATTTTATTGCATTGTATTAGATTGTACCATATGTAAATAAAACATTCATTGTAGTTTATCCCGCTTATTTTTAACATTTTTTCCCGGTATTCTTGGCAAATGAATTATTTGGAGAAAGAGCACCAGATGGAGCCAACTTTATTACCAATATCTAAAAAAATTTGAAATTTTATCATTGCAGCCAACGTAAATTTAATTATTGATATTGACAGCGAGCGCCATCTAGGCTTTTGGTCTCAAAATACAAAAGCAACTTGATCTTTGGACATTTATGTGGAACATCTATAGTAGATGGTCTTTGGTAGAAACACCAGGATTTTTAGACATCTTAAGTAAACCTCATTGACAAGTACGCATGCGTATTTTGATTGTTAAGAGTTTGCAGTGTTAAAAATACGGAATTTTGACAATAAATAAGACGTTCGCGGTGTCGCACGAACAAGTGCATTACCAATCCATAATCAGTAGGAATTATTTATCCGCGCAAGCGCAGATTGAAATTTGATGTGGACAAGGAGTGAAAGTTTTTTAAATGAAGGCATAAACGTTTTTTCTTATCTTGGTTTATTTTTGTTAAGTGTTGCGTGTATGTAATCTATATAAGGTAAAATTCACATGAGTCCACCTATATGAAACATTCTTTTCATTAATGCTACCAGTTGGAAGAATTACAAATTCAGTCAATACTAAAAATTTTAATTTTATTAACTCATTGTATGTACAATTTTATTATTTAAACACACCTTCCGTTTTCATGGGGTTTATCCTTTTTTGTCACATATATTAAGGCCACTTTTTTGCAGTCTGCCGGCCCTTTCTCTTTCACGAAATCGTCTGCCAATAATTTTCCACGTTTTGTAATAACAAATACTTGATATTTATAGAATTTTTATCCGCGAGGTTGATCTCTTTTTTTAATTAAATTTATCATTTTTGATCGCCTGCCCCTGCTTTACTCTTCCTGAGCGCGTTGGCAGATTGGCCACTCAATGTTCGGGAGAGCTAATGAAACTTCTCTAGGTATAAATATTGCATTTACCTTATACCTTATATTTTTATGTAGACCATATTGTTGGTTAATATTATAGATAAGCAGTTTTTGACAATTTTCACGTGGGATTGAAATTTTATTGTAACGACTATAACAAATAACTTTGTTTATATTTTTTTAATATTTTTAAATAAAAATCAAATATACATAATTATTATTATTTAAAAATATGTAGAGCTACGAGTATGGCAAAATTATTTTTATTCATATTTCACTGTTTGCGATTTTCAATATTTTTAGCGAATCTTATTTTTTTTCGAAATTTTACCTTTGACCCTAAAACGAATCTTTTTTCTTGAAATAAAATATCTACAATATAAAGTTACGAATGGTATTGCGCGACAAAAAAAAAGTGAAAAACTCGTTCTTTATTGTGAAATTATTATTCATTTGGTTGTAATGCTTCCTATTAAAAAGTATGTAGAAAGAAACGTCCGTCTGGTTGGTTTATGTCTATGTTATGCGCATAGTTAATTTTCAGGTAAAAAAAAGGATTTAGCGCTAGATTTTTAAACGCCAGCCATAAAATATTTTATGACGAAAAATGTGTACATAATATATTGTATAAAATTTAGCTCGTCTTGTTTGAACTTACATATTGATCGTTTACGTGCCCACATAAAATAAATTGATAAAAACAATGATTATTACTATAGCCATTAATAGATATTTTTTTTTATATTTTTCTTCAAACATTTTTAACAAAAATTGGTAAATTATGCGAATTAAAAAAATAAGTTTTTTGTCCATAAATTCACTAGCATTTTATTTAAAAATTTAAAATTCTATGTCAATGGTCAAATCTTTATTTTGATTTCTTATTTGAATTTTATGAAACTTTTTTCGTAAATCTCGTACTCCTGTTATTATTTAAAACGCGATTGATACAGTTAATTATAAAATTCTTTTAAATTTTTTAAATAGTGTTCATACAAGTATAAGAAAGACGGTTTATTATTATTATTATTATTAGTTATTAAGATTTAAAAAACAGTTTTAAACGTCTTTAAAAGTCATGAAGAAGCAGATATTAAAAATGTCTTATTTGTCAAAGACTTGCGTCATAATTGACTGTAGAGGTAAACCTGATAAACGACAAAAATATGAAATTTGTATTGAAAGTACAATCACTAGATTACCATTTAATAAGAGCGCTGTCAAGCAAAGAGCCCCTTAGAAAAATGCGAAAATTTTGATCACCCTGTATACATTTTGTTCTTATGCCACCAAGTGGAACTCAAAAAGTTTTGTAAGCTATTTTATGTCGTTTGGCCGGAGCAGTTACTAAAATGTTATTTTCAATTGACTATTAATTCACGTTTTTGAAATTAGATTCTCGAATCTAAAAATTTAAAAATTATAGGGTGTTTCATTTAAAAAAATATGACTCATATGTTTCACTTTCCTGGAGCACCCTGTGTAATTAAAGTTATTTTTAGGTTGTTTAGAAAACAGATTTTAAAAATGTACTACAGACCGAGACGTTACCGGTGTCCAACCCTGTATAATATACATAGTGTCTACGAAATTTCTAGGAATTAACATTTTCTGTAGTATGGCCGACCTTTAAGTCATATTTACGTTTTTGCCAGATCTGTATATTTTATAATGTTTAAATTCCTTAAAACTTATCATAATACTTTTCAGAATTATTAAAAAAAATATTAAAAAAGAAATAAAATGAACCAATATTGAACACAAAAAATGAAATTTGATCTAGTATTGAACCAATTTTTTGAGTGTTTGTTTCCCTAGGACTCAGTAAATTATAAAAATAATTCTCAAACCTCTCTATAAAACTATTTAAAAAAGATTTATTTTTTCGAGTCAATGAAAAAAATAGGATTTTTTTTAGTTTTCCAAGCAATTTTTTTGACAACAAATACAAGTTTTTAAATATAATTTTATAATGTAATTTTGTTCATAGTGCGAATATATTATTTAAATAAAAAATAAATAATCAAGATTAAGATATTTTTAAGAATATTGACTAAATTTTGTTAAGTATTTCCTGTATTATATCTACGGCTGTGTGTTAAATAATTTCAGTACAAAATGCGTACATGTAAAATTTCTATGATGTTTTGTTAACAAATTCTACTGACTGCGCCATAAAACGATAAGGTTTATTAAATAAATAATGCTTGATTGGATATTGGCCCGAATATGTGTAATTACAGCATTAATTCGTAATTAGTAAAATCGGCAGTATATACTAGTTATGGCAAAATTAATATTTACACCCTCATTTTCAGTTCCTTTTGACAAACTACCAACATAACCGTCACCAGTGAAACCGGTAATATCAGAAATAAGGCTTTTCTTTCTCGACAAAAGCTGTACAATACCTGACTCTCTATTATATCACGATTTAAATATTTATATTCCGATTACCAGCCTCATTACAACGTATTTCATTCCGGCTAACTATTTATATTTGTGTTTGGTAGCCAACTCGACAATGGTTCGCAACTGTTTACTTTTATTGGCTATATAACGTTCGAGCTGCTCGTGATGTAACCCCGTGGCTCGTTACGCAAATATTTTATCGTTTTTGCCGTATCGAAATCCTTTTTGTTTTTTGGAAGTTGTGTACTCTTGCAATTTTTAATACTGTTAACCTAATGCAGTTTGCTTGTTATTTACTACTCTACTACCTCGATGCACTTCGGTCACATTTTTCACCACATTTTTTTATTTTTTAATCTATAGGTAACGTCAATTAAAGGCAGAGAAAATAAGTAGGTAATATTATTTTTTCTACTCCTTTATCAGTAAATGGAGGTTTACGCACAGTTTACCTAGGCATTATATCTGTCATTACACATGATATACTATTAGACGCCGAAGAGTGCGTTATAAACCGAATAGCTGTGCGTAAGATTTATTACGTAATAGTCGATGCATCATGATGGCCACGACCAACGCACCCATTAGGCGAACTAGAAAAACTAGAAAAAATCAAAAAGAACAACTGGCAAAGACCAAGAATTACCTTGAGAACTGCAATGGCAATGAAGGATTCGAACGAATGTTAGTTGATGCCAGAGAACTGGCCGAAGAATTGGAATTAGAGCCCACATTTGAACCAGAGACACATTAAACTCGCTTGAGAAAAAAGAAAACACATTTTGACGACAGTAATGAAGAGGAACCAGTTGAAATTGCTACATCCGTCAAGGACCAGTACAAGAATAATTTTTATTTTAAAAGTTTGAATGAAACTATTGATTCCATCGACGAAAGATTTCACCAGTTAGAACAGATTACTTAAGTGTTTGGAGTTTTGCTCAAGATTCCAAGAATTCAGGAGGAAGCTATGTGCGGTTGCGGTTCCTTAGTTGAAGATTGCAAAAAACTTGGAACAGTCTTTGACCAATGTATATTCAAAGGACTTAGACGGGGCAGAACTTTATAATGAGATAAGGGTAGTAGCTAGGAGAACACCACATCACTTCAAACCTACAGACGTTCTAAATTTCATTTGTCAAAATGACTTTACAGAAAACTTTCCAATGTGATTGGCTACTTTATCTATAGAACAAGAGTTAGCACAAAGTCTCAACATCAAAGAACTTGTGTCATCGTTTGCAAAAAACAAAACAAGAAAAGCCAAAAGTGTAACTTAACGGATAGTGTAAAAAGTGGTGAAAAATGATAATCAGTAATAGGTCTGGTCTGGCCAAAGTGAAATATGGGGCAAATTTAGAGGAATAGGATAGATTTATATATTTAATATTATGTTTGATGTATTAGGTTTATGATTTACAACGTAGACGATTAAAAATTGCTGTAACCTGTAAACATAATCGTTAGGTTAAGCAAGCTTGACGATAACAAAAAAATTAATAAAAACTCGTCCTATTCGATTTTGTACCCCGAAAATTCACCTCGGTGATTTTAGCACCCGGCCGGCCAGCACCAAGCTTATACCGAAGTAATCTTGGCTCACGGCCGGCCAACTCCAAGCGGCATTTTTCCACCACGGTCAAATACTTTCACAAATTCATTCTGCCGATTTGGGGTCTACTAATACAAAATTTCTAGTTTTATTAATTTGTTTACATTTTTTGTGGCGTTGATAATAGGCAGCCAAGAACAAAAATTAGCTGATTACATATAGAAATGGAAGGACCATTCAGACAAAATTTTTCGTTTATATACATCACCCCCAAAGGACCAGCTCCAAGAATCGAAAATTAGATTTTCGTAGCGGTCGAACAAATTTCAATATTTTTTTTCGGGGGTTGAGAATGGGCGGCCATGAACAAAAGTTAACTGATTACATAGAGAAATGGAAGCACTATTCAGGCAAAATTTTTTGTTTACATACATCTACCCCAAAGGGCCACCTCCAAGAATCTAAAATTAGATTTTCGTAGCGGTCGAACAAATTCAAAATTTTTTTAGGGGGTTGAGAATAGGCGTCCAAGAACAAAAAATAGCTGATTACATAGAGGAATGGAAGCACTATTCAGATAATATTTTTCGTTTACATAAATCTCCCCTAAAGGGCCAGCTCCAAGAATCTAAAATTAGATTTTCGTAAAAAAATATTGAAATTTGTTCGACCGCTACGAAAATCTAATTTTAGATTCTTGGAGGTGGGCCTTTGGGGGAGATGTATATAAACGAAAACTTTTGTCTAAATAGTGCTTCCATTCCTCTATGTAATCAGCTAATTTTTGTCCTTGGCCGCCTATTATCAACGCCACAAAAAATGTAAACAAATTAATAAAACGAGAAATTTTGTATGAGTAGACCCCAAATCGGCAGAATGAATTTGTGAAAGTATTTTACCGTGGTGGAAAAGTGCCGCTTGGAGTTGGCCGGCCGTGGGCCAAGATTACTTCGGTATAAGCTTGGTGCTGGCCGGCCGGGTGCTTAAATCACCGAGGTCGAAAATTCTCAAATAAAATAAATTGCCATTAAAATTTAAATAGTAAACTTGTCTGGCCAAAAATAAAAAAATACATCACAGAATTCAGTTTTTTGTGCTCTTTCCAAATATGGAAACCAATTTTAAAAACACACATATACAGGGTGTTGTTTTAAGGGTGGAACAATTTGTGAATTTTTTTGCCAAGCCTGACCTGAATTTAGTTACATTTTAATACAACCGTACATTAAATAAGACATGCAGTTCATGTGTGCCAAGTGTCAAAAAATTTAAAGGGTGGTTCAAATGTTATGAGCAAGGAAAGAAATGGGAAAAATGACAAACAGCCTGTATCTCGGATTTAAAGAGTGCAATACCCGATGTATCATCCTGTATAATAAAATCTATCAAGATTTCTAAATCTAGTATTGTGGCTAATAGCCACCAAAAAGTTTTCTAGGTTACGTTTATTAGCATTGCTTGTATTAATTTCCAAACAGAATTGAATTGGAGAATCTGTTATTCCACCCTTCTGTTTGATTATTGGTCCCGTTTCCCCCTTGAAGGGTGGTTTCATCGACGTTCCAGGTGTTTGGAGGAAATTGGGGATTAATGTTTCTTAGAGTAACTCAAAGAACTCCGGTTATAAATAATTTTAGGTTTATTCACTTTTAATTTACCATACCAATAATCAGCATTATTTCTGGGGATTTATTTTCCGGGGATTTGTTTTCCTTGGGATTTAATTTCCGGAGATTTTTTTTGGGGATTTTTTTTTGGGGATTTTTTCCGGGATTTTTTTCCTGTTACCATGCACAGAGGACATACTTATTCAAAAAGTTGGACTGATGATTGTACTAAAGGTTTATTAATGAATGAAAGGTGAAGTGCATGTTGGTGGTGAAATGGGATTTATTGAAAATGGTTTATTGATATTTAAATCTGGTACGAAATCTGGCGACTATCACTCAGAAATGATTTCCACGAATTACGGCAAATGCTTACAGGAAAAACTAATTCGAAATTTACGTGTTAACTCTGTACAACTTAATCCTGCGCCTAATAGTAATTCTGGGAAAAACGATATGATTGACTGGTCCATACAAAAACAAATTACTTTTAATCCTGTTGGTTTAAAACCGGAATTAAATGAGCTGATTAAGATCCATAAAGACGTTTTTTAACTTCTCAATTTGATAAACTTTGTCATACTGTTTTGAGTTTACCTCCATACTATCCAGATTTAAACCAGTTTTTTTTCGAAAATTTCAAAAAGTAAAAATGATAAAATATTCAAAAGTGCCTAAAATATATCGAAAATTTCAAAAAACATAAAATTATTCAAGAATTCTGAACATTTCAAAAATGTCAAATTTCAAAAAAAATTAAATTATTCGAAAATTGTAAAATTTGTAACAAATTTGTAAAATATGTAAAAATTAGTATAAACCTGCAGAGAAAAAACAAAATATACAAAATTGTTTATTTTTAGTCGTTTTCATGTAGAAATTATCTGATCCTAAGTGGCGAATACAATATATTGATAAAGCGTAATGATTCTCAATAAAATGTGCAAGAAGTATTTTCTTCGTTTCATCATTATTTCTTATTAGTCGTAGAAAAAGTATAGTGCACTACTCGTGTTATAAGCCCATTACACAATCTTTCGAATTACGGCACGTAACCTTCGAAATAGTGTATAATATACTTCTTACCACACTTGTTATGTAAGATACTATTAACAAATTTTGGTAATGTTAAAAATCTTTTCCTAAAAGAAAAACCAATTTTCATTTCAGATTTAGGCAGACATAGATTTTGCGAATGTATATTTATTAATAGACTTATATCATCATTCAAGGAACAAGGTTCAATTTAACAGAGATGAAATATTAAATTCCAGAAATTTCTATATATAAAAGAGGGCCATCCGTAACATAATTTTTCCACGTGTTTCGCAACAAAAAAATAAATTTTTAGCAAAATATTTTGCTACAAAATTTAGGTATAAGAGGTATGTACACTCAAAAAATATAAATCCCAACGCCCCATTATAAATGCCCAATCTTGAATAACATAAACAGAGAAAAAATATGAATATTAGAATGTCGTATCTTATTTACATAATTTGCCATTGTCAACTACGCTCGAGAAACAAAAGAGACAAGGCAAAACCAGAAAAAGGTGTCTACACAAATCACGGATACCGATCAAAAAACATAAATCACAACTGAATGCGACAGAAACGAAATTCGTCAGAAAAAATCAAGTATGATATTGGATAATGAAAAAATAGCAAGAAATATCATAGCACCAAGAAGGACGAAAAAAATAACGAGAAAGACCAAGGGAATCCTGATTAGAGATAACGACAGGAAAAGGAATAGTTTTAATCAAAAGTGGTCGGGAAATGCACCATAATATATGACGTAGATAAAAATTTAAGGTTCCTACGAGCGTGCGCACGCCTCACAGTGGTACGATTCAAGAAAATATTGAAAAAATCAAAAACGAGATACAAATGAAAAATAAAATTGTAAAATATCGAAAAAATAAAAAAAAGTTGGAAAAAATCGTAAAGAACAACCAAAAACCGGACCAATTGTAAACAATAGAAAGAAAGAAAAATATACATGAAAAAAATTGAAAGAATCGAAAAAAACGCAACAAAATCAAAAAATGGGCAAAAGATCGAAAAAAAATCAAATTAATAAGAAAAAATGAGAAAAAAAAATAGAAAACAAAAAAGTAATTAAAAAAAAAAGAAATGGAAAAAAAGAAATTGAAAAACAAAACGAAACAATGATAAAAAAGAGGAAAAATTAGTAAACATCGAAAAAATCAGAAAAAAACAGAAAAAAACCATAAATTAGAAAAATCCGAAAAAGTCTCTTTCTATAAAATAATTATAAAATTATAAAAAATTAGAAAACGAAAGAAAATTAAATAAAAAAAACAGAGCAATGAGATAAAATGAGAAAAGATTTGAAAAAATCGAAAAAAAAACAGAAAAAACCAGAAAAAAAACAAAACACCAAAATAATGAGAAAACAGAAAGAAAGTGTAAAAAAAATAATGGCAAAAAAATGAAAAATAATTCGGAAAAAAGGAAAATAATCAAAAAAATTTAAAAAAGCCAAAAAAAAACCAAACAAATTAGCTAAAATCAAACAATGTGTCAATAATTTCTGCAACATCCCCATCCATTTCGTAAACTCCGTTGTTCTAAAAATTTGAATTGGAAAAAAGTTTTCCCATGCAAACCATTTTAATTTGTATGGTAGGTACCAGAAGTGCCGATCCGGTCCTGCTCAAATTTAATAGGGTTCTTCCTTGGACCAAACTAAAGGTAAAGTGAAAACCGGAACTCGATCAGAGCTTTCGTTTACATCCAGACAGACGTCTGGACAGGATTTTTTTTGCATTTTCGGACTTGGGGAATTCGGAAACATCGAGAAAATTGATAAAAACTGGGGGAAAGAAATTTTTCTCGCCATCATGAAACTAATACTGAGACTTTTGGGCCTCAGTAATAATGTTTAGGTTTTCTTTGAATTAAAAAAGAATTACCCATTGTAGAAAAATATCGAACTAATCACGCTTGCGAATGTGTGTAATTTATAATGTGTCCTGACGATAACAGCTTATCAAAAGGAATTGCAAATTATGCCATAAATGTTAATCTACCAGTATTTGTCAATTTTACTAATTGGAATATTGCAAATTAATGGTATAATCATACTAAATACTTCTAATGCAGAGATCACCAATATAAATGTGTTTTACCTTAATTCAAAAATACTACCAATTTTGCATATTAACTTGATAAACATTGAAGACTTGATTTTTTATTAAAATTAGTCATAGGTATCAGTAGAATTTTTAGTAGTAACAAATAACATCTCCTTTTGTAGGTAATAACCAAATATATATGTTTCTAATATATCCTGGCTAATTGGTCCTTGCCAAAGCTATCAAGATAACAAAAAAAAAACGAATACATCATTTTAGACGTATCATTTTTTTAAAATTTTATATATGAAACTTTATTTCAAACATACCAAATTGATCGACTGTTTCTCGACTGTAGTGTCTTTATGAAAGTAAAAATGTTTAGAGCCTAAAAGTTACATTTAATCAACATACTTTTAATTGGGACCTGCATTTGTTTCCTTTAAGTATTGTGAACGCGCTAAAAATTTTTTTCGAGATGAGGTCGTAAATATCCATTTCGTTAGGTTAGACCATTTCCAGATGGAAGTCTGTCTATCTGTGTGTGTATTCTTTGACATTTATTGCGATTGAGCTGAAATTTGGTATATGGATTTTTGTTATTCGTCGGAAGAACCAATTAGCTTTTATACGACATCTGTCGAACGTATGAGTCATTGTCAATAATTGACAGTCAAGATTATTTGTCCAACTGTTACCTGTCAAAAATAAAAAAATGTCAAAGTTTGTCAATTACAAATATTTTATTTTTTGGGTTTCTGTTTTAATGCATAAATTCTGATTAGAAAAATCCAAAATACCCAATTTCAACTTTTCAAGTTTGCTTTTGTATGTGTAAGTTTGATTCGAGATATTTTTGACTTTGTTTTTCAATTTGTTTGCATTTGTAGATTATTATTAATAAATTATCCTTAAATAACAGTTACTCAGATGTATACCAAAAATGTATTTAATAGTAATTTTCAATAAAATTCTTAAAAATATTTAATTTTCAATAAAATTCTGTAGCTAATTTTCCTTAAAAATCGAAATTTCTCTGTCGTTTCCACAAATGCAAACTTTGTCCAAAAACTATTTTTCCCTATGTTTACATAAAAAAAAACCAAAATCTGATATTTAAAATTAAAACCCAAAAATCGTGTCGACTTGTGTAATCGATATGTACCGGTTGAAATTGACTTTTGAGGTTAAAAACGAAAAACGAATTTTTTTCTACCCAACTGAAAAGACAACGTGAATCAGGCCTACTAGATACGGATACTACGATAAAAAAAATGAGTTTTCTGGCCCAAACGCATGTTAGCGACGCTCGTACGCTAAAACTATTGATTTAACAAAAAAAAGGTCATAAAATATAGAAAATTTATTCTAATTTATTATGTAACTGTTTTTATTGTAAAAAGAGTCGGAAAGGAGATATTATCAAAAAACTGTTTTTATGCGCCATGTTTCCAAAATGGCGGGTCGAGCGGCAAAGATATGAGGTGGTAAAGTAGAAATTCGGAAAAAGTACCTCAAAATATATAAATCACCAATTTTCAAAACTCTTGGAAAACTTTCACTTATAATCTCCCTAGAGCATGAATTATTGCCGGAATTTTTTAGAATCACCTTGGTGACCCTCATCCACAGTTAACGTATGTCCGTTTCCCAATGGATCACCCTGTATGAATCTCTAGAACTCTTAGAGTCAATTGTTATTAAAGGTAATACCATAAGAACTGAACAAAAAGCTATTCATTGTTGTCAATTGTTTGAGTATGCGATTTGTCAATTTAACGAGACGAAATTTTAATAATCCCGAGTGCGAAGCACGAGGGATTCTATCTCTGATTATTAATTGCAAAATTTGGTCGCTAATTTATTTGAAAGATTATTTCAGGAACCATCTTTATTTTATACTAACTATCTTGTCGTCAATGGAGAAGTTTACCATTTTTTTTATGAATGAAACTGAAAATTTAAGCAAAACTGAACAAAAATGTGAAAGTAAAATTAGGATATCTCAAAAACTAACAAAGTTATAACATTTTAAAGTTGCGCTTGGCATTCCGTCCAATTCAGTAGCCTGACGTCATTTCTCCTCTACGAAACGGGATTGTGAACATCCCGACTATTTTTCTCATATAATGCACGGTTCACGAGTCATTTCACAAAACGTGTTGTTCAAGATGGCGGCTGATGCTCGCGGTTCCCGTCCCGCCAACTTCAATTTACTTTCAAGTGGAACACGTTCCAACAAAAAAATCTCTTCTGTAGAGGATTGCAGAAAAAAGTACTTGGTACTTGCACTATATTTTGATAATAAATTACGATGACGGAAATTAAATTAAAGTCAGAATAAAGTGGTGGCATAGAATAAGAGTTTGGTTTGTAGTAACGGCGCTTTGGCTATACGGATACGTGACGTCATATGCACGACAATCCGCGACAAAAAGCAACACCTTTAATATTATATTTCTCCGTTTTTTATTGACCGATTTCAAATTTTTTTTTTACCGATTTATTAGTTTTTGTCTATGTTATATTTAAATTATATTATCACTACCATGAAACTTCTCCAATATATTTAACGCGATACTCCCGAACCGATTCATACTTTAAACCTAATGTTCAATATTTTGACAGTAGAGACTGCGCTGAAGTTATGAGCAGTAACTATTGTAGTTGACTATTTCCCAGCATCTAAATATAACAATCTATCCAACCGTGGCGGGGGATGAAGGGGCTCCGCCCACTTTTCAAAATAAGGGATTTAACAGACTCGAATCTAGCCTAAACCCAACATAAACCTATAATAAATATTAATGTCTAAAACTGAATTCCTACTTCGAAATCAATAAAAATTTGAAAAAATCAATAAAACGCATCCGATCCAATAACTGTTGACTAAACATAATCTAACTAATTCAATCGTAAACTGGATTTAATTAAGCAACGCTAACTATTTCCATGCAGAAAATTCGTATAGAAACACAAAGCGCCGCTAATGCGTTTCCCATTGAAGTCAATGAGTGGTAGAGACATTTTTTTCAATCGTTCATAACCTTTAGCCCAGAGATTTGTGCTAAATTTGACCCATTTAAAGGGGGGCAGCCAAAAAGTAAGTTGATGATGGTACAGGATAGACAAAACGTGAGAATTTAAGTGCACACAAAGTAATACATAGAAAACCATATTATTTTCTTTTATTTTTAAAAATAAAAGCTTCATTTTCGTATTACCAAAAACAATCTATTATTATTAAAAAACTGAACATTCTGTATATTCTTTTCAATTGTTAATTTTGGAATGGTAGAATCCATATTCTTCTTTCGTGTTTTTATGTTAAAATTAACAGAATTATCATATAAGAACATTTCAAAAATATTTACACACCAAATTGACGTTTGGTGTGACAAACAATTTCCAAATTTCCTTGTGGCTCTAATTCGTTTTAGAGATCTGGCAAAGACCGTTGGCCGCTTCCAACTTTCGTTCGCTAATTTGGTTAGAATGGAAATTCAAACTGTCGCAAGTCGCAACTTCCCGACTTGCCAACTACCGAAATGAAAGAGACAAGAACTGAATTATGCAGAATTTCGAGGTGTGCCCTGTCACTTCTAAGATGCTCGGGGAATCCCACAAGAGAGGCGAGTCATTTTCGAAAGTGAATTGTTTGGAATATGTTTTTGGTAATTTGATAACGGAAATGGAAAGCGATGTCACGGCCGGTTTTTATGCCAAGAGAAGTTTAGCAGTTGCACAAGGAAAATTCAGCTACGACCGACAAATGATTTATTATTTAAAAGTGTAGTAATATGAAATATTAAAAAAATACACAAAAAAGCCACGAAAGTAAGAGTGTTTCAGAATTTATTTTTTAACAATTCTTAAAATAAATTAATTCAAAACATATGTAAAAATAAATAAAAGGGCATTTGTGGTTCGAACCAGTCATTTATTTTGGATTGAAAAAATGTATTTACTTTCCCGGTCCGATTAAAGGGAAAGTATAGTGAACGAGCAAAAAAAAATTCGAGATTTCTATGAAAATATCCATTTTGAGCATAAAATTCCCTACAAACTTTATCCCGGATTTAGGATATCCTAATTGTAGCTATATAATGTGTTCCTTCTTGTACCATTTTTGTTTTTTTTTACATGTTTTTAGTTTTATTTGGCCTTTTTTTGGCTTTTTTTAGCCTTTTTTTGAAATTTTTACCCATTATCGCCATTTTTACCCCTTTTTTGACCTTTTATTGATTTTTAAATTTTTTTTCAAATTCTTTGTTTTTTTGGACTGTTTTGAGCTTTTTGCCTTTTTTGTATTTTTGTCTCCATTTTGCATTTTTTTCTCTTTCCTTTTTTGGCATTTTTACCACTTTTTTTGCCTTATTCTTTTTTGCTTTTTAAAAACTTTTTCAATAGTTTTTAATTTTTTTGGACTTTTTTATCCTTTCCTGAACTTTTTTGCATTTTTTGGCGTTTTTGGTTTTTTCCCTTTACTTTGTCTTATTTGGCTTTTTTTGGACTTTTTGTTTTACCCTTTTTTCCTTTTTTTGCCTTTATTTTGCGTTTTTTTCTTTTGGTATGTAACTTTTTTCTTTTTGTCTTTTTCTGCATCTTTACCTCTTTGTTCCAATTTTTACAAATTGTATTAAGATTTTTATCGTATTGAGCTTTTTGCCCTTTTTGTCTTTATTTGTCCCTATTTTGCCTATTTTGCTTTTCTTTCCTTAATTTAACATTTTTATCATTTTCTTTGCCTTTTTTTGGACTTCTTTGTCCATTTCTGACCTTTTTTTGCCTTTTTTGGCGATTTTTCATTTTTACCTTTTTGGCTTTTTAAACCGTTTTTTTCGGTTTTTGCCCTTTTACCTTTTTTGTGATTTTCTTGATTTAATTTTTTGCTTATTTGGACTTGCCTTTTTTGTCTTTATTTGTCTCTATTTTTCATTTTTTGCATCACTTTCCTTTTTTTTGGCATTTTTTTTTGCTTTTTTAAACTTTTTTAATAGTTTTTTGACTTTTTTGTCCTTTTCTGACCTTTTTGCCTTTTTTGGCTTATTTGATTTGTTCCCTTTAATTTGTCTTATTTGGCTTTTTTTTGGACTATTTGTTGATTTTTGTTTTACCCTTTTTTCCATTTTTTGTCTTTATTAGGCCTCTTTTTCTTTTTTGTTTTATTTTACGTTTTTTTTCCGTTTGGTACATACCTTTTTTATCTTTGTCTTTTTTTGCATCATTGAATCTTTTTTCCAATTTTTACAAATTGTAAGATTTTCATCGTATTGAGCTTTTGCCTTTTTTATCTTTATTTGTCTCTATTTTCTCTTTTTGCCTTTCTTTCTTTTATTGTTTTTACCACTTTTTTGCTTTTTTAAAATTTTTTGCCCTTTTTAGCTTTATTTGTCTCTATTTTCCCTTTTTGTTCTTTCCTTTATTATTTTTACCACTTTTTTGTCTTTTTTTTTTGCTTTTTTAAAAAATTTTAAGAGTTTTTATTTTTTTTGGACTTTTTGTCCTTTTATGACCTTTTTTGGTTTTTTGGCGTTTTTTGCTTTTTTTTCTTTACCTTGTCTTATTTGGCGCTTATTTTGGACATTCTGTTGATTTTTGTTGCTTTTTATTTTACGCTTTTTTCCTTTATTAGTCCTCTTTTTCGCTTTTGCTTTATTTTTCCTTTTGTTAGGTACCTATTTTTGACCTTTTTTTTTCCAATTTTTACAAATTGTATTAAAATTTTTATCGTTTTTTTAGTTTTTGCTTATTTTTACTCTTTTTTATTAAAGTTTTAATTTTTGCTGAAATTTAGCAATTCTTTATCATTTTTAACAATTTTTTGGAAATAATTCGTTACCTTGTTAGTATTTATGATAACTTGTTACCATTGTTAGTAATTTTTGAGTATTATTGCAGATTTTTTTTTTAGCAATTTACTTCATTTTTACAGCATTTTCCTTTCACATTCAGGAATTTTTTTTTTATTTAATTAAAATGATCCTATTCTCAATAGTAGAGCCGAGAAAGTTTTGGGGTGACACAGCCGATTTTATTATTTAGAATTGATGTTTTTCTATTACCTTATCGATTATTAATTTAATTATCTACTAATGAAAATGGTTTTAAAAGAAGAAAAATTAAATGAACAAAGTATATACGATCTAACATTTACGGATCTAAATAAATGATGTGCTGCAACCTTTATTAATATTTAACCAGAATGAATCCTATAATTGGCTATTGAATGGAAATAAAAACTTAAGCGGAGTGCTTCATTGATTTGGTTAACTTCGTTTAAATCGCGTGCCGCTTTAATTTATTCAAAAATGATGTTGTTTATGTATTATTCTTTATATCTTTATGTAAATTAGGACAGTAAAACCTTTTCAAAAAGAAATACGTTTGTGGATTTTAAAGACTAATTATGTAATAATATTTATTCTGTGTAAAACTAGTTGAAAATGCGCAAACTAGCATTGCCAATACGAACTTTTAACTTGACCTCCCTCTACTTTTTCTGGTAAGTCTGGTCTAGTCTTCAGCTCTATCAGATACGTCTGGTCTAGTCTTTGACGTTCAATATTTTAAAAAGTGTTAAGAAACGTTAAGATACATGTATTTCCCATAAGGAAACGTGTAAAAATAACATGTCAAAATCGATGAAATATGGCATTGTTTTTTGTATTTTTTCGAATCAAAATTCCAAGCGTTAAAAAACGTTGAAAACGTAGTAAAATGTGACGTTTCGAACGATTTTTTACGCTTCAAATTACTGAACGTTAAAAAACGTCGTAAACGTCGTTTAATGTGACGTTTTGTCGACTAGCTAGTAGAAGACAAAGACATCGACAAAGACTAGACCAGACCAGACGTACTGAAAAATCGATTATGAACAAATTGTTATTTGTTTTTTTTTAATTTTTAACGATATTTTTCGCCGAAAAATAGGAAAAAATTGAGAAAATAGGGAAAAAATAAACAAAAGTAGAGAAAATGGGAGGAGGTAAAAAATAAAGTAAAATACTGAAAAATAAAATGAAATAGGAAAAATAAAGCAAATTAGGGAGAATTAGGGAAAAATACAGAAAATAGAGAAATATAAAGAAAAAATAGGGAAAAATGAAGAGAGATAAAATAATGAAAAACAGGAAAAAATAGAATAAAATATGGAAAAAGTGCGAAAAAATATTAAAAAATAAAGACAAAATAGGGGAAAGCAGGGAAAAAATTACAAAGGGAAAAAATTACAAAGGGAAAATAGGAAAAAATAAGATAAAGCTGGAAAAGGAGCGGAAAATAAATTAAAAAAAATAGGGAAATAATGAAGATAAATAAAGAAGAAACAATGAAAAATAGAAAAAAAAAGAAAAAATTGGGAATACAGAAAATAGAGAAAAATACATACAAAAGGGAAAATAGGGGAGAAACAGAGAGAAAAATAAAGAGTGAAAAAATAATGAAAAACAGGAAAAATAGAAAAAAAATATGGAAAAAATGCGAAAAAATATTAAAAAACAAAGACAAAATAGTGAAAAGTCGGGAAAAAATAAGAAAAACGGGGAAAAAATAGTTGAAAATAAGAAAAAATAGAGAAAATAGGGAATAATAGGCAAAAAATGAAAAAAAGTAGGGTAAATAGGACAAGAGGGGAAAAATAAAGTAAAATAGGGAGAAAAAAAGTGAAATAGGAAACAATAAAGCAAATTAGGGACAATTGGGGAAAAATTGAGAAAATAGAGAAAAATAAAGAAAAAATACGGAAAAATAAAGGGTGAAAAAATAATGAAAAATAGGAAAAAATATGGAAAAATGCGAAAAAATAAGAAAAATTTGGGAAAACAGTAGAAAATAAAGTAAAATAGGAAATAATATTGAAAAATAGGAAAAAATTGGGAAAAATAAGAAAAACAGTAGGAAATGGGAAAAAATAAAGATAAATAAAGAAAAATAATGAAAAAAAATCTGGAAAAATTGGGAATACAGAAAATAGAGAAAAATACATACAAATAGGGAAAAATAGGGGAGAATAAAAAATGGGGAAATACAAGGAAAAATAATGACAAGTAGGGAATAATAGAAAAAATAGGAAAAAATAGGAAAAAGCAGAGGCAAATAGGAAAAAAAATATATGAAAATATAAAAAATAGAAAGAAATAGTAAAAAAGAAAAAAAAAGGGGAAGAGAGGGGAAAGATATTAAAATACGTTTAGAGATGAAAAAAAAACCAGACCATATAAACCTTTTAATTTAAATTTGTATAAAATCAAAAAATATATATATGTATTTTTTGATTTTATACAACGAAAAAAATTATACTTCGAAAAAATTACAGCTAATTTAAAACACAAAAAAGAACGTTTCCGCCATATTTCATAAAAAAAAACATTTTTGCGAGAGATGAAAATTAAAAACGAAAAAAAAAACAGTTTTTACTGTTTTTCTCGATAATTTTGAGGTTATGTTGAAAAATGGTCGAGGCAAAAGTTTTAGATTTTTTATTTACCTACAACTTTTGCATTAGAATGTATATTTCAGTCACAAATAGTAAAAAACCAATATCCAACCTTCAAAACGTATATTTACCTACCCCCACCCCATTCCGAAACTTTTACTCAGTCGTCTTGATTTTTCATAATTTATTTATAATTTACACTAAATTTTCCGACCATTTATATACTACTATTTTGTTTTAAAAATGATTGTCCTTAGTCTAAATCTTAAGTCAGAATTTTAATTTTACACAAATAAAAAAGAATTTCAGGAATTTTAAAATTTCAGACCCAGTAACTGTTTAGTCTTAATAGGCACAGACTTTTTTTAATTAAATTTTTCGTTGATTTCTTTTAGCTGAATCCAAATATGACATCAGAACTTTAAATTTTACACAAACAAGAAAAAAAATTACAAAGTTTAAAATTTCAGGCCCATCTTTTTTGTCTTAAAAAGCACAAATTTTTGTAAGCTGAAACCAAATCTGAATTTCAAAATTCCACAAAATACTAACAAACAGACAGACAGATTGAATACCACGGAATACAAACAGACAGACAGACTGACTGATTTATAGAATTCAGTTCGTCGGAAAGTTTGACAGTCTGACGTTTTATTTATACCTATATTAAGTTTTTTAATTTGTATTTCTAAATTTAATTAAAAAAAATTACGTGTTTAAATTATTATTAGAAAAATTATAATAAAAAAAAACATTAAAGATCATATTTAATCAAGCATAGGTGCCAATTCATAATAATAAAATTTCACAACAAATCGTAAAAATTATTCCAGCATCAAAAAGGTTGCGTGAAAAATGTTATTTTAATGCCGAAACATAAAATAATATATTGTTTAACAAGCACAGAATGTTAATTATTACCCACGATTTCTGCGACAGACCATTGCAAACTATACGAATGGAATTCGGTAAAAATTATACATTGTACTTTTTCTACGGATTTTATGAAATAGTCCTAAAAAAACAACTTTTAATGTAATTGAACATTAAAGCTTACTTTTTCTGTTTTGATTTAATTACGTTATGTCCGCACCCCGCAAGGCATTACAATGGGGCCATCTAACGGCGCTTAGTTGTACTTGGACAGTCGCTTTATAGAATACTAGTTGAATACCCGAATTTAAATTGTGCTTAAATAGAATTAAAAATCCTTGAAAATTCCTTAAAATATTCTTAACAAATCCTTAAAATACTCCAATTTCTTCCTATTTTTCAAATTTTCTCCTATTTCTTCCTGTTTTTTTAAATTATTTTCTATTTTTCCAATTTTCTGCTATTTCATCCTATTTTTTCCTATATTTTTCTATTTTTCCAATAAATGTGAAAGTTCATATTCATTGCAATGTGATTTTCTCCTTTGTCTATCCCTTTTTCAGGTTTTTCTTTTTTTTTTATTTTTTCCTGTTTTTTTTTCATTTTTTTTCTATTTTTTCCTATTTTTTATCTATTTATTCCTGTTTTTTTCCTATTTTCCCATATTGGTTTTTTTGTACTGAGTTGTACCCTAAAAAAAAAATTTTATATACGTTTTTAATTTTTTTAATGTTTCACAGGTAAGTTGGCTATATTCTCCAATTTAAAAAAATCGAGCCAAGCTTAAAATACTCCAATTTTCATCCCATTTTTTCCTATTTTTTTTTATTTTTCAAATTTTCTACTTTTTTTGTTTTTCAAATTTTCTCCTCTTTTTTAAAAATTTTTTAAATTATTTCTATTTTTCCAATTTTCTCTTTTTCTTCCTATTTTTTCCTATTTTTCTTATTTTTTCCTATTTTTCCATTAAATGTGACGTTCAAATTCATTGCCTTGTGATTTTCTCCTGTTTTGTCCTTTTTTTCCTTTTTCCTATTTTTACCTTTATCTATATTTTGCTCTATTTTTCGCATTTTTCAGGTTTTTCCTTTTCTTTTTTTTCTGCTTTTCTCATTTTTTCCATTTTTTTCTATTTTTTCCTATTTATTCCTATTTTTTCCTATTTTCCCATATTGTTTTCTTTGTACTGAGTTGTACCGTAAATAAAAAAAAATTATGTATTTTTCTTTTTTTTATTTTTCAGTTAAGTTTCTCCAATTTAAAAAAATGGAGCTATGCTGAGTTGTGCTATCTTAAAATACTCCAATTTTATCCAATTTTCTGCTATTTCTTCCTATTTTTCCTTTTTTTCCTATATTTTTCTATTTTTCTATCAAATGCGATGTTCAAATTCATTGCATTGTGATTTTCTCCTGTTTTGCCCTGTTTTTTCTTTTTTTTTCCTTTTTCAATATTTTGCTCTATTTTTGGCATTTTTCAGGTTTTTCCTTTTTTCTCATTTTTTTCTACTTTTTCCTATTTTCCCATATTGTTTTCTTCGTACTGAGTTGTCCAGTAAATAAAAACATTTTATATATTTTTTTAATTTTTCACAGTTAAGTTGGCTATTTTCTCCGATTTAAAAAATCGACCCATGCTGAGTTGTGCTACCTTAAAACACTCCAATTTCATGCTATTTTTCTCTATTTTTCAAATTTTCTTCTATTTCTTCCCATTTTTTTTTTTAAAATTTTATTCTATTTTTTCAAATTTTCTGCTACTTTTTTCCATTTACTTCTATTTTTTCCAATATTCGTCTATTTTTCTATTAAATGTGACGTTCAAATTCATTGGATTCTAATTTTCTCCTGTTTTGTTATTTTTTTTCCTACTTTCTCCTTTTTCTATATTTTGCCCTATTTTTCGCATTTTTAGATTTTTCCTTTTTTATTTTTTTATTTATTTTTTTTTCTATTTTTTTCTATTTTTTCCCATTTATTCCAATTTGTTTCTGTTTTTTTCCTTTTTTTCAATTTGTTCCAAAAAAAATACATGTTTTTTCTATTTTGTTTTTATTTTTTTAATTTTTCACAGTTAAGTTGGCTATTTTCTCCGATTTAAAAAATCGAGCCATGCTGAGTTGTGCTACGTTTGTGCTATATTGTGCCGATTTTCTTCTTTTTTTTTGAACATCTGTTTTCAATTTTCTCGGCTATCAATTTTCTTAGAAGAAAAAGTCAGAGAACAAAAAATACAATATGAGTATAGCACATACCAATGATTTTTCCGAAAAAAAAATTTTAATATTTTTGAAAATTAATTTTCAAATTTCTCGGCTAATTTAATGTTAAAAAAATGTAAATCGGCACAATATAGCACAAACTCAGCAAGGGTCGATTATTTTAAATCAGAGTAAATGGCGGGGTTAACTTAACGGTGAAAAATTCAAAACTAAAAAAAAAATATATATATAATTTTTTTTTATTAAAATTTGAAAATGCGGATATTGAGTACAACCTTTTTTAAGTTTTCACTGTATCATTTTACGTCAGAAAAAAGTTATTCATTGATAGAAATTCTGATCAGTTTATAATGTGAAAAATATTCCGTAAAAAAAACTGTACGGAAAAACAAAAATTAAAATTTATATTTGTATAGTATCAAAAAGCATGGTAGAATAATCTCATTCTAAAACCACCGAAACAGAATAATGTATGTAGCGTGACAAGAAATGTAACCGGACTACTATTACCCCTAATCTTAGTTACCTAAAATTATATCACCCTCCCTATAGTATAATCCTGACCTAACTTAACCCTGCGCAATTTAACCTAGGCCTTTTATCATTGATTCGGTTCGTAAAGTGTAGAAATTTTGGCGGCACGATCAGAGAATCTAAAGAATTCACTTTACTCGTTGAAATATTCCGAATAATGTCAATCAACATTCCAATTACCAATGATTGTTAGCAACTGTAATGCAAAGTGAAGTCATTGTTAAAAATAATTATCACCTTGGTTGGGATCGGCAGCAGACCAAGACTATGAATTAGATCATTTTGACTATTTAGCGAATTGTTATTTCAGGATAATTATATATTTATACTTGATGTCAATTTTACTGTAACGTGTCTGTGTTGTATAATAAACAATGTGTCAACTATTGTATCATATTTTCGTTTATGACTCATTTTTGTTTTAATTTGAATTTTAAATGAGGAAAATTTGTATACAGTAAGATACCATTTACGATAATATACTAGTTTTATGGTTTTAGGAAATTAAATATAATAGAAAAATAACGTAAAAATCACAGAAATTTAGAAAGATTTCTCTAAATAGGAATAACCTATAAATATGATTTGAAATAATAGAAAAATCTAAAAAAAATATTAATATTGGTAAATTGTAAAAGCTTCAAATTAAAAATAATCTCAAAGAATTAAGAAATACGTAAATGTGGAATTGTCACTTTTTTAAGAACTTTCAAAATGTAAAAAAATTGATAAAGCAGAAACATTCTAGAATATTCTAAAATTAAACAAATCAGAAACTTATAAAAGCGTCAGGGGTTTTAAAAATAAAGAAAGAAAAGGCAGTAAGTACTTTCAAGTGTGTAATAGAACGAGTAGAAAAATATATTTTTCTTTGTTAGTTAAAACTTATGTCGAGCGCTTTCGCCAAACAATACCATCATCAGGACAACTATAAAAAAATTTTAATGTTAAAGATAACAAAATTGAAAAAAAAACACTAACATGGTACTTACAAAGTCAAAAAAAATCAACTGGAGAGCAAATAAAAGGGGGTTAATAAAAATGTTACATTTTGATTAAATAAGAAATGTTCCAAAAACGAGATGGATCAAAAATAACATAATTGTTTATAAACGGCCTTTAGTGAAGTTGGGCAAACAGGTTAGAGAATTACTTAAAGAAAATATTCTAATAAATTGGGTGTAAAAATTGTTTTTGTTTTTTTTAGTATTTTCCGGTTAATGTTAAGTAATCTTAGCTTCTAGTCCAATTTTTTCTGCTCAGAACAGGGTAGAACGCCAAAAAACATAATTATTAGTTATTGGCCAAGATCTCGCCTAATATAATAGCGCGTCTGTGCTACTTTTTTCAAATTTATCTAGAAAAAAAAGTTGATAGTGGTATCACTTTTACTAATAATAATAATCCCAATTGATTTTTGAAAACCGCAGCTTCCTATCTTTAATTTCAACGGAGCGCCCGTCCAAAAGCCATTTCAGGCAAGATAACAGCAATAATGTAATTATAGGTTCAATGTGAGTAGAGCGTTAACTCGCCCCTGCACTGCGGCCAGCAAAGGCCTATTGTGGCTCACCCCTACTGGCTATAATTCACCATACAATCCACACCTTCTGACAAATCTATAGTTGATTCAGGTAGGCTCCAGCTGTACGAAACCAAATGTACGAAGCCTATTTATTTTTAGGACAGGATAGTGCAGAAGCGACAGTCCGATGTTCGACTCAGACCTAGATTCTTCAGGTGATAACGCAGCCAACAGTGCCCTGTGTCCAATTAAGATGCGTAGATCACTTCTATTCCATTCTAGGATCTGAGATAGGGTGCTATCTGAGGGTTTGACTATGAACGCCTTAGAGTGAGCTAACCCAGGAATGTCTTTCCAGTGCTGCATAGTTTTTCTGTCGGCCCATTTCCAGATAGTGTCTTTGGCACTGCTTTTGGCTATGCCAAAGAATGGTTCCGGTCCAATGAATTCGGATTCTGCACTTTCTCTTGCAAGAGTGTCGTTTCTCATTGCCCTCCACTCCTTCATGTTCAGGTATCCATATTACTGTTACTCTATTAGTCCAGGGCATTTAGAGCAAAATCGGCCGGATTAAATGAATTTAGAGATCGAGATGCGGTTTTCTGCATTGTGTTCAGGAAGGTCACAGAAAACGAGGCTACATGGTCTGGTTAATCCGTTTTTGGAAAAATGCCTTCGGGCCGGAAAATGCATTTTCCAATTGCCTCACTACTTGCACCATTATAGGAACGACTGGAAACTCGGAAAAATCGCTCGGAAATTGTTACTTGGGGGGTTTTCAGGCCCGCCGAACTCGATTCTGGCATTATAATTACCTGGGGGCGCACAGCGGCGGCTCTTCGAGGGGTGCGGGGGTGGTTAATTGGGGGAGAAATTTATCGCGTGCGTGGAAATCGCTCCAAACTCGTTACTCAGGGGTTTTCGGGGATGATGAATTCAATTCTGGCATTGGAATTACCCGGGGGCGTCTCTACGGGGGTTGCGTGCATGGAAATCGCTTCTAACTCGTTACTCGGGGGTTTTCGGGGAAGACGAATTCAATTCTGGAATTGGAATTATCCGGGGGAGCAAGGGGGCGGCTCTGCAAGGTCAAGACGAAACCTTAGATCCGTCGGAATGGGGCTGGGAAGAGCTCAGTCCTGTCACCGTGAGCCAGGAAGCTGGTCCCGAAGAAATTTTGAGCAAAATTTCTTGTTCTTGTCAAACCGACTGTGGCCCGAAGTGGGTTGGTGTGCTCACTTGCATGCAAGCATTGCGATGGCAATTGCTCAAACCAAAAAGACGTTTCCAATGAGGCCGAGAGTAGTGACGAGAAAGAAGATGAAGGAGGGGAAGAAAATTCAGGAGGAAGAGAAGTTCAAGAACGGGAAGAAGATCAAGAAGAGTTTGAACAAGATGTTTAGTATTTTAGTTGAAAATTGAAGGTGATAATGAATAATTCCAGATTAATAAAAACTCCTATCTGTTATTTGAATAAAGTTTTATTTTCATAATTTGTGATTTTTCACCTTCTCCTTTACCATTGGTGAACGCTGCCACCCCTCCCCCCACCCAATCACCCCCAGACAACCTCACAGAGGGCCCCCCGAGAAATCTAATGCCACAATTGAATTCAGCATCCCCGAAAACCCCTGAGTAACGAGTTTGGAGCGATTTCTATGCACGCTGCAATATCTCCCCCAATTAACCACCCCGCACAGCCGCCTCCGTGCGCCCCCGGGTAATTCTAATGCCAGAATCGAGTTCGGCCTCGCGTAATAATTTCCGAGCGATTTTTCCGAGTTTCCAGTCGTTCCTATAATGGTGCAAGTAGTGATGCAATTGGAAAATGCATTTTCCGGTCCAGAAGGCATTTTTCCAAAAACGGATTAACCAGACCATGTAGCCTCGTTTTCTGTGACCTTCCTGAACACAATGCAGAAAACCGCATCTCGATATCTGCTTCACCTCCAAATTCATTTAATTTTCTCTATCTGCCCTGGACTATATTACTGGTAGCGATTCAAGGATTTGATGCAGTTCCACACCAGCTTCGAGTCCAGTGCTTCTAAAACAGCCTAGCTGTCCTTCAAACTGTAAATAATTTTATTGACAAGAGGATGGTTTGCCAACTCTCTAGCACACAATTCTATAGCGAAGACCTCTGCCTGAAAGATGGTAGGTAGCATACTTGTCGAGGCTTACTGTGATGTCAACTCTCGGTTTTCTGCTGTACACTCCGACTTGGGGTCTTTGAACCACCTGTGTACAGTACATAAGCCATCCCCATTACCCATTCGTCTCTTCTGGGAAGATATACTTATATATTTTAACATAGCATTTGGAGTTTTCACAAATTCAACAAGTTTTGCACTTCATCAAGTACATACATGAATATTATATAAAGATTTTCTCTTATGCTTAGAAATCCCAGATTTTTAAAGATAAATATTTAATAACAAATTATTCAAAGTTTGTCTCTACGTTTTAGTAAACCTGACAATATTGGCAGAACGTTCTAAAAAGGTTTTAATTAAATAAAATACTGGGCGTCCCGTAAATACAGCACCAAACTTCTCGAGATGAAAAATAGTTTATATAAATATACTCTTTGTTTTTAAGATAATCTTTCTTGTTCTGAGAATATGACCAAAAATGAACTAAATTTTCCAGTGAATTGCAAATAAACTTAACCCAGTACTGAACAAACAATTAAGTTTTTTAATATAAATTGATAAATATCTTTAAAACGCTCTATTAGCTGAATTGTCCAATTTGAAAATATGAAACAAATGAAGCATGTCAATTCTGACATTTATTATTTTCCCATCAGTCAACGTATTGTAAAATTATGTAAAATCAATAGATGTTTTCATTTCTCCCATATTGCATTCGAAACCCAATTTCTATATGTCAAAATTCAATAACCAGGCACT
Organism: Neocrepidodera transversa; assembly: GCA_963243735.1. Lineage (NCBI taxonomy): Eukaryota > Metazoa > Arthropoda > Insecta > Coleoptera > Chrysomelidae > Neocrepidodera > Neocrepidodera transversa. Next base: position 12,110,296 of record OY725347.1, read on the forward strand.
CGAACGTTATATCTAAATATAAACATAAGTGCCTTTGAATTATAACTACTATTATGAGTTTATTTTGAGATTTTCAACTACCACAATATATCAATAATTTTAAGTAGTACGCCTACAAAAAAAATCTTTTTTAACCATGTCATAGTTTAATAATAAGCACGGAGAGAAAAGTAGTTTCACTATTGAAAATTTCAATCGTAAAAATCGATCTTTAATTCTTAAAATAGTTTAAATACCATTTGGTAAAATAGAGAAATAAAATTCAAATTGGGTAATTATTTTTCGAAAAAATATACATGATTCTAAAAAATCATAAACAATCAAAATTTTATTTCTATTGAACAAGTGTAATTTTAGTATTCAATTTAAATTCTATATTTTTAAACGAAAAATTCCTCTGATGAAATTTTCGTTTATATTTTAGACCAAATTTTGATTTTGTTTAAAAAATTTGGTTCTTCATTTTTTTAAACAAAATGTTTTTTTTTATAAAATCTTTAATTTTCATCTTAAATTGTGGTGTTCTTTAATTCTTAAAATAGTTACATACCGTTTGGTGAAATGGAGAAATAAAATTCAAATTGGGTAATTATTTTTCAAAAAAATATAAATGATTCTAAAAAATCATAAACAATCAAAATTTTATTTCTAGTGAACAAGCGTAATTTTATTTTTCAATTTAAATTCTATATATTTAAACCAAAAATTACTCTGATGAAATTTTCGTTAATATTTTAGACCAAATTTTGGTTTTGTTCAAAAAAATTGGTTCGTTATTTTGTTTTTAAAGACTGTTTATTTTTATAAAATTTTTAATTTTCATCTTAAATTTTGGTGTTCTTTAATTCTTAAAATAGTTTACATACCGTTTGGTGAAATGGAGAAATAAAATTCAAATTGGGTAATTATTTTTCGAAAAAATATACATGATTCTAAAAAATCATAAACAATCAAAATTTTATTTCTAGTGAACAAGTGTAATTTTACTTTTCAATTTAAATTCTATATTTTTACAACAAAAATTGCTCTCATGAAATTTTCGTTTATATTTTAGACCAAATTTTGGTTTTGTTCAAAAAAATTGGTTCGTTATTTTGTTTTTAAACAAAACTGTTTTATTTTATAAAATTTTTAATTTTCTATTTTCAAAATAGAGAAATAGAATTGAAATTGAGTAACTAATTTTCAAAAAAATATAAATGATTGTAAATGTGTAATTTTACTTTTCAATTTAAATTCTGTATTTTTAAATCAAAAATTCCTCTGATGAAATGTTGGATTTTGGATTTGTTCAAAAAATTTGGTTCTTTATTTTGTTTTTACAAAACTGTTTTTATTTATAAAATTTTTAATTTCCATCTGAAATTTTGGGTGTTTTTCATAAAATATTATTTTTGCAATATGGCTGATGCCGACATCCGATTTTAGCTAAAAAAAACTATTTATTGAATTAAATGTTTAATAAAATAGACAAAAATAAATAATTGACAAAATTAAGATTTTTGGGTAATTTTAGTTTAATTATAAAGTTATTTAGCTCAAATTATGATAGATGGATAAAAAAAATCAAAAATTAAAATTTGAAAAGTGACATTTGACAGTCGTAGAATCCAAATATGTAGAAATGTCTTAGGTAGTCATAAATTTCAAGAATTTAGATAAAAACTGGATAAAAAAAATCAAAAATTAAAATAAGAAAAGTGACATTCGACAGTCGTAGAATCCAAATATGTAGAAATGTCTTAGGTAGTCATAAATTTCAAGAATTTAGATAAAAATTTTTAAAAGTTTTTATCAAAAATTTCAACTGAATATTTCTGAGATCGTCGGCCCAGTTTGTATGAATAAAATGGTCGAATCGGTCGCTTTAAACAGTTTAAAGAAAAATGTGATTAATTACACTAATAAGTTTCGATTTGGTAGAATAATAAAAATAAGGAAGGGCCTAAGAAGATATGTCTACACGCTGGTGATCAAATCGATAGGTTCTGTTAAACAATAATAATAAATCGGCTTTCTCATCCCAGAACTTTCCCGGCTCGGCTGTGGAAATTAGGATTATTTTAATTACAAAATACTATATTTCTGAATGGGTTTTAGGGACACCATATCTTTAATATTTAAAAAATTATGTATAAAAAGAAGAATCAGTGTCTTACTTGAAGACCTTTTACTGCACCAATTTAAACCAAAAAATAATAGTCGCATTCCAGGCACACACCAACCCTTCATATCAAATTTCAGCTTGATTTGGCAGCTACCACAGAAGATTACACACAGACAAGCACACCTCACTATGGAAATAGTTTCTATGTTCTCGGGTACCTCAAAATGGAGATTTCCATCGATAACCATTTTTCGTTCACTATACTTTCCCTTCTATGGTACCGGGAAAGTAAAATGTAATATATTGTTCTGTAGTTTCCCAAATATGTAAAGAATTCAATATTCTCTTTTAGCGGATAATCACAAGACTTTGTTGCTCTAGACATTCTATTTTTTACTGCCAGCAGAAGCAGAAATTGGTGGCAGAGATATTAAATGATGATATAAGGCTAAGGGTACGTACACAGTGAAGCTGGGATGTACGCGGGTAGCCGAGATGGTAGCTTACTTGCTTACTAGATGAGTAATTGACGTTCAGCGTTGTCAAATGTAGTACAATTGTGCCAAAAGTGGCACTTTCAGTTCTAGAGTGGCACTAGAGCACGAACTATTGAAAAATAGACAAAAACAAGAACTATTTCGTTCTATTGCATTTTTTGGAGTGACTCGAACAAAAAATACACATCACCACTCCAAGTAGTGCTAAAGTTTATTTTATTTTACTATTTTTGACAACTACTTCAATCAAATGAAATCTGTTATTTTATGACGTAATATACCACGCAGCGATGAAGATGAAACCATCAAATGAGTCAAGAAGCACCGTTGGGCACTATTTTGTGACCAATTTCAGCACAGTCAAAACTTCCTTCATACATACCAACACTGTTGACGTTCAACGCATCCTTGCTTAGTTGCTTGTGTTCAACATTGTTGACGTTCAACGCATTCTTGCTTAGTTGCTTGTGTTCAACATTGTTGACGTTCAAGGCCTGCTTGCTTAGTTGCTTGTGTTCAATATTGAGGGACTTGTTGAATCGTTGTAGCTCAAAAAGTACGGCTACAGGGTGTTTGTTAAAATCAACTGTGAATTTACTGCTCATCCTCTAAAATAGGAAAGGGGAGATTGCGGCGAGTTTCATCATTTGTATAAGAAATTGAGAAACCATCCTGAAAGGTTATTTGAATATCTATGTATGGAGACTGAAACCTTTGATTATATCAAGGATTTAGTATCCCTCAATCTAAAAATGCATTGGTGTAATTTTTATACCAATCCCAATTACACAAGAAGAACATGTTGTTCTAACATTGGAATGGAAATGGTAAAAGAAACTGGCGGGAAGATACTGCAACATTTACATATGCTAACACCAACCGCAAAGGACTCAGAAACCATAGTAAGATATTTCGAACAAATATACTAACTATCCTAACTGTATCGGATGTATAGGTGGAAAACATGTGAAAATTATTGCACCCCAGATTCAGGCATAATGTACTACAACTCTAAACACTTCTTTTTTGTTGTTTTGCAAGGCATGACTGATAGTACCTATCGTGTCACTACTATGGACGTAAGAGGTTTTGGAAAGCAGAGAGTGACATCTATAAAATGCTAAAGAACAACACATTACAGCTTTCTACTGATAATTACCTACCTTTATCAAATATTCAAACTCCCCTGGTATTACTTGGAGACGATGCTTACCCTTTGATGACAAATCTCATGAAGCCTTATAATAAGGACAATAAATGACGGGACTGTAGTGGCGCCTACAAACTATATTTCCACCCATCCAGGCTCCCTGCGCCCATCGAGGTAACCAGCTTTACTCCAATATGCATTGCTAACTGTGAGAGGATTGTTACATAGCAGTAAGCGATAAGCTACTATGCCGGCTCCACTATGTATGTACCCTAAAAGAAGTTCCAATCGTCATAATCCAAAGATAGTGATCAGCTTGTTCTAATATATCAGCAATTTCCTTTCAGTTCCAATGTCCATTGCAACGGACATAGATTTGGACAACACGTAATACAAATATGAAAATTCAAGATGAGTTGTATATCTATTCAGTAATGTCTGTCTGTATTCGTATACTATTGACATAAAAACAAATCTGTCTAAATTCATTAGCCGTTGGGTATAGTTTATAGTTTTTGTAACAGGAGCAATGGCGATGTCAATAAGCAAAATTTTCAATAAAGAACTAAAATGTGTAAGGCATGTTAGAATAACCATTGAAATTACTAGTTTATTAGAAATACAGAATATTGGTACCTGTGTGAAAGCATACATTTGAAAAGTAGTGTCCACTGTAATAGACATTGGGCCTAACTTAAGGAAAGAAGATATCGTGGAGAGATAAGAAAAAACAGAAAAAAGTTTATAAAGATAAAGAGGCCAGAGTCAATTAAATTGTATAATAGATCAATGGGAAATGTTGACCTCCTAGACCAGATTTTATCGTATTACCGATTTTTCATTAAGTCCAAAAGTTGGACATTGCGGGTTATTTTCCACGCTTTTAATGTAGCTTGTGCGAATAGGGATTGAATATCGGAAAAATAATTTAAGCACCCCTCCAAAATATATTATGGATTTATTAGAGTTTAAATTACATATTGGTAAATCTGTAATTTCTCTGGGAAACCCCATAATTGAAATGCTGGTCGGCCAAAAGTCTCTTGTGAGAATTCAACTCGGACACCAAAACGAAAAATAATAGAACCAATAAAAGAGATTCAGAAAGATAAGGTGGACCATTTTTCTCAGCATGATAAAAAAGGAAGCCACAAGGTGTAAACAATTTTCATGTAAGGGGAAAACTAATGTTTTTTGGACTAGATGTAAGGTACACTTTTGCTTTGTAAAAAAGTAAAACAGATTCTATTTGAGATAATTTTTTCTCTTACATGCTCTTTATTATTTAGAATTACTATTACTTTAATGCAATTTTATTTTTTTTCACTTACTCAATATAACCCCACTATAATGGACACCCTGTCAATCGTTAACTGTCAAATATAAAGATTTAAAAATCCTTTTTTTTTTGTTTTTGGCAAATCTCTAATGATAACTGAATGTAAAAATATTTTTTTGTTCGAGTAAAAAATGTTGAGTCTGAAAGCGTTAATGCTCTGCAGATTGTACGATTCATTTAACTGCGAGCTGATTTCACCTTAATCTTTACCACCATATTATCTTTTAGAAGAAAGCATATATCCATTTGTATTCTAATTACTAATATGATTTTCACTAATTGCTTCATTGAACTATTTACTGCCGTAGCTACAAACTTCGGTATTGACATCCTTACATATTTTCTGTGTTGGAAGATGCTATGACGGGCTTCCTGTTAATTTCTACTACGTACTATTCTGCCACTAAAAGGCCTTAACTCGATTAGTTTACTAATTACATTATTTTCTTACCTGATAAACGCAATAGCGGAGGAAGGAGTATTAAATTTCCATTCATAATGTCTTCCAAATATAATTCGTTTAATATTACGAGGCATTTTGTGTAGGTTGTCTTGAGTCAATTTTTCCACTTGACATGATGCTATATTCAAATTTAATTTATATTTTTCTAATAAAATATACAATTAATTTATTATAAAACGTCACATCTAAAGTTCAAAGTTTGCATAATCTTAGAGGAACTTGTATCTATATTAAAATTAGGGTCTAGGACTATTCACCGCAAAGCAATTCACCGGCAAGTGTAATTTTTTCTGAAATAATGAAGAACCGTGAAGACGTTGATATATCTACCAAAATATCAGTTGAATTTGTGGATTCTAAAAAAGGCAAGCAGAAGTTATTAGTTGGAAGGTCACTTTTTTTTCAAACAAAAAGAATTTTCTAACCAGAAAATTTACTGGAAGTGTGAGATCTACCAGAAAAGCAAGTGCAAGGCAAGGATAACAACTATTAATAAAGATGTTGTTAAAGTGAACATGAACACAGACACGCTGGTGACGAGGCTACAGTAGAAGCGGCTAAAATTTTTGGAAAAATTAGATTGATTACTAAAACAACTAAAGATGAACCACAGTAGATTATTTCATCGTCAGTATTTCAGTCAGGCGCTCCCAAGCTATCAAAAGTGGATTCAATAAAAAGAACCATTAAAATAATCCGTCAAAAGCAAATGTCGGACCCAGCTTTACCAAAATGCCTTCAAGAAATTGTATTTATAGAAGAATTTATAAAAACTTGTAATGGGGATAATTTTCTACTTTATGATTCTGGTACAGAATACTGATTTTTTTCTGCGCTGAAAAGCTTATCAATATTATAGTAGGGGAGAAAAGAAAAAAATGTTACATAATGTATTCATCGGTTGGGGGAGCGTCTATAGAATTTCAAAAATGTATTAGCAGATAGTGAACTGTACTTTTAAAACAGTTCCATTATTGTTTAAGCAACTGTACACTTTTCACGGTTTGAAGCAAAACACGTCAGTGCCTTCACTCTTCGGCCTTCTTTCCAACAAATCTGAAAATATATACCAACGGCTCCTTCGCGAATTAAAGAAATTAGAGACTTCCTTATTACCAAGGACGGTGACAATAGATTTAGAGAAATCGATGGTGAATACAATTAGAGCAAAATTTCCAGATTCAAGTCAAAGCGGTTGTTATTTCCATTTCGCATTTGCTATATTGTTATCCAGGCTTTTGAGAAACTCTGTGATGAAGATATTTTTCCTCCAGAGGAGCAGGAACTTGTAGATTATTTGGAAGACACGTGGATGGGCCGACTAGAAGGAAGATGGCGCCGGCCAGCACTATTCCCCACGTAATGTGAAATGTATATAAAAGAACAAGCAAAGATCTTCCAAGGAACTAACAACTCCGTGGAAGGATGCATCGTGGATTTGAAGAACAAGCTGGGGCGTGTCACTTAAATATTTGGAAATTTATTAATTGTCTGGAAAAGGAGGAGAGTCGAAATAAAGTCAGAATCGATCAATACGTTGCTGGCTTTCAACCTCAACCAAAAAAATATATAGGGATTACGATCAGAGATTGAGAAAAATTGTCCTTGAGTATGACAATGACACAGACACAAACATAATTGACTATATTAGGGGTATAGCTCATAATTTATCATACTAATTTATTATATCAAATTAATTAATTTTTCTATTTACTTTTTTATATTGTACGTGTATGACTCAGTGTTGCCAGGTGGGAAAACTTTTCAGTACCACAAATTCGATGAAAATGTACTAAATTTTACCTCTTTTTAATATTCCATCCCATATGGCAGAAAAAACACATTATTTCGAAATATATTTGCCACGTACCGAAGAAGCTGTCCAAAGTGCAGAAGAATGATTGGTTGCTGAGTTAGAACTAGCCAATTAGAAAAAGGTAGTCGAGTCTCAAATATAATAACTTTGAGTTCTAAAGCTAAATACGCCGAATATAAGGAAAAGTCAAATAACTTGAGAGAGACAGAGAACTTTCAGTTCGTTCAATTTCAAGATCAAAAGACCAACCGCTAGAGGCACCTGACGCGTGACTTACTTGCTTTTTCTGCGAATGGGAGTCGTGACAGGAAGCAACACTATGTTAAAAAAGAATGGCTAATGAGAAAAACTAGAATCACACTTCTAGTACAAATTTTTTGAAACATGCTTCTCTCTCTTTTCATAGTCATCGGCTTGCGGACATTTTGATTTCGTGTTTGAAAAAATCGATAAAAAAGTTGATATTTTTCATTGTACCCAGAAACTAATTTAGGTACCACATTTATCAAAGGAGTACCACCGTACTTTTTGACAATCAAGAATACCACATGTGGTACTATAGTACTATTCTGGCAACACTGGTATGACTGTATAATTTACTGTGTATAATTCCTATGTATATGACTCTACTATGAAATTATATTATCGTATATCGTAACGCTTTTATTTAATTTATCCTAGTAGTACTCTTTATTTCATAATTTCTCGGTGAATTATCAATGCAGTGAATTACTGGTGCGGTGAATTGCTAAGAGGTGAATGGTCCGCATACCTTAAAATTCATGCGATGACATATTTTTACTGAAAAATTTCCCACCCTATAAAATCAACCTTTAAATCCTGAGAAAATTAAAAGTAAAAATTGCTTTTCACAATAATTCTAGATTATTCAAGAGGTACCTATTATAATCGATTCAATGACGGGACAAAGAACCGGGAATAGGGGCGCTACACCGTTTATGGCCTGGAGAATAAGAATCAGTAAAAAAAATTATCGGTATACACATATATATGTATATATGTAGACATTCCGTTCCGGCACGATAGAGGTCGCAATTTTTGCCCAATCGACACCAAATTTGGTACAAAAATTCTTTGGGGCAGTAATTTGCTGCGTATTGCAAGTGGGCATTCTACCTCTAAGGGGGTGAGAATTGGAGGGGGTTGAAATCTCAAAAAATGCAGATCTCCGCCATTTTTAGAAATGTTAAAAAAGGTCATTGGACTTTTTTTATGCTCTTATTATTATAAAATTAATTTGTCTGAAAGTTTTTTCATCCGACAGTAGATAGTGTCCCCCTTCAGAACAATCTCCCTAGAAGTTATTAGAAAAGTTACTAGATTTTCCCCCAGATTGACCTTGAGACCCACCCAAGCGAACAAGCCCCGCATGTCGTTTTCGTTCTGCTTCTACAGAGGTCTACAGATCCTCACAGACGTCTACTTCAAATGTACTTCAGACGTCTGTGGTGATCTGTAGACCTCTGTAGACCTCTTTAGACGTCTGTGATGATCTGTAGACCTCTGTAGAAGCAGAAAGAAAAAGACATGTTGGGCGGGTTCGCTTGGTGGGTCTCAAGGTCAATATTGGGGAAAATCTAGTAACTTTCCTAGTAAATTTTCTAGGGAGATTGTTCTGAAGGGGCACACTATCTACTTCCGACCCACGGGGTGGAATTAGAAAGCACATTTGTCTATACTGATGGTGTTGTGCAAGTCAAGACGCGTCAATTGATATCCATATCGCTTGGGGCTTGTTTAAAAAAAATTGAAAACTTTGAAAAAAAAAATTATTGGAAAAATCCCATTTTTTCGAATCGGACTTTTCCGGCCGTAGTGTTGAAAAATCGCGTAGAGATTATTCTTTTCACTAGTTTTGTGTTCTATTTATTTATAAAATTATTTCTGTAAAACTTTTTTCCATACGACTTAAGGGGATAGAACTGGAAAGGGTCAAAAAATTCATATCTCCTCTAATTTTGAAAATATTTTTTCATGTCCTAATTCTTATAAAATTTATTTGTTTGAAATTTTTTTCGACCTAACCATATAGTGGGGTGGGGATGGATGAGTCTCAAATTTAGAAAACAGAAAACTACCTCCTCCCGTCGACCCCACTGACACAATTTTTTTTTAATAAATTTGAAAAAATCTTGCCTTATAATTGAAATCAAGTTCGACAGGAGTATTAGACCGTATAAATCTCTGTTCGATTGTTTACTTATCACGACAAAATCGCAACTAGAATGACGAATGGCCCATAAAAGTAAGTAATGGTTCAGTAAATTGACAATAAAGCTATTGTTTACCACGGTAGAAACTGATAACATATTTTTTTTAAATAGAGATATCAAAATTCTCGCAAAACCATTGACCTTTTATCGACTTTAAGAGAAGAAAACTCGTTTGTTTTTCTTAAAATTGGACCCTAGAAGAAAACGAGCCGAATACCATAAAAAATATTTGAGTCAGTACATTTAAGTCCTCTAAATATTATCATGTTTTTTCATTTTTCTATAATGCTTATATATTTTTACTAGGACGTAAAATATTTCATTTTACACACTAGTGCATGTAGTGAAAAAAAGTTGATGGGTTTGACTTTTTTTATAGTTTACTTTTTATGATGGTCAAAATAATTTTGAAACATTTTAATAAAATCGTTAATATAACAATTTTCTAACCCATTGAAACATTGACTGTAACGCCCCTGTCTACGGTTCCCTTCATTATTTAATTAAACTAGTTCTCGCATATATAGGTATATAAAATGAATTATTTTAATGACGAAATCACTTCTTCCGGATTATTTTAATTTTAGAAAAACTAATTGGGGTCGTAATATCCGGGACCGGAATTGCCGACAGCTTGGTAACAATAAATTCTAGTAGAAACAATAATTTTCTTAATTAAAGTGGCGAAGCACGTACAGGTTCAAATCATGATGCTAAGAAAATTTTATTTACTAAGTTCAGAGTAAAAGGTCCGCAAATTGTATAAAAGGAATAATAATTTTGATTTAAAAATCTTTTTAAATGAGGTGTTAAAAAATAACAATTTAAAAAACATTAAATCAAGAAAATTAGTATCCGATTTATTATTGTATATTAATAATTCAATTAAATTATTTTTTCCTAGGAAAGTTGTGGGAAAGTTTTGAATTCTTCCATATCATATGTTTTTTGCGGTGCTGAATTCGAATCGGATGTTTGCTAACCAATTTCGTTACGGAACATTAAAAAAAAACGTAAAAAAATGAAAAAAGCACCCAACGCATAGAACCATTGAGTAGACAGCAAAGAATACAATCAGAAATATCATTGTAAGAACAGATGATTCACATTATCCCGAAGGACAGTTTCCCTTCAAAAACAAGAGCCGGTTCATATATATTCTAATGAAAAATATTATTATTATGGGAAATCGCCAAGGTCCATTCTGGTAATTTTTGACACACATCAAGGTTCCGATCCGCGATAGGCGATTCTCGATCTGATAAAAACTGTTCGAGACCTGATAAGAGAAGCGTCTAGATCCCAACTGCAACTCGAGTACCCACCGCTGTTGCCATCTGTTTGTACGTTAACTTGAAAGTTTGATTATATATTATTGTGATACGAAGTGGTCCAGTGCTAGATTGTATGCTTTACACAAAAAACTTCCTGGTTTGAATCCCGAGGAATTTTTTTTTTATTTATTTTTCTTAATATACATGTTAGATTTAGATAGTCAAGACTTCTTTTAATAAAATAAATATTTTTTTTACGTCAATAAAACACTTAAACCTGGCAACAGCGGTGGGCACTCGAGTTGCAAATGGGATCTAGACTAGTTGATTAAAGCTGTTCGATATCGGATAAAAGCTGATCAAGATTCGTCTAGCGCGGATCGGAACCTTAAATCGGATCAAGACTGGAACCTTGATGTGTACCAAAATCGAAAAAATCAAAAGAAATCAAAAGAAATCGAAATTAATATAAAAAAATCCAAAAAAAAATCGAAAAAAACGAAATAAATCGAAAAAAAAACAACAAAAATCGAAAACCAAAAGAAATCGAAAAATATGGGAAGGAATCAAAATAAATCGAACAAAAAATATAAAAAAAAAATCTGATGTGGCCAGCACATGACCTCTCGCCATTTTTTAATCAAAAATTTACAGGTTGACACAAAAAAGTATGAAAAAAAATTATTTTTTTGTAAATCTGGCAACAATGGCAAAAGTTTCGAAAATTTTAATGAGATGAAAATAAACTATAGGGTATACAAAATATATGTTTAAAACTTTATTGCCGTTTTGTATAATAATGGCGTCATCACCCATAGCAACTGCCACTTCCGGTTGTGCGATTGGCACCAAAATCTAATCAGATCTAATCTAGGGTATCAGAAGGCTGTATGCAAAATTTGAAATTTTTTTATTCAGTAGTTTTTGAGTTATCGTTACTACAACATCCATCCAAACACACACACACACACACTAACACACACACACACACACACACACTAACACACACACACACACACACACACACACACACACACACACACACACACACACACACACACACACACACACACACACACACACACACACACTAACACACACACAGACATCATCGCGAAAATATTAAAATCGTATTCTAGGGACCCCAAAACGTGTTTATCCATTGAAAACTCACTACCCAATTTTTAGCATGATTCCTATACCTCTCTTATCTGAAGGGCGAGAGGTAAAAATCAAAAAAAATCGAAAACATATTAAAGATATGGAATAGAATCAAAATAAATAAAAAAAAAATGGAAAAAATCAATAGAAATCGAAAAAGAAGAAACGACAAAAATTGAAAAAAATCAAAATAAATCGAAAGAGTTGGAAAGGAATCAAAATAAATCGAAAAAAATTGGAAAAAATCAAAAGAAATCGAAAAAAGAAACGACAAAATTGAAAAAAATCTAAATAAATCGACAAAGATCGAAAAGAATCAAAATAAATAAAAAAAATATGAAAAAAATCAAAAGAAATCGAAAAAAAAACAAAAAAATCGAAAAAGATCAACAAAAGTCGAAAGAGCTCGAAAAAATCAATATAAATAAATAATAATAAAAAAAAATCGAACGAAATTTACAAAAATCAAAAGAAAGAGATCGAAAAAAATCGACCGAGATCGAAAGAAATCGACAAAAATTGAAAAAAACTGAAAGAATTTGAAAAAAATCAATAAAGAATAGAAAAGATTCAAAAACAACAGAAAAATGAGAAAATAAAATAAGAAAAAACCGAAAAATCAAAAAAATATCGGAGAATAGGAAAAAATAGAAAAGAAAAAAATAGAACAATAAGAAAATTCAAAAAAATTAGAAAATATTGAAAAAATCAGAATAAAACATGAAAAAAAAAAATTAGTGAAAAACGAAAATAAGAATCGAAAAAATTGGAAATAATCGAAAAAGAAACAGAAATTATTGGAAACAAATGAAGAATAAAATTGTAAAATATGGAAAAAATTTAAAAAAAATTGTAAAAAAATAAAAAACTACAAAAATGGAAGAAATCGAAATATAACGCAAAAAACTGGAAAAAGTTGGAAAAAATCGTAAAGAACAACCAAAAACCCCAACAATTGCAAAGAAAAGAAAGAAATAAAAAATAATAGACTAATAGATTATTATTTAAATATTAATTATCAGTTATAAAACAAATCCGAGAACTGTGTGCAGGCGCATGAACCGAAAATTATACCGAAGAAGAAGAAGAGGGGCAGACGAATTATAAGTCAACTGTCAAATATAGCGAAGAAAAGAAGAGTGAATTGACATACTTTCCTCCATTACATCAAGAAGGCAACTCATACTTCCCTCCCTAGGGAGGAAAAGTACTTTTCGTCCCCCTCATTTTTAATATATTGTAAATAAAACTTATGAATCTTTTATTTTCAAATTGTTTCAGTAATTTCTAAAACATCATCTGGTATAAATTAATGAATGGTAAAAATTTCAATTTCAGGATTCTTAGATATAAAGACAGGTATAAAAATTTTTTTAATAAGTGGGTAGGAGAAAAAATCGTATGTTTTACACGGGAGTAAAGTGCCCTTTCGTCTCTTGGATGTTTACTTACATTCTTCGGGAGGGAAAGTAGTACTTTCCTCCCTAGTAAAATAAATAGCTATTAAGTGAACGTTAGATTTTTGTAATTTGATACTAAAAATAATCATTGTAAGAACTAAACTACAACTTATAGCAAGGCGTATTAGTTTCTTTTTGGTTTTTATAGCTTGTCGCATATTGAATAACGGTTCGCTAGTTTTGTTATATTAAATTCAACTTCTTATTCATAAATAAGTGCAATATATTTAAAAAATACTTTTTCAAAAGAATGCATACAAAATTATAATTTTGATGCCAATCTTTTCTTGGTTTAATTCAAAGTAATTTAAAATTGTATTTTTATAAAACTTGTATTAACAGTTTTTATAAAATTTTAAAGTTTTTGACCGACGTTGGTTTACAAAATTGTATGTCCAAGATCACTTTTAAAAAATCTAGGACAAATTCTTTAATAAAAGACATAACGTCACGTCACAATGGCGGCATGTTTCGGTCTACAACGACCATCATCAGGCCTATAAGAAAAAGGACATTATGAAGACATCAATAGTAATAATAACACAATTAAAAAACTTACTGATTAACAAATTTGATCCAAATAGTAGAATTTTAAAACAAGTTTTTTGGTATGAAAACTAAACTTAACTAATACATTATAAAAAATAATTTAAGAAAACAGCTAAACTTAATAATACTTAAATAACTCCATTGGAGTTATTTAAAAAACCTGATTAATTATAATTAAAGTGCATCACTGCACTGCACTATTTGGAAATAAATATGTAATAGTGATTATAATTATAATTAATCAGGTTTTTTAAATAACTCCAATAGAGTTATTTAAGTGTTATTAAGTTTACCTGTTTTCTTAAATTATTTTTTATAATTTATTAACTTACCATACCAAAAAACTTGTTTTTAAAATTCTACTCTTTGGATCCAAATTGTTAATCAGTAATTTTTTTTAATTATGTTATTATCACTACTAATGTCTTCACAATGTCCTTTCTCATAGGTCTGATGATGGTCGTTGCAGGCCGAAACATGTCGCCATTGTGACGTGATGTCTTTTATTAAAGAATTTTTTTGGTATGACTTCCAATTGTTTTATTCTTATTGAATAAAATATATCGATACCAACTTTACTATATTTTTCATCTAGATGGTAAAAATAAAAAAATAAATATTACTTAAAATAAAAAAAAGTACTTTTTCTATAAATAATTATTTTCTTACAAATATAGTCAGGTTTTATTTGCATAGTAATATAATAGTATAAAAAGATAAGATACGATTATTATGCATAAAATGAGTCAATATTTGAAATGGAATATTTTTTACAGCGCTTAAAAGATGAAGAAACCAGCCTTGTATATTTTCAATAATCTTATAATATAAAATATGTATGAATCGAAAGGAATGACTGATCGAGTTTTTTTAGTATACAATAGAAATATTAAATATTGAAATAAATTTTATTTATTTGCAAATTAAACCTGTGAGGGTAGAACCAAAAAATTCAGCAGTTCTGTCATAAAACAAAATATACAATTAAACAAAACTTAGGTATTATGTATTTGGTAGGTGGATTTAATTACACTTTAGAATTCATTGATTTGAAAAATTTTGGGTTGCATTTGGCAACTAAACACCAAGTACGGAGAGCGCTATATGATCTTGTATACAATTTGAATTGACCAGGACAAGTATGGTGCGGATCAGATTAAATGTTAAGGTGCAGGTGATTTAACAAAGCAAACAATGTTTCCCTGTTGCTAGGTAAATCGGATTTCGAAACAAGTTTATAGAATTGTATATTGTCATATTTATAAAATAAATAAGAGAAATACGCGAGCGTTTAGTTTTGATCATGAATATTCAGAACAAACGACATTTCAAGTGAAAATTAGTAGAAGCACTAAAGGAAGTAGATCCCAGTAGCGATCATGATAAACTTAACCCAAAATTAATAAAATGTTCCAGCCCTGGTCCAACAGTAATTTTAATTATAATTTTCCATGTAGAAACAAACGTTAAGCAAAAAACATATTTCAACCTTATATCAAAGAAAATAAATAATTAAAATAGAAAATAAAGGATCTAAAAACATCAAAGCTTTTTATATACAGGGTGTAACAAAAAGGTAGATCACACATTTAACCATAGTTGAGAACTTGAATTGAAACTGCCAAAAAACGATTGAAAGGAGATTTCGCAACTTGATTTTGCAATGAGCTTTGAATGAATTCATTGCAATATTTTAAAAATGTTTGCATGAATCAAAATGTGTAAACCGTAAGGAAGATCGCAATGAGTTTTTAACGAGCTCTTAATGAGTTCACGATGAGCTCGCAATATAGTCTCAATACACTGCAATTAGTTTGTTAATGAGCTCGCAATAAGTTCACAATGACCTGAAATCAGTTTTAAATGACCTCGCAGTAAACTCACAATGAGCTGTCACTGGATTGCAATAAGATTAACAATGAGTTTGCATGAATCTAAATGTGTAAACCGTAAGGAAGATCGCAATGAGTTTTTAACGAGATTGAGTTTACGATGAGCTCGCAATATACTCTCAATATGCTGCAATGAGTTGTTAATGAGCTAGAAATAAGTTCTCAATGAGCTGAAATCAGTTTTCAATGACCTCGAAATAAACCCTCAATGAGCTCTCAGTTAATTGCAATGAGATTAACAATGACTTTTGAATGAGTTTGCTTGAATCTACATGCGTAAACCGTAAGGAAGATCGCAATGAGTTCTTAAAGAGCTCTTAATGAGTTCGAAATAAACTCTCAATAGGCTGCAATGAGTTATCAATTAGCTCGCAATAAGCTATAAGTGAGTTCTCGGTGAGTTGCAATGAGTCCATTGCAATATTTAAAAAATGTTTGAATGAATCTAAATGTGTAAACCGTAAGGAAGATCATAATGAGATTTTAACGAGAACATGAGTTCACGATGAGCTCGCAATAAGTTCTCAATGAGCTGAAATCAGTTTTCAATGACCTCGTAATAAACTATCAGTGGATTGCAATAAGATTAACAATGAGTTTTGAATGAGTTCATTGCAATATTTTTAAAATGTTTGCATGAATCTTAATGTATAAAACGTAAGGACGGAAGAACACAATGAGATTTTAACGAGCTCTTAATGAGTTCACGATGAGCTCGCAATATACTCTCAATACGTTGCAATGAGTTGTTAATGAGCTCTTAATGAGTTAGGAATAAACTCTCAATAGGCTGAAATGAGTTGTCAATTAGCTCGCAATAAGCTATAAGTGAGATGCAATGAGTACATTGCAATATTTTTAAAATTTTTGCATTAATCTAAATGTATAAAACGAAAGGGCGGAAGATCTCAATGATATTTTAACGAGCTCCAATTTGAGGGGTGGGGGGCATTACCATGACGTACATAAATTTATAGTATCCAGGACAGTCTCAAACAAAAATGAAGATATTAGAGGTCTTATATAATACTGCTATACGAAATGTATGGAAATACTAACAAGATGTTTTAGTAATTCAACAAATAAAATCGATAACGTGAAAAAAGGATAAATTTAATTGTTATGGATATTATGGATCTGCATACGGCATGATAATAAGTATTACGAAAAACATTAATGTTTTTTTTTCTAAATTTGATCCTGTTCACTCAAGTTTACTTGATGAGAGAAAAGTTACCAGTTTGCCAAAAAACTGTCAAAAATGCTTCGTCTTTAAAATATCCATACAGTCCTGACCTTGCACCTTGTGGTTTTTTATTTCCCAAAATAAAATACCTGGCATGCATATTTTTACAACTAAAATAAAAATCTTGCAGGTATCTCATGAACATTTATTTATGCCAAAAAATCGTTCCACCGGTTGAACAAATTCACTTATGCCATAAATATCAGTTGAAAATTTTTTATTTGCAGAATTTTATAGATCTACCCCCGTAACAATATATCAACTAAAATTTTTTTATTTGCTGAATTTTATGAAGCTACCCCCGTAACTTACTAAGCAGTGCCAACGTAAAGTGTTATCCCCCTACAAGCCCAGGGTTAATCCCAATTTTTGAGGCCAAAACACCGAAAAAATCTCTACAGGATGATAAGGGAATCGTTACTAAAAATGATTACAAAAAGACGAAAATGCACCTCTGTAAATGTAGCGGATTCGAAAAGGGGTGATTTTTAAGGGCTGAAAATAGTTTTTTGCAAAAATGGTTTACATACAGCAAAATTGTAGGTAATAAAATTTCTTTTCAGACTATTTTTCAAAATAGCCACATATTTTCCAATATAAGGGAGAAAGCGTTATTTTTTTTGTTAATTACGTCGAATTTTTTTTTAATATTTATAAAATTTAAATGAAAAGTATGTTTTGAAGTCCCTCAAATTTACCGATTTATCCGGAATTTCAAAATTTCATGAAATATTAACGATTTTTGAAAAAAATTAAACTCACCCTCCTTCAAAACTGCTACATGTGCAGGGGTGAATTTTTTCTTTGTGTAATCATTTTAGCAACGATTTCCGCTATTGCTAACCTGCATTTTCTTTTTCGAAAAAGCTTTGGCCCTGTGCTATATTAACTTCTGTATGGTAAAATAATCGAAAAAATGCTCGGACAGGTCGATATTTATTTATGATTAAATACATTTACGTAATAAAAAATTTACCCTAATTGTAACCCCTTGCGCATGGTAGTTCGCCCCTGAACAATTTTAAAGGGGTCGACTGACAGCTCATTTGAAAGGATTTTTAATTTTCTATTTAACTGTTTGAATAATTATAAATTAAAAAATAAATAAATGAATAAAAAGCAATTATAAATTTTAGTTTTTATGTTTTTCTGGAAAATTTTACAGGGGTCGAATGACAGCCAGCCCATTTGAAAAGGTTTTTTTCTATTTAACTGTTTAAATAATTCTAAATTTAAAAATATAAATATAAATTTTATTTTTTTTTCAATTTTCTAATGTTATTTTTTTAATTTTTTTAATTTCAATTTTTCAATGGATAACATTTTGAGTATTTGATAACTAATAATAAAATTAATTAATATACCACTGTCGGGTTGTTTTGTCTGCAAATTTAAAATTATTTAAATCATTCAATAGAGAATTAAAACCCCTTTCAAATGAGCTATCAGTCGACCCCTGTTGTCATTTAAAATCTTCAATAGGGCAACTTTCTTTTGTGCAAGGGATTGAAATTAGGGTAATCTGCATTGTAGAAATAAAAGCAACCTGTTCGAGTATTCTCCTGAATATTTTACAAAAACTAATAGGGGGTTTACACTGTGTAAAAATAAAAAGAAAATTATAATTATTCATTTTACAATATCTATAATACTAAACTTCAGGTATATAATATGAACTGGAGAAATCAAAATTATTGTTTTTTTATTTTTGGCACATTTTATTAAAGGTTATTCTTAATATAGATGACAGATAAAAAAAGTTTATAAAAGAAAAATGAAATTTGATTCAAAATCAGTTGGCATATCACCAACGTTATAAAAATTTGGAATGAGGCCCCATATTCAATACAATGTATGTTAAAATAACCAGGTTATTGTACAGAGTGTCTCACCATTTTTTTTATAATCTACTATATGAAAAATAATTACATAGGGCAAATTTTTAGAAAGTTATCAATATACAGAGTATTGTATAGTCTGATCCATAAAGATACTTATAATACATTAATTGTATATTAGACAATATTTTCTGGCTATTCGTCATATACAAGAATAATAATTATTTTGTGCCCTATGTTAGAATCCGTTTTTAGTATTTTTTTATTGAATGGTTCAATTCAATAAGTACTCAAAACATATGGGGCCCTAATATACAGAATGTCCCTAAATTCGACTGCCGACGCTCTAGGGCAAATCCCTTGTGCTATCTTATGCCCATTGAAGTAGTTAGGGAACTTTTGTCGGTAAATGCGTCCTTTCAAAAATACAGGGTGTTAAATTTAAAAAAATAAAATAGTTTATTTTTCAAATGGTGTGATCGACTGTAATGGAACTTTAGGATTATGAGGTTAGTAAACTACTTGTATTAACGTTAGTAGATAATTTTAAGATTTTTCCATAGGGATCAAGCACCCTTTTTTCACCCCTGAATTTTCCGTCACTGGTTAAAATGATTAAATTTTTAGATTTTTGAATTCTAGTAACTTTTTTTACTAAAAAAGTAATAACATTTTACTATTCTAAAATTAATCGTTTTCGAGAAAAACGTCATTAGTAAAGGAGCAGCAAGGCTTCCTCCGCGTTCCCCATCTTAAATCCCATAAGAAATCGCCAAGGTTCATTTTGACAAATATTGGTAGGGGTAAAATTCATGCAATCTGCGCATGCACTACATTATTGGATAGCTAATACCACGAGGAGTAAGAGAAAAATAAAGAAAAAAATTCTTTCAGCCCCCTTCAAATTCGACCCACCCGTATTTACGGATAAATTAATAAAATGTATCATGTGACACATCGTTAAATAGGTCTTTACATGTAGATTAACGAAAAGCGAAAAATCCCAACTACCCATTACAACCCCTCAACAACAACATATATATAGAACAATGAACGAATCGGGACGAGCGACCCCTCGTTAAATATGTTTTGACGTGTAGATTAACATAAAAATACAGTAAAAAAGTAACATTTACGTAGCCCATGAGCAGATTGCATGAATTTTACCCCCACCACTTTTAGAACCAATCTTTTGTCAGAATAAACCTTGGCGATTTCTTATGGGATTTAACATGGGGAATGCAGAGAAAGCTTGCTTCTCCTGTACTATCATTTTTTTTATGGACTTTCATTTAATTATTTAGTAAAAATAAAAAAATTGCAAATTAGAAATAAAACTGTTTCGCATTTTTACTAACTAAATATTGATCATAAAGGTAATTACGTTTGTTTCGAAAACGGTTAATTTTAGCATAGTAAAATGTACTTTTTTACTAAGGAAAGTTATTAAAATTGAAATTTTTTTAAAATTTCATCATTTTAACCAGTGGCGAGAAATTCAGGAGTGGAAAATGGTCCTTAACCCCTACTGTACGCCTCTGGAAAAATCTGGAAATTATCTATTCAGTTAAAACAAGTAATTTACCAACCTGATAGATAATCTTCATAACATTTTATTGCAATCGATTGCACCGTTTGAAATTTATAATGAACTATTTTATTTTTTAAACTTAATACACTTTATTTTTGAAAGGGTTCATAATTTTGCATAAATAATTTGCCATAGAGCGTTAGCAGTCGAATTTAGGAACACCCTGTATAAAAATATACGTTTCAATAAACGTAATAAAATTTTACAATAAAAATTTTGGAACAAAAAGTATTTAGAAAAAAATTACTAATCGACGAAATAGAATTTTTACACAGAGAAAAATAATAGTAGTTTTTAAGTAATCAAAAATTTTATTTTTTTAGTGTAATAAAGCTAAGAAAAAATCAGCTTGAGTGGTATAAATTTTTTTCATGGTATTTTGAAAACAAAATAACTCTGAAAATTATAAACTGATTAAAAAAACCACGTAATCTTTGATCCAAGATTTTTCTTCTTGTTTTCTTTTTATTAACAAAATTTACTGAAATTCTAATTCTGATTTTGGCAAAATATTTTTTTTTTCAAATTTCTGATTTTTTTAATACGCCTTTAAAAATATCTGTAGTAAAAATATTTTTGTGGTTTAGTACGTTTTACAATATTAAAAAAAAAATTAAAAATTAAAATAATTTTGATTAGAAATTGAACAATTTGTAAAAAAAAACTTCTACAGAAAAATTGAAAGAAACATAGATTAAGAAAAATAAAAGTGTATACGATTTTTTAAATGAAATTATGGCAAAAATAATTTTGCAGACCTTTTCCAAAGAAAAATTGTAAAAAAATTATAGACTAAGAAAAAAAATAAGGATTGTAAAGTTTATTAAAATTTGAGAAAAATAACTCAAATTTTAATAAAATTCGCCAAATGAAATTTTTCCAAAAAAAAAAAATATACGTTAAAGCAAATTGTACATAATTTTGTAAAAAATATTAATAACTAATTTATAGACTTGTGGTAAAATAATGTTGACGATTTAACTCAAAACTTTGCTGAAAAAATTCTCAAAAATAAATATAAATTACACAAAAAAAACTTTGTTCAAAGAATTTGTCGTAAATAATAAAGAACTTTAATTATATTGATAGTTTATTATAGAAAAAAATACACAAAAAATTAAGTACACTAAGAAAAATGTAATTTTGCAACATTTTTGAAATGAGCTTAAATATGTTGTTAATTTATTTTAATGTAATAAAATTAATTTAGATGAAACTTGGACTCAGCAAAATTTAAAATTAATAATAATATACCCTAAGAAAAATGAATTATTAAAAGTTTCAAATATTTTGATTAATTGATCAATTATTGCAGTAAAATTAATTCTGACGATTTAAAGAAAAATTCTTAAAAAACCTATAAGAAAAATAAATTTTACAGAATTTTTATAAAACTTATTGAATATTTATAAAAATATTTTTGACGATTTTGCAGAACGTTTTTAGACGAATATACACTAAAATAAATAAAAATTTTGTAATAGGATTTTTAATATTTTATTGAATTATGGAAAAATAAATCTGATAATTTATTAAAAAAATCAATTTCACTGAAGAGATGTACTTTTACATGGGTTTTCAAAAGTTTTCATGATTTTACGAAAAATATTTCTTTATATCAAAGACAATTTTTCTACGAGTTTATTTTTTAAAACTATGAAAAATAATATATTTTTTCAGGATTTCATTCTATAAATGGAAAGATTGGGAACTGTTTTAATAATTAATTTTGGTTTGTAATTATTTTGACTTTACTTACATTATTTATTATAATACAAATATTTCTATTTTACACTATTTTCAATATTTATTTCATTTTCATTACGAACAGCGCTAATTTTTAAAAATTTAAGTATCTTGTTAAAACAATTTTATAAAAAAAAATACATAATTTAAATAATTCTGAAAAATGTACTTTTAAAAATATTTGGCTGTTATTAATAAGAATATACTCTCCAATAGTCAGTCATTCCTCCGATTTTTAATAAAAAAATAAAAAAATCAAAATTTACCAGAAAATGTGCAACAGATTTAAAAAACAAAAACCTATAAAAAAAAACTAATCACAGTGCAAACATTTACACAACCACATGCCTAAATGAATTTAAAAAAAAAAATCCAAAAAAAAAATTTCTGTACCGTCTCAACGAAAAAACAGTTGCGAGTCGCTACGCGCTATACGCTCCACACTCTATGTATCAAGCTGGCTGTGACGACGCGAAAAGCCTACTAAACAGCGACTGAATGAGTACACGATCGCAGTATGCCCTCTATGTGCGTGTGTTAATCTTTCAGGAGCACGTGTGCCGGCAATCAGCCGGTGGTTGGCCGCGCGGCATTTGTTTTGCGCCGGATTGTCACGGATCGCTTGGATCAAACGGGACGGTTAACGGAGGTCGGGAGATTAGGATTGAAAAAATATTTCAGATTTTTGATCAAAAGATACGAAACAGTATGGCAAAAATGCGGATTTTTGATTGGGTAATGTTTGTCACAGTAATGAAGTTTGATTCGCTACTTGAATTATTCAACTCATATAATATGTGGAAATTTATGGTTTTAAATTTGATCAGTACGTTCCGACCTTCGGCGTCCCGCAGGGGTCTATATTTGGCCCCCCACTTTTTTAATGTTTTTATTAACAATATTGAGTCTAAAATTGATGTTGATTTGTTACTTTATGATATTTTTATATAAACTGTGTACGGTTTTTTTAGATTTAATTTCATATTAGATGTAATCGCGCCCCTTCATATAAACCGTCTTTTAACGTACTGTTGTTTTTATTATAATTGGATTATCTTAATTATTCATAATAGATTGATAAGCATAACTTTGAAATAATTTCTTAGAAAAAAATCTAGAGGTGTCAATTTGAGCGAACTGAAATGAAAACATATAATTAACCATTCAATTATGCGAAATTATTAAGTTTGCCAAATGCTTCAAAATAAAATAAAGTTATATATAAAATTTTTAATATAACTAGCACAAGTGTCAATATAGATCCAATTGTCATCTACCAAATTTTATAAAAAAAATAATAGGTTTAAAGTTAAAAAAAGTATAAGGAACATCTTGTATATTAAAATTTTACTAATTATAACCTATTTTAAAATATTTCGTAATGATAAATAAAAAAATATTATTCACATACTGCTAGAAAAAATGGTGGATGCGAAAAATATTCATTCGCCAAATTTTTAAATTTCTACTACAAAACTACAAATAGCATTAGAATATATTTAGAATATATAAAATTATATATAAAATGCGATTTTTGCCAGTAAAAAAAGATGATTATGTTCTGTTAAGAACTTTTAAAATGTTTCCATCTACCGCCTTCAATCATATTAATGGATTCCCCAAGGTTCGGTTCTGAGCCCCATATTATTCAGCATCACTGTATATGACACTAGCTAAAAAACCCGTGCTTTGCTATGGAGATTCTTTAGATTTACTTGTTTTTGCAAATTTTTTTCTATTTTTTCTGTTTTTCATTATTTTTTCCTGGTTGTCCCTATTATTATCTATTTTATTTTATTTTCCCTTTTTCCCATATGTTTGCCTATTTATTCTCTAATTTTGTTATTTTTCCCAAATTTCCCTGTTCTCAATTTTCCCCAAATTGCCCTATTTTGTCCTATTTTGTTCTGTCTTTCCCAATTTTTAACTGTTTTTTTCTATGTTTCCCCTATATTTTCTCTATTTTGCCTTATTTTTTCCATTTCTCATATGTCTTTCTATTTTTACCTGGTTTCCATTATTTATTCTAGTTTCCGTATTTTTTATATTTGTACTTATTTTTCATATTTATCCTGTTTTTCATTTTTAAAAAATTGAAAAACTCCAAAAAAAATTAATTATTTCAAATATTTAATTTTTTATTTTGTTTTTTTTCGGATTTTTATTTTTTTCCTGTATTTTTGTGTTTCTAGTCATATTCGATCTCCATATTTAAAATTTTTAGAAAATTTGAAATTTTTAAAATATTAAAAAACTTAAAATTTTTTAATTATTTCCAAAATTAGAATTTTTTGTTTTTTCGCTTTTTAATTCTTTTTCTATATTTTTTTAGTCATATTTGAAATTGAAATTTTTAAAATTATGAAAAACCTAAAAATTTTTAGTTATTTCAAAAATTTAATTTTTATTATTTTTTTGCGTTTTAATTCTTTCTGTATTTTATTGTCATATTTGAAATTGAAATTTTTAAAATTTTGAAGAACTTCAACAATTTGATTTTTTTTCGCTTTTTTTAGGTTTTTTAATTTATATCTGTATTTTTTGTATTTTCAAAGTTTTTAAAAAAAATAATTATTTCAAATATTTAATTTTCTATTTCGTTTTTTTTTTCGGTTTTTTTCCTGTATTTTTGTGTTTCTAGTAATATTCGATACCATTCATATTTAAAATTTCTAGAAAATTTGAAATTTTTAAAATATTAAAAAATTTATTTCAATATTTCAAATCTTTGAAGTTTTTGTTTTTTCGCTTTCAATTCTTTTTCTGTATTTTTTTAGTCATATTTGAAATTTTTTAAATTTTGAAAAATTTCAAAAATTCGATTTTTTTTCGTTTTTTAAATCTTTTCTGTATTTTTTCTTTCCAGTCATAGTTAAAATTGATTTTTTTACATATTGAAAAACTTTAATTCTTTTTCTGTATTTTTTTTTGGCATATTTGAAATTGAAATTTTTAAAAACTTCAACAATTTGATTTTTTTTTGTTTTTTTTTTTCGCTTTTTAAATCTTTTTCTGTATTTTTTGTTTCTAGTCATAATTGAAATTGATTTATTTTTGGTTTTTTCGCTTTATAAATCTTTTTCTGTATTTTTTGTTTCTAGTCATAATTGAAATTGATTTTTTTTGTTTTTTTTTCGCATTTTGAATCTTTCTGTATTTTTTCTTTCTAGTCATAGTTGAAATTGATTTTTTTAAATTATTGAAAAACTTGAAAAAATTTAATTATTTCACAAATTTGTTTTTTTCTGTTTTTTCGCTTTTTCTGTATTTTTTTAGTCATATTTGAAATTCAAATTTTTAAAATTTTGAAAAATTTAAAAAATTCAATTTTTTTTTGTTTTTTTCCGCTTTTTAAATCTTTTCTGTATTTTTTCTTTCTAGTCATGGCTGAAATTGATTTTTTTTAAAATTTTGAAAAACTTAAAAAAATTTAATTATTACAAAAATTTGTTTTTTTTTATTTTTTCGCTTGTTAATTATTTTTCTGTATTTTTTTAGTCATATTTGAAATTGAAATTTTAACATATTAAAAAACTTCAAAAATTTTGTATTTTAAAAAACGATTTATTTGGATTTTTTCGCTTTTTAATTGTGTTTCTGTATTTTTTGTTGCTAGTCCAAATAATTGAAATTTTTAAAATATAAGAAAACTTCAAAAATTTTAATTATTTCAAAAATTTGATTTTTTTTTGTTTTTTTCACTTTTTAATTCTTTTTGTTGCTAGTCACATTTGAAATTTACAAATATTAAAAAACTTCAAAATTTTTTTTTGTATTTGTAAGTTCGTATTTGATTTGATTTTTTTTAAAAAAATAAGACAGTAAATAGCAAATAAAAGAAAACATTTTATAAAACTTTTATTAATAAGCATAAGAAAATTATTTTCGTTTTTTAATTCTTTTTCTGTATATTTTGTTGCTAGTGATATTTGAAATTGAAATTTTTAAAATCATGAAAAATTATTTCAAAAATTTATTTCGTTTTTTCGCTTTTTAAATCTTTTCCTGTATTTTTTTGGCTCTAGTCATATTCAAAAATTTTAATTATTTCAAAATATTGAAAAAATTATCACATTTGAGTTTTTTTAGTTCTTTCGATATTTAACTTTTTTCTTTTTGTTTCTAGCTATATTTGAACTTGAAACTTTTAAAATATTGATTTTTTTTTGTATTTATAATTTTTTTCTATTTGATTCGAAAAAAATTCAAAAAATTTAATTATTTCAAATATTTCTTTTTCGCTTTTTTTGTATGACTAAAAATTCTTGAAATAAAAGAAAATGATTTATAAAAATTTTATTGATAAGTAAAAGAAAATTATTTATCAAATTTAATAAGAATGAGATTAAATACATTAGTAATACCTATAAAAAAAATTTATGCACTACAACATAATTATTAACATTGTTCTTTAATGTCTAATTTCAACTTATTAAGCGCTTGTTGAACACTTCCCAAACAGATTTCCAAAGAATTATTCAGATTCGGTACATTTGAACTAATACGTGACGGTCTTCTTTGACTGATAGAAACCAATCTTTTCATCGAATCACTGATACCAACTTCTACAGAACCAGAATTGACGCTACTAGTACGAGAGCGTATTTTATTCTCTGTAATTTTAGTAGATATTAATTTGTTTTTCTTCATGGAGTACAATCTATCAAAGACATTTGTTACGTCAGGAAGATTTTTATCGGTTTTTGATTCCACTGTACCGATATACTTTTCCAACGAATCACTATTTCCCGAAATACTGCTAGTACGAGACAATCTTCTCGTATCAATAACCTTATCTGTAGATATTAATTTGTTTTTCCTCATGGAGTACAATCTTTCAAATACATTTTTTACTTCAGGTGGATTTTGATCAGATTCAGTTTTAATCTGGAGTTTACAGCAACGTTTCCTTCGTTTTAATTCCACTGGATTGTCGTTTTTCACAAGAACGGTACAATTATGCGTTCTTTTTCTTGCTTGATTTTGAATGACTTCTTTAGTTCCAAATTTGAAGATACCATTATTTTTTTCTGGAGTAATTTGACTTCTGTATATTAGATCATTGGCTACTATTTTCATTTGAGACTCTGTCAAATATGGTCTAGTATTTTTTAAAAGATCCATTGTGAATTCTTGTAGAACAACGTCCATTTCTTTATCTGATTTATAACGATACATTTTAATACCGAACAACTTGTCAAACTGAAGTAGATTATAAAAATGTCTGAATATATAATTTTAAGATGTTGACAATTATTTAGCTATTAAAAAGTACTAATAAGGGATTTAGCAAATGTTGGGTATTATAAGAAATTAGGACTAGATTATAAAGGGTAATTTAAAATTTTTTCCAACTTACTGTTATCCTTAATTGTTCTTTAGTTATTTAAGGATATTAGTAATAGATTAAGGGTTGTAGATCAGGTAAATATTTGGGATTTAACTGTAATCGTTAATGCATTTTTAATACCAACTTAACTACAATTATTGTTTGTTTTCTTAAAACATTATTTTGAATTTTTCTATTTGAAAATATAAAAAATATACTTGGTGATTTTAAAATATTAATTTTAATAATATTAATAAATTGTATTAAAATTTTACTCACTATAAATTTTTATTTTTATTTGTCTGTTTAAAATTTTTATTCTGAATTTTAAAAAAAATATAATGCTCTACTTTTACTTTCTCATACATATGGGATATACAAAAAGTTTTGATTATACAGTGTGTTCCAGAATTATATTCATATTGTGAACGAGCTAAAAAAAATTCGATATAAAGATGGAAATTTCCATTTTGAGGTCCCCCTTAAGACTATTTCCAGATGGAAGTCTGTCTGTCTGCCTGTCTGTGTGTATTCTTCCACGATAGAAGCCACACGTTTAATCCGATTGAACTGAAATTTGGTATATGGGTTTGGGTTATCCGTCGGAAGAACCCATTAGTTTTTGTAAGACATCTGTCAAACGGAAGTGCCACTATCAAAAAATGACAAATGCAATATGTTATACGGAATTTGGGGCAATACAACCAATTTTTTTCATTGCGACACAACCGATTTTTTTAAAATTTTGATAACATTGTAAAAATACTAACTTGACTTGATTATTCTGTCTTTCCATCTCACCTTCTAGTTTCTTCTTTCCTGTGTTTTTTTTTAATTAATTATTTGTAATGAATTATTATGACGAGTCAAGGGCTTTGAACGAGACCACTTAAATGATGTCATAAATCAATGGATGTTGTTTGTTTATGAATCTGAGACGCCATTGAGAGGCAAGAGGGAAATATAGATATTCAGATAGAATCAGTGTGACTGGGCACACGTGTCGAATATTGTTTCCAATAAATAAATTAAAAAATTAAGCATTTTAGTAATACATATTTGCCTTCCTTTTACTTTTAAGTTAATTACTTTATTCTGTATAATAATAATATCACCCTGTATAATATACTATTTTATTTTATTTTCTTTTTCTAACAAACGGAGTCTCTTTAGTAGTAGTAAATGGACGACCGAGCTTTCCTTCCCTATTTTTCGCTATTATCCACTATTTTTCACCATGTCTCCTTTTTCCCTCATTTTTGAATATTTGTACGTATTTTTCTCTATTTTCCTCTAATTTCCCTTATTTGTTCAATTTCTTCCTATTTTTGTTCAATTTCTTCCTATTTTTCCCGTTTTTCATTATTTTTTTCTATTTGTCTGTATTTGTCCCTATTTTTTTATCTATTTTCGATTATTTTTACTGTTTTTTCTTATTGTCCCCCATTTTTCACTGTTTTCCCATATGTTTCCAGGTTTGCTCTATTTATATCTAATTTCTCTATTTTCTTTTTCTGATTTATTCCTATTTTGCCCTATTTTTACCAATTTTTCGAAATTTTCTTGTTTTTCATTAATTTTTCCTGTTTTTTCCCTATTATTTTCTGTTTTCCCTTTTTCCATTATTTTCCGCCACTTTTCCAAATTTTATCCCCTATTTTTTACTATTTGTCCCTTTTTATACTTATTTTCGCCCTTTTCTTTCCTATTTTCCCCTACTTTTTGCTCATTTTCAAATATTTTCTCCATTTTTCTCTGTTTCCCTATTTTGTCCAATTTTTCCTTCCACGTTTTTTCCAATTTTTCCCTATTTTAATATTTCTTCAAATTTTCCAGTTTTCATTATTTTGTTCTGATTTTACCCATTTATAACTATTATTTTCCATTCTTTTCCTATTTTCCTTATTTTTCTTATTTTCTTCCTATTTTTTCTAATTTTTTTCTATTTTTATCAAATTTCCCCGGTTTTCCTTGATTTGCCCTATTGCTTCCTATTTTTCCCAAATTTTCACAATTTTCCTGATTATTTCAGTATTTTCCAATATTCTTCCATGCTTCTACTTATTTTTCACTTATTTTTTAATATCTTTTTCATGTTTCACTATTTTTTTTTATTTTTCCCTATTGTTTTCAAATTTCCCTGTCTTGTCGAATTTCCCTTGTTTCCCCATTTTTTCCGGTTTTTCTATTTTTCTCCTTTTTTTATTTTTCCTACTTTTTGCTATTTCTTCCATTTCCATCCTGGTTTTCATTGTTTTTTTCCTTTTTTTTTCATTTTTTTTCTATTTTTTCATGTTGTTTCCCTATTTTTACCCATTTTGGTCTATTTTGTCCTGGTTTTCCCTATTTTTCACAATTGCCATTTTTTCCCTATTTTTCCATTTCTCTATTTTTCCCTACTTTTTATTTTTTTTCCTAGTTTTCCCTACTTTCTGCTATTTTTCCATATTTTTTGTCATTTTCCCGATTTTTCTATCTTTGTCCCTATTTGTCCATGTTTTTCTTTATTTTTCACAAAATCCTTTCTTGTTACAGAACATATTTTCGAAAATTCAAGTAGATTTAGCTCTTGAGTCTATGTCGTTTATATTATAGATTTTTGAATTCCAATTTCTGACAAATCATTTTTTTTAATTTTCCATGACAAATCCCCAAAATTTCATTTCCCATTGGATTTTTTTTTAATTTTAAATTCGCAGAAATCAATCCAACTCGGCTTGACCAACTTTTTGCAGACATCTGTCCGCTTTAACAGTTACTTATCTTAGCGGGAAAATAAAAATATAAATTGATAGTTTTTAAAATCGTACTGTTATCATAAAGCAACGTATTTTTAATATCAAAAAATTTCAACTGAAAATGAAATATTCTTATCAAAATTAGATTTTATAAAAATTTATCAAAAAAAATTATTTTAGAGAACAAAAAAGAAAATAGTACAGACAAAAAAAGACAGACAAAAAATTATAGAGAGCAATAAAGAAAATCTAGAAAAATAATATTCATTATAAAAATGTCCTATTTTTTAAATTTAAGACTTCGGTATTGGTTAGAAAAATTTATGGGAAAAATAAAGTAGAGTAGTGGAACCATGTTTAAAAATAGTAAAAATCTAGTTTTAATGTTTTCATTTTTATTCTTTATTAATTAATACCGTCTAGCCAATTAAAATTTTTAAATTTAAATTATATAAAACAAACTCTATTTTTAAATTTTAACGACATCAACTTATTTGATTGTATTTATTTACTCAAATGCGGGACTTTAATTAGGCCATAAACTAAATTCAAATTCATCATTGTAATTAATAATTATTACAAAACTGATGTCATCGTTAGAACAGAACATTTTTTAATGTTTTTTATTTTAAGAGGGCCCCTCTGCGAGAAGTGCGGTCAAACGAAATCATTTATTTTAATAGGGTTCAAGAGAGTGTCGACAACGAAAGATATATACGGTTTGCTGATTTGCTAAATGATTATTTTTAGTAATGAATATGGGAGCATTTTTATTTCTATATTTAGAATTTATCAACAATGTAAATGGGCGTACAAGTCATAATAGTTTATTAAATTTTACAGATTTTATTCAGATTGAGACAGTAAAAAAAGAAGAAATTCCAGTATTTTTATCGAGCTTTTGCATGGCCCAAAGCTTGATTTGATTAGGATGGGTAGTACACTCGAAACTTTTGAACAAAACCTAAAGTTTGAAAATTGCCGCGCACATGTCACGAGCTCACGACATAATGGACGATTTTAGTAAGTAAGATTTTTAGGATTTTTAATACACCGACACTTAATCTTAATCATATTTATTCGGTTACAAATCAAAACCCACCCAAAATAAACTTCCTGTTTTTAAAAATGATGATTTTTTAAAATACGTGACGTATTTACTGATCTGGGAAGTTTATTCAGTGATTTAACTTATGTTGGTACATATGACATTTCGTTAAGTAGAAAAATCGATTAAAATCGAATAGAAAGTCCGTATCTGTTATAATTTCACATTTTTTTTCAAATGAATATCGCTCCATATCTGATTTTGGACCTTTAACTATTATCAGTTTTCTGATTTCTGAACTTTATTAGGTATTATTAATAATTATTGCAAATAACCTATTCATAATTTAACAATTCGATTATCAATGTCACATCGAATGATTTCAACGAATGATCGAGTAGACACTTCTTATAATATCGATACGTATGTGACGTAGGTAAAGCTTCTGCTATTACGTCATCAAGCCCGCGTAATTTAAATAAGAGGATGTTTTTAGCTTAAAGGGTTGTCTTAAAAAAATAACAAAGTAGTATAAATAGTACATTTGGACCTTCTATATTAAAATATCGATTTAAAAAAAAATGCTAAAATTGTCCATATGCAGAATACTCATGTCCAGTCAACAAGTATAGTATAGTAGATTCTGTAACAAGGTTAGAATGAAAAATTCGACACGAGTGGAAAATTCCGAACGCGAGCGTCAGCGAGTGTGAGGAACCACGGGTGTCGAATTTTTTCATTCTAACCGAGTAACAGACTGTATTTTCTCCACGATCAAAAAGTATGAATCAAAATTAAATTAAATCTGAACACAAGTTATTTGTTGACATATTTGTATTACATTGTAGTAATATTTATAATGTTATGGTACACTTACCGAAATTAAAATCTGGTGAATTAGTGTTTTTTCAAAATTTGCAATTTCAGATATTATTAAATTCTATATCTACTTCACTTGATTTTTCACTCATAATTTTGTTTCAATTAAAACTTGTTTGAAAATAATTATTAGCGTCGCCATTTTATATCTGACACTGACACTTTTGAAGTCCATGGCAATCCATATTGTTTAGTTCGATTACAGAAAATCCATTCTTTACCTTGATAAAGAATGAAAATACATGCAAAATGCATAAGAGGCAAGTATTATAGAATAAATATTCAGACTCTAGAGTGTGAATGTTTACATTCTATTATTAAAAATGATTTCAGAATTCATACATTCAGTAATGGTCGTGGAGAAAAATTTATTCTATTTGTGAGGTTAGTCTAGTCAACAAGTGCTTTTTGGGTCAAACTTTTTTCTCCGCCTCCGAAAAATATGAACGAGGTGTCATTCGATTCGGAATAGCGAATAAAGTTATAAACAAGTAACTGAAAAAAAATGATTCAAAAAGGGGAGGAAATTTTCAATAAAATTGTACTTCCCGGAACTGTAGGACCAATATTTATAGTTTTCCCAGAGGGTTGAAAATACGGCCGAAAACGGGGACTCTGGCTTTCATAAGCGCCGCCCCACTTTGGAACTTTAATGAATAAATATTATTAAATATGAAAATTAAGGATTGAAAAAATTCAGGCAGCTACTCGATACATTTATGAACAAGAATCCGCGGTCAAAAAATTTTTATCGCGATTTTTCTATTAATTATGCATTAGTTAATTAACAATTTTTTCCTACTTGAACATGAACATTATAAGTGCGATAATTGTTAGATAACAAATCTGAAATTTTTTTCCTTTTTTGGACCTATTTTTGAAAGGTCTCAGAAAAATAAAAAAACTATTTTTTACTTTGTTATTAACAATTTACATACGTTAAAAATTAAAAAAAACTGGATTATTCCATCGAAAAAAAAACAATTTTTTCTACTACCGTGCGTAAAGTACTTACTTTACGCAAGCTAAGGAGTTCGTAAAGTTTTTTTCACTAGTGCGTAAAGTAAAAAAAAAATTTCAAATTAACATTTTTACATATGCAACACATTTTTTGCAATATCATTATGTTTCTTGTCTTGCCAAGGTTCTATGTGCCAGAAATCAACTGGTTAACTTAAATTTTTTTTAAAATAGCTTGTTAACCTTTTGCATGCGAAATCTATTTTTGCACTAAAAATTATGGTAGTAGAAAAAATATTGTATGCAACTAGTGTGTAAAGTGTCTTTTTTCACTCATGTGACAACATTCACATTCGTAAAAAAAGTTTCACTTTACACACTTGTTGCATAAATAGCTATTTTTTCATATTACTATTGATCAGTTTTTTGATGATCAGAAGTCACATGAAAATAATTTAAAAAAATTTTATTTCCTATTGTTTACAAGATTTAAAATTTCTTTTTTGGAAACATAATCTTTGATGTAAATTATGTGTTTTTTTTTAAATCGTTCCTTAATTTTTTTTATTGCATAAAAACGTATTTGTTAATTAACATTTTTTTAGTATCACCTGTAATTATTATTTATCATATTTTATCTTGCTCTTTGATAACTAAAAAAAATTGTTGTTGTTTAAATTTTTAATGTTTATTTAATAAACAATGTTATAAACAATTACATTTTTTCTATACATTTTTTATCTTTAATGAAACATAATGAAACGAGAAAAACAATTTATTTATATGGTAGAAACAAAATGTCAATTAGAAATACGTTTATAAGCAATAAAAATTTTTTTTAAGGAACGTTTTTTTTTTTGAGGAACGATTTTTTTTTAAAAATCATAATTTGCAGCAAAAATTATGTTTCCAAAAATAAATTTTAAATTATATTAGAAACAATGCATTTGTTTATAACAATTTTGTGAACAATGGGAAATAAAAAATTTAAAAAATCATTTTCATGTGACTTCTGATCACAAAAAACGGATCAATAGTAATATGAAAGAAAAATATTTTCAATGATTAATCAAGCTTATTAATTTTTAACCTAAGTAAATTGTTAATAACAAAGTGAAAAATAACAATATTTTAATTTTTCCAACGGCAATCTCTTTCTAAGGCCTTTCAAAAGTAAATCCAAAAAAAGAAAAAAAAATCAGATTTGTTATTTAACAGTTATCGCACTTACAATGTTCATGTTCAAGTAGTAGAAAATTTTTAATTAACTAAGGCATAATTAATAGAAAAATCACGATAAAAATTTTTTGATCGCGGATTATTGTTCATAAATCTATCCAGGAGATGCCTGAATTTTTTCAATTTTTAATTTTCATATTTTTATTCATTAAAGGTCCAAAGTGAGCGACGCATACGCAAGCCAGAGTCCCCGTTTTCGGCCGTATTTTCAACCCTCTGGGAAAATTATAAATATTGGTCACGTAGTTCCTAGAGGTTAATATTTTTTGGGAAATTTCCTCCTCTTTTTGAATCTTTTTTCAAATTGGAAAAATGTCAAATTGTTTATGAGATATTTGCAAAAAAAAACCAAACCACATTTTAATTTTTCAGTTAATTGTTTATAACTTTTGCAATTTTTGTAAGCGGCACTTGATTTTTTTCAAAAATCATCTACACGCTATTCCGAATCCCGTTCATATTTTTCGGAGGCGCAGAAAAAAGTGACCCAAAAACCATTTGCTGACTAGACCAGCAGCCAATTTGAAAAGTCATTAGAGAAGTTCATAATTCGGTCAACATTGCCTATCTTACAGCAACGAATATAAGAAGATGTGCTGGAATCGAAAAACTCAGTGTTGCCGATTTGCGTATAATTGTAGTACGATTTTCATTTATTTTGACTTGCCGGTGTATATTTTTCTAACTCTTTGAAATTCCGTAGAATTTTCGTACATTCTGTGAAAAACTATGGATCTTTTTGGATTTATATTTATTTTAGAAATAAGTTTAGACACTCCTGAGTTTATTTGGACAACTTAGTAGTTTCAGTGTGTCTTCTGATCTACCTTATTAAACAGTACGCAGACAGTAGTGGCTGACTGATAGCTGGCTGCTTATTTTAGAGAAGGCTACATTCCATGTCACTGACCAATGAAAACTCGCCCGGAGCTGGGGATTCACCGAACTTTTGGCAGTCTGTCTGACTGAACAGATGGGGCTACAAAGACGTATAAAAAGTGTATCTTTTCACCTAGCCACCGTATAATTTCAAATTTGGGTATTGGCAACACTGGAAAAATTTCTAGTGGTGTGTTGCGATTTCACAGTAACAGGTTTTGTCACTGCTTTTTGTCTGTCACTGGAACTAATTGCTCCAGCCATTATAAAAAAGCACTAATTTTGCCTGGCAAATTTTTTTTAAAAAACTCATACAATTTATGGATTTGACTTGAATTTTGATTTAAATTGTGAATAACATAAAGTGAAAAAGTGTTATTTGGAGGAGTAGGTTTTCAAAAATTACTTTGTATTAAATATTAATATTTGATGAATGTTTAAATAATATTAAATACCTGATGTTCTTTACTTTTATTATTTTTCACTTTTTAGATTAAATGGAGAATTAAAGTAAACACAAGTAAATCTGTCCAAATACCGTTAACCACAAGACACATCACCTGTCCAGAAGTTAACATCAATAACACGACTATACCGGTAAAAAATGAAGATAAATATTTGGAACTTTATTTAGAAAAAAAAACTGACTTGGAAAACTCATATTAATGACAAAAAACAACAACTCAACCTAGTTAGACCATATTACTATTTTCCATTCCTATGCGCCCGATTTAAAAAACTATTATGATTGAATTTATTGTTCGTAATAGAAAGCAAATTTTTATCAATTTTATATTCGTGACCCTATCATCCCTTCATAGGTTTATTATGAAAAATCACTTGGAACTCCCTGGGACTAAAAGTATGACGCCGACTCTGCTTTCGGTGATGATCACCAGGAAAAATATACTTTTATTTTTTATTTATCATTAATTTGTGTTATATATTGTTAAGGTCCAATTGAATTTTATTATTAAACAAAAAATTTTATAAACAAAAAATATCAATTGCTTTATTTAATAAATCAACAATCCCGGTTGCGAGCATATAAATTTGAAATTTGATATTTGACGAAACATCCCCGTATCTTTTTCAAATTTCTAATTCATACTCACACAGACATAAATGAAGGCAATATTTACCTTCTCTGAAAAACGTTTGAAGAAATTTGAACTTTGGAATTGCAACCAAATGTTCAGAAACATCGTTGATCATTAAAGTCCCTAACAACCAACGTAAAATGAATATTTTCCATATGTGAATAATATTCCTTATAAAAAGAATTTTACCATAAAAACAAGTGTGGAAGATAAAACATTATGCTATGTAATAGTCGATTCAGAAAGAAAATTATACCATTTTCATAAAACCCATTCTCTTTTTTCAAATGGAGTTTATTTATTTTACATAATAACCAAATATACTTGAAGTATGTATTAAAATAAAATAGTTATAATATTGCACATTCAATGACTATAATAGGACACAAATAAAACAGAATTTACGAGAAGATAAAATGCTTTCAAAATCTACTAAATACAACGATAACAAAATTCATATACTATTAAAAAGAATGCATCAAATTAGTTTGGAAATTATTGTCAATGAAGACTAGTTAATATTTCTTGTCTCACAAGTTGGTACCACTGAACCCTAATTGTGTTCTACTTCATTATATTCGCAATTTAGTACGAAATTCTTTTCTAGAATATATAGTTAGCGACATATATTGATTTAAATAAACTACATTTCTGATTAGTTGAAATTAAAGTTGATATCAAAACTTGAAGTAACAGTCGACAGAGGAACAGAAAAAGTGAGGTCGGAACACATGAAAATCAAACCTGTTAATATATCCCATATTTTAGATATCATTTTATTTTCATGTAAATTTAATCCTAGATCACTTTTCCTCTTTAGATTAGTACAGTTAAATCTACGCATCAAGACATTCCTCTGTATTACGAACTTCAACATTGTAAAAAACTTAATAGCAATGGAAGTCATGGTTTGCAAGGTAAAGAAAATTGAGAAAATATCGATGATAATGGACATAATATAACACATACCTCTTACTGGTATGATACAATGCAATCTAGTAGTATGTTCGCTTGTGTGTAGACGTGCTTACCAAGTTGTGCCACTGTTTTAATAACCAAAGAAAGGGAAAATACAAATAGTGTAAATTAGTTAAAATTCTATTTGTGAAATAAAGTTTACACCTATAAAACATTTGAAATAAACATTAAAACCGACAGACAAAACTGCAACCACTTTTTTTTGAAAATCATGCCGCCTGGAGACTCAAAGTATAGGACTAGGGGTGAGGAAGAACTGCACCAAACCATTAAAGAATCTGTAAATAAAATGTGCACTTCGGACAACTTTATTTCACAACTAAGCGAATCCATTTTCAAAGTAGTTACTAAAAAATTTGAAGAGGAAATAAAATCCCTAAAACATAAAGTTAATAAACTAGAAAAAACAATAGAAAATAAGGAGAAACTAATTCAGAAAATGGAGAAAACACACGAAAAATTTGACGAATATATGCGTAGAAACAACATTCTTATATTTGGCGCAGAAGAAAGTACTGGTGAAAAGTGCATTGAAGTAGCTTTAGAAGTGTTCACTAAAAACATGAAACTTAATATCAGTCAATCAGATATAGCTAATTGCTACCGACTGGGAAAACATGCCTCGAATAAAAGCCGGCCATTGAAGGTAAAGTTTTTCAACGGTTACCACAAAAATTTAGTTTACTCTAACAAGAAATCGCTTAAGTCCAGCAGACTAGTGATAAGTGAGAATATGATTCCAGAAAAAACCAGATTGTTAAAATTAGTTGGGTCAAGACTTGGAAAGCAAGGAAAAGTATGGACGAATTATGGGACAATCTTTATGAAGTTGAATGAAGAAAATGTAATCCATAAAATATTTTCTCCTGAAGATCTTGATACCAAACTCAAAAAATAAAAGTTCTACAAAGTATCCTTTTAAACCTTTACAAACAAGAAACTTTTACTTTTTTATGTGTTTATTTTCATTTATTTAGATAATTATTTTCCATATTTAAAATACTATATTGTTTAATTAACAGTGTGTGCAGTTGGTACACTCTTGAAAGAAACATTACTTTTTTCTGTTACTTTAATTTTGCTTATCTTTACGATACAATTAATCATTTAATTCTTTATTTTAGTTAGTAAATTTAAAAATAATATTTTTCATTAAATGGATAACTATGTAAGAAATTTTGAACTAAAAGAAATAGAATCATTCGAGATAGAGACTTTAACTAAATATAACGAATTTACTGAAATAAAAACAAGAGAAGTACATAATAGTGAAAATATAAGGTTATTTCATTCTAACGCTAGTAGTTTGAGGAAAAATTTAGATGAATTTAAAATTTTGATACGATCTTTAAAACATGACTTTGATTGCATAGTCTTTACTGAGACTTGGCAAATATCCGAACCGAATATGTTAAAAATAAATGGATTCAAACAAATATACAATAAAGGGCAAAATAATCAAAATGATGGTATACTGATTTTTGTAAATGAAAAGCTATCTTTCAATCACAAATTCTGTTTAATTGGAAAAATAAATAGTATTCAACTAACAATTAAAAAAAACAATAAACTAATTAAACTAACAGCCATTTACAGAAGTCCTTCAGACTCTATAACTACTTTTATAAATGATCTTAACTTATATCTAACGGAATATGAAAATAATGCAAATATAGATGTTATACTCGGTGATTTAAATATAAATATCTTAGAAAATACAACAGATAGTGTCAATTATTTAAATACTTTGTCATCTCATAGATTCATATCAGCAATTAATAAACCAACTCGATACAAAAACTGTCTGGATCATATTTTTATTAGAACTAAAATCAATAACTTAATAAATTTACCAATAGTTTTGGGGGTGCGAGTCACAGATCATAATCCAACGATCCTACAAATGTTCCTTCCTAAAATCAGACAAAAGGAACTAATTAAAACACAATATAAATATTTCACTGACAATCATAAACTGAAACAAGCATTGAATGTAGAGAACTGGGAAAATGTTTACTCCAGCGATAACATAGATGAATCATTAAGTCAATTTTTACAAACATTTGGAAATCATGTGAATAACTGTACAAATAAAATAAAACTAAACAGAAAAACTTCAGGAAAGAAAGATTGGATCACTAATGGTTTATTAACGTCAATTCAAGAAAAAAATAAACTTTTTCATCAAATGCAAAAACACCCAACAGATATAAACAAGCAAACCTATAAAAAATTCAGAAATAAACTATATGAAATAATCAAATTATCAAAAAAGAATTATTATCAAGAAAGAATAGGAGAAAATAAAAATGATAGCAAAAAACTATGGGAATGTGTAAAAGAAATCTGCAATGAAACAAAAAAACAAGAGACAGTTTCGAAAATTAATTCAGAAACCGGTGAATTGTTGACTTGTGAGTTGTCAGTTGCAGAAAGGTTTAATATTTTTTTTACGAGCATTGGGAAAAAACTTGCCTCCAAAATATCAAAACCTACAAATTTTAATCAACAAATAACTCACCCATCTTCTAATACAATATTCCTTGCCCCAACTACGAATTTAGAAGTTAGAGATATGATTTTAGATTTAAAAAACAAGAAAAGTCCAGGCATAGACAACATTAGGTCGGAAACTCTAAAAGCTGTTGCAAATGAAATTTCTGTAGTTTTAAGCTATTTAATTAATCTAACCATCGATCAAGGCATTTTTCCAAAAAACCTAAAAACTGCTGTTGTCAAACCAATTTTTAAAAAGGGAAATAACTTAGAGGTGACTAATTATCGACCGATATCACTAATTTCCAATATTGCGAAAATATTCGAAAAAATTCTAAAGAATAGATTAACTTCATTCTTCGAAAAATATCAATTACTATCTGATAAACAGTTCGGGTTCCGCAAAAATAAATCAACTGAAGATGCTTTAGTTTATTTAACAACAAAAATGTATGAAGCTATGAATCAAAGTAAACCAGCACTATGCATCTTTATAGATCTTGCTAAAGCTTTCGATACCGTTAGTCACCACCAGCTACTGCAAACCTTACAAAATACAGGTATAAGAGGAAAAGTACTTCAACTCTTTGAAAGCTACCTAACCGGACGACAACAGTGCGTACAAGTAGGAGAAACAAAAAGCAGTTTCTTAACAGTTGAATATGGAGTCCCTCAGGGAACTATACTAGGTCCTATGCTTTTTAGTGTTTATGTCAATGATATCCTAAATTTAAATACTGAAGGGAGTGTGGTGAGTTTTGCTGATGACACGGCAATATTTTACCAAGATAACAGTTGGATGGAACTAAAGCTAAAAGTAGAAAAGGATTTTCGACATATATTACAATTATTTAAATCCAAACTGTTGACTGTAAACTTTGACAAGACCTACTTCACTCCTCTCACACCTTATATGACTAACTTACCTGACTTTACCTATCTTAATATCTCTGAGGATAATAATGTTCATATTCGAAAAGAGTCTAATATAAAATATCTAGGACTACATCTTGACTCACATCTAAAATGGGACCTACACACTAAAATGATAACAAAAAAAATACGATCTCTTTTACCCAGATTTAAAGCTCTTAGTGAGTTGCTTGTTCCTTCTCAGTTAATTATGCTTTATCAGGCTCTTGTAGTAAGTCACCTACGATATGGCATTGTTGTTTGGGGGGGAACACCTGACATTCATCTACATCACCTGGAAATAACTCAAAAATACTTTCTTAAAATAATATTAAAAAAAAAATATACTTACCCTACAGACAAATTGTTTGAAGAAGCAAAAGTATTAGATATAAAACAACTTTTCTATTGTAGCATTATAGTCAGACAGCACAAATATAAAAATAATCTAGTGCCAATAAATCATAATTACGAAACAAGACATAAAGAAGTTTCATCGAAGGTACCAAAACCCGAAAAAACGATTTATCAAAGATCGTATCAATATTTAGGTCCAAAACTTTACAGCTCAATACCGATTGAAATTAAACATTTTGATTTAAAACTATTTAAAAAGAAATTTTACAAATGGTTTTCACAAATCCCTCGGCTAGTAGCGCATGCATTTTTTGATATTATTATATAAGTAATTTATATAAATAATTTGATTATATTTGTGTTGAGCTCTCTATATTCGAATGTTATGTTATCTTCAAATCTTATGTTATGCTCTTGAAGTACAATCTTATGTTAGGTTATTTATGTTCCTACATTAAATCACGTCTATATTATGTTCCTAAAATAAAATCCTATACATGTTATTGACGTTCTTTAGGTAAATTACATTTTTCATATTACACCCTTATATTATATTAAATTAAATTAATAAAAAAACAAATAATTTAATAAACAAATAGAACCCACTTTCAAGGCTTGGCCTTTAGTGGAAGAACCATAATTTATATATTTTATATATTGTATAAACCTTCCTTGTAATCCAATTAATGAATAAATTATATTATTATATTATTATTATTATAATGATATAAAAGCAAAGCATAAAAATCCAAGGCTAATGGCGAATGATATATAAAATGTCTTTGATAGAAAAATATCTCCTGTCTTGATATAAACCAATCAGAAGTGGAGTACAATCATCATATTTCACTAAGGATATATTCTGGAAAGGTCAGTAAAACTTTATAAACAATGCAAAAATAATAAAGTATAGATTTGGCAAGTGCAACGAAACTCCCCCATTTTTCATATTTCTTCTGTCATTTTGAAAGATGGATAATGCCCCAATGTTGACGAGGCGGTCAATCCAGAATGGCACGCGAAACACTATTTATATTTATTCTATTAAAAGAAGTCTTGACTATCTACATCTAGCCTGTGTATGACTATCTAAATCTAGCCTGTGTGGATAAATTTCACTGGAATATTATCCAGAAAATACAAAATAATTCACATTTAATCTAAAATTAATAATACTAATCTTTCAGTTAATACTAATGTCTATCATTGTATATTTTAAATTCTAAAAATAGATTTAAACTCAACACAAGAGTTATTCCGTCTTTCTCTCAAACATTTTTTCTGTCTATTTGCAAAATACCGTTAACAAAAACAAAATACATAAGCGACCGTGGCCATGCAAGCAAGCGTATCTTTCTCTCATATTATCCCATCATTATAAGAGACAAAACATATAGATAAATTTCTTCCCGCTAAGATTCTGAATTCAAGGCTATTTGGAGACTACGTCTCATGTTTCCGACCAATAAAAAACCAGCCACCCTCCTCTCCGCTAAAATTCAGAGCAGAATCAACCTCTCGCTTACCGACTGTAACCAGATGCAGTCGCATTCAATAGAGCAAAAAAGTTTCTTCAAATAATTAAAATGGTGCGTAATTAACCACACCCAAAAAGTTTCTGAGTTTTCGTAATAAGAAAAAATGTAAATAGTTTTTTACAGTGAGTGATGTGATGAGTAACATTTGATTTCGGTTTCATAATTTAAATTAATGTGCCGCTTTATGATTTTTATGTTCATGTTCGTACTTGAAACAAATGGAATAAAAATTACATTCCTATTTCAAATACTGTTTTTATTTTGGTTTAACTCCTACCTAAAGGGTTTGGTCCTTCGATGTCTTTAAGAAAATCTAAGAATTAAAAATGCTCGCAGTCTAGTGTTCTTTCAACATTTATGAATACTAATATTCGTAAATAGTTCACTGTGTATTTAAATTTCATAAAAAAAAAATAAAAAATATGTATCAGGATTCGAACCTGGAACTTTCATTTGTAACGTCTACACTCCAAAGTGATAAACAATCAAAGTTTCAAGTTATAATTAAAAACGATTAGGACGAATATACAGGCTAGATTTAGATCGTAAAGAATTATTTTAATAAAATAAATATAAATAATGTTTCGCGTGCCGTCCTGAATTGACCGCCTCGTCAATGTTGTGTCACTTTGCTCCGAATTTAAAAGCCTTGCGACAAAATTTTTTTGACAACATTTTTTGACAAACATCGTAGACGTCTAAAAAAATTGATATCTAATGATTGTATTAGAGATTTTATCAGCCCATAATTTTTTATGAACAATAACTTTTTTCTCTATAAATAAATAATAATAAAAAAGTTTTCCATAGGATTCGAACGCAATTATAATGTTACTATTAATAGTTATTCTATTAATAATAATTAGCTGACGAATTAAACTTTTAATGCGGTTTATTGTTTAAATATTACAATGGTTATTAACCGTTTAGATGATTACAGCACTCAATTGTAACGCGTGTTATAAATTTCGTCTTCGTGAGTAATATACATTGAATGTACCTAGGCGAAAAGATATTCGATATTTTAAAAAATAAAGGCATATTTCAACAAAATTATTCAAAATAAACATTTCGTTTGTTAAATTTTCAAAATTTAAAAAAAGTGAACATTCTCCCGGGTTTTAC
The DNA here is from genome assembly GCA_963243735.1 of Neocrepidodera transversa. Lineage (NCBI taxonomy): Eukaryota > Metazoa > Arthropoda > Insecta > Coleoptera > Chrysomelidae > Neocrepidodera > Neocrepidodera transversa. Next base: position 12,154,237 of record OY725347.1, read on the forward strand.
TTTTTTCTTGGTTTTAAATTTTATTTTCCACTTTTTCTAATACTTATTTACTGTTTTTACCCACAAAGTGATAAAAATAATCGACAGGGGACAAAAACTTAATCTGAATTTGTAAATTTTACTATTATTTAAACTTTTTAAATTTGACATTAAATTTAAGGACGTGTTTTCTTTATCGACTTCTTCATCTCTGATTGGATGATTTCTAAGGGAAGTTTACTCCTGATCAAAATTTCCATTTTTTGTTATCCCTGTACACAGTTGGAAATTTAGAATTTTGAATTTTGACAACTCAAACGGATTGAAAACTGTCTAGGCAAAATTAAATTGCTTGGAGTTTTTCTATGACAGTGAAAATTTTACTGCAGTTAGTTGATTATATAAACTGAGTTGTGACTAAGCCAAAATTTTAAAATTTGACTTATTTTAACCCCTAAAAATTGAAATCCATTAAATTTCGAAAACAATTAAAAAATTTATTATGCGCGCGCAAAAAACACAAAGCTTGACTTTTAAATAAATAAAGCTCTTCGAAACAAAGAAATTAGTAAAAAAGTTTCCTCGCTATCCACTCTGAACCAAGCGCAGCGAGGTTCGGAGCAAAGGAATCAATCAAACAAACTTTATTACTAATTTGTTTATTTCAAAGAGCTTCATTTATTTAATAGTCCAGTTTTTTTTCTTTGTTCTAAATATATTGGTTTACAGTACTTGGTGGAGTTAAGATAACAGTTGCTCTGATTTGATTTCTTAGAAATTCATTTTTAATAAATATCCATCCTGTAAATAAAAACACACATACTTTCTTAATTGATTGGTTTGCTTTGTTTTGGGAAATTTATGACACCCTGGTAGGAAAAGAATAAAATTTTCCGACAAATGGATTATAAAATTTTTTCCTATATGGTGGAAACTGTTTTATTATTTTAGGAAGGAGAAATGAGTGGGAGAACTCGATTGGTTTGATTGCTCCATATCTCGGCACGGAGTTCATGGTTGACGACATAATACTTGCAACTTTCCAACTTTTTTTCCCACTCTAATTTTTTCCCTACTTTTTTACGGTTTTCATTGTTTCAAACATTATTTTTCATTTCCTCCCCTCTCTTTTTTTCCTAGTTTTTTACTATTTTCATCCATAAATCCATAAAAATAATCGACAGTAACAAAACTTTATCTCGTGTCGTAAATCCCTTGATCAGTTCAACTGGGAATTTAAAATCTTCTTCACTCCATTCAAAACATGTTTTTTTTAGATTTTTTCACGTTTACAGATTTGTTTTGTTCATAACTGAAATGTGTCATTAAATTTAGGGCCGTGTTATCTTTATCCTTAATAGGTTTGATCGATTTCAATTTTTAAAATTTAAAAAATGTTCCCATTTTTTTGTTTTTTCTAACATTTTATCACAAGAATGACAATGAAATCACTCGTTTATGAATATTTTTCACAATCAACTAAACACATCCTGAAGTATCAATTTCATAGTAAGCGAAAGCATTTTCTTAACAAAGTCGGATATAAACTATTTTTGGTTTTTCGATCCGAATATAAACTATTTTTGGTCCTTAGAACCGGATATGAAGCACCTTTGATCCTTCGAACCGAATATGAAGCATTTTTGAAAAACTTTGGAAAAAATCGCAAAAATAGTTTCAAATAATTAAATATCATTAGGGAAAATAGTAATTATAAAATTTTGGACATGTAAATAAATTTTAGTAAAAAGTACTAGAAAAATAATAAAATTTCAGTTTTTATTTATTTACTGTATCTTATATTTCTACATTTTTGGCCCTTCGAGTCTGATACGAACTATTTTTGGTCCTTCGAGGCGGGTATGAACTGTTTTTGGTCCTTAGAAGCGGATATGAAGCACTATTGGTCCTTCGAGCCGAATATGAAGCATTCTTAAAAAACTTTGGAAAAACATATAAATAAATTTTAGAAAATAAGAAAATCCCAGTTTTTATTTATTTACTGTATATCTTATATTTGTACATTTTTGGTCCTTCGAGTAGGATATGAACTATTTTTAGTCCTTCGAGGCGGATATGAACTATTTTTTTCCCTTTGATCCGGTTTTTTTTATGAATTCTTATATAGGTACGTCCCTGAAAAATTTTTACTCAGTTTGCTACATATTTTGTAAGTATGGTTTTTAAGCATTTAGGTATATTGTCAAAATTTTAATTTGAAATACGCAGGCGTTAAGAAAGACTAAAACGTCAATTAAATTGACTAAAAATAGTAGGTTGGCGAGCCAAGGTGACCAGCTATCGACTGGTGAAAACGGTTTCAAAATTTGTAATCGCTGCGACAGACAGACGGACTGACGGACATTGTAAAGTACCTTCGCTTTATTTCGCTAGTTAATAATGGTAATCACAATTAATGTATTTTTCTCTTTTTAAAACTCTATACATTTAGAAAACCACAATAAACCTTGCGAGTCTTAAATATTGTAATTTTTAATTTTAATATTTAATTCTGTAATGACTGTTACAATCATTTTTTAGGTCACATAATTTTTGAGATGCATCATTGATGGTTAGTTTATGTAAATATTGGCATTTGAATTGATTACGCAATTAATCTAGCGTGACCTCATAACTGGGATATCTGCCGTTTTATGGGTTTGCGTAAGGTCGCGCCTGATTTTTCATTTTTTCCAATTTTTAACAAAATCAGACAACGTTATTGCTGCATCTAAACCGATGGAATTAAAAAAAAAAACATTAAAAAAAATCTTGTATAAAAATTAATTTTCAAAGAATATCTTTAATAATTTATGTGTTAGAACTAATTTTGATATTTTCATTTTCAAGTTTGAGTGTATTTAAAAACCGTAACTGATATTTATAACAGGTAAAAATACCAAAAAAATTTTAAATGTCCAAAAATTGGTGACATTATCGATTTTTTAAATAATCTTTTGACTTTTCGCTACGTAGGAACGAGAACAACCTCTTTCGACAAAGTTTTTTAATATTTGAAGACAGGATTTTTAGTGTTTGGGCCAAAAAAAAATACAAAAAATGCTGTAATTTCCCGAGATGGATAAAAAAACTGATAAAAATTTAAAAGTGGCCCAACAATCAAAATTTAAAATCAGATCATCTAAAATTATTTACATCAATGTCCTTGGTTATTTTTCTAACGATTAATCATCAATAACAAATTTAAAATCAGGATCATGCCAAGTAGTTTAGTAATTTGTGATAACTACCCACATATAATAAAACAAATATTTAATGTAGGTATATATTTTTTTCAGTGTAATTTAAATCTGAAACAGTTACTCATCAATAAGAAAACTAAAATCAAGGTCATGCCAAATAGTTTTGAAAACTACCCACACATGTGAACTATTGCAACACATATATTTATTTATTTTACAATGTACATTGTCATCAAGAGATAAAATGTCATCTACCTTTTTATTTATTTATACAACTTTGGTTTAGTTTGGGATTTTCCTTATAGCATAAAAATCATTTCCTTATTTGGGTTGATAACAGTTCGTTGATAACTTCAGTGCATAAGAAGGCATTTTTTTTAGACTTTTTCTCATAACAACAAAATCATCAGGTCTCTTTGATAAGAGATAAGTAGGCATTTTAATAAGGAATATATAAGAATGTAAGCATTCACGGCCGGCTACAATGTAATTGTTTATTTCCGGGCTTTTATGCCCTGGTCTTCTTTGGTTATTACTTCTAAACGTTTCGACTGCAACTGCGACAGCCATCTTCAGTGTCAGGATCTACTGAGTTGTAGTAGAAACGTTTTTAAGTAATAACCAAAGAAGATCAAAGCATAGCAGCCCGGAAATAAACAATTCCATTGACGCTGGTCGTGAAAGCCTATATTCTTACATTAGTCAATTCTACGGGAAGGAAACTTGCCAGTCAGTCAGGAGACGAGAAGCCTCACGCAAGTAGAAAGCATATTGCCAAGTTCTCTTTAACGTTTTTAATACGCCGCCAGACACAGAAACCAAACCAAAATTTCTACGTATAAAAAGGATCATCAAGATACCCACCACATTACTAAAGAATTTTCAACAGAATGTAAAAAGTGCTACTAAGGGAGAAAATCCACCAAACACGAAAGGAATTAGCAACAAATGATGAACAACCAGATTTAGAACTGAGTCACTTATTAGAATGAGAAGACTGGAAACAGATCGACAGAATAACCCTCAATTCTATGAAAGCAACTCTACAGTTATCCAATGAGAGAAAAAAGAAAAAAGGAGAAAACTTTAGCATAACTCCTCGGACAATACCTACAGAAGAGATCATTTCCGATATAGCAGCTGGAATTGGAAAACTACCTATACTGATGGCAATGAAGAGGTACGGAATAAAAATGCAAGAATTTTAAGAAGAGCGAAATCACCCAGCAGACAAGGGAAATGCAATAGTCGTCATAAACACCTTGGACTACAAGAGCAAGCTTAATGATCTAGTCCACCAAGACACTTACAGAAAATTACCGAAAGATCCAATAGTGAAGATTTTAAGAAAAACTACCAAACTGATCAAACAATCGTCATTATCAAAGGAGCCAAAAAAGAACTAAAACTACCACCTAGACTATATGGACTACAAAAATTTTACATAGATAATGTACCTTTAAGACCACTACCAAGTGCCACAGGATCACCCAAACAAATTGGACAGGCATCTGGCAGAAATACTGCAAATACACGTGGACAAAACAACATGGTATGTCAGAAATTGTACTCATTTAATCGAACACATTAGGTCCTAACAATATCCCAGTCTGCCGTGACGTTATCTCATTATTTACAAATGTGGCATTTAAAGAAGTACTCAGCTATATAGGAGATTTTCCAGAGCACATTAACCTTTTCCGACACTGGCTCACAACAACATATTTTCAGTGGAACCAAACATTTTATGAACAAATTGACAGAGTCGCCATGGGAAGCCCACTCAGTCCAATTGTGGATAATTTTTAGATGGAAAAATTTGAAGAAAGAGCTATCCCCACTGCTGAAAAACAACCGAAACATTGATTGAGGTATGTATGTGATACATTTGCAGTCTGCAGTAATGGAACAGAAGACCTGCAGAACTTCCTAAATTATTCAAGAAGTTTTCAACCTATAGTCCAAATTACCATAGAAATAGAACTAATCTAACAATACTCGACCTACAATTTACATTGTCGTCCGGGAATGTATCGCTTTCACTACTAGATAAACAATGTACTATTACTTGTACTCCTCAAACAGTTAGCTTTAATTTGATACGTCACAAGTACCAGTTTACCAGTGTCGGGGAGGGCTAGGACGTAATGGGGATGAACGGGGGTAACTATATGTATGATTAGCTACGTAATTATTATATGTCACATTTCAAATACAATGCCGTTTTCCGAGGTTCAATTCCGACGAATAGCAACGAAGTTAGGCACTACTGCCCTTTTGGCAATCACGTGACCCGATTTTTCGACATATCCCATATATCCTTATGTTCCAACGAATCGATTGATACCTCGCACGTCACAATCAGACATCTAACAGCTAATATACTCACTACTGCCCTTTTAGCGTTGTTTCTGCGCAGGCTTTTTCTATATCTATTTAATATACGTCATATTTTAAATACAGCGCGTTTTTCCCACAAAACATTGGACCAATAATAACGGAGATATTAACTAATGCCCTTTAGGCATTAATTTGAAATTTATTTTGTATATAAAACCGCAACTCCACGTTATCTTTAGCTGGCTTTGCTTTATATAGATCCAGGGCCGAACTAGGCCAAATTGATTTTAAGTTTCGCTAATTTTGGGCTTAAATTCTCTTATGGAGAATTTCATGTAAAAATAAGGGTTTTTGTGCTTGAAGCTCCTTTACTACTATTGTGTTCCCTGTTGATTTTTGTTTCATGTTGTTTTTTGTTACTTACTTTTTAATAATGCACTTATGAAAGCATGTATAGAAGACATTATTTCAAACAAAAAAATCTTAAGCAATTTTTTTCTAAAGTAGTCCGTTGTTGTGAAAAAATATAAACTAATTAAAAATAAAATATAATTGTAAAATAACTGACAACATGCATAGCTTTTAACTGTTACATTACTAGAAACTTATTAGTAATTAGTCATTATTTACACTGTGGTGTGGTACGATTAAAATTTGATGTTAGGTTTATTTTTTTTGGAATAATTAATGTTTCCTAAAAAAGTTCTTCCAATTTATTAATTTACAGAGCCTGTTGCACCAATCCCAATAATTTATTAGTTTTGCTCTAATGTTATATCGATTAAACATAAAAAAATGTTTCTAGGAGATATGCTCTCAGTCTGCCTACTAATAGATTCCAACTAGTGACGTTCCTTAATAATGAATGCCCATAGATGTATTCGTCCTGTTTTGTTTATTTTGACCACGTCTTTTCCATCCATTATTATCCTTATTTCGTAAAACAATAATCCTTTATCCTTATCTTCTTAATGCATAAATGGGCAATGATCTAATCGCTGATTTGAATATTCTTAGCTTAGTTTTTCTGCTTATCATTTTCTCTCTCATTAATTTTTGTTGATACCTCAGTAGTTTATATATTTTTTATATATTATTCCACACTTTAATTATTTGCAATAAGTAATTACTGATTTGTAATTATTTTTTGTTTTAAAACATGAATGTGAAATCATCAATTATTTTTTATGGTTAATTTATACATTGAGAAAATAATATACACTTATTATTCATAGGTGTTTAGGGCATTCCATTTTTTCAAATTTGTGTTAAGTAATCCTTACTTATTATGTGTTATTAAGTACTTGATTTTTTCTTCATTATTCTCTAACCCTCACTGTCTCTTTCCAACCTTTGTTAATGCTACTAGTTGTGACAATATATTGCACTTAGTAACTAATTACCTTAATAGTTCAACCGGCGGTAGCTGGGTTGGAAATAATTGACCAGTCAGGTGATCAGACTATTGTGTGAAACTCAACCAGTCAATATGTGAAATCAAAACCAGATAATTCACAAAGCTTATAAATCCGTTAGTTACCTAAGAAATTATCAGTGTGTTTTCAATCTGTTATTTAAAAAAAAATTGTATTATAACACCACTATTAGAATTAAAATAATTTACCTAAATACTTAATGCGATAATAAATTTTTATTTTACTTCTTTCCAGGATCATGAATTCACAGTTTTGCTGGCGTGAATACTTTGTTATAAAATAAATAATAAAGAGAAAAAAAATATTCACAAAATAATAATATATTTAATTAACCAGAAATACCTTTTAAAAATAATATTCATAAAAAAATAATTTATAAATTCATACTAAATAAATTAAATTTAGTAAATGAGCTATTAAAATGAAACTGTTTACCTACATACCATATAGGCATGTTCCCGAAGCGAGTTCCTAACTTGTTATGAACATACCGAGTTGCGCAGTTATAAAATAATGGATCACGAGTCTGCGTAGTACAAAACAATGGAAGAGTTATTTTATACTGCGCAATTCAGTATGTTCTTAACACGTTAGGAACTCGGTTCGGGAACAAACCTTATGCTTATTTATTATTTACTTTGAAATTTTTTTAGTAATTTTTTTTTTGTATATAATCGATTAAAATTTGAAAATTGTCAACTGTATTCCCCCGTAAAACTATTCTATTATAATAATAAAAAAAAAATTTAATTATATTCAAACTAAATTTGTAAATTTTTTAGCAGAAATGTTGCTTGTTCAAAATTTTGTAATAGACTCTGTCACTTTTTGCAAAATTAATTTTATTAACGATAACCAAATAAATCAATTATTTTCCAAACTTACTTGCCACGTATTTGAGTTAAAGTTTTCAATGTGTATTTAACATTTTCTTTTTTCATACCATCGTCATGGTACAATTGGATATGTTGTACTTGCTTATCAAATGAACCATTAATTTTGTCCTATTTATATTTTGTATTATAGGCCTGATGATGGCCATCGAATGGCCGAAACACGTATCCGAGTTTTTTTATTATTCATTGATAATTCATTTGTTTGAAACGTATTACTCAGCTTAATCGCGATAACACGTTGACTGTCAACAAAATCAATTGGATAAGTTGATGCTTTCAGTCAATTCTTTTAATGGCAGTCAACTAGATATTTAAAATGTTCACATGAAATCATATTTTAAAAAATAGCATATGAATTTATACCGGGCTCTTTTTCTTTATACATACTCACACACAATTAAATAACTAGGTATTTTAAGTGTTTTATTAATATTATCTGTTCCATATCTAAATTGCAGTAAAAAAATAAAGAGAGAACGAAAAAGCTCCTAAAACACCTGGTATATATTTATAATCAAAGTTTGACAAGAAAAATTATCTAGTCAAGCATAAGAATTTATGATGTCAAATATTATAAAACTAGAGTTGTAGCGAGATCCTAAATATTATTGTACATTATGATGATGACAAGAACATAAACATTAGGAACACGCAACATTCCGCGTATTTTTTATTGAATTAGACGGAAAAAATAAGGAAAACGTCCAAAATACACGAACTAATTCATATAAATATCACAAATGTTTTTTCATATATTAAAAATAAATTTTTAAGACTTCGCATGCTTTAAAATACATTTTTTTATAAAAAAATTAAATTTCATACTTACATACTTAACAAAAACAAAACGAAGTAGTTCCTTACCTGAAATAAAAATATCGATTTAAAACATAATCAAGAAAATATTTTTAAAGTAAAACAAATGCAGAGTGTTAGAGAAGGGTGCTCGATGGCTACACTGGCACTCAGTTTTATTAAAAAACAAATACATTTTAATTTATATTTAATTTAAAATACTTTTTATCGAAGATATTTCTGATTTTAAATTTTCACTTTCAAATGAAAATAGATTAGAACCAAGCAAGTTTTTTTTTAGTTAAAATTAAAATATTTCTATAAAGCATACAGGGTGGCCACTTTTTTTAACGTAATTGTATGGGAAACTTCCAAACCATGCTAATTAGAAGGTCGATTAAATGGAGAAAAAGTTACATATCTGAAAGAATTATCTAGCGGTGGAATATAACCGAAAATATCAGGTCCGGTTCTTGGGATATAAGGCAAAGACGAAATTCGTTCATTACGATTTGGTTATCCTTCATTTACTTTCAGAACCACCAAAAAATATTTTAGGAGGGTTTTCATTCGACAGTAAATTCTCTTTGATTTTACATCCAACGGTTTGTAATCTCCAAACCAATTTTTTTTTTTAAATACAGACATGGATACTGTATGACACTATTCGAAATAAGTTTTCAACCTGCATCCACCGGTGGAGAAATATCGATAATCGCCACTATCGATAGTTATCGATATGCAAAATCAAGACTATCATAACTATCGATAGTTTCTTCATAAAAGAATAAAATTTTCTATTAGGTTTTATACACAATTTAAAACAAACAATGTTAAGTAAACATCCACTGATTCTTACAATTGTTCATTAAATATTCGCAGAACACATTGGTAGCTGCAGTAGAGGTGGAGAAATATCTATAATCGCCACTATCGATAGTTATCGATATTCAAAATCACGACTATCGATAACTATCGATAGTTACTCCATTAAAGAATAAAAACTATTAGCTTTTATACACAATTTAAAACAAACAATATTAAGTAAAAATACACTGATTCTTATTTAAAAACATCAGCATATTGACGTTTTTTGCCTTAATTCTTAAACGCCAATTTCTCCGTAAAAAAAGATAGATAGTCACGACATCCATCGTAGTTTGATGGGTACTAACCGGACACAGCCACTTACTCTCTCTGTTTTTGGCCTATCTCTCCCTTTTTTTTAAATTTGTTAAAAAGTTATCGATTTCACAAAAAAATTACTCCCTCTTTCTACTAAAATTCGTACATATAGTATTTATAGATTTATATTTTCATTCCCTGTAGTTCCCCTTGTTAGTACTTAATAACTGTAGGTGATTCCCTCCCTACTCCTAGTCGATAGTGCAATCTGCTTATAAAATCTCTGAACTGAGCATAGTTAACAGAATCATCCTATAATTAAATCTTGTAAACTATGTTGGCTCTCACTAGATGTCACTTGAGAGTATTCAATTGAAATAGGATATAAATTTTTTGTTTTTTTACATACTAGATTGATTGTATTAGGACTGAAGAAATGAAATCGATATTTGTTTATTTCTCGTTTTGAAAATTAAAACCTAGAACCATCGATATTAATCGATAGCGCTAAAAACTATCGATAATTTTCGATCTATAGTGTTATCGATATTTCTCCACCTCTATTCATATTCGAAATATTATTAGATTTACATTTAGTTTCCGCCATCATCAGTTGAATCAACATTGTCATACCTCTTGATAAATATAAAGTAAATTCACCCGAAACTTATGTAATTTTTCGAAAACTAAACAATTCATCAACAATAACAATAGACATTTTAAAACGCAATGACTGATAATAACAAAAAAATCCGTTTTTAGAAGTGAAAACCAAATTATTTAAAAATATCACTCAATCGTTGCATTTCTTCTAATCTAGACTTTATTTTAAAGATTCCCCACAAATAGAAATCTAATGGATTCAAATCTGTAGATCTGGCAGGCCATGCCACTGTACCTCTTGTTTTCATCCTTGACTTGGGAAAGGTACGATTCAAATAAATAAAGGAACGATATTGATGTCTCACTTCTTAGATTAAATATTTTCCGTGGCATAAAAATATTTGTTTCGTTAATTGAAAGTTGTTGGATTTCTGTCCATATTACCGAAAAAACTCCTATGATACATTCAGGTTAAAAAAGTAATAATAACATTGTCATAAAAGATCCAGATCCGCATTTAAAAAAAAATAAGTGAGGGTGGTTCGAAGAATACAAAACGTTGGATCCAAAATCTGAAAATGTAAAATCAAAGTGAATTTACTGTCAAATGAAAAACCCACCAAATATTTTTAGGTGCTTCTGAAAATAAATGAAGGGTAACCAAATAAAGATAATGATCGAATTACGTTTTTGTTTAGTTATATCTCCTGGACCGGCCCTGATATTTTCGATTAGTTTCCTACGCAAATTTTTCTCCATTTAAACAACATTCTAACAAGTATGGTTTGGAAGTTACCATTAAAAAATTGGCCACCTTGTATAAGAAAATTCATTCTTTATTGATCGGAACCTTGATTTTCGTGAGAGATCTGTGTGTGACGACCAAAATTGTCAAATTCACCAACTATGTTTTTTTATAAAACTCGGAGACATCTGGTATATTCCGAATGAAGGAAAATTAGATTTTGCCGGATTCCTGACGCATTAATTGATGGATTTGCTGACCCCGATGTGATTCTGTGCGAACTGAATGTTTTTCTCCTCATTGGTTTATTTATTCCATGACATTCCACAACACGAGACAAACAAATTATTATGTAATTCACTAAGTCAAAGAAGGTAGAAGGTTTTCAAATAAAATGATAAGTTATTAATATTATTTTAATATGGTCGATTTAGTTCTGGTAACGGAAATTAGGATTTCCGAAAATATTGTAATAAGTTTTAACAGAGAAAATAGTTTTGTTCTAAGAATGGTTTTTTAATTATTTAAGCAAAGTTAAACTTCATGTATCAAAAGAATTAAAATTTATACCTATAATTTTCAATAAAAACAAGTGAAAAACAGCAATAGTATTGCCGTAATTTCGAGTTTTCGAAAATTTCTATATATACCTTATATATTACAGTATATATGGTATACGTAGCGGGAAAGTAAAAGTAGGTGAAAGATTAATATCATGTTTGGAGTTTTTAACGATGCTGATTGCCCTTGTCCGTTGTCTCTATTTCTTTATCTCTCTCTTGAATCAGGCTAACAGACGGACGGACAAAACCGTTTTATAAGAGATGTTTTTCTTCGAAAACTCTAAAAGTGTTAAACTGAAGGAAACGAAACCAAAACAAAATCATGTTAAAAAAAATAATAGAAGTTTACACGGAGATCATACCAGATCATTTTGATTTATAGAAACTTAACCTAAAATCAATACATAAACTGTTGCTTTTCAATATTAAAAAAAAAATGTTTTTGACATGTTATTTTTTTGTCTGTTATTTTTCTGAAAAAATATCGTGACTGCAATTCTTGGTAAAATATAGTTTGTTAATCTTAAAGGTTCTTGCAGCGAAGGACCACTCAGTTATTTGTAGAACTGAAACTAGGATGTTTAAATTAATATACTACTTTTTAATTCTGAAGAGCTTTTACATGTTTATTTATTTATATTAAAAACATCCATTATTATATTTACATAAAGTTACACATGGTGATCAAAATTACATGACCAAACAACGATACAGATTTCACTTTTTTTTCAGTTGGTTTTCATAATTTTGTTCACTGCACATATTTAATTATAATTTCCAACACACCATTATTAAAAGCATTTATCTTTTTTCAAACCTTAGAAAATTTACATATTGTTAATTCATTCCTTACTAATCAGATCAATTATTTTGCTACCGGTATTATTTCAACGGAGAACATATCTTACCGAGATTTTGTAATGAACTAACCATTTAGCAGTCGTTTTTCTGTGAGCCACCAGTCCCAGAAAAACCGTTGATTTATCTGGAGACATGTAACTTAATTTGATTGGTTGACAAAGCGTGGTGTGATATTTTTTAGTGGCCTTATAGGGGTTACTCTTCGTAATATGAACAAATTTCGATATAATATTGATTGCACCGTACATGAGGGAAAGGAAAAGCGCTTAACAGTGAGATAGAAAATATTGCGCAATCGTTGTCACGATCTTTCTAGAAATTTTACAATGACGTAGCAATATTCAAGTCAAGACGTATTGGGATGGTTTAATTCACTTATTTTGATTGTAGTTATTGAAAATATGATTTGAATTTTAATTTAAAATATTTTTATGATTTTAATAAAAATACTCGCTACATTTTATCAGAAATTTATCCAGTTACATAATAGCTAAAACTTAGTAGAATGTAATTCTTAACAATATATCACTGTTTTAGCAGACTGTAAACTAGTACAAACTGTATAGAACGGCAGCTTATTAAGCTACGATAATTGAACTGGAGTCTAGAGACAGAAATTCTACTTTGATTTCTGTCATCAGTGCTGTCAATCCAGGGCGGCACGCGACTGTATTGCTCCAAGTGACAAAGAATTATACTTAACCCAATATTGTACGTTAAATTGAAAGTATTGATTGCTGCTGAGCGGTAAAGAGAAACACACACGTTGATAAAATGCGTACATAGTATTTCTAAGAATATCGTAATTGTTGTCATCAATCGCGGCAGATTAACATATGGAAGATACATTGTACCCTGTTGAGTACCTCCACAAAATATATGCCCTCTATATAAGGCACAAGTGGGACAAGCGATCAGAATAGGAAAAAAATCGATAGTTGTGTATTTCAATAATCTGATGATTTTATCGTGACATAAGGGAGTGGGAGGGGATCACAAATATGCGAAAAAAAAAGTTAATTGTTCATTCTCGAGCGCAGTCAATTTTTGTTATAATATGTGGTGCGGATTTATTTTAAAAATTACTGGAACTGTATTTCATTGAGGGAAACCTGACTATTTAGATATACTCCAGAACATGTTAGATGATCTTCCTATAAAGTAACTAAATCTGGTTCCAGCAAGAATGGCCGCAGAGTATTTGAATCAAACTTTCCCAACTCATGGATGAAAACAAGAAGTTCAGTGGCATGGCCTGTCAGATTTCCAGAACTGAATTCATTAGATTTTTATTTATCTCAAAAACGAATGCAACGATTGAGATTCTCCGCGAAAAGATTGAAATTGCATAAATAAATGTGTTGAAGAAAATGGTGGATATTTTGAACAATTACTCTATTAACTTTTATGATGTATTGAAATAATTTGGTTTTCACTTCTAAAAACTTATCATCAGTAGTTGCGGTTTTAAATATCCATTTTGTTTAATTTTTGAAAACTACATACTTTATTTTTCTATCGAGAGACATGGTAATAATGTTGAGTCACTGGGGGAGTTCCCTCAATGTTGCCAACCTAGAAAAAGGTCTACCAACGGAGAACGATTATTTTTGGTCAAAATCTACTTCATTATTTTCGCAATGATAAAATGTGTGTACAAAATTCTATTGAGCTTTCCAGAATATATCGTTAGCGAAATATAATGATTTTAATAATAATAATAATAATACTTGCTCTGCATTTCACCCCCTTACGAGTGAACCCCAGAAGTCAATGGCTCGTGCGGGGAAGGGACGGCTATTATTATTATTTGCCGTGGCGCTCCGGGGCGACTTACTGAGGATTGATAGCGCCATTTGGCTATAGGTGCAGGAAAACCCGGAAAACCTCACCACCATCATCGGCACAGTGACACAGGGGGATTGAAAATCTAGGCTCCGCATTAGACATTAATTAAATTAATATCCAATGCGGTTTACCTATTCGAGCCACGTATCTAACACTGAAATTTTTAAATTCAAATTTTACTGTCAGATACGAGGCATGAACCCACGTTGGCTCTAGCATATAAACAGCCATAAGTGAATATGACCGATAACCAACGGTCTGTGCCACTAAGCCACTAAAATCTTACTTCTGATTGGTTGAAATTTCGTTGTCAAATGTCATTCGTCATAGAGTAAGTATATGAGAGCGACATGTTTCATTTTCAGCGACTGACCTACAGCCTTGGAGGGTTGTTGGAACTAAACTGAATTTGCCGAGTAGTTTGAATATTCTATAATCTGACGAATGATATTTGACAACGAAATTTCAACCAATCAGAAGTAAGATTTTATCAAAATCATTATATTTCGCTAACGATATATTCTGGAAAGCTCAATAGAAATTTGTACACACATTTCATCATTGCGAAAATAATGAAGTAGACTTTGAAGAAAAATAATCCCTCTCCGTTCGTAGACCTTTTTCTAGGTTGGCAACATTGAGGGAACCCCCATTGAAAATGGCGAAAACTAACTGTAAATTTAATAAAATTCCGATTACGGTCCATATTACCCGAAAACTGTTTTTGAGTGGCATGATATACCGCTGGATTTATTTAAAAAGTTATTTTGAACATTGTCCCATAATATCCAGATCCGATTAAAAAAAAATATGTTGGGGTGTTCCGAGAACACGAAACTTTGGATTTAAAATCTGAAAACGCCAAATAAAAGACAATTTACTACCAAATTTTTTGGTAGTTTTCAAAATAAATGAAGGATATCCAAATAACCATAATGACTGAATTTCGTTTTTTGTCATATCTAAAGAAGCTGCCCTGATATTTTCGATTAGTTTACACTGCTATATGATGCTTACTTTTTCTCCATTTAACCAATCTTCTAACTAGCATGGTTTGGAAGTAACCAATACAATCCCGTTAAGAAATATACTGTAAATATTATTTTTGTAATAATTGTATATATTTCAATTACATTCTGTATATTAATTCGCTTCTCTACTTTAATCATCATTCATTTAATGACATTTATTATAGGTTATCAATATCAATGAACGTCTGTCCATATTCGGACCAATTCAAATATCATTTCATATATTTAAATTATTAATGTACCGAGGGAATTATCTTTTACGGGTTTATTTGTACGTATAAGTTTTTCAGGTATCTTTTTATTGTTGATAACTAGATCCTGTATTTGTATTAGCAAGTAAAAAAATATACACTATAGTAGCACCATCTTCTTACAACCGATATCTATTTTTTTCAAAATTAACTATTTTGATTTTATTACGTATTACTAATTAGGAAATTTTAAAACTTAATTTTGTAAATTTTTCGTTTCGTTTGACAATCAAAGCGTCCTATTGGGTATTGGGCACTTTCTCGGGGCACACACTGAAGTTACTTTTTCCGTAATAATTAAAATATATAAATTAAAGGCACTGGAGTAAAATTCACTTAAAATTATGAGAGAAGAATCGACCTTTAGAGACAGGTCAAGCTGAAGCGAGCGAAGCCAATTAAAATTGTACCGGAATCCAGAACCGTCATCCGAACACCACGCCAGCCCGGAATACGTCCCTGTACCGTTCGATAAAGAGAATCACCTATTCTTCTTAACCGTCGCCGGATTTTGGTATAAACAAGTTTTATTTATTGAATCTTATTTTTCTTTTATCCCAGCAGCTAATACCCAGGTACTCAACCAAGTAGGGCAAGTAAAGTCCACCCTTCTGAACACCAATGAGTAAACTCCAATTGAATAGTGGGACTTTTATGCCCCTACAGTAGCAGACGGAATAAAAGTTGATTGGGACCCCGCAGTCACGAAAGCGTCAAAAGAATATAAGGAAAGTAGGAAAAATGAAGTGGTACAAATTAAAAAGTAGATCAGTAAAAAAACTAGTGGAATTATTCAATAAATTAGGAAAAAACAAGAAAAAAATAATTACAAGACTATTTATTTGGATCAAAAAGTGAGAAAATTATATTATTATATAAAGAATAAATATTTAAGTTCTAAAAAAATAAAACGATTTTATATGTTATTAAGATCAATAAACTTTTAAAGAGGTGAAACAGGAATTTTAAATAAACTACTAAATTTTATGGCCAAACGAAATAGCTAATCTATTATTGGAGGATATTGAAAACGTGCTTGTTTAATATTTTAACGCAAATATTATTGTGATAAACTACTTATTGCATGTATAAAGTATATTTATAATAACGAAGTTAAGTATTGAGATCACCTAGTTAATAGTTAGTTTTAAATATAGGTAGTTTTAAAATACTTGCAATTTTGTCATTTTAACCCAAAAAGCAATTATGTAAATATACTGATTTATATACAGTTAAAAATCATGATTATAGAAGATCACAAAAATAACGTTTCTTATTTTTTTATGAATTGACTTTCAGTGTTTGATATAAATAAAGGAGCTAGTAAAAAGCTCTTTACAAATACTACCATGTGTTTTTTAATATAAAATCGAGTTCCATCATTATGTTGTGGTCCTTTGAGAATATATAAGCTAATATAAGCATTTCTTATCATATCCATAGTTTCTGACTGCCAATCATCAGAAATTACAATAGAGATATGAGGGGATAAAATATTATTTAATTTTGACGCCTTGTATATTAACACTAGAATTTAGATTATGGGTATTTTTGAGAAGAATTTTAAGGAACCAAATTTACAATTACCCTGTACATAATATTATTATGCATAATCCAAGCGTTTTATAAAAATAACTAGAATAACATATCAATTTTTAAGAAATTTTGTATATTTTAAAATTGTGGTCTTAAAATAATGTTTCAATAATCATACAACCAATGACTCCGCGACATCAATTGATCTCATATAATTTTTTAATTTTATTTTGGTTAAATTAAGTGGCACCCAGACACGAATTGATTTTTTATTAATTAAATTGTTTGACTCCGATGCAAGAGGTTATAATAAAAAGAATATCTTCACCATTAATCAAAACTACTTTTTTTAAAACTATTGTAACAGCGTGGAAAAACACTCGGTGCAAAGAAAGAACAAAATCTGTTTTTTTATAGATATATATTTTAAGTTCATTGGCGACACAAGATGGTTCTTAAACTTGTCAGTTTTTGACAGTTTTCTGATATAAACAATGAGGCCCCGCCAAAAATCAAACGACTTATTGACTAGTCTTGCTTATTCAAGAGCGTTCAATAAACGCCTATCAGAAAGAAGATATATTTATTTTAGTCAATGTTAATTTTTTCCGAGACATTGTAAGTTAAAATCTTTTGAGAATGATCAATATTGGTTCCAGTTATTGAAATCTGTTTTCAGGCTGTTTAAAATTCTGGCAGGACAGACGAGGTTTTTAAGAATGGTCAATTTTGGTTCCAATTACTGAAATCTGTTTTCAGACTCGATGAAATTCTGACGGGACAGATGACCTTTTTAAGAATTAATTTTGAGAATGGTCAATTTTGGTTCCAATTAGGTAAACCTGTTTTCAGGCTGATTGAAATTCTGGCGGGACAGATGAATTTTTTAAGAATTAATTTTGAGAATGGTCAATTTTGGTTAGAATTAGGAACATCTATTTTCAGGCATGAATTTTTTAATAATTAATTTTGAGAGTAGTCAATTTTGGTTAGAATTAGGGAAACCTGTTTTCAGGCTCTTTGAAATTCTGGCGGGACAGATGAATGTTTTAATAATTAATTTTGAGAATAGTTAATTTTGGTTATAATTAGAGAAACCTGTTTTCAGGCTGTTTGAAATTCTGGAGGGGCAGATGAATTTTTTAAGGATTAATTTTGAGAATACTCAATTTTGGTTCAAATTAGAGAAACCTGTTTTCAGGCTGTATGAAATTCTGGTGGGACAGATGAGGTTTTTAAGAATCAATTTTAAGAATGGTCAATTTTGGTTCCAATTAGGGAAACCTGTTTTTAGGGCTATTTGAAATTCTGGCGGGACAGATGAATTTTTTAAGAATTAATTTTGAGAATAGTCAATTTTAATCTTCTTTGCGAAGGCGTTTAATTTCGGCTATTCGTTTACTCTGAGTCAATGACAGAGGACCGAGCACAAACACAAATGGCCCTACAACGTTGCCAGAACATTGGAGTTATGCTCAAGTGGTTCGAGGTATTCGAGCCCATGAATTTTGCTTCCCTTGCCAACACGTAGAATTTTGGCTATTGAGTTATCGTCAGTTAATGCTAGCACTTCTTAAAGTGATCCTAGAAAATCGTCCAAAAATTGGGTCAAGCTGAGTATACTGTCCGGGGCAAACTAAGGGTGCAGAAAATGGCCCGAGGATCCCAACCCGCAAGTGCAGAGTTTGCCACCTTTGTTCTGCTGAGGCAGGCCATTGGAATTCAATCCCTCTGATAAGACGTCATATTCCACCAAGTGAATTGCTGTGGTTATCATACAATCTTTGCGACTATGGCTTAGAGTCTGCTGATACACTCAGTTCTGCTATTATGATTACCCAGGAACAATGACGGGGACGTTGTCGATATCTTTCTCTTATGTCCCTTGTTGATATCCCTCTTCAAGTTCCACTTGTAATCTGCCAGCATGTTAATGTCCCAGAAACCTTAGTAGGGGAATAGAAAGTCACAAGTAAGTAACCCCCTGAGCCAGTTTTCCACATTGGGCCAGACCTGAACAGGACACGAAGCATAACTTCAATATTCTAGCAAGGTTCTAGGGCCATTTGAGTCAGTGCTGGATCCACTGGCATTACCTCACAGCAAATGGATCACCAAAATTGAACACCTTAGCAGGGAGATCGAAATTCGCGAGATCCAAGATCATGGGAACATTTTATCCACTGGGCTGTCAATGCGCTAGTCCTGGTCGAGATTCATTGTACCTGTCCAATGTTTGGAAAGTATTCACGACCCAGACAGTTATCCCTCAACTTAACAGATAGCTTGAGAAATTGTCCCGGGGGCCGGTTCCAAAAAAGCACCATTTTAAGCTCTAAATGACCTTGAAATCTGGTTTTTCTGACGTGATGGGATAAAACTGACATCCGGGATCGGATTCAGGACGACAAAATACCTATGAATAACTTCAATCAGTGCAAAGGTATGTTCCCATATCACCGGCAAAGGTACGTAAAACTTTATAGATAAAATCCATGATGGGATAGAACTTCATTCGCTATTAATAACATAGAATTGTATAATTAATTAAATCAATAATTACCATTTTATTGTAATCCACTCGCTTAGGTTTGCTCGGCCTAATAAAGAGACATTTTGTCACAATAATATTATTGTTATATAGAAACAACCACCATTTGTTACACTATGTTATGATGCTAATATAATAATAATAATTCTCGCCCTACATTTCACCCTCTTACGAGTGAACTCCAGAAGCCCATGGCTTGTGCGGGGAAAGGACGGCTATTATTATTATTTGCCGTATTTTCGGTTAGTGGTAAACTTCGTTTGTCGTACCATTTTTTTGTGACATTTGTACTGTGGAAAAATCGTCTTAAATACATTCTCTTGTACTTAACGAACGTTTATAAAATGTCCCGATGGTCTATCGTGTACGTTTTTAAAGGTCTTTGTGCTATTAGTGATTATTTTTAAAGGTGTTTTTATTTTTCAAATTATATTATATTTAATATTGACCTGATTAATACTAGTTTAACATCTCCATTATACAGAAATAATATATATCAGTGATCATTTTCGTACTAAATGTCGTGACCATAAAATAGGTTACCCAAACAATAACTCCATTTCTTTACGCCCAAATTAAAATACTATAAAACAAGATTTATTAAGACACATTATTATTGTTATATAACATTATTAGATGTTTCGTAGTAGCTATTTATGTTAGAAGTATAATACTGAGAAAATGGTGCATTAAAGGAACAGGTAGAAGATATTATTTTAAACAAAAAACTCTTAAGTAATTTTTAAATTTTCAACGAATTTTCATAAGTTGTGTTTAGAATCTAGATCATTTTACAAAGTTGGCAACATCGTATATGTAAAATAAAGGTTTAATATCTACGTTCTATGATATGTCCAACAAAAAAACTGTTACTTACATTTATTACACAAAATAACTATACTTTTTTTTACAAAGTGTAAGCACTCATTAGATAAGTTTTATTTTGTATGCGGATCGTATAAGTAAGAGCGATCTTACGGTTTCATTTTTCATTTTGTGGTACAAATTACAATTTTTTTCACGATACTATTTAAACTAATTTTTCCTAATATTTTATATCTTTGATGGGTCGACCAGGATGGCTACATCTTTTTCTTTGTCGTCGCTTCCACGGTTATTCCCGTCCTCTCGTATATTTCTTCTGGCCATTCTTCATCTAGCCACAGTCCTTAAATATTATCCACTCTTCCAGCGTTATTTTAAGTTTTTTGGATTTTTTCCCTCTCGATGTCTTCCTCTTCCCCTTTAGTGCGATGGCTTCTTTAGCTTTTTCCATTTTCCTGATGACGGTACCCATGAGGGAATACATAGCCATTATTCCCTTTTTGATTTCCACTTTGGTGTTAGATTTCTTCTTCACTAGGTCTTAAGTTATTTGTTTTTTTCATCACCTTTTGTAACGTCTCCTCCAATTCTCTGATTATTTTGATCTGTTCTTTGTCTTTTCCCTTTTCTTCTCCTACGTGGGAGGGAGTTTTAGTCTGTCAGGAATTTGCCCACATTACACTTTTTCCACTGCGGGTTCTTTGTCCTCTTCTTCTTCTCCACTATACACCTCTATAGGATCCATAAGGGTTCGTTTTGACCTCACCATCATTGCTGAGGTTCCGTTTATCGTTTTCTAACAATTCAGCAGAGACAACCCGTTCTCTATATACACAGGGTGCGGCAAATAAACCGTCGGTTAGAAAGATCTCGAGAAGTAAAGGCATTTGAAAAATGAAAATTCTAATGTGGGGGTTTGGAAGGGTAAACTATTTAATGAAAATATTGACATCCTTCTGCTACTTCCGGAAATACTGGAAATTTGTGTCAACTTCTTTTTTTTTATAGGATACCCTCTATATTTTGCAACATTAGGAATTCTGAACAACTTTTGTTAATACTTCCCCATACTCATCTTTAACTGTTTTGAAGTTTTTTTATTTAAACTGCACTTTTTCACCATTAAGAAAAAATAAATTTCTTCTAAACGTACTGGGATAAGAGCTTAAATTTTTTAAAACGAGTAAAAGACATAATGTTCTGTCGTTTGCCTTATGAAATTCTTATTTTTTTTATACAGAGTGCTGCCAAAGTTAGAATAAAATTTTAACGCAAAAAATTCGCATATTTTGATGTTTTTAATGAAACGCCCTGTATAAGATTAATTTATTTGTATCTGTATTAGGGTTCCCTATACCTACATTACACAGATTTCCAGATATTCCATTTTATAGATTTTTTTCACAACTAATTAATTTTTGAGCCTATTTTTATGTTTATAAGTTAAAATAATAATAAGAAACAAGAAAAAAAAGTTACAAGCACGAGATTACTCAGAATTAAATAAAAATTTTTTTGTTTAAAATACTTCACATGGTAATTTTTATTGTAGTGTTTAAAAAAATATAGAACAAAAATTAATTGGTTGTGCGAAAGGATGTCAATATTTTCATTTAATAGTTAAGAACCCTACTTTCCAATTTTCAGTTTTCAAATACCTTAACATAAAGGTTAAAGCGCCCCTATTCCCGGGTCTACCTAAAAATCGGTTATGTCACCCCAGAACTTTTCCGGCTCGGCTGTAGAGAATAGGCAAAAACTTGTGTATTTTTTCACCATCTAGCGGCGAAACTATGAGGAATTTGAGCTCTACAACTTTTAACTAAAACATTTTGCATTAAAGTGCATTGTTTGTCCTCAAAATCTGGAAAAACTACGGAAAAATTATTTCGCGCCCTCTAGTAGCGCAACTAATAGAAATCCTGAAAAAATTTTAATCCAAAAATTGTAGTGAATTTAATGCTCTTTAACTTCAATAAAACAATTTGTACTAAAGTGTATTGTTTGTCTTTATAATTTAAGAGGCAAAAAATCTAGATGTGATTTCAATCAATGTTGTACTTGAAGACCTTCTACTGCATCAATTTAAACCAAAAAATAATGGTCGCATTCGAGGGACACACCAACCCTTTATACCAAATTTCAGCTGGATTGGTCAAACGGTTCAGCAGTTATCGCGGAAGACTACACACAGACAGAGCTTAGTCTGGAAATGGTTTCAATCTTCTTGGGGGAACTCAAAATGTATATTTCCATCTCGAATTTTTTTTTTGATCGTTCAATATACTTTCCCTTCGACGGGACAGGGAAAGTATGTACCTTTCGATAAGTATACATTTTACATTGGTTAGATCAATCGTTCTCGAGATTTCTGGCCATAACTGGAAACAAAGCCGAAAAACGTGTTTTTTTGCTAATATTGCTTAAAGTAAGTTAAAAAAACTTGTTTTCCATTAGGTACAAGGAATTAATAAAAAAATTGTAAACTAATGATAATCTTTAGGACAAATTGACGAAATTTCGAGCATTTAACTATCGCCGTTATAGATATCGATCACATTTACTATTACCGCGAGTTTAACCATAAACTATCACCCTATCATAGCATTCGTAAATTTAAAAGTAAGCTATTGAATAATGGGTAATATCTTATTAGTTTCTAAGAATGTAAGAGAGATGGTGCCAGTAATTTTACCATTACAATTTATTTTCGATTATTTAATGTTTTTTTGTCCATAACAACGGATAACTCTAGTATTCATAGGAATTTTTTGTGAAATTTTAAGCATAACTGTGACGAACCAACCCCGTTATATTATTTTTATTTTTTTTATCAATTTTTAATGGTTATTTTGTCTCGTCTTATTAAGTTTGTTTCTAGGAATTTTAGAGAGATAATCAAAACATATTCTATTTAATGTGTTCTGTTTATCTAGTTATCGAAGTCAAGTGGTTTTCCCAAAAGACATTCATCTGTCAGTACATGTTTCTACAAATCGATAATACACACTTGAACCATTTAAAAAATTACAAATGTTATGATGTTGAAATATTAGAAAATAATTCTTTTCACGCCTAAATATTGAGGTAAATATTGACGTAAAATGTTTACGTCACAACTCGGTATAAAAAGGGGATTAGCAGCTCAGAGAGGGATCAGTCAAAATCAAATTTCAAACTACCAACACCGATACTAAAGTTCCTGTATTCAGCGCCGAGACGACGACGCCGATAATTAGAATAAAGAGTTATGTTTTACTTCTTCAAACCCAAGTCCATTCCCACAAATTAATCTAAGAACGCCATTAGTAGAAGTTACAATATTCGACGTCCATTCAGCGTCGCTACGCTATTTGTCTCGACGCTAAATATTTCGGTGTCTACCCATTTTTAAATCTTTAATCGTAAACGACAATTTCTTCTTTACGTTTAGATTTATTTTGTCTTCGTAAAAACAAATCAGAATAAGTATTTGCATATTTTCCATCTTTCGTCGGTTCGTGAGGGACGGTGTCATTTATCAGTTAATTGTACCATCCTAATTAACAACTTTTATCATATATTTTTCTAAAATATTTTGTCAGTGTTACGCAGAGGCGTACTATATCAATCGCTTTATCTTTTTATAAATTATGGTCCGAGAATTCAGTCTGAACATAAGGGTTGCATCGCTGGTATTGATCCGGTCGCAATCTAGTAGGATTGTCCATACAAAGGATAATGAATTTATTTATTGTCAACACAATTGGTTAATTTATAGTTAATACATTCATTACGATGGTGGTTAGGTTTTCCGGTTGTCCGGTTTTCCTTATATGCCAAATAGCGCCATCATTCTTCAGTAAATTTTCTTAATGAATAAATATTTTCTTGAGATTTTTATGTTTTGATTTATGTTCACTTGTCACCAACTTTAATTAAATAGAATTTCTGGGGTTATTACAATTATTAATAACAGTGCTATTATTATTACTACGATTAATAAACACGGGGGTCCTAACTTAACAATAGACGATAAATTTTGGTACGGAAGTTTCTTACCGAAGTGGCCATCGGTTTGTTACTTTGTACTCGCCTTTTTCATGAGATAAACAGGCCAGGGGGTGGGAGGTCACATAACAGAATAAATTAGGACTTTTGTTCTCTTCATCCCTGATCTTCTATTATGGAACTGTTTGCTTTGAACTGATTTTAAAACATTTGTATTTTATTTCATCTGTCTGATAAAATATTAGTAGGATTTCTGCAAATGTCATTTTCTATTTATGGATTTCCAAATGGCGTGTCTTTAGATGCACACGAACTTCTGAACGGTAATAGAAATAATACCTAATATAGTTGAAAAAGAATTTCTAAATTGGTCACGATATTTATAGTCTGGCGCGTGGCTTTTTGTGGTCTTTTAAATTTGTCAAAAAAAAATATTGTTCAAATAAAACCAGATTTTTTCTTTTACTTTTAATGCATTAACTAAAACAAACTAAATAGATTTTTTTTCTAGGCCAGTATACTCAAAAAAATTACTACAATATGACAATTCAAACTATAAATAATCCCACATTAATTTATATAAACGGTAATTATCTCATCAGTGACAGATGCTGCCGCAATCTTGTGCATCATCTTGGCAATAAAAATTACTGATTATAGAGTTTCCGCAATGTGTAAACCGAATATTTATGCAGATTTATGCATACACGGTTCATATATTGCACACACAGTGGTCTGTATTATAACATTTTTCATCATAGGCGTAGTCTCGTCAAAAACTAAATTGACTTAAATATATTGATATGGTTTTTTAGTTATATGGGTAGTTCTAGTTCTGTTTTTGTATGTATTGTGGTTGACAGTGATGGAAAGGTGGAAGGTTATTGTCAAATGTAAGTTTGACAATGAAAATGAGGTTATGAAAAAGCTTAAGGT
This sequence comes from Neocrepidodera transversa, assembly GCA_963243735.1. NCBI lineage: Eukaryota > Metazoa > Arthropoda > Insecta > Coleoptera > Chrysomelidae > Neocrepidodera > Neocrepidodera transversa. The sequence goes on from OY725347.1 coordinate 12,179,751, forward strand.
GTGTGTGTGAATGTATGTAAATGTGTTAAGATTGATTTAAGAATGTTTGTTAGAAGATTATTTTTATTGAATGTAATAAAGAGTTCTCAACAATTGTGGTACGAGTAAAAGAAAAAATCTTAGTGTGTTTAGTCGTTTAAATTTAGAGATAATAAAAAAAAAAAAAAATATCTAGTTAGGGGAGGAAAAAACAAATGAAAAAAAATAATAAACAACGGGTTGTAAAATAATTTTTTTTGGATTGTCATAAATTTTTAAAAGAGTTGTCACAATAATTTTATAAAAAAATGTTAATTATAAAAAATTTGTAAAACCAAATCATATCAAATAAAACTATTGTTAAAGTTAAAGTAAAGAATAAAGTAAAAAAAAAAAAAATTGTCAAAAGTTTAAGACAGAAATTTATTTTCGAAAAGATCAATAAGACTGTGAATATGATGGAGATGGTTTAAAATAAGGTCAAAAGAAGCAATTTAAGAAGGATTTTGAAGGAAGATATAGTGGAGAAATAAATAGACGAAACTGATTCGAGGATTGCAAGAGTTGAAGTTGGATTTGTTGGAGGGGTATAAAGAAGAAAAAGTAAACAGGATATAGAATAGTAAAAAAGAAGAACCGAAGAAAACATTTTTTAGGCGCCCAAAATTATAGTTTTTTTTTATATTTTTTGTAAAGTTTATTATTTTTTTTTTAAAGGAACCTAACCTAAAAGAGAAAAAGAGTTTCAGAATAGCTAGTCCAATATAATATGTTGTTGTATTAAGCAATGATAAGTATCTACTTTTAAAAATACATCAATGTAAAATAAAAATTTAAAAAAATAATTAATTTGGGTGATCAATTTAGAGCTATTGTGTCTCATTCAGATTGCACGCATATCAGGTAGTTTTAAAATTGGAAAATATGGTGAAAAAATAACCCATTTGCATACAAGCTTAAGATGCACCAATATAATATGTTATCTTGCCTAAAATGGTTTTTGGACTAGCTCTCCCGTAAAATTAAAGATTGGAAGCTACGATTTTCACCAATCGATTATGTACTTAATTATTTAGAGCGTGTCTGTGACATTTTTTTTTTAAATAATTTTTAATAAAAGTGATGCGACTCCCTAGTTTCCTATTTTTGCCCACTTTTTTCTGTTTTTTCTATTTATTACTACATTTTTTATTTTTGATCAATTTTTTACCTATTTTGTATTGTTGTTTCATGTTTTTTTTACTATTTTTACATGTTCTATTTCTATTTTTTCCCATTTTCCTATTTTTGCCTATATTTAATTATTTTCCTATTTTTCTCAACTTTTTTCTCTTTTTCCCTATTTATTTTCTTTTTTGTCTTTTTTTCTTATTTTTTTCCATTTTTTACCTATTTTGCTTTTTCATGTTTTTTACCAGTTTTTTATGTTTTATTTCAATTTCTTTCCCATTTTTCTATTTTTGCCTATATTTACCTATTTTCCTAATTTTTCTTTTTTTTCCTATTTATTGCTATTATTTATAATTTTTTTAATTTATCTTTTTTCCATTTTTTCCCTATTTCGTTTTGTTTTTTCATGTTTTTTTTACCATTTTTACATATTTTATTTCTATTTTCTCCCATTTTTTCTATTTTTGCCCATATTTTCCTATTTTTTCCTACTTTATTCTCTTTTTCCTTACTTATTACTGGTTTATTTTTATTTTTTCTTTTTTTCTTATTTTTTTTCAGTTTATAACTATTTTTCTTTTTCATGTTTCATTTCTATTTTTGCCATTTTTTCTATTTTTGCCTACATTTACCCATTTTCCTACTTTTTTCTCTTTATTCCTATTTATTACTATTATATTTTATTTCTTCTATTTTCATTTTCATTATTTACCTATTTCGTTTTGTTTTTTCATGTTTTTAACTATTTGTTCATGTTTTATTTGTATTTTTTCCAATATTTATTATTTTCCTAGTTTTTTCCGAATTATTACTATTATTTTTTATTTTTTTAACTATTTTGTATTGTTTTTTCATATTTTTTTAAAATTTTTACATGTTTTATTTCTATTTTCTCCCATTTTTCCAATTTTGCCTATATTTTCCTATTTTCATATTTTTCCCTACTTGTTTCTCTTTTTCCCTATTTATTACGGTTATCTTTTTATTTTTTCTTTTTTTCTTATTTTTTTCCATTTTTTACCCATTTTGTTTTTTCATTTTTACTATTTTTTCATGTTTTATTTTTATTTTTTCTCATTTTTCCTATTTTGCCTATAGTTACCTATTTTCCTACTTTTTTATATTTTGTCCTATTTAATCCTTTTTATTTCTTTCTATTTTTCTTTTCATTTTTTACCTGTTTTGTTTTGTTTTTTCATGTTTTTAACTATTTGTTCATGTTTTATTTCTATGTATTCCCATTTTTCCTATTTTTGCCTATATTTACCTATTTTCCTACATTTTCTCTTTTTTCCTATTTTTTATTAATATTAATTTTTATTTTTCCATTTTTCTTATCATTTTTTACCTTTTTTGTTGTGTTTTTTCATGTTTTTAACTATTTGTTCATGTTTTATTTCTATTTTTCCCATTTTTAATATTTTTTCCTATATTTCCTCTTTTTCTCTTTTTTTTTCTATATTTTTTTTGGGAACTCGTCGGGAAAGTTGTGGGCGACGCAACGGAATTTTTTTCTATTCTTTTTACTTTTTCTGTTTTACTATTTTTTTCTGCTTTTTTTGATTTTTTCATATTTTTTCCCCAGTTTCCCTATTTTTCTATATTTTTTCCTATTTACTTTTCCCTTTTTTATCCTTTTTTCTAGTTTTCCCCATTTCACTTATTTTTTCTAATATTTCCTAATTTTTCATTTTCCCCGTTTCTTCCTATTTCTTAATCTTTTCCCATTTTTCCTATTTTTCACCATTTTTTCATATTTTTCCTATTATTTCCTATTTTTTTCTACTTTGGCCTATTTTTACCCATTTTTCCTAATTTTGTCTGTTCCATTTTTTCCAATTTTTTTCCTGATTTTACTATTTTTTTCACATTTCCTATTATTTCACATTTTTCCTGACATTTCTTATATTTTTTACTTTTCTGTTTTTACTAGTTGTTCCTATTTTCCCCATTTTTTTCATATTTTTTCCTATTTTTTTTTTACCTCTCCAAAGCGTCTGATGGAGTTTTCACTTCAAAAATAAAATTGCAATAAAGAAAAGTAACAACCCGTTTCTAAAAAAAAATTAAAAAAAGTTGACATGGTTAGGATTCGAACTGACGCCTTCGAGAGTCTGGCATTTTAATATCAGCTCCTTAGCCCAACTTTAACTATGCAAAATCTCACACTCCTCCGTTCGCGTATTACGATTAAAAAGGGGGCCGATGTTTTCTCTTTCACTATATTTCATCCACTTGCGAATAAACTCCATAAGTCAGTAAGGAATAGCTAATATTATTATTTGCCAAATTTCTTAATACAATCTTTATTTTTAAATTTATTATTAAAACTTCTGGCACTTGGTAAAAGAAAACCTGTAAAGTTTTGACATAAAGAAAAGGGTTTTAGAAAAAGATGATGTCTAATGCAAAAAATTGAATTTTTGAAAATTATTTAGATTTTTAATAATTATAACAACGTTCTAACGTTCTAACAAAGCAACTATTATTTTGCATAGCAATTTTTCTGTAAAATTGGCTATTAAATCGATTTCAACTAAAGAAAAATCCAAAGTAAAGCTTTTTTTAATTTGAATAATTCGGAACACCCTGTTTATTTGATATTTCTGCCGGTTGATATTTCATCAACCCTTGGATTGTCAACTGCTTTATAAAATGAAGTGGAAAATCTCGACAAATGAAATAAGGAAGCAACGATACAATACATCATAACAAAAGATTGTCTTTCGTGTTTTAGACGTGTACTTTCGTACCAGCTGGTATCTTATACTACGCAGAATGTTTAAAACGTTGCGTCTATATTTTTTAGGCCTATAATATAAATTATAAAATTCAAAAGAATCCTATTTTTAAAAATCTTTTACCGACCCAATAATAGTTAACCATAGATAATAAAGTAAAGATGGTTACATAAAGTTTATTTTTAATAATTAAAATATTTAAATTAAATCGCGCACGGCACTGAACTAGAATTAACTTCGAATAAAACGTCAGTCGTAACAGTTGTAACCCCCGCCGAAAGAGTCACTCGCGTATTTGTTTTGGCATACCCAACCGACTTTATGGTTTACGGCAGCCGGAGTCAATCCTAATTAGAGTAGTAATGGCAGTCCGAGTTCCAGTGGCAGTTTCCAACCTTTAGAGACAAGTCAAGCTGAAGAGAGCGAAGCTAATTCTAATTCTACCGGAGTCCAGAACAGTCATTCGACCACCACGCCAGCCCGGAATACGTGCCTGTATCGTCCGATAAAAACCGTATTGCACTTCTTCACCGTTTCCGGATTTTGGTATAAATAAAAGTTATTTTATTTAATGAATTTAACTTTATCTAAGCAGCAAATACACAGGTACTCAACCCAGTAGGGCAAGTAAAAATCGCGCTTCTTATAGCTTATCGATTCCATACGACCCCTGGAGTATTTTTTTCTCCACTGACGCTGCCCGTGCAAGTGGCCTTCACACTATAAACGAAAGATGGCGCCCGATGCTATCCGAAACCTGGACTAAGGCGCCAAACCGATCGCATGATGCCGCAAGAGCGTTACAAAGTATTCAAAGAAGCCTGGGATACTGAGAAAACTTTAAGTTATCGGTAAAATATTCTCGATGTTACAATTCATTGGCCACTACTGTAAGTTCAATTTTTTATTCATTATGAATATACTAAGATCGAAAAGATACCTCTAAATACCATTCCTTAAGGTTACAATTTAAAAGAACCTTCTCACAGTACTATTTTGAAAGCTAGCAACTACACATTTGGACCTTTATTTATTATGTTACGACGCAAACTCTCCACAAGAAACTCATTAAGGCCAAATTCCTTGGAGCCTTATCTGCAAATTTCAAATTTATGGGAATTTATAGTAGAAAATTGATTTTTTTGAGTTACTCTCCCTCGTATAAAGGGGGAAGTAACAGAAAATTTATAAATGGTAAAAAAAAAATCAATAGTAATTAGGAGAACTAAAAAACTATATTTTCATAAAAATTGTATTATAGTTGTTTTAGAAATTTTTCTTTCAAGCACACTTTACAAAATTAATCAAAAACTATGGTAAGATCCCTAAGGATTGGCCTATTTTCGCCTTACTTTCCGACTCCAACCGATTGTTCGTAATTTGCTATGAATGAATTCTTCGCGATGAAAATAAAATCCGCGCGGGAATGCCGGCATTTTTTATTGAGGTCTATTTCTACATAAATGTTTAATTTCGACGAGACTTAGAGTGTGCGTTTCTTTATTTTTTTCTTTTTTCTTTTGATTAGGCGGAAGCAAACTCTAAACTTTTTCTGTACACTGTAAAAATTTCGTATGGTATAGTCATATTTTTTACAAAATATTACCAATTGGAGACTCAAAAATATTCCGTTAAATATTAAGAAACCAAAATGCATCTTTTAACTTTAACATTTTGAAAGTTAAAATGTACCGAATTGAAAATACATAAGAGGAGTAAATATTAAAATATAAAAGCGTATTTTTGAAAATACATATAAAAGCCAGTAATTAATTTGGATCCAATTTAAAATATAGAGTGGATAAAGATCCGCGAGTTGCGGACCTTTAACATATTTTATAAAGGTCCGCGAGTTGCGTGAAACGTGATTCGCTTAAATAATAAGTTTGAACATATTTAGGCAATGAGCTCAGGTAGCCGCGTGACATTGTGCCCGCTAGTGATGCAGTGGGTTCGGGGGTCGAATCCCACTTTTTTTTAACACAGATTTAGATAGTCAAAACTTTTTTTAACAAAATAAATATTTTTTTTATAAAGGTCTGCAACTCGTGGATCTTTATAAAATATGTTAAATGAATATACAGAACGTTATAAAAAAAATCCGTTGTAATACAGAGGAATAATTCTAATTTATCCGTCCGTCCTAATTTTTCTGAAGTTTTATTTTTTACGTTTTAATTTGATGTCCAGGAATCCGAACCGAAAAAAAATATTTGTCGCTCTTTTACCCAAAAATGTATTAATATTTTTGAAATTTTGACATAATAGTTCAGTATTGAATTCAACAGATTTTGATGGGTTGCATTTAATTTTTTTAAAAATTGGTCCACTTTTTTATAAATAATTAAATAGATAAAACCTGGCTGGTATAATTTTTTTTCTGAAAAATAAAATAAAAGGTCTGTGACATTTTGTCGTCCGATCAATAGACTTGGACTAGTAATTTTTTGAAGAAAATAAAAAATACCAAGAATTTCAAAAGTGCGAAATTGGAATAACTCCAAAAAATTGATGGATACATTTATACCATATTTTTTTAAGCAAAATTAAGTGATTGATATCACAATGTTTATTTTCGATTAATTAGTAATTCTGCACAAGTTCTCATTACTGACATGTCGACAAAAAAAAATAACGAATAAAAAAACATTTTTCGTTGATTATTTATTATAAAAATTGTTTATAATAAACAATTGTAGTATACCTATGCCGGTTCTGCGCCACGTCCGTCGAGTTATCTCACCTGCACCCATAAGGCAAAAAAGGAGCACCCCTAGCCGAAGAAGTACCCTTAGACGACGACAATGACCAGACACTAGCTAAACGTCCATTAACCACCCCTAAATGAACCGAATCCACCCTAATCCACACCTACCGAGTACCTTTTTGGTCGCAGACCGACGACAATGGCCAAAAGCGGTAGTAGTGTTTTCAATTTCCTTTAACGTACTGTTTGCTCAAATTATTTCTGTCAACCATTACAATTTTAATATGATAGGAATTGTGAGAGAAGACATTTGGGCGTTTTTGATTTTGGATATGAAGTTATTCAGTACCATGGAATTTCATATACCTACTGTTTGGTCTCCTGGATACGGTTTCCATGAATTTGTTGATATTATTTTATTTTTGATTTTGATATATATTTGTCGATTTTTATGAATTTTAATAAAATATAAAAGTTAAAATCAAAATAGAAATAATTTTTATTGAGTGTGAGAGTTACTTGAAACCCAAATTTTCAATGAAGTAAAAAATCTTTTAATCAAAGCGACACTCCTATCGCATCCTTACGGAAATATTTTAAAACAAACAATTAATGGTTTAACTAAGCCCATAGATTTTTATTATACCATGATTCAATCCGTTCTCATCAGTTCGAGTTTGAGTTCCAGTTTGAGTTGGAGCTCGAGCCAAGAACCATATCCAGCGACCTTTAGATATTGGTCGAGTTGAAGAAGAAGCCATGAAGCCAAGCTCAGTCGACCGTAAACTAGGAACCGTCAATACAACCGCCACACAAACCTGGAAGTCATGTCTGTACCGTCTAACACGACACCGAATAAAATTAGTTGCACACTACTTCTTCCTCGCCGGATTTCTAGTATTAAAAGCAATTGTTTTTATTTAATGAATTTTATTTTATTTTAGCGTCCCAGCAGTAATTATTCTGGTGCCTTAACCCATTTGGGCAAGTAGAACCCGCCTTTCTGGCCGTTAGTGATTTTGTCGATGCTATAACGACCCTGGAGTATATTTTCTACACTGAAGTTGCTAGGTGCAACTGGCCTTCACACTATAAACTGAAGGTGGCGCCCAAGGGAACCCTTACCTGCACTAATGTACCAAATCGATCGGGCAACGACGGAAGAGCGTTCCAATTTTTTGATAAATTAATCTATATATTAATACACTCACAGAGAAAACTTCGGAGCCATTTTTAAGCGTAATGCGCGAACGGAGGAGTGTGAGATTTTGCATAGTTAGAGTTTATACACAGGAAGAATGCAGAAAGCTAAAATTAATATACAATATGTGTTACAAATAAATTCCAAATTAATTAAATATAATATAACATTGATTGTTTATTACAGCCGAGTGGGCTGATATTAAAATGCCAGAATCTCGAAGGCGTTGGATCGAATCCTAACAATGTCAAATTTTTAAAAAAAAATTTTAATTTTGAAGTGAAACTTCTCTAGGCGCGTTGGACGACTTTTGAATAGGTAAAACATAGAAAAAAATATGAAAAAATAGGGAAAATAGGAAATAACATAAAAACAGAAAAGTAAACAATAAGAAAAAACAGTAAAAAATGTAAGACAGTAGGAAATGGGAAAAAACAGGAAAATCCGGAAAAAACAGGAAAATCAGGAAAAACAGAAAAATCAGCAAATAATTAAAATTGGAAAAAAATTGGAAAAAATAGAACAAAGCGAGAAAAATAGAAAAATGGGTAAAAATATTCAAAAATAAAAAAAAGGAAATAATAGAGAAAAATAAAAACAGGGAAAAATTGAAAAAAAAAATGGAAAAATAGGAAAAAATAGGTAAAATGGTAAAAAAATAGTAAAAAACAGGGAAAAATAGGTAATAATAGGAAAACTAGAGAAAATATGGAAAATGGAAAAAAATATGAAAAAATAGTAAATTAGAAAAAAATAGTAAAAACAACAAAGTAAGAAACAGAAAAAAATAGGAAAAAAGGTAAAAACAGGAAAAATGGGAAACAATAGGAAAATCGGAAAAAATTATGGAAAAATAGGAAAACAATAAAAATAAATAAAACTAATAGAGAAAAATAGGAAAATTGGGTTAAAATAGAAAAAAGTTGGAAAAAATAGATAGGAAAAAATAGAAAAAAAATGGGGAAAAAATAGGAAAATAGGAAAAATGGAAAAAGAGAAAAAGTAGGGGAAATAGGAAAAAATAGAAAAGGGCAATACAGGCAAAAATAGGAAATTTGGAAACATTTGAAAAACAATAAAAAACAGGAAAAAATAAAAAAAAATATGAAAAAATAGGTATAGACACAAATTTTAAATTTTACTGAACGACGGTCGAATTTTGACCATATTGGGCGACTATAAAGTAAGCTAAGATTAAGAATCAGAAAATACAGATTTTTATTGCAAAATAGGTGCTAAATATTTTAGCTCAGTTACCAGCTAATACACGGTTAGTTATTTTTGTGATGGCAAAAAACTTGACAATTTATTTTTGACCATGCACTTTACCATTTAACAAAAACGTACATATTTAAATTTAAAATGATACAAAAGTTGCTATACAAACTAAAAATCTATTTAGTCCATTGAAATCACAATATGTATAGAAATTTATTTTATGTTGATGACGAAAGCTATAAAATAAAATTCGTTTTAACTAAAATGTGTTTATGAAAAAACAAACGGTGGAATACTTGTGTTAACGTTTCTTCATAAAAAAGCTAACTTGATAAGTGAAGCATATATCATGGTTTACTTAAAAAATCGTTTTTTTCAAATAATAATTCACTGTGTGTAATATTAAAAAATATCCAGTATTTCCTTACAAACAACTAACAAGTCCTTTTTTTTTAATTTGATAGTAACTTGTACCATTTTAAAGAAAAGCAAACAGTAAATATTTATAGATTTTCATCATTATAAAAATGACATGAAATATGTATAGGTCTTTGTTCATAAAGGGCGAGCACGGATGACTCGATATAGATCGTGAATATAAATTTTTCTGATAATAGACACACACGTAACTTTTAAGTTTATTATTATTATTGATAAAAAACGCAACACGAGAGCCTCTTAACTGTTCAGTTTTATCTGATTTCGGTTTGTTTACAGTTTAGTGATAATAGAGAAAGAATTTAATTTAAAAAAATGTTGAATAGTTTTGATATATATATATTTATTTTTTTTATTTTTATTTATTTTAATCCCATACTTTTTCTATCGCTATATGTAAAGCAGGTTTTTCTGTTTTGTATCATATGTTCAAATGTTTTTCATCCCCTTTTCTCTGCTTTTTCTTTAATTTTATTTTTCTCTATTCAAATTGGTTAACTATTTTGTTCTTTCTTCTATTCTAATTTCCTATACTTTTTGGTGTCCTTTGATTTTTCCTATAATGTTCTATTTTTTAAAATAATAAAATTAGTTGTATCGATATTTCATCACCCTATATTTAAAATTAAAAATAAAGGGAATTGTATCTATTTTAGTCAAATACAAATGAAAAATAACCTCACCGCTATTATTAATAGCCCTTTCTAATAATTTGTAATCCTTTTTCATTAGCTGGCTCATTTCCAATATGTATGTAACCATATTTGATTAACCGTTTTGTACTATTCCATTTATTACAATAAACAGATCATTCAGCTTTGAGTGCAGCAATTTATATTTATTAAAACGAAATTGATACTATTTAAAAAATGCATTAGAATTAGTGATGGGATTCTCGGATACGAATAATCGAAAAGTATTCGATTCTTTAAAGTTCTCGAGAACCATAATCGAAAGTTCTCGGTTCTCGAGAATCGGTGCCGGTGCTCGGATTAGTAAAAGAGTTTTCGATCGATATCGGTTTTCGTTCTCAATTTTTGATTTGGTTATGTAGAAAATAAATATCTACAAAATTGAAACAAGCAATATAAAACTTAAACATTATAATTTGATAATCTCAAGAGTCGATATAATAAGACAATCGGAGCACCAAACCGACCAAAAACCGAGAACTGACACTTACTGGATTCTTATCAGTATTCGAGAACTGAGTTCTCGGTTCTTTAAAGTATTCGATTCTTCCCATCACTAATTAAGAGAGTAGATAGTCTAGACCAATTCGATGGTCAGAATAGGTTCTATTTCAGTTATTATTGGTGAAATCTGAAAACAGCGCTATATTTAAAATGTGACGTTAGAGGTTACGTTGACTCTGGTCTTCAGGTACTTTTGCTCCGTCTGGTCTAGTCTTCGGCTCTATCGGGTCGTTCAGCTCTATTAGGTTCTTCAACATCAGGTTCTTCAGCTCTATCAGGTACGTCTGGTGTCAGACCAGACGGAGCTGAAGAATCTGAAGACTAGACCAGAAGGAGCTGAAGTACCTGAAAACGTTATGTCTAACGTCACATACGTTCTCTCTCTAACACATTGAATGCCCTATCTTTACAATCGGAGCCATCTATATAGATTATCTACTTATGATGTTTCAGACTATATTTATATACCTCGAAAGTATGGAGAAAGCTCCATCTATTCAGAAGATAAAGTGGGAATCAAAATATTTTAGTTTGTTTTTAATTGTAAGGCAAAAGAAAAATTGAATCTTTTGGTCAATTTCTTACATGAAATAATATATTTAAACTCGTTTCCGAGTAGTGCAGATTGACCAAAAATAAGCTATCAAACTCGTCCTCGAATTAAATGAAAACAAAACAAAAACAAGATTTACTACTTAATAGAAACTAAATTCCATTCCACCGGAATAAATTACTTTAGATGCTTAATGCAATAATTTCTAAGAATCCATTTATAAATAATAAATTTAATTAAAAGGTAATATTTAAGAATATAAGATCCCGTATGGGACCATCTTATGGGTAGGATTATCGGTTGCTACCTAATTGGTGATGAATTCAAGGCCGCCCTCAAGTTGTATTTAATTAATAAGTTTTTGTTTGATACGTAATAAAACAGAACCTGATGTAGAATCCGGAGACGGGAGATGTCGCTTGGGCGGGAGTCACATGACATGCTTCAACTGCTACAACCAACTCTATATTACCGCGATATACCTTTCACAGGCCTAATAAAGTTATCACAAAACAAGATTCAGTGTCAGTGTGCGGCATATACTCCAAATCCTTAATCCTAAACATAAAATGGGCTATGGAAAAAAGTGACAACGTAGCTCACTGGAAGAAATATGCTCTATACAGATAGCAAACAAACACTACTCACCCTGGACAGGCCTTGAATGTTCTCAAGGTTAGTACTAGAATGTCACCAAGCATTGGTCGAAGCATCCATCAACAATGTTGTCACCTTAAGATAGATCAAATGTCATGCCACATCAAAAGGTAACCGTCTCGGCCGATTCATGGACCAAGAAGACAATCAACCAAAAACTATTTGGACCTGACTCGTTCATTGGACTAACGACATCGGTCGTGACGAACCTAATTAAGGATTACTTGCTAGGGATCTCGTAAGTTACTCTGACAACATAACAACCAACATGACTAGACACAATCTGTGCTTTTAACAGGCATTCTGACAGGTCACTCTCCAGTACAAAAATACCTCAGCAACATGGGGCTGTCAGAGACTGCTCAATGCCAATTGTGTGAACAAGCCGATGAGACAATCTAGCACATCATCTATGATTGTCCGACATTCTCGTCAATTAGGGAAATTGTGTTCGGTAGTATTTGCTAACCGACTAACCTAATGTTGAATTTATATGTGGATAGTAGCTTAAACACGTTCCTAAATTTAGCTGCTGACATTGCGTACGTCTGATTTAGTACTTGAGCCTGTCAACAATTTAGTGGAAATTTTAGTCAAGTAAATAGGATGCTTTTCTATTTACTGGAGGTACCCCCACTACGTGATTTGTTTACTAAATTTCACACTAAACGTGTATAGACAAATCTTTTTTTACTATAGTAGTTTAGTTATGGTGTATGTTTAATTTAATAAGAGAAAAATGACTGTGTCCCGTTAGAATGAAGACACAATATTAAAATGTGCGCAGGAATATTGCTTAACGGAAAGTTTGTGGGACACAAAGAGTGTTATTTATAAAAACAGGAATGCCCGCAAAGTAGCTTTTTAAAAAATTCAAGTAATAAGGGACATCGAAGGATTTGCAGTTTCTATGTTCCTCCAGGTCTTCATTAGCCAGTTCTTACAGCAACATAGAAGAAAGTTTAAGAGTATTTCCACGAGCTAACCATTTTCTGACCCATACGCTTCTTTTTGTTCTGTTGACGTTCTATTATTTTACTAATTTCTTTGCATAACAAAACTACACGCACTCTTTTAAAACCGATCTAAAACGTTTTCGTTCAATTGGTGCCATTTTCATTCGGTTACTAAATAGTATCAGATAAAATGCCGTATGGTAAGTAACGAAATTTTAGTAACTTATTTTAGTTACTTGCTTTAGCTACTATCCACATATAAATTCGCTTTAAGAGAGGCACCTCTTGGCGACGTTGTCAACTATATAAACACAATGGGCCTAATGAGGCCTAAGTGCTGTGGAGCAACCCACCCTCCCCACCTTACAGACACAGATATAGAACCAGTGGTAATTAAGTATGTCCATGGATTGAGTTCACAAGAGAAGAATATTATTTAAGGTTAGTTTTATCAAATATTGCAATTATCAATAAAAAAAATTGTTTAGTTAAGAATTTTATTGTTTACCTACTTTATTTCCCAGTCAATTTACTGTGTAAGTGATATGGCATATAAAACGTCAGCTAATTGTGTGATATGAATGATTGTGATTCAGTCATAAAAAGCAGGTTATCGGTATTCAGAGAAAACAAATATTATTGTAGAACAAAAATATTCTATTCGTGAAAAAAATCACTTTACACACTTGTTACATAAATATTAGAGACCAACCTGAAAATTTGTATAAAGCGTTTAAAAAATATAGTTCTATTCAGATGAATATAAAGAAAATGAAGTTGAAAAAGGATTAATGAAAACAAAAAAATCAATGAAATAAGAAATGAAAATAAAACTGAAAAATTAAATAAAATATCAGTTTACAATAATAATTTTAAAATATGGATTAGTGAATTGTTAAACAAAAATGATGAAGAAGGCTACAATAAAATAACTACAATGAATGACGAGAATAGAATAGACAAAAAAGAGTGAACAAACTTAAAATCAATTCGACGCGATAAGAAGCGGCGAAACAATTTTGATGATATAAAAGAAGAAAAAAAATCGTAGGCGATGGAGCAAACAAAAGAGAAAAATACAACCTACGCAGCAAGGTGACGTCAGATGGCGTCATAGTCACGTAGAAAGTAACACGTCATTTTCACGTATCTTTTTAACAAGATTTTGACGTAGTTAACATGATGGATTTTTTATAGTTTAAGAAACAATAACATGTTATTAGTCAGCGCAATTTTTTGATATATTTTCAATTATTTTATGAATTTTATTTTATAACTGAGTAAAATTACGAATTGTAACATTATTTTGACGTGATAATTTGACCAAATAATCAGCGGCAAATTTTCGTATGATATAACCCCATAAAGGCAGAAGAAGGGATGAAGAAAAGAAGAAGAGTTTCAGGTTATGCAATGCGCGCAACGTGCAACAGATACGGCTTTTTTTATTGTACCCCAGGTTATAGTTGTTTTTAGAAATTTACAGTAAGTACAGTGACAGTATGAACTTCAAAAATTAATTTTCAGATTTTTATAGATGTTCAATTCGACGAATAAAAAGGCGCTAACGTGGCAGTTGGACACGAAAATATCCGATTGAAGATGGAATCCTTATAAAAAACAGAGCCTATTCATTGATTCATTAAAAAGGCCCCACTAGCTGTGTAAATTTGAATATTAATTCAAATGTGTATCTTTTTTTGTATGTTTAATATATTTACTTTTAATGAAAAATATATTTTTGGTGTCCCATAGGTACCATATTCATAAAAATAAAATTGGACTTTTAATCAACAAGTTCCGTTACCATATTTGACGTAGATCCAAATGACGTAATTTTAAGTAGCAAAAAACGTAATCGTACGTCGTAATTGACGTAATTCTACGTTGTAATTGACCGTAATTGGAGTAATTTAACGTCGTAATTGAAGTAATTGTACGTTGTAATTGACGTAATTTACCATCGTAATTGAAGTAATTTGTAATCGTAATTAACGTAATATTACGTCATAATTGACGTCGATTCTCTGTGGCATATTAACGTCATAAACACGTCACTTCCACGTTGAAATTTTGGTCACTTTGACTTAATAGGTGACGTGTGAATCACGTGAATATAACATCACCTTGTTGCTTGGGAAGATGCTTGAGATTGAAGATTAATGAAGTGAAATCGTAGAATATACAAAAAATATAGACATCCTAACACCTATAAAAGGTTTTAGATTATGCAAGCATACGTAATTTATTGATGACTGTATTATATGACAAGGCACTGTCATTTATAATTTGCCTGGAAACGCATTTATGAATAATGCGACAACGAATATCGCTCACACATCGGTGTAATGTGAGGAGTGGATTTTGGTTGTCTTTGATTTAGAGCTGTGGTCAGAATGGTCAGATGCGTGTCGCAATCAGAATACAGAGAATGATTATTGATATTTCTTTTTAAGTTTATACATTTACTTCAATAAAAGCACTTTGACCGAGAAGTGAATAAATATTTGTTACCAGTAATGTGCAAAATTTGTCCAATGCTAAATTCAAATAATAACGTATCCATTTCCAACTTTCCAAAATTTTAATAATAAATATTAATGATTTTTTTTGTTACAAACACATCTTTTAATAATTTAGGTCTAAATTTTATTCTTTAAAGACTTTCGGTAGTGTTTACATGTGTAGTGTGTATTGGTATCATAACAAAAGAAAGCGCATTTGTAATGTGGTTGTAAAAATATTTATTTTTAATATTTAATACTGATAGTGGAAACTAATAAATATACATAAAAAGAATCGGGGAAAAATAAATGGGTTACGGAATCAATTTATCGCCCAGAAAGGCAAGAATCCGTAAATCTAATCGACGTTGCCAAGCAATATGATTTACTAATTTTTTATAGCTCTTGTACTATTTTTATTAAGAATAATAATGTAATTTTTTTAGAAACTAAAATCAGAATTTTTATCTTTATCCAAATAATATATTTTTAAAATCTCTTATTCAATTTCCTTTTTAACAACTTTAAAACCTTTATGTCAATAAAATTAATGAAAAAGATACAGGGTGTCTGCGAAAATGGTGTACTTATTAAACGAATAGGTAAAAGAGATTATTTCAAACAAAAAATTAATATGCTATTTTTCAAAAAACTGCAAAATAATTTTTATCGAAGTTTCAGAAGTTGCATTTAAAATCTAGGCCACTTTACAAAGTTGGCAACACCGCGCATGTAAAATAAAGGTTTAATATCTGTTATTTACTTTATCAGACAAAATACCTATATTTTTTTATAACGTGTACTTCTGTACTCAACACATGATCAGTACGATTTCTACTACTTGTTTTTTTTGTTATAATATGACGAGTTTCTAATAATCTTTGAGACAAATTAGGGAAACTTCGTACATTTGGCTATTGCAGTTCTAGATGTCGTTCACCTTTACTATTACCGCGAGTTTCACCATAAACCATTATTCTATAATGTTATCATGTAAATAATGACCAATTTCTTATCAATTTCTAGGAATGTAACACATTAAGTGATGTCGGTTATTTTATTATTATATTTTATTTTCAATTATTTTTTATACAATATCTTTGAGAAAAAAATGCATAAGAATTTTTTTTTGAAACAATGTTTTCCACCTATGTACTTCTTTAATAAGTACATTATTTTTGCGGATATCCTGTATAATGTTACGGGAAGTATTAATATCCGGTAAAATACGATTGAAAAATTATAACTTTTCTTGCGTGTGCGTGTGCCCGTCGCCAAACTTTTCTTCAACAATTTGAAAGACTAAACCGATTATTACCAGTTTTTCGCTAAAACATGTTTTGATGCTTCCTTTAAACTGATTAATTTTTAGTGGCAATCCAGACACATTGACGGCAATTAGAGCATTGTCGAAATAAAAAAAATATAGTTTTAATAAAATATTTTTTAACATTTTTCTGATATTGAAGATATCATATTTTTTTTAGAAAAACTAAAATTCCTCAATCATTAATCACCTTTTTAATTTAAAGGGAATCCCAAAGTATATATGTTAACACTACACTTTCTTGTCATCTTCACTTTTATGGATTTTTTCATTAGGTAACAAAATATATTATACATTTTGCATTTTTTTTATATATTTTTAATATTTTTATTATTATATTAATTTGTTTATTAGCCTCATTAAAGAGCATTGACCAGGTTTTACCAAAATTTTATAGTATAAATATCGTCTGATGTGATAAGTTATAATATTTATTACAGGTAATTCAGTTTTTTACTATTAGACCATAATGGGTATTTAGTTGAAAACAATTTAATGCCTTGTAAGATCTCATGTATATTTCTTTATCTAATATAATCAAAGATTTTAATGTTTTTAAATTTTTGGGCGAATATAGTTTAAAGAAACATAAAAAAATACGAGTTAAATAATTTTTCACTAGGTTACCTAAAATCATGAAAGCACCCCATTGTCTATTTTAGCAGCGCTATTGATTTTTAAAATAATAACTTTCTGCATGTCCTTAATAAAAAGAATCACCTTGGTAAACTAGAAGAATAATATGTGTGGTGACAACGTGATTGTGACATGTAATACAGTCAATTTGTGCTCAAAAGCACCCCTAGCGGGAAAGTTGTGAGGTAGTTTTAATTTCTTCCACTTTATATGGTTTTTTGGATGATGAATCCGAAGCTGAGGTTTGTTAACATATTTTGCTATTCAGGTTTTTTTCTTCGACAAACCATTCGTTCTCAAGCGCTCGTTGATAATCGGCGTATTTCGGCTATCTCCGCAAAAACCCACTTTTGCCACAAAAAATAGTTATTTTGTAAAAGTGCTACTACTTGGTACTATTTGACTGTGCGTTAACTAATTGTTCATTTTCGATGATATTTGTTGAAAACCTTCTGGGCTGTCCACCAAAGGGGCCAAAACCTTTTTGGTGTAATTTAAGCCTTTTATAGTCACTGCCATTTTTTGGATCGCCTTCACCCACTCACATGGAGTTGATCGCGAAGGGCCGTTGCCATTTCTGGATTTGCTTGGCCATGATTACCTTAAATCTACCACGATAGGCCACCATAACTACATGGTTGGAGTTCTCGGACGTCCACCTATAACTGTTTTATACGTTCCAGCCTTTCTCTGGTTCAATTCTAAATTGTTGTCTCGTGCTACTATCCCTAATGTCCCCTCACCACCTATATTTAACCTTTTAAATAACTGCCTATTTCCCTTCTGCCTCCAACTTATGGATACGTTGTTAATTCACCGCTAATATGCGAATCCTTTACTTACTTTTTTAAATTAAATTTTAATTTTGATCTCCTTCACCTCCCTCCCCTAGTACACACATGCAACCTTCATTAGGTTTTCTTTTAATTGACAATTGTGTTGTCATTTTTCAACAAATATCATTTATTAAATATTTTTTCTTGGGTAAGTCTAATTGTTTAAAATGTCATGTGAAACATATAATTTTTTCTACGATTGTTTGTACAGTGTGATTAAAAAAATCAAATTAAAATGATAACTTCCTTATAACGGATACGACTCGCAATTTTTAATATTTTTTCTAATCGTATGTTATAGGTAATAATTAAATCGTATTTTCTAATTATTATTGTCGATTAGGCCTTAAATTGTATACAAAATAATATCTACCGAAAAATCAGATACCACTGTTACATTCAATTTGCTTCAATTTTCTTTATCAATTGATTGTCCATGAGATGGAAAATTGTTTAGTTGAAAATCGCCATTTTTATTAGTTTATCTTAATATTAAGTTGTTTGAAGAAGAGATTAATCTGTGTTTAAAGATATAAAATTATTTTTTTATTGCCTAGGCATTAAAAATTATTTTTACTGTATAGGCAGTAAAAAAGTTACTTCTATGATCGATAAATGTCACTAAAACTGACGTTTAATGTCAATCTGAGAAAAACTAATTTGTTATTAAAGGTTGTCAGTTAGTGAATTCCTCCCATTTCTCTGCACATAGCATATTTCGATCACATACGTCAGATCATTTTTTCAAAAACTATTTAATGAAGTCCGAAATTGAACCTTAAGCCATACATCTTGTCAGAAGCACTGCTAACCCTACGAGGATTGGTGAGGTGAATGACATGAGCCTCATTGCTGCTACAAGACTATGAGCCAGTGCTGTAGTCTTCTTCATGCATATATCATGGTCCCCACGTTTTTTGTTTAGTACAACTGTTTCCATAATGTACGGAAGGTTTAGAGAATAAGTTCCTCAGTCTTATCTTTTGTTCATTTTTTAACGCCTGGTGGAACCAAGTATAATCTAATATTTTATACCATATGTTTTGAAATATACTACCAGGTGTTTGTTTATTGAAAAGATAATTATTAGATCCCTTCCATATATTTTGAGTAGATGAGCTTTGAATGTTTTTTTGACAGGACGAGAAACCCCTTAATTTGGTTCATCATCTCGTCGAATGAAAAATGGTACTCTCCATCAATATCCTTCAATTGCTGCTTCAACTTCATTGGTGAATGGACCGTTTTTTCTCTTTCCCTGAGTTTTCGGTAGATTGTACATGTATAAACTATGATACTGACAATTAGAGAAGGCCAAGTCTGAGATATCACCACGTGTTTCTGCTCTTTTTATGATAGTTTTCACTTTAAAAACTCGAACCTAATACACAATATTGCGATTGGTTTTCCGAAATACGCTATTTTTCAACGAGCGCTTGAGGCCGAACAGATTGTCGGAGAAAAAAAACCATATGTAGGAAATTGTATGTATTTTAATTCAAAGTAGGAAGGTTATTTAAGGAAAGTTGATAATTTTTAAGTTATAAGTAAATAACCGCCAAAAATGAATTTTTTAAAAATTTTTTGCGGTTTCAACACCGCAAAAAAACATATGGAATGAAAGAAATCAAAATTACCCCACAACTTTCGTAAGAAAAAACAATTCAACTGGATTAATGAGGAAAAAGGTACTGTCAAAAAAGTAAGTTATGTCAGTACAGTAACTTTATTTTATGATTAATATTAAATGTAGTTTGAAGTCTGAATATTCATTATCATGTTGGCGGCTACTACAAAATAGTTAGGTTAAGTATGTTATGTATGGAAAATAGAGATATAGTCTATTCAAAACAAAAACCGTTGAACAACATCGATGATTTGCAATAAGAAAAAACGTCCTTGTCGGACGTTATGCTTAGAAACGATATCCCTAAAAACCCCAATTAGTGACGTTCATACATGAAAGGAATTTTTGCGTGCTCTATTTGGTGGTAGCACTGCCGTCTTATTATTCCGTCTACGATGACGTGCAACAGTTTTTCTTTTGAATAGACGATAGATATTTTTTCCTTGCGTTTGTTATTAATTGCGTTTTGTTGTATTCCAGAAACTGAGTTCGGCTTGTAGAATTAGGAGCTTTAGGAGTAGAGTATGAATATTTGGAGTAACGTCTAAACAGAATAGATAAAGGATGGGGTAAAATGAGTGAAAATGGTAACCAAACCGAACTCACCTTAAATAGACTACATGCAAATTATACTAGACGAAACAAATAAAAAATTTAGTTATATATTTGGGTTAAATTATTTAGTTATTTCTCATTTTTAGACGGACCGATTATTCGAACATTAAAAGAAGAAAAGCAAATCTTAAATAGACAAACCATCATGAAATATTTTATGAAAGTTAACAATAAGCACATGCAATTGCCGAAGCCATATTACATTTTATTAGTCGATCGCGTGCCTCGCATTCCCTCGCATTGTCTCAACTTTTAATTTATTATTGTTTGTTTAATACTTATGTACGTTTTAAACGAACGATAGTATGGTATTCCGAATGAAATGTCGATTAATTTTAATTTACTACATCTTTATTCAAACCGATAGAAGGACATAAAAAACTTAATCGACTATATGTGTACATTTTTTTTAGTACGAGGATGGGATGATAGATTAACTAATAATAGCATTGAAAGATCGATCAACTATATTTATATCTTCTAAATGTTATTCAAGGTCTTAATGCCAATTACAAAGTCTGTTTTTCTCGAGCACGGCAAAATTGGAGACCTACATCTCCATGGATGAAAATATATCTTAAGTTTGGAAAAAAAATAAGGCTGCTAAATCATATAAATATGGTAGAAGTGATATAACACATAGTGAATAGTGGAGCCAATGAAGCTTAATGGGAATTTAGTTGAGCGTCGTGGATATCTATTAGATTTTAAATATC
The DNA here is from genome assembly GCA_963243735.1 of Neocrepidodera transversa. Classification (NCBI taxonomy): domain Eukaryota; kingdom Metazoa; phylum Arthropoda; class Insecta; order Coleoptera; family Chrysomelidae; genus Neocrepidodera; species Neocrepidodera transversa. Next base: position 12,200,828 of record OY725347.1, read on the forward strand.
AGATGGTACAAAAAATTTGTATAGCCTTTCACCGGTGAAGGAAGCATCTTAGAGATGTGTTGCGACTGGATTTTTAAGTCGCAATGACAAACTGTGATTTCTTTTATTGTTTATATGAGTTATAAAAATTTTTATTAATAAAAAGGTTTATTCTCACGAACATAATGTTCGCATGTTTGCTCTACAGTTTTGTAATATAATGTATGCAACTTCTGTGAAGTATGACTATACTACGATAAAATATTGCAACCAATGGGACGTGGCGTAACAACTGCAAAAACTGCTTCGAAAAATCCCTGCTCTTTTTTGAAATTCGGAGCAGACCGCTCCAGTGACAAGTGCCGAGCAGTGACAAAGTAGCATACAGTGAAATCGCAACTTATCTCTAGAATTTACAGGATTTCAGAAATGTAAAACAGTATTTTAGAGGAACTTTAGCTCAATGTGACTGCTCCGGAAAAAGCACAGTGACAAATCACAGCTCCATTTCGGAGTAGTGACAGCTTTGGTCGTATTAGTTTCTGATTCAAATAAAATCAGTGTTCCTGTCCATATTGTTCTTTTTCGTTCTAGTATGGTATATGGGTGGGGTAGATAGCAAATTACGCCACCAACGACACTGCTGACCTAACTGTGACTGCGCAGTCACTACTCACGTGCTTAGCTAGTCACTCATATAGTGTCTCAGTTAAAACTGTAAAATGAATAGAAAAAAATCAAAATATATTTTTATTACGGATTCGTAAATTTTTCAGAGGCAGTTTTTTCGTTAAATTGCCAGCCAACAAATTCTTATTGAAATGTCAAGTTTACTTCGATAAAAAAGCTTTTGTGTAATTAATTAAAATTGAATATAAAAATGTAAGTAATTGAATTGCACCTACAAAATCAAAATGAATTGAAAAATCACTGTCTAGATTTTTAAAACACAAGTGACAATAAACTACAGTCAGTTCCAAAAAATCACTGTGATTTTCTCCCGCAAAGAACTATCTGTTCCGGTTCTGATTAAGAAGGGTTAAAAATGGGGAAAAATTTACTGGATCGCGTCAAATTTCAGAGAGGATATTAAGTGAACCCTAACCAAGCTCTCATTCAAAACACTGACGATTCGAATGTGACGAAATCTCCTGACAGCTTTTTGAAAATTTTAAGAAAAATCGTCATTTAGAAATACTCGAGCGCGTGAGATTTTCATACAGATGGTTAAGTTTGATGTCCTGGTCGTGCTGATCAATAATCTAAAGGGATTTTCTTAATCTGACGGTTAAAATTTTTTTTTATTGTTTCAGACGTAAATTTAACAATCTTTTGACATCTATTTTGTCCACAAGCACATACTTCATAATTTTGTCATTCATCGACTTGGTAGATATTAAACAAAATTTAATTCACAAAACTTAAAACGCAACAAGCCAGGGCGTTGTACATATAACACAACGAGTGCTGTGATCAGCTGTGATAGCGTAATGGCTGACGAGAAAAGTGTGAGAGAATGAGATATAGAGACAGAATGAAAGAGAGAGCCGCGGGAATCATACTTCCCTGCAACTGCACGCACAAAACTTTATTGACGATTTTTATTACTTTGGTTTGTGGAAATCGGCAGATTATATTTTCTCTATATCCCTAAATTATGTCCTTCAAAATATAAAAAATACTGACCGCGCTCGAAAATGTTTTTCACTAAGCGTATCGACGTTTCCTTCACTCCGAATTCCAATGTTATATACCCCAGTTATTGCAACGAATTTACTATTTATTGAATTTGAACTAAATGCTGATGAAATTAATAGAAGACAGTAGACATTTAATTGATAAAACGTGTTCAACGTTTGTTTTTAGACCGACTAGTGTTATTTTTATACATATTATTAGGCCAGTAAACTCATCAATTAAACTTTGGAACCAAGCACTGTTTGATCAGAATTTTAACCATTTAACCTCTGAGGAAGAGAATAAGAATGTTTTTATTTAAACAACAAATTTGGATTCTAAAGTAACTCAGTAGAATATCTTATCTTGATATACATCTTTTTTGGCATTAACTGAGCATACAAAGACAGCATGGTACCAAATTAGATTTTAAACCAGTTTAGAATACGCTCTGTGATTTGGCATTGCCAGACCGAAGTGATGACCTGAACGAAATTTAAAATAATTTAGAGTACCTGACGTTTTTTTTTTGAATATTTATGACCCTCGTACTCCCTTATGTCATGCTCAAGTCATCAGATTATTGAAACTAGCTACACCTTAATCTGATGCGATCGAGTATTTCCAACTATCGATTTTTTTTTTACTATTCTGATCGGTTGTCCTACAGGCACGGCCGTATATAGAAGACTTAGATTTTGTGGAGGTACTCAACCGGGTGCAAGGCATCCCTCATATGTTAATCTGTCGCGCTTGAGTAAATCCTAAAATCCCTTATTGAGCTCTCCTATTAATCATCGGTCGTTTATTATCATATCATATCGTATCAGTGACTGTAAGCATGTTAAGGGTTTTTTACTTAGATCATATAGGATTAGATGTAGCATCTAGAATAATTTATTTAGTAATGAAGGAGGAATAAGGTGCCCGACGATCTCTTATTGGTTCATTTAAATACGCGAGTAACATTTGACACAATTGACAGATATTTTTCCACAGGTAAATATACATAGGTGTGTGTCAAAAATGGCTAACAGGATATACGAACTGCTTATTGCTAAATAACTAATGTAATGAATAAATACAGAAATAGTCAAAAGAAACGTAAAGGCCGAGTTCCACCAAACTGGCCTAGCCCGGCGGCACTTGCGGCCTTGCTGCCGGCACAAAATGCCGCGGCTTACAGCGGCTTTGCCGCGAAATTAAATTTGACTCCACCAATCTCGGCAGGAGCATTTTAAATGTGCCGGTTTAAATAGTTGGTTGTTGTTCTTCATCCAAGAATGTTTGACGACGACGAAATTTTGTTATTAGGGTATATGGCCCTAAAAATTATTAACAAAAAAAAATAGGAAGCTTAGGTTTTGGATACGGCCTAGTTTAAACGAAAATTATGAAGCAAGTAAACTTTTAAATCAATTAAGAATGGATGATTGTGGTTTAGTACCTGGTCCTGGTCATACTATCAGAAGCTCTTTTCAGAATTATGTTAGGAAGACTACAACGGATTTTGAGGAACTAATTTGCTTAATTGGACCAACAATTGCTAAAAGTAACACAAACTACAGAGATGCTATTCTAGGCACAGCTGATTCATATGTTAACCAAAGCTACACTTTTAAAATACCAAAACAGTTGATTAGAGTTATTGTATCTGAAGTGTGCAGAGCAATAAGAGAAGAACTCATATATGCTTTTTTTTATTTTATTTATTTAATGATTAAAACAAACTTTCTTAACTGAAAACAACAAAAAAAAAAGGTTAAAATAAATAAGAAAATTAATTCTAAATCGTTTTTTTGTACTCCTTTACAGTGATAAAAAAAGGAAAATGAATCTTCAGCATGTTCTGGTGTTTCATGAACCGGGTCTTCTGACGTCAGATTCTTGGGTATTTTCCGTATTCAAATCTTTGCTATCCATTTTAATGTCACTTGTATATAACAAAAAAACTAACGTATCATTCTATTCAGTAAAATATTCAGATTTTTTTACTTCAATTTTTATTCGGCAAAAGCCGGCGGCACGTGCCGCCGGGCTAGGCCAGTTTGGTGGAGCCCCGCCTTAAGGATACATGATTAAATGACAAAACGAAGTTTGTTGAAAATTTTTAATTATAAATTTGTCTAGATATAAACAATGACTAAACCAAGAAATTAAAACTTTTTTAAAACAGCACGCTACTAATTCAGTAGCCCTTGGTGCGTCTCACCTCACCTTGCCAATCACCACAAGAACCAAACAAAATGTACAGAATGCTACGTCTAGCGAAGGTTTAATGCTCTAAGGTTTTCCAATATAATTATCTAGTTCCGATATTACTGAGTTTACTGATGACTATTGAAGGAAAATAACAGAACGCATAAGTGGTAGGGATGACGTTGGTTGGCGGCAATTATAAAAATGAATACCAGTTAGACTGTTTCCTAGTTGTGAACTAACTTTTGTGAATCTTAATGGAAATATGGAAAATTTTGTAATAGCTCTGGTAGATGATTTATTTGATTCTTCATCTGAGGAATCGAGTTCCAGCAGCAAGTGAAGAAGAAAGAACCAGATTTCGTTGATTTCATATTCCCCTACAGTTAACCCAAACATTTTCAACGTAAGAAAAAGTGAAACAATGGTATTACTGAACACAGCAAAAATCTAAACAACAGAACAATTATGTGTAACACTTAACCTTACTTTTTCATGATGTAGAGGGGAGACTGACGTCCACACGACCTTTTGCTGTCAGTAGCGAACAAGGTACATTTACAGAACGCGGAAAATGATGCCAGCATAAATCAGTAATTTCGGAACAATTGTGAACACTGACCAGTACTGTTTGGGAATATCGGAACGCGCTAAATAATCCAATATTCAGTATATTAATTATAGCACAGAAATGTAAGTTTATTACCGACTTTTTTTTAATTTGAATAATGAACAATTTTATTGCACAAATAATAAAATTTATTGGTCAAACAAAGTGTTAATTTAAAATGTTCTCTATGTTTTAATAATTTTATGTTTAAAACACGCATAATATTCCAGAAAAGAATAAAAAAATTGACAATAATATAAAGGCATTCTGCGTTTAAGTATTTAGATGATCCTTTCAAATGTAAATTTTTTTTATTGCGTTAAAATAGAAAGTGTAATTCGAAAATTTCGTGACGTTGTATAAAAAGCCGTAAATGTGCTCGGGATATTTACGTCTCACGTTCTTTTGTTAACTCGCATCTCAAGTACTAAAGTCTAGATGGCTCTTCATATGCAAATGTCACTTTTTTGAATATTCATTTATCTCATCGTTGGCGCTTGGCCAGAAGTTGATTAACTTTCTGATTTGTAATTTTTTCATCGTGCCAAAAATGGCTTACGCGAAAAAAATTAATATCCACCGAGTTTAGGATTAAATTTAAGAGATTTTTTTTAATTTTTATCACTTTATATTAAATAAAATATAACTTTTTGGGTTTTAAGCGTTTTAACATAATAAACCCACTTTTGTAACATCCTATATGAAAAATATTGTGTGTGCACAATCTCTGATGTCAGTTAGTTGATCTTTGGGGAATATGATGTTATCCCGATGCTCCAGTTCATCACTGCTTGCCACGTTAGATTTATTCAATGTATTTGGAATTTCGATGTCAAGCTCTGTCTGATATATGTTATTTTCTCTTACTGATGGTAATGTCAATCTTCTATCCCGCATTATACATATCTTATGATACCTTTGTACCTCTCTAACGTGCTAATCCAACAAGATAATGTAAGTCTTATCTTATCATTTTATTCTGTTTGGAAGTACGAGGGTAGGTTCAATTTTTCACAACGATTTTCTCAAGAAAATAAATTAGTAGGAAATAATGACAAAGTGAGACATTGCACAAAGAGCCTAGAGACACTAAAAAGTTATCAAAAATATATTTTTCTAAAACACATAATATGGGATGGAGACTTATTACTTATCCCGTAAACTTGTTGTCGTATATTCAACAACAAAATTTAACCCTAACAACAGAGGGATATCCTAGGTATGTTCTTTTTATGTACCGCGGTAGAAGGATATTATTTTGACAAAAGTTCATATCTTATCTTTTATAATAATATAAAGTATCTGATGTTTGTGGTGCTCTTTCAGTCTCGATTACAAAAAGAGAATCTATTTTTAATTTGTTTTTACAGATTGTCTTAAAATTTAATGTTTTACATTTTTTTTTAAACGAAATCTGGTAATTTATAAGATTTTTGTCTTATATTTACTTTATATGAACTTTTAGAGTTTTTTGGACCAAACGTTTTTTCCTGAAACAAGTCCTATTTGGTACAAGTTTTCTTTTGGCACAAGCTTTTGGTACCAGTTCATTTGTTGAAATAAGTTTTGGAACGAGCAAGTTTTTTTTCCTCCTTTGGGACCAGCGTTTCGACTGACGGATCCAAGAAACTTGAGAAAAAACTCGAAGACAAGCAAGAACCAAATTAAGTTTATTTTCCTTAAACCCACAAAAAGAAAGGACGGATTTTGAAATATATCATTGTTTTTTGTACATTATTGTTTCTAAATACATCAAAAAAAATCAATTATATTTCAAATTCTATTCGTGGAACGAACCCACAATAGAAAGAATTGAGCTTAAATCACATTTAATACTAATTTATCAACAAATTAAAGTAGCGTTTCACAATTTGTCGTAACTTGAAAGTAGATGTTCCTAAGTCATCCCTAGTACGTCCCTTGTCCCGATGACGGATATCCCAGGGACGTCCAAGTAGCAAATGAAGGACGTCCCTGGGATGTACTTGTGTTGTTAGGGTATTACGGGAAAGTGTATATTTCATCCCAGCCTGTCTCTAACAATTCAGTAGTAAATTATATTCTGTGCTGCCATATTTTACAATTTTATGAAAACTATATTTTACAGGTACTTCCAAAATAAAAAGTCTTCTTCTAAAATATTGTGCCAACATACTCGCAACACTATTATTTAAACATCTTCAATCTCATCGTACAAAAGTCCGTATTTCCTGATGTGTGGAAAATAGCTAGTCTGTCCTGTACTCAAAAGTGGAGATATCGAAAATTATCGATCAATATCTATTGTAAATGCTTAAGTTAACTGTTTTATTTCTATCAAACAACACAGATTCATGTGACAAAGATCCACTACTTTCAATCTAATAAAAATTTCACAGTACATAGTTGAAGGTGCAGATACAAGGTTAATGTCACATTTATGCTTCTCGTTGTATTGAAAAAATCATCGTTATTTAAACAAGGGGTAAGTTGCCGCTTGTAATGGTACTGACTTATATCAGATGTCTCTCAAGGGTCCTATTTTGGACGATTACTGCTTTTTTTATTCACTAATGATATTTCAACATAATATGCTTAGCAAGATGAAAAAAAGTAGCCAAAAATATATTTTTTCAAAAACAAAACATTGCTTGGAGACTCGATGGAGGGATTCTGAGTGTGCCTTTTGCTAGAATTTCAAATGCCTCGAAAAAAATTTCCACTTGCTAGAGCAGTGCAAACATCAACCTTTACGACTAGTCGATTCACATAGCTTTCATCTGATTTCGACTAATATTTACGAAGAGTGATTGTACATGTTCCTGTTCGGTGTTTAAAGTGAAATTATTAGTGAAGCACTCTTAAAGTAAGTATTTTAAAGTACGTATATTGAAAATTAATCAAACGGTGTGAAAATGATATAAATTGCTTCGAGTACAACTTGATGGCGGTAGGTGGTGGAACCCATCCACCATCATATCTTAGGGGGAAGCGGGTACCTCGCAATCAAATCAAAAACAGAGAGTAAGTTTTTGAAACTATGTATTGCGACAAAGTAGAGTTGGTCCGTTTAGAGAAGAACCCATTACGTCATACTTAACGCATCGACAACGCCTCCATTGTACGTTTTAGTATCAAATTAAAACTGGTACCAAGTAAATTATTTATAACTGTCAACTGTACAAAAAATTAATCAATAAAATTTATAAAAAAACAACAAAATCTGCCATATTATTTAAAAAATTTAAACATACTTCATTCTTTCTAAGTTATGGAAGGCAAAACAAAACTGCTTACATAATAATCGGAAGTATTTTTAATTGTTTATCAATTAAACTATTTGTACCCTGAATTTAAAGATTGTTGAAATTACTTCTTTAGAAAGAATACAAAAAATGAGTAATGGTTCAATGCCATCATAGACATCTTTGAACATTTTGATTATTCATCAGAGGACGTAAAGTATTAAAATTTGAAACTTTAAACTTTACAGCGTTTAAATTTTGTCAGCGCGCATCGTGACGTAATGGGTTCTTCTCTAAACGAGCCAACTCTACCACTGAATATATATTTTTGATTTTTGGTTTTTGAATAAATTGCTTCATTTGCGAAGCTGATCAGTAAACAAATTTGTGCGCTTAGCAGACTTCACGTAGACATACAAAAAATTCCAACAAGAGTTAACACTTTGGAAAAATTAACAAATTCGAGATTTCGACTTCAATATAGCGGACGAGATTTATGATTATTGACAGGTTCTATTTAAAATTGATATGTGGGGGTTTTTTGGTCAGAGATTATGAATTTTTTGTCAAAAATTAAAAAATTGAGATTGCGATTCAAAGATGGCGAACGAGATTTATGATTTTTGATCTATTCTTTTTTGTTTATTTATTGCGGTTGTAGCGATTTGTATTGTTGTAAAAATTTGAAAAATTTGTTCGTTATGGTGTTCGGATGTGCAGGAAACTAATTTTGAATGTTTTTAACCATAGATTTTTTATTATCTTCGTTATCTTTTTGTCGTTTGGTACCTAATGCGTTACTATAAAATGGATTTTAATTGGGTTTGAAATCGCATACTTTCTTTTATTGTTAAGACCTTTTGAGAAATTACAAAAATCATTCTATATTTACCTAATATAAAATGATAAATTACAATAAAATTAAATTCTGATTTAATTATTTCCTGATTAGGTAAAAAAATTATTCAGACTTCTTCTAATAATAATTTTTTCAACTACTTTCAATTCCCTCAGGTTTTCCATATAAGGGCGAACCATGGCTTTTTACAACATGAAAATAAGAATAGAAAAGGTCATATTTTCACAAAATCTGATGCGATACATCAAGCAAAAAAAATGGTAAGAAAAGGTTAAAATGTTCAAAAAAAAACGGTTATTTTTTGACAACGGTCATTTTTATCATAAGTTTAATTTAAAAAAAATTATAAACCGACAAAAACATAATTGATAAAATAATATTATTTCATTTTTAATTTATTTTTACATGCCCTTTATCCATTATTGGAAACTCAAGTAATACGAAATTTCATTCCGGTGAATAATGACTAACCGTGGCCTGTTTTTTGCGAAAATCAGTTAACCACCCGGTGTTGTATTACCTTGTAATACAATAGGTACCTAGTACACTCGTTAATTAATTATTTTTCACTGCAACATTCCTAAACGCTCATTAATATAAACAATTTTGGAGTGGCGTACAGGATCAAAAGGGTATGTCTGTTGTAGAATATAAAGGTTATTTTTGAACCTTGGGATTTACTGCACTATAGAAAATGTTGTTTTTTTTTAAGAGAATAAGCGTACAGATAATTTATGTACATTATAAAAACAATTTTTATTTTGGTAACTTAAAATATTATATAATTATTCTCAGATTTATCTTTAAGAAGATTGTTACATGGACGTATTTAAGGCCAAATAGCCTTCAAAGTGAAAAGACGATTAAAGCGGTGCTTGATTTTTAAAATTCGACTGGTTACCTTCGAACCTCTATTTATTCGGAATTTTGGTTAATTAAATCGTCTTAATGTTCAGTAAACATAGACGACTATGTCTGGGAAAATATTGAAATTAGATGAATTTTTTAATTTATCTTTTATTAGTACTTTCTAAATTATTGTCCATTTTATTTCTCAATTTTTATTAAGATTTCTAAATTTAAATTATTATTAATGTACACTGTATATAATATTTATTATTTTAGGTTGTTCTTGTTTATTAATGCATTTTATTAGATCTGCATAATCTTACATTATTACATTCTATGCATCATTATACAAGAGTTCTGAGAAAATAAATAAAACACTTGTTGTAATTGTTTATTTAATTTTTTATTTTTATTCCAATTTAGTTTAAAAAATTATTGTTTTATATATATAAAAAAAATGAAACCATGCATTGCTAGGTAATTTTGCTATTTCTTTTTTAATCACCATAAAATTTCATTTATATATTAGTGAACCCTTTTTTAGTATAAATAAAGATATGGAAAGAGAACCGAGACGCAGGTTGGTGGACTTTCTAAGGAATGGGCACAGTTATCCGCAGATTTTTCAACCTGTCCAAAAGAACTGGCAACCAGAAATCTGTGAGAATATATACAGGGTGTTCCAACATAAAATGTATACAGGGGGCACCAAAGCGAATTTAAAACCCCCACTGAAGGTTGGTCCAATGTCATTTTTTACCGAGGTACAGGGTTTAATGAATTTTGGCTAAAACTTCTTTCGCAAATATTTCTGAAACCACCTTGTATATTTTATTCATATTTGGTACTTATGATTTACAAATGTTACTTGAAACAACAAATTTATAATCAATAAATTAATTCCAGGTCCGTACTCAAAAAAATCATTTTATTTTATTTGGGTCCAACAACACCCTGTATATCAAAATTTTTAAAAAAAAATTAAAATAATCGAAAAGCTCATAAAAAACTGATTCTTTTCCCAAATTTTCAAGAATACCACACTCAATGTGTTCTTATTTCTACAGCATAATTTTGATTTTCACAATTCATTGAGTTATAAATTTTTATTTTGGAAAATTAATCAAAAATAATAATTCCATTGAGATATCTGTAAAATTTTAATATTGTTCTTAAAATGATATGTTTAATTTATCAAAACTATCGTTTTTAATCAACCATTCACATTAAATGGAGCAATTCCAGATCCGTATTCAAAAATTATTCTTTTATTTAAAGTTACCAATATTAACGCCCTGTATATTAAATTTTCAGAGGAAGAAGCACTTGAAAAAGTCTGAATAATTAAGTTTGTGTTATTTTTATTTGTAATTTTGTTTTATAAGAATCTGTAAAATGTAAAAACTAGTATAACTTCGCAAATTTAATTATTCACACTTTTTCGAGTGCCTCTTACTTTCAAAGTTTAATATACAGGGCATTAATAAATAAATTTAAATAAAATAATAATTTCTGAATACGGGCCTGGAATTGCTCTATTCAATGTAAATGGTTGATTAAAAACGATAGTTTTGATAAATTAAATATATCATTTTAAGAACAGTATTGAAATTTTACAGATCGCTCAACGGAATTATTATTTTTGATTAATTTTGCAAAAAACTCAATGAATTGTAAAAATCAAAATTGTGCTGTAATAACACAGTGAGAGTGGAATTTTTGAAAATTTGTTCCATTTAACCGACGTCGTATCTCTTACGCCACCCTGTATATGGTGTAGTTTGACCAAAATAAAATAGAATGATTTTTTTGAGTATGGACCTTTAATTAATTTCTGGATTATATGTTGGTTGTTTCGAGTAACATTTGTGAAACATAAGTGCCAAATATGAAAAAGATATAAAGGTGATTTCAGAAACATGGGCGAAAGAAATTTAGTCTAAAATTCATTATCTCGGCGAAAAATGACAATTGGACCAACCTTCAGTGGGGTTTTTAGATTCACTTTGGTGTCCCCTATCTGTTTATAACGTATGTACATTTTATGTTGGAACACCTATTCCTAAGTGCTGCAGAATCAGTAAAAAACTGCAAAGGGAAAAACAAGGATGTATTGGGTCCATGAGAAATAAAAATGATGAGTATGACAACACTGAGAAGAAGACATGTTGCATATTTAATCAAACAGGAATGAAGTGGTCACTGTAGCAAGGCCTACAAAACAGGACTGGATTTTGGCAACCAAAGTTGGTAACAGAACCAAACTTGTACTCACACAAGAGAACCGGAAGACATATACCGGGACCTTCTTCAGAAGACACAGGAGGAACTAGAATACCAGCTGTGGTAACTATTTCGTGCGAGCCTGGCATTGGAGTATGTGCCAGCAAAATAAAGGTCTACAAGAGTTGTCTTCATACCTAAACCTGATAAAGCATACTACTACTACAAGTTTCCAATCAAAACCATTACAAATGTACTTAAGGCTGTAGGAGAAATTTAATGCATTGTATATAGATATAAAGGACCACGCACCGCATCAATGGAAAATTGGCTTTAGGTGAATTTGCTCAATTTTTTTTATACTGTAGGACTCACGGTGCTAAATTCAACGGTTTAAACTATAAAAGGTGCAAAAGTTGACTTTTCCAAAATTTCAATGTGAAAATACTTTTTCGAATATACAAACAAAATCAACTATGCACCTATTATTCATATAGCCGATACAAATACACTTTAGAGTATAATAATTCCTGCACACACCAACCGTCTACAGGGTGAGTCCAAAGATAGCAAGTTTCTCACTGATTTATAAAAAATTGAGCGGTGGAATTTCATTGATTTAGAGATATTTTTGTTTTCCATTTAATAATATTGGCAACTCCTAAATCAGACTGATATATTATATACAATATGTTCTTTTCCTCATGAAACCGCGCCGGTCCTGTTTATTGACATCTTGTAAATATTATGTCAGTCTGATTTAGGAGATGACAATATCATCAATTGAAATTGATATTGGTATCCTGCAAAATATTTTGTAAATGAATGAAATTTTACCGCTCAATTTTTTAAAATCACTGAAAATCTTGCTATCTTTGAACTCACCCTGTATAACGTTGGTGTTTGCAGCAATTATTATACTTTATAGTGTATTAGTATCGGCTATATGAATAATTGATTTTGTTTGTGTATTAGAAAAAGTATCCCCATTAGGAAAAGTCAACTACAGCACCCTGTATAATCTGTATAAATCATCGAAAGCTAATTTTCCATTGATGCGATGCGTGGTCCTTTGAGTTTTGTATTTGTAACTGTCAAATATTATTATTATTGTCACTAAAGAATATAATTGTCACATTTAAAAAGTTATTTCATACTTTCACATTAATTGAAGTTTTTAAGTTCATTTACCCCCGGAAATAGAGTAAGCTGGTGAAACATAGATCTTCTTCGCCATTAAACTTTATATTATTGAAATATGTGTACAGACTTATTTATTTGACTCATTTTATAAATTTACTCTATTACCACTGTAACGAGGCCGGCCCTGTCTGATGGAATGTATACAGAATATAAGTGACTCATCGAAACAGCTGCCGGAACATATAGACGCAAAGGGATATCTCTCGATTGCTTTGAAAACGAAGTGAGCGATCAGCAGATCGCGCAAAAATACTAGAACGGGCAAAATATATATAAATAGGGCGAAAAGGACCAACCAGTTGAATTTTTTATATCGTGTTAGATAAATTAATATATTTTGTTTATAGTTATTCAAGCGAACCCCAAGTACGAATATATTACACACATTTGAAGAATAATCTTAGTAATGTATATATAATTTTCGTTATAGTTAAATAAGAAGGTTGGAAGAAAAGTTCGAATCAACTATTTAAAATAATTTTGAAACGGAACGGACGGCTCTGAAATTTCGATTTTGCCTTTCGAACGATTGGGAGAAGCGATTTGATTTAACGATTTGTAAAGTATTGGGTGTCTCACTTGGTTTAATTATAGTGTTCAGAGCCTCATTATAAAAGCATCATATTGACTAACGAAATTTGCAGCAAAAAGGTACAAAAACAAAGTTTTTTTTTGTTAAATAACAAAATTAATTTCTACTCTATTTTAATTATGTTAATAGTGGTCTATTTCTTTCGGGCAAAATATCAAGTAAAAAGGTTAAATGTTGAAATGTTAAAATACATGGGAAGAATAGCCGTAGTCAACTTCGGCTTTTAAATATTTATCATCAAAAGATAGTGTAAAAGAAATACCAGATTATATATTTGCACAAATGGAAGCATTCATCTTAAAGTTATACGACCCCATAAAGGTCAAAGAATTAAGAAAAATGCAGTGGTCATAGACATTTCTCAATGTGTGCACCAACAAAAGGAAGCCTTATTGAGCAGCATTGAAGAACAGCTTACCAAGCTAGCCTAATGTAGGATCGGTTCTTAATTTATGATGAAGAACCTCCGTCGCCTGAAGGATGGGGCTGGACATTAAAAACAATTCCTTGGGAGTCCAAATGGAGAAAATAACCCCAAATTTGGCCTGCTCTAAGGGGGCTTAAAAAGTGTGGATGTAGAGGGCAGCGGGCCCATGATCGTCGTAGATATCTTTAATTTTATGTTATAGGATTTTTATCATTTTAATGTATATTACTCTCTTTCAGTTATAAAAACTGAAGCGCTAGATATTTTTATTGCAAAGTCTGCAAACATGTCTATTTTGGAGAAATCGCGGTATCGGGTGTCCTATAGGTCCACAAGGGTGGCTTATCAGATAAAATTTCTTAAAATGTCTTCTTTTATAAGTTTCCAAATTTTATGCTTGTATCACAAATTGTCGTTTTTTTTTTCGAGAGAAACGAGATAAAAAAGGCTATCACGTACACGGTGCTTGTGGCCCTAGACATGAACAAAGCATTCGACTCAGTTTGCCATAACAGGCTTACGTATGAGATGCTTGAGAGTGGCATACCCATACACATTAAATAAGTAATACAATCCTACTTAAAAAACATAAAATTATATGTAAAGTTAAACGACATTGCGGAAGGGCCATATGATATACAAGCGGGCGTACCACAGGGTCTCCTACAGCTGTAGTAGTTCTCCTTTATTTAAATGAAAACAAGATATCACGAAATGAAAAGAAAACGAAAACGATAAAACAAGAAACAAAGTAAAAATAATTCAAAACCACAAAATCAACAATCACGAAATAGTGCATGTTGCGGACCTGTCGGTCCTTTGGGAATCATACTCGTACATGCAAAAAAATTTTCAATGCACTTTAACACTTTATTAACATAAAATACTTTATATAAAAATGTATGTGTCGTTTGACTTGACTCAACGCGACTCTACTCATCAATTTATCGAACTGAACTCCTTCTGCCTCACCGCATTATCCCTTCCCCCTCCTGCTTTATGAGAAGGCGCGAAATTTTAAATTTAAATAATATCGGCCTTAACAGTGCCGAAATGCACAGTAAAATATCTTGGCTTTCATCTCGATATGGGACTGACTTACAGAGAGCAAGTCAAACAACTACGAGCAAGGGCGCTATCACTTGCTAGAATGCTCTATCCTATGATATGCAGGCATGGTAGGATGAACATAAAGAACAAATTACTACTTTATAAACAGAGTATTAGACCTGCAATGATATATGCCTTCTGCTATGCACCAGACACAACGTTCAAATCACTCCAAATAGTACAAAACAGGTGTCTGCGCATCGTTCTAAATGAACCAAGGACAACTAGAATAGTGGACCTTATGAACGAGCAAGAATTCCAGTGTTAGGGAAATTTATTACAGAAAAGCAAATAGTTTTTTTTAACTAAAAACTGTCCAATAACCACTATTTTTCACCCAATTTTTAAATTTTTTGATTTAAAATTTTGTCAAAGTAAATTTCAATAAATCTAATAGGTTATCCATTTCTCAAATGTGGTCTAATTCTTAATAGAAATAAAACTCCAAGTCATGTACCACATATATTCATAAAAAACAAAGTTTTAGAGGGCAACTGGTTTCGGCTGATGAGCCATTTTCAGGCATGGAAACAAAATTACCCAGTTGGACAAACAATTTTTTTATACATTCCATTAATTAAAACTTACCATATACAATAATAAACATAATTAAATCAAAACAAGTCCATAACAAAATTAATTCATATTGGTTTAAGGGAATTAGGGTTGAGATATGGGGGTACATGAAATTAATTGTAAAAAAATTTATAAAAAAGTGGAAAAAATTAGAAGTGTGTAAAAAACAATTTTACAATTTTAGAGGTCATATGATACTTTCTTCGGGAGGAAGAACAGCAATATTTTTTTACTAAAATTACCCTATTATCTCAGTTTGTTAAAAAACCATTTTTAAGCTGGTAAAACCTCATATTTTAAAATCTTGGATCCCAAAATGTACTGATATTAAGAAATGTTTTGTTAATCGTTTTTGGTTCCCATATAATTTTTTGTACTACCGTTTACTAAAATTGTCTAATTATCTCAGTTTGTTACTTAAACTGTTCAAAAAGAAGTTTTAAAAATTTTTTAAAACTAAAAATTGTCCAATTTTTTCGTTTGTCACCAAAACTGTTCAAAAACCATTTTTAAGCTGGAAAACCTAATATTTTTAAATCTTGGATCTAAAAATGTACTGATAAGAAATGTTTTGCTGTTCTCTAGTTCCACTAAACGTTTTTGGATCCAACAGAATTTTTTACGTACTACCGTTTACTATAATTGTCTAATTATCTAAGTTTGTCGCTTAAACTATTCGAAAAGCACTTTTAGACATTTTTTAAACTAAAAATTGTCCAATTGTATTCGATTATGACTAGACCTACAGACAGACAAACAAACAGGAAAAACTATCTAAGTGAAATAGTATACTGACAAATTCAAAAATTAACTATCTTTCTACACAGGACAAACAAAATAGTACAATAATATCATATATGGTAAGGAATGGAGAACCATATACGGATTGAGGTATAGGGCCTAAGATGTAGCCTCGTCGTTACACATCTTTTAGTTACACCTTGAAATGTTGAAATAATTGTTAAATAAAATAAAGTAAAGGACTGTAGATAGATACTATTAGAATATTGTTGGTGGGTTATGTATATCAAAATATTGTATATTAATTAAGAGAAACTTGTGACAAAAAAATGTCATAACAGAATAGAATGAATTTTTCGACAGGTTTTCGTATTTTTTAAAGTTCCATTATATTTTTTGTTTTCTAGAAAAAATTTCTAACAACCAACGTTGTCAGATTTGTCTTCTTTTTTTTTCAGCCAATAAGATAATAAATCCCGGAAATAATATAGAGGGGCCAACCAAATTTTAACACATTTTGAAAAACCCTGTAAATTTAAAATTTTGAGCTCTTCTGAATTATTTATTTTTCGATGTAAACGTAATCAGGAAAAGGTCAACTTTTGTTCACCCCTTTGTTTTTCAAAAAATTCCTAATTTTTTATAATTAAAGTATGCGTTTTCTGACTTAAACGAAGTTTGTAAAAATCTGCTTTTGGAGGTATTTCAGAACAGAATATTTGTTTCGACAAATTGTTTCGGCGGATTCTGATAAAATTTAAATGTAAATCTGACAGAATAACATAGTTCTGAGAACAAATTAACCTAAACTGACCAAGAAAATGAATTATAAAACGAAGAAAAATTTCAATATGAATACAATGCCAACGCAAAATTTACCATATCATAAATATTAAATACAATTTATGCCATTAGGATGCCAAAAATTTTCTACATAAATCTCGCAATATTTTTGATAATATTCAAATTAACACGACTTTTGAAATTCTTAAAGGTACAACGTATTAAGTAAAATCATTAAAAGTGGAAATTCAAACACAGGTTATAACATATATACTGGCGAATTTTTTACTGGTGTATTAATCTGAGAGTAGATTTTCTCTCGACGGAGATTTGTTGCCATCGTGCCGCCCCCTCATCGCCGCCCCATGCGGAGAGGATGATATGCTCAAAACGCAATCATACTTTATTCATATTACAATTACAAAACTCGCAGCACAATTGCTTGCTAAATATTTTGCCACAGACAAAGAGAAACGGATATTATCGCGGGGACTGTCCCATATATTTTTTTAAAATTGTCATAATATTTTCTGCCAATTTATTATCCCGACCAAATGCAGAAACGTGACAAGTGACAAATTGTATAGAAAACTATGTCGAAGTCTAATTTCTGAAACACACTAGAAAAAATTTAAATATTTAGTGCAAAGGAAAGAGATAAAGAAAAGATATAAAAAAGGATATCTAAACAATTATTACAAAGTAACAAAGCAGATACAGGGTGTCAAAAAATAAATATTTATAATGGTCAGTAATGTTAGAGGGCACTTAAGTAAATATTTTATAAAAAAATAGTGTCTTTTAACATTTCCTCAGAATTAGAAATATTTATTCTGTAACACCCTGTATATAAAACTCTTAAAACCTTAAGGTACTTCGTTCACGTAAAGAGTACTTATGCTTGTTTTTTCTATCGTGTAAGCCAATTATTATAAAACCCGATTTCTATTTTTTTTTGATAATCTAAACACATAGGGCTAAATCCAGACCTGCTGGAGAGATTACATTTTATAATATTCGTTAGAGAGAAGTGGTTTGAGTTTCATTAATTTTTGTTTTCTTTAATAAATACTTTGCGAGAATGTTTCTACCAATCCGGTTTTTTTTTATTTTTATGGAGAGTGTATGAATTCTGTTTTTAGAGATTAACTCTTGACATAACAGTTGAATAAAATTTCATTTTTAGAAGGAGTTTATAAAAACAATTCGACACTCAAACGGATATCCGTCGAAATGAAAATTTTGTTAAGAGCATAGTCTAGTCAACAAGTGCTTTTTGGGTCAAACTTTTCTTCGCCTCCGAAAAATGTGCACGAGGTGTCATTCGATTCGGAATAGCGTGTAGATGATTTTTGAAAAAATTCAAGACCCGCTTGCAAAAATTGCAAAGTTATAAACAATTAACTGACAAATAAAAATGGGGTTTTTTTTTTGCAAATATCTCAAAAAATATTTGACATTTTGTGTTGAAAATACTTCCGGCCTGCGTAAGCGCTGCCCACTTTGGACTTTTAATGAACAAATATTATTTAAACTTATTAAATATGAAAATTAAGCATTGAAAAAATTCAGGCATCTACTGGATAGATTTATGAACAAAAATTTTTTTCCGCGATTTTTCTATTATCCATTAGTTAATTAACAATTTTTTCCTTCTTGAACATGAACATTGTAAATATAGTAAAATAGTGCTGACATAAAACATAAGAAAATAATACATACATAATATGTTATATAAATCAGTAGTGACACTTCCTAAACAGACCATAGAGTATAATAATAGAATAATACAGAAAATAAATAAAATATTGCACAATACATTTAAATATTGAATTTAAGTAAATTAGCTAATCTAAGTGTTCTAGGAATGAAAGTGTTAAAAACATACTTGTAGCGGTGAAAAAAACCAATGGATTTTATTTATTTTTCTGTTTTTTCTGATTGTTTTTATTTTTTCTATTTTTTTCTCATTATTCTCTTTTTCTTCTCTTTTATAGTTTTTTCTGATTTTTCTTATTCCTCTTATTTTTTTGCGATTATTTGCCATTTTTTTGGGGATTTGGTTGCGATTTGTTTTGCGATTTTTTGCGATTTATTTCAATGTTTTTATGGTTACAGTTGTTTCCGGTTTTTCGGTTTTTTGCGATATTTTTCGATTTTTCGTTTTTGTTTCTCATTTTTTATTTTTTTCTCGGTTTTTTCTTTGAATTTTTTTTCTGATTTTTTCTGAATGTTCCTCATTTTTATTTCTTTCGTTTTCTATTTTTTCTCATATTTCTTATTCATCTGAATTTTTGGGATTATTTGCGTTTTTTTTGCAATTTTTTTGGGATTTTGTTGCTTTTTTTTGGTTTTATAGTTTTTTTATTTTTCTGTATTATACAATTTTACTTTTGATTTTTTCCCCAATATTTGCTGATTTTTCTCTCAATCTTTTTCAAAGTTTTCTGTTTTTTTTTTCTTATTTTTCCATTTTTTCTGGGTTTTTCTGATTTTTCCGATTCTTCTAATCTTTTCACGTTTTTTCCTCATTTTTATGACTTTCTATTTCTTTTCTCATTTTTTCAGTTTTTTTCTAATCTTTCCTCATTGTTCTGTTTATTTCTATTTTTTTTTGTGTTCTAATTTTTTTCATTTTTTCTTATTCCTCTGTTATTTTTTTTTCGATTTTTCGGTTTTTTCGTTTTTTTTTCTCATTTTTATGATTTTTTTTTGTTGTTTTTTGATTTTTTGTTGTTTTTGTTTTTTTTATTTTTTCAAATTCTTTCAGGTTTTCTCTCATTTTGTCTCATTCTTCTTAATATTCTGGTTTTTTCGATTTTTGTCGATTTCCCACGATTTTATGTCGTATGGCCAGAGCATAAAAACGTAATGTAAAAAATACAGAGTGTTCCATTTAAAATAATATAACTATGGTGCAATCTTTTAAATCAAAATAATTTAAGATTGTACCTGGAGTAAACCAATTTTACACTATCTGACCATTTTCAAAATAAAGACCGACAAGACGCGTATATGATGAAACACTCTGTATATTTCATTATAGGGTTTTAAATAGAGATCAACAAAGTATAATTATTTTTTAAACATTTTTTTAACTGTATAGGTTGGTGTATTTATATTGATATTTGAAGCTCAAATGTAATTTGTTCTTTCCATATAATATAGGGCTAAACTAACTTAAACTTAGTATCATTTAAAATTACCAAAACAGTATTACTTTTAAAACTCTGTAGACAATTTAAACTTTACCATTTTTTTAATTTTAGGAACACAAACAACATATAAAATTTTATTAACTTCCACCGAGGGCCAATTTCTTAACATTCTGTGCGGAGTTCTTTATCATTTTCTCAAAGTCATTTCGAGACCATTGCCTGATATCGTGTTTTTCTTCGCCAACACTTAGAATGGCTTCAAATGATGTGATTAAATTTTCTTCTTCCATAGTATAAAATAATGACCTGATGGTTTGTGACCGAAACTAGTTGTTTTTCTAATTCAATTAAAACATTTTGTGCTACCAGACTTTGTGCTTTATTTTTAGTGAATCTGGTAACGGTGGTAAATGTTTTTCACTGTTAATCATACAGAAAGAAAATATATGTGTAAAATTTTATGGCCTTTTTGTTTGTAAAAAGACAAAAAATGTGTTATTTTTAATTAAGCAAAAAACACTACAAATGGTTTTTTTCCAATGAATCATCATAGAATTAAACTAGCTCGAAGGGCGGCTCAATGGGCCTGTTCTCGCCTGTGTATATGACATCATATGGTTAAAAAAATGCAAAATTAATAAAAATTCAAAGTTGATTTCCCATACATCTAAACACCATAACAATTTTTTTTGCAACGATTTTTTTCATCAACAATACAAATCGCTACAACCGTAAGAAACAATCAAACAAACAAAAAAGTATAAAATAAATCAAAATTAAAACTGATTTTTCTTAAAAAAAAACATAAAAACACTGATATTTAAACTTTAAAAACACTGAATGTTCCAGTTTTTCGTATTTAACCGAAGTATAAAGTATCTTTTACAATTAAAAAGATCAATATTTTAGATCTAAAAATGTCTCACTCTGTATAACGTTTATTTGCAACTTTTTTCTACATTAATATGACCAGTAGATCAATAGTACGAGATTGTTCATTCTCCAGTTTTTTCTCCAAAATGGTTAATTATTCTTAATTTAGATTAAAAATTATTTTTGTCTTTTTTTGTCGTTTTTCATACCGGTTGACCCACTTATTAATCAAATAGTTTTGGCAATAGAAACATATGCGGTTTTTAACAGTTTTATTGAAATTTATAATAAAAAAAATTCTCAATAGTGGGATCTTCTATCGTACTTCCGGTTTAACCGGAAATTAACACTGTGATTTTGAGGGATAGGACAACTTTATTATTTGACAATAAGAATACACTGTATATTTTCAGTCAGACATAAAGCTCAATCTTTAAGGTAACATTATTGAGAAAAAACATAAATTTCAAAAAAACTGGTGAAAACCGTTTCTATTCCGAAAATTATTTGAGAAATAAGCGATCAAAACCTCGAAACGTTAAGTCGGACACCCGGTATTTGTTAACGCACGTATACTTTTTTATTTTTGTCTCTGAGTAAAGATTTACTTGCACCTCTCTCCTTACGGTCAAATTGTACGTCGCGGTATTTTCAAAAGATTGACAATAAGTAGTTTAATAACGTTATTACAAATTTTACAACTTGTCTTGTTTACTATTATATTTCTGTTTTTCGAAATTGGTTACGGTTTCATTTAAGAAAGCAGGTATAGCTTGTATTAAGTGACAAATATTTATATTATTGTATTAATTTGGTTTCAATTGATAATTGGGTCATGATGAAGAGAAAGAAGTTACTTATTACTGTGATAGTTAAACTATATTAATTGTATCGCGTACGGCACTGGACCAGAATTATCTTAAAATTATTAAAGGCAACCTTCTTTCGAATTTAAGATCAAGCTCGATCAGTTAAATATCCGCCCGTCAGATGGAAACAGTCGCGTAGTAGAAAACCTTACAGTATATCACGATTCAATCCGTTGTCATCAGTTTGAGTTGGAGCTCGAGCCGAATACTGGTTCAGAGACCTTAGTTCGAGCCGACAGCCGAGTACTGATACCTTTAGAGATAGGTCGAGCTGAAAAGTTCAATTATACCGGAACCGTCAATCCGACCGACAATCCTGGAAAACGCGCCTGTAGCGTCCGACACATCATCGATTACAGAACCGTGTTGCACCCTGTTTCTCGACGAGAGTATAAATACAAGTTTTTATTTAATGAATTTTTCTTAACATCCCAGCAGCGAATAGCGGTGTTCAAGCTATTAGGGTAAGTAAAGCCCGCCATTCAGGTCGCTACTGATTTTGTCGATACAATAACAACTCCTGGAGTATTTTTTTCTCCACTGACGCTGCCCGAGGCAATCCGAAACCTGAACCAAAGCGCCAAAAGGCTGAGTAGCAACGCAAAGAGCGTTACAATGATGAATATTAGAAAGCTCTGGAGTTCGGTCGTCTGATGGGTAACTTTAAGGCTTCTATGAAGAAGTAAGTGGGTCGAAACTAATTTTACTTACCAAAATATAAATAAATAAAAGAGCGCCAAAAATCGAGAACCATCGATAAAAATATTTTTCATAGTACAATATGAAACACCAGAATCGGAAAGCTAACAAGTATTGAAAAACTATTAACAGTTTTTAAAATGATATTTGTATATTGACAAATTTTACACAGAAACATAAGAAAAATCAATTGACAGAAATTAATGATCGCGATGTCATAAATATTTAATTTCTCAACATTAAATTAATAACAATTTTAAATTACCAAGTATTCCGTCTCTTAATAGGTACTAGAAGATAATTAAGCTGTAAGAGCATTAATTCTAGTCTTACACTGTTTTCTATCTATATAAAAAGCCGAAATAGATTCGCTATTGAATAGTGAAAAATATGGCTATAGTATATATTTGTTTAAAATCATAAGAATTTATTTTATTTTATTTTCGAGCGCCCTATGGCCCTTATGAATCTCTCAACAAACGCATATTTTTTAAAAATTCAAATGAAAATATATTTTAATAAATCCTTACCTGGACAATCTGCTTCGTCCGCATTATCGAGACAATCTCTACTTCCATCGCACTTCCTCGAAAGCGGCAAACACTGGTCGTCGCACGCAAATTCATTAACATTACACTCTGTAATAAAAAATAAAGTATATGAAAAAATTACTTTATTATAAAGTAATAAAAATAAATTGAAGATCATCTAGTGGCAAACGCCTGAACAAAACGAATCCACACTCTCATATCGATTTTTATACTACAGCGATCTGTGTTCTCTATTTTAAAATAATTTGAGCATTACTTACGCGGAGGCGCTGTTTAACACATAAAAATTAAAAAAAAATACCTAAATATACATTAAGGGTGGGTCATATGAGATAAAAAATTAAATTTAAAAAAGGTAGATTCCATTAACTGCGTTTCAAAGTAAAATATTTTTAATTTTGAAGGTTTTCCATATACAAATGTTGATTTATTTAATTGATTGACCCTTTCCCTATTATATTTTAACCCCTACACATGCACTCAACCGAGTTAAATCGGTTTCAAAAAATTAAATATTTTCGGCATATCCGAGTAAAGTCGTTCTGTTATGTACAGAATTATTAATTATAAATTACCCACTCTTATCGTCGTTATTATTGTATATAATCCTAAAATCATGAAATTACCTCAACAACAGCAGCAAAAAGGACGAGAAAGGTCGAAATTAGTAAGGACAGGTAACCCAAAAAAAAAGTATCAACCAACATGATGATGTCTTTCTTTCCAAAGTTCTGTTGAAACACGCACTTTCAAAGCTAGAAAGTCACGAATGGTTTAATTCAATAACAGATGAAATAAAATCGATTATTAAAAACAATACTTGGAAGCTTGTTAATTGTCCAGAATATTAAAAAAAAAATAGTGTCGAGGAATAAATACAAGTCGACAAAAGCTCATTTGGTGACTCTTAAGTAGCACCCAGCAGAGTTATTCTACTAAGGAACTATAAAACGGGCTATAAGTTTAGTATACTGAACATGTAGACCGTATATTATAGTCCTGCCAGATTCCACTTTTCTAAGAAAGAGTCCGGCTATAAATTTAATTGGCTACACGTAGAGTACTAGAATAGTAGTCTATGGGATTTGACAACGTTGTTTTCTGTGAACAAAAATAATAAGAAGAGTTTACTTATTTTTTTTAGGCTGACTTCTTTACTAGATTTTTGTGGTTTGTTATTTCTTTACTAAAGTTTAATGGTTTGTTTATTTAATTTACTTTATTTGGTCTATTTTTTATAATTTAATATTAATTATCAGAAAATAAATATTACACAACAGATTTGGGCAATCGTGTAGTTTGTGTAGCGCAAATAATAAATAATGTGACAGCAGCACAGAAGTTAAGAACTCTCTCACCCTCTAGCTCTAATATTATAAAACATATTTATTTTCTGTTAATATTAAAAAAAAAGATTAGCAAAGGTGGAAGAATTCTAACTTCTCTGCTACTGTCGCTATTATTTTTCTACAGATTTGGTGCATAATATTTTTATATTCTCACAGAGAATATTTTCCCAAAATATTCCCATGAATAATTATTAAAATTCAATATTTAAATATCGCCTTGTGCAGTTCATTAGTTCATTGGTTCATTGAACGAGTTTGTTTTTATTATTGCAGAAATGTATTAGATATAAATACGGAGAGATTTTGTTTTGAAAAGTCAGTCAAGAAAACCTTTAGACTCTTGGTCGGAGGCTTTGGCCTTTTGGCTGTCAACCACCCCACTTGCAGATCGTGACAATATTAGGGAGAAAATAGAAAATACATAATAAAAAAAGATTTATGAATCATGAGAAAATCACATTAATTTTATTCACAACTCACCACAACACCAAATACTTACAGATGAAACAAAAATAATTGGTTATGTGTGCTTCTAGCATACTAAAATTTTTAATAGGCACCTCATTTGGTGCTTATAAGAATAGACTACAGTATAGTCCTGATATGTAGACTGCAAGGGGTGCTAGAAGCTTAATAAAATTCGAAAAAGCTCCGCTTTGAAGTTAGCAACACATCAAGATCATGTTCAAAATTAAACTTGTAGTCGGGCTATAAATTTAGTAGAATAACTCTGCAGGTATACATTTTAATGAAACATTTTCATCGGTTACATTTTCTTAACAGTATATTTTAAAATGAAAATTTACCAATTTGACCTAAAAACAGCTTACCGAAACGGTGAATTGGAATAACAAATAAACATAAAACCTGCAAAATATTTGTATAAAATTGTCGAAAATTTAATTAAAATAAAAAAATGTTATAATTAAATATATACAAACGCACAAGAAACCTTTAAAGAACTGTGTACCAAGAACAAATACTACGTTTGTCGTCCTAAACTATAGGGAATTCAACGTGTTACAGAGAGAGGTATAGGAAATTTAGTGTGACCCCACTGCTCGGTCAGCATCCTCTGGTAGTGCTGTCAGACCTGACGCATCTGACGGAGCTGAAGTACTGCGCTCTCTCTTTCTGACACGCGGAATTTTCTATACCTCTCTCTAACACGTTGAATTTCCTATAGTTGCGGTAGAACGAATGTAGACTATTTACTAACAAAATATATCTTATAACACTGAGAAAGAAGTAGGTATAAGAACTTAGTCCTAAAAAAATTGATTCGTTCCTACTAATGCCGATCCTTATATATCTTATAAGAACAATGAATTTCGTGAAAATTTTCTTGCTATAGGAATTTATGTAGATGACATATTTATAACTTCGGAAATTCAGAAATGATCAAGGAATTTGAAAGTTATTTGAAATCAAAATCATGTTTGTATTAACTTTCAAAATACAATTGAAATGTTTCGAAATAAATTTTAAAATGATACTACCCTATCTAAATTTCACCTAATAGAAAAAATAATTTAAATTAGTATGTTACACGCCGTCTATTTGTAAATTGCCTAATTTCAAACATTCATGGCATATATATAAATTTGTTCTGATAAATTAGATTCCTACCAATTGGAGTAAGAACTGTACATTGTGGCCAGAGAAAAAACCTTCACACAATGGGGTTCTTCCAAGGGGACCCTATATATGCAGATTGTGTGCCAATAAGGATGAAACGGCCATCCACGTGATATTTGAATATGAGGATCTGCGGAAGGCCAAAAAAACCTAGCTATTATCTCACCAGATGTGACATGGCGAAGAGGCTCTTAAACCTTAACTATGCTGCAGTGTTGGGACACTTAACCCGGCCTGTACATTAGCTTCTCAACCAATTAAGTCTATAATAATGACTAAAAAAAGTCGGAAATATATGCCATCTAGAATTTAGTGTCAGGAATTATTAGATATATGTGCAGAAAAATTCCTTAGTGGTGGGTGTTATTTCATCCCAGAACAAACCACATTGACAACCGATATTATTTTATCCCTGTTGCTTCAAACAAAATAGTTAGGGATTGCCATAGATAAATAAAAATGGGAATGCATAGATCCAAACATCAGAACTGTGCGTCAAGAGTTGGGATTGGTTAACGTCAAATACGTTTCGAGGAACCTCAATTTTATTTTAGAGTAGGTCGTTTTCATAATTCATAAAAACCTTGAACATATTATCAGATTTTCAATTGATAAAAAACAAAAAAGTGTAATTTTCTTACCTCTTCTGCAATTATGTTCATCGGTTCCATCGGTACAATGAGTCGTACCATCGCATCGTTGTTGTACAGGGATACATCTGTAAACGTCGCACTTGAATTCTCCAACTCTGCATTCTGAAAAATAATTAGATACATAAAAACTACAATTTTAATGAGCTGGAACG
This sequence comes from Neocrepidodera transversa, assembly GCA_963243735.1. Taxonomy (NCBI): domain Eukaryota; kingdom Metazoa; phylum Arthropoda; class Insecta; order Coleoptera; family Chrysomelidae; genus Neocrepidodera; species Neocrepidodera transversa. The sequence continues at coordinate 12,227,822 of OY725347.1, forward strand.
AAAATATTTGAATGCAATGCCAGTCAAAATTCAACAGTAGTTTAAGGATTCTAATTTAAAAATTTCAAAGCCAATTTTTAAAAAATCCGATGTTAACAAGCATTATAATTTATTTGGTATTGAGGTTGATAACGGTTTACGTTAATTAATGCTAATATTAGTTAATTTTTTCAAATTGTGAAATCAGGATCCCAATAGACATATATATGTATTATATAATGCTACAAATTCAATTTTTTACACTACTACTAATTTAGTTTCCAATATTAGTTTTTCTTAAAATTTGGTCTGTGAAAAATTGAAATTATTAAAGACATAAGTTAATATTAATGTCTTTTTTATAATATAATGCGAAAATGGGGAGAAAGTAAAAAATTGACTAACATTACATAACCAGCAATTTACAAAAAAGCAAAAAAAAAAACATATTAGTAATAAAAACACCAAAATATTATAAATATTAAAAAAATGCCACAACGAAAATGAGTATAGATTAATAGCGATTTTATAAACGACAAATATACAATGAAAATGTTGTTAATCATTTCGCAAAATATGGTTTATTAATAAAAATATCGATGACAGAACAAAGCATGATTGATCTTCAGTTGACACCTAAAATTCATCATATACAGAGTCATTCAAAAAAACCAACGCAATTTTTTTCTACTTCAAATTTTTATACAAAAATTTTACCAGATTAAAAATAACAAAGGAGATAAAAACTCAAAAGTCAATACCACATGAAATTTAATTAAAGGAATTCCAATTAAATTGAAATTATCAATATCGCAACATGTTTCGGCACTCAAGGCCATCACAATGCGAATGTTTGAACAAAACTTTAGAATAAGAATATGTTAACACATCATGTTATAAAGGTGTCCCAGGAGTTCGTACCCAAAACTTGGGAGATTGATAGAGGGGCTAAAATTAATGATGGTACTTCATATAAAATTTGTCCCTTACGCCCTTCGTTAACGAATTATAGGGCTCCAAAGTTAAAAATTAAAAATGGTTTTTTATTTATAATTATTAAACTACTTATTTGAAATAAATCAAAAAGTAACCCTTTATAAACACCATAAATAAGCACTTAATAGCGGTATAAACAAATCTGCACTACCCTTGTGAAGTCAGGTACGGATTAAGTTCAATATCATTTTTTTCACTTTAAAATATGACAGCTAAATTCCACGAACATCTTTAAAAGAAAAACGTCCTCTTTAAGAGATATGTGCAATTTTATGTGGCACTGCACATCCATTTTCTTACATCACTATTGTAAATAAAACTGGTAAATAAATAAAATTTATAAAAAGTGTACAAGTTTATCATTCTAAATGTAGACTGTCCTATTAATAATTTAATAGTAATACGAGATATTTCCTTTAATCGTAAGTTTTTTTTAAAAAAATGGTGAACGCGCAATTGATGAGCAGTACCATATAAAATTGCACATATTTTCTTTTAAAGATGTTTGTGGAATTTCGCTATCATATTTAGAAGTCAAAAAAATGATAGATAAAAAAAATGTGCCTCATTAACCATTGAACTTCACAAGGGTAGTGCAGATTTGATTATAACGCTATTAAGTGCGCATTTATGGTGTTTATAAATGGTTAATTTTTAATTTATTTCAAATAAGTAGTTTAATAATTATAAATAAAAAACCAATTTTAATTTTTAACTTTGGAGCCCTATAATTCGTTAACGAATGGCGTAAGGGACAAATTTTATATGAATCATCATTAATTTTATCATTTTATCATTAATTTTAGCCCCTCAATTTAGAATTTCATTTCACGTGGAGGAAAAACGGAGAAAACACAAGAAAACTTGATTAAATAGTTATAAAAAAATGCACACAAGAGCACTTAAGTGTGCATCATGAGTGCTTTTTTCAGATTAGTTATAACAAAAAATTTTTTATGACATTTTTTTAACCATTTAATCAATTTTGAAATGAAACGAAATTCCAAATTATTATATAAATTGATGTGTTAAAATATTCTTATTTTGCATTTAAAGTTTTGTTCACACATTCGCCTGATGATGGACTGAGTTCCGAAACATGTAGCGATATTGATAATTTAAATTTAATTGGAATTACCTCTATATGTGGTATTGACTTGACTTTTTATTTCCTTTGATATACTATATAATATATTTGGGAATGGATAATCTAGTTTATTTTTTTTTTAGATTAAAAATAATTTAAAAAATATGGCTTTTTTAATTGTACTATATATAAACCATATTTACATAAAATACCTTGAAATTATTACGGCAGTGCTTTATTCTTTTTTTATTCAGAAAAATTAATAACCTTTTCGAATCAGGCGTTATAAAAAAAATTGTAACAGCACCGTAATTTCCAAAAATATCATTTAAGCGACTATCAAAAATGTGTCTAATACAGACAAAAATCCCAATTCCAAAATCTTTGATAGTCGCTTAAAAAGAATTCATCTTACAACGTTGGTACACAAGTGTCTATCTATATAAAACGATCTTTTATATTTATCTATTTTTATACTGCTCCCTTCCCAAACAGCACAGACCGTCCCGAGGACCTCCGATTTAGATCCGATTCAGGTCTGAAGGTCCCAGGCCTTTTTCAGGACGTCCTCGGGACGACTGATTTTGGACTTCCCTGGGACATCTTTCTTGTACGTCTCCAGGACGTCCGATTTAGGTCCACTGTTGAGCATTCCAGTGATTTTGATTTTTTATATTTTTCATCATAAATAATTAAAAGTAACTGCGTAAACTGATGCCGCTGATAGGTTGTATTGGAAAAAATTATTTTATAAGTAAAATGTCTTAAAGTTGAACTAACCCATAAATATTCCATTTTAACATAATTTGTAAAAAACTAAAAATATTATTTAAAAAAAATTCAATACCAAAGTAGAGTGGTTGATATAAAAAGTATAACAAAGATATATCCAAAGGTCGGTTCATCGCGCACGCGGTACGAGTCTCGAGGTGCTCGAGATTCGTTGCAAGCAGACTAGTGTTGCCAGGTGAAGTAGAATTTCACAATTTAAGAATAAATACTATTTGACCGTGTATTTGTTTTTATTCTTATTAAGTCAATAAATGAATTTTCATTAAAAGCTAATTTCGCTATTATTTTTCCTCGGGTTATAATAAATGTTGTACATGAGTTATACAGAACGTAAATCTTTCCTCTTGGCAACACCGCTTTGACATCTTTCATCGTTCCCCGAGCCGTCCGCCATTACAGTTATTACACATTTAAGCAAGAGGCAACGTCAAGGAATAATTTAAGAATATAATAATAATAATAAGAAAAAATAAGTGATTAAAAGTTGTTTTGGGTGTGCCGTTTGCTGCCAAAAGGTAAGGAGAATTATATAAGTGTTTTTATAATATATAATGTCTAATATAAACAAATTATATTCATAACTCCTCTCTAGCATATTAAAATTTCGAATGATTTTTATTATTTTTTGTTGCAGATGATAGAACAAGTTTAACCAATAATGAGGCACAGACTGAATTGTCAATAAAATACTGGTTGAAACTGAGTACCTACAGAACGAGAAAAAACAATAAACAAAAAAATGTTATTACTGTTTTTTTAATAAACTCGTTAATAATACTGTATTAATATTTATTTGACCATAACGGTCCCAGAAAGATCCCATACAGGTCTAAAGAGGCTTTTTAGTGGTCCGAAAAAGGTTTTATATTGGTCCTAAAAGGATCCTAAATTGGTTCTAGAAATGTCCTATATCTGTCCTAGGAAGGAAATTTTGTTCTAATTTTGGACCAATATCGAACGTCCTCGGGACTCCTTGATTATTAACAAAATCTGTCCCGAAGACGTCCTGGGGACGTCCAAAGTCCTGAATTGGACGTACCCGGGACGTACGAGCATCCGAAAACGGACGTCCCGAGGATGTCCGGGGGACGTACTTGTGCTGTTTGGGTTAATACCATACAAAAATCGACACTCCCATCAAATAAGGTTGTAAGCACAGCTGGGAGTAACGAAACTAAAACGTTTGTAAAAATGTTTCAGTACCGCCTTACTAAATGTAATGCGTTACTGGTAATTTCGTTACTTTTTAAAGTGGGCGAAAAGTAACGGTAATTGGTTACTTCGTTAGAGTAACGCGTTACTTTTGTAGTAACGCTTTACTAAAAAGTAACTAAGGTTTTTCTATTTTGTATCTGCTGTTTGATGTGAAATAATGTTTTTATTATTTTTTTGTACCCCGTCGATTTCGCGCGCCACTGTGTTCTGGATAGCATTTTAAAAAATCAAGCGTAATCATAAAACTTAATTTTTGTTGCATGTGCAAAAATAAAGGCGAGAAATGGTGAGATAGACAATAAAAGAACGAGAAGACATCTAACAAGAAGAATATATAGAAAAGTAACGCCTTAATTTTGGAAAGTAACTAATAAATCGTTACTTTTAAAAAAAAGTAACGGTAACGTTTATGTAACGCGTTCTTTTTAGCAAAAGTAATGGTAAAGTAACGCGTTACTTTTTTTAGTAACGCCCCAGCTCTGGTTGTAAGTCATTTTTGCGATAATATGAGTTACAACCTTGTTCAAAGGGGTGTCGAAATAATCTAAGATCTAATTGTGTACAATTTATATTTTTAAGTTACCCTCACCCTTCTCGGGAAATTTGAAAAGTAATCGCCAATTTTATAAAATATATATTGCTTTTAGAAAAAAAGTAGTATTTTAATATATATTTTTTTTAAGTATATTTATGAGATATCAAAAATCAAATGATTAATTTGCGATACTTTGCAAGAATCCACTAAAAATATTTACGGAAATAGTTCAGATGTGACAAAAATATTTATTTTTTTATAGGTTTTATAGGTTTTTTTAATACGTAAGCATATAAATCAAAATTAAAAAAATATATAGACAGTAAATCAACAAAACTCCATTTGTATGAGATGGAACACGGTATTCGCATTCGCAAACTTTTAAAAGAAACTATTCTTCTTGAAGTAAAAGAAGCCAGACTACCGAGCAATCGCAAGATGACCCCATCATTTCAAAGTGAATGAAATCCCATCATTTCAAAGTGAATGAAATCCATTAACGACTAGTAGAAATAAATAAATAATATCTAACTTGTAAACATTTATTCTTTACATAGGGAAATCTGTTATGGTAAAAATAAAAGCAGCAAGTCATTCTGAAAATAATTACACCTGAATATTGATTTTCTATAGTGTATTGTCTTGTTTATCGATAATAAAAACTCCGTTTATTCTAAGCAGAGTAGACTTGCCTTATAGAAATATGGCACCCTTGCGTGTTCGCTTAAAATGTGATTATTAGAAGGGATTTCTCGATCGGCGGCCGCTCAAAAAGCAAAACATGTTGTCATATTGTTTACTCGAGACATTTATATACAAAGTACAAAGATTAACAATCGGTTTTCGTTTACTAGACAGCTGTTTCGACCCTAAAGGACTCATCAGTGGCAATTAAGATGCATTTTTTTTCAAATTTCACTGTCAAAATATTATCGAAAACATTACATAATAAACATTAGGACAGCATTCAAAACTCAAAATACGTTACAAATTCTGGATAACATTCAAAACTTAAAATCCGTTACAAAGTCTTTGGACTAAAACAGAACCAGAAAAAAGCACAAATTCAAAAAATTATATATAAAAAATTAAAAAAATTATATATACAAAATGCCATTGGAATGCGATAAATTCTTCATCAGAGAGGGCTCAAGGCCTTTACGTATTAGAATAAATGAATATAAATATTATATTCCAAAACGAAAATCTGAATAATCAAAAATGTGTGAACGTTACACAATAGGTGTACAAAAATCGTAAAGCTAATATTTGGTTAAAATAATTCTACAAGTACGTGAGAGGATGGGTCCAAAACAGAAGAGAGCACAGAAAACCAAGCATCCCTTAAAGCAATGAAAATGGTGTAAATACAGTTCAATCTAGTATTAGACTGCCATAAAAAAATAAATGCCCTGATAGGACATCACAAGATAACTTTTGAATGGGTGCCTGGACATGAAGGCATAGAATCAAATGAAGAGGCAGGTCTTCTGGCTGGTAAAGGAGCCGAAAAACCTGGGACCGCAACCCACATGTGGTATTTCCTACCAACATGTAATAAGGGTTTGCTGGAGAAACAATTAGGGGAGAAACAATTAAGGGATAAACACAGGGAATACTGGCAAAGCACTTAAAGAAGGTCCACCCAAGAGCAGAGACAATCTCCTGTTATGCCTAAATAAACGGAAGCTTAAAACTGCATTAGATGTAACTGCGGACTCAGAAGACACGTCAACCTTATAGGAGTATATGAAGATTCCCTATATAGGAAATGTGAGGAAGGGGACGAAACTCCTCTTTATATATTATGCTCTTATAGGGACCTGTACAGGCAAATAAGGAAATGGAACTTTGGAGACTGGGGTGCAGTATCCTGAACCCGAAAAAATAGCGAAAGCTAACATCAGAACTATTCTGGACTTTGCCAAGAGTACTGGTCTAATGTGAAAACTGGCCTATAGAGCCTCAGTGCAGGTGGGATCCTCCCACGCCCGATTCAGCTAGAATAGAATAGAATGAGAAGTATGTGAGATCTACTATAGTAGTTTTTCTGTGGGCGAGCTAAATTCTATTTGTAACTGCCCCACAATACAAGCTTCAAATATTGGCATGTGATACTACACACTAAACAGACATTCTCATAATTTATTTCCTGAAGTAGTCGCGCCTATTAGTTAAAAGACAAAGCATTTAAATATATGATGTATGACTCATCAAATGTAATCATGCCAAAGTTTGTTGTAATTTGTGATAGATGAAGAATTTTAGCAAAGATTTTTTACAACCATGACTCAATTTGGATGAGTTGGAAAATGCACAATGAAGCCCAAATACCATGGTTATAATCGAAATTCATCCACACAGCAATAATGATAATGGTAACCTTCGATAAAGTGTGGCATTCTGACTTTCTGTAAAAAAAACTGTTTCTTTTTATACTACTCACAATAATGAGAACTTCTGCGGGGTCCCACATGGCTAGCAGCAGAAGGATAAAAATTGGCCATGAATAATTTTCAACCATTTAAATTCCCAGAGATTGATAAATATGAAGAATAGCCAAAAGTAGGTACTTTATTCCAAAAGCAGGGAAAATACGCAGCTTAAATCCCTACGAATAATCAGCCTACATCGTTTGTTCTAAAAACGATGGAAAAAGCAATAGATAATTATATCAGAACAGAGATCTTGTAGCGGGTGCTACAGAAACCCAGTCAACATAGTCCACGGACTCTATACTGTTACAACTGACTGATAAAATCCAAGAAAAGCAGTGTCAAACAAGGAAACTGTGTTAGGCGTCTTTCTAGATAGAGAAAAAGCTTTTTACAATACTTTGGCAAGATAACTACCAAAAAATCTTCACGAAATTCGTGATTACCTGAATAAATGGCACATGAAAACTGAATAAAGTTCACTGAAAAATTATTCAGAATTCACAATCCTATATATATATGTGTTCTTAAAAATCATATTAATATAATAAATATTTGATACCATATCTAGACTCTTTATTAATTTGCAACAACGTTTTCTAAACGGCTAATACTTTTCTGCATGTAATCTACGTCATTCAAATTCCTAGAAACATCCAACATTCTTTTACAATAATCTGTCTTTATTTTAATTTCTCCCTCTCGGTCTCTTCCATATGAGACCAGAAATATTGTCTTAAAATTTTATTCCATATTTGTAAGGTGACTCAAAACGACCGTTACACAAAAGCACACCACGAATTTTCATCCAATCACATTAGGTCAACTAACCTCTACACATATCGTTCACCCGGATTTTATAATGTGAGTAAAAAAGATAATCCGCCAAATTATCACTGTTTTATTAACTCTCAGAGTGAACAGTCGCATGGAGTTATTCGTTTAAATAGCCGGCTATGGCCGTGCTTTTTTTATGACTCACTCAGCAAACATTCTTGGTGCAGTTATATTTGTTAATATTCATTCGACAAACGTTTTCTAAGATTTCAATTAGATATACATTTAATAGTGAGTGACAACAGTCAATTTGATCAGTACTGAATTATATTTAAAAATAATATACCTTTTATAATACAGTGTGTACAAAAACTAAAGTAATTTGTTAATAATTCGTTTTTTGATGTTTACAAAAAAAAAGTATTAGGAAATAAATATTACTAAGAATCAATTTTTGATTCACACTGATGGTTTAAATTGCCTAAAACTTTTATTTAAATCTTTTTTTTGTAAACATAAAAAAACGAATTAATAACAAGTTACGTTGCTTTTGTACACACTGTATAATAAAAGGATGTAAAAATAACCCTTACAGTTCACTTCAATATGTTTTTTTTATATTAATTTAATATTGTTACAGCTGCTTGGTCCTTCGATAATTAGTCGATGTTAACACGTCGACTGCCATATAGTAACTTTTCCAAACATTTATCGATTTTTAATCATATTTTCTCAAAAGCCAACGCATCCAAAACATACACACGTTTAATTTACACTCAGTAAGGAGACATCTCCAGTGCAATTTAATTACTGCCATAAAAAAAGATAGTTAGAAAACTTACGTGGCAGAAACAAATAACTAGGACTAAAGTTTTAAGCAAATTGTACTGGATAATTGGAAAAAAATATCCCTGGACAATCAAATACAAATCTACAAAGCCATATTGGAGGAGTCAATAGAAATCTTACAGATATTTTAAAACTAGCTGAATGCCTTAGTGTTCCATATTTGGTGCCTAATACGGTCATATAACGGAATATACCAATCCCTTCAGTGAAAGTCTTAAGCATCATCTATTATCTTAAGTTCACAAAAATTGTATTTTTATCGTAGAATATTAATATTACCCGATATATATTAGGTAGGGTATTTATGAAAGTAAGTTCCACGGCCAATTTAATTTCACACTAAACGCTTAGAAGACAGATTACTAAAGCAATATAGTTAAAAATCAACGTGTAAGCAGTAATGAAGATGAGCATCAAAAATTTAGGAACGGTTAAGTACGTCTTTGCCCTAAAGAGTATTTCAGCGTTGGCAGGACACAACAGTTATACCATATCATATTTTCGGAGTTGGTAACAGTGGATTGAGTTTTAGGTACAGACATTACTAATTAGAGTTATTAATTGCTTTCTGGTGCTGATTACCTGGAAGACATTTGTTTACTAGTGAAGCATGCACTCCCACCGTATTGCGGTGGAAAGTACTTTACGATTACTGCCATTACTACCTATGAACCAGGTTTTACCAGTAGAAAAACGTAAAAAGAATGAGCTAGATAAATTACTTGTTAAATATTCAGACAAAATATTTCTAATTTAAACAATAAATATTGTTATCATATCTGAACTAATCTCATGGTTAATCGCTGAAGACCAAAACCTAGCGTTAAAGACCCACTCCAAGCTTTTAGCAATGACAAAACTATACCCTTTGTTTTGCCTGGGCAATTAAGTTCGTCTCCTTCATCATCACAATCGGGTAAACCATCACAAACTTGATCAGCGCAAATAGTTCTTGATCCATCAGCGCAACGAACACTATCGTCAGCTCTACAGTCACCAGCGCCACTTCCTACATCTATCGGTGGTTCTATATCTGTCACTCTTGGTGGTTCAGTGGTCGTTATAGGACGAGTAACTATTGCATAGGTGGTGGTTTCTGGTCTTTCGGTTGTAGTTGTGGTTGTTGTTGTTGGTGGTGGTACAGTTCTGGTTTCTGTAGTAGTTGGTGGATTTGTTCTAGTTTCTGTTGTTGTAGGAGGAACAGTTCTGGTTTCTGTTATTGTTTGTTCTGTTGTTGTTGTTGTGTCTGGGAAATTTGGTTCGACAGGTCCTAATTCCAGATATTTTTTTTGTAATATTTGCTTTTTAAAAACAGTTAGCACGCAATATTTGTGCTTTATATGAAAAAGGGGGCTTAAGTACAGAACACCTTTATATAAATTATGCAAAAAATTAAGACCAGATTCTTATATAAAAGAAATCGCAAAGTGAGGAATTAAAAAAATCGATGATCTATTACTTAAAGTACTGGTCATAATTTTTATCTATAACAATAAACATTGAACAATTAAATTTGTTTTTATTTATTTGGCAAAATTTCAATAACCGAATAAAATAAAATTTTATTTCTTTATTTGAGTTCGAATCAATATACGAATATTTCTCTTATATTGAAAAGATAAAAGACAGAAAAATTAGTTGGCACAAAACTTTTTTATTTGGATAGATCTCCAGAAAAAGAAAAAGTTAAAAATACTATAGTGAATAAAAAGTATTGATTTGTCTTTTTAATATTTGATATACTTTTTAAAGTGTTCAAGGATTTTTCCCAAAGCTAAAATTTCGCCAAGAGGTAATTGCTCAATATTGATATTGTGTAGAAATTGAAAATGAAATAACGCATGTTTTTTATTTCGTTTTTTCAGGCTTGAATATAAAAATCTAATCTATAAGAATCTAAAAACACAGAACAAAAATAATATTTATTAAATAAAATAATGCTTACCCAGTATTTATTTAAATCGTCTAGCTTATAACTATTTTATATTTCTGTTAATTGTCGAAAAAACTTTTTATTAAATTATAAACTTGCTGTTAACTTTTTTATTCACTTTTTTAATTATTTTTAAACATATTTTAATTTTTTTTTTTTAAAAAGATCGAAATTTGCTTGATGTTCCAAAACTTTTGGTTTAAATTGTAAAAAAATAATAAGTGCTTTAAAAAAATAAATCCGTAAGGTTATCCATATCTTAAATTAGGGAACCAACTAGTTTCGGCTTACAAACCATCTTCAGGCCTAAAAGTTATACAATTCGATAATGTGCTAAGGGAGGGGGGGTTATGTACTAGGGAAGGAGTGTCATATGGGGAATAAAAAAGGGGGTAGGGTGGATGGTTGTGGAACATGAAATTTAAGACTAAATTATATTAGTAGTAAATAGGAAATTTTAAAGAGCCAATTGAAATCTCCACTCACAAAGTAGGGTTGGATGGGTCCAAAGAGGGAATCGAAAAAATAAGAATAGGATTCTTGTGACTTAATACACCGAGAAAAAATAGGTCAAATAAACTAGTTTAATTAAGAAATCCTCGCTAATCTCAAGCAAATTTGCAGAATTAGGCCATAAATATTTTGTTTTCTGAAGCTAACAGGTACCTCACATAAGCAAAGTATATATTAACTAGAATTAATAGGTCTAATTAATACTAACGGCAATTTTGCATTTCGCAAAATATCGGCTGAAATCGTCACAACATCGTGCACATTTTAAGATAATTGTTGGCTTTTGGCGTCATTTATGCTTAAGGCTCGGATGACTCTTTGGTATTAGGTACAACAAAATAATAAAATCACGCATTGCACCGACAGCCAAGAGCCATAATTCTCGGTATTTGTATAGTGACTGGCGACAAGTTTTTTATTAGTTTTGTGTTACAAAAACGTGGTTTAAAAATGGAATTTAAAGTAATTCTCATAGATTGGGGGCTCGGGGAATTCCAAAACCGCTTTTTAGGTATGTTTTACAAATTAATTATATTACAATATTCTCTAATTACTTTTGTCTTGGATAAACAGAATTTTTATTTTAAATACGTATATTTAAACAGAATATATCCTTTCGCGTTTCGTGATTTGTTCAGAAAAATTGGATCATCGGGACTCTAATATTTACAATACAAAATAATTAGAGAATATCGTATAATTAATTTTTAAAACTTACCTCTAAAGCGGTCCAGGAATTTCCCGAGCCCCATTCTATGAGAAATACTTCAAATTCCATTTTTAAGCCAAGCTTTTGTAACACAAAACAAATAAAAGTTGTCACCAGTCACTATACAACTTATTTAATTACACTTAATAATTTGTTTAACTGTGTTAAGTAAAATATTTAATACTCCCAATAATTTGGACTTCTAAGGTGAATAACTTTGGTTACATACAGTTACTATTTTCTGTTTGTTATTAAAGTGTAGTTGGTTTATGTATGTTTACCATTTTTTAACGATTTTTAGCAAGTGGCATATTATTACCCATTTCTTTTCATTACCTAAATATTTTCTATCATGGAAAAGCAGGTAGGATAAAATAATAAAAATGGGAAGAACCATGGTGTGACATTCTACTAAATTTGAGGAAAACGGACTAAGAATATGAGATAAAATTAAGTAAAAAAATATGAAACGTGGACTGGCAGGGTGAAAAAATGTAATTAAAATGAAGGGTTCAAAGAGATGAAAAAAGAAAAATAAGATGAAAGAATAAAAAAGTTAAAAAGGAAGTTCTTGAAAATATTATAAATTCGTGTGTACTGAATTAATATTAAATTGAAGAGGGTGTAATAGAATTCAAAATCAAGTACCATATAACAAATATTTCAATTGTAGTTAAAGCGAAAAAATGTAACGGCAACTAGTTTCGGCATCACTGCCATCATCAGACCTGTAATCCACAGTGTCAGGAGAAAATAATACAACAACGATCGAACTTACCAAAAAAATCAAACTTTTAACAGCAAGTGCTTAAAAAACACAAAAATAAAACGATGTGTGCCCGTATAGGTACAAGAGGGTAAAAATTATTAAACTAAAAGGAATAGTAAAGGAAACATGTGGTACAAGGTTAGTTAATGGAAATATTATTAAAGAACAATGTTAGAAAAATGGTAAAAATGTTAGGATGAAGCCTGAAGCCCTTTAACAACAAAAGGATACATTTGACCATACTTGAGATAATGGATAACCTTTTGGAATTAATATTAAATTACTGAAGTATTTTCAGTAGATAGTCTAGACCACTTCGACTATAGGTATAAGGAATTCAAAGTGTTAGAGTGAGAGGTATAGGAAATTCAGCGTGTCAGAAAGGGAGAGCGCGACGTTTTTTTACGTTCAGTATTTTGAAGCGTTAAAAGACGTTCAAAACGTCACATTTTAGAAGGTTTTCAACGCTTTTTTTCGAATCAAAAAACAGAACGTCAAAAAACGTTCAAAACGTCACATTTTACGTTTTTTACCGCTAAGAATTTTACGTCAAACAAATGCCATATTTCATCGATTTTAACATGTTATTTTTGCATGTTTCCTTATGGGAAATACATGTATTTGATGCAAAAAAGTGAATTTTTTCACAACAAAAAGTAAACGTTAAAAAATGTTGAAAACTTCTTAAAATGTGACGTTTCGAATGTTTTTTAACATACAGCCCTAATAACACAAAGTAGTCCTACAGATATCCATAGGACGTCCTCTTCGGACATTCCGGACATCCTTAGGACATCCTTTTCTGGTACACTGGACGTTCTATGGACGTCCGAGGGACGCACTAATGTCACAACTTTGAACTGAATTCGAACGTCCGCCGCGGACATCCATTGGATATCCCCCTGGGACATTCACAGAACGTCCTATTTTGGTACAGTGGACGTCAGAGAAAGTGATTTTTTTTGTTATATTATTCACACCAGTTCAATTGTAATTGTGAAATTTTTATTTCAACACCTGCTCGTGACTGAAACTTCATCTACGTGAATAATAGCCACCGTTTATACTCGTTGAGCGAGCTCGGAGCAGACTTAATAGGATGTTTTAAATCTCGATATACCATACTATTCGTGGTGTCTAAGAAGCATCAGCGCAAGTGTCTCCATCTTTCAGGCGGAGCTTTACTTTTGGTCCATATTATGTCGAATGAGGACCACTCTTAGGTGTCTGTCCCGGACATGTTTTGGACATTGCCTGTATTAAGTCGGCGAGGGACTGTTTTAAGACTTTGGTATGGATATGTTATATTATATCCATCACGGACAACTACTGGATATCCGGTATGGACATTGTACATAAATTGTACAAATAATGGATATATATCGTGGACGTCTTAATACTGTCCAAAAACAAACATCCACAGGACATACATATTAAGTCCATGGACGTTCCGACATTAAATGGACATAAATTGTACGTCCCAAGGATGTTGTGTGCTATTAGGGAGTATTTTGAAAAACGTTCGACGACGTTTTCAATTGGTGGGTGTGACGTCATACCGCTCTCTCTTTCTGACACGCTGAATTTCTTATGCCTCTCACTCTAACTCGTTGAATTCCCTATATGGTAGGGGTGATATAGACTATCTACTTTTTCAATCTATTTTAAATTTTATTTTATATCAATCCTAAAAAATCTTTGAACCTAAACTTTTTATTTCATATTTAAAGCCTGCAAAAACGAAACAAACTAAAAAATTAGTATATATTTATCTTTTTTTTTGTTAGTTAAATGATAAAGGTGTAACATACCAGGGCGAACGCAACCTTCCTCGTCAGAATTATCGTTACAATCCCGGTTTCCATCGCAACGGGAATTTGCGCTAACGCATTGACCGCTCTTACACTGTAATTCATTTTCGTTGCATTTTTTGCTTGAAGCTAACAAAAAAAAAATCGAATAAAAAAAATAAAAACCTACAAATAATAAACAACAAAAAATAATATGTAGTGAAAAACAAATGAAATGGTAAAAAAATATACATTAAATTAAATTTTGCGTTATTTATGAATCTGCATTTATAATGTTAAATAATTGATTTTCAATACATTTTCATGAAACTAAAAAACAATAAATAATAAATAAAAATAAATGAAAATTTCTAGTAAAAATGTTAATTATACCGTATAAAAATTTTAATTTCTGCATGAATTTTGTTTTAATAAACTGCATAAGTAGAAAATTAACATTTATCAATAAATACTTGATTTTTTACATATAAAACTAAAACAAAAATAAAAACACATCGAATAGAAACCCATTTAAAAATAAATAAAAAAATATTGTAAAAATATACAATAAATAATGTTTAATACTTCGCATTAGTGAAAAATAGCCTAAATAGTTATTTGAAGTTACCAAAATCAAGCAAAATTAAATAAATAATTATGCGATGGATAAAACTATTGAATTAAACGCATTCATTGAAAATTAAGTATTAGTACCTAAATAAATGATTTGCGTAGCATTTTTTTGCTCAAAGTTAACAAAAACAAAAAATTATTTAAAATTAAAATTTTTTTTTGACTCTATACAGTTAAAAAATAAAATAATTATATTTTCCTAATTTGTCACTTTTGATAAGCCATATTTTAACGATCAGCTAAAATCTGACCACCGTTTTTATTTGGTAGTAAAGTTGTCTTCATTAAAATAAAAATAAAACAAGATTTACTACTCAATGCAAACCGACACTATATTAACTGGAACAATCTGTACTATAATGGGAAATTAGACTAAAATACATCCCATAGTAAGTATACATATGTATTATACATGTGGATTATTTTTCTTCTGGAAATGAACATGTACTTCACGAGAAAAATCATCTTTGATTTTTCAAGGAGTAATGTGGCGCGAAAACGTTTATTTAAATTGAGGCCAAATGATTACGTCACTATGCTAGATACGTGACTTCTCTCAAAAATGACAAATCCAGTCGGATTCCCACTAGACGAAAAATCTGCAAGCGGATTTTCTGTATCCAATTCAATTGGTCGATTTCGAATTAATTTTCGCCAATTTTATTGCAGACACTTTGGTTCAACTTTTTGGCGGATTCCACTAGATTCATAACCTAGGTTGATTTACTACGACCAAAACGTCAAAATTAAAATTTAATTGGTTTATTACTTTCTTGTTGTAACTTCAAAATTAAGGAGCTACAACCAAGACCACGATATAATTGATTATTTTCTTATTTTGTTAAAATTACTTTTGTGTGAAAATTATATAAGTTGAATGTGCTGATTAATATTCTTTAATCGTCAAATTTGAATGAATCAAATTTTCAAAAAAAATATATTTCGAGGAAAAATTGATTTTGATGGATAGAGCTGAAAGTACTTAAAACATACGTCGTTGCTAATATTTATAACATAAAAACATTTTTCATTTTTTTTAATAACTCCTTTAAGGCCATTTTTCTTTAATGCGGTACAACAAATGTTTTTAAGTAGGGTGTTTCAGAATTCGACGTTTAGGAATTTATGGTAGACTCCTCTCATAAAATAAATAATCTGTAGATCAAGAACCAATAAACAAAAATCTTTAGTTTTCGGAATCACAGTCATTTTTTTAAAAGCGTCGTTTTAAGTAGCGTCGTTCTAGTTGGATTGATAAATATTCAAAATTGTATTTTTTTTCAATTGCTTGCTTAATTAAGTGACAATTTAATTCATGTATAAGCCGCATGATTTTGTCATTATGACAGCGAAAAAATTTTTTCCCTAACTTTTCCAGCAACAATAACGGAACCTAACTTTTGAAAGCATGACAACCAGCATTGTAAACAAATTTTTAATGACGTTATGTCAATTTTTCTCAAACAGAAAAGTTTCCATTTTCCGACTCAAGCTATTTTTAATAATAGTGTTTTTAACAATTGTACTTTTCCATTCAATTAAATAAACTAATTTACATCTTATTTTTTAATTTATTGATTTAAATATTCATTAAATTGTCTTACCGAATTACACTCTAGCTTTTTTTTTGAGTCGAAGTAAACTTGACATTTATAATTCGAATTTTGTTGCCATTAGGTAATTGAACTCAAAAAACTGCCAGAAAAAAATACTCGTCCTTTCAGAGGCAGTTTTTTTCGTTAAATTGCCAGGCAACAAAATTCTTATTGATACATGTCAAGTTTACTTCGACAAAAAAAGCTCTTGTGTAATTATAAGTGAAAAAAACCGTTACATTTGGTATGGATAAAATTCATAGTTTTTAGAAAAATTAGATGAAAGTCAGGCCTGAGAGCGCTCCGCCATTTTTTTTAGGCAATGCTTTGTTTTGTCCAAATCTTTTTAGCATATTGAATTTTAGATACTTAAAATACAAGATTCAGAAAAGGTTGAATAGACAAAAATGCTACATGCTCCTCTTTCATCTAATTTTTCTCAAAATCATCTATTAATTTTATCCATATCAAATGTTATGCTTTTTTTCACCAAAATAATGATTTTCAAAATTTATCCTGTATTTCGAAATCTAAGGATTTTTGAATATTGGCTCTTGAACTAGATTTTCTTTATTTTATGAGAGGAATCTACCATTAACCGTTGAATATCGAATTATAAAATACCTCGTATAATTCTACTTAACTTTTTATAATCTATTTAAAATAATGGTATAAAAAAACTATTTTTTTTTCTAAGAATTAAACCTGATGAATAAAGTTTCTCTCTTTCGTACCTCCAAATTCGGTAAACCTTAAATCTTCTGGATCCGTTGTAGTGAGATCTCCAAGTCTATGGATGGTATTAACAGGTTCATAGACAGCACGTTTGATTTCTTCGCTTTTAGAATAACCATCTGATTCAACGTCTGATGTAACTCTAACTTTAAATGGATCTTGCCTTTGACTTTGTCTAAAATAAAGAATAAAAATTAAATCAATAGGATTTTTATAGAAAGAGCCACAAACTATTGTAGTTCGTAGATTTAACGTTTTGTTAAAAAAAATATTACACGGGGTAAAATCAAATGATGTTTTTCTACAACCACTATGCAAAACACACTTTTCCTACGGCTGCTTAGAAAATACACAAAAACGCACTGTCAACTTGCCTCGAAAAACGTCAATTTCAAACAGCGTGTGTAAACGTTTACACACGCAGTGTGCAAAGTAAAATGACATTACAACTACTCATATTAACATAACATATATCAATGAATTGAGATTAAGTCTAACATGCGGACACTGTCACTACTGACAGTTCTCATTTCTCATTAAAATAAATTCAAATCTATTGCAAATTTTGAAAATAAAGTGGCAGCCGTAGGAAAAGTATAGTGTGTAACTCGTGTGAAAAAGCACTTTGTGACTTATGGCACTCGCCTTTCAAGCTCGTGCCACAAACCGTCACATGCGTGTGAAAAGTGCTATTTTCAACACTTGTTAAACAATACACTATTTCTACACAAATTTTTATACGCAGTTCAAATTTGAAATTGAAACTAAAAGTAAGTCAACTATTTATTTGATAATTTATTTTAATTTATAAATTATAAACAAATTAATTTTTCTGTATTCAATAGTCATTTTTTAATTATTTTTTTCAAAGTTTAAGTAAAATACCTATATAAGTTACTGTTTTTCTTTTATTAATAAATGTGGTTGTAGAAAAAATATTGCGTACAACTTGTACGCAAAGCACTTTTCCCACTCGCTAGATTTGCGGCACTCGCCTACGGCTCGTGCCACAAACTTCTGCACTCGTGGGAAAAGTGACGCTTTGCGCACTTGTTGTACCAACTACTATTTTAATACTTCGGCCCAAAAAATTTCCATTTAAAAACAATTACAAGAACTATACACAACACGATATTTATGGACATAAGTAAAGACATTTTAGATTTTTACACAGACGTATTGTGAAATATAAGAAAAGTGACCTGCAAAAAAATAAAAAAAGAAATATCACAATATAATTGTGGTGCATCAATCCTTCAAGTAACATAGTAAGCGTAATGATTTAAAAAGTTCTATGGCTCCGAGGAACTGACAAAAAGTTTGGCTTCTGTCAGTCGAGATTCAAATTTTAAGATAAAATTGATTTTATTTTACATTTTCCCATCTTTCCCCATTTTTCCGTCTTTTTTTCCAATTTTTTCGGATTTTTTATGATTTTATTCGGTTTTATTTTATCTTTTTTTTTGTTTTTTTTTTTCGATTTTTTCTAATTTACTCGATCTTTCCAGATATCATTTTTAAGAAATTATACGACTTTTTGCCTGTTATTTACAATTTTTTTTCACGAATTTTTACGATTTTTTACGATTTTTCACTATTTACGAAATTTTTGTCTATTTCTTTTTTTTATGTTTTTTTTACAGTTTTTTATGATTTTTTTCGGTTTTATTTTATTTTTTGTTTTTTTTTTTCAATTTGTTCCAGATTTTTATAGTCCCTTTTCGGTTTATTACAGTTTTTTACGATTTTTCACGATTTTTTACGATTTTTTTATGATGTTTCACGAATTTACGAAATTTTATATCTTTTTACCTGCTTTTTTACTATTTTTTTACGATTTTTTCTAATTTACTCGATCTTTCCCGATATTATCCCTTTTTTTCCATTTGTTCCAGTTTTTTTTACAGTTTTTTTCAAGATTTTTTACTATGTTTTAAGCTTATTTAGCATTATTTACGAAACTTTACGACTTTTTAGCAGTCTTTTACGATGTTTTACCATTTTTACGATTTTTTACCATTTTTTACGTTTTTTACGATTATTAACAATTTTTTAAGACTTTTTTATTTTTATTTGTATATTTCTCAATTTTTTAAATTATTTAAGAAATTTTACGACTTTTTGCCTGTTATTTACAATTTTTTTACGTCTTTTTACGATTTTTTACGATTTTTTTCTTTTTCCTTTATCAATTTTTTAAATTATTTACGAAATTTTACGACTTTTTGCTAATTTCTTACGATTTTATTTTTTTGTTATATTTGGATTTTTTTAATTTCCCGATATTATCCCTTTTTTCCATTTGTTCAAGATTTTTCCAGTTTATTTACGGTTTTTTACGGTTTTTCACAAGTTTTTACGATTTTTTTATTTTTTATTATTTACCATTATTTAAGTTTTACGACTTTTAACCTGTTTTTTTACGATTTTTTTTCAATTTTTATTCACTTTTTTATTATTTACCATTATTTAAGTTTTACGACTTTTAACCTGTTTTTTTTTACGATTTTTTTTCAATTTTTATCCACTTTTTACTTTTTCTTAAGATGTTTTATCATTTTTTATGATTTTTTCCTTTTTTCTCTATTTTTCTCAATTTTTACCGTTTTTTTTACATTTTTTTACAACTTTTTGCCTGTTTTTTACGATTTTCTTACTTTTTTTTACAATTTTTTAAGATTTATTACGATTTTTACGGTTTTTACGGGTTTTTACGATTTTTTACGATATTTTACGACTTTTCACGATTTGTCACGAATTTTTCCATTTTTTTCCTATTTGTCTAAATTTTTTAAAATCCGTAAAGAATCGTAAAAAAATGTAAAAAATCGTAAAAATCCGTAAAAAGTTGAGAATTAATTTTATAAAAAGTAGAACATGAAAAAAAATCTAATGACCTGTTTCGACATTTTTAAAAATGGAGCAGATATAACTTTTTTTTTCATATCTCAACCCCTTCCAGTTTCACCCCTGCATAAAAAAACGTTTTACACAAATTAATTTTATAATAATAATTAGGATATGAAAAAAGCGTTTCAATATTTTCAAAAATTGCGGAATTTTTTGAAATTTTAACCCATGAAGGTCAAATCGAAAAAAGTTTCAAACGAATTAATTGTCTTCATGAAAAAAGTCTTATGACCTGTTTCGATATTTTTAAAAACGGCGGATATACGAATTTTTTGAAATTTCAACCCCTCCAGTTCCACCTATGAAGGTCAAATCGAAAAAATGTCTTAAGCGAATTAATTTTTTAATAAATAGGACATGAAAAAAGTCTTATGACTTGTTTCGATTTTTTAAAAATCATATTTATAAATTTTTCAGCTGAGTAAATAAAGATTAAATAAGATCAAAACTATCCCAAAACAAATTTCTAAAATCTGAACGAATACACTTGAATGTAAAATGTTAAAGTACTTTTTCCCTATTATTTATTTCCAAGACCACCAGCCACTACCTAAATTTTTATGATGTACTAAAATTAATTTAATCGAAAATCAAAATAGTATTATTTTTCGAGTCAAATGTGGTATAAGATTATTCTTACTATAATAATAATTATAAACAGGTGAACAAAAATGCTGTCAAATGATTGTAAAAAAATAATAAATATACTCACTCGATGCTAATTACTGAAACGTGTTGTTCTCCTGGTATTCTAGAATATATATCATCCAAGTTCCTCTTGATTCGCTCTGCTAGTTGTTGGAATCTAGGGCTGTTGCGGTCTTTGTAGTCTTCTAAGTATGGTTCCATGACAGTAAATGCAATTCGGTAGATTCCTAAAAAAAATTAAATTATAAATACAAATTTCAAATGGGTAAAATGATGTATAAACAAAAATGAAGTGAACAATTTTGTCGAAAAACTAAAGGATATTAGAAAATGCAAGTTTTTAACAAATAGAAAACCAAATGTATCAATAATATTTCTTTCACCTTCAAAAACCTGATAATTATACTGAATATCGTTTATTCCATTTTATTATGTATTATAGACCACATATGACATAAACAAGTGAAAATATTTTTGCCGTAATTTTTTCGAGTTTTCGAAAATTTAAAGACACGAAAATAAATTTCTATATATGTAGCGGTAAAGTAAAAATAGGTTAAAGATTAATATCATTTTAGGGGTTTTTAACGATGCTGATGAGTGATTGGCGTTTGTCTGTTTGTCGCCATCTTTTACAATTTCTGAGCTGAATCACAGATAGACGCACGTTGTATAAGTTTTTTTTTTAGAAAACAAAAAAAAAGATTACACACGGATTGAATTATAAACTAGATTTGATATGAATAAAAAAAATATTACACGGTTTAAAAACACATGATGTTTTTATTTAGTACTTCGGTCTGAGAAATTCACTTTAACATTAAACACAAGAACTACATGCACAACGAAATGTATTCACATAACGCCATGTTGAAATTTTGGTCTGTCAAACAGAATGACATTTTCATGATTTTCATAGGTGACTTGATATATTATTCTAAACCGTAAAACACAAAATAATTTTGCTTTTTTTAATATTCCAAGAATGGAATTATCAGAAATAATGAATGTACAGAGACGAAAAACACGTTTAAATAAATAAATAAATTCTTTATTTTCTTTATGATAAACATAAAATCTGTGTAGAATTAGATTTATGTGAAGTTATCCATGGATTTCCAGCCACAATTCTGCGGACAGGGAGAGCCGAATTATACAAATGTTCACAGTGTTGCCATGTTTTCAACTATTTTATACTATTTTTTTCGTATTATCAAAGAGTAGAGAATAAAAAAAAGAAATATTTTTTTTTGTGGAACATATCTCTATATCTTTTCAGAATATTCCTGCAAAAAATCATGTTTGTTATTTATTTTAATTGTTTTTATATTTAATGTTTACACCCACAAAATTCGTTGATGTGCTTAAAATATTATTGATGATATTATTTGTACGTGTCCATAGAATATTTCTGCCTAATCAAAATCATTTGCCTCCCCGTCAAATGGGGTGAAAAGAGGATTTTATTTTAATTATTTCAATTTTTTATTTCCAAACTAAATGTCGTGCAAATTTTTTTTCTACTTAAAGCGCGTTTTATATCATTTTAGAACTTTTTTGTCTAATCACACTTTTTTAATATACAGGCGAAAGGGATGAGAAAGGGTGACATATTTTATTTTCTAGTTTCCAACTCCATTGGTGTGTACAAAATTTGTTTTTTTTGCAAATTGGTTTTACTTATAAATAAATAGAATATTTCTGCATGATCAGATTTTTTTGCCTCTCCATATAAAGGGATGAAAAGGGGTGTTTTATATTTAATATTATACCCACAAAATTCGTTGATATGCGTAAAATTTTGTTGATGGATATTATTTGTGCGTGTCCATAAAATGTTTCTACCTAATCAAAATTATTTGCCTCCCCGTCAAAGAGAATGAAAAAGGGATGTTTGTTATTTATTTTAATTATTTAACTTTTTTATTACCAAACTAGATGCCGTGCAAAATTTCTTTTCTACTTATATCATTTTGGAACATTTTTGGCCAATCATATTTTTATCATATACAGGCGAAAGGGATGAAAAGGGTGATTTATATTTTATTTTCCAGTTTCCAACTCCGTTGGTATGTACACAATTAGTTTTTTGAATATTGTTTTTACTTATAATTAGAAATTTTCACTAGTACTATCACTAGAGGTCAAAATATTTCCGGGAATTTTTTCCAGCTCATGAATATTTTGGAACATTTCTAAATATATTCATGAGGGAGAAAAAATTTCCGGATATTAATTTGACTTCGCGTGGTATTCGGTAAGAAAATTCCACACCGAATTGTGGTGGAAAATCAAATATTTTTAAAATGGACACCAATGGACTCTTAGCCTATAATCTGTTGATTACTACTGATTGTAGTAGCTCAAAAGTGCCATTTAGGGACAAAAAATATAATATTCTTTTATTTTATAGTTACTTGAGCTTACTACAAATGGTAAAAAATTATAATTTTAGAGGTTTTTCGGGAAGCTGCATGAACAGATTCATAGCGCGTCATAGCTTTGTCAGCAATTATTTAGGCCTTCAAATTAGTAATTTCTACTCATTGTAGTTGCATGGGAATACCATTTCGAGATCTAAAATAGTATATTGTTCAATTTTACATAAGTTTTGAGTAACTACAAGTGGTAGAAAATGATTTTTTTTGCGTTTTTCTTTACATGCGTTATGCGCGCTTTAATGGTATGGAATTCATAACCAGCGTCAGTAAGCATCAATCATAGGAGGGAGGCTGTGATCATTGTATTTTGAAACTTCAAAATATCAAAAAAACTCGCGTTTTGTTACAATAAAGAATATTGCACAGCCAGTAAAACCAATAAGATTCTTTGTTTAAAAAATGAATCGATTTGAAAATCATACTATATGCAAAATATGCGTGAAATTGTCTGATGTAATCATCAATCATCGTACAATGACTTATTTATTCGTATTAATAGAGGTTTGTGGCTCCAACTTGAAGAAAGAAAATTTGTTCCGAATTGTCGAATATTTGCATCTAAACTACGCAAAATTGAAAGTACTGAATGGGAAAAAGGTAAATAAATTAGTGTCTAAATATTATATATATTTTATTAGACATAAACACTTAGTTGAAAACTGCATTTTCGCCATTAAGAAGAGAGGAGTTGTTCGAAGAATATAGAAAACATCTTAGCATTGTAATTAAAAAGTATCAAAACTAAATATTATGTGAACAAATAAAAACCAGTCTGTCAAAAATGGTCTGTTATTGTAAACGTCAAAAAATTTCTAGTATAATTCGCTGTTGGGTATCCGACGAAAAAAAAATTTCCACTAAAATACCTCCGTTGCCATGGTGATCTGTCAAAATAACATTTTGATTGATTCAAAATTACTGGTGAGGAATTTTCTGCAGAATCAGATTTTTTTGCCTCTCCTTAGAAAGGGATGAAAAAGGGGTGTTTTTTGTTTAATATTACACCCACAAAATTCGTTGATGTGCGTAAAATTTTGTTAATGGATATTATTTGTCCGTGCCCATAGAATATTTCTGCCTAATCAAAATCAAACAGGGTGAAAATGGGATGTTTGTTATTTATTTTAATTATTTAAAATTTTAATTTCCAAACTAGATGTCGTGCAAATTTCTTTACAACTTAATGTGGTTTTTATATCATTTTAGAAAAAATTTTTGCCAATCATACTTTTTTCATATACAGGCGAAAGGGGTGATTTATATTTTATTTTCTGGTTTCCAACTCCTTTGATGTGCACAAAAGATAACCGTCTTGCCGACTCATTGGCCCAGAAAGCAGTTAACCAAAACCTATTTGGACCTGGCTAATACATTGGACTACGGACATCGGTCGTGACGAACCTAATTAAGAATCACTCCCCTGT
This sequence comes from Neocrepidodera transversa, assembly GCA_963243735.1. Taxonomy (NCBI): domain Eukaryota; kingdom Metazoa; phylum Arthropoda; class Insecta; order Coleoptera; family Chrysomelidae; genus Neocrepidodera; species Neocrepidodera transversa. The sequence continues at coordinate 12,252,587 of OY725347.1, forward strand.
AATATGTAAGGAAAAATGGGATGAAACAAGAAGCTGCAGAGTTGCTGGGGAACTCGTAAGGGCTGTGTTCAGATTTAAAGTGCGTTTTATACCCAGGTTGTTTTGACGTTTTGTAAGAATTGTGTTGCAAATATGAACAACTGTGGCGTGTTTATTAAAGCTGTTATTTATTTTCGGAATCAAGTTATATCGAAGAAGAAATTGTAAGAGATTGCAAATATATAGAATGAGAAACAGAATTCTAAATATTTCTAAATTTGCTACTACTACTTACTCCATATTTAACAAAAGATGACAATACAGTAAGAAGACAGCTGAAAATCAAATTTACATAATCTCACTTATCTTTGTAATAATACCAAATTTTTTTGTTTCTCAGTAAATTGTTTTCATCATCTAGAACAAGATAATAAAAATTTGGTAGACGTCCCGAGTCTAAATCAATTTTAATCAGATTTTAATTTATTTAATAGGGCAATTGCCAATTTTGTGATATTTGTGTGGTTAGAAAGACGTTCATTTTAATGAAAAATAGACTTGTTCTCAAACTGCGCATGTCGGATGAACTTCCTCCAAGTATTCACTGGGATGAAAAGTTGTCGTCCAGACGATAAAAATGGATGCAAAAGTATGTGCACTTGGACAAAACGCCCTCTAAATCCGAACGAAATTTGACGTTCGGTGTCCACTCTAGACGTAAATCTGAACGGAGCCCAGCCAACAAATAGTTGTCTAGGCAGAATCTGCGCCTTTAACAGGTATTCTATGATTGCCAGACACTCCAGTCAATTAGGAAAATTGTGTTCGACGAGTATTGGACAACAGCTGCCAACATAAGAGAGGAACCTTTTGGCGCCGTTGTCTTACGCTAAAACCTAGAGGGTGCACAATGGCCTCGTTAGGAATAATGATACCTAAGTGCTGTGGGACAGCCCACTTGTAGAGCAACCCACCCTCCCCACATTACAGATACAGATAGTCTTTAACATTTTAAAATTTTCAAAATTTTATAAATAAAATGAAATATATCATTAAGCGTTTTTTATAGCATAAAACTAAAGGACCAGGCACAGATATAAGGGGGTTTTAGGTATCGATAGAAATTGCTGAAATTTTAGTATGTTACACCTAAGGTATATCAGATTAATAATTTCATTCTAAGCGACCACGATGGCAATTGAATTTATTGATACACAGGGTGAAATAGACTCTTCCTATTTCTTCAAATACGTAAAAAGTATTTTAATTTTTTCTGTTACAACGGTATCTTATTAGTAATTTGCCTCTTTTTTTGCCGTTAATTAGTTGTGGAAAAATAAATTTTGCCGCTCTTTTTTTTCCCAAAAATTCAATGTCTTGCTAACTTGAAATCAAGTTAGCAAGACAACTGCGCAAACAATGACGATATCAAAAAACTAATAGCTGGAGAATTTGCCGCTTTTTTGCCGTAAATTAGTTGTGGAAAAATACATTTTGCCGCTCTTTTTTTTCCCAAAAATTCAATGTCTTGCTAACTTGAAATCAAGTTAGCAAGACAACTGCGCAAATAATGACGATATCAAAAAACTAATAGCTGGAGAATTTGCCGCTTTTTTGCCGTAAATTAGTTGTGGAAAAATACATTTTGCCGCTCTTTTTTCCCAAAAATTCAATGTCTTGCTAACTTGATATCAAGTTAGAAAGACAACTGCGTAAATAATGACGATATCAAAAAACTAATAGCTGGAGAATTTGCCGCTTTTTTCCGTAAATTAGATGTGGAAAAGAATTTTGCCGCTCTTTTTTTTTATTAAAAAATAAAAGTCTTGCTAACTTGATATTAAGTTAGCAAGACAACTGCGCAAATAATTACGATATTAAAAAACTAAAAGCTGAAGAATTTGCTGCTTTTTTGCCGTTAATTAATTGTGATAAAAAATTTTCCGCCATTTTTTTTTATAAATTTAACATCTCGCTAACTTAGTATCAAGTTAATAAGAAAACTGCGTGAAAATGACGATATTAAAACCTGAAAGCTGGAGAATTTGCCGCATTTTTGCCATTAATTAGTTATGGGAAAAATGTTTGCCTTTATTTTTTATTAGTAATTAAACATCTCGCGAACTTGATATCAAGTTAGCGACACAACTGTGTAAATAATGAAAAATAAAAGCCGGAGAATGTGTAATTTTTAATAAAAAAAGAGCGGCAAAATTTTACAGCTAATTAACGGCAAAAAAACGGCAAATTCTCCAGCTTTTAGTTTTTTGGTATGGTCATTGTTTACGCAGTTGTCTTGCTAACTTGATATCAAGTTAGCGACACAACTGTGTAAATAATGAAGATATCAAAAAAATAAAAGCTGGAGAATTTGCCGCTTTTTTGCCACTAAATAGTTGTGGAAACAAAAAAATTGTCACCTGTTTTTTATAAACAATTTCCAGGATTTTTATATACCAACTTCAAATTTAAGAAAACAAAAAAATTTACTTAATGCGGGTTTACAAAAGTTAGCCTTTAAATTTAATTTTTTTAAAAATATATTTTCAGAAACAAATTTTAAATGAAAATGACTAAAGGTTGATGGCGCTAGATTTTTAAGTTTCCATCTGTTTTTTTGAGTAAAAAATTAAAATTGAAAATATTAGAAAGCAATCAACTTTGCATGATTTATTTCCGATTCTGTAGATTTTTCATTTTTTTTGTCTTTAGGAATAAATATAATAAATTGTTTCAATTAATAACAAGTACCGGTAGGTGGCAAAAAGAGGGGGCCGGAGTTCCGGGGGTGAAGTCCTGAATCGTCTCATATGTGAGTCATAATCTAAAGAGCCATCAACGAACTCTTTTAGTTTTTTGATATCGTCATAATTTACGGAGTTGTCTTGTTAATTTGATATCAAGTTAGCAAGATGTTTAATTTATAATAAAAAAAGAGCGGCAAATTTTTTTTCCACAACTAATTTACGGCAAAAAAGCGGCAAATTCTCCAGCTGTTAGTTTTTTGATATAGTCATTATTTACGCAATTGTCTTGATAACATGATATCAAGTTAGCAATTTGTTTAATTTTTAATAAAAAAAGGAGCGGCAATTTTTTTCTTCCACAACTAATTTACGGCAAAAAAACGGCAAATTCTCTAGCTTTTAGTTTTTTGGTATAGCCATTGTTTACGCAGTTGTCTTGCTAACTTGATATCAAGTTAGCAAGACATTAAATTTTTGGTAAAAAAAAAGAGCGGCAAAATTTATTTTTCCACAACTAATTTACGGCAAAAAAGCGGCAAATTCTCCAGCTATCAGTTTTTTGATGTCATCATTATTTACGTAGTTGTCTTGCTAACTTGATATCAAGTTAGCAAGACATTGAATTTTTGGGAACAAAAAGAGCGGCAAAATTAATTTTTTCACAACTAATTAACGGCAAAAAAGCGGCAAATTACTAATAAGATACCGTTGTAATTTTCCGAAGTTGTCTTGCTAAGTTGATAGACATGAAAATATTCCATATCCTAGGAATTCGTTATTAATGAATATATTAGATTCGGCAGAAAGAGAAATTGAAATTGTCGATAATATTTAATTGTAAAAATTTAACTTGTTACATAATTAAAATGTTTAATATAAATCATAGTGTTATTTCTTAATAATCAAGTAAATATTGTAATGTATTGTCACGTGCTTACTACTACCCTTGGTTAACACCCTGAACCATAAATCCAGAAATATATCACCATGGCAAAAGTAATAACGAATAATTATTACTTTATTCAGTGGCGTAATACCCGAGATATTTGCTGACATTTATTCTATGAAAAATATGAAACGAAAATATGTTAGTTAATGGTAGTTAATATTAATAATTATTAAAAATTCAAATGTTCCGGCACTTTATTATACGTAGATTAAAAAACTATGAACATATTCCCGATTGATATCATTTCCAGTAGAACTGGAACAGAAAAAAAATTAAAATACTTATTACATTTAAAGAAATAGGACGAGTCTATTTCACCCTGTATATCAATAAATGCAATTGCTATGGTGGTCGCTTAGCATGAAATTATTAATCTAATATAACTTAGGTGTAACATACTAAAATTTCAGCAATTTCTATCGATACCTAAAACCCCCCTTATATCTGTGCCTGGTCCTTTGCTATATTTTTCAAAAATTTAAATTGATAGATCATCAAACGAGTCGATGGAAGGAATAAGTGATAAAAAATATACAAGACCCAATTCACTTAGTTTGCATCTAAATGTTTGAAAAAAAATTGATTTGATTTTTTTTAACATATTTTTAATTAATTGTATTTTTCTGAAAAGCTAGCAGGTTTAGAAAATGCGATTTTTTCAAACGTAAATAAAATAGGATTTCTTAAAAACCCCAATATTTTATTCTGGTGTCACTTTATAGACATCACTCACCCTAATCCAGTAAGCAAGATCTACGTTTACTTTTTGAAAATCAATTTAATGACGAATCTAATTAACTTAAAACCACCATGGGTGAATTTGGAAACATTATAAAAGCGACAAAAATAACCCCATAGATCTTATTTCCGTTTTTTTTGAGTTAAATAAATTATTTCACATCGTTATTACTTGTGACAAAGTCTTGAAAGTGTTTCGACGAAAAAATCGTTTGATGTAGTTGGATTTGTCTATTTTAACCGGATGATATAAGCTTTTTGGCGATGAATTACAAATTTTATTATTATGACAAAATATGAAATAAAATCAGTAGATATTAAATGAGAGTACAAATGAGCAATTTTTTAAATTTTTGGAAAAAAATTTGTATTGCAATACATTTACTCATTAGTTTTTTTTTAGGTACAGACATTTCTCTATACCTTTAGTCTAACTAAACGGTACTTATCCACAAAAAAACAAACTTATATCGACTCAACGACTAGCTACCAGTAGACCGAAAACCATTAGACAGACCGTTTCCCAATAAACCGAACACACGCTTCCGCTAGACCGAATTGTTAAATCATTATTTTTATCTATTAAAAAAAGGCTTGACTGGCCAAATCTAACCTATGTATTAAAAAAAAAAATAAATTTTATCATTGATTATTCGGTCTATTGGTGCTCGTCCTACTGGTAGGTCGCTCTATCGGGACCATTTAGCCAAAAAAGCGTTCGGCCTAATGGTTTTCGGTATAATGGGAATATACCGATTCAACTGATGAATGTGATGAAGTCAAATTAATAGTTTTTAGTAAAAAGAAAATATTGCAAATAAATCATTGATTTAAGAGCTTACAGATCTATTATAGATTCCAATTACTTTCTTATCGTTATTGAATAATAAAGTAAAAGAACGAGCGAAAAGAAAAACAAAAACTTGAAATAGTGACAAATTGGAAAAAAAACTTGGCCGAAATGAAGTGCAAAAACTATAAAGGAATAAGCAAGAAATATTGAAGATACCTGAAATAAATTTAAAGAAAATGTGGTGCCAGGCCAGCTGCAAAAAACACCATTGGATGCATATAAAAAATTATAGTTTAATAATAAATTATTATCGAAAGAACGAATATTGCAATAAATAGAATAAATTGCTCAGAACATAAAGAGACCAAGACAAGTTCAAATTTTAAGAAAAAAAAATTACTTTTTTGAGTTTTACGATATTTATGTGTTTATTTGTTTATTATAAATCATTTTTAACCTTATACTAATTTATTTAACCAGATGTCCATCTACCTGTAAATTGTGACATTCATATCAAATTGTACTTTAAATCCAATAAGTTATCCATATCTCAGATGTGATTGAAAAAAAAGGGGGGGGATTTTCAAGAGAAAAGAGATTAAATTTTCAAGAGAAAAAAAGAGAAACTAGGGGAAATTAAGAGTGCAAAGAGTGAAAATTTTCAAGAGAAAAGAGGAAATTCTTGAGGGAAAAGAGGAGACATTTAAGATAATTTTTTTTCCAATTTTTCTCGTTTCTTATTTTTCCTATTTTCTTTTTATTTTTCCTATTTCTATTTGTGTCAATTTTTCAATATTTTCTTCTATTTTTTTCTATTTTTCTAATTTTCCCTATTTTTCTCTACTTTGTGCCCATTTTCCCAATTTTGCTTATTTTTTTAAGTGATAAGAGGGAAAATTTTCAGAAGAAAAGAAGTGAATTTTGATAGAGAAAAAGGGGGAATTTTCGAGATAAAAGAAGAGAAATTTTCAAGAGAAAATAGGGGAAATTTGATAGATAAAATAGCGGAAATTTTCAAAAAAAAAGGGGAAAATTGATTGAGAAAATTGGGGAAATTTTCAAGAGAAAAAAGATGAAGTTAGAAAAAAGTAGATACATTTTTTTAGAGAAACAAGAAGAAATCTAATAGAGAAAAGAAGCCAAATTCTTGAGGGGAAATTTATGATTCCAATTTTTCTGTTTTCTTACTTTTCCTGTTTTTTCCTATTTTTCCTGTTTTTTCCTATTTTTCCTGTTTTTTCCTATTTTTCCTGTTTTTTCCTATTTTTCCTGTTTTTTCCTATTTTTCCCAATTTTTTATTATTTTCCGATATTTTGCTCTATTTTGTCTATTTTTCTAAATTTTTATGTACTTTGTCCCCAGTTTTCCCTATTTTGCCTATTTTCTTAAGAGAAGAAATTTTCAGCAGAAAAGCAGGGAAAGTTGATAGAAAAATTGGGGAAATTTCCAAGAGAAAAAAGAGGAAAATTTTGATAAGAGAAAATGGGAGAAATTTTCAAAGAAAAAAGGTGAAATTTGATAGAGAAAATAGGGGAAATTTTTAAGAGAAAAAAGGGGAATTTTGATAGAAAAAAAGGTGTGCAATTTTCAAGAGAAATAAAAAGAAATTTAAAAGAGAAAATGGGGGAAAATTTTCAAAGAAACAAGGTGAGAATTGATCGAGAAAATAGGAGAAATTAGGAGAGAGAAGAGTGGAAATTTTCAAGAGAAAAGAGGGCAAATTCTTAAGGGAAAGGAGCAGAAATTTAAGATAATTTTTTTCCACTTTTTCTATTTTCATATTTTCCCTATTTCTATTTTTCCCAATTTTTCAATATATTCCGCTATTTTGCTCTATTTTTCTAATTTCCCCTATTTTTCTGTGCTTTGTCCTTATTTTTCACTATTTTGCCTATTTTTTTTAGAGTGGAAATTTTCAACAGAAAACATGGGAAAGTTTGATAGAGAAAATAGGGAAAAGTTTCAATGAAAAAAGTGGAAATTTGAAAGAGAAAATAGGGGAAATTTTCAAGAGAAAATAGGGAAGGTTTGATAAAAAAAATGGGTAAATTTTCAAGAGAAAAAAGGAGAAATTTGAAAGAGAAAATGAAGGAAATTTTCAAAGAAAAAAGAGGATAATGGACAGATAAAATAGGGAAAATTTTCAAAAGAGAAAAGGAACAGTTTGATAGATAGAAAAAAGGAGAGAAATTTTCAAGAGAAAAGAGGTGAAACTTGATAGAGAAAATAGGGGAAATTATCAAATAAAAAAGGGGAAATTTGAAAGGGAAATTTTCAAAAGAAAAAAGGGGAAGTTTGATAGAAAAAAGGGGGTAAATTTTCGAGAGCAAAAAGAGGTAAAATTTGATAGAGAAAATAGGGAAATTTTCAAGAGAAAAGAGGAGAAGTTTGATAGAAAAAAAGGTAGAAAATTTTCAAGAAAAAAAAGCAGAAATTTGAAAGGAAAAATTGGGGAAACTTTCAAAGAAAAAAGGGAAAATTTGATAGAGAAAATAGGGAAAATTTTCAAAAGGAAAAAGGGGGGTTTGATAGAATAAAAGGGAAATTTTCAAGAGAAAAGAGGTGAAATTTGATAGAGAAAATGGGGGAAATTTTCAAGCGAAAAAACGGGAAGTTTGATAGAGAAAATGGGGGAAATTTTTTAAGTAAAAGGGGATATTTGATAGAGAAAATAGGGGAAATAGTCTCGTATAATGATGATCGTAAATATAATATTGTATTTCTTGGGTGTTCATGAATGCAAATTAGTCATTTTCTCAAAAATACCCGAAATTCATGACTTTTTGCCCTCTAGCACCGAAGTTTGGGCGGAAGACATTTTTTTCAAAAGATGTCTGCCAGGTCCTTTCAAAAATTACATTCGTATATTATTGTAAAAAGGTGTTATAAAAATATACTTACTTGGATGACCATAACCATCGAATCGTGTTGTAGTCGTTTCTTCCCCCTCTCCAGAACCAAAATCACCAGAATTGACATTGCTATCTTCATCATCAGGATTGCTGAGACAAATAAATTAATTTTATTAAAACTGGACCGCTTAAATAAATAAAAATCTCACCTATTATGTTCGTTCTGAAACAAAAAGAAAAATAAGCAATTAATTACTTGAATAAAAATATTAGTAATAAAAATAGTAAAATTAGTAATAAAGTTTATCGATATTAAAATATTTTAATTAAAAGTATAGTTGAGAACGTTTTTGAGTTATTTGGCAAGATAAAATATAAAATAAAATGCCGGACTCTTAGTTAATGACTAAAAATTCTGTTTGTCACATTTTAATATCTTATAAAGTACTTTCTGACCAATGATTCTATAATTATTCTATGGTCCTTTATTAATGAAATTCCATAAGACTTTTTAAAACTCAAATGACATTTTATAATTTATTGGGACAAATAAAATTATTACAAGAAAGTGAGTTTAATTACTTTTAATAATAGAAAATGGGGCAGATCAGCTGTTTCAAGCAAAACATAATAAGTGATAAAATATAAAAGCATAGAAAACGGCTTTAAAATACTGTGTTCTCGCATGTTTATGGAACAAATTGTAAGATCGCTATCAACTTAAAATACGCTTAGAGCAAGCAGCCGAGTTATTGTTACAATTAAATGGTAGGTTTGTCGTCAGCTTTAAATTAATTTTATATATTATGTGCCCGGAAATAGACCAAGTAGAAGTGTTAAAAATTGGCTCTTGAGATTTTTACACCAAAATATTTGAAATGAAGGATAGGAGAGAATTGGGCAATGGTGGTCAGCAGACAATGATGGTCACCAATACCGTGACGAAACGGAACGGTTACTAGAGCAGTAAAATTCACAATAATAACCTCTACAGACGCGTCAGGGTGAACTCGGTCAGTTTAGGTATTCTTTATGGTCAATTCTCAGTTTTTTGATGGTCAATTCTCGTTAGAAATTCATGAGAGACTGATACTAATTGTTTTTTTTGTGGCAGTTCTAAATTTACACATGTTCAAGATAAGCGGTAAGTGTCACATTTAGCACTTTTTTCTAATATTACTATTTTAAGACATTGATGGACCTCTAAGGAAACTGCTGTTACTGGGCAACTCAAGGCAATGACGATCAAGATGACCACTATTGCCTGAATTTCTTTATATTGTGCTATTTATGTATATTTGCTTATTGAAACGTGCTTATCATGTTAAATGCCGAAAGTATGACTTCGAAGAACTGTAAAACCTGCGTGGAGTGGAGTTCAGACATGCTTGAAAGGCAATGAAAATTCCATTTTTAAGCCTACAAATTAGGTTACAAAAACAAAATTATTGTAATCCCATATTTGACAGGAAAGCTGTATTTAGCGCCGCCATAGAGAATGAAATGGCGCATGTAATAAAATAAATGGCAAATAATTTATACGGTTGCATTGCAGAGCAAATAATAAAAATGGCGTATCACTCGTTAGATTCCCTATTTTATTTATATCTACAACACATTATTTTTCTTTTTATAAACAAACAATTTTCGGATCCTAACCTAGATCTACTGTTATAATTTCTTCTTCTTTTCCTATACAACCTTCCAGTCTTCTTTTCGACCGTCTTCTTGGTCTTTTCTCTTACCCCCCTTTTTCTAAGTTTTGTTTCCTTTGTTCCCTATTCTTCTTTTTTTTCTTCCATTTCTTTGTCACACTTTATTTTTTTGCCTACTCTTCTTTACCTATGCCTGCTCTCCGTCACCGGGTACATCGTTTCCAGATTCTTTATTAGATTATGAATATTGCGCTTAACCTAAATATTTTAATTTTCACTCGAATTCCCATACATTGTTATTGTATTTGCTCTTTATGTCCCCTTATTTTGTCTAAATTTAAGTTATTTTACATAAGATTAATTATTTTTAAACTTCAGTTGTCACTGTCATTTGTCAACTGTCAATTGAAACTGTCAATTGTCATTTACCAATTTATATTAATTGTAACTCAGTTGGTTTTGTCGCGCAGCTATGATTACCAGTTACATTATCATTTTCACTTTTGTCCAAAATTTATTTTGGCCTAATCATATTGTGAGTGGTACTGGGGCCGGAGTCATTTTTGACCTGGACTCCTACTTACCTTCCTGTTCTGCTTACCATCATAATTTTATCCTTCGAACCACTTGCCGGTTTTCGAACTTGGTTCGTAATTTGGCATTTTCCTGCTATTTGCCACGATGGCTTACAAGTTTCTTGGGCGTTATCCATCCTTTTTTTGTTTTAACAGACAATGTCTGTTTCTACTCCTTCCATATCATAAAAATAATCTTTTTCTTTAATTTACGCTATCGTTACCATGTAGCGTCTCCCCCCCCTAATTGTTGTACCACATATTAGTAATTTAGAGTTTAATGTTTATATAATTGTAAAAACTTTTTCAAATGCGCTCTTGTTATGTAACCCCTTTTTTAAAAATTTTAATTAAGTATTTTCCAAAACAATGTTAAAATTTTTTTTGGTAAGTTTCAACCACATTGTCATCTTTATTTTGTCATTTACACGGATCTTGTTGCCTTTTCCAACTTTAAATAAATACATGTGGTACTAGACATTGATTTTCATTTATTCAAACATAATTTTAATATTGTCAATAAAACCGCAGGAAGAGAGTGGCTGGAAGGATTTCTACATAAAAACAAGCTTTTTGTTCGCAAACCGTAAGCCACAAGTGTGAACCGGAACTAGGACAACTAATGGAAAAGCACCATTTTTCGGCCAAACAAATTTATAACTGCGATGAAACGAGTGTCACGACTGTCCAAGATTCAGGAAAAATAGTTCCGGCAGCTTCACACCTTAAATGTTTATTTATTTATTTTAATGAAAACCTTTTTGTTGACTGGCTCAAAGATTTAACATTGCACGCTAAACCTTATTTTAGCCCATTATATTAGTTTTAGATAACCACCCTCATATGAGGATTGTGAAAGACGAATCATATTATAATGCTATCAATCCCACCAAATACTTCTCACAGAATACAACCACTGGACCTTACTTTTTTTGGACCCATCAAAGCTGCTTATAAAAAAGAATGTGCTTGTATTTAGAAATCCCATGTGGCAGAAAAATAATCTCTCTTTTCGAAGGCTTATTCTACTGTTGCCTCTTTTAGCAAAGGGGAATTCAGGTTCAAAAAGGCTGGAATTTTTATTTTAAACTGTAGCAACTTTATTCCTGCTGAGGTTCTTCAAGCTGAACCTGTGCCATTTGGAAAATTAAGGGTAATGGACCTTGCGTCGACATCCACATCTCAATCCAACATGTCGGCAACTCCTATGCCAACCAAAAGTGTGTCTTCTAATACTAAGAAGGGATGAGAGAAGCAGTATTGCTCTATTCTTATATCAATACCCATTAAAGAAAAAGAAAACAAAAGCGTTGCTAGAAATAATATGAAGAAAACAAACAATTTCAAGGGCAACAAAAAAAAGTGAAGTCACAGAAGTCAGACCTTGAAAAAGCTAAAAGAAATGTTTTTCATAAATATACTTCAGAGTCAAAAGCTAATCCTGCCGATCTCTGTGATGATAATGATAGAGATGACAAAGTGGATTCTGGAAACAAGTGTAACATATGTGATTATTTTGGTAAAATTAGGAAATTGAATTCTGCGGATGGTTATATATCTAAAAACTGTTTTTTTTTTCATAGACCACGATTGTCTTCAATGTGACCACCATTACCTGCTAGCATGGTTGAAGTATATCAGGTTAGACATTGCGCAGGATATGTGACGTCACCTGGCGCCCATGTCAAAAATTTGAATCATGTGATTTTTGATATGTTTTTATTTATTTTTACCTGTAAACTGATTTAAAATGTATTGCGCAGTGTTTGGATGTAAAAGTAATACTCGCTCTAAAAACAGTATAAAGTTTTTTCGATTTCCGAAGTGCCCTTTATTACAAAACAGTGGGTTATTTCTTGTTGTCGATTTTAAACCAAAAAATGCTCGAATTTGTTCGTTATATTTTAACGTAGCATTGTGAAAAAAACCTTAAACATGAATTATTAAATTATTCTCCTCAACGTAGAAGGAAATTAATATTCGATGCAGTACCATCTGAAAATCTACCTAAAAGAAAACAGCTTATTAAGGCATCACAAAGAGGAGATAGGCAAATGCAGAATTCGAAACACATTGTTGAAAGCATTCTTAATCCAATGTAAGATTTCCAAATTTAACCTTTTTATATTATTTTGTATTTTTGTTGTGGTATGTAATAGAAATTAGAACTTATTTATTATTATATGAACAACGATTGTTTTGTTGACGAAATAAGGTACATGAATTTAAAATCTGTAGGTATATATTTCAATATGTCTTTTTTAATAATTCGCAGTCCTAAACGATTAGAACCAATTTTTCCTAACACGTAGCATGAGAGGACTAATAGGAAACTGGAAGCAACCAATTTTTTTTTTATTATGATTGTAAGATGACTGAATCTATTCTCTACAAAGTCATTCGGTTTGTGCATTTTCAAATATATGCAGAGCTGGTTAGGGTCATGGACAGTCTGGATGGAAGGTATCTGTATGGAATAGTATCAGAAGAAGATAGTATAAAGATCAAAAAAGAGAGAAATCAATTTGTGTCGGAGTCACTAAAGAAAAAGTACTAAGGCCCTAGTACTATTTAAAAATTCCGCTTTGATGTCTAAAACTGTATAGCGAGTCTATGGCGAATAAATAATTTATTACTGCTTTTAATAATTAAATAATTCTTAAGTTCTTGGACTACATTAATTCCCCTCACTCCGACTATCTCTTTGCCCTGGTCTTATATTATTTACTGGCACTATACCTAATTATTTATCCTGGAATAAATATTAAAAAACGTAATTTGGTAAAAGTTGGGACAATTTTATTTTGTCAAATAACTCAAAAAATTACCAAATAATGAAAAAATACTTACGAAGTTTCCAGTGCTGACAGTTTCCTAAAAAGAGAAAAAAATTTAGACAATCATAAAACCAGAATTTATATAAATCAAAAATTCAAGCGGTTAATTTAGATTACAAACAATGTTAGTACAATGGCAGTTGAAAGTATTATTCAGATGTTAGTAGTGAATTAATAGAATGATTAGTATTAACAGACGTTCTTGCTACTGGAAGTAAATTTAATATTATAAAATTTGCCTCGATGTCATTGCCAATTCTGTATAAATTTTAGTGTCACTAGATATTTTTTTTTGAAAATTGCTTATATGTAAAAATTTTGGATAAAAATTTTTGCAAAATCAGTTGTAACTATTGGTATATAAAATATATAGGACAAACTAAGATCCGAATTAAAACTGAAATAAAGGAACATATTTTCTGTTAAGAACCCATATCACTAAAAACAATTTTAATTTTACGGGGGGTAGAAAAAAACTGATTATTGTTTCCATATGGAAGTGTGGAAAATTAAAATGTTAAAATATTTCACATAAATTTATGAATTCAACAACAAATTATGTCTAATGGACGTGCGTATATGAGAGTAATTTTCAATGGTGTGTGTATAGCTCACTCAGTATGGAATTTTTTGTTACTTCTACGATAATACATTTAAAATTCGGTAGTTTATAAAAATTTTGACTGGCTGAATTCACGTTAAATAAAAATATTAATGTTAGTACAGCTAATTTAAAATTAATTAAACTTGTAAATTGTTTTAAAAAAAGACTAGTATGAAAGCATAGACATAGTCAAAATTCAGTTTTAAAGTGGTTATTATTGGTTTGAAGTAGTAAAACTCTAAATCTAGTACCACATGTAATAGATTAAAAAAGAAATAAATCCGATGTTACATTATTCTCAGCGATTAGTTTCGGAAATTATGCCATCATCAGGGCAAATTAATTATAAAGAGAGACTACCAAAAATTACATAGTTAAACGAAAGTTCATAACATTTGTGCGGACAGGTACGTGAAGGTATAAAGTATGTAAAGAAGTTATTTAAAAAAATGGTAAAGAGAATTAAATGGTACTAGGTACATATATGGAAATTATAGTAGAGGTAAATTTGTATAAAAACAATTATTTGGGGGTGATGACCGCAGTCTCAGTCTCATGCTTGATCACCCCCGAAAAATTCTTTGTACAAATTTACCTCTTCTATTATTCCCACATATGTACCTAGTACCACTTAATTCTTTTTACTTAGTCTCTCTTTATAATTAATAGTAAAATTTATATCTATATTAATAACATAGACAATGACAATAAGGTAGAAATTAAAAGCAATAGTTTATAGTTATTTTAATCACAATTATTATTTTATTATATACCAGAGTTGTTCTATAATTTATTGACTTTTTAAAAAAATGCGGTACTATTTTATGTATACTCGATATCAGTCTAACAATAGCAATAATCAGAATTATAATCTTAATATTAATAGTTTTCGAGACAATTAGCTTCAAAGCTTGGAAAATGCTTGATTTAATGAAGTAGAAGATTGGAGAAAGGAGATGATAGAAATTTCATTAAATGAAGTTAAATAAAATCTTAAAATGCAATACAACGAAAACTAATCAAATAAGGTGCTCAAACTCGAATCTTTCTATATCATGACAACAGTTTAGTATCTGTTGCAGCACATTAAGAGTATCTTTGTGAATGGCTATAATTTTATCCAGAATTCTTGTTTTTAATTTTCAATATTAAATGGATATAACAATGAATTATTGTTACATCTGTTAATATTAAACTATCGGAGTGTTGTTTATTGTATTGATATCTAGTTAGCCTGCTATACCATAGCAACGAACAATAACTTATTAAAAGTGTCAGTATAAAGTTTCACATCAAAAAGTCAAACCAGTGTTGGGCAAAAAAAATTGAAAAAAAGGATGTTAACCAAAACTGTGAAAATCGAAAAATTGGATTATCAATCCATCAACAAATACCTGTATTTAAATGGGTCAAGAGGTAAGCAGGTTTATGAATATATGCTAAATACCTTTGGCGATTAATGTCCATCGTATGCGACCGTAAAAAATTGGATTGCAAGCTTCAAAAAAAGGTAAATTTTACATGAAGATGAAGAGAAATCGGGAATGTCAGTTTTTGTGTCCGTCCTCGAAGTTCATGACATGATTTTATCGGACCGTAGAATTGGACTAAAATAAATCTCTCACGCACTGAAAATTTCATCTGAACGCGTCCATCATATAGTTCACGTCAATTTGCATATGAACAAGATGCCTGCAAAATGGATGAGTAAATGTCTGAATGCTGATCAGAAGCATGCAAGATGCCGACTTTTTAAGCAGTGTTGTTACTATGGATGGAATTTGGGTTCATTTCTACGACCCAGAAACAAAGCAGCAATTGATGGAGTGGAGACACCATGGTTCTCCATGGCCTAAAGAGTTTCGTGTTCAAAGATCTGCTGGAAAAGTTCTTGCGTCAGTTTTTTGGGATTGCCATGGAGTAATCATGATGGATTATCTGGAAAAGGGCAGAATACTAACTGGGGATTACTATTCGACGTTACTAGCCACTATATGTGAAAAAATTAAGAAGTAAAGATGCGTAAAGTTGTCCAAAGTTGTTTTTTTTGCAGGACAATAAATCTGTACACAATTCGTAATTTGGGGTTCGAGTTTCTGGAACGCCCCCATTATTCATCAGAATAAGAAAAAAAACTAGTTTTTTGCGACTTTGTCATATAACCTGAAGCAAAAGTGACTTGGGTAAAATAGGAAACAATTAACCACTGTGCCCTTCATGATAGGCCGAGCTTGATTATTCTGTAATTTAACATATGTTGGAGAAACCGGGCTTACATTACACAATGTTAGAATGGGAACTAGAAAGCAAAATAAGACAAAGAAGACCCAAAATGACCAAATTGCAAGAGAAAGAGAGAACGATATCAATAGAGCTCGAGTTTGTTTTTGAAAATAAAGAACAAGATATAGGAAAAAATGAAGAAATATTAGCAGGAACATTTACAATTGCAAAACGAGGACTGATTTATAAAAAATAGTGAAAATAAGTGAAGAAATATTAACTAGTCTTAAAGCTAAAGCCAAGATATTTATAAAAATGATAGGTAGTCACGACATCTATCGTAATTTGATGGGTACCAACCGGACTTGGTCACTCAATAGGATAAAATCCTCTGTAAAAACGACTAACCAAGTACAACTTTGTGACGGCAGATCATGGAACCCATCCACCATTATAATGCCTTATAGGGAGGATTAATGGAGAAGTTTACCATTTTTTTTATGAATGAAACTGAAAATTTAAGTAAAACTGAACAAGTAAAATTAGGATCTCAGAAGCTAATAAAGTTATAACATTTTAAAGTTGCGCTTGGCATTCCCTTCGATTCAGTGGCCTGACGTCATTTCTTCTAACTAGTGTACGAGACGGGATTGTAAACAAAGCGCCAGATCAGAAAAAGTAGGTTCTACTATTTTTCTCATACAATGCACGGTTCACAAGTCTTTCAGGGGACACGTTCAGAAAATAAAATCTGTTCTGTAGAAAATTGCAGAAAAACGTACCTGGCTCTTGGACTGTATTTTGTTGTGTGACAGTTAATAAATTGCGATGAAGGAAATTTAATTAAAGTCAGACATGCGTCAATCATGTCGTGGCATAGAATAAGAGTTTGGTTTGTAGTACCGGCGCTTTGACTATACGGATATGTGACGTCATACACACCACAATCCGCGAGAAAATCAACAACTTTAATATTATATTTCTCCGTTACTTATTGACCGATTTCAAAAACTTTTTTACTGATTTATTAGTTTTTGTTTATATTTTAGTTACATGAAACTTCTCCATTAAATCAAAAACAGAGAGAATAAGTTTTTGACTCTGTTTTTACAAAACTATTTTTTTAAATTATAGTATGTATTTGACTCCTTTGTTATTTCGAGAAATAATAATATTTTAAGCCTGTGATTAAAATTTAGAAATTATGAAATACTTATGCAATAAACAACCCTGGTATATCGAAAATAATTTAGACATAAAGATTTTATTAGACACTAAAGTTATTTAACAATAGTGACCTCAATATTACTCACATTATTCATATCTTCATATTCCTATTAAATAAAATATTATATTAATAAAATTAAAAATATTAATACTTTATAAAATAGCAAGACGTTTATAAAAAGCAATATTTTTACAACACTTAATAATTTGAAATGATATATTTATAGCCAATTGGACACTTGTATTTTTTCCACCACCATAAAAATAAAAACACCACAAAGACAGTATTTAAGTATAGTTGTTAAATTGTGAAAATAATAATAATAATTTCTACTAACTCAAAAGTTACAAAATTTCTATTTATCAGAAAGAAATCTATAATATAATAAAAAAAAGTTTCAAAAGTCGCACAATGAAGCACGCATCTAATTTTGAAATGTGAAATAGTTCAATGGACTATCGATTTTGAAACGAGTATTTTATGCAATTTTTTCCATTTTTCATATTTTTTCTACTCCCATTAATAAACCAAATTAAATATTTGTCAGGTACCACAAGGATTTAATTGTACCAGACAAGCAGCAAAGGCATTAAAGGCAACTAGTTTCGGTAACTATAACCATCATCAGGCCTATAGATACAAACATTCAGAAATTATAGTACCTATAAGGCTGATGATGGTTAGTTACCGAAACTACTTGCTTTTGCTTGTTTAATACAATTAAATTCTTGTGGTACTTTGTGCTTTATTTCTTAAAAATTTGTACCATATTTGAGATATGGATTTGGATTTTTTTTGTTATTATCTTTTAAGAAATTCAAAATATTTTGACAGTTGTCAAAATAATTGCCTACTTCGCTTAAAAATAATCGGATTCTATATGTTGAAAAATTAGTATCATAATGAAATTCTGTACCATAATGAAATTCTGTGTCCTAATGTAAATTATTTTGAAACAGATTTTTATTCTGTTAATTATTCATAAAATGGGAGTAAAAAAAGTGGTTTTCAAACTTTATTTAGTTACAAAATAAAATGCAATATTGATATGATAAATAGCTATTTTGTAATCATTCATTTTTACATAAAAAAATTTTAAATTTAAGAAAATTTATAGTAGAATGATCAAAATCTAATTCCTCTGTAGGTACAATATAAAGTTTAACTTAAAACTATCCCCATAACTGAATACTTTTTTTAAATAATTTTTTTATTTATGTAAACTAGTATTTACAAAAAATTAAAATGTGAATTTGTTATTAATCCCCTAGAGAATAATTTTTGTCACGTGATAATAAATTTTCTTAAATCTGAGAAGTTTTACTCCCCTTATCATTAACAAACCCCCTGAAAGCAGAAATTATTACTTAAAATAGTGGTCAGTTAGAAGAAGAGAACAAGAATAAAGTGTAGCAAAAAAATAGAAATAGAAAATAAAATATCGACTCTCTTCTTTTTGCCGGTTTGAAAATTATTTCCAGGAAAAAATAAAAAATCCTTTGTTGTCCAGCATGCTTCACCAATGGTAAAAAAACAGGTCGAAATAATGGTCGATGATGATGTTGAAACGATTACAAGGTGTTACAGTCAACACCTTGTCTCAAGACTTACGTAATCTGTATCGTCCCCATTTTGTCCAGTTTCATTCTGACCTTCACCTTCACTTTCACCTTCTTCCTGACCTTGACCATCGCCCGTTTCGAGCACTGAAAACTGACCATCATCATCTCCATTCTGATCAGTTTGACTTTCTATTTGACCTTCTTCCTCATCATCCTCTTGTTGACCCTGACCCAAGTCTATCTGACTATTTTCCTATTTTTGTTTAATATTACAGAATAGTTATTTATGTTGTAATAAAGCGGCTTTACCGATATGTATTAATAAATTTTAAAATAGTAACAAAAAAAAATTATGTTTGCTTTGGAAGATATTAAATGTTGTATATACTACATTATTTATAAGTATAACTAACTTTATTCTAACAAATACTTACTTCATATTCCTCGTTATCGTCTTCCCCTTCTTCTCCTTCATCATATTCATTGGCTTGTCTATGTCTTCTTCCTCCAAATTCGGAATGATTTTTTTGTTTCCTCCTGGTGGTCGACCGATGATAGGGTTTGGCTATCTGCTTGTGATGTGCTGGCTTTGCATGATGAGGTTCTTTAGAAAAAATACTATTTATACTTCTCCTTATCCTATTTACAGTACTTGTGAGCCAGTCTTCTTCTACTGGAGGACCAGAATCGTTTGGTATTTGAAGTCTTTGGTGGTTGTCATGTTTTAAGCGATCTTGACTATCGAATACTAAATCTGTGTCCACCTAGAACAAAAAAAAACAAATATAAATACTAATCTACATATTATCCATAGTTTATGTAAACTCAAACTGAAGTACCATGTATTTATAAAAATAATAGAATTGATTTTTTTACAAGTGATGATATACAGTGCCTTCAGAAATGATTGTGTCTCACGTGATCTGGTTGTCAAACTTCATAAGCGTCACATGCGTATTTTGGCTTCTCTATTACTATGTGTTTTATATTTTACTTGACAATAATTTATTTAAATAAAAAGTTCTTTTCAGAACTAACCGATTTTGGTGCTAGAAAACGTTTGATTTATTATACAGTGAAAATGTCAAGATGTCTACATCTGAGCTATACGCTTTTATTTTAAGGCGATATTTCAAAAAAATACGCTTCGAAAATCTCGGTACGTTCATGACAGACAGCAAACATTCTTGGAAATAGAGAAATTCCCTCCCATCAGTGTTTTTATTATGGATAATGTTACGGAAAATTTAAAATTTGACCCTCATTTGCTCCAGGGCATAGTTTATATTTTCATCATAGGCGTAGTAGGTAGATAAAGAATGAGAGACATAATTCATGAGGCATTATTCTCACCACAATACATGCTATATTGTGTAAAGTTCAGTTTCACGTCATACGGCATCTATCTCGCTTTATCGTATTAAGTTGAAAGAAATGCAAAAAAAAGGTACGTCCACTATAAATTTTCGTAAGGCAACATCATGAGAGATGATCTACACGTGGATATTAAATAACTACACAATACAGGCATTTCATTGGCTGCCGTTTGCTATACGTCATGGCCTCATAGTCAAATTGAAATATTGAACACGCTCTTTAGCTATTTTTGATAAACGTCAAAGTGTAAGCCTGACAGTTTGAATCAGAACAGACTTCCATATCCATTTCTATTTCTTATTGTACAGATTTCATCCGGCAAATGATCCTTGTTGTCTTTTAATAACTAATTTTAGGAATTTATTTACTAATGTTATATTATTTATGATAATAAATATCAATTAAAAATACATTTTGTAATGTTTTGATATCACAATTCTTATTAATTACAAAGCCTTTTCCTATTTGGCTGAATACGATCCTGACAACTGTCAAAATTTTGTAGAGTCGCCACCAAATGTCATGTAGTAATCAAAGACTTGCCGAAAACATGATATGATGTCATATTTGGTGACGTGCAACTGAAAGGCTATGTAATGAACTTTACCCATTTTACGCCCTTATTAATGATTATTTTTACACAAAATAATTTTTTAATAAAAATCAAATCATGTTTCTAGCAATGTGCAACTTTAATTTTTGAAATTTGTTTTATTTCATTTATTTATAAGTTAAACATGCGGCTAAAATATCTTATTTTAGAATTTGTCTATTAAAAAAATAATAAAAAATCGTCAAAAAGCTCATTGCATATTACTAGAGGATGAGGATAAGAGGAAAATGTTGTTATCAAAAAAATAAGTTTATATCTTTCCTTTTCTGTACAGAAAACGATTAAGAAATATCACAAAAATGTACTAATTTTGCTTGGGTATAAATCCCCTTAATGGCACATTTTAGAAGTGGGTATAAAAATCGTTTGTACAACTTGGAAGAATTAGAAGAAACTATACGTAATTAAATTCAAATTATAACAGAGAGACAACTTCAAAATGTGTTTGAAAGTTATTAAAAGACGAGTTAATGCTTGTATTGAACAAGAAGGAAGACACATTGAACACATTTTATAAATTTTAAGTGTTGTACAATTTTCTTTGTGTAATGTGTGTAAATTAATAAAAAATATAACACACGGTAAAATCATATGATGTTTTTAGTACTTCGGCCCGAAAAATTTACTTTAACAATAAACACAAGAACTATACGCAACACGAAATTTATGGAAATAACGTTATAAAGACATTTTAGTCTTTTAAACAGACGTAATCAGAATGACATTTTTCATTAGCTACTGAAGAAGTATTGTAAAGTATAACAAAAGTGACCTGCAAAAAATAAAAAAAGAAATATAACATATCATATAATTGTGGTACACGAATCCTTCAAGTAACGTAAGTAACCGTAATGATTTAAATAGTCCAATGGCCGTGAAGATCTGTTTATGACAAAAAGTTTCGCTTCTGTCAGTCAAGCTTCAAATTTTAAGAAAAAATTAATTTCATTATACATTTTCATTGAAATTAAATTTTTTAGTGTTTTTCTTCCTATTTTTTTTTACTTTTCCCATCTTTCCCCATTTTTTAGTCTTTTCCAATTTATTCCGATTTTTTATGTTTGTTTTCGATTGTATTTTATTTTTTAATTATCCCTTCTTTCCATTTGTTCCAGCTTTTTAAAGTTTCCCTTCGTTTTTTACGGTTTATTACGGTTTCTTACATTTTTCGCGATTTTTACTATCTTTATGATGTTTTACCATTATTTAGCATTATGTATGAAATTTTACCAGTTTATTACAATTTCTTACGATTTTTTACGGTTTTTTACGATTTTCTACGATTTTTTAAGGTTTCTTAAGATTTTTTACAATTTTTCACGATTTTTTCCTATCTTTTAAAAAATCCTTAAGAAATCGTAAAAAACTGTAAAAAACGTAAAAACCCATAAAAAACCGCAAAAAACCATAAAAACCCGAAAAAAACCATAAAAAATCGAGAAAAGTAATTTTAAGCAAAAAAATTTTTTTTATCATTTTAAACATTGTTTAAACATTTATAATTTAATTTCTCAACTATATAAAAAAAACAACTATAATATGCTTCAATTTGTAAGATCACAAAGCATTTTCCTATTTTTTCCTCTTTTCACCTTTTTTTGCTAGTTTTCTCCTATTTCTTCCTATTTTTTTTTCTGTTTTTGTCCTATTTTTCCAAATTTATTACGTTTCTTCCTATTTTTCCACCGAACGTGGCGTTCAAAATTATTGCATTGTGATCGACATTTGTAGTTCGTTTTCCTTTTTCCTATTTTGTTTTTCCAGTTTCAGCCAAAGGGTTTGACCTGCTTTGATCTGGAATTCGTTTTTTGACATCGTCATACATTTGGGCATCGCCCGATGAATTTTTGGTGACCCTGCGTGAAAAAGGAGCGAAGCTACACCTCTTGACACTCAAAGCCAACCGATTCTGCAAGGTGCTTTTTTACTGTTTTGTAGGCGTGGCAAATTCCCCTTTCAACCTAGACTTACCAAAATGTACATGTCTCTAAAGACCGTTATAAGAAACACATAGAGAAAACCTGAAAGCAATCGATCAACCCGTTTGCAAGATATCGCGATAACTACAGACGGATGGACGGACACACAATCTTATAAGGAGAGCTCGCTTCGCTCGCTTTATAACAGTTATAAGATCAACAGCACCCTATGGAAGTGGAACATGGATATTAAATAAGGAGAAAAGTAAAATAAATATATGGAAAAGAATATTAACAGGAAAAAAAGAGGAAGGAGTGTGGTTAAGAAGAACAAACAAAGAAATAAAGAATTTATGTGGAGAACAAGAAATAAGCAAAATAAGAGCAATTAGACTAGGTTGGCTGGGCTATATATAAAGAATGCCAGATATTAGAATGACAAAAAAATTATAGATATAGATCATACAGAAACAAAGATAAAAGTAATACCAAAAAAAAGGTGATATACTGAAGTTCAGGATTGGAAGGCGAAGGCAAGATACAGGAAATAGTGGAAGAAAACTATCACCAAGCTATGAATCTAAAAGGACTGCGAGCCGCAACACATAAATATAAATATGAATATTATTTTTTATAATTTTGTTTTATAAAATTTGACCCTATTAAATATTAATAAAGTTGTATTATTTCGCTAAAAAATATGCGTGTTATTTTCTGTAAAAGATATTTTTGGTCATGGAAAAACTGGAAAAATTATGTAATTTAAAACCTTAACTCTAGTCCAAAATCTGAATAAGTATAAATAGATAAAGAAATAAAAAATATTAAAATGTGCACAAGAAGCCTCAAAAACATATAGAGAAAATTTAGATAATTCTGAAAGATGAAATGACCAACACACCTTCCTTACTTAACCCAAGTGGATTTTTCTTTTGATCTAAATTTTTTTGGACCCAGTATTTTCGCCTTCTACAACATTGTATTTTTTTAATGAAAGCGCTAAGATTGTAAGAACTATTGAACCGCTTGTTTAAAAATTAATTTAAGTATCTCGCGAAATGAAGTTTTCGACGTGAAAATTTTATATGGAGAAAACGGGGAAAACTCCCTGGTAACCATATCATAGGGCATCCCAAAGGATATAATTGCAAACAACAATTAATTTAAAATGAAACCAAATTAGACGAGCACGAGGTTATTTCTTAAAGTTAGTAATATGAGTCTCACAATTACTCAAAACTTTTATTCATTTGTTTTTGCTACTATCAAGTATCATAGCGGTAATTTGTAACTAATTTGTGTATTTTTTTAAGATTTTCTAGTTTCTTACCTATTTAGATTTTTAAGTAAACTTTTTCGTTATTTATTTATAGGCGAGGAAATAAAGCACAAAAAGCGACAAAATCTCCAAAATTTGACCTTAAAGTCGGATTAAGATGGGATTTTTTCGCTTCTTAAAATCACCTGGAAAACAGTCTCTAATTTGTACCATGTATTCAGAGAAATACATAAAATCATAACTTGGTTAAGAACACCTGGAATGGACCCAAATCAAGTTCCTGGGGGTTTTTGAACTGGAATTTAGGATTACTGATGATCGCCTTCTCCGAGGGTTCTCATGAAATTCACTCTTAACTGAAACGAGACTTCTCACCCGGGTTTTTTTTTGGTCGCATATTCCAAATCTGGCATCGGCGATTTCGGGTACCTAGTGCACCGGAACCTAGGAAACGCATCCTGGGTTTTTTTGGACCGTTCTTCTCGAATCTAGCATCAACGACCATCCTCCGGGTACATAGTGAACTGAAACCAGGTCATCGCAGTCATCCTCGAGAATTTTTAAACTTGAACCAACCCAAAACTTAAACCAAACAGAAACTTTAGCTAAGCAAAAACGTAAATGTAAACTTGCAGGTGAACTTTGCTTATATTCCTGTAAGAGGAATAGAAACTTGAGCCAAGCAGAAACGTATACGTAAACTTGAATCTGGACGTAAACTTGAATCTGAACCAAGCAGAAACTTGAGCCAAGCAGAAACTTGAACCAAACAAAAAGTTGAACCAAGCAGAAACTTGAGCCAAACGAAACTTAAACCAAGTAGAAACGTAAAATTAAACTTGCAGGTGTACTCTGCTTATATTCCTGTAGGAGAAATAGAAATTTGAGCCAAGCAAAAACGTATACGTAAACTTAAATCTGGACCAAGCAGAAACTTGAGACAAGCAGAAACTTGAGTCAAACTAAATTTGAGCCAAGCAGAAACGTAAACATAAACTTGAATCTGGACGTAAGCTTGAATCTGAACCAAGCAGAAACTTGAGCCAAGCAGAAAATGAACCAAACGAAAACTTGAACCAAGCAGAAACTTAAGCCAAACGAAACTTAAACCAAGCAGAAACGTAAAATTAAACTTGCAGGTGTACTTTGCTTATATTCCTGTAGGAGAAATAGAAATTTGAGCCAAGCAGAAACGTATACGTAAACTTGAATCTGGACGTAAACTTGAATCTGGACGTAAACTTGAATCTGAACCAAGCAGAAACTTGAGACAAGCAGAAACGTAAACCAAACGAAAACTTGAACCAAGCAGAAACTTGAGTAAAACTAAACTTGAGCCAAGCAGAAACGTAAACATAAACTTGAATCTGGACGTAAGCTTGAATCTGAACCAAGCAGAAACTTGAGCCAAACGAAACTTGAGTCAAGCAGAAACGTAAACGTAAGCTTGCAGGTGAATTTAGCTTATATTCTTGTAGGAGGAATAGAAACTTGAGCCAAGCAGAAACGTAAACATAAACTTGAATTTGAACGTAAGCTTGAATCTCAACCAAGCAGAAACTTGAACCAAACGAAAACTTGAACCAAGCAGAAACTTGAGCCAAACGAAACTTAAACCAAGCAGAAACGCAAACGTAAACTAAACTTGCAGGTGGCCTTTGCTTATATTCCTGTAGGAGAAATAGAAACTTGAGCCAAGCAGAAACGTAAACGTAAACTTGAATCTGAACGTAAGCTTAAATCTCAACCAAGCAGAAACTTGAGTCAAGCAGAAACGTAAACGTAAACTTGCAAGTAAACTTTGCTTATATTCCTGTAGGAGGAATAGAAACTTGAGCCAAGCAGAAATGTAAACATAAACTTGAATCTGGACGTAAGCTTGAATCTGAACTTGAATCTGGACGTAAGCTTGAATCTGAACTTTCTGGACGTAAGCTTGAATCTGAACTATAATCTGGACATAAGCTTGAATCTGAACTGAGCAGAAACCAAACGAAAACTCGAACCAAGCAGAAACTTGAACCAAACGAAACTTGAGCGTAAACGTAAACTTCCAGAAACAAAAATTAGAAAAAAATTCAATTTAATTTAAATGATGTTCAAACAGCAAATTTCTACGTAGTGGAAATTTATTAAACAAGAGAAAATGAAAAATGAATAAATATAAGTTTAGAGTTTACATGCTAACATTGATTATAAGTTATTTTAAAAAAGAAAATTTAGTTTAATAATATTGAACAAGGAAATTTAATACCGGCATAAACTGTTTGCCGCAAATAGGTATGTAAATATTGATTAAAGAAACGTCTAAGAGGATAAGAAAAAATGTTAATACCTGAATAAGTCTGCAAAAGTTCAATAATTAGCACAGAACAGATTCTCAAATTAAAATAACTATTTTGACTGAGACCAACTCAAGCTGACGATTGAACCAAAAAGAATGCTTTTTCCCATCGTATTCAATCTGTTTTCCATTATGGCAAGCGTAAATAAGTCACAAAGTCATGTGATTAGGGATGGAAATTCGAATATTTGAAATCGCGCAGATCTTCATAAAATTAAGAATTAAATTTGATGAATTAACAGGGTTAGTGAGTTTAGAAAATATATTTTAAATTAGGATAAATTTAGAAACATAATTTAGTATAATTATACAAACATGTTCTACATGTTACTAATTTGAGTGTTTATTATGGTAAAAATCTCTCCAAAACGATATTATCTCTTTCATTCTCTTCTAAGATAAATGTAGCTAAACCAATTATAAGATATTTTTTAAAAATTCTGCTTAATATCCCATTTAAAAATATTTCATTTTGGCTTGTTGCTAATCCTATTTATAAAGTTCCATATTAAAGTTTTTTTCATGAGGTATTAGAATCGAATTTTTCACGGCAATTTGTCTCGATACCTAATACGAGAACTGCGTCCCAAAATTTACGAACAACTTTGCGACAGCCCGTTATATATATAACGATGACCTATGGCATCGGAAATGGCCAACTTAAAATTCCGGAAGTGCTCCGGGATATTTTCTTCGAAAAACAAATTTGCAAAACATTGCGGGAAGTTTTGTGGCCTCGTCTTTAGGTATCTAATGTTTTTATACTCAAAGTTCTAAAGATAAAAGTTTTTGATTTTTTTTTCTTGCGGTATTAGTTTAACAAATAGTAAAAAAATTGTCAATTTTTTTATTATTGTATAATTATAGGACAAAGTTGACGTTCGGTAGAAATGTCTTGCAAGGTTCAATTTTGAAAAATAAATAAATTGTCAAATATGGCCTTTGGAAATAATTTAAAACGAAAAAAAAACTTTATCTATGCAAATGGTGTTAATATTAAAGTGTTTTTTGTTAAATCATAATTAATGTATTTTTGGCATCATACTATAAATTTTAATTTGTTTCTGGAATTTTATTAGATTTATAAATATTTTATCAAAAATTATTTTGAGGCAAATTAACAGCACTAGCAAATTAAAGAGTTATTTTTTAATCATAATTTAGATTTCTTGACATCATCCTTTATATTTTTTATATTTTTTTTCTAATTTTATTGGATTAAAAAACCTTTTATTAAAACAAATTTTTCTGTTAAATTAAAATTACAGAGTTCACTTCAATTAAAAGTAAAAATTTTAAAAATTGAATAATTTTGTTAACATAAGTGACCACTTGTGAATCTTTTAATGTGATAATGTCAGATTAATTTTAATTGAAGAAAAAAGACACTGACAGTAGATTTTTTTGTACTCATATGAAAACGATAATTTTTCCACTAGTTACTCTAGGTGAACGTGATATTTTTTTTATGGAAATATTTTCACTTCTAGACGTAAAAATTAAATAATTATAGGCATTTTTTTTTGAAAAACTGTTTTGACACTGTTTGAAACAATTTTAGAACACTTCATTTTCTTGAACCATTAATGACGTCTATATTTTATTATTTTTAAATAGTTCAGAAAAATGGAAGTAAAGATGGTGGAACTGATTTTAGGAAAATTTTTGGTCACGGTGGACAATTACACTGCACGGCTTTAGTTCCTTTTTTAATTCTTTTAACCAGCGTTCGAAAATATCATGATATTTATATAAATATCATATCACATGATATATAACTGATATATATCGGATATATATCCGATATATATCATTTTTTTAATTTAATTAAAAAACAGTATTGTTTCTTGTACGAACTAAATTTTAACACAAACAGATTAACAAAAACCTTTATTCTAAACAACAAAACCGTTTATTCTAACTCAAATTAAAAATAAAAACAAAAATAATTAAAAATAAACAAATATCACTGGGCATATTTTTTTGGTATGTTAAAATACAGTCAAAATACTGCCAAACAGAATGCTTTGGTTTTGGCATAATATTAAATAAAAATCAGAACTAAATTAACACAACAATCAACACAAAGGGGAAACACAGAAAGGATTATTTGCAGTGTTACCGTTTTCAATAAACCGTATTCTACCAACATTTCGATAATAAACTAGCAACATCTACTATCTAAATCTAACCTGTGTATTGTAATCTATTTTATTAAAAGAAGTCTTTGACTATCTAAATCTAACCTGTGTATTAAAAAAGAAGAAGAATATATAACACTATTTATATTTATTTTATTAAAAGAGGTGTTGACTATCTAAATCTAACCTGTCTATTAAAAATAAGAAAATATAGCTTTCTCTTTCCACTTAAAACTTATTCTCCACTACGTTCCCTATTGTTTTCCACTTCCCCTATTTTTTTATTCCACTCTTTCGACTTTTTTTTCTAATTTTCTACATTTTCTCCTATATTTTTTACTAATTTCTTTGTGTTATACTTTTTTGTTCTACTTTTTCCCGTTAAAAGTTTTTTTCTACTTCTTTTCCCCTACTTTTTCACTAATTTTTTTATATTTCAAACTTTTTTCCACTTTTTTCCCGGCTCATTTTTTCTCCTCTATTTTTATTATTTCAATTTTTTTCTGCAATTTTTCCACCATCCTTTTTTCCTCTACCTTTTTACCAATTTTTTTATATTTCAAATTTTTTTTCCAATTTTTTTCTACCCATTTCTTTGTTTTAGATATTTTTTTACATTTTTTGTCCTACATTTTTTAGTTTTCCTAACTTATTTTTTCTCCTGTTTTTTCAGTAATTTATTTATGTTTCCAACTTTTTTCCCATTATTCCCACACCCTCTTTCCCCTAGTTTTTTAATAATTTCTTTGTGTTCCACTTTTCTCCTCAAAAACTTTTTCCACATCTTTCCCCTTTTTTTTCACTTTTCCCCTACTTTTTTCCATGCTTTTTTATTCCACCCTTTCCTCTACTGTTTTCCACTTTTTCTCACACATTTTTTTTTTCTAATTTCTTTGTGTCAAACGGTTTTTGTTCCACTTTTTCCCCTTTGAACTTTTTTCCATTTCTTCCCCTATTTAGACACTTTTCCCCTACTTTTTTATTTTATCCTTTCCCCTACTTTTTTATTCTGTCCTACTTTTTCCCACTTCTTCTCATACATTTTGGACTAATTTTTTTGTGCAAAATTTTTTTCTTCCACTTGTTTTCCTTAAATCTTTTTTCTTCACTTCTTTTCCTATTTTTTTCACTTTTCTCCTATTTTCTTCCACTTTTCCCTACTTTTTTATTCCACCCTTTCCCCAACTTTTTTTCACTTTTTACTAATTTCTTATTTCTTTGTGTCAAACTTTTTTCCACTTTTTCACTAATTTTTTTATAATTTAAAATTTGAAACTTTTTTTAAAAATTTTTCACCTACTTTTTTTCCACTTTTCGCCCCAGCCTTTTTCCATTTTTTTTCCACTTTTCGCCCCAGCCTTTTTTCCCCTACTTTTTTAGTTTCAAACTTTTTCCCCAATTTTTTTATATATAATCTTTGTTTTTTATTTCCAATTTTCTCCCTCTCCCTTTCTATCAGTACCAATGGAGGTAAGGGGGAAAGAAGAAAATAATTACTCAAAAAAAGTGATTTTTTCGTAAAAAAGTGGAAATTTGACAGAAACTGACAATAATGAGAAAAAATGGGTAGTTTTAGAAAAAAAAGGGGAAAACGGGGTAATTTCAAGAAAAAAATTAACAAAATTTGAAAGAAAAGAGGTGAAATTTAAGATAAAAAAGTACGAAAATTTGAAAGACAGGAGGGGAAATTTTGGAGGAAGAGGAGAAATTTGAGAAAAAATAACAAAAATGAAAAAATAAGAGGAAATTTTAAGAAAAAAATGGGATAATTTTAGAAAAAACGGGGTAATTTCAGGAAAAAGTGACAAAAATTGAGAGAAAAGAGGGGAAATTTGAGACAAAAAGTGACATATTTGAGAGTAAAGAGGGGAAATTTTGAAGTAAGAGGCCTTATTAAAAAAATAAGGGGTAATTTTCAGAAAAAAGGAGTAATTTTAGAAAAAAGGAAGTATTTTCAGCAAAGTGACAAAGTGAAAAGATCAAAAATTTTGGACAAAAAAATTAAAACCCTCATTTTTCTTAAAAATCTACTAATTTAGTAGGAAATCTACTGAAAACGGTAACCCTGATTATCTGGGATAGAGGATAAGTAAAAGCAATAACAAAATAAATCGTGGCGAAGCTGGGAATCCCAAAGTCGGCGCTGTGGATGCTTGCGCAGCAGCCGAATAAATCGCTACTGATATTATACTTTTGTACAAGAGCGTATTGATACATTTTTAATTTAATAAATAAAATTATCGATTATTTCGGATATATATCAGGATATAAATATCGGATATATATCATGATATATATTGTTATAAGAAATTCCTGTCAGATGTGAATTCCTTTTTTTAAACCTGAGCAATTCTCAAATGGGTTGGGTTCAAAAGGCCTTAAAAAAATGAAAAATAAAATATAAAAAAGTAACAAATAACAATTTTCTTTTCAATTTCTTTCTTCGTTCTGTCCTCTTCAAAAAACCTCTTGATATCTAGTATCTACCTCCGCATGTTACCTCTGCTCTGTGTAAACTTGTTCACTGGTTTTCTTGGTCTTTCTTGGTCTTCTTAAAGCTTCACTAACTTTCTTTGATTAATCTATGTCTCCTTCTCTATTTCACCTGATCGATTTTTTTTTATTTTGTGTTTATTCTTTTAGATAAAATTCTTTAGTTTTAACTTTTTTTTTTATTTGTACATTTCAATAATCCATATAACCAAATCTCTAACAAAATTCCTTTTCCAAATACCTTCACTCCAATATTATATTTATTTTACAATTCAAAATTTTTTTATTGACATTTTTTTCTTTCTTTTGACAATCAATCATCCTTCATTTTTTTTTAACCCAAAAAAAATTTACCTACTAATTTTTAAAAAAAAAAAACAAAATTGACCCCAACCCAATGACAATTCATTTCACCTGATCGAAAATGTCATCCAACCTGTCACAGGAATTTCAAACTTCAAATAGCTTAAGCCCTATTCATATTACCAAGATTAATTTGTACTTTATATCATTTAGTAAAATTTCTTTTTAATTTATATTTTTCTTTTTAATATTTAAATAAAGAATACTGTTAATTTTACTTGCAATTACTATTCATTTTTTTTAACTCAACCAACCCTTACTTACTATTTATAATATTTTATAACAAATCATACAAATTTCCTAACACTTACAGAAAATTACTGGGTATATCAAATTTCATAACAATATATCACTTGATATATATCCTCCGAACCCTGCTTTTAACAATCAAAAACAATCATAAGTAATTGATTATTATATTCTGAACGTTTCTGTAACACATTTTAGATGATATATTTGCGCAGCAATATTTTCAACAATTGACAGAAATTGAAGATAGTCAAAAAAATAAACAATTGCCAAATGGGGATCTTGTTACCACAAATAAAAATCTAGAACCCAGACAGAGGCTGATAAAGTGGCCACAGAGTATTTTTTAGCTCTACGAAAAAAACTAAATTACAAATTTTCTGATAAATGTACAGCCAAAAATTCTATCTGGTTAGAAATTGCACAAAATATGAATGCAGCTGATTTTTTACAAAATTCACAACACCCATTTTAACTTGAATTTTTGGCGGATTTAGAATGACAATTGACGTGCACGTGACGTTTTAAAATGTAACATTTTTTCGGTTCATAAATGTAGTGACGTCAAGATAGAAACTGTTTTAAAACGGTCTTTGAAACTGTCTCGTCAAAAAAAATGCTTTATATTTCGAGTAGATTACCATACTTTGTCCTCGACTGTTAAATTGTTTTTACTAAATTTTATTCATATTTCTTTATTTAAGACACTATTTGTGTGATACTTAATCATTCTTTTTTGTAATTATTTAATAGAATACAAGGTCACTATTTAAATTATTAAGAACATATTAACAAAATTTCGCGGTAATTATTTTTTCAGTATCCTATTATGCTTTTTATTAGAACATAAAGCTTTCCTTACATTTTTATAAATAGCTATAACCAAGTCACAATTTTATAAACAAAAACTAAAAATAGTTCTTGATTTAATGAATAATCGTTAGTAGTAGTGATTAATAGGTATCATAAAAATTAAGAAAACAGACGTTTAAAGTGTTTATTATAAAACAGTCAAGTAAAAAATATAGAGTAACAAGGTATCATTTTAAAAGTATTTTAAGTATTTCTTGTAAATGAGATTGTTTTTCAATAAAAAGGTTTTATTATACAGGGTAGCGCATCCTATATGTGTCGGTCTTTGTATTGAAGCCGACTTAAAGTGGGGGGGGGTTTAGGCGGGAAAACCAGCACTTAGATTTTCAAATAAAATATACATATACCTTTCTCAACAATTATCACCCAAAATTCAAATGTAGAATCGAAATTGAAAAGGAAAACAATATTAACTTTTTATACCTTACACTAATATACAGGGTGTCCCAAATAAGAGTGATCGATTTTAAATGTAAATGCACAGCGTATTAATTGCTCTAAAGAATTTGGGTTCTCACGAATTGTTTTCGTTTACCCAAAAGTTTTTTTATGAAGTTTGCACATTTTATCCCGTCAATACAGCGTGATCTACTAATTTAGGTCAAATTAAATGTATAAAATTTTTATTATTTTAAATGGAACATCCTGTATATTTTGATGGCATTTAAAATAGCGATTCATATTCTTTTGCTTTAATGTCAACAAAGATATTCGAGACTTCCAGAAATGCTGCATTTTTCCTTATGGAAAAATTACATCAAATAAAAATGAACAAATTTGACAAAAAAATTATTCAGCAACAAAACATAACAAAAGAACTAAAAAATGACATTCCGACAGCCGTATTAGAAAATCGTTTGAAAATTTAAAATTTCGCTTGCACATGTGCATTGAAGAAGAGGGTGGGCACATACAGAATTTATTGTAACTTTTATATTCTTTATTACTATTAATTGTATTATTAATTTTATTAAATTTTTGTGATGTTTTGTTGCCGAATAAATTTTTTGTCAGATTTTTTAATTTTTATTTAATGTTAGGTTTTTCATAAGGAAAAATGCGGTGGTTCTTGAAATATCGAATATCTTTGTTGTAAGGAAAGCAAAAGACATCAAACTATACATTTTTTAAAAGAAGATAAATCGCTCTTTTATAGGCCATCAAAGTATACAGGGTGTTCCATTTAAAATAATACATATTTTTTCCATTTATTTTGACCAATATTAGTAGATCACCCTGTATTGATGGGATAAAATCTTAACAAACTTCATAAACGAAAACAATTAGTAAAAATCCGAATTCTTTAGGGCAATTAATAAGCTGTGCATTTATATTTAAAATCGATCACTCTTATTTGGGACACCCTGTATAACAACAACAAAATACAAGTTTCAAGGTACACAAAAAAACCTGGTCCAGTAGATACCTAAACTTTAATTCCCAATACCCTTTTAGCCAAAAAAATGTGTAATAAGTGGCTTAGCTAATAGGGCGATCAACTTATGTGATCCAAAATATAGAACAGATGACTTTAATAAAGCAAAAGAGGCCTTGAGACAAAACAACTATTCCACGTCCCTTATTAACTCAATTTTCAAAAAAAGAATTCATAGGTTTTATAACACTAAACTGAAACCGAATAAAAAAATATTTAACCCTACCATACATAGCAGGTCTATCCAAAAAAATACAAAACGAGTTCAAAAATGAAAAAGTCATAGTCAGCCACAATCTACTAAATAACAATTTCAGTAAATTAAAAACACCAATTGAAAAAAACAAAAAAAGTCACCTAGTATATGAAATCCCATACAAAGACTGTGAACTAGTATTATATAACCAAAACCAGCCAACTTCTTCAAAATCGACTCAACTGCCACAAATACGACAAAAAAAAATAAAACCGCACTAAGTAACCACAAGCCAGAAAAAATCACACGTTTGACTGTGAAAACACAAAAATTTTTACCACTGATACAAACACCAGAAAACGAGAGATACTAAAAATTATACAAATCCAGAAAAAAAAATGTATTTAATAAAAAGGACCTAACCCCAAGAAACCCAAATAATATATACTATGTCCAACCTAATATCAGTAGTTTTCGCCTTCTCAAGCAACACGTTTTAGTTTGATTAATTTGTCAATTTATACTTAACTTCGCACAGAACTTTCATATTACTTTATTAATCGACAAGTTTGAGTAAAAGAAAATTGATATTGTATGCCTTGACTATATTAGAATTCAATTTTTTTAGTTTATTAAGATACAAAATAGTACGATAATTTACACGATTTTTAAGATTTGTTTGTGATTTTATTTGTTGAAGAATTTAATTAAAAACCAACCAATGGCAAATAATTAACCTTTATAAATACATTTTTAATTTAACTTTCAATAGGTATATAGTTTGCCTAAAACCCAGCCTTAACATTAAATTTTTTATTTCTTAAAATTTGATTTTTCGGTGCACAAAAAGCACATAATTATGACGCTATGATCTCAGGATTTTTGAGATTTCATGTCCGTGCGGGGTCGGGGTAATTTTGTTTCTCCGATCGAGCACAAAATTTGATTTGTCGGTACACAAAATGCATATAAAATGCACATAATTGGACATTTTTATTTTTTAAAATTTTTGAAAATCGGAGTGTACTCAAGCATTTAATCTTTATTTATTCTTCAGTTCTGATGGTGTTATACTTATTTACTTGTATTATTTATAAAATATACTTTTCCTTTCCTGCTTCTTATTTGTCACTTCAAGCGCTTTAATAATTTGAAATAAAAAAAAATAAGTTGATGGTGGTCCTGAAGAGACGAAATGTCGTTATGTAAATTTAAGTATGGGAAATTACAGAATATTCAAATTAGTAAATTTTTTTGATCTTTTTAATAATATCGGCTCTACATTAAAAAAAACGTAAGTACGCTATTCCGGATTTTGTCGTATAACTCCGGAATCAACCGGAATATTGTAAACTTGTTGTAGCCATTATAATGGTCTACAAAATATGAAACTTTTTAATAATTATATAATATTAATAATATATGGTGACATTACATTTGTTTGGACGAGATTTAGCCAAGGGCTATTCTTACACCTAACCCATGGAAATACAAAATATATGAAATAATAAATAAATACAAAAATTCTACTTGTAAATCCTAATAACAAATTATTTACAAAATTCTAGAACAACCGAACGAACGACACATAGAGTAGTGTTTTATATGGTTGGATAGAGGAAAAAACGGGGATTTAAAAATGAAAAGTACAGTTCCATATTAAAAAAAATAGATGAGGGTAGTCTTTAAAAGAAGAAACGTTGTTTTAAAAAATTGGATACGCAATATTAAACGATATTTGACCTTTAATCATGACCTTCATTTAATCAACTTTGTATCTATATAATGGTTTACGAAAGCCAATAGTGTTCATTTAAATTTGCGCCACCCTGTATATATACTACTAATAGTGCAGGCGAGATGTAGCAGCAAAATTCGAGTCAAATTGATATAAAAACACCTGCAATGGGAAATTATAACAAGTAACATGTAAACAAAAAACGGCACTCTGGGAGTTGGTCTAATATATTTGGGGGTGCTTAAAAGGGGTAAAAAATGTTTTTTTTCGATTTTTCGTGATTTCCAGTGAAACTTAATCTCGTATCAAGAAATATTCAACAAAAAAGTTGTGACTTATGAATAAACCTACAACTTTTGTATAAATCAATTTTGACCATAACCTCAAAGTTTCCGAGCAAAATGAGGAAGTCCAAAGTAAGAATCTTGCGGCAAAGGACTAATCAGTTATTTGTAGAACTGAGACTATTACGTTTCAATTAATATACTAATATTTTAAAACTGAAGAGGTTTTACATGCTCATTTATTTTTGTTAAAAACATCCATTATTACATTTATATAAAGTTGATCAACATTATATGACCAAACAACGATAAAGATTTAGCTATTGGCAATATTTCTCTTAATGGAGAGAACATGTCTCATCCAGATTTTATGATGAACTAAACTTTTAGCGGCCTTTTTCTGTGAACCACCACTTCTAGAAACAAGTCAGAAGCGCCTGCGCGTTAGCAGGCACGTGACGACTTCTAAACAATAATGCGATTATCTCATGAACCGTAAAAGATATCTCAAATCTGTTTTCAAATATCGATTCAGCGTTAAATTTTACGTCGGAATGATATTTTATAAAACCGGTAGTATCACTTCCGGTTCCGGTTTTTGAAATCAGTTTTGAAACCGGAAGTCAGAAAAATCTGAAAATCTGTTTGGAAGCTATTCAAGGTATTTTTAGTTTATTACCCGGTACCACTTGTCTCTATGGCTTTTCGTTTTTGAGTTATAAATGCGGACAGACAGAGTCGTATTATATTTAGGGGTTAGAATGCCTTATGTGTGTTACATTTCGTAATATGAACAAATTTTGATATAATATTTATTGCAACGTACAAGAGGGAAAGAGAAAAGCGCTTAACATTGAGATGAAAAATATTTCTTAACTGTTAGAAATTTTACAATGATGTAGTAAGTAAGTCGAAACGTATTGGGATGGTTTAATTCACATTTTTTTTTACTGTAGTAATTGAAAACGTGATATGAATTTAAATTTAAATATATTATTATGATTTTAATAAGAACTCTGGGTAAATTTACTATAGGTAAAACACACCCAAACCCATACGTTTTTTTTTTTATTAACACTCATTAGCTTGACAGATAAATGTAAAAAAAAACAGAAAAAACCACAAACCGCAAACATAGGAAAAAATCTGAAAGGATCAGAAAAACAGAAAGAATAAAAAAACAGAAAAATAAACAAATAAGAAAAAATTAGAAAAATCGAAAAAAAGGATAAAAAAAATTGGATTTCTTTGCATTCACTTAAGGAAGAGATTCCACCTGTGTTATAAGCGCCAGTACTAACTGTAACCGACAGAAGACTCATATCCAATTGGTATGAAAGCTCAAACAAGTGTTAAATACTTGTAAGTTTTGAGAATTTGTTTTCTATGCATCCAGGCCGTATACCGGACAGCTGTTTCGTCCCTTAAGGATTCATTAGCGGCAATGTGACAAGATGTGCAATATTGAGTAAAAAGGATATAAAATGATGGTACACAGCTAATGCCATCTACCAATTGGACATGGTGTTACTTATTACTTGGGGAAAAGATTCAACCTGTATAATAAGTCTCAGTACTCACTGGAACCGACAGAAAGCCCATCTCCAAACGGTATGAAACCCCAAACAAGTTGCAAATACTTGTACGTTGTGCGAATTTGATTTTTATGCAACCAGGCCGTATACCTGACAGCTGTCATACGGCCTGATAAAAAAAACTTTTGATATAAAAAATCACCTCATAAATCAACAATAATATTCGGATTTTCTTTTTGTCTCCATCCTAACTATTTTATATTCGTTTCGGAGATACTTTCCTTGTTGAACCAATCTTAAGACGACTTATTTTTTTTCTTTTTCTGATATTAACATTACATTTACAAAATTTTAATTTTTTTGAAAATGAGATTCAAAAATATATTTTTTTCTATTTATCACAGGAATTTCAAATATTTTCAAAAACCTTTTATTAATATTTTTTTTAACTGTCAAAAAAATTCTCGTTACTAATAAGTGTTTTCTTTTGTTTTCTTTTTACAGTCACTCTATAATTTCCATGCACTTATACATATTAACTATAAAACTATAAATATTAAATAATTTTTGAATAAATAATTATTAATCACTTTAAAAATGTGAATTTTAACAAATGAACATCCTTTTATATATATTTCAAAATTTGATATATGTTTTGATTGCGGAAGTTTTTTTTTTATTTATGCTTCTACAGGTTGATTTATTAAACAATTTTTTACTAACACTGTGTCCTACAAGTTGGACATTTTTTTATATTAATGCAATATTAATGCAATTTATATTTTATTATTGACTAATTTTAATGATGTCTAATTATTTTTATTACGATTTTTTTATTAGTATTTCAGCCACTCTTTAACTGTTTTTAATTTATATTTTAGCAACATTTTTTAATTTTATTTATTTAGTCACAATTACAAAATTTTTTTTTATTCTTACCCTCATTAGATGTTTGTTTGGAATGAATAAACCAAAACAAGAAAAATCCCGTATCGAACAGATAAAATTTTCCTCACATTGTAAGAAAAAATAAAACCCGGAAAACGGATACTGAAATTGGTACCTTATTTGCTATGCCACGTCTGAGCAATGTTTCGAAATCTATGTGTCAAAATGGCGTGAACCCATAATATAAAGGAAGATAAAGAGGCTGAAATGGAGCCAGAGTCTTGAATAATCTCGTATACATGCATAAAAGGATAACCACTTGTGAATATTTAGGGTGTTATGGTCTGTTTTTTTTTAAAGAACAGAAACAGAAAGCTATTGCGGTTATGGAGTGTTGAATTTCTTGTTTGACTACACTGAGAAAACAGTCTATTTCGATTTAAGGAATAATATTTGTTGCAGTTAATAATTTGTTCGGGTAATAAATGTTTTATGTGGGTTATATAATTATTTAAAGACTAAATATTTTTCTCAAAATTTTGATTTTTTTCATTAATACCGATTTTGACAATTTCTATTTTTTATTTATTTTTAATTGTTATAGAGGGTGGTGCTTCCTATATGAAAAATGGCTTGATAGTCAGATGTCTACTCCAATTAAGATAACGTCTTGTGTTCCACAGGGATCAGTATTAGAGCCATTATTGTTTTTACTCTATTGATCTGATATATGCAAGCAGATACTCAACTATGCAGCCCAATTTTTTGCCGACGACACACAATTGTTTTTAGATTTTCACGTCAATGATTGTGGCCATGCACTAGAGAAAATTAATAAAAATTTAAATCGGCTATACGAATACTCTTCAAGTCACAATTTGAATATAAATGCCACTAAATATCAATATTTAATATTTTGCAGCACTAAAAGTAAAGATTTTGTTACATCAAATACTTTGCAACAAGTCTATGAAAGCTAATCTTTGCCAAAGTTTAGTAATATCTAAATTACTCCACGGAATTTATTATACATGTTGTAGATTCATCAATGGACTTGGAAAGTTTGACCACATTTCTTATTATTTTTCTCTTGAAACGTTTTTTTAATTTGTTGATAAAATTGATTTAGTAATAGCTGTGATTTAAGGTGAATTCTTTTTATTATGGGTTCGTTCCACGAATAGAATTTCAAATATACCAAAAAGTAAAAAAAAAAATTGGACGCCAGTCTAATTGATTTTTTGATGTATTTAGAAACAATTGACAAAAAAACTATGATACATTTTAAAACCCGTCCGTTCTTTCTTTTTGTGGGTTTAAGGAAATTAAACTCAAATTAAACGTCATATTTGTTTTATTATATACGAAAAATTTAACAATCCTTCGAGACTTTTTCTTTTTATTTATTTGGAAAATTTAAGTTAGGTTTTTTTCTTGTCTTCGAGTTTCTTGCAATAATTTCCTGGATCCGGCAGAAAAAGATGTCAAGCTAGCAGCAGGTTCTGATCCAGTAAGAAAAGAAAACTCGTTCCAAAAGACTTGTTCCAAGGAAAAAACTTCTATCGAAAAAGACTCGTTCCAAAAAAAAAGTTCGGTCCAAAAAACGACTTGCTCGTTCCAGGAAAAAAAACACTTAAAGTTCACATAGAGTAAAAATAAGACAAAAATTACCAGATGATATTAATATGAAATACATGAACTTTTAGATCAAAACATGAAATATAAAATAATAAACGTGAGTTAAATTTAAAACAATCCGTAAAAACAAATTAAAAATAGATTCTCTTTTTGTAATTGAGACTGAAAGATCACCGCAAAGATCAGATAATGTATATTATTATAAAATATAAACTTTTAAGTAAATATAACAAAAAATATACCGACAAAAAAAAGAATTAAAAGTAACAGTAAATAAAAGTTAAACCGTCGAAATAATTATTAATGATAACAGGGGACATAAGTGAAAATATAATATAATATAATATAATAAAAACTTAACCTATAGAACGAGGGAAAGAAAAGAAATCTTAAATAAGCGACACAAACGATATAAAAGTCAATTATTCTGACTGAAGAGGCAAAGAGAGAGAATTGTTAACATGGGAAAGACTTTTTATAGTAATACTAAGAGAAGAGGGAGAAATTAGGAAGGGATATCAAGCGAGTCTGAAATTAAAATATACTGAGCAGAGGAATAATGAAAATACAGGGTGGCGCAGAAAAAAAAACTTAACACTGACTGGATGGTTAAATATTAAAAATTTGCTTAAATATTTGTTTCTTTATAAAATAATACTTACGTCAACACCTCTTGATCTTCGAAATATCTACGCAGAAATCAAACAAATTTATCTATGCCGTGTCACTTCACTGCATTATATAAACTTAGTTTTTCATACAAGGGGATTGATCTGTACAAGAACCTCAATGTTACTATCACACGTACTCTTGCACTGCTTTTAAAAATGCAATCTTGAGTTCTCAATAAAAATTCCTACATACATATGCATAGTCGTTCGTCAGCGATGCACCGAAAACTAATTATCGTTGAACCCTTTTTAGGGGGTTGTCGCTCCCTTAATAAGCGGTTTTGGACATATTTTACTTATTTTTATATGTTCCATCACCCCTCAAAGTATTGCTCGACAATTTTGGTCCACCTTGTATATAAATGTTTAACTACGTTGTAATTTGTATTGTTTAGTTAATAAAGGTTAGAAAAACAATATTGGTTAATAGGACAATGCCTACCAGCCTATCCAGCTTCACGTTTTGTCAAAAGTACACATCCACTAAGCATTGTACTAATTTATGTATTGTAAAACTAATAATAATAATATAAAGGGTGATTCATTGGGAAATGCGCATACTGTAAGGGTAGATGAGGCACACCAAGGTGATTCAAAATAACCTATATTTAATGGACCTGTCTTTCTTTATAACCTAGATACAGAGTGATTTAATAATTTTGTCCCTTTTTTAATTAATCATAACTGAAGAACCACCCTATATATTTTTCTAATATTTACGTTTTTTGTCCAATGTGGTGTCGATTACCATAATAATTCAAAATCTCATTCCAGGCCCGGTCTTAAAAAAATTAATAAGTAGGTTTCGGCTCGAAACAACACCCTGTATATCAGTATTTTAAAATTCTATTCACATATTTGGAAAGAGCAGAAAAAGTTAACTAATATATTTGATGTTTCCGGATCCAATTTTGTTACTTATTAACTTGAGTCAAATCTTGATCTTTTAATAAAAAGGTGGCACAACTTTAAAAACAAAAATGTTCGTTCCTAAATGATAAAAATAAAATCAACAACTATTTCATATTCTATTAATTTCTGAATCTTAACCTTAATGTAAAACTTTAGGACAGATCCGTATTTGGAACAAAATATTATCAATGACTAACTTTCAAACTTAAAAATTGTTAAAGAGCAAAAAATAAAATTAATAAAAAAAGAGTGAAAATTTGCAAAAATATGCAGGAATACAAAAAAAGGTCAAATAAAGCAAAAAAAAGAGGAATAAGGCAAAAAAGGGGGAATGTAAAAAAATCAATAAAATGTAAAAAAAAAAAGTTAAAAAATGGCAAAAAATAAGTTAAAATTGATACAAGAATTGTTAAATTGACCAAAAATTAAAACTAACAAAAAAAAGAGTGAAAATTTGCAAAAAAAGGCAGAAGTAGCAAAAAAAGAAGAAGGTAAAATAAGGCAAAAAAAAAGAAAAAGGCAAAAAAGTTTTAAAAAAAGCAAAAAAACAATAAAAAGTAGCAAAAAAAGGAAAATAGAAGCATAAAAAGTTAAAAAAAAAACAATAAAAAGTTTCAAAACATCAAAAGGGAAGAAAAAATTAAAAATAAATGATAAAGAATTCTTAAATTTGAGCGAAAAAAGACGTAAATAGCAAAAAACGAAAAATGTAAAGTAAAGCAAAAAAAAGGAAAAAAGTAAATAAAATGAAAAAAGGGTAAAAAAAATCAATAGAAAGTCAAAAAAACTAAAAAAAGCCAAATACAAAGTAAAGGGAACAAAGCAAAAAAGGGTAAAAAAGCAAATAAAGCAAACAGTTAAAAAAAACATTGAACAAGTTAAGAAAATCAAGAAAAGGGAACTCTGATAATAACATTTGCTCATTGCGCTGCATTTAAAAAAATAACAAAATAAGAAAATGTCTATTCCGAGAAAAGCATAACTATACAGGGCGTTTGAAAGTTAGTAATTGATAATAATATTTTGTCTCAAATACGGACCTGTCCTAAAGTTTTACATTAAGGTTAAGATTCAGAAATTAAGAGAAAATTAAATAGTTGATGATTTTATTGATTAAAGCTGGAAAATTATCATTTAGGAACGAATATTTATTTTTTGTGCCACCTTTTTATCAAAAGATCAAGATTTGACTCAAGTTAATAAGTAACAAAATTGGATGCGGAAACACC
The DNA here is from genome assembly GCA_963243735.1 of Neocrepidodera transversa. Taxonomy (NCBI): domain Eukaryota; kingdom Metazoa; phylum Arthropoda; class Insecta; order Coleoptera; family Chrysomelidae; genus Neocrepidodera; species Neocrepidodera transversa. Next base: position 12,295,507 of record OY725347.1, read on the forward strand.
AAATATATTCAGTGTTAGTTAACTTTTTCTGCTCTTTCCAAATATTGATATACAGGGTGTTGTTTGGAGTCGAAACCCACTTATTAATTTTTTTAAGGTCGGGCCTGGAATAATATTTTGGAATTATTATGGTAATCGACACCACATTGGACAAAAAATGTACGTACCATATATTAGAAAAATATATAGGGTGGTTCTTAAGTTATGATTAATTAAAAAAAAGGACAAAATTATTAAATCACTCTGTATCTAGGTTATAAAGAAAGATAGGTCATTAAATATAGGTTATTTTGAATCACATCGGTGTGTCTCATCTACCCTTAGAGTATGCGCATTTCCCAATGAATCACCCTGTATACTACATACAATGAAGTGAATAAAGAGTTGCTTAATTAACTGATCAAGTTAACAATAAATTGAAATCACAGTATCTACCTAAAAAATTGAATGATATTGTATCTTTGTCTAAAATGCAACGTTTAAGTTAATAATTAATCAAATTATAATTGGTTAAAAGGCTAATAATTGATGTTCAAAGCAATTAAATTTAAAATTATTATTTATCTATTATTAGCTCATTTCATTGACTCGTATTTTACGGTTTATTTTATTACTATGAAAACAAATTATTAACTTTTCATTGAAGTCGACTTTGGTCATTTGTATTTTTAGAAACGGTAATAAAATAGTCGATTTTATTTGATCCCAATTCCGTTGTTAGATACAATAGAAATAACTTTTGAATCATAGAGAATATATATATACTGTTTTAGAAATCAGAAGCGTACTTGTAATTAAATTTAAACGACATTTTTATTAATTTAATATGGTTAAGATATTTTGACATAATTTTAATTTTTTTCGCTTTTTTGCTTTTTTTTTATTTCTCGTTTTTTCCGTGTTTACAATTTTATTTTCAATTTTCTTTTTCAATATTTTCTAATTTTTCTTTCATTTTATTCAAATGTTTTCGGTTTTTTCTTTTCTTATTTTTTGTTTTATTTTTCTGATTTTTTGTTTTTTTTTCTGATTTTTTACGATTTTTTTGGATGCTTTCTAATCTTTCTGTATTTTTTCTCATTTTTCTGTTTTTTCTAAAGCTTTTTTTTCTTTTCTAATTTTTTCTCCTTTATACTTACGATTTTTTCCGATTTTTCGGTTTTTTGTTTTTTTTTTCTGCTGTTTTTTTAATTTTTTTGTTGTTTGTTTATCTTTTTTTTAATTTTTTTATTTTTTCTTTTGTTCCCTCATATTTTTTTTTATTTTTTACTCAGTTTTTCTTATTCTAATTTTTTCGATTTTTCGGTTTTTTCAGTTTTTTCTAACCTTTCTCTATTTTTTCTAAGTTTTCTGTATTTGCTGCATCTTTATTTTGTTTTCTAATTTTCTCTTATTTATTCTTATGGTTTTTCCTCATTTTTTCTCATTTTATTTTCAATTTCTTTCTTTTGATTTCTATTTTTTTTTCATTTTTCTTATTCCTCCAATTTATTGCGTTTATTTGAGTTTTTTGCCATTTTTTTGTGATTTTATTGCAATTTTTTGCGATTTATTTGAAATCTTTCGAAGTTTTTCATTTTTTTATTTTAAATTTCATTTTTATGGTTACAATGGTTTCTGCTTTTTTGGTTGTTCTTTGTTTATTTGCGATATTTTTGATTTCATACCATGTTTGGCGACTTTTTTTACGATTTTTTTTTTTCGTTTTTTTGCATTTTTTTTATTTTTCTTCTTTTCCGTATTTTACAATTTTATTTTCATCTTTTTTTTCAATATTTTCTGATTTTATTCCAATTCTTTCTGTTTTTTTTTTCTTATTTTTTCCTATTTCTTCGACTTTTTCTGATTTTTTCGGTTCTTCTAATATTTTTCTATTTTTTTTAAAAATTTTTTTTCTGATTTTTTTCGATTTTTTCCAATCTTTCTGTATTTTTTCTCATTTTTCTGTTTTTTCTAAATCTTTCTCTTGTTTTCTAATTTTTTTCTCCTTTATTCTTATAATTTTTTCTGATATTTGGGATTTTTGTTTTTTTTCTCATTTGTCTGCTGTTTTTTGATTTTTTCAGTTGTTTATTGATTTTTTTATTTTTTCTTTTCTTTTTTCATTTTTTTAAATTTTTTTCAGGTTTTTCTCATTTTTTCTTATTCTTCTTATTCTTCCAAGTTTTTCGATTTTGTTGGTTTTTTCGACTTTTTCTAATCTTATTCTATTTTTTCTAATTTTTCTGTATTTGCTGTTTCTTTCTTTCGTTTTCTTTATTTATTCTTATGGTTTTTTTTTTCATGTTTCAAATTTTTCCAAATTTTTTGCCATTTTATTTTCAATTTCCTTCTTTTGATTTCCATTTTTTTTTCTTTTTTCTTATTCCTCTAATTTTTGCGTTTATTTGCGATTTTTGCCATTTTTTTGTGATTTTGTTTCCATTTTATTGCGATTTTTTGCGATTTATTGTAAATCTTTCGAAGTTTTTCATTTTTTTTAATTTCATTTTTATAGTTACAATTGTTTCTGTTTTTTGGTTTTTGTTTATTTTTGAATTCTTACCTTCTTGTGACTTACGATTTTTTTCGTTTTTTGCAATTTTTTTATTTTTCGTTTTTTCAGTATGTGACAATTTAATTTTCATCTTTTTTTTTCAATATTTTCTGATTTTTCTTTGATTTTATTCCAATGTTTTCTGTTTTTTTTTTCTTATTTTTTCCGATTTCTTCAGATTTTTTCGTTTCTTCTAATGTTTTTTATCATTTTTCTGGTTTTTTGTTTTTTTTTTATGATTTTTTTCGATTTTTTCCAATCTTGTTGTCTAATTTTTTTCTCCTTTATTTTTATGATTTTTTTCGATTTTTCGTTTTTTTTTTGTTTTTTTTTCTCATTTTTCTAATTTTTACTCATTTTTTATCATTTTATTTTCAATCTTTCTCCTCTTGATTTCTAATTTTTTTTTCAATTTTTCTTCTTCCTCCGATTTTTTGCGATTATTTGCGGTTTTTGCCATTTTTTGTGATTTTTGCGATTTATTTCAATTATTTAGAAGTTTTTCATTTTTATTTTTTATTTTTTATTTTTATTTTTATGGTTACCATCATTTCTGGTTTTTTGGTTTTTCTTTGTTTATTTGCAATATTTTTATTTTCTTACGTTTTTGCGACTGTCTTTTCGTTTTTTTTGCAATTTTCTTCGTTTAACACAAAAAGTTATGAAAAAAAATTACTTTTTTGTGAATCTGGTAACAATGGTAAAAATTTTTGAAAATTTTAATAACACAAAAATAAACTATAGTGTACACAAAATATATGTGTAAAAATTACCATTTTGTTTGGTAATGGGGTCCTTGCCAATAGCAACTGCCACCAAATTGTAATTAGATCTAATATGTATAAGAATCTTGTGTGCAAAATTTCATCAATTTCAATTTTCCAATAATATTTTTAAAACCGGTCCATATTTTTTATTTTGAAAAAACCATTCAATTCGTCTCGAAAATACGCATCTTTTTTCCCATCTAATCAACTTTGTACCTATAACAGTTTACGAAATTCCAATAATGTTCAATTAATTTTGCACCCTGTATAGTCTGTCGTAAAATAATTTAGATATAATCCTTATTTAAAAAATAGGTTGTTAATATATGGGAGGAAATATTCAAAGAGTTGGTTTTAGATCATTTTTTTAGGTGCCAGCTAAAGTAGAAAAGCAAAGCAAGATCAATCTCCAATTTCAACAAGTTGGCGACGTGAATACGTTTTAACTAAAAACGTATACGGAATTTTTGAGAAAACTTATCTCGTGTCCATCCCATTTATATTCCATCGAACGATCAAAAAAAAAATAAGAAAGAAAGAGCCCAAAACGAGTTGGAAATCCGCGGCAATATTTCCCAATTAACTTACAAACTCCTTCATTGATAGGCATCAAGACGTCTCTTCGAAGGCGGTCCGATACTTTACTCGTCAATTGGCCGCCCCCATGTAAAAAGTCCCGAACTCACGGCGTGTGAAGTTGTTGGAGAATAGCGTCGCCGTGGTCGGCATACTGATTACCGGGAGTTTCGCGTGCTTCTCCACACTTAGGGATTTATCATACTTAATTTTCGGAAAAGTGTGATTTATGCGCCACAGAAGGTGAGGGGTGGGACGAGGCGGCTTTTCGCTACGTCGCTCGGTTAATGGGAACAGGATTACTTACAACACGACTTATTTCATATCATTTTGTCCGAGTTTTATACTTTTTATGAAAAAACAGTAGCCATAAAAAAAGAAAAGAGTTTATATGCACGTTCCAAAAATCAAGATACTGATTTTATTTGTATAAATATTGATCAAATTTGGTGTTAAAGAATAAAAAAAAATATTTGAGAGCATTCACAATATTTTAGATACGAGTTATACAAGGTGGACCAAAATTGTCGAGCAATACTTCTAGGGCTGATAGAACACCTAAAAATAAGTAATGTTTGTCCAAAAACGCTTATTAAGGATGCAACAACCCCTAGAAAGGGCTTAACGATAATTGGTTTTTCATGAATATCTTTAGAGAGGGGTACCATACAATATTCAAATTTTAGGAGTACCCAAGGATACTAAGATACGCTATTTATGTATTTTGTCTTGATTCTTCGAATTCACTAAGGGTAGTTTTTTGTTATGAACTGTTTTGGAAAATACATATTGAAATAATATTCTTGGAAGTTTTTCTTGCAAAAAGCTATTCTAGATTTATCGTCCAAATATTAATCGTTTTCGTGTAATTTGAGTTCAATAACGGGCGTGCTTGACTTGTGAACATGTTAGGGACAAATATCAACATGTGTTAACAAACAGTAAAATTACAATTTAACTTTTTTTATTGTCAATGGGAGTGTTTACTGAAATATTTTCTCACTAGAGGCGCTTATGTTCCAGCAACCCTAAAAACTTAACCTAAAATTTTGTCATATATGTTTTACGTTTATAGACCATTCCATATCACGTGATTTTGACAGGTCCGCCATCTTCTTTGGTGGGCAAACAGTTCATCAGTTCATATGCATTTTACCTGTTGATTCTGTTTTGATCGGTTCGTTCTTGTGTTTTTTTTGAGTTTTATAATGTAAAATATTACAAAAATTTTAATAATGTTTTGGTTGTGAGTATTATTCATCACTTACGGGTGATGTTAAAGCTCGTTATGATCAAAAATTGGAAATTATAGACGATATTGATCCATATAATTATGTGTTAATCCAAATATAACCTACAAAATACAATAGATCATGATTTAATACACACCTCTCGATGAGTTCAGCTTTTTTTCCCCGCAAAATTGCTCCTCGACGTTTCAATTCATCTTTCAGATGTTTTAAATTCCAATTACTATAACTCATTTTATAAAATTTACTTTAATAATTAAACGCAACAAAATTTTCGCCAACAAACTTATAGGAAATAATCAGCTGTCAAAGCTAATAGGGTGCTTGCAGTAGTGGTGCCACCTATAAATAGCTTACGCTAAACGCTTCCATTAAATGAGTTCCGTGAAAAATATTTTGAGTCTTCCTTGCAAAAGCCGATATACTATTAATATGTATTTTTTGTTTTGCATCTAAGGAAACCGTAATTATTTTTTTACTGGTGTTAAAGTCTCGAAAGATGAACACGTCTAAAAAAGGGTAACTCACCCCTTGAAAACTACCCTTAGTGAATTCGAAGAATCAAGACAAAATACGTAATACGGATCTTGGTACCCTTAGCACCAACCTAAAATTTGAATATTATATGGTACCTCTCTCGAAAGATATTCATCAAAAACCAATAATGGTTAAGCCCATTCTAGGGGTTTTCGCACCCTTAATAAGCGGTTTCCGACATAGGTTCATTAGACAAACACTACTTATTTTTAGGTGTTCTATCACCCCTAGAAGTATTGCTCGACAATTTTGGTCCACCTTGTATACAATATGCTTAAATCTCTGTGGTTAGATGACTAAAAAAGTCAATTTAGAACAGATTTTTGGGTAACTTTAAAAAGTAGTGATAAGAATTTATATTTATAACTACACGTAAGCAGTATTATCCAGAATTGGGATAATTTGATTTTATTTTGAATTTCTTTAAAAATAAAGCATATATGTGAAAAAATCCAGTCCAGTAAAATTAGGTTTTTGGATAAGTGAAACACCGATTTTTTATATGTAATAAGGGCTAACGGAACTTGTTACGTAAATGTCTATTTTAGAAATATGTGTTACAAAAATTTTATAAAATGTTTTTATTGGAAAATGCGAAAATAGAAAAAAATAGGGAAAAATAGAAAAACATAGGTATTATAACCCCTAAACTTACTCTATCTCTCAACGGCTAAAAGCATAATAATCAAATATTCCCTTTTGAGAAAACCCCCAACCCTCTTTTTCATTCCTACCAACATCTCAGTGTCACCAACCCAAATAAAATAATCCGGTGCCTTAGCACCTTAAAGTATACAACCACAGACAAACATTGTTGGTTGTCTACCCAAAACCTCTACAGTATAAACAGAGAATAACATGGAACATTTGGAAAAATGTTTATCTGAAAAAATGCGAAAATGGGAACAAATAGGGATAAATAGAGAAAAATAAAAAAAATAGTGAAAAATAGGAAAAGTAGGAACCAATAGAAAAAAATAGAGACAAAAACTGAAAAATAGGAGAAAAAAAAATTGATAAAAAAAACGGCAAAAAAATAAAGAAAATAGGGAAAATAGGAAAAAATATAGAGAAATAAAGAAAATATGAAAAAATGGTGAGAAATAGGAAAAAAATAGAGAAAACAGGAAAAATCTTAAATTCAGATTTTCGGGATGCTATGTGGTTGATCACTTTGTGAGCATATTGTAATAAAAACTGAAAAAACACAGAGAAATTAAAAATAAAAGAAGTAACAAGTAAATATATGTACATTAAACCAAATATACAAATTTTCATCGCGAATTAAATAATAGATCGAACACCCGGTGTTAAGCTAACAGAATTCAAGCCAAAGAAATAAAACAAAGATGGCGAAATTGCAAAATATAACTAAATACGAGATGTAGGGTATTACGAAAATCATAACATTTCCACGAAAAAGTGCCATGTACTCCCGGCATGTGAAACAAAAACAATAAGACTATCAGGCGGCCAATCAGTGGCGGAAAAAAATAGTGCTTCCAAACAGCAAACCGGTATGTCAACAACGGACTACTTGGTACGACACCACCGAGCATCATCTGGTCGTTGAGACGTGGTTACGAGGGACAAGGAGACGAAAAATACCGGCAGTTGTAAACTCAACAGCGTTGGACGAGCAGTCTTCTAAAAAAAATCTTTTTTTCCTTTCGGCTGACAGGCGAAGGAATCATTTGATTAAGCTAATGACGTTAAGTAATCAGAAATTAGGGAAATTAGCAGTAAAGGAAAAGAGGGGAGGCAAACTGAATAACGATAACGACAAACTTTATTTACGGCGAATTGGAATAAGCGTTTTTGCGGTTATATGGACACAAAAGTTGTCTCTGAATGGCAGTATTGCTAACGTCAGTCTGTTATTGTAACCTCAAAATTCGTGTTATAGTTCTTATTTACTCTTTTCGTCTAAATTTAATTCTTTCAGTATAATGTTACAAATCAACTGAATATTTGATTGTCTTCTTCTTATTAATATATTAATATTTTAATCCATATTTAAGGAAAAAACAGAAACAACGAAAATTCACTAACTGCGTTTGAACGTAAGTGCCCACAAAATACAAAAAAGTTAGGTTACTATAACTTTAACCAAAGATATATTTTTTTGACGTTCCAAAAACTCTTTTCAAATCGTGAGTCGTTATCGTTATCCTTAATAACTATAACCACAAAAAAGGTTTCGCTTTTAACATTTTAAAACTTAAATGTAACTGGTCACTACTATTTCTACTGGTAATTATGTACTAAATCGCCCTTCAGGTTTTACTTATTATAATTTTTATAAAATTTTTTCTATCTCATGTCGTATGTCATCTTTCAATTTGATATATGAGATATATCATTCTCTATAGTTACGTCGAGATGATAACTCGTGTACTGGCTGTCATGTACTATTTAATAGTTTATTTATCTTTTTATTTACGGCCGCCCACAGGGTTGCGCAAATACACCACTTCCTGTTTGGAATACTCATACTCCATCCTTATAGTTATCTATTTTTTCCTCACGTACGCCTGGAACTTCCACACTACCTCTACGTTCAGATCCCACATCTTGTCCTTTTACAAAATAGTTTTTTTCATGTTGGATCCACACCAACATGTTATATTGTTACTACCAATTTTCTAATATTTCTTAACTTCTCCCTTCTTTTCCAGTACCACAACTAAATTCCAAATTTCCTCCCTTTAATTTTAAGTTCGCACATGTAACTATGTTTCCAACTATTTATATTAAATTATTTTGGGGTACTAGACTTTGGTTTTTTATTTCTTCATTGGCGGACCACATTTGAGATTATGGATAGATCAACAAAAATGTAATTTAAAAGAAATATAACAATAATTACAATATAAAAAATCGGCTGTGTTACCCCAGAACTTTCCCGGCTCGACCGTAGAAAATATGTTATTTATTATTATTATTTTAATTACAAAATAATAAGCATTACATTAATTTATGGAACACATTAAAAATAGCGAGCCGATGGTAAATAGGTCTACTGAATTGATATTTCAATGTTGATAATGACATAAGCTGCGCATGCGTACGTTGTATGTCACACTGCTACAATTAGGATCTCCTAAAATCATGTGTGAAAACTATTGGGAATTCGGGAAAAATTTTCATACAATAGTTGTAGGGAATTTTACGCTTTACAACTTTGCACTGAAACATTTTGCACTCAAATGCATTGTTTGTCCTCAAAATCAAGAAAAACTAGAGAAAACCTACATGCAGATTATTTACGCGCCCTCTAGTGGCGTAACTTTTGGAAATTCTAGAAAAAGTTTGAGAAAAGAGTTGTATGGAATTTTATGCTCTAAAACTTTCTACTACAACATTTTGAACTAAAGTGTATCATTTGTCCTCAAAATCAAGAAAAACTAGAGAAAACATACATGCGCATTTTTTACGCGCCCTCTCGTGGCGCAACTATTGAAAATTCTGGAAAAAGCTTAAGACAAAAGTTGTTGGGAATTTTATTCTCTAAAACATTGTACTACAATATCTTGCACTAAAGTGTATTGTTTGACCTCAAAATCAAGAAAAACTAGATAAAACCTACATGCACATTTTGTACGCGCCCTCTAGTGGTGCAACTATTGGAAATTCTGAAAAAAGTTTAGAACAAAAGTTATAGGGAATTTTATGCTCTAAAACTTTATATTACAACATTTTGCACTAAAGTGTATCTTTTGTCCTTGAAATTTAAAAAAAGTAAAAAATTGTTACATATGTATTTAATCAATGTCGGTCTTGAGGACCTTCTACTGTACCAATTTAAACCAAAATCTAATGGTCGCATTCTAGGCATACACCGGCCCTTCAAACCAAATTTCAGCTTGATTGGTCAAACGGTTCGGAAGATTACACACAGACACACAGACAGACCATACGCTGGAAATGGTTTTAATCTTCTTGGGGGACCTCAAAATGGATATGTCCATCGATATCTCAATTTTTTTTTTGCTCGTTCACCTTACTTTCCCTTTGATGGGTCCGGGAAAGTAAAATAAGGAATGTACGAATTGTTGCAGAAAAGTTGAAAGGATCAAAAATGTAGATAATAAAATTATCTTTCGTTTTTAATTACACTAATTTTTTGAAGGTATTCTTTTTGAAGGTTATGTGCATTCGAAAATTTTTGAGACAAACTGTCAAAAAAAAAATGACATAAAAAAAATATGGATATAAAAGCAGATCTCTAATTGTTAGTACTAATAATAGACTAAGAGCCTCCATAAAATTACAAGGTATAAGGTACATGCAATATTTATAGCTAGAGAGGTTTCGTTAGCTCTCCCAAACACTGAGTGGCCAATCTGCCAACGCGCTCATGAAGATTAAAGCAGGGGCGGGCGATCAAAAATGATAAATAAAAAAGATATTGGAAATAATTATTGAGTTGTTAACTAAACTGTATGTTGAATGGCAGACAAAAAAACGCTTTAATCTTCCTGAGCGCGTTGGCAGATTGGCCACTCAATGTTCGGGAAAGCTAATGACACCTCTCTAGATATAAATATTGCATGTACCTTATACCTTATATTTTTATGTAGCTAGCTCTTAAGACCATAAGGAAGGGTTCTCAGCATTTTCTCCCCGATAACTCCAATTTTTACATATATTATGCTGTAGGTGACACACAAGCGAGACATTTTTTTTTCATTGGTTCTTAAACGGTTTTAAGAGTAATTTCATCTCCCAAAGTTACCGATGAAAAAAAACCACTAGTCTTTCTAAAGGTTTTTTGGCAGAAAAAAAAATTGAATGCACATAACCTCCAAAAATAATAAACCCACAAAATGAATCAAAAAATCAATACTTTCGTTTTTTGAAATCCGAAAATCTGGATTGAAGCTTCATTAGTAGCATCCTATCACATATAAAAAAGCGGCGAGAGTATATTTCATTTACTAATATGGATTTTTGTACCAATTGTATTGGACAAATCTGACACAACATTCTATGATATTGAGTAAAATGTACAAAATTATTAATGTATGGCCAGATTTATCTACAGAAGAGCTTTGGCAGCATTAAAAATTAGAAAAGCTGAAGAAAGTTAGTAAGTAAGTAAAAGAAACAATGAAGAGTTTCTTTACTGAAAACTTCTCAAGATTTGCACGTTATGAGAAATAATATATATGGTTTTCATTATTGTCAATATCATTATTTATTATGATCAGTTTTAAGACATTATAAATATTCATATAATTAATAATAATAAAATATTTAGAATCTAACTAAACATTTACCAAACTACTATCAATTATATTAGTTGCTTGCTTGCTTTTTATTTTAACGGCTGTTTTCTGCTACCAGTACTAATCTGGACGGGACCTACAGCTTATTGTGGGCTCCGAACCACGATCCTCGATCACCCTAAACCCCGGAATATGTCTTAGTCATATTTAGGTGATCTACCGACTATAAGTGTGTGCCACCAACCCATATCATTTCCACGAGATATCCGATCATCCGGCCTGGTTACCGGCGTGACCAAGTGGTGCCTTTTGGACTACACATAATAACCCTTTAGATATTATAATATTGTAGTTCATTAAACTAGTTGTAATTTAAACAATATAAATGTTAAGACGTGATGTTATTTCATGCGGTAACGGGATAACGCAAGGTAACAACCGATGGTTCAAGTTCGACGTTGTGCCGGGTCAAGTAATGTTTATTGTTGGAATTAGATATATAGGTTATTGTATCTTCGAGACAGGCTCATTGTTCATTACAATTAGTGGTTCATTACAATTAGGGGATCATTACAATTAGGTTGAGTTCCATTCTATTAAGAGTAAGGAGCTCGTGCCGCTAGTGTTACAGGGCTGGCATGAGAACTCAAAAGATATGTTAATTATATTATAGTAAAACATTAACCAGCGAATAAATAATTAGTTGTTGACAGTATATTCCCGATAACCAGAAGAAACCCTTGAGATACATTACATAAAAGTTGATGCCTTAACCAACCTGACCACCATGTCTGGTTTTTGTATTAGTTATTTATATATGTATTCATGCAACCATATTATAATTCTTTTTTTTCTTCTTATTTTTAAGTAAAATATTAAATCAGTAGTCGATACATAAACGTTAAAAAGACGATCACACTTTCGATAAAAATTGCATTATGTAAAAATCAACCAATTATTATCACAGTTAAAAAAGTATTACTATTAGGTTACCAAGAAAACGGCCCTGTTATACTTATCAATATTGACCAGTCCTGGTATATGTGAAAATGAACTTGTTAGAAGTTCTTTCTTTAATTGAGATATGATACAGATGTAACTTTTTTTGTCGGGAACGAATTTCCTTTGAAACGTAGTTACACAAACTGAAAACGAATCAAAGAAGTACGTGCCTTCTCAGCAAGGCTCTTATATCGATTTTTATACATGAACTTTTAGAAGTTTTCTCTATTTTTAAAACACACATACACAAGTTTATGGTAAACTAATATCAAGTAAAAATCAGAGCACTTTTTATAGCAACAGTATTGCTTTTTAGTGCCTGTTATAATTTAGCAACGTTTTAACGTAAATCTAGCGCATTAACACGCACTCACTCTAAAGCGTTCATAGTATAACCCTCAGATAGCACCCTATCGCAGATTCTAGAATGGAGTAGAAGTGATCTACGCATCTTAATTCGACTGCTTACAGGGTACTGTCGTCTGCGTTACCATATGAAGGTGCTGGGTCTGAGTCAAACGTCGGACTGTCACTTCTGCCCAAGAAATTAATAATAGGCTTCATACGTTTGGCTAGAACCTACCGCCTTCAAGGAAGCTTCACCTGAACCAAATATAGACGTGAGAAGGTGTGGATTGTATGGTGAATTGCAGCCCGTAGGCGTAACGCACAATAGAGGGGCACTCACATCGAACCTAAGACAATGTACACATCAGTCGTTTTGATGCGTGCGTTTTGCTAACGCGCATTTTAAACAACGTGAGATAAATGAAGCTGTATATATTCAAAAGCGCGCTCTCGGTTAAGAGCCCATAAAACGCGCGCTCTCTTATGGCTTGACCAGATGAGGCGATTTACGCGCGATTCGAGTAGCGCGTCTCGGAACGCGCGTTTTTTTTCGTTAGTCCACATGAGACGTTTTCCAGGCGAGTTTTCGATCAGTATTCAGAATGGAGTTGGACGAAGCAGGTTTGTTGTAACTTGCGTATCGGCGATGGAAAAGCCGCAAAAGTGAAAATAGACGGTTTAGGGTTCACCCCATTTTACATGACAGAATGTCTCACGGTATGTTTGTGACTCCATATCCAAATTTAAGAAATCATGAAAATAATTTTTTTAACTACTTTCGCATGTCCATAAAATAGTTTGATAATTTGTTAGAAATTATAAAAGAAGATTTATCTACTTGTGAAAACTATGTAGTAAGAGATACTGTTTCTGAAGAAGAAAAATTCGTCATTACTTTGAGGTAAGAAAACTTTTTATTATTATTTTTATTATATTAAAACCAAAAAGTAATTATAAATATTTAGGTACGCAGAATCGCTAGTTTTACCATAGGATCCGATATCAATGTATACAAAACAGTACTTTGAATCATAAACTGCTAGTAATAATGAAGAAAAATAATTTTTATAATTGAAATAAAGCGAGAATGTATATTCTGGTTGTATCAACCTAATACGTTTGCTATCAATGGCACCGGAAAATTGGCATACTCCTGAAAACGTTCTTCTACTTCTTTCCGTTTTTCTGTTGTCATTTCAGGCATGTATGTTGATTTTAATCTTCTCCATAACTCTATACAAACTTGTTCAACTATATTTATAATTATCGATTTTCCAAGATTCAAATCAGCGAATGAATAGCCTGTGGTGACTTATCTGTCAAATTAAATACGGTTGTTGTATATTTCCAGGTACTACACTCATGAAAAGGTGGAAGAGCATTAGGGACAACTACATGAGGGAGTCTAAGAAACAAAAAAAACTATCGAACATACGATCTATGTGTATTATAGAACATTATAGTTTTCTCGGTACTTCCACAGCAAATAAGGAAACAGAGAACAACTTCCAATTTTCCGAAAAAGTAAATGAGAATATGAATAAAGAAGAGAATTTGGACGTCATAACAGCTCCTAATAGAGGTCGAATTGAAGGATCCAGAAAAAAAAACAAAAAATTTATGCTGTGGATTAGCAGATTGTTGATATTCTGGAAAAGAGGATTTGGCGATTTCAATCTGCGCATGCGCGAAGGTTGCGATATCGCAAAACCCGTTTCCATAAAATCACGGAAATGGACGATAATGTTACTAAATATAACTGGGAATTTTAGTATTTTTTAGTGCGTTCTTCAGCTCTGTTTTTGACAACTGTCAAACTTTTTTCGTTTTTTCATCAATTTGATTCCTCTACGCGTATTTTATAATAATTGATATTACTGGCATTCTTTGTGACGATGACTCCTGAGGAATATCTTCTTGTACATGAACTGGCAGAAGGATGTTGTATTTTTAATTAACATTCGAAACCAAATGAAGAAAAGTACTAAAAGGAAATGTAAATTTTGGGTAAGGGACATATTCCAACGAAGAATCCAATATGGTGCTTATAACACCTTAATAAAGGAAATGAGGTTGAATGACCAGAGCAAGTATTATAATTATTTAAGGATGTCCCCAACAACCTTTGGCAACTTGGTGGTTAAAGTTCCATGAAGACTTCGCAGGACATTTTCAAATTTGTAACCTCAAAATGCTCGCGATATCGCGAATAATTTGGATCAACGTCAAATTTTCTGCGATGTCGCAGCTTTCTACAGAATTACTATACGTCCACAAAAAAATAATTAGGCGCGCAAGCGCACATTAAAATCGCCAAATCCTGCGATGGCAAATCGCGGAGTGGAAATTCACCTTTAGAAGCAAAAAAGAAATTACCGAACACACGCCATATCTGTATTATAGAAAATTACAATTTTCTCGGTAGTTCCACAGCAAATAAGGAAACAGAGAACAACTTTCAATCTTCCGAAATAGCAAATGAGAATATGAATAATGAAGAGAATTTAAAGAGAATTTTGAGGTCATGTCAGCTCCTAATAGAGATCTGAAGGATCCAGAAAAAACAAAAAAATAGAGCTGTGGATAACCAGATTGTTGATATTCTGGAAAAAAAAATTAAAAGCTAGAGAGCAAAACGAAACCAGACACTTAACAAAAGAAGATGATGATAAACTATTCCGCTTATCCTTGTACAATGAATTGAAAAGAGTACCCGAGAATCGATGCTTATCAACAAAAATTGGTCAATGCTATTCAAAGACCACAAATCTATAATCATCCAATAATACCACAACAAGCATATCAATATGCATATTCGGCACCAAATTATTCTGGATATACCACTATAAAAAACCCCAACATCAACACCGTCTTCATAGTAGTGGGAACCATCACCTTCCAGGCAAGAATCAAACTTATATTTATTCTAAAAAAAAATATTTGTACTTGTAATAAATAAATATACTTTCCTTGAAGTTATAACAGGTTTTTCTTCTGGAGAAATTGTGTCTTTCAAAATTGTTGCGTCAGTCTATCTTGTAATATTGGGTGATCCCGAAATTCTCTTCGCCTCTGCCGTCGTCTTTTATAACGACATTAGAGGAGCCACACATAACCAAGCACTTCGATATCCATTTATAAACTTAAAACCAGTGTTGTCGATGTTGTATTGAAGAGATAAATAACGCAATGTAACCAACATAAAAGCGTAATATTCGATTAAAAAGCGCAAAATATGTCAAATGTCAATTTACACCAATGACACGTGTGTATAAAAATGGGGTTATAACATAAAAATACAACAATTTTTGATCTTGGTTAGTTGTCTATCAAAAGGGGGTCAATTTTTGCATTTCTGATTGGTCAGAATTTTCTTCTGACATTTGGCATCAGTGTTCGTATTTTCTCCCATTCTTTTCTATTCCCTAGTTTCAAGAATACAGATTTTTAATATCAAAAGAAATTTTGAAGGAGTAGAAAAGTCAGAGAGGTCCCGGGAGTAGAATTGTCTCTCGATTCAAGAATAAATGTCCTGGTTTTTAATTAAATTGTGCAACAATTAAAACGACACCTTCAGCGTCCCCACTTCTCTAATTTTCCATTTGTTCTTTCGTTCCCTACATCTACAATTTTTATGTAGCGATCGAATTTGTTGTTGGGCAAAGTTAAGTATTGACATATGGGCATGTCAACGTTTAGTACTATGAGTTTTGTGACAGATTGTTGCAATTGTCAAATTTTACTCTCAAGGAAGTTCGCAAGCACGGTAGTCCCGGTATTTCTTCTTCTTTTCTTTTAAAAATTATAGTTTGAGGCATATTTGAGGTTTGACATTATCTAGAAAAAGTGCAAAAAAAACACAAAAATAGCGCAACGGCGCAAAACACAGTTGAAAAGCGTAATTATTGCGCTTTTTGCGCCTTATTGGCAACACTGCTGAAAACTGAACGGTCTGCACTCCATGCTATAATTTGTTCGGTGACCCCAGATCCGTACGTCACAAAATAACCTAATTTTAAATAATTATGGTATGTCAGAAATAAATTCAGTCAGTTTGACATTCTATTGACATTTCATAACGATGAGTTCTTGAGTGAACCAAAAAAAAAACGCTTTTTATCTATTAAGTACCTAAACAGAAACTTATTTGTTTATTCTAATTTATATGAAAAATAATTTAATAAATACTAAATACGTAGAGCATCATAAAAACAGATAGTGGATATGATAAACTATTTTCTTCTACTATTTACGAACTTAATGGTACGTACTTTTCTACTTACCTCACAAACTGTACTCAAGGGCAAAATAATCTTTCCGGCATATTTTTCCCTTTGGAAATAATCGACTAATTTCAATATTCTCACAATATCGCGATATGTATTTAAAAGCGTAAATGTTGTCTGTCTCATCTGGTTTACATAAGCTACTAAAAAAAGCGATAGTGATGACGTAGGAATCAGGGGTCATTTGTTCACCAAATGCAGGATGGATCGCGATGTATGTACGCTAAAAACGCGCGTGATGTGTTCAAGTTCTAAGAACTGATTTGCATAATAAATAATGAGACTGACTGTCGCCTAAGGTTCATATAGCCGTATACGCTTCGGTAGATGTTTCTAGAACCGATCAATTTTCAAGAAAGCTGTAGGTAGTGAAACCCAGAATGCTCCCGAAAGTTTAAGATGGTTCGCAAACAGTGCTTCTGTCATGTTTTCATTTTATAGTTTACTATTTTCCGTCATTACTAAAATTACTGATCTACCGCGTCTCACTGATTGGCAATCGATTGGCTAAAGTGCAAACTACCTATTTTACGCGGGAAGTTTAAAACTCCAATTTATTTTTATTTTTTAATCATATTTTAAAAAACAAATGTTCAATAAACTGTTACGAATAGACAAATTTATTGTATTTTATTTTCTGGAAAATTGTTATAAATTTGATTCTATAAAAGCATTTATTATATAATAGATTTTAAACATTATTTATATTATTAATAGCTCTCGTGAAATCCATTTAATTAATTGATGGACCACTTTAACTAGTTAAATATGTAAATTACTGCCAATATTATGGCCATAAATTATTACTGGAAAATTCAATCAATCTGTTTTTTATTGCGACAGCACAACTTCTGAAAACAATTTTTTTATTTTTCTTATACTCCCTTAAAAGAATCTTTACGAGACTACAGTGTTAAGGTAGTTCTCAATTTAGTTATAGTTAAAAATATTGGATTAACAGAGAAAAATCATATTCGTGGTACATTTATTTAATATCAATAATGTTTTATGATTTTATTTGAAGAGATAAAAATCAGAACTTGGATAAGTGTCATTAAAAATTAAAAAATATATAAAGTTGACGCCAAACCAATTTAAATATCTGATATTTCCCATTTTGTAACTAAAGAGTCCACAAAATTATAGATATTCTGAAAAACGCAAAGGCGCTGAAAGGAACTGATATATGAATTGATGAAGATTGTCTAAAAGAGGTTCAAGAGCAAAGGAAAAGATGTTTACCACATATGAGAGAAGGAGAAGAAAAGGCTAAAGGGCGCATTTAAGATATGACAAACTAATAGTTAACAACAAAATATACAGAACAGATAACACGGAAGAAGCTAGCGAAAGAGAAGACGAAAGTGTCACAGTCAAAAAAAATAAAGATACAATAAATAACGCAGGAAAGTGATAAGTATAATTAACAACTTAGAAGTATAACTAGAACTGGAAAAAACTAGTAAAAAAAGATAAGGTAAAAAAGGGATATGATTTATTAAATGGAATAATAGCAAGCAGGATCGAAAAACACGATCAGACGAAAAGAAACAAAACAATAAAGGTAAAATGTGGACCATAGCAACATGGAACGTTCGAAGTTTAACAGGGAAGGAAGAAGAATTAATTTTACAGATTAAAAAGTATATCTATGTGCAAAAATGATAGATAGTAGGTTGATGGGTTTTGATTGCGAGGTGCCCGCTCCCCCCTAAGGCATTATGATGGTGGATGGGTTCCATGACCTACTGGCATCAAGTTGTACTTGATCAGTCGCTTTTATATAAATAGTGGTATATTATAACCTAACCTAATCCAAACTGAACGAACCAGAGATTGCGAAATTGTTTAAAGAAAGAGTAGAAACCGAAATGGAAATTTTTTTTGAAGACATTAAAAACAGGAATATCGATACAATTACAGAATGCAATAATCAAAGTAGCAAAGGATACATTAAGAATAAGAAATAACGAAAACTGACAAAAATGTGTATCCATGAAATTAAAAAAAGAAGTAAAAATTAAAAATCAAAATGGAAACAAGAACAAAGTAAAAGAGGCCGTTAAAGAAACAAAAAGAAAAATTATGGAGAGAATTTGGCGACAAGATGGAAAAAGACAGCTTTTGGTAATCAAGAAGCGCATAAAAATACGATGGCCAGATTGGTTAGGCCATCGGCCTTTATAATTGGTCATTCTTTGGGCCGTGGGTTCGATTTCCATGAGCCTCAAGTGGAATTAAAGTCAGATAAGACTTTGGGCAAGTGCAAAAAGGTATTTGTGCCATGCGCACTTTAATTCACGCCGGTAACCAGACCGGATGAGATCGGACATCTCGTGGAACTGATAGGAGTTGGTGGCACAATTACACACTTGCTGGTCAGTATATCACCTGAATGACAAAGGCATAGTCCTGAGTTCAGGATGATTAGCCCTGGTAGCAGAAAAGAGATGTTAAAATTAATAGCAAGCAATAGCAATATTAGCTGAAGAAGTAGACATCATGAAAAGATGGAAAGAACAATTTGACAAAATCCTAAACCTACAAATAAGAACGCAAATGTTCCAACTATAGAAGCATAACAATATTGCGCACCGTATTAAAAGTTTGTGTGAGAATTCTGGAAAAAAAATTAAAAGATAGCATAGAATACCAATTAGAACAATCGCAAAGCGATTTTCGTAAAGGCATGGGTGTAAAACACATAATTTTCATGATGAGACAATTAAATGAAAAAAATAATAATAGAAATAATATATATGTGGCGTTTTCGGATATAAAAAAACTCTTTGGTAATATTCCTAGCAATTATGAGCAAGATTGAACATGAGAGAGATAAAACAAAGTTTAATTGAGGCAATAAAGAGCATATATAAAACAACGAGAAACTATGTAAGAACCGGAAATCAACAATCGGAATAATTTGATACCGAAGAAGGTTTGAGACAGGGTTTAAGTCCAACTTTGTTCAATCTAATAATGGATGATGTCATAAAAGAGGTGAAAGAGAAAGTGAAGAAATACTCTGTTGGATACAGAAATATGGAACAAATACAGATCTCGGAATGTGCTTTTGCTGAATTTTATACGCCAAGGAAAACACCTACAAAACGTGGAAAAAATAATAGTAATGCTATTATGAATTAAAAATGGCAATCAACTGAAACAAGTGTAGACGTTTAAATAATTGGGAGCAACAGTACATAAGGACAGAAGAAATGACGTAGAGTTAAATGGACAAATTGAAAGTACTCTGAAAATGTATTATGCTCTTAGTAACAAGTAGCGTACATTAATTTTTCATTAATTTTGAAATGTAGCGATTTTTCAAAAAATTCAATAAAATTTTGAATCTCTTGGCAACTGAAGTAATAATCTAAAAAGGTGTCTCATTTACAAAAATCCCAAACTTCTTGGCCACTCGAATGAGGATCATTCTGTATAAATGAAGCTATTTTCTAGTTGTAGACATCTACAAAACATAGGAAGATAATTGGCCAACCCTGTATACATTTCCCATTGCAAACACTTTTCATTCCCATAAATGATTTCGATTTTTTATTTTTGCTTACAAATTTTGTGAATAAAAAAAATTTCAAAAAACTAATAACTAAGAAATTATTATCTCTATTTGGTAATGTGGTATCCAAAACAAAAATTTTATTATTTTGAATTTTTCGTACATCAATTAATTATATACATTATTTGGATCTATTTTGATAAAATTGTTGGGTTAATCTAAAGTTCAAACTTTAAAAGCTATAAAGAAATCAGACAGTTTATCGTGTATATCTGAAATGGGTACATTATATTGTAAATAAACCAACATCAACCTACACAATGGGAACTTGATTGAGATGGTGGCATTTTATAGCCTTATGTGTGTCATGATTTATAAGAAACAACAGCTGCTTTCGAAATTTAAGATGTATTGTTATATTTATACGTACACATACACTTTTTTATGTGATATACTTGATTACTTTCCAACTATAGATATTTTCAGTGGTGTTCTTAACTATAAATAACAATTACACTTTATCGATTTTCAAAAACAGTACGCCACTGTATATTCAAGTAACTAAAATAGTTTTATGATTTTAGAATAAAACTAGTAGCAAATGGAGCAATAAAATTTTAATATTTGAGAATTTTGCTTACAGAAATGTAAAAGTAGTACAATGACAAAAAATTACAAAATTAGAAGAAAAAAGGTGATACTTTTTCCCGCTGGGGCTACAATAGATGTAACCAGTTACGAAATGCCTAATTTTTTTGTAACACGTGAGATTTTTGCGAAACGAACTCAGTGAGTTCCGCAAAAGCTCACAAGTTACAAAAAAATGCATTTCGTAATATATTGCATGGAAGATTTTTTCTAATTTTAAGCCTAAGGTAATAAAGTACATAAGTTAATTGACAAAGAGAGAACATGTCCCTTTAGTTGCAATAAACTATGATGGTTATTAGTTATTCCTTACAACTTTTTTACTTCCCATTATTTGTAAAAAATTGAGAAAGAAAGTAAAATAGGGAAAAATTAAGTGAAATAGAGAACAAAATAGGGAAAAATAGAGAAAAATAGGGAAAAATAAAGGAAAAAGGGCAAAAATAATGAAAAACTGAAAAAAATACTAATAAATATGGAAAAATACGGAAAAATAAAGAAATAATGAAAAGACTAACAGAGAAAAATAATGGAAAATATAAAAAAACATGGGAAAGGAGGGGAAAATAAAGTGAAATGGGAAAAAATAATGAAAAATACAAAAAAATATGAAAGAACATTAGTGAAAAATTAGAAAAGTTAAAAAAAATAGGGAAAAATTAAGTGAAATAGGGATAAAGTTAAGAAAAATAGGGAAAACCAATGGTCGATTTCTTTCCATTTTTTCAGTATTTTCTATTTATTTCCTCATTTTAAAATTGTAAAAAGTGAAAAAAAAAATATTCTGATTTTTTCGATTTTTCGCTTTTTTCGTTTTTTCCGGCTTTTCCGTTTTTTTCGTTTTTTTTTCTCATTTTTCTTGTTTTTTTTTTGGTTTTTTTAATTTTTTTCTGTTTTTTTTTGATTTGTTTCAAATTATTTCAGGTCGTTTCTAATTTTTTCTCATTTTTCTTACTCTCTTGTTTTTTTCGACTTTTGTCGAATTTTTTCAATTTTTTCGATTTCGTGCGACTTTTACCGTGTTTTTCTAAAATTTATTCTTGGTTTTTTCTATTCCTCTTGTTTTTTTTCTGTTGTTTTTTAGTTTTATCAAATTCCTTCGGGTTTCTTCTCTTCTCTGATTTTTTCGATTTTTGTTGATTTTTTCCATTTTTTTTTTATTTCTTTCGAATTTTGTAGATTTTTTCCGTATTTTTTTTTTATTTCTTACGATATCTTGCGTTTTTTTTTTTCAACTTTCGTTTTGTTTTTTTTGCGATTTTTATCTTTTTTTTTCTAATTTATTTTCATTTTTTCTTATTCCTCTGATTTTTTTCGAATTTTCGGTTATTTCGTTTTTCCCCATTTTTCTGATTTTTTCCTGTATTTTTTATATTTTTTTTGTTTTATTAAAATTTTTTCTCTTTTTAATTTTTTCTGTTTTTTAATTTTTTCAAATTCTTTCAGGTTTTTTTAAACTTTTTTTAATTTTTTTCTTATTCTTCTGATTTTTTCATTTTTTGTCGATTTTTCCCATTTTTTTCGATTTCTTCCGATTCTTGTCGATTTCTTTCGATTTTTGTCAATTTTTTTTCCATTTTTTTTTGTATTTCTTTGCATTTTTGTCGATTTCTTTCGGTTTATTTTGCGTTTTTTATCATTTTTTATAATTTATTCGTATTTTTTTCTTATTCCTCTGGTTTGTTTTCCGATTTTTCGTTTTTGTTTTCATTTTTCCGACTCTTTGTTGTTGTTTTCTTATTTTTTTCGGGTTTTTTTTTAGTTTTTTCTGTTATTTTTTTTGATGTTTCCAAATTTCTTCGGGTTTTTTCTAACTTTTCCTCTTTTTTTCCTTATTTGACTTTTGTCGATTTTTGTTGATTTTTCCATTTTTTTTATTTCTTTCGATTTTTGTTAATTTTCGTCCATTTTTTTCTTGCAACTTTTTTTTTGGTTTTTTTTGCGATTTCTACCGATTTTTTTGAATCCAATTTTTTCTTATTCTTCTGATTTTTTCGATTTTTCGGTGATTTCGTTTTTCTTTCGCATTTTTATTTTTTTCTGTTTTATTTTTTATTTTTTCTATTGTTTTTATTCCATTTTTTTTCGATTTCTTCCGATTTTTGTTGATTTCTTTCGATTTTTTCGATTTCTTTTGTTTTTTGTCTATTAATAATCATAACAAATGGGAAAGAGGGTACAGAAAAAATGAGAATGGATGTCTTAGATATACTGA
Source organism: Neocrepidodera transversa (assembly GCA_963243735.1). NCBI lineage: Eukaryota > Metazoa > Arthropoda > Insecta > Coleoptera > Chrysomelidae > Neocrepidodera > Neocrepidodera transversa. The sequence goes on from OY725347.1 coordinate 12,318,423, forward strand.
ACGGCCAGATTTCATTAATATTCCTAGAAATGATGTTGATGTCAGGTCGTTAGCACCAGGTCCTGTGGCGAGGTTGCCGATGTCAGATTCGGGACGAGCGACTCCCAGGGAATGAGTTTGGGCCGATTTGGTAAGCAATTTCAGTAAAATTCCTGGAGGTGACGCCATTAGTCGGTCGTCCGGAGCACCAGGTACTCGGTAGCAGGTTAGCGATGTCAGATTCGGGACGAGCCACCCAAAAAAAGTTTTTGTCGATTTCTGATGAATTTCCATGGAACTCCTGGTAATGACGTTCCTGGTGTTGTCCTGACCTCCAATTACACGGGAAGATAATCTTAACATAATATTCTGGTTCAGTAACTCAAAAAAGTAGTAAAATTTGCGTGATGGGGCTGATTTTTGTCGAAGAAAAGAATTTTTCCTTGATCAACTGGGAAGATGCACGTTGAAGAATGCACTTTTCGATGCAACAATGCAATTTAAAAAAAGTAGACTTTCTAAATGAGCTCATGAAGCGAATACAAAAAAAACGAATCCCAATCTGTCTTACTTCAAAAAAAATTTCAACTCGAGTGCTAAATTAGCCTTGCATCTTTTTTTTTTAAATTTTCCATAGCGTCTCTTGCAAAATCGACACCAACAAATTTTTATCCATTAACTGACCGAAAGTAATAAAATTATTGCAAGATGCTAAATAAACATCTGGAAGCAAAAAAATATAGGGAAAAAATAATTATTAATCCAAATGCTTAAATATACCCCCGGATTTTTTAACCAAAGCTTTGTCAGAATTCTGGGGAATTTGTTCCGGTTTAAAGGAATGTCACCTTTTGATGTTTTTTTTGGATAATTTCAATTTTGTACAAATAAAATATCCGCACTAGAAAAAATAAACTCCAGTCGTCAGTAATTTGTCCACAATCATAAGTATACAAAATCTTATTAATATATGAAGTCTTTTACATTTTATTTTATAACATTTTAAAAGATCCGATTGAAATGGCTCCATTGAATGAATTCTCGAATTTAGACGATGTTAGTATTCCGCAGACTGATTCATGCAGTTATCAGAGAAAATTGGAAGGACCTTGCAATATTTATGATCTAAAAATAAGTCGCGAGTGATTTCCCTTGACTCGTAAGGGGGCAATGAACTTGGATAAGTATGTCACTATGGCTGATGCAGATCTATTTGGCGGAAAATTGGACAAATGCCTATCGCGTCGCCGGAAAAGTGTTGGAAAATAAACGATAGCCGTCTATTATCCGGTTGAACCAAGTGTTGACAAATTATCCCTGCTTTTATAAACTTTTAATTTTTTTATATCCTTTAAATTGTGCAACTTAAGAATGCTGTTAATTGATTTTTTTTACGTTTGAAGAAAATGAGTCTGACACTTTAACCGTGTTTTTAATTGGTAAATTGTCAATTGTATTGAATTATTATTTTTCTGATATTATCACAATTAACGGATCAATAGTAATATGAAAAAAAATTTGTTTTCAATAATTAATCAAGCTTTTTATGCAAGCCAGAGTCCCCGTTTTCCACTGTATTTTCAACCCTCTGGGAAAATTATAAATATTGGTGCTACAGTTCCGGAAGGTATAAATTTTTTTTTGAAATTTCCTCCTCTTTTTTAATCCTTTTTCAAATTTGAAAAATGTCAAATAGTTTTTGAGATATTTGCAAAAAACCAAACCCCATTTTTTTCCAGTTAATTGTTTATAACTTTTACAATTTTTACAAGCGGATATTTAATTTGTTCAAAAATCATCTACATATTTTTGGGATACAGAGAAAAAAGTTTGACCCAAAAAACAATTGCTGACTAGACTATAATTCACTAAAGTGTAAATGGTAAATATCGTTTTATCAAGTGTTAGAACAAAAAGTAAAAATCAAGTTCAATCGAATTTTGTTCTCTTCTTTCGCTCCGTAAGAATTTAGGTATAAATATTATTATGTAAAAAGCACAGATGGCCCCCAACCTGCTTCTTGATAACCTAATTTTCTATTAATGTTGCTCGCGAAAATTGGGTTAGACTCTTAAAATTTTAGAGTATATTTCCGAATATGTCCCAGATGCATTTTTGACTTTTACATTATATAATCCTTGAATAATTGTAAGAAAAATTCTTTATATGAAGTTAGCAACCTCTTTATTTTTGAGATACAGGGTGTTAAAATTGTACAGAAATAATCAGTTTTTTCATTTTTGTTTATTTTGGTACATGTAAAAATGTCCAGCTAAATTTGCATAACGACAAGCAAAATTAATGCATTTTATTTTTAAATCGAAAGCTGTACGCCCAGACAAAAATCTCACAAAAGTATTTTTTATGAGAAGACAGAACAATTTATTAAAATAATATTTATTTGAAACAAAAAACAGTAGCGTATCATTATTTTGATTAAATATATTAGTCTAGTCAACAACAAGTGCTTTTTGGGTCAAACTTTTTTCTCAGACTCCGAAAAAATATGAACGAGGTTTTATTCGATTCGGAATAGCGTGTAGATGATTTTTTAAAAAATTCAAGAGCCGCTTGTAAAAATTGCAAAAGTTATAAACAATTAACTGAAAAAAAATGGGGTTTGGTTTTTTGCAAATATCTCAAATATTATTTGACATTTTTAGTATTTTGAAAAAAAATTCGAAAAGAGGAGAAAATTTACCAAAAAAACAAAAACTTTACCTCCCGGTATTTATAATTTTCCCAGAGTGTTGAAAATACGACCGAAAACGGGGACTCCGGTTTTGCGTAAGCTGTCCACTTTGGACCTTTAATGAATAAACATTATTTAAACTTATTAAATATGAAAATTAAAAATTGAAAAAATAAAATAAACAATAATCCGCGGTAAAAATCGTTCCTTAAGATTTTTTGTTATTGATTAAAAACGTAGTTGTTAATTAACAAATTTTTTCTATCACCTGTAATTTTATTAAGGAACCATTTATCTTGCTCTTTAATAACAAAAAAATTTTTTTTTTCATTTAGATTTTCATTGTTTATTTAATAAACAATTTTTTATAAACAATTAAATTTTTTCTATATATTTTTTTCTTTTTCTACATAATGAAACAAAAACAGAAAAATTATTAATATGGTAGAAAAAAATTGTTAATTAACAAATACGTTTTTAAGTAATAAAACAAATGTTTTAAGGAACGATTTAAAAAAAAAAATCATAATTATTGTTCATAGATCTATCCAGTAGATGCCTGAATTTTTTCAATTCTTAATTTTCATATTCAATAAGTTTAAATAAGATTTATTCATTAAAGGTCCAAAGTGGGTAGTGCTTACGCAAGTCAGTCCCCGTTTTCGGCCATATTTTCAACACTCTGGGAAAATTATAAATATTGGTCCTACAGTTCCGGCAGATATAGTTTTTTTGGTAAATTTCCTGCTCTTTTTAAATCTTTTTCAAATTTGAAAAATGTCAAATAGTTTTGAAGATATTTGCAGAAAACCAAACCCCATTTTTATTTTTCAGTTAATTGTTTATAACTTGTGCAATTTTCGCAAGCGGCTCTTGAATTTTTTCAAAAATCATCTACATACTATTCCGAATCGAATGACACCTCGTTCATATTTTTCGGAGGCACAGAAAAAAGTTTGACCCAAAAAGCACTTGTTGACTAGACTATATTGCAAGGAATTCAACAGGAATGTCACTGATGAAAAGTTAAAAAACCTTTATCCTGAAAAAAATGTATTTTTCATTTCATATACCAAAATTCAAATTTTAACATCATGTATCTCAGAAATAAAACGTTTGTGAACAGAAATTATTTAGGTACTTCCCAGACGGCACAAAACGTTGTTTTAAAGACGTCCAAAATACATCTAAATAAAGACATCTTATGGATATCTTTTTTTTAAGTCATTATTTTAAAGACTTAAGACTTCTGAAGTGCTGCGTGTAATTTATTAATGTAGTCCTCTAAAGAAAAAGAAGAAAAAAAAAGAAGATGACACAAGTAAGTTTGACATTGACATTTTCGACTTGACATTTGGTGTGGTTAAGTTAAGTAGATTAGGTTGCTTGTCCAAAAAGTGGTGATAAGGGTATAATTTAAAAATTTTAATAATAGAATGATCTATTTTATTATTTTAGTATAACTTGTAGACTAAGACCTGCACCACTCTGGCAACTTTATACTATGTGATTTGTCAATACTAAATACAGTTTAATCTTTTCATTTAAAAATTGATAATGCACAAATCTCTCCCCCATAGTACAGTAGTAGTATCTATTTTTGGTAGGAATTAAGAGTTAATGGGAAAATGTTGTCAGTATGCAGCTAGTCTAACATTTATTTCATTTCTCGGATAAAAAATATATTGGCCTAATTTTTTTAGACCCAACCTTAATAAATCTTCTTAAACAGGGACATGCGCCAAGGGGTTTAATGGCCGACTGTTTTAATGAAGTAAAGGATATGAGGAAACAAATGAGAGATCCCAAAGCAGGACAGAAAAGTATTGAAAAGTCAGAAGAGTTTTTAACGTTGTTTAACTTTCCAATAGATGCAAATGAAGATTTTGGTCTGGTAGAAGAAGCGCTTCTACGAGGTCAATTCACAAATGAAGCAAAAGAAAATAGCCTTTCTACAGATGCAGACGAAGGTAGTGGAAAATAGATTTTATGCAAGGATATTTTTGTAGGGTATGCAAAAAACAACTGGGATCTTGAAATATTGCAAAATTTCCAGTTCTATTTTAGCTCTACCATTTATATCCACGACTTGTTGATTGGTGTCTATGCCCGTGCCGCATTCTAGGTCCTCTTCAAACTCGACAAAATCGGCGGCGATTTCTGTTTTTCTAAGTTGAACTTGATGATTATAGGTGCAGTTACAGGATTTAAATTTATTGCTTCTTTAATCAGATTTCTTGAATATCCCTTACTGATAATCTAGATCTGGATCCAAAGTCATCCATTTCAGTTTAAATTTGGGATGAGAAACAGCAGCCCATAAAGCAATATTTTGTTTATTAGTTTTTGTAAAAACAAATAATTTTTTAAAACGTACTTTTATTTTTTGTATACATAGGTACATCCACCACTCTTGATAAAATGTAATTTTACCAGGATTCAGCAACATATTGTTGAATTTGGCAATTTTCTTCTCCTTGATGCATATCTAATGTTACCAAACGATTCTAGTATCATAACGTACTTTTCAATATATTCAAAGTCTGACAAGTGTCCTGTTTTGTGCTGGCCCAAATATATTTGCGAAAATCGGATTGATTTTTGTCGACAGTAACATTTTTTAAAAAAGTAACTTGGTTCTTTAAAAGTAACTTGGTTACTTTCAATAAGTAACAAAGTTACTAGTTACTTTTTACTAGATTTTTAACAGTAACTAAGTTTCAGTAACTTAAATTAAAAGCAACTGCACAACTCTGTCATCACTAATACAAATATTTTTCCTTCTCGGAGCTGGGTAGGGAAAATAAGACGACTAGTAACTGAAAAATATCATAGGATAATATCAGAAAGAGATCAAAAACGAATGCAGTAGACACTATTAAACAAATCATCAAAAAAGTATACGAACATGAAATCAAAATGTTAGAAAATTTTTTTTAGCGGGATCACAATACTTTCCCTCGTTGGATGGTGGATCGGGAATGTAAATAGTGACTTTTGTTTTATTTCTAGTAGATTCTATAGAAAAATATGTGTCCAATTACACAATAAATTAGTAAATATAAATACAGATCTAAAAATAAACAAACACACACGCCTGTGTACTTGTATTAACTGGTTGCAATCAACAGTGCATATTTCAGAATGCATCAATTCTTTCGTGGTATGAATCATTCAAATAAAACGGTGTGAATATTTCGTTAGTGAGTTAATCAGCGTGGCAGTGTTTAGCATAAAAGACAGTGACGTAGTTACAAAAATACGCCATACATAATGATTCGAATTTAACAAATATTTGAATTTTGAACGTTTACCATTTAATACATAGTCTATTTTATTTTTTATCCATTGTATACAATATTTTCTTATCTAAAAATCTGTTGAAAAATTAAAATTACTTTGTAGATTTTAACCACTTATAGGTGTGAAATACATCTTCCGGGTCGAAAAAAAAAGATAAAATGTTTATTTAAAGTTACTAAACTACAATTTCTTATGATTTTTATTAGAAAAACTCTGGTTCCGACCCTGCTTCAGATTTTTTTATGTTACACATATAGATTAAAATTTTAGCCACAAAGTACTATATACATTAGATATTTTCATGGAAAGAGAAAATTCTGGCTCCGTCAGTGCTTCAGTCGTAATTTAATTTTAATTAACTTAAATTGAGTAAAGTTGCTTTTTCTCACATTAACAAGGTATTAATCTTTAAATATTTTAAATTAGCTGTATTTATAGAACCTGCCAGGAGAAAAATATTTCTACTATCACTGTGGGTATTCTTTGCCAAAATTATATGTTAAAATTTCTCTAGTGTTTAATTTTATATGATTTATACATTCGACTTTGCTATTAATTTAAAAATAACAAATTCGGTGTGTAATAACAAATAAATCCAGATTTTTTCATTGCAAATATGTAAAACTAAGTGCATTTATAATATTAAGCTTAAATTTTAATTTTTATCTAATTTTTTCTAACAATTATCCACCAAAAATTGGCTTGGTTAACTTTGAAATACTACCATTTCTAACAAATTTTCAAAATTTTTATGTGACGTCAGCTACATTAATTTGTTTAAAATAATGTAGATGGCATGACAAGGTATAATTTTTAGTTATCTGTCTAGTATTACTAAATCAAATAGCCTTCGCAGCTTAGAATATTAAAAAAAAAGAAGAAATACATTTTGACAATATAAAACCGGAGGCAACTGATGAATATTGTAACATTTATTTTTTTTCTTATTGCTACTATTTCTTATATATTTGTACATATTATAATACAATCAGAAAGAGTTATTGCAAACAAAGTATAATTTTCGTTTAACTTAAAAATGTTTTCTGAATCAGGAGAGCCGGTACCTCCTGACCTTGAAACTATTCAAAAAGATACGACACCGGTATGGATCTATCAGACACAGAACCAAAAAAAGTCCACAAAAAAACAATTCAAATGGACAATACAAATGTAAATAATATACGAATGAAAAAATGAATAACCTGACTTATCTCACTAACTCAATAGGCCCATTTATAGTTGTTGTCGAGGGTACAGAAAGGGGACATGTAATAGGGAGATATAACCATCTTAAAATTGCAAAAGATATTTTTCACTTAAACCTAATAGACATTATTGAAGTTAAAAGTAAAAGGCAAGAAAAAGCTAGGTGTACAATTTCATTCAACACAGGCTGCTAATAATTTTGTCAAGCATAACTGTCCAAATAAAAATGAATATAAAGTATATATACCACGTATAATTTTGTATCCCGCAAAGGCACAGCTAAAAACATAAATCCGATTTTTTCTGAATCTAAAATTGCGCAATTATGTGAAAGTCCTTTTAATACCTTAGAAGTTAAAAGACTTAATAGAAAAATAACCAAAGATGACGGATCGGTTGATTACGCACCCCCCCCCCCCCCTCAGAGACCGTCTTGATCACTTTTGAAGGTATATTGCCAAAATACTAAAAATTTGTTACCTGTCAATTCCCATAATCCTTTATGTGGCTAGAGTCACACAGTGCTATAATTGCCTCGCTTTTGGATACACGAAAAAGCAATGCAAAAGTAAAGAAAAATGCCAAAAATATGGCCAACTACAAGAAAATTGTAATGAAAATACATGTGTTATGCGCTGCTTTTTCTGTAAATCCAATGAACATTCAGCAACTGACAAAAAATGTCCAGAAAAATTATATAAACTCCAACGGTAAACTCGAACACAAAAAAATCCTTTCCCCACCAACGCAATAAATTCCCCTCATTGCAAACAATATTCAGTCAATCAGATAATCAAATTCATATTAACCAAAGAAGATCAGTTGTTAATAACAATAGACCTATCCAAGATGCTGTCAGATGAAATTCAAAATGGCCGCTGGTAGACACACAAATCCATGTCTTTCATGTAGTTAACATGAATAGAGCAGTTTATTTTAAAATATGAAACTGTTGGAGCTTAAAACGGACATTTTAATTTAGAATAGTTGTGACTGACTACTCGGGATGCATTATCAATATTTAATAAAGTGACAGTGTACATAAAAAACAGTGTTTATAGAAACTATAAAACATGCATACTACTTGTTCTGAAGTCAATTGTAGGAGTCGAAGAGGTCGGAAATTGTTGGATTTTATAGAATACCTAGTGAACTACATTTTTCACACAAACCAGAACGGAATTATCTCTCAAAAACCAGGAAAAATATTTATATGCTGACAAACATTTGTAGACCTTGGCTTATTCTTTAGTGTAAAAACTTTGTGTGTGAACCAAATATTATAAAATGTGGAAAGCAGTCACTGATGGAAAGTCATCTTCTCGAGTATTGTATTTGTTTTTTAATTTGCTTATCATCTCTGTTAAGTAATTATTTATACTGTCATTTAAGCTGTTATTTTTTTTATTTTCTGTATGTATTTTATTCTGTTATATATACCTGTTAACGTCAATTTAATTTGTTTATTACATCTGTTCTATAGTTGTGTGTAAATCTGTTTGAACAGTAAGAAATAAAGAAATTATTCATGAGTGAAAGGATCAATACCCTCTTATAACTTTGATTTTTTCTTATATCTTATGGCAATGTCTTCACTTTTACTGTCTAAGATCAATAAATAATCACTCTGATCGGAAAAAGCAATTATTTTTATTTCAAATCCCTTCTAAAAGCACAAAATACTTAAAATAAACTAACACATGCAAAATGCAGTAAAAATACAATTTGTGTGTCTACCAGCGGCCATTTTTTATGACATTTGGTCACGTGTTCTGGATTGCCTTATATCCTACAAGCCAAAAGAACCTATTCAATTGCAACAAATTCTTCTCGTCTCACCAAATGGTAGACAAAAAGACCCTTTTGGCAATGGGCGCCTCCTCCCAAAAACAAGTCCAAATCAAACACCTGGCCCAAGCAGCACAAACAAAAGTAAAAATTTTACAAAAAGTTCAGAAGAATGAAAAAATCGCTTGAACACAGTTGAACAATATTATGAATTCTTTCTTTCGAAATTATCAAGAATGACATTTTTCTCTAAAACTTAAATTTAAACATTTTTCAACTATTGTTTTACAATTTTTTATTGATAAGTCAACCACGGTTTGATTCAAAGAGTAGTTTTTTTCATTTTCATTCTAAATAATCAGAAACCTAATCTGACATTAACGACGCATGCGCGTAATATGGAATATTTGTCTCAAATTGTCTCCCGATAATTCCACCTCGAGTTTTGATGCCATAGCTCTAATTTCAACCGATTATAAATCATATTTCGCTGACGATACATTCTTTGTGAAAATAATGAAGTAGATTTAGACAAAAAAATAATCGTTCCCTGTTGGTAGACCTTTTTCTAGGTTGGCAACTTGGATTTGGAGGGAACTCCGTATTTATAACACTATGTGGGAACTCCCCATTAATTACACTGTAAATGCTGTAAATTTAAGGTATTAATAGTATAAGTCCATAAAATCAATATTTATTTAGAATCGTAAGTTCGTTAGTAATAAAATATTGCTTGGCAGCTAAATCGTATTCTGTGTTGCCTATATATTAAGTAATTAATAGAGAGTTTCCACAATAACTGTATATATAAATTCATCTTATGCATGAAAATATTGGTAACTTGGCAACAGCCGGTCTTTGCGGATAAATACAATGGGTTATAAATCTTTTAAACAGTAGTTTCTAAGGGTTTGTTGCTATCGTAAAACCACTTCTTGGAAAAATTGACCATAACTTTTTTACGAACAGTGTCACCCTCAAGTCGGGTATTATAGGGGTAGTGTGTGTTAATACTAGTTTATTAAGGTTTATATAATCAGAATGGCGTTTTGGCGACCATTTGAAACAGCATTTCGAGAAGATGTAAATCTGTTTTATTGTTTTATTGTGAAATACGAGTTTTGAAATTTCGATACGTTCTCCCGATGGATGTTTTAGGACAATCTGTACAATTTAGTTTATATAAACACCTGAGTTTTGAATTATTTGAGTTTGTTTTATTATTTTTAATGTATTTACCTAAATTATTATTTGTCTTATAAAAAACTGTACAATTTTTTTGTATAAGGAATGATTTTATTTTATTACTTCATTTTTTTCCCTATACAAATTTTATATGCACGCCCGTTGTCGGCATGCCGCCCACAATCATTTGTGACTTTTAGAGTAGCACGTGTCCTCAAACTGAGAATGGAAGAACTATATATTTACTTGGATATAATACCTACCTATGTAGTAGTACAGTAAATATACTATTTATTAAGTTGGTTATTACTCTAACTTGACGAAACGTTATAAATAATCGGTTGTATAAAAAAAGTAAAACAAAAGATCAAATTTTAGTATTTTTAAAAGATTCCTAGAATCTACGCAAGAAAAAAACGGTTTTAACTAAATTAGTCAAATTTATATCCTACATAGTTTCCGAAACACATTTTAATTTATATAATAAATTTATTTAGTTGGATTATTGACTAATTTAAAAATATATAATTTGTTACGTTTTTATGTTAATCATTTAAAAAATAAATTTATATTTTGAGTTTCGAATGTTTTAAATGATTATTAATTACATTTAACTAATATATTTGATCCTATATTTAAACATGAAAAATAAAACAATTGTTCGTATGAATAATCTTAATATATGATGATTAAACAGAGCTATAATAAAAATGCTAATAAATATAATTTAATCAAATCTGGTGGCTCATGGCCAATTTGTATGTGACTTAATAGAAAATATTAAAAATGGGACAAGTATAAAATGTGAGATGACGTGTACTAACTCGTTGTATAAAATACAAAACTTATTAATATATTTTGTTATGGTAATAAGAAATTTATAGGTTCTGATCGTATAATTTGTAACGTTTTATTTTTAGAGATTGTTACCTAAATTTTAATACATTTTACTCACTTATATCTTGAAGCAAAACAGTGTAGAAATATTACCTGAAACAAAAGAAATAAACATTTTATTAATTAATGCCTGAAAAGATAGATGATAACATTGATCAATTTATGGGTGTTATTAAAATAAATGTAGATATTAAAATAACTAAAACGTGCAAAATAGTTATTTTTCTACGATCTTGCAAAAAGTTGCACTATCTTCTGTACCAAAGTTTAGCTTTTTGCACTAGTGCAAAAAGTACACAAAAAAAATCAAAAAAATCACTGGAAATGAAGTTTGTCCATCACTTACAATATTAAATTGCTCTAACTGCGATATTAAAAATGAAATTTAGTCAAAAAAATAAATAGTTTTATGAAAATTATATTTTTTGTTTTAAATGATCTTGAATAAAATTTGAAATAAAAAATTTAATTCGATATTAGAACAAATTTTGTGTACAACACGTGTATAAAAAGCATATTTGTTACACTCAGCATAATTTCAGCTCTCGACTTCTTCTCGAGCTACAAACTTCATGCTTAGTGCAACAAATATACACTTTTTGCAGTAGTTACACAAATAGTATTTTGACAAAATAACTATAATCAAAAAATTAACTTTGGAAAATTTACGTAAATCAGGCATACGCCACTGAAGTGAGCTACCGACGGAGCAGTGTTGCCAACTGCTGTGAAATTTCACAGAATGTGTTGAACTTGTAGAATTTTTGAGGAACAAAAGTGCGTTTAGGATTTATAAATAAATAAATATAGATATTATATTAACTAAAACGTGCAAAAATATTATTTTGAGAAAAAGCTATAATAATTAGAGTTTTACTGTTAACACCTAAAATGTGATCAAAGAATTACATTTTAGGTGTTACAAAAATGCTCATAATATACGAAATATGATATTTTGATTATTGAATATTCAAATTAACCGCCAAATTCAGTTTAGTTCCATGAACCCTCCAAGGCTGCAGGTCAGTCGCACATGTTGCCACTTTTACTCAAAGAATCGGCAACTCTTCTTTATTCTTTCTCTCTGTGGACAACCCGCTTGTTTTTTTCTGTTTTGACCTATTTTTTCTATTTTTTTCTAGTTTTCCCTGTTTTCTTTATTTTTCCCTATTTTTCCGGTTTTTTAATATTTATCCGTATTTTTCTATAATTTCTCTATTTTCCCTATTTTTTCCTATTTTTCCGGTTTTTCATTATTTTTCCCGTTTTCCCTATTTGTCCATATTTGTCCCTGTTTTTACCTATTTTTGCTTATTTTAACTATTTTTTCTTATTTTCCCCTATTTTTCACCATTTTCCCATATGTTTCCCTATTTTTCTGTATTTATCTGTAATTTCCCTATTTTCTTTATATGATTTTTTTCCTATTTTTGCCATTTTTACCCTATTTTGGCCTATTTTTCCAAACTTTTCGAATTTTTCCTGTTTTTCCCATTATTTTTTATTTTTTTCTATTTTCCCATTTTTCATTATTTTCCGATATTTTTCCTATTTTCCACTAGTTTCCATATTTTTCTCTAATTTTCCTATTTTTTCACATTTTCAGTATTTTTTCCTATTTCCTATTGTACTTATTTTTCTCTATGTTTCACCATTTTCTCTATATTCTCCATATTTTTTCAATGTTCCCCTACTTTTTTCCATTTTTTAACTATTTTCTCCATTTTCTCTGTTTCCCTATTTTGCCCATTTTTCCTACTTTTCCCAGTTTTTCCCTATTTTTCATATTTCTTCCTGTTTTTCATTATTTTCTTCTTTTTTTCACTTTCCTCATGTATCCCTATTATTTTCTGTTTTTTCCTATTTTCCCAGTTTATCTCTAGTTTTTCCATGTTTTCCTCTATTTTTCCCAAATTTTCTTATTTTTCACTGTTTTGCCTTGTTTTCACAATTTTCTCCATTATCCGCCGTTTTTTCTATGTCTATATCCAGCTTTTTCTCTGTTTTTTCCCTATTTTCCATTATTTTGAAATACTTTTCTCTATCTTTCCCTATTTTTCTATTTTTCATTATTTTACCCTCTTTCCGATTTTTTTCGAATTCTTCACAATTTTCCAGATTTCTCCATTTTTCCCTATTTTTTGCTTTTTTTTCTATTTTTCGTTTTCCAATTTTTCCTATTTCTTTCCTGTTTTCCATACTTTTTTCTATTTTATGTATTTTTGCATATATTTTTTCCGATTTCTTTACATTTTTCCTGTTTTCCGCTATTTGTCCGTTTGTGTCCTTATTTTTCTCTATTTTTTTCCTATTTTCCCTATTTTCCTTATTTATCCCTATTTCCACTATTTCCCCATATGCTTCCCCATTTTTCCCTATTTTTCTCTAATTCCGTATTTTTACCATTTATCACTATTTTTTCCTATTTTATCTTACTTTTTCCTGGTATTTTTTCTATTTTTCACTATTTTCCTAATTTCCCTGTTTTCCTAATTTCCCTGTTTTCCCCTATTTTTCCCTGTCTTAGCGGATACATTATGAACAGAACATACTATCAAAATTTCAAGTCTCTGAGTTTAGTAGATTTTGCTATAGTCTACAAATTAAATTTTGTCGGTTTGCATAGAGTAGTAAAAGTTGTTTTTTTTTTCATTTTATCGCAGTTATTTATTTATGCTTTGTTCTATGTTCAAATCGTAATTTATTTTTCTTTATTTATATTATCAGTATAAGTACATGTCGCTCAAAAAGTTAAGAAGCTGACATTAGTTTAGCCACTGCATCAAAACGAGAAAACGTATTTTAGTTTTGACTCGCCCTGTACATAATCTATGAATTATTGAAAAAATTGAACTTTGCTATAAAACTAGATTGGAAAAAATTTGGTTTTGGAGTCAAAATAATTTCCATATAAAATTGACCATAACCTCGTTATTATTAACCATAATCTGCCTATAGTTTTCATAAAGAATTTTATTTTAATATTTTCTATAAAAATAGATTTATCAGACTTTGATATACTACATCATCCTGTATATCTTCTTATGATATATTAAATGAACTTTAAAATTCTAAATATGTATACATCGCAGTTAAAAAGACCTCGGCCAGATCATATTTTATCCATTTAAAAGTCAAAGAGCATTCCAATAAAAAAAAAAGTCACCAGAGCATGGGTAAACCCAAGTTACTAAAATTTATGTCACTTTTCGCCAACTTACATATGAAAAGCCCTAATACCAAAACAAATTATGTAAAAGTAGTGCTTTACATTTTTATTAGGCACAGAATGAGCAGAGAAGTATGTTAGGGAAGATAAATGGGCGAGAGAGCAAAGCAAGGCGAAACCGTTTAAATGTGTGTATAAAAGGATCCCTTAGCTCAGAAGTTATGATGGATTAGTGGTAAGCCAACAGTGTGCCTCGAACTCTGGGGATGGCTGTCGAGCATCGGCCCGATGGGGATTTTTCTTTTCTTGTTTTTCGTCACCTATCAATTTGTACAACTTTTATGGATCTATCACCAAGCAGCGCTATCGTTTTAACACTTTCGTTGCGTTGCGAGGTATATTTGTAATTGGTGTGTTTTGAAGAGTATCTCGTAAACTATCAGAGATCGAAAAAAAGCAATTAAGATGTTATGACTTCTTTTTTTATTAAAGTAAAGATAGCCTAATTAAATCTTTAATAGGTCCTTGCATTTGGAAGATACAGGGCGATTATTGGAAACTGTCGAAAACTGCAAGGTTCTATAACTTCTTAATTAAGAAAAATATGAAATAGCTTTATGAAAACTTTTGATAGATATATTATTAAAGAGTTCACTGGCGTACAAGAATTTTTTTTAGGGGTCTCACTAAGGAAATATAATGCAAACTTATATTTTTTTAAATGGGACACCCTATATATTTTGACCTTTTTTGTTTCGTTTTTAATTTGTCATTCACCTGATATAACATATTATATATTTATTTTCAGTGGTTGGAGCTACAATGCAAATAAACCATTTATCATTGTTATCAGGTAAAAGACCCATAAAAAATTAAACACTTCGTAATGAAATTTAACATTTCATTATAAGGATACCGATGTGTGAAAATTTTATTTATTAAAATTATAAATAATAAAAAAAACAGATTAAAAAAATTAAAACAATAAACTTATGAAATAACAATAAACCTTGTAATAACTATAATCTACCTCTAACTAATTTTAGTAGAATTTGAAAATTACATTGAATATTAAAAATGCCCTCCATTTTGTTGTAATAATAATTGGCACCTTTTTCTTGCTGATCTAATTTATCCTTATAATAAAATGTTAAATTTCGTTACTGAGTGTTCAATTTTTAAGGGTCTTTCACCTGATAACATAGATAAATGGTTTATTTGCACTGTAGCTCCAACCACTGAAAATAAATATATAATATGTCATATCAGGCGAATGAGAATTAATAAACGAAACAAAAAACGTCGAAATATACAGGGTGTCCCATTTAAAAAAATATAAGTTTGCATTATATTTCCTTAGTGAGACCTCCCTAAAAAAATTCTTGTGCGCCACTGAGCTGTTCAATATTATATCTATAAAAAGTTTTTATAAAGTTATTTTATATTTTTCTTAATTAAGAAGTTATAGAACCTTGCAGTTTTCGACAAGTTCCAATAATCGCCCTGTATCTTCCAAATGCAGGGACCTACTACAGATTTAATTAGGCTATCGGTACTTTAACAGAAAAAGAAGTCATAACATCTTAACTGCTTTTTTTTCTATCTCTACTAGTTTACGAGATACCCTGCAAAACACACCAATTTGGGACTCCCTGTACTGTGATAATTTGCTTTGTATCAAACTTTTTGACACTTTTAAAATGGGTTAAAAAATGTGTTTTTTTAGGAAAACGAAAAAATCTCCTTTTAGTGCTTTGTCTAAACATGAAAGATTTTTTGCCCTTTTTCCAGATTTTGAGGATAAACGATGCACTTAAATACAAAATGTTCCAGTGGAAAGTTGTTGAGCATCAAATTCCCTACAACTAATGGATTAAACTTTTTCCCGAATCCCTAATAGTTTCGTAGCTAGAGGGCTCGAAAAAATGTGCATGTATGCTTTTCCGAATTTTTCCAGATTTTGAGGAAATGCTCTAATGCAAAGTTGTTGCACATCAAATTCCCTACAACTAATGTATTAAACTTTTTCCCGAACTCCTAATAGTTTCGTCGCTGGAGGGCGAGAAAAAATGTGCATGTATGTTTTTCCGAATTTTTCCAGATTTTGAGGAAATACTCTAATGCAAAATTATTGCGCATCAAATTCCCTACAACTAATATATTAAACTTTTTCCCGAACTCCTAATAGTTTCGTCGCTAGAGGGCGAGAAAAAATGTGCATGTATGTTTCCGAATTTTTCTAGATTTTACACTCTTTTGTCGTATTTTCCAAATTTTGTCTATAATCCGCTATTTTTTCCTTTATAGTACACACTCAATATTTTCCCAAAGTTAGCTATTTGTCACTATTTTCCAGATTTTTCTACGATTTTTCAGTATTTTCCATTATTTTTAAATATTTTTCACTATTTTCCCAATTTGTCTCTATTTTTCTCAAGTTTTTCTGTATTCCACTATTTTGCCCTGATTTTCCTAATTTTTCACTATTTTCCTTAGTTTTCTCCATTTTCCCATATTTTTTCCTATTTTCTCTATTTTCTGCTATTTTTTTTCTTTTTCCTTTTTTTCCAATTTTTCCAATTTCTTTCCTGTTTTCCATTATTTTCCTCTTTTACATATTTTTTTATATATTTCCCTAATTGTAATTTTTTTTCGGTATTTCGCTCTACTTTCCTCATTTCCCCATTATTCGTTATTTTTCCTACTTTTCCCCATTTTTAACTATTTTCTCTATTTTCCCCTATTTTTTCCGATTTCTTTATATTTTTAATGTTTTCCGCTATTTGTCCGTATGTGTCCCTATTATTCTTTATTTTTTCCTATTTTTCTTTTTTTCATATTTTCCTTTTTTCCCTATTTTCCTTATTTATCCCTATATCCAATATTTTTCATACGTTAACCAATTTTTGCCTATTTTTTCTCTAATTTCGTATATTCACTATTTATCACTATTTTTTCCTATTTTATCCTACTTTTCCCTATTTTTTCTTTTTCTTTTCAATATTTTCTTTATTTCCAGATTTTGAGGAAATGCTCCAATGCAAAATTGTGAAGCATCAAATTCCCTACAACTTTTCTATTTAACTTTTCCAGAATTACCAGTAGTTTCGCCGACGGAGATTTGCTACTAGAGGTCGCGACAAAATGTGCATGTAGGTTTTTACGAATTTTTCCAGATTTCGAGGACAAATAATGCACTTAGTGCAAAATGTTCTAGTGCAAAGTTGTTGAGCATCAAATTCCCCACAACTAATGTATTAATCTATTTCCAGAATTAGTAATAGTTTCATCGCCAGAGAGTCCGAAAAAAAGTGCATGTATGTTTTTCCGAATTTTTCCAGATTTTGAGAACAAATAATGCACTTTAGTGCAAAATGTTCTATTGAAAAGTTGTTAAGCATCAAATTCCCTACAACTTTCTTATTTAACTTTTCCAGAATTCCCAATAGTTTCTCCGCTAAAAGGTGCAAAAAATGTGCATGTAGTCTTTCCTGCATTTTTCCAGATTTTGAGAAAAAACAATGAATTTCGGCGCAAAATGTTCTAGTGCAAAGTTGTAGAGCATTAAATTTTTTATCACACTTTTTTTTTTGATTTCCCAAAAGCATCGCGGCTAGAAGGCGGGACAAAATGTGCATGTAGGTTTTCACGAATTTTTCCAGATATTGAGAACAAAGAACGCATTTTAGTGAAAATGTTCCAGTGCAAAGTTGTTGAGTTTCATATTTCCTACAACTAATGTATTAAACTTTTTCTTGATTTACCATAAGTTTCGCCACTAGAGGTCGCGATAAAATGTGCATGTAGATTTTCACGAATTTTTCCAAATATTGAGGACAAACAACGCATATTAGATATTCAGTGGCAGTTGGAGTTCGAGCCGAGAACCAGTCCAGAATCAGCCAGCGACCTTTAGAGATAGCTCAAGCGAAGGGAGCGAAGTATTTGTACCGGAGTCCAGATCCGTCAGTCTGACCGTGAACGCCAGCCTGGAAGACGTACGGTAAGGACCGTATTTACACACCCTCCTCGGGATTTGGTAATTTGCTTTATTTCTGAATAAAGAATTATTTCTACTTTTTTTGTTTTTATTTAATTATTTGGAGTTTGAAATTTAGCAACAGATGCAGGGGTATGTAAAGTATGCCCTACCAGCCGACATGGGATTGGTCGAGGCCATAAAAACACCTGGAGTATTTGTTTTTCACTGATGCTGCCCGAGCAAGTGATCTTCACACTATAAACCGAAGGTGGTGCCCGAGGTAATCCGAAACCTGGACTAAGGCGCCATAATACCGCTTGACGATGCAAAGAACGTTACAGAGTAAATATTTTCTTATATTTATAATTTAAAATTTTTTATAGATTGTATATTTTTGTTTTAATTTAATTATTTTTAGGACGCAAAATATTGCTAAATTTCATTGCATAGCCTTTCAGTTGCACGTCATACGTCATCTATCTCGCTTTATCGTATTAAGTTGAAAGAAATGCAAAAAAAGGTACGTCCATTATAAATTTTCGTAAGGCAATAATATCATGAGAGATCTACACGTAGATATTAAATAACTACAATTGACACAATACAGGCATTTCATTGGCTGCCGTTTGCTATACGTCATGGCCTCATAGTCAAATTGAAATATTGAACACGCTCTTTAGCTATTTTTGATAAACGTCAAAGTGTAAGCCTGACAGTTTGAATCAGAACAGTACTTCCATTAGTTCCATTTCCATTTCTTATTGTAGATTTCAACCGGCGAGTGATCCTTGTTGTCTTATAATAACTAATTTTAGGAATTTATTTATATTATTAATTACAAAGCCTTTTCCTATTTGGCTGAATACGATCCTGACAACTGTCAACATTTTGTAGAGTCGCCATCAAATGCAATGTAATCAAAGACATGCCGATAACATGATATGACGTCATATTTGGTGACGTGCAACTGAAAGGCTATGCAATGAACTTTACCATCTTTTTCTAAAAATCTAAATCAACAACCTCCTTAGTTTCCTCTTGGCAACCAGTTTATAAAACTTCCTTGATGTAGTTATCATGAATTTTAGCCAATCATTTTCCTAAATCATTTTCATGTCATTAAAATGATTCTTTTTGGATGAAAATTTTACTATTTGAAATACTTTATTCAAGATTTGCACAGAATGGAATTATTTGCATTTTTACTATTTTTTTATATCAAATTATTGACAAACTATATTTTTAAACGGTTAGTTTTTAATTTTTTCTTATTGACCAATCATGAGATATTATTTTATTGACATTCGTACTTTTATAAACATTTTTAAGGTTCTTTTATACAATTTAAATACTTGATTTTAAAATTCTATATCAATGCTTATGGATCTGGAAAAGGCATTTGATTGAATCAATAGGAAACATATATCGAAAGCATAACTTAAAAGGTCAACAGAGAGTAATAAAGATAATAAAAAATATAAAGATAATAAAAATTTGTAACAACAAATAACTAAGAGTCAGAGAAAATTTTTAAGTTAATGGAAGTTAAACAGGAATGTTTTCTAAGCCCACTTTAATTTTCAATTGTATTAGATAAAGCCATAAGGAACGCGAAGAAAAAGATGAAACGGTTACTGGAAAATGGAGGAAACACAAATAAAAAAAGTAATGTACATGCAAATTAGCATAATCAGAAACATAAAATACAAGTTGGAAATATTTATATTATTTAATTGAAGTGTTATGTTTTCCCTCTTTTTAAATACTAGCCAGAATGATGTCGTCCGCAGTCTTATTCATAAAAAATTGACAATGGTAGAGGCACTTTAATGACAGTTATTATTAACAATGGTTTGACTAGGTAGATATTGATCGAATGTTGGTTAAGAACCGAAATTCAATTAATCGCGGACAAGCCATATGTTGTTGCATTTCACGTAACGAATAAAAAGTGCACGGGAGCGAAAGTTGCACAAGTTAATGAAAAGTTGGTCGGTTTGTTTCTGTTAGCTTTTCAGATTTCTGTGGATTTAAATTCGTTTCATTCATTTTACACGATTCAATCATGTTCGGTGCTTTTTTTAAATTGCCAACACAAATTAACTGTTTAGATAACATCGTTAGCGGGATCTGAGTTTTTGTCTTTTTTTTTACAGAATGGCAGTTTGGGTTTTGAAGGAGTGTTTATTTTATTTTTGAAATATTACTTGTCAAAATCGACTATTTGGATAGAAAAAGTCAACTCTTCGATACTAGAAAACTGAAAAATAAGAATAACCCGTTTTGCTATGTTTATTAGATCCAAAAATATGGCTTTAATTCTAAAAATATTCTAAATTTTTAAAACTTTCATCAATAGCTTTGCTCTGACTTTACGCTGAGCGAGGCACTTGTGAGTTCTGGGAAAATGGTAATTATTGACCAATCAATTATACAGGTCTGCGTTACCACCGAACATTTTTATTTATTAAATACTTTTATTCAATATATTTATTTCATTTCATTGGAATATATTTTGCATCTATAGGCTGGTTCACAAGTTTAAAACATGTTAATTGAGATTACAGCAAATTAACCCATAGTCCAGGGTTAATTCGATTCCAAATGAAAAATGTATGAGAAAGATTTAAATACGCACGTAAAGAATTGCATTGCAAAAGTTATAAAGAAATAAACATTCCAAAAAAGGGGTTCAGTTTTTGGAAATATTTACGAAAAACTAGTACCTTTTTTAAAATTTTTGTTTATGCAAAGGACAATGGGCATTTTGGACCCACCCTCAACAGCAATAAAACATATGTCATCAGAAAGGTATTTTTATATAGAATAATAATTTTAATTCAAAAACGTACCTTAGGTGCCGCAGTTCCAAGTTATAGGGATTTAAAGTTACGGGATTATTGATTTAAATGACAGGTCAATGAATGCTGTGTTTGGTCAGAAAACTTTAAAAATGATGAATTTTTGATCAAACTGTATATCTAAATTTTTTATTTAATGTAGTAGAACTTATCCTAAACATCTAACCCTTTTCCAAATATTCAATCGTGTGCGAGCAAAAGCTACTTGAAGTGATAAAATTGAGAGTTTTCCACACCCTGTAACTCGTTATTTTGACCCCAACTCATATAGTTTATTAAAATGATATTTTTAAGGAGAAATCTAAAATATAAATATATAGCGTGTGCCATTTAAAAAAAGAACAGTCTGTGTGAATTTTGTTTAGTTCTTAAAATTAAATGGCGATCCTTGAAACTTTTATACAACTATGATTCAGAGGTGGTTAAAATATAATTAATGATACTGTAGCGGGTAACTTGTTATGTCAACCCATTCTTTATCTCAGTTATTATTAAAAATACAAAAAAGTTTTTTGAAAGCCGTACAGTTTCATATTTAAAACTTGATAGAAAATGTTTTTTGAAATTGCACACACATATTTTTATAACTTTAAATTCACGAAAAGCTGATTTCAGTAAACTAAACACTTGGGGTCTAAAGTAAAATAGGGTCTATGAATTTTAAGTCATTTTTACGTCAATACGATTGAATATTTAACTAAACGGCTTACATGTTACTATCTAGACTTTTTAGTAATATTCAATGACCGTATATAAAATCATATACAAGGTGACCAAATAAAGAAAATTATGAATTTTTGATCACATCCTTTACTTTTTTTATAACGCAGAAAATAACCGGTAAAAAGTTAGGATAGGGACATGTAAGCTGTTTTGCCAAATCCGTAATAGTATTGTTGACACAGAAAACACCTAAGGTTTAAACATTGGTGATTTTTAACATCCTGTAATTCTGTAAATATATAATTTACACCCCAAGGATTATACTATATTGAAATCAGGTTTTTAAGGAAAAATAAAAACATACAGGAGGTGCTATTTAAAAAAAATCATTTCAATCTAGCTACCTGTGGCCAATAACCTAAAATTATCTAAATAATGTTATAGTTGATGAAGAAGATTAAAGAACAATTGAGTATAATTAGGTTATAATACTATGTTCCAATAAACCTAATCAGAAGTGAACTAATTGTTTCATTTGATCGGTTTAAAATCAGTATGTACCTTTTTAGGTTAGGTTAGATTAGGTGGGGCAACGTGGTTTGGAAGGAGAAAAGAAGGTTGGCCTTGGGTACTAACCTGGCATAGAATTATAAAAGGCTGTAGCTTAGTATTAGTAAATAAAACAAGTAAATATCATTGCATAAAAAGCATGTCAATTCAAATCACTATAACTCAAAACTGCGGTGACAAAGTTATGTTTTTGAATCGAACTTATCATTTTACGTCAAAATACCTTTCTAATGACATACAACTCATTGGTGTTGAAGGTGGGTCCAAAACCCTTATAAAAATGCCCATTGTCCTTTAGCATATTTTGCTAGACATCATTACGAATCTAATGAGCCATCAACTGTGACTTTAATTAGCGTATTTTTAAACTTTGAACCAAGTCTGGTCTGATCGTAAATAAAGAAATAAAGTCGGGTTTGTAGAAAACTATTTACTGGATTATTACAATTAGATCATTAGAAAATATTCAATTAACACATAAGCTAGTTTCTTGCGCTCTGTACAACCAATATCTAAAATATCGCTGCAAATTCTATTAAAGCAAACCAGGGCGCTAGACTCTGGACAGTACGTATGGGCAAAGCCAGCCCTGAGAGTGTAGCCAAAAAATGGCGCAAGGTCAGCAAAATTTGCTTATAAAATTTAATGGTATTTTCGACGATTTATCCTTTGGGTTGTTCGGTAGGGTTACCTACAGTTAAGGTCCATATCAATAGGAAGAATAACTTTTCTAACTAATTTATGCATAAAATTAAAACATAATCAATTATTACCATGCCATGGGGACGTATTATGTAATTTTTTTAAATTAGAACTTAAAAGTCTGTTATCAAATATGCCTACAAAAAATGTTTATATATTTTTTTAAACCTATGTTATATTTAAAAAAAAAATTAAAAATATCTACATTAACTGATAATGCTGTTAAGAGATGGCAGTATATACGAACTGAATTCCTTAATAATAGAGGCCAGATGTAAACATGAGAAAAGAAGAAAATTGTAATGTTTTTATTTTCGCAGTGACAAGCAGTACATCGGATGTACTCGTTTATACTGTACATCGGAAAATAAAATAAACTATCTAATTTTTACCACTCGTACTTTGAAAAAAAAAATGAAAAAAAAAGACACTTTACTGTATAAAATAAACTAGTTACCAGTCACTATTTTTATGTAGTTTTTAAGAAGTTAAAAAAGGGAAATCTAATAAACATTAATATTGGAGAAAAAAATCTACGGTACAAATTAAACCGGTTACCAATCACTATTTTTATGTGGTTGTTTTTTTGTAGCTTAAAAAATTATCAAAACATAAAATAAGGTCGCCATACTGGGAATTAAACTCCGGTCGTTTTACACCGAAACCACATACCGGGTGATTCATTTAACCTAGAATTTTCTAATATTTTGCAAAATACGCATTTGTTCAGAGAAATCGTACGTAGCTTTCGACATAGAATCCGAATCTGCGATAAAAATAGGGCTTCATATTTGAAATTTCTAATTTGCCGCCTGCCCCGCTCATAGAGGATGTATAATTGAGTACTACCGGCTATGTCCCCATCTGATAAATAAAAAAGAAAAAATCGATCATTGTTGGGCATCTGGAGAGCTAGTAAATCGAATGGATAACTTTGTACCACCCTGTAATTTCTCTCAATTTGAACATTTGTCACCAGTGGAAACATTCAAATTGTTTTGGAGTGATGATCTCATAGAATATGTACAAGAAGAATGTCGAAAATATGTTCTCTTGAAAAATTACCCTGATCCTAAAATTAGTGGTGAATTAGTTAAATGAATCACCCAGTACTATACGCATTACGAAAAAAACAAAGTGACAGAAATATTATGGAACTTATAAAGCAGATAAACCTTAAAACGCAGTGAACTTCCCACGTACAAAATAAATGGGTACATAACCTATTATTGTAATATAACATAACCTATATATTATTTTAATATTTATATGTCACCTATACATATATGTAATACTCCTATATCGCCAACGTCCTATCTTTGCCTGTAGAAACAAAGCGTTCCGACAGAAGGAGATGAGCTCGGAATTGGGTGCCAACGCGCATGCCCATATACATAAATTGCATTGGCGTCGTGTCTCGTGGTGAAAAAGGAACGTAGAGAAAAGGAAAGTTAAGCAAACGTAGGCGATTTCACAGCTGTGACGCCTATGACTATTCGAGGCTGCGTGAGAGAGCAACGATCGTCTACACTCTACTATCGGCGACAGACTTCGGTCTCAAGCTGGCGATATAGGAGTATTACATATATGCACCAATATGTGTTTTACTTTTTCTTATTTTTTTTTTTAATAGTGAAAGTCGCTAAGGCTATTTGGTTTAGTAATATTCGACAGATAACTGTAAATTTTACCTTTTCATGACATCTACATTACTTTAAACAAATTAATGTAGCTGACGTCACTTTAAAATTTTGAAACTTTATTTCTTAGTAATCGTAGTGTTTTAAAATTAACCAAGCCTATTTTTATGAATAATTTTCAGTAGATTTTCATATACAACAAATAAATTTGCTGTAGCTACCGCATCACACGTCCCCATTATTATTAAAAGAACAAATAGTTTTCTTGAGCTGCCAAAACTCTCCAAATAAAGGTAGGGAAAATTAAAAGCACTGTTAAGATAGTCTTAACCCGGTAGCGATATTACTAAATATACTTAACCCCAACGCAAGATCCGCCTACATACATACGTCATACTCAAGTATTGTATCTTGCAAATTATGGTAGAATATCTTCCAGGAATTGTCAAGGGTAGACGGCATACAGGGTTGGAACTACGAGAATTTGATTCTAACCATTTTACAAACACAAAAATAGATTTTTAATTATTTTACAAACAAAATGAAATTAAAAAAATTGTCACTTAAATCTAGTTCAAATCTTTAATTCAACTGTATTTGCATTCTATGATGCACTCTGACGTGAATTGGCGTTTATTTTGTATCCTCAAATATGGAGGCATCAAAAATTCATATAATTTTTTCTTTAATTTTAATTTTAAAATGTTTTTATGAATTTACATCGTTTGTTCAGTTTTCTAAAAAATGTTTTGATATTTTCACTTATTAACCATACCAACTCATTTGTACGAACTTAATCTTCAATCTTCAATATATTTTATGTGGTATGACTTTGAGTTTATTATTATTATTCTTTGAAAAATTTAACCACATTTGAGAATGGATAATCTTCTGTTTATAAAATAAAGTAATTAATAAAAAACATGAAAATAGATTTTTCTTCTTTTTTTTTGTTGCAAAATTAAATAAAATAAGTAATATAATAAAATTTTCGATATTTTATTTTTTAGGAAATTTCAATTTTTTTCCTAAAATTTTTCGCTTTTCAACATAGTATAGTTTTTATTTTTTTTAATACTTTTTCAATTTTAGAAACAATAAAGAAGATATTTGAGGAAAAAAATTGAAATTTGGTAAAAAAATAAAATATCGAAAATTCCATAATTTGACAAAGAGAAATTCAAGGAAAGATATTCTCAAAGTTAGAAATGTTGAATCTCAAATTTTTCGAGTTCTCGAGTTGAATCAGGCAAACAGACGGATAAAACCATTTTATAACAGTTTTTTTGCGAAAACTCTAAAACTTACCTGGAGAGCTCATTTCACAAGAAAGACAACTAAAATTGAAAGCAAAAAAAAAATAGGACGACATTTAATGGTTCTGAATTTCTATTCCACGAAACGACTGGATTTGATAAACTGCTTTCATATTATTATTTCTAAACATCTTTTACTTTTCTACTACAGATTAATAGGCGGCTAATATTTGAACCCCAACTCTTAAAATTTATCTATAACATATGCTGGCCTTCATTTTTAGAATTCCGTACCCCAAACGGAGCCCTATTGCTCTCACTCACGTGTCCATCCGTCCGTCCGTCTGTCACACCGGTCTAGCAGCTAAACCGTTGGAGCTACAGTCTTCAAATTTTCACAGTATATGCGTCTTGTCGTTCCAAAGCCACACAGCAACATACACTTTAAAAATATGTTTAAATGTTTTCAAGGGGGCTCCCATACAGCTAAAGGGGGGTACTGGAAAAAAATTTTGATTTACCCCATCGAGTAAGGTATCGTTGTTTAGAGCTCATTGAGTAGATAAAAGCCCTATTTTTTGTTTTAAAAAATATTGTAAAACTTAGGCATGCGAAGCCGTCAAAGTCAGCATTTTTTACAATATTCTGTTCCGAATAATTTTTTAAATATCCATTGACCTCTGAACTTAAAATTTAGTGATAATTTTACCAACAAATACCAATATATTAATAAATAAATTTTTTTATTAACATTCCCACATTTTAAGGGTTCCGGATTATACTCTATATTTGGCACGGAACCCTAAATATGGGGAGGCCGATATGCATTTAACCGATTTTTTTTGGCCACACTCATATAAAAATAGTCCGTAGAATATATTTTTGTAACAGTTATTAGGACTTTTTTTACTCTGCAATAAGGGATTAAATTATATACTTCTTTTTTACAAAAATAGTTGCACGTCACCAATGAGTTCACAATAAATAAAAAGTACTACCACCCACTAAATATTTAACAATAAAACTAATTATGCGAAATTGATTTTACATGTCACAAATGCCTATGAATATTCATTAAAATTAAATATATATTTCCTTAATATTGATAATCAATACACTTCACAGTAAATATTTATTAAAATTCTTTTTAAGGTTGGTCCAATTGCTTTACGAATTACCCAGTTGGCACTTTTGTTTTTTATAAGTGTCATTAAGTGAGGTTACGTTGACATCGTATTGCTATTTAATTTAAATATTGTTCTTGTGAATTTTTTACTTATATCTTTAATAGTACAGAGACGTTTAAAAAACGTCTTCAAACGTACACGAACGACCGTAGGAACGTTTTAAAAACGTTCGTTAAAGTAACCGAGAACGTTTATAAAACGTTTTTCTCTAGTACAAATGTCACAACTTCTAATATCATATATACGTCGAAAAAAGATGTTTTAAAAACGTTTCAAAACGAACTAAATAAATGGTTCGCCAAAAGACGTTTTTTAGACATATTTTAGAACGTCCACTTTTACTTTTGCGGACCCAAAAACACAACGTCTTTTGAACGTTTTTTACAGCGGTTATAAAAACGATTTTCTTATAACTTACTTTTAAGGATCTAAAATTAACGTTTTTATAAACTTCTTAACGTTGGTTTTAACACTGCCAGAAAATGTTTAAACTTTCTTTCTCAAAACATACTTTTGCGGACCCAAAAACACAACGTCTTTTGAACGTTTTTTACAGCAGTTATAAAAACGTTTAAAAAACGTAACTTTTTGACTTTTTCTGAAAACATACTTTTAATTACCTAAAAAAAACGTTTTTATAAAGTTTTTAAAAACGACTCTCAAGAAAACGTTTATACTTTCTTTCTTAAAACATACTTTTGCGGACCCAAAATCACAACGTATTTTGAACACAACGTATTTTGAACGTTTTTATAGCGGTTATAAAAACGACTTACAAAAACGTTTAAAAAGCGTAACTTTCTGACTTTTTCTAAAAACATACTTTTAATTACCTAAATAAAACTTTTAAAGTTTTTACTGGTGTATTTAAAAACGACTCAAATAAAACGTTTAAACTTTCTTTCTCAAGATATACTTTTGTTTGCACAAAAACACAACGTTTTTTGTATGTTTTTTTACAGTGGCTATAAAAACGACTTACAAAAACGTTTAAAGAACGTAACTTTTTGACTTTTTCTGAAAATATACTTTTTGAACGTTTTTACTGGTGTATTTAAAAACGACTAAAATAAACCGTTTTATAAAAAACATTCTGACATGGACGTTCAAAAAAGTCGTTTTTTATCGTACATTAGGGTACAAAACGTTTTGTTTTTAATTTTAAAAACGTTCTTGCAGAAACGTTTTATTTTGGGCCTCAATCGTTCTGACGTTAAATGAACCATAAAAAAATGTCAATCGGACCTTTTGACCTATTAGGGATGTTCGTGTATTTATAAAAAAAATGTTCTTTTAAAATATTTTCAGTCGAATTTTGGGACACCTTCTATAAGAAAAATATGGTTAATAGCAATACATTTTTGGTATTTATTGTATTTATATGCAATTTTTTCGATTTGGCAACGTTGTGCATCTAACACGGAATATGACGTAATTGGTGACGTGCAACTATTTTTGTAGTAAAAGAAGTATACAACATTTTAAAGTTCATTAAATTCAATTATTTTATTCGTTAAGGTTTTGGGTCTTAAATGAGGAAAATTGCATTAAAAGTTTTTAAATTTATTTATTTTATTTAGACTGGTTCAAGGTATGGCATTAAATAAATATATTTGTAAAGTATTTTTTTTTAATTAGCAATTTACCTGCTAGTGTCATAGCTCATTTTTGTACAGACATATTGAGCTGAATGCGGACATGTGTGTTGGAAAATTATAAATAAAAATTAATATTTATGTCAGACGGAATTACAAATATTTCTGATTAAGAAACAGACGAGATAATAATAGGTAGACAAGGTTTTGAAAAAAAAAATATATTCGTATCTTTTATTAATTTGACAATGAACTAATTTAGAAAATTATTGAAACTTATATACATATAAAAAAAATCATTCAGTAAATTACAAAAGTACAGATGATTTTAAATATTACTATTTCCTACATGCAATTTGTAAAATAAAATCTGAATATTGTATTGAATTAGAATGAATACCACTTATCTTACTTTATGTATATTTTGAAAGTTGTAATTTTTACCAAGTTTTCTTTTTCACCATTTTTTTCCTTAGACTTACTATTTTGACACTTATACTTCACGTTGGAGGTTTTTGTATTAACCAACACAAATGTTTTTCTGTGCGTGACTTTCTGCCATGATTACGTTTTTTTTATGATAAGGGAGACACATGAATATTTCATCAAGATTTTTTATAGATGAAGATGTACAGCATGGCACTAACCATTACTTAGTTAATGCCTTTAGTAGAACTATTTTTACCCTCCCGCTACATATACTGTAGAAATATATAGGGAAAGTATTGTATATGTATCCACGGATCTTTTGAAAACGTTTTTTTTTTTGAACTACTCATCAATGTTAACACATTTTCTGCAAAATTTACAAAAATTAAATGTGGTAAGTTTCAATAAAAATATGTGTCAATTTTCTTGATATTTGATCAAAGGTAATATCAAAATTTTATCGATAAATTTTTAGTTTCCACGAAAACTTTTTTGAATGATTTTATCTTAATTCGGTTTGTTTGAGTGGTTTAGCCTTAAGTAAAAAAAGATTGAGCTTGGAAAATTAAAATTTATCTAAAGAAATTTTGAAGGATGAGTGGTATTTGAAGAGATTATTTTTAACATTTTTAGGAAAAAATTACTTATTAAAATGTATCTAATAAAATTCTGAAGGACGAGTGGTATTTAAAAAAATAATCTTTGAACCATTTTAGAAAAAAATTAGTTCAAATGAATAAAACCTTTATTATATTAATACTTTTTCAAGAACTTAATTATGTAATGAACAATTATTAAATATACAGTTATTATAAACAATATTGCTCAGTATTTTCAGCTTAACAAATTGAAATTGAATTAACTTTGAATAGCAATAAAGAAATGGCAGACTTTGTAATGAATATTTCACTAGCATAGGCACGAAAATGATTGAAAAAATAAATATATCACACGATTTCTCATTAAATAATATTCCCATTAATAATAATTCTTTATTTTTAACTCCTGTTACAGAAAATAAAGTATTCCTCCACATCAATTCATTAAAAAATAGTAGTGCGCCTGGTTATGATGGAGTCGCCCCATTTTTATTAAAGCTAACTGAAAAAAATCCAGCCCCCTCTTAGCCATATCATTAATTTAATTTTTAGTAATGGAAACTTCCCCAAATAATTTAAAAACTCTGTGATAAACCCAATTTACAAAGTGGGTGACAAAAATAAAATATTAAATTACCGCCCAATTAGTATAATTATTAATTTTGGAAAAATTGCTGAAAAATGCCTAAAAACACGCCTAATAAACTTTCTAAATAGCAACAAAATACTAAGTGAATATCAATATGGGTTTCGAGAAGGTAAAAGCCATGTATGAGGTTATTAATGAAATTACAAGCAATCTTGATGACAGTAAAAAATGTATCGCAGTATTCCTGGATTTGGTAAATGCTTTTGACATGGTACATCATAAAAATTATTACAAGTATTAGAGCGATATGGAATTAGTTGTACTGTGTTAAGTCTTTTTAAAGATTATCTAAACGACCGTTTGCAATATGTAAAAATAAATAAAATTCTAAGCAAACCCCAACTGATGAGCGTGTTCGAGCCACAGGGGACAGTTCTAGGGCCTATGCTCTTCACCATTTATATAAATTCTCTCTTAACACTTGACATTGGTTCAGTGTCTTTTAAGGCATCTTTTTCTTTACGTTTGTTTGGAACAATATTATTTGCCGTTGAGGTACTAGCAACACAAGCAGATGTTGTAGTTGTTCTAACTTTTGCTTGATGTTTTCCCCATCAATTTGTAGGTAAGGCTTCAGTGAAGACGCTGTTGCATGTTCAGTTATTTTTATGGCTTCTTGTTCCTGAACACCTGCCTTCATTATATGTGAAACGATAGTTGATCTACTGGAATGGTTAGTTATTTTTCGATTCTGTATGTCCTTTGCTGATTGTTTAAGCCATTTAGCCATTTCATTTTTTCCTATGGGAAAATTTTTGTACCATATTCCATTTCTTTAGCAAAATGTATATGGTAAAAAACGCTGCCTGTAGTGATATTTGGTACAGGCTTTTCTATAAGTTTTTTATAAATCCTTACTGGACACATTTTCATGGAGTTAAATAGCGATCAAAAATTTAATGTAATACTACAGTTTAGGTATATAATGTCCGATTTTTTCAAATGTTTGTGGCATAGAGGATCCGATCAGGTGATAGTAGTAAAAAAAACATCAATTATCTCAACAAATGTATTGGCTTAGCAATTTTGATTCGATATTTCAACGTTTTGGCCAAAAATGGTTATTTTGTATAAAACATTTAACCATTGGAGAAAGTTTAAAAAACTTCCCCAGATCATCCAAATTTTACTTTCCCATTCTCATCAAAGGGAAAGTATAGTGAACAAGCAAAAAAAAATCGAGATATCAATGGAAATATCAATTTTAAGGTCCCCTAAGAAGATTTAAACCATTTCCAGAGTATGGTCTGTCTGTGTGTCCATGTGTAATCTTTCACGATAACTGCCGAACCGTTTAACCAATCAAGCTGAAATTTGGTATGCTACCATTAGTTTTTGGTTCATTGATTGAATACACATAAAAGATTTTTTGCCTTTTTTTAAATTTTAAGGACAAATAATACACTTTAGTGCAAGGTTTTAGAGCATAAAATTCCCTACAATTTTTGTATCAAACTTTTTACAGAATTTCCAATAGTTGCACCAGTAGAAGGAGCGCAAAAAATATGCATGTAGGTTTTATAAATTTTGAGAACAAACAATGCACTTTGGTTCAAAATTTTCTGGTACAAAGTTGTAGAGCACCAAATTTCCTTCAACTCTTATATTTAACTTTTTTTCGGATTCCTCATAGTTTCGCCGCTAGAGGGCGAAACATGTACACATTTAGACTTTTTGCGCCACTAAAATGAGCGCAAAAAATATGCATGTATGTTTTCCGCAGTTTTTCCAAATTTTGAGGACAAACAATGCACTTTTGTGTTAAATTTTCTGGTGCAAAAATGTGGACCACAAAAATCCCTACAACTTTTGTATCAAACTTTTTCCCGAATTGAAAATAGTTTTCACCCATGATTTTAGGATATCCTAATTGGAGCAGTCTTCACCATCGGCTTGCTTATTTAAAATTTGTTCCATAAACTAATTTAATGCTTGGTCTTTTCTAATTAAAATAATCCTATTCTCTATAGCCGAGTCGCGAAAGTTTTGGGGCAACACAGTCGATATTTTTTATTTAAAAATAACGTTAAATAAAACTAATGTAATTTACCAATTTAAAAATATGTTACTTTATTGATAAATCTGGGCAAAATTTCTTTTTATATGAATGAAGAAATTAAGTTATGCAGTTATTTTTCTGTTCTAATTTTTAACTTTCAGTCCACCAAAATTCAATAAAATAGCCTTTTACCCTATAAATTAAATATAATTATATTGCACATAAACCATTCTCTCTCCAATTTTGGTACGCTACTGAACAATAGGTCCACCGACGAATTTATTGATACACAAATTAAAATACTTCTATTTAACTTATGGATGCCATTAATAATCAGATGTGTTGTGTACTCCATTCATACCGCCACAAATGTTTAAATCATGTATTTTTATTGAAATTTTGGATTTTATCCAACGTACCATTAATGCTTGATTGTTTGTTCGATTAGAAAACATCAAATAGAAATTAGAGATTATTTAAAATTTATACTAATAACGATATATTGTGTTTTGGCAGAATTATTAATATTTTAAGACATACGATATCAAAACATGCACTTGACTGTTCGAATTTTGATCAACAGTATTATCGAATTTAAAAAACTGCATTAAAATTCATAATAGCTTGAAGCTTTTAACGCGATTCTATTAGAATATCAGTGACATCTGCCGCAACGGAATGGGTTCTAATAGAAATTCTAATTTGTAGGAGGGTAATTGAAAAAAAAAAGATTCAAGCTGTCACCGATTTTTCCGCATAAAACGGGACAATCTTTTTAAAATAAACTGCTTAAATCAGTGCCGTATAAAAATAATGGGCTACTTTTGTGATTTTTTTTAAATTATTTTTGAATGTATAAGGTTACAATGTATTATCTAAACTGATTAATAATTTTAAATCTTAACGCTTTTGGGCCCTAATGACTTCAATTTTCAAATTTCGCGGGTTATGACGTAGTACCTGTAACTCCTCCCATTTTGCAGATTTAGTTTGAAAGTGTCTACTCGACCACATATTGTATTTGGTGGTACAGATAAAATAATCGGTATGTCGATTTTGAGTAGCTATCCTTAATAGTTAATAAGAAATAACATCCAAAAGCAGAAAAATTTGGTTTAATGTGATTGAGCGTTAGCAACACACATCTCACATACTAAAACTGCAGGCTTACCTAAATCTAAATTTCATCGATTTTTATAATCGTGGATCATAAAATAATCCACATTAGGCAGATTATTTGACGTAGCTTTTATATATTCATTCTCCATTTTTCAGAACACTCCCACAATCACAAATAAAAAATCACAATCGATATTACATAAAGATAAAGACGTAAATAAATTTTGGTTTCATAGACAGTCCTGTTTTCAAACTGACGTTATATAAATATTTAAAAAGAGCCAATTCAAACAAATTTCAGGTAGTACGTCATTATTTATTTTAATCTGCTATTTCTAACTACATATCATTATGTATATTAGTTTTCGTTATACAAAATAGCCCATTGTGCGCTCGAAGGATTCAGTCAAAAACGATGTTCTTTACGTTATTCAACTTTAAACTTGATTTATATGGTAAGTTACCTGGATCTATGTTCGCTGGGAACTATAGCGGTCGTAAACAATAATCGACAAGGGGGTGCGGAGTTATGAGAAACGAATTTAGTACGAACGCTTATGAATTCATTTCTGACAGCAACAAGTTTTTATGCCAAATTTCATGTAAAAGCCAAAAATGTTTTAAGCAAGCCGCGTTAAGGAACTTCGTTCCAAAAATGAGAGCAGACAGCTTTTGGAATTTCTAAGAACAGACTACATGAATGTCGCCGTGTTAGGAACGAAAAAGCAAGTTTTTCACATTTTTTTTTCAACGTAATCTCATTTAAGAATGATACGGTTTTTCCAACATTTTTGCAATTTATTTAACCCTCCCCTCTCAAAACAGGACTTGTCAATTTTCGCGTTTAACCTAAATTTTTCTCTCGAGGCACGTTTTTATGTAGGGAAACAGAATGAAGTTACAATTAACTAGGTTACAGTTAGTGCGGCAGCATTTTGTAGTACGGTTCATGCCATTTGGCTGCGCCAACTCTAAATTAATATGCTGATGCATTATTGTGGTGAACCAGTACTTTTATCTTAGCCAAATCGTGTAGTCTCTTTAAATTTTTTATAGAATCGGTCCAATTCACTCCATGTGAACGTTTTTCAGTTCTGTAAAAGTCCATGAGGACCTTTCTGGTCGATGAAACTATCTTTGCCTTCTTCAGAGCAGATTCGCCCGGAAACATCCATTATTTTGATTGTCGCTTAGTCTCTGGGCCATACTAATGTATCAAGGTTTCATCAACAGTGATGACTCTACTCGAAATACGTACAAATTTCGTTTAAAGAGATGTTTCGACATTGACAATTAATCGATCAGCGAGAAATATGTCGTGGACCTTTTCAACGATTTTCCCAGTAAAGCTATGGTTTCCTCGGAAGCGGTGCCGTCTTCTTACGTCCGTTATCAAAGTACGGTGGGTGACGTCACAAAAACGGTGGGTTAAGTACGGTTATCATAACGACAGAGAGTAGTATAAAGACTGAAAACGATTAGTTTCATTTGTTTTCGATTATTTTCATTTGTTTTCGGTTGTTTTCATTTGGTTTCGTTTATTTTCGTTTGTTTTAATTTACTTGCATTTGTTTTTGTTTATTTTCATTTGGTTTCGTTTGTATTCACTTGTTTTCGTTAATTTTCGTTTGTTTTAATTTGTTTTCGTTTGTTTTTCGTTTATTTTCGTTTGTTTTCGTTTATTTTCGTTTGTCTTCATCTGTTTTTATTTGTTTTCGTGTGTTTTCGTTTGTTTTCGTTTGTTTTCAGTTGTTTTCATGTGTTTTCATTTGTTTTCGTTTGTTTTCATTTGTTTTTGTTTATTTTCATTTGTTTTCGTTTATATACATTTGTTTTCGTTTATTTTCATTTGTTTCCGTCTGTTTTCCTTTGTTTTCGTTTGTTTTCATTTGTTTTTGTTTATTTTTATTTGTTATCGTTTGTTTTCATTTGTTGCACTTGTTATTATTTTAGACGCAGAGGAATTATCAGAAGAAGATACAAGAGAATCTGAATCTGAATTATATAATAAACGCAAAAAGGAAGGTGCTTATGAGGTTTTAGTTTGTCGTTATCTATTTAAAATTCAACATCGAATGAAAATCTTCACCGCTACACACAACACAACCGTAAA
This sequence comes from Neocrepidodera transversa, assembly GCA_963243735.1. Lineage (NCBI taxonomy): Eukaryota > Metazoa > Arthropoda > Insecta > Coleoptera > Chrysomelidae > Neocrepidodera > Neocrepidodera transversa. The sequence goes on from OY725347.1 coordinate 12,354,006, forward strand.
AAACGCTTTGAAACGAGACGGCATCGCTCTAAGGTAAACGGCGCGCAGTACCGCTCTCTTAGAAAACATTTCCCCTATTATACGTGACACCGTTTTTTGTGACGTCACACACCGTACTTTGACGGACGTAAGAAGACGGCACCGCTTCGGAGGAAACCATAGCTTAAGCACGTCTGCTGGACGGCGTGGGCGCTCCTCATCCAAAACAGATGTACGACCACGTCTTTAGATAGTACTTATTGATCGACCCTCGTATTTTCAGTACAGATTCTATATTTTTGGCCTACTAAGATTATAAACAATCTAAACGATTTACAGGGTTAAACGAAGTTACTTAATTATCGTGATAATTAAATTTTTTAAATATATGGCGCACGGCACTGGACTAGAATTAACTTCGAATGTAAGGTCAGTCGTAACAGTTGTAACCCCCGTCGAAAGATGGAGTCACTCGCGTATGGGTTTCGCATCCCCAGCCTATACCGCAGTCGGAGTCAATACAGTCAGTTGCAGTGACAGTCCAAGTTGCAGTGTCAGTCCCAGTTCAAGTTGGAGCTCGAGCCGACAACCAGGTTCAGCGACCTCTAGAGATAAGACGAGCTGAAAGAATAAAGCTTAGTTCAATTGTGCAGGAACCGTCCATCCGACCGCCTAGTTACAAACCATTTTCCTTCTTCGTCGGATTTGGTAATGGTTTTGGTTTTTGAAGAAAGAATTATTTATACTTTGTGATTTTATTTGCAATTGAGTTTTGGTTTAGGAGCTAATACCCAGTAGGGAAAATAAATGCTTTCAATTCTGTAGATGCCATAACGACCCCTGTGCACTAACGGCGTCAAAAGACCGCTGCACGACGTAAATAGCGTTACAAACTATATTTTTTAAATGTATTTACAGTCAGTTATTGACTGTTAGTTTTTCTAATTGTAAATTGTATCGCAAATTATTAACGTCATCTGAATTGAATTCAGCTTATATATTGTCATCGATTATTTAACGGTTAGTTAAATCACGATCAACTATAATTGGCTATACTAATACATATCTGTAAACTGCCGAATTATGAAGATTAAAATTATTTTTTTTTGACAGTCACTTTCACCATTTTACAAAAAAAAAACGAAGATATATAAAATACGTATCTATAATACATGAAAAATACTACTACCATTTATTTTATTTAAATCTTAAGTTTAGTGAAAAAAAAACTAAACGTGAGAAAAACTTCTCGTCCTACCTACGTAGAAAGCCTTCTTGTGTCAGTTAAAGACAAACATGTCGAGAATAAGAAACCATACAAAAAGCAGGATGTGTAAAAGCTTACCTGAGACTTTAATAAATTAGTCGGCTAAGAATGAAAAGATGCAGAGGCATTAAAAAAGCAAACATAATTGCAAAAACCAAAAAAATAAAATATATTTTGACCATTATAAATAATTTTTCTGAATCTTGGAGCCAATTAAATTATAAAAAATGTACAAAATACAGAGACATTAAAAAATCAAACGGAACAGGATAAGGACCAATCAAATTATAAAAAACTGTACAAGATACTGATATCTTTTTTGAGAATTTAAATTGCAAGTTAATGACGGCTATAAAGTAAAGTCTTGAAGTACTATACATCATTATTTTTTTGTATAAAAATGAAGAAAAATTGTATGCGTATCATCAGTTTCTATTTAATTCATGAATTAAATTTAGTCTAAATTAAATAATAGAAACCAGGTCTAATAAAAGATGCAAAATAATAAATAAATCTATAAATTGGTCAATTAAAAGCACATCAGACATGATAGTCCAAGAGCCAGGTCCTTTTGTTCTGCAATCTTCTATAGACGCGATTTTATTGTTGGATCATGTTCAAGGGTGCCTCTTGGACTCCTATTCACTAACTTGTGTGAGTGGTCGTGTAGTAGTTTCTCTCTCACAATTTAGCTTTACTTGCGCATGGTAAGAGAATGCACGTACTCCTTTGCGAGTACTCTACTGGATAAAACCAAGAGAATTGCTAAATTTTGAGAGAATGGACTTGCGCAAATTTTCTTGAGTGATACGGAGTGTGGTTATGTTTATGTGAACCATGAGCATAGCGTTGCCAACGTAATATTTGTACGAAAATTTCACACCTAATATTTTCGTCCAATTAAAAGCCTGTATTTTGTATCGTTACCATAGCAACTAAAGAAATTTCAGGAAATTTTTCTCCTCCTTGGAGTACAGGAGCATGAAATTACATTGGAATTTTTTCGACGTTCATATATAGTAAAATGACATTTACATTTACCATATCAAAAACCGTCATTGTCCTTAAAATTTGGGTGTGAAATTTTTTTACCGAATCCCCCATGTGCTTGAATTAATTGCGGAAAATTTGTCTCGTACGTGAATTTTTAAAGAAAATTCATATACTCAAAAATTTTCAGGCAATAATTCATGCCCCAGGGATATTATAAGTGATAATTACAACTTCATGTACTATAAAATTTCAAACTAAATATTGTACTATAATGTTATATTTTTACAAATCATAACAATATACCAAAGGTTTTTACAATATACTGATCAATAACTGACAAATTTCCAAAACAGATTTGATAACCTGGAATAGCACTTTTAATGGTTTTTAGGAATTTTTTAAGGATTGTTTAAAGGACTTTTAAAGATTTTAAAGGATTTTAAAGTATTTTTAAGTTTTTAAGGATTTTTAAATTTTTTTAAGAATGGTAAGGGATTTTTAAAGATTTTTAAGGATTTTTAGGGATTTTTAAACTATTTTTGGGGATTTTAAGAATTGCATAAGATTTTTTAAGTAATTTTTAGTCTTTTTAAGTATTTTTAAAGATTTTTTAGGGATTTTTTAACGATGTTTTAAGGATTTTTTAAGGATTTTTAAAGTATTTTTAAGATTTTCTTAAGATTGTAAGGATTTTTAAATTTTTTTAAGAATGTTATGGGATTTTTAAAGATTTTTAAGGATTTCAAGGGTTTTAATGAATTTTTAAGGATTTTTAGGGATTTTTAAAAAAATTTAAACTATTTTTGGGGATCTTAAGATTTGCATAAGATTTTTAAGTAATTTTAAGTCTTTTTAAGTATTCTTAGGGGGTTTTAGGGATTTTTTAAGGATTTTTTAAGTATTTTTTAACGATGTTTTAAGGATTTTTTAGGGATTTTTAAGGATTTTTTTAAGGATTTTTTAAGGATTTTTTAAGGATTTTTTAAAGATTTTTTAAGGATTTTTTAAGGATTTTTTAAGGATTTTTTAAGGATTTTTTAAGGATTTTTTAAGGATTTTTTATGGATTTTTTAAGGATTTTTAAGGATTTTTTTTATGTATTTTTAAGACTTTCAAGTAATTTTAAGTCTTTTTAAGTATTTTTAGGGATTTTTTAAAGATTTTTAAAGATTGTAAAGGATTTTAAAGTATTTTTAAGGTTTTCTTAAAATTTTTAAGGATTTTTAAAATTTTTTAGGAATGTTAAGGGATTTTTAAGGATTTTAAGGATTTTAAAGAATTTTTGATGATTTTTATGGATTTATAAAAATTTTAAACTATTTTTGGGGATCTTAAGAATTGCATAAGAATTTTAAGTCTAAGTATTTTTAAGTGTTTTTAGATTTTAGGGGTTTTTTAAGGATTTTTAAAGATTTTAAAATATTTTTATGATTTTCTTAAGATTTCCAAAGGGTTTTTTAAGGATTTTTTTAGGATTTTTTAAGAATTTCCAAAGGATTTTTTAAGGATTTATTAAGAATTTTTTAAGGATTTTTTAAGATTTTAAAGGATTTTACAGTTTTTCTGAGATTTTGTTAAGAATCTTAAGGATTTTTATTTTTTTTGGGAATGTTAAGGGATTATTAAAAATTTTTAAGGATTTTAAGGATTTTAAAGAATTTTTATTGATTTTTAGGGATTTTTAAAATTTTTTTGGGGATCTTAAGAATTGCATAAGATTTTTAAGTAATTTTAAGTCTTTTTATGTATTTTTAAGTCTTTTTAAGTATTTTTAAGGGTTTTTAGGGATTTTAAAGCATTTTTTAAGGATTTTTTCAGGGTTTTTTTTAAGGATTTTTCAAGGATTGTTTAAGGATTTTTCAAGGATTTTTTATGGATTTTTTAAGGATTTTTTAAGGATTTTTAAAGATTTTAAATAATTTTACAGCATTTCTCAGATTTTCTTAAGATTCTTAGGGATTTTTAATTTTTTTTAGGAATGTTAAGGGATTTTTAAAATTAAATTTTAAGGATTTTAATTTTTAGGGATTTTTAAAAATTTTAAACTATTTTTGGGGATCTTAAGAATTGCATAAGATTTTTAAGTAATTTTAAGTATTTTTAAGGGTTTTTAGGGATTTTAAAGGATTTTTTAAGGATTTTTTAAGGATTTTTAAGTCTTTTTAAGAATTTTAAGGGATTTTTAATGATTTTTAAGGATTTTTAAGGATTGTTAAGGATTTTTAAGTATTTCTTATTTACCAAGAGCAAAGGAAGTATAATTTATAATCCAGAAAGAGTTGATTAGTATTTGTTATTTTTAGTGTCGTTACATATTTCTTATTTCTTCTTTATTGTACTATATTTTTCTCCAATGTACTATAATAATTTAAGTGCTCGTACGTACTATAACAGCTTCCAATAAATTTGGCAACGTTGATCATGAGTGAGAGAGTACCCCAACGGTTGAGTAGTCGTACACGAGCAATCTCACGAGTTACAGAATAGGAGTCCTGAAAGTAAATTCAAGTTGGCGGGACAGGGCGCGAGCCTTAGCCGCCATCTTGAAAAGACGTTTTGTGAAATATCTTATGAACCCTGCATCGCACGAGAAACATAACAGAGATCATTTTTGTAGATAAAAACATTCTCTAGAACTTTTATTTCAAAAGGTTTTCTGTATAATGCATAGCTTTTCATTTATAGCGCTATAAAATGGTCAGTGAAATAACGTGCCACGTTTTTTAAAATTTTTTCCCGTAAAAATTATAGTTTCAGAGCTATAGCTTTTAAAAACTTGCACCTCGTAAATTATTAGTGGAAATGTGACTTGTGGTGCACAAAAAACATTTCATAATACATCAATAGTTGCAGGGGATGCTTTTATTTACAAAAAGGATGTGTACCATTTTTACGAGATATTTCACAAAACCTAATTTTCAAAATGGCGGTTAAAGCTCACCCCTCTCCCCGACCCGTCAACTTGAATTTACTTTTAGGGAACCCCCTAGAATATGCTATAATAATAAAACCGCTTTTGTATAGAAGATTGCATTATGAACCTACTTTTTTTGTTCCAGCTCTTGCAGTATACAGGGTGGACCGAACACTTTTTTTCTAGCTCTTGCAGTATACAGGATGGACCGGATTTTATTTCTGTATACAGAGATCTCGTAAACCGCAATAGATACAATATCGGTTAAATGGGAAACAAGATGTGTATTTTCCAGAAGACTTTAATGTTCAATATCAGGTCCGGTTTCTGAGTTATTTGGCAAAAACCGAAATTGACGAAAATGTTTTTTCAAAATTAAAATATCAGGTCCGGTTTCTGAGATATTTGGCAAAGACCGAAATTGACGATTTTCGTTTTAATTAATTACCATCTTAATTTTTAAAGATAGAAAAAAACTTCATGAAACTTTTTCATTAAAGGCCGAATATGGCTTAACATAGCGTACCCAATTTTTTAAAACAATGTTTTGTCTTTGAAGGACCACCATCAACTATTTTTTTTTAAATACTTTCGACAATGAACTGTACTTATCAAATTACGGTCAAAGTACGGTCCTGTTCACTTTCAACCTGAAAATATGAGTACAAAAATTATAAAATATCTTGAATAAGGAGGAGGACAATTTGAGAAATTCTTACATAATTAAAATAATAATGACTATTTAATAATTGTCATTTCCAGTTATTTGTTATCATTCAATAATTAAAATTTAAATAAATTTTCGTTATTTTTTGATTGTAGTTATTTATTTAAGAAAATTTAAATTGAGATATTTAATACAAATTAGGTATAAGTATAAGATTTCTAAAATAAAATAAAAAGTACAGGTTGGTATTTAAAAAAAATCCTGTCAATTAAGGTCGTAATTAATTAAAACGAAAATCGTCCATTTCGGGTTTTCTCAAATATCTTAGAAACCGGACCTGACATTTTAATTTTGAAAAACCTTTTTCCCTATTTAACCGATATTGTATCTATTGCGGTTTACGAAATCTCGGTATAGGCAAATTAAATCCAATATATAAATAAATATAAAATTAGTACATAATCCCAAACGGAAAAAATGTAGTGAAAAAACCATTTTTAGATCAAAATACCTGGGGAAATCCTACTCAAGAGGGACTTTTACGATTTTTTTTTTTAATTTTTAACGGATATCTGAAAATGTTGTTTACATTTCATTAATATTTGGTAATCAAGATAAAAACAGATAATTTCTTATTCCCAATAAAGTTTTTCATGTTTAATTTCGAACCTAAATAGATTGATTTGTCGTCAAACTATATACCCGTTTTTTTGTTTATCGTCGATCTCTTCGTCTGTCCTATATCAACATTTCCAGAAAATTAATTTTGCAACGAGTTTGAGAAACTTCTGAATCAGTCTAAGTACTATTAAAAGCAAAGTAATATGATTAACTGAGTTGTTGAATGAACTTGAGTGCTCATATAGCGAAACACGAATTTATCTTTATTGATATATTCTCTATATTTTTTATATTCAATTAAAGGATTAATAAATGCTACAAAATGAAATTTACTTCTAAGATATAAAATATAGGAATTAAGTAATGTTCCTTTAAGTGAATGAATTGATAATCCTTGCAATTATATTAAAACTAATACTTTTAATCTAACCAAGTGGTGGAAGTAAAAGTTTTCAATAAAAACTACATTAAATCAGAGGACGGGTCGTTTGCCATATAGGAAAAGTTGTAAATTTCATTGGCACAATAGCCATTTAATAGCTCAACACCTTGTGCCATCACTTAAAAAGTTTCGCGCCATTACAACTTTTAGAAAGATGAAACTTCGCAGGTTGATATAAGCATCGCAAAATGAAAGAAAAAATAATAGGCACTGCCATTTACTACACAGGGAAGTTTCAGAATTCGTGCAAATTTTTTGAAATTTTCTTCTATTTACTGGACAATTTAAACAAGTATATAGAGTAAAGTTACTGCAAGAAAAATTAGATGATTTTATTCCAAACGAATGAAACTTTGTTTCTAATATTTTTAAACCTCCCATGCCTGTACTAGTAATTACTTAAATAAGATTTGAGATAAACTTACGGTCAAATCCCCAATATATACGTCGCAATCTTTGAGGTATGCATTGGAAACTCTGCGAAAACTTTCTTAAATTCGCGGCACGGTTAGCTAAAAGGATTTTCCGTACTATCGAGATGTTATCTTTTATGGGCGTCAAAACGATAGGATTATTTGAGATCAGAAACGAAACAAGTTTTGGGAGACGACGAAATGTTAATTTTAATGACATTTTAATTTTATTAATGGATATTACAAATTACAACTGTGTGTACGAAATGAAAGTGAAAAAATGACACGTCGTAATGAGATTTAGCTAATAATATAAATAGTTAAGACTAGTCGCAAACAAAAGAGAGACAGACCTGTTGTAGGGTCGACTAATATTATATATTGAATTAAAAAAAATTATTTGATAAGGTAATTTATAAGAATTTTTTTACAAAAAGAGAAGTGAAATAAGGATATAAAACAAAGGAGGGTATCGATTTAAATGGATGTTTTGGGTTTCTCATTAAAAAAAATTTTTTATGTTTTAAAAACTTGAAAATCTAAGAGAGGAAAACGAAAATTTGTTTTATATTAAAACTATAAGCTTCAAATGAATTTCCATTGTGTGAAATTTTAAATTACCTGATATTTAGGGTGTATACGGACGCTTAAAATTATTAATAAATAAAACATATTTAATGCAAGAAATCTCTTTGAGATGAAAAACAAAATACGTAAAATAAATCACTAAAATTTTTAGAACCATTACATCCGTCTGAAAAGGTCCGAATATTTAACAATTTTTAACTGAAAAATCTAGGAACTGGAAAAGTTTGACATTTATTATTAAAATCTAAGTTGGTAAACCAAATTTTAAATATGGCAGGTAACAACGCATGCCACAATATACTGTAATGATATGTACAACATCTCAAAATTTGGGTTGGGTTCTAGTCAAAAAAATAATAAGCATTACAAAATTTATCATAAAAAAAAATTTAAGTTTGTCCTATTAATAATCTTTAAATAGATTAAATTTCAACTCAAAAAAAAATTTAATTTATAAAATTCCCTATATAGGGTGAAATTTCTTTAATAAAGGTAACAGAAGGTTACGAGTTGGTGCGTACACACTTATTACTGAAGAAAGGAAAAGGCAGTGAGTACTTTCAAGTGTGTAATGATACAAAATTAGAGGGAAATATATGTATTTCCTAGTCAAATTAGAATTGTCCAGCGCTTTCGGCAACACAGTGCCATCATCAGGACAACTGTAAATAAATTGAAAAAGTAAGAAATAATATGTGGAATACAAAGGTTAATGTCATACTTACAAATTTTAAATAAACGTTAAACTTAAAATAACATGAGAACAGGGGTTACAGCAATTTTAATTAAAATTAAGAACGCGAAGCATCTTCCTGACAGTGGAAAGTTCACATGAGAAAAAAATCTGATGTGGCCAGCACATGACCTCTCGCCATTTTTGAATCAAAAATTTACAGGTTGACACAAAAAAGTAGGAAAAAAAATTATATTTTTGTAAATCTGGCAACAATGGCAAAAGTTTAGAAAATTTTAATGAGATGAAAATAAACTGTAGGGTATACAAAATATATGTGTAAAACTTTATTGCCGTTTTCTATAATAATGGCATCATCACCCATAGCAACTGCCACTTCCGGTTGTGCGATTGGTACCAAAATCTAATCAGATCTAATCTAGGGTATCAGAATCCTGTATGCAAAATTTCAAATTTTTTTATTCAGTAGTTTTTGAGTTATCGTTACTACAACATCCATCCAAACACACACACACACACACACACTAACACACACACACACACACACTAACACACACACACACTAACACACACACACACACAGACATCATCGCGAAAATATTAAAATCGAATTCTAGGGACCCCAAAACGTGTTTATCCATTGAAAACTCACTACCCAATTTTTAGCATGATTCCTATACCTCTCTTATCTGAAGGGCGAGAGGTAAAACACTTAAAAAAAATCAAAAATGCCATCTGCTGGCTACCAAGTTGTACTTGGATAGACCCGTTTACAGAATTGTTATCTGATAAACGGCTTGCCCGATTGGTACCCATCAACCATACGATAGATGGCGTGACTATCTATTATTTTTGGAATACATAGAAATACCTGGGGTATTCAGACAAAGTGAGTTTTTGAAATTATGCATTCCGACAAAGTGCCACTAAAGATTCCGAAAGGATGAAACATGTATGGTAATGGTCGGAGTGCATAGTTTCAAAAACTTACTGTCTTTGTTTTTTGATATTATTGCGAGGTGCCCGCTTGCCCCCTAGGCATTATGATGGATGATGGGTAACGCCATCTGCTGGCTACCAAGTTGTACTTGGATAGACCCGTTTACAGAATTGTATTCTGATAAACGGCTTGCCCGATTGGTACCCATCAACCATACAATAGATGGCGTAAAAACACTTAATCTTAAAAAATAGAATAAGCGCATCAGGCGGCCCAGGCCTATAGGTTGTCCCTATTAGAGACAACATCAGCTTAATAAGCATGAGTGAAATTAAAATTTAAAAGTTTTAACAAAATATCGAACGTTACCAAGCGTAGTTAACAAAGAAGTGACAAAATTAGGTTATAAATTTTTAAAAAATAAGGTGATACGTAAAGGAGAAAGGAAGAAGAAGAAATTATCAAAGTGACTGGACTACCGGAAAAACGTAGGGTGGTTAGAGGAAAAGAGGAAGAGGAATGACAGGTGACAAGTGACTAAGAGGACAAGAAAAAGGTGACATAAGGAAAGTTAGGGAGTGACTACCCATTATAGACTTTAAGGTTCTTGAATAAAGGATTGAATTTATTAACATTTAAATTAATTTGTGTATTAACACAAGATGAAGAGGGGTTGTTTAATTCACGAAGGATCTCGAGGTCCTCTAATAAATCAAGTTTAAAGTTGCAATTGAAAATATTGTGAAGGATTTTAACTGGTTTTACCGACGTAGGTGGCGTTGATTGCAAACTCCGAAGGCACATCTTTAGATTCAGTTTTTTGCGCTCTTTTTGAATATGGAAACAAACATTTTAAATTCAGGAATACAGGGTGTTGTTTTGGGGATGACCAAATGTGTACATTTTTTTTGAAGTCGGACCTGGATTTTGTTTTTATAAATGTTTATGATGTGTTCAAATATTTTCATTCTACATTTAAAGTTTGTTCAAACATTCGCCTCATGATGGCCTGAATGCCGAAACATGTTGCGATACTGATACTTTTAATTAAAATTACCTTTAATTAAATTTCATGTGGTATTGACTTAGAGTTTTTATCTCCTTTGATATACTATCCAGAGTTGGCCCTAAGTACTTTTGCGCTCGGGAGCACAGTGCTTATGAGCACTGTTTAAAACCTGTGCTTGGTGCTTAAAACACTTTACCAAAGGGCCTAGCACTAAGCCGTCTGTCTGTCTTAGGGATAACTCGAGAGCGGTTTCAAATTTTGGACCTCTGTAATTTAGCTACTTGGATACTGTTAGCTTGCTGCGTTTATTAGTATATTAAAATACAAGTTTCCTAAGACATTAATTTAGACCACGCGCCAATATTTAGAAACCGGTTGCGGGTACGTGTATTTTATACCGTTTTTTTTCTTATGTATTCAAAAGTAATAAAAATTGCATTGTTTTTATATTTAAAAAGTTCAAAAATAAATTTTTTTTATGTTTTTGATGTTGTTGGATTTACTCCATGAAGTAACAATTTTTTTATAAATAAGCCGATAGGCACTTCCACTTCAATAATTTAAATATCCGAAATGCGCTTAGTGCTCGTGAATTTAAAGCACTTTTTAGAGTGCTTAGAGCTTGCAAGCACTTTCCTGTAAAGTGCTTAGTGCTGGTAATTTTTAAGCACTTTTTTGAATGCTTGGTGGTCGCGAGCACTTTTTTGTCAGTTCTGATCACAGCTCTGTAGTATACCACATTTGGGAATGGATTATCTAGCTTATTTTACACATAATTTATTTAAAAATAAAGAACTATCAAAAAATACAAACGAACAAAACTATTTTACAAATTATCTTGTTTCATTGGTACAAACTGAACACTTCTTCTTAAACCATAAACAATTCAGGCTAACTGGGATTAACCTTGAAACGTAAATGACAATTTTATTTCTCTCAAGTACAACGTACAGCTGTCTGCGATTGGTTACATTTTTTTTAAAAAAAATGTATTCAAGGTAAGTTTAAAAATTATATTATAACTATAAAAATTTTTATATCATTAGTTTTGCTTAACGAAATTATTTCTCAAAAAAAATTATCATTTTTTATTTGTTTTAGGAATGGTTTAAAACTAATTCTGTGTTAGTGGAAGGTAACTAAAAACACTTTTTTGTTTGTTCCTAACCAGCATGTCTGAAATCTAAACCGGCTTTCCATATGGTTCTTCGCTGGATTTTAATTTTTTCTCGTGAGTTATGTAGCACAAAATTATTTCCAAATTTTATTCTAGTGAATATTTTTTTACTAATTGTGTTATAATTTTAATTTATCACAGTTTTCCCGCACCCTTTTTGTCTATGAAAGACCAACTTTCCCGTACGTCAACACATACCTATGATTTCTGTGTGTTGTGGTTCTATGTCAACTATAATCTTATTTTTAATATTATTGTCAAAGTGACTTCTAACCGTTATTCAAGATCTAGTGATATTTTGTAACTTTCAACTTGCTTAAATCATTTAAAAATAAATAAAATTTTCAAAATAAAAATGGTACAATTTTTTTAACGCTTGTAGGAAAAACGTTGATCCTAATACGTGACGAAAGCACTTTCCCGCACTCGACTGCTTACCCGAACTCCGCTACGCGTCGTTCGACAGTCGCGTGCGGGAAAGTGCATCTTTCTGCACTTATTAGGATAATAACTATTTCAAGTCTCTCTAACGAAGTCCGTAGCGCAGCAACCATGATCAAAAAATTACCTGATTTTTGAAACTAATAAGTTGGACCAATCAAATCAATGGATTGTATTATGTCAACAGAAATGAATTTTATTTGATGGAAAATAAATAATTTGGACTAAATTATTTAATTATTTAAACTGACTATGGAATTGACTTTTATGATTTTTTTATGATTTTTCAAAATATATTCTATTTAATTTAATACATTGAAAGGTAAGTTATTTAATATTTATTTATTTTCGCCAATCGTGACATATTAAAATTTTCCAGTTCTAAATTATTAAATTATTAAGGTAATGCTGGTTTACTTAAATTTAATTTATTTGAAATTTTTGTTGAGCGTTCAAAACATTTATTTTACTTAATTAAATGTTTTTTTTTTTTATAATAAATTGAACGTAACATCTTAGGTTGGATTTAATTTTGTTTGTTTTTTTTTCCTCTCTTTTTCTCGATCTGCTGTGCTATAATATATCACAGTGTGTAAAATTCTTCTCTCTATTGTACTAAACACCCTGTACATTCCAATTCTGAACTTTTTTACATACAATAATTTTTTTCCTAATTTAACAAAAATTACATTATGCAGGCTAGTTGTAATCTTTTATTTCTTTTTTTTTTTGGTAAAACCTTTCAACCAGAACAACTCGTTAAATACAAACTTGATCCAAATTCCATTTATATTTCATAATCATGTTAATATTCGTATTATTCTCATTTTTAATTACCTACTCAAAAGATTAATATTAATTTTACACATTTCGATAATTTTTGATCAAACCTTGTACATTTTTGTAATAAGGTAAAGCAAATAAAGACATGCCTACATAGAAAATAATAGGAGAATATCACTTATCACTTATTCAGGTGCTAATTTCAAATATCACGTTATGGAATATAATTATGTAATTTGTAAAGTTATAGTAATTTATTTTTTTAAAAAAGTTATGGAATGGCCTTCGGGTAAATATATACATGGAGAGCGAGTTCTAAGTTAAGATGCAATCTGGTTAAACATGTTTTATAAATACTATAATTTTGAAATAATTGATAATAGGGAGGAAATTCATTACCTAGTTTAATATGACTTCTTAGACAAGTGTATCAAGGATCTCTTCCTTCGTTTTTAATAATGGTATTATGTTAAAGAAAATAACTTTGTATTTACTAATTGCAAAAAATATAATAGGATGTAATAATTATTAACAAATTCATCATTTAATCTTTTAGTGAAAAAAAAAATAAATATTGAGAAGCATTAATTAAAATTGAATTATTTATCATGTTCGTACTTTTAAGAGGATTATTAATTTTCCTGAAAACTAAAAAAGAGAAAAATGTGTTGAATATGGTGACAAAACATTTTTCTTTTATGTTTTTGAAGTCAGTTTCTTTCTTTTTAGATAAAAATTATGGCTACATAAAAAAGCTTTTATTTTCGGTGCCCAGATTATTTCTTTATAAATCAAAATATACCATCGATTCTCTAAATGTATTTAAACGCTTTCATTTTATTTGGTCAGAAAGTTATTTTTAACAAAAAAAAACAAAAAAAGTATTAAATGCAAACCAACACTATAATATATTGTAATTAATTGTATTATTATTTACCTCAAATTGGGTTGGGTTCTATAAATTTAAAAAATAATAAACATTACAAACTGTAAAAATTTAAAATTTTGTATATTATGTCCTTTTATTCCACTTTATTATAATTGAAAATAATTGGCAATAATTCTAATGAAGCAGTATTCACTGCCTCAACCAGCTCTGGAGGAGTCCCAGGAATGGAAAATTCATCATCACTTATCATTTTACATTATTTTGCTTTCGAAAACACCAGCAATTAAATTTATAAGCGTCAAGTTTGACAATTAAACATTAATACGTTTCCATAGTAACGTAACGAATTTTATTACGAATTTAAAAGCACCATTTATTTGTGAATAAAATTATTAGCGATTTTTTCAAAATCAATTAATATCTGTCGATTTTTTGGAAAAATAGTATGTTTATCTCGTAGAAGAAGCCACATTCCTGGACTCTGTGTTGCTAAGTCTCGGCTTACGCCTCGACTTAGCAATCTTCAAAGTAGTCCAGGAAGGTTTGACTTTTCCTACTATAGAATTTGTAATTGTTATTAACAAAAAATGAAAAAAAAATAGGCCACTTTAATTTTTGATGATAACTCAAAAACCATAAAAGATAGCGGGAATTGCAAAAAAGATCCTTAAAGAGGAGGAAATTTTCAAAAAAAACTTCAAACTCCCGGATCTCTAGCTCTAATATTTATAATTTTAATTTGTTGCTGAAAATAGGTCTCTGCGCGACCGTTTCGGGATGACTATGGCTCCTCTATAGTGAGTACCGAATCTAAAATAATTTTTTTAAAGCACTAAATATTGATTTAAAAATTTGAAAAAATTATGGTATCCTTTCAACACTTGACGAAAGAAAGCCCAGTAGGAAAAAAAATTTTAAATGCATTTTTCAAAAAGCTAGCCTATTATTAATTAAATATTTTCTTTCATACCTCGATCTTCATTGAAAGCTGGCTAATTGTTTAAATAATCACCCTAAAAACTTTTCGCCTCTTGGAGTATTTTTTATGAGTATACTCAATAAGATGAAGCTATAAAATTATTTAATATTTGTTTATATTGTTTATAACTAGTTTTCTAAGTTAACAAAAATGAAAAATCGTAAAATTGTTATTAAAATTTTTTTTTTCTCATATACTATGGTATAGCTGTTTTTATATTAGAAATAAGGATTAAATTATTGCGGGTAAGATTTTTTAACTCTATTTGTTTATAAATTATTTATAAAGAAAGTTTATTTTATTGAAAAAAAAAATTTTTACCATTCTATTGTTTAGGGTCAACGACGGTTTTAAAAAAAAATTTTTCTTAAAAAAATTTTCTTATTGTATATAATCGTTTTTTTAATATTTGCATCATTTAAATAATTAGTTTAGAAATAATTTTGTCTTGAAAAATCATTATTGATGACTCATCATACAATTAAAAAACAATTATTTTTTTTTCATTAATAATTTCAAAGTTTATTTAGTTCACAATTTGTTATAAACAATATTTGAGTGTCACAATATTTTTTTCCAATACTACCAAATATTACAAAAACAACCATATGCAACAAAGTTCAGAAAAAAAATTTCAGTATTTTTTATTGGATTTTTTAAAAAAAAATAGAAAAATTCTTTTTCGCCACATTGGTTGTAATTTTTAGTAGTATTAGAAAAGAATTATAGTGACACTCAAATATTGTTTATAACAAATTTTGAACTAAATAAACAATGAAATTATTAATGAAAAAAAAAATTATTTAATTTTATTAATAGCCATCAATAATGATTTACAAAATTATTTCTTAACTAATTATTTGCAAATATGAAAAAACCGATTATATTATAGGAAAATTTTATTTTAAAAAATCATAAACAATAGAATGATAAAAAAAATGTTTTCAATAATATTAAAAGTAAACTATTTGTTTATAAACAAATTATAAACAAATAGCGTTAAAAAATCTTACCCACAATAATTTAATCCTTGATTTCTAATAAAAAGACATTTTTTTATGATTTTTCATTTTTTGTTAACTTTGAAAACTCGTTATAAACAATATAAACAATTTTAAATAATTTTATAACGTCACCTTATTGAGTACACTCATAAAAAATAATCCAACAGGCGAAAAATTTTTAGGGTGATTATTTAAACAATTATCCAGATTTCAATGAAGACAGAGGTATGAAAAAAAATAGTTAATTAACAATAGGCTAGCTTTTTGAAAAATGCATTTAAAAATTTTTTTTCAACGGGACTTTCTTTCGTCAAGTATTGAAAGGATACCATAATTTTTTCAAATTTTTAAATCAATATTCAGTGCTTTAAAAAAATTATTTTAGATGCGAAACTCACTATAGAGGAGGCGTGGTCATCCCGAAACGGTCGCGGGGAGACCTATTTTCAGCAACAAATTAAAATTATAAATATTAGAGCTAGAGGTCCGGAATTTGGAAGTCGACATGACACATTTCTCAGAATTGCAATCCGCGTCGAATGGAGCCATCGCTCATATTTTTCTTACCCTTCTAACAATTTTTCGCAGAAAACTTATTTCTCCACTAGACTATACTTGTTTTTGTCTTTTATAAAATCCTAGCATTCCCAGCCCAAAAGCAGTCTTTGTTTTGAATGGTTAACTTTTAACGGTTAACTTGTGTAGTTTTATCGAAGTTAATTTTTTAATTAACGAATTAAATTAACGATTAACTAACTTTTAGACTAACTGAGCCCTCCTTTGCAAATTCATTAATTCTAACAGATGATTGAAGGACTTTTTTAATTAGACACGATATCAGTAAAGACTGAGTTTTCACCGTATCCGGCTAAACGGATGTCTAGATACTATATAATATTAGTTTAAAATAATACTCTAAAAAATTTGTCTAAATTGCTAAATTACTAAATAAAATTGAAAACATTGAAAATTTGTATGAGTAGTATAAAGCAACGATCTTTTCAGTCTACCCCTCGTATTAAAAAAACGCGAATTATCCAATAATAATAATTATAATTTTAATTCAAAAAATAAATGAAATGAAATTATAGATTCTTAATTATAGGTTTTTGACAATGTGAATCGTGTACATGTTTATATTTCTGAATGTCAGACATACAACTTTCGAAAACCTTGTGGTTTTCTTCTATCAGTGACATCGTTTAAATTTTATAGGTTTATCAATACGAAATTAAGTGAGTAAAAGCAGATTTTCTATACAAGAAAAGAAAAATACAGGGTGTCCAAATAGTAAGTTTTTAATAAAATGTATTGTGGGTCCATATTTTACAATTTTCAAAAGTACGGGGTTATCCAAATTTAGACTCAATAAAAATAATAATTATGGGTTTAATATGTCTTTTTAAGGGTTACATTATTATATTCTCTATGTATACAGGTGTCCAGAGATGAAACCGACAAAACTTAGGGGGTTATAGAGACTGCCAATATGATTGCAAAAAATCATATACAAATGTCCAAAACCGCTTCGTTACTGATATACAGTGTGATTTGTGAATTTAGACAAAAAATTCAATCCGCCATATTAAATACAGGGATAACCCCATTTGATTTAAATTTGGTACATGAATTAAACTAAATGACCTTAATAAGTAGACCTTTGAACGAAACCAATATCAGGACCGGAATATTCTTTTTGTTCCATTTTAAGTTCTTGTAAGAATAACTCACCCTGTATAATTATTATCACAAATCTGAGCTGAGATTCGAAATCTACGGAAAAAATCCTACAGGAACTAGTTAAAAAAGTTTCTGGCACCATTTCAGTTATTCCGTAATAAATTATTATTTTCAATTTTTTCATTCGAGAAATTAATTTTTGGATAAAATACCATCAAAAATTGGTTATTATAATAAAAAATTACAAAACCAAGACATAAATATTGTTATTTTGTTTAATTAGTTGGTAGTAAAATTTTATTAAATACTTTCATAACCCAAGAAAAGACGAAAAAATAAATTCGTATCAGGACCGGAATGAGTCATTTCTTGTAGGAATAACTGTTCTAGTATAATAATTATCAATATTCTGATCGCAGATTCAAAATCTGCTAAAAAAAGCGGATAGGAATTTGTTCAAAAAGGACGGTACTGAATTTTTTATAAATTATATTTGCTTACTAATTTTGAATTTATGAAAGTACAACACAACGCACAATAATTTTTTGACACAAGCCTTTATTTAAACAAAAATTGTAAGCTACTGATTCAGATTTATTTTTCACTTTTTTTTGGGTTATGAGAGTATTTTATAAAATTTTACTACGAACTAATTAAAGAAAATAACAATATTTATGTCTTGGTTCCGTAATTTTTTATTATATTAACCCATTTTTGATGGTGCTTTATCCGAAAATTAATTTCTCGAGTGAAAACATTTAACATCATAATTTATTACGGAATAACTGAAATGGTGTTAGAAACTTTTTAAACAAGTTCCTGTTCGATTTTTTCCGTAGATTTCGAATCTGAGCTCAAATTTTTGATAATCATTATACAGTGTGAGTTATTCTTACAATAACTTAAGATGGAACAAAAAGAATATTCCGGTCTTGATATTGGTTTCGTTCAAAGGGCTACTTATTAAGGCCATTTAGTTTAATTCATGTACCAAATTTAAATCAAATCAGGTTATCCCTGTATTTAATATGGCGGATTGAATTTTTTGTCTAAATTCACAAATCACACTGTATATCAGTAACGAAGCGGTTTTGGACATTTGTATATGGCTTTTTGCAATCATATTGGCAGTCACTATAACCCCCTAAGTTTTGTCGGTTTCATCTCTTTACACCCTGTATAATGCCAAATTAAAAATTTATAAAATATTTATAAATTATCACTTGTCGCATTTGTTAATTAAATAAATCATTATGCAACCGATGTATACTGACGTAAATTCAATAATATTTGGTCAAAGTTCAGAATAACCATTACAATAAACTATAAAGTAATGGGTGGGTGATTATAAATAAACGAATATAGAATGCTGCCTGAGTGCTTATTACAAATCCTGTTTTTTTGTGCAGTTTCAAATTCAATTCAAACAGCAAATTAATAATAATTATTATAATAATGTGTTTATTAGTTCAAAAAAAGTATAACAAAAAATTAATGATTAATATTATTAAATAAGATCAATTTTATATCGTATGGTTGCAGCAAAATCCAAATCGCCTTGTAATTAGTAATGGACGTAGCCATTGTAGGTTGAGTTTTGACCAATCAGCAGTCATTTACAGGACTGGCCCAAGGTAATAATATATATTGTAATGATATACTAATTAAAAAAATTCTCTACATTACAATAAATATTATAAAATTAAAACTTTTGATTTGCCCTGCTCATTAACACATCTTCCTTTCTTCAATGTCTTTAAAACTTTGAAAAATTACTCATCCAGACGTCTTCCATCTTCCCTGTTTCACGGATTTTTAATTTATTACTGCTTTTCTAGAAATTTTATAATTTAACATTCCAATTATTCTCCAAATATCCTCGATAAAAATGATATCTTCAAACGATCACCCCCCTAATTCAACTTATCTTCTTCGATAAATTAAGATTACATTTTATATTTTTTATTTAATGAAACCAAATACATCCTTTTATTTATTGGTATATATTTTTTTATTTTAACATTCCATAAATTATTTCCTTTTAACAAAACTTTCTCCTTCGTTGAAAATTTTTTTTAATTACCAAAAATGACAATACTTCGTTTATTATTATTTTTTTCATATTTTTTTCCCAAAATAAAAATTTTTCTTACTTGAATAATAAAAAAAAAATTTCAAATCTTGCCCTCTACCTTATTACTTAAATTTTACTTTAAAATCATTTCCAAAGTTTTTTTATTTTCATAATAATAATAATAAAAATAATGATGTATAAAAAAATAAAAATACGATTTTTCATATTCCACAATTGTTGATTGATCTTATAATACACCAATGGGGAATTCAACAAAAATATAACCTCACGTTTTTTCTTTATTAACAGTTAGAATTGATCAAATAAAACCCATTGAGTTTAATTATCTACCGTAATTTGAACTATATTTTTGAATAAATTAATTTAAAAATTCAAATTTCTAATTATTTGAATATGCCGCTTATGTGCAATGAAGTTACCGCCAAGCCATTAACTGCAAATGTGTAAAGAAGAGAATATGAATGATTAACAGCTGTTAAATCTCACTTATACAGACAAAGATGGAGAAAACCATTATATGAGAATTTTATAAAGATGAAAACTTGGACCTATTCACTGTGAATTCGCATTCAAAATCGAGAGAGATAAATAGATATTAGATTCCGCTGTCAGATAAAGAAAACGACTATTTTAACGAGATCAAGTAATAATTTGCTGTTTGGTACATAAGTGCTGGGCACAAGCGTTCCTGATTAAGTGAAAGGTCGCGTCAGCGTCTGCTTACTGCATAGCTCACTATCGCTGTTGTAGTTTGTACTCTGTAGAGCTGGTTGATGTTGATAATTTTCCGTATTTATTTGTATTTGTAAAGATACGTAAACAAAGGTAAAAGTAAACACAATTAAAAACATATTGATTAAACGACACATTATAAGCAAACGTCATCTATATTTGAAAGCGTCAATTTTATTTAGAGAAACTGGCCCACGTTAATATTATGTTGCAGCTATTGCACATAAGTGACGTAGGTGCACTACAAGTTGCATAGATGTAGTAATTTTTAAATATCAATTTTTACATGTTAAATTAAAGAAAAAAAAACAGAAAAAACGAATTTTTCATAAAAAGAAATTAATTTTTTTCTCAAATAATGCAAAAAAAGATGGACTAATATTTCAAGTTGAACTCCCCGTTGGTAAATGCTTTTATTGAGAATTTTTTGTTAGATCAGATAAGGATGTTTTTATCTGTGTATCCCCTCCTTGGGTTTCTCTTAGATAGAGATCTATTGCAAACATCTTGAAATGTGTTTACTCCCAGAGAATGGCTGAAGTCGCATCTGCGAGATTTTCCATATATTCCAACGCCAGTTCCTATTTTAGTTTTCAAACCATCTGTGTACAAACTATTCCTTGTTTGAGTGTTTTCCCAGATTTTCCTTTCCAATCGATCTCGATATTAAAGGTTTTATCATGAATCTGATCGGCATTATGTAATCGCTTCCCATACTTAGTATGGGGATTGTGATTGTGCTGGTGATTGCCGAATGTCCATTTGGAAGTGGATTCCAGCTTTCATTTAGCTGTGGGCGATATGTTCCTAATCTAGGCTTCGCTTTGATGTTGATGGTATACTTTTCATATCACCGGTTATACAGAGACATGCTAACCTCTGGATTTTGGAGAGCTTCAGAGTTGCCTATTTTTGGTTTATTTTGGACCACCATACTAGTACGTCATATGTTATCATGGATCTGAAAATTACGGCGTACAGCTAGTGCACGACTGACGGTTTTAGTTCCCATGTGTCCCCAATCGCCCAGTGTCATCTTGCTTTTGGAATTTATATTTTGAATATGTTGGTTCCAGGTTAGTCTCATATCCAGGATAAATCTTAGATATTTAGCCTTCTTGCCAAAATTCAAAGTTTGTTGGTAAATTCTGGAGGATTTAAGGTCCTCCAGATGTCTTTTACCATGCCCAAAGTCCACAATGCTCTTGTGTCATCAGAAATTTCACGTCTCTGAGTCAGTCCTCCTGTGGTCTTCATGGATCGCATAAGAGTCTGCTCTATCGTCATGTCTGACAATATTTGTCCGTAGGACGAATCGTAAAATATTATTTTAAACAGCACTATATTCAGGGTCTATTTATTTTGAATCAGTGGATTGTTTTTCGATGCGAATCATCAGAAAAGAGATATAGTATCAATGTCTGCATTTTTTTACTATTTCTTTAGATAGCTCGAAAACGGTCATCGACTGGTGAAGACTTTATAGGATCTTATTTGTAGAGTTTGATAAAAGCAACAAAATACAACAAAAACACAAAATTTACCCTTTTTAATTTTACTTTTAATTACAAGTTCAGGTTTTTTAGGTCCCTTGCTACCACATATTAATAGCAGTTTATGTAACAAGTGTGGATATGATGGCCATATCGCACGCGGCCGAAGTTTGAGCATCACGCCGTAGGACAGCAAAAAATTACAGTTACTGGGTTTGAACCGAAGACCTTCGTATCCGAAAGCGAGAGCGTTAACACTGGGCTATCACGGGCTGTCACAGATTTATTATAAAATAATATAGAACCAATAGGCACCTTCTACTTTTAAGTAAGTCATATTTATATTAAGTTTTTGATTTTTGGGATAATACTATTATTATTAATACATCTTCGGTGAAGTACCATTTATTAAGTCATCACTGGAATTACTCATTTTTACAAATATGTTTCTGTATTAGTATAAAAAATTCTAACAGCTGTTTTGACAGGTTATTTAAAATTTTAAAAAAGGTGCTGGGTTAGTAAATTTGAACTCTGATTGGTGGATTTCATATCTCACGCTAATGACATTATATCCGTTCAGTAGACTGATGTTGCCTACACATATATTCTGTAGAGTGCGTAGAATCGACAATAACCATGTGGGTGTAGAAATAATGACTTATTTACCAAAGTATCTAGATTTCCTCCCGAAACTTTGCATAAAACATTCAACTTCTGTTCAAACCACTTCTTAGATTTTTACCTATTCGCTGTGTGCGAGAAGGCGGATCATTTTGACAGCTGATGTCAGTTCTTCACCGTTCTTTAGCGTATTTTGTTTGAATTTTATATGCGTTATTTCCTCAAACCAGATTTTGATTGTATAGGACAAAGTTTTTCATTTCAGCCTGCAATTATCGCCACATGGAAAGTTGCACAGAGCCGAATATAAACGTTAATTAATTAAAACAATACCGTTGGTATTAATAATGGTAGCCACATTTATATTTATTTACACAATAGAAAATTAACAATTAAATATTTCCGTCTATTTAAATAAGTGTTGCTTAAATTTTATGTCGAAGTAACGAGTGATGTCACTACTTTGCATAACAACACACCAACTTTAGTGTGTGACAATTTTATTTTATGGTTTGTAAGAAGAAAGCAAATGGACAAAGCTGATTTACGTTAAAAGGCGGAACCTTGAATTTTATTTTACAACCACACCATCGCTTTTTATTTGATCGTTAACAGTTACCTAGATAATTTATACAGGGTGAGATTCTTTTTTTTCCTTATTATTGTTAGTATTTGAGACAACAAAAGAAAAACAAAATGTTATTCATATTTGATTGCAATAATGAAGAAAGAAGAAAATATTTCTATTCTAGGATATTTGAAGCTGAAAAAATAGGATGCAGAAATAAAATAGTGATTGTATTATGTTTATAGCTAAAACATGACAATAATTATAATTTATGATTACATAAGATAAAGTTGTCTTGTTATTACTAAAAAAATACGTTATGGTCATTGTTTAGTCGTAACGGTTTTAAACGGTACTTAAGTATTTAAGTACGGGTGGTCGGCGAATGAATTGGTTTTACGTGAGATTCATAACCAATTTTAACATAATTGTCAAAGGTTGTCCAATTTCAAAAACAATCACTGCACCTTTTAATTCTAAATTCATAAGTTATACAAATATTCATTTACGCTCTTTATGCAGTAAGGTCGCCCTGAGTAAAACCATATTTTGTTTACATTTTGTACCTATGATGATTTAACAATTAAGATCAAAAATTGAGTATAATTCATTCGATAGTTAACTGTGGTAGTAAAAAATCTAGGGATAAAATGTCCTGTCATAAATTTTTAGGTACCTTTTACAGTTCTCAATTTTTATTGCTGCAATTAATTTATTTTATAATTATTTCATTATAACGCATTATAGTATTAGATTGTAATAAATGTAACAATTAAAATAGATAAAACATTCATAATATTTTGTCTCGCTAATTTTTAACATTTTAAATTTCCCGGTATTCCTGGCAGACGAATAATTTGGAAACAGAGCACCAGATGGCGCCAACTTTATTACCAATATCTAAAAATTTGAAATGTTATCATTGCAGCTAATCTAAATTTAATTATTCGTACTGACACTGCCATCTCTATAGTAGATCGTCTTTGACACAAATATAACTAAAAACATTATATCAAATGTCAAATCATAAAAAGTCAAAAATATTTTTGGTGTAGTGACTTTTATTACCGTTGGTAACACAAATATAACTAAGAAATCCACTAGAATTGCTTCTGCAATACGACCTGCGGCAATAAAAAATATGTCCCGACTCATTTTCTGCAATTGCAATAAGAATTGCAACAGCTTATCGAAAGAGTGTCAGTGCGCAGTCGCGTAATAAAAATTGCTGCAATTATAATTGCCATTGCGAACTGTAAAGTGGCCCTAAAGGTCGCATGACATGGAGCAATGCAACCTGCAAGATATTGCAGCAAGTTCTTGCAATTTCAAAGTATTGCCGATGTTGAATCTTGCATGTTGTTTGACATTATGCAAGTCTCTTGCCATTGCAACATGGCTGCCAACCCCACCCCCTCCCCAAAAGAAGAGGTTGTTATTGAACCGCTACCGCCGCCGGCTTCATAAATTATTTTAAAGGATCGATACAGCGGTTCAAAAGCAATTTTCTAACCTCAAAAAATATTTTTTGTTTGTCTTGAATATTTTGTCGATCTGTTTAAACATGAAAATATCAAAACCAAGTTGGTAAACCAAAAGTAACTAGATTTCTCCTTAGAATTGCAACTTTCAGGCAATAGAAATCGCACCAAACCGATAAAGTTGCAATTGCAAAAGTCGATCAGCTGGGCTTTAACTGCGCATCAAGACAAATTGCGTCTTGCATGGTGTTGCAGGTTGCATTGCTCCATGTCATGCGAGCTTTAGTAAATACAAAAAATTACAACGTGAAATGTGCAAAATAAAGAAAAAATACGACCACCAACGACGGAAGAGATATCAGATATAATACAGCAACAAAACAACGGTAAGTCCCCTGGAGAAGACGAAATGGAGTCAGAACTGGGGCTCTAATCAAGCGGTTTTATTCCCCGTATTTTTGAATTATACGCACTCTTGACATCCGATGAGATGACAAAAGTCGTCGGTAGGTTTTCTCGCCTGACATATATGGCAGCATAACAATTTTCAAATGAAGGGCAATAATAATTAAATGACAGCTGTCAAAAGTTACCGTCAAGCCATTAACTGCAAATGTGTAAAGAAGAGAATACGAATGATTAACAGCTGTTAAATCTCACTTATACAGACAAAGATGGAGAAAACCATTATATGATAATTGGATAAAGATGAAAACTTGGACATATCCACTGTGAATTCGCATTCAAAATCGAGAGAGATAAATAGATATTAGATTCCGCTGTTAGATAAAGAAAACGACTATTTTAACGAGATCAGGTAATAATTTACTGTTTGGTACATAAGTGCTGGGCACAAGCATTCCTGATTAAGTGAAAGGTCGCGTCCGCGTCTGCTTACTGCATAGTTCACTGTCACTGTTGTAGTTTGTACTCTGTAGAGCTGGTTGATGTTGATAATTTTCCGTATTTATTTGTATTTGTAAAGATACATAAACAAAGGTACAAGTAAACACAATTAAAAATATATTGACCAAACGACCCTTTATAAACAAACGTCATCTATATTTGAAAGTGTCAATTTTATTTAGAGAAACTGGCCCACGTTAATATTATGCTGCAGCTATTGCACATAAGTGACGTAGGTGCGCACTACAAGTTGCATGGATGTAGTAATTTTTAAATATCAATTTAAAAAGAAATTCATTTTTTTCTTAAATAATGCAAAAAAAGATGGACTAATATTTCAAGTTGAACTCCCATTGCGCGTTCACCATTTTCAATTTTTCTTACATCACTATTGTAAAGTAAAACTAGTAAATAAATAAAATTTATAAAAAGTGTAGAAGTTTATTATTCTAAGTAGACTATCCTGATTTATTAATAATTTAATAGATGTTTCCTTTAATCGTAAGTATTTTTTAAAAAAATGGTGAACGCGCAATTATTACCACCTTACATGAAAAAAAAACAAAACCATATTCAAGTACCAATAGTGCATTGTAAATTCCCAATCCAGACTGGCTTAAACATCCTTTATTCACTGTTGTAGTTTTTACAGCGAGTCATGAAACACTCTGTATTTTAGTAAGACTTTAAGATATAAGCGTGTAATGAATATGATTAATGGTGCGAAAATGCCGCTGCAATATTGTACTTTTCTATCCATATTCTTTAAACAACTTAATCTCGTCTTTTATTATTTTTTTCTGTTGAGTGGTGACCCATTTTTAAATTGAGATGATGAAATTTCATACCCAAGTTAATTGGAGAGATGCTAAAAGCGAGTCTGATTATTTGTTTATTTTGAAAATGCGAAAACATTTTGTTTGATGTGGTGACTGTCTAGATTCGTAAAATAATAGTGTCTCTAATTTTACTACTTTAGTAGAAATGGAAACTTGTTTTATTTCATTTTGACCTCGGAAATGATATTTTATGTAGGCGCCTTTTAAATTGTTTTTATATTTTTATACTTTTACGAGTTAGTTGTAAGTATGGTCTATTTTTAAGTTTTACTTTAACTTTGAAGTCTTTGATTTACTGTCATTAATGGCTTAGTTATGAAATTTCATTACCACAGAATATAGTTTATGTAATATTTTTTAATTAAAAATTTTTCGCGATATCTTGGAAGTTTAAGGGCCAATATTTTATGTACTAAAAGAATTGAATAAGAAACAGGCCACGTTAGAACAGCAACAAGATGAAGAGAATTTTGGAAGGTGCCACCAGAATAATGGTTAAGGAAACGATTACATTTTCCTAACTGAAAATAAATATTAGATATTGATAACTTCCTTTATTATGAAATATCTTCAACAAATTTATTTAAAACAGACATTTTGTCTATATCAATAATATTTTTTTAAAGAAAAAAAGTCAAAATTCTCTTATATACATTTTAAAACCAATAGTAAGTAAGAAATGTATCAAATAATTTAGAATATTTAAATTCAATAAAGGAAATGTAAAATTTGACATAATTTGTGTTTTTATAATAATTCTAATATAAAAGAGCAACGGATACATTGCAAAATTGAATAAGAAAAACCAGATCTGTAAAAAGTAATATTAAAACAAAAAATATCACAACCGTGATGAGCCAACAAATTGAAAGCCACTGTTTTAATTGATAAAAATAATTATAATAGTTTCACAAAGTAAATAAACACTTATTATTTTTCTACCTTTAATTGACTCTCAAGAAAAGTAATTATTTTTTTTTATAGTAAATATCATATTCAATCATGTTCACTTTATTAATAATTGTTTATATTATTTTTGGTATTCACTTGGTCATTATTAACTTCAGGATCAAAGGTAGGTAAATTCTGTAAATATCTTTTATAACGATGTGGACTTGTATAATTAATTAAGTTAATAATCATCATTTCACTAGAACTCACATGTGCCTTGCTCGACCTAAACTAAAAGCAATCATAAATATACCACCCTCTATTTGTCTCTTTTTTTCTTTCTTTCTTCCTTTTTTTGTATTTCATTATTTTGTCCTGTTTTTCGCTGTTTGCCCGTATTTGTCCCTATTTTTATCTATTTTCGCCTATTTTTACCATTTTTTTTTATTTTCCCCTATTTTTCACCATTTCCCATATGCTTTCTTACTTTTCCAGATTTTTCTCTGTTTATCTCTAATTTCCCTACTTTCTTTTTCTGATTCTTTCCTATTTTTGCTATTTTTTCCGTATTTTCCCAATTTTTAACAATTTCGTCTAATTTTCCTGTTTTTCATTATTTTTTCTGTTTTTCCCTATCTATCCCTATTATTTTCTGTTTTCCCTTTTTCCATTATTTTCCAACATTTTTTCCTTGTTTGTCTTATTTTTCCAGATTTTCTCTATTTATCTCTAATGTCCCAACTTTCTTTTTCTGATGTTTTAATATTTGTATACTGATTTTTCTCTAATTTGACACATTTTCTCTATTTTTTCCCTTTCTTTCCTAGTTTCCCCTACTTTTTTATAATTTTTAACATTTTTTACCATTTTCCTCTGTTTCCCTATTTGCCCAACTTTTCCTATTTTTCCCAGTTTTCCAAATTTTTCCTTATTTTTCCTATTTCTTCATGGTTTTTCTTCTTTTTTATTATTTTGTTCTGTTTTCCCCATTTATCACAATTATTTTAAATTTTTTTTTTATTTTCAATTTTTTTCCTATTTTCTACTTTTTTTATATTTTCTATTTTTTTTTCGATTTTTTATTTTTTTTTTCTCCATTTTTCTTATTTTTTCATATTTTCTTCCTTGTTTTTCTTATTTTTCCAAATTTTTTCATATTTTTACCAAATTTAATTTACTGATTTGCCCTCTTTCTTAAGAGTTTTCCTTATTTCTAAAAAAATTTTCACAATTTTTTCCCCATTTCCTCCTAATTTTCTCTATTTTTCCATATTTCTACTTACTGTTCACTATTTTTCCCTATTTATTTGTCACCATTTTTCCCTGTTTTTTCCTATTTTTTATTACTTTTTAATATTTTTTCCATTTTTCACTATGTTTTCTTATTTTTCCCTATTGTTTTCAAAATTCAATATTTTTCCTTGTTTTTTGTATTTCCCTTAATGTATCTCCATTTTTCTATATTTTTCCCTATTTTTTTATTATCCCTATTTCGTCCCTTTTTATCCTGGTTTTCATTGTTTTTTTTTCTTTCTTTTTTCTTCATTGTTATTTTCTATTTTTCATGTTCTTTCATAATTTTCCCTATTTTGCTCTATTTTTTCCTGTTTTTACCTATTGTTCACAATCGCTATTTTTCCTCTTTTTCCCCATATTTTTTGTTTTTCCCTATTTTTCTTTATTTCCCTATTTTTCGCTATTTTCCCTACTTTCTCCTATTTTTTCCTATTTTGATATTTTCCCCAAATTTCTTCATTTGTCCCTATTTATCCATGTTTTTCTTTATTTTTCTATATTATTTCTTTTTTTATAATTTTTCATTTTTCCTCTGTTTTTCCCATTTTTCCTTGTTTCTCTCTATTTTCTTTCATTTTTTACCGCTTATATTAAAGATTTATAAAATTAAAAAAATATACAATTTTTTTTTTTCAATATTTCTTATCTCCTCTTCACTTTCTTCGATCTTGCTCTTTTGTTTATGTTTCTTCTATCGCTCCTATCTTAGTCTTTATTTCTCTCACCTTCTAGTTTTTTCTATTTTCTTAAGAATATTGTCCGTCCCTGTTTCTTTCTGTCTACTGTCATATCTCATGGTTCTTCCCTTCCTCGTCTTGCTATAACTTCTTGTTTTCACCTTCTCGTATTACCCTTTGTATACTTCATTTCTTTTATTCTAATTCTTTTTGTCAATATTATCACCTTGTTAAATCAATTTCTATTTTTCTTTAACCATTCATTGCAACATTCAAAATTATAATTACAAAATTTCTTTTTTTGACATTTTCGAAAATTTCTGTTTTTGATAATTTCCAAAATTTCTCTCATAATTTATTTAAAAAATTGACAAAACTTTTTTTCATTTCCACTTGATTTAAATTTTTTTTGATCATCCTATTTATGACATCCTACATGATCTGACCCTTCTATATTAAATTTTCTTATCAATATGTAATATTTAATATATAAGAAGAAATATAGAATTTTGATAAAATACCAAACTTTTTTAATTTATAAGAGGACGGTAATGATACTCGAATTACTTAAAGATTCCTATTAAATCTTGGAAAATAAAAATAGCAAACTTTCAGTGGAAGAATGTCTTATTGACAACTTAAGCTAAACATATGTCTGAACATATCGCACTAAATCGTAAATCAGTATCGGCTATAGTTGAGTTATAAAAAAAATTAAATATAGAAATATCTTTCATAAACTGACCATGAGTTTCAATTTATAAAAATGTGATCACGCGTCGATAATTGATATATTTATATAAACGTTAACTGAAATATGTCTCAATGGGAAAAGCGTGTTGCAATATTTATTTTAAATGTAGATTATTTTTTTATTATTTTAAGAAAAAATCAGTATAAAAAATGTTTAGACTATTTATTGTTAATCTATAAAATAGTAATTTATCTAAGCCTATCCATCTCTCTATCCACGGTTAAAAAGTATGAAATAAAAAACGAAAGCATCTTCAGCTATTGGCGACGAAAACGCCATATGAAGGTATCATAAAATCATGTACGACAATTGTGAGAAGTATATAAGTTGTGTATAAAAAATAAAAATTAGTTATAAAAAAAATTCATTAGAATTTATAAGCATGTAATTAAAAAATGTGATTATATTTTTAAAAGAAAAAATTCAGTAAAACGTGTTGTGATGAACAAAGTCAGTATAAAACATGTAAATAAATATCAAAAACTATGATTCTTAGTTTAGGCTAATCAGTGACTTCCACACAAATAATACATGTCAGCTAGAATAATAAAAATTTATGAATATCTGCTAGATTTTCAGTCACAATAATTTATCACACTCTTTTTTTAAATATTTTTTAGGCGATGATGAATGTAATTTTTCAATCAAACCGGATTTGAGTCTATTCAAACCGGATTTGAGTCAATTACTCATCAAATATTATTTCAACCCTAAACGATGGACAAAGGAAAGCAACTTGTCGCGGCTGGTCACGTCAGAGATGTGAAAGAATTGAGACATAGTGGCAAAAGTTATTTAATCCCTGTATTTTTGCAATTAACAACACAATAACTATTATGAACTATTTTTGTATTTAATTTTGACGTGTTTATTTATGACAAGAGCCAGATTTCACGAAATTTTGACCACTACGAGCGCTGTAATCGTTTAAGTTGTCCCCACCATGCACTCCGCACCCAGCACCCAGCGAATATAAAAAAAAATATAAATGTTTATGTAAAGTGAATTATTATTAAAATATAAACATTAAGAGGTCTGCACACCACGTGACTTGCGTGGTTACCATTTAGAGAATTACCCAAGGAAAATGTGATCGTATTCTAATAAATTGAGTATAAAAATTGTTTTTAATTCTCTATAAAGACAAAGTGGAGATATAAACAACCAATTAGCATATAGGTATTACAAGTCCCAAAACAATGTACTACATCAAGGTGAGTAAGCATAAAAAATCTTGTACCTCCTCTCAAATCCGTTTCTATGCCAAGATTAGAGCTATGTGGTGCATTACTATCAGTTCAACTTTATTCGAAAATCAAGGAAGCTTTTAAGTCCTTACAAATAAATAACACATATTTCTAGACAGATTCAACCATAGTACTTTCTTGGTAATGAGCCGAATCTTACCTGGAAAACATTTGTTGCAAATAGGGAATCAGAAATTCAGCAATTAAGCTCTATAAGCAATTGGTATCATTTACGTTCATCTAAAAATCACGCAGATATAATATCCTGAGGTGTTTTTCTAAAGGAATTAAATAATTTACAATTATGGTGGAACGGTCCTTCATATTTGTTTCAAGATTTCGAAGATTGGTTAGATATTAAACATATATCAAAATATTCCAAATTGTCATCTGACATATCTTACATATATAAAATTGTCTTGTCGCTGACTGACTGACAATCAACGCACAGCCTAAACCAGATTCGATAGAGACGTGAAATTTTCAGGGTAGTATCCTTTGGTAGTGTAGGGGAGCACTAAGAAAGGAATTCTGAAAATTCGCATTTTAAGGGGTTCAAAATTGGGGTTAAATATTTTACTTTTTGTATTTTTTTTACTTTTTGGGATTTTTTTGCATGTTTAACGTTTTTTAGCATTATTTTAATTTTTTCAGCATTTTTTTTCTTTTTTTTTAGATTTATGTGCATCTTTTTGCGCTTTTTTTTAAATTTTTTGCCATTTTTTGCACTTTTGGCTTTTTTAACATTATTTTACTTTTTTGACTTTTTTTTAGATTTGTTGGCATTTTATTGCATTTTTTCTTTTATTTTTAACATTCTTTAGCATTATTTTACTTTTTTTTTGTTTAAACTTTTTTTTAGATTTTGTTTTGGCATCTTTTTAACATTCTTTACAATTTCCTTGATTTATCACTTTTTTTAACTTTTCACTTTTTTTAGAACTTTCAACATTTTTTAGCTCATTTTTTGTATGGTCGTATTTTTTTGCATTTTTTGCATTTTTTCCATTTTTTTGGTCCATTTTGTGCATTTTTAGCGTTTTTAGCATAATTTTACTTTTTTCAGCATTTTTTTTATATTTTTTTAAACATTTTTTACAATTTCTTTTAACACTTTTTAAACTTTTTTTGCTTTTTTTTAGAATTTTTATCATTTTTTAGCTTATTTTTTGCGTTTCATATATTATTGTGCATTTCATTGTATATATTTGCATTTTTTTTGCATTTTTTCCACGTTTTTTTGTTCGTTTTTGCATTTTTTTTTCATTTTTTGGTATTTTTTTTTGCATATTTAGCGTTTTTAGCATTATTTTACTTTTTTCAGCATTTTTAACTTTTTTTACTTTCCCGACAATCCATCTCCGAGAAGGGAAAGTATTGTGAACGAGCTAAAAAAAATTTCGAGATAAAGACGGAAATATCCATTTTATGGTCGCCTGAGATGATTAAGATCATTTCCAAATGGAAGTCTGTCTGTCTAGCTGTCTGTCTGTCCGTCTGTGTGTATTCTTCCACGAAAGAGGCCACACGTTAAATCCGATTGAGCTGAAATTTGGTATATTGGTATGGGTTACATGTCGGAAGAACCCATCAGTTTTTATACGACATCTGTCAACCGGAAGTGTCACAATAAAAAAATTACAGACGCAATATGTCACAGAATTTAACTTGCAATATGTCATTTGAAATCCCCTGAAAAACTCTATTCATAACAGTCAAAATTATTTCTCCAACTGTCAACTGTCAAAAATAAAAAATGTCAAAATTTGAAACTTTTACATTAAAAATCTAAAAAAGTATTCGTGGATACTCGTCGGGAAAGTTTTAGGGCGACACAACCGATTTTTTTATTATTTGTCCCAAGTAATTTAATTAGAAATAGGAGAGAAAGTATAAATTATTAATATTATTTGATATCAAAGAAGAATTTATTTAAAAAATATATAGTATGTGGATTAAAAAAAATTTGTTAAAAAAATATGAATAAAGAGGTTTGTCAATGAATTTTGACGGTCAAAGGGGAAAGAATTTTGTTAGATGATATTAACCCTTTAACTGCGGGCAAAATTTTGGAGCGCTAAACGCTCTAGAGACAAAAATGTTGAAAAATATAAATAAAACATTAATAATCTTGATTGTAATAATTTTGAAAAATTTAAAAACAAAGCCGAGTTTTAAGAAATTCAAAAATTTCGAAAATATATCAAAATATTCCAAAATTTTAGAAAAAAATTAATAAAAATGTCTAGAAATTCAAAAATTCTGATAATTTCAAAAAATTTTGTACATTTCAAATTTTGTCAAAATATTCAAAAATTTAAAAAAAATTGAAATTATGCAATTGTTTTCCGAAAATTTCAAAAATTTCAAATAGGAAAAATGCAAAAATTTCTAAAATTAAAATTATGTAATTTCTTTTCGAAATTTTCAAAAATTTCAAATAGTAAAAATGTCAAAATATTTGAAAATTTCTAAAATATATAAAAATTAAAAAAAAAATGAAATTATGCAATTTTTTTTTGAAGATTTCAAAAATTTCAAATAGTGAAAATTTCAAAATATTCAAAAATTTTTAAAACATTTCAAAAATTAAAAAAAGTTTGAAATTATGCATTATACTTTCGAAAATTTCAAAAATTTCAAATAGTAAAAATGTCAAAATATTCTAAAATTTCTAAAATATATCCAAATTTGAAAGTATGCAATTTTTTTTCGAAAATTTCAAAAATTTCAATTAGTAAAAATGTCAAAATATTCGAAAATTTCTAAAATATATCCAAATTTGAAACTATGCAATTTTTTTTCGAAATTTCAAAAATTTCAATTAGTAAAATTGTCAAAATATTCAACAATTTTTAAAATATATAGAAAATTTCAAAAAACAAAATTATTCGATTAATTAAAAAAATTTCAAAAATGTCAAATGTTTCAAAAGCTATTATAAAATTATTTGGGTATTTCAAAAATTTCGAAAATTTTAAAATTCGTAAAAATTTATATTTGTGAAAAATTTGTAAAAAAATTGTAAAAAATGTAAAATGTTCAGGGAAAAACCAAAATATACAAAATTGTTCTTTTGGGATGAGTTTTTACGAATCATTCATATACGGACAGCCGCAGCTAAAGGGTTAAGATTGATTAAAATGGATTTATGGGAACTAAATAAAAACTAATTTAAAAAAAAAGTAAAATTTTATTTATAAAAAATATAACTAAAAACTGGGTTAAGAAAAAAAAGCGTAAGAATCATCAATCAAAAGTAGCAGATATAATAATAGAGACAATAGAAGAAAAAGAAAAAACATGTAAAAAAATCGAAGATATTAGTGAATTTTGGTAGTAGACAGTGAAGGAGAAATTTTTTTATTTTTTTTATTGTAAAAAATTTTTTTTCATGTTATGTAGGTAAATTGAACCCAGCCCAGGTGAGAGACCGTCTACTTAATGAAAATAAATATGGATTATTATTTTATATTGAATTCTAATATTTTTTTAAGCTGGTTTGTGTTTTAAATTGTACATACTGTATATATTTGATTAATGGCAAGGAAAATATTAAATTTATGGTATACAAATACAGCAACGCTATAAATGAAGTTCTTTTATTATTTTACGGTCCACAATAGGGTATTGTCTTCCACCAATCGTGAAAAACGACTTTTTTTTAACTGTCTTTTACAATTAATTAATTTAATGGAAAACCCGGGATATTTACAGAATCTCTTTCCTCATATTATAATTTACCATATCTTGTAAAATATTAGGGTGAGGACTTTCTGAACAAAACAAATTGAAATTAAATAGACAAAATATAATAAAATTAAATGTATTACCCTGTATTTTCGTATTACCACACTATCCGGCTAAAAATGAAAAATGTAAACAAACCAGCTGTCATCAAAGTGGCCATGAGTGTGTTTTCTATGATTATAAATTCGAAAATGTTAAAACAGACCAACGGTTTGATGTAAATAATTCGGTCGTCGATCTAAAGTATATTTTCATGTTTATAAATTTTCACTCAAAAAAATTTGTTAGTTTATTCAAAAAATATATTTTTACTTTCCAGAAATTTTGCAAAATACATAATCACTTTAAATCAGGTCACAGTTCTTAAATTAAAGTGATCAATTTTTATTATACATAACATTTATTTTAAGAAATTATGCCCAGAAAATCTGACTTTTTTTGGAGTCAAACAGAGATTTCTACAATCTGAAAAAGATTTTCTTGGACCAATCAAATGAATTTGGTTAAATTCTAATGTGCGTAAAATTCAAAAAAATTTTTTTGTCGAAAACGTTGTCAAATATTTAACATATAATTGGTATTAATCACTTGGGTGATTTAAAAAAAAATCGCTTTCGGCTCGCGTCATAAAACTTCATCCCCATCGTGATTAACAGCTGTCAAGAAGTATGAAATAAAATGAACTTCATATATTACAAACAATATTTAATGATACAATAGTATGAGATTTTTTTTTCTTGAAAAATACATTTTATCCAACAAGGTCCATGTAAATTGTACGAGAGAGATTATGTATTTGGGTTTAATTTTTTTTATGTGATATTTCCGAACCCAACAAAGATGTATAGAAGGAAAGAATGGCGATCATAATTTTTTGGCCAAACCCACATTTTAACGAATCTTTACATTTTAAGATCACCTGAATCCATTTCTACCATTTTTAGCATGATGTCTGTCTGTGTGTCTGTGCGTGTGTGTGTGTGGGGACATGATAGCGTCTAAACGGTTGAACCGATTTAGATGAAATTTTATATACATACTTAGGGTTGCAAGGAGATGACCTGTATAGATTTTGGTGTTAATCGGACAACCGGAAGTTACAGTTGCTATTAGTGATGACGTCATTACTACACAAGCAACTAACCACAAGGGTGTAGTAAATGCGACGACTACTAACCCGCCTGCCCTGTTTTTTCCGCTTAAACATTTTTTGCACACGTGTTGAAACATGGTCGCGGAGAGAAAGTACTATGCTAATATTTTTGATATTTTTTATTCTTACCGATACGCGTATACTTAAGACTCACAAAAAAAAGGTTGTGCGGTCGGAAGAACTAAATTTTTTACGTGATTTAATATATCTTTCACCATTTTTCATTTTGTTTTTCCTTTTTTTTCTTTTCATTTTTTTTCCATATTATTCATTATTTTTTTACCTAATTTTCATGATTTTTTTTCCCATATTTTTCATTATTTTTACCTATTACTACGGCCCGCCAATACTTCACCTTTGGTGAAGTATGGCAAACCGTAGTATTAAAATCGTGCAGAAATCTCAAAAATTGTTTTTGCTCCAAATGACTTAAACGTGGAAAAAATTGATTTTCCGCGAAAAAAAAGTCTGTCTGTGTGTATATGTGGATGTCTGTGCGCACGGTAACTCGAGAACGGTTTGGCCGATCCGGAAATTCTTTCGGCTATCGGTTTAAGCAAATTTGTCGATACGAATTTCTATTAAGGTGTTGTGTAAGTCAAGACAAGTTGATTGATATCCATATCGCAACCGGCTTGAAAAAAATTGAAAAAAAAAATATTGGAAAAATTCCGTTTTTTTCGAATCGGACTTTCTTCCGCTGACGGTAACGGGCCGTAGTCTTGAAAAATCACGCAGAGATTATTCCTTTTACTAGTTTTTCATTATTTTCTCTTCTATTTTTCATTATTTTTTTTTTCTATTTTTCAGATTTTTTCCATTATTATTCTTCACTTTTTTCATAATTTTTTTCATTATTTTTTATTATTTTTTTCCACATTTTTTTCGCGATTTTCCGATATATTAATTATTTATTGATTTTGAAATTATTCCAAAAAGGTTTTAATTTTTTTTAAGGTTAATAATAATACTAAAAATTAAAAAATATTATCTTGAAATTTGTAGTAAAAAACTCTACAATTGAGATTTTTTTTTAAATTTTATTTAAAAAATTGTGATATTTGTAAAAAAAAATGACGAAAAGTTCTTGAAATTTAATATAAATGTAAAAAAATTGAATAAATAAAAAATATTAAAGATATTAAAATGGGATTTGAAGCATTCGGTAGGTTATATAAAACTCTAAATTAAGAATATATTTTAGTTTCTTCGAATTTAAAATTGTAATTGTTATAACCAAAATAAAGAATTTTTTTTGTCCTTTCGTGTTATCGAAAATGAGAAAACAAATACGGAAAATGGGAAAATGTAGGGGAAATGGGCAAAAATTGGAAAAAATTGAAAAAATCGAAAAATCGAGTAATTTAAAAAAAATTGAATAAATCTGGGAAAACCGGAAAAAATAAAATAAAAACAAACATTGACAAACTGGAAAAATCGAAAAAAAAAAGTTGATGAAATCAAGGAAAATCGAAAAATCCAGGAAATATCGGAAAAAATATAAAAAAAATTGAAAAGGTATAAAAAAAAATTGAACAAATCGGAAAAAATTGGAAAAATAGAGAAATCATGAAAAAATACGAAAAAATGGAGTAATGTAGGGGAAATGGGCAAAAATTAGAAAATAATTAGAACAAATTGAAAAATCGAGATATTTAAAAAAAATCGAATAAAGCCAGGAAAATCGGAAATAAAAAAAACTTGCCTCATTGGAAAAAAAATCGAAAAAAGTTGATGAAATCAAGGGAAATCGAAAAATCCAGGAAATATCGGAAACAATATAAAAAAATTGAAAAGGTATAAAAAAAAAATTGAACAAATCGGAAAAAAAATGGAAAAATAGAGAAATCTTGAAAAAATACGAAAAAATGGAGTAATGTAGGGGAAATGGGCAAAAATTAGAAAATAATTAGAACAAATTGAAAAATCGAGATATTTAAAAAAAATCGAATAAAGCCAGGAAAATCGGAAATAAAAAAAACTTGCCTCATTGGAAAAAAAATCGAAAAAAGTTGATGAAATCAAGGGAAATCGAAAAATCCAGGAAATATCGGAAACAATATAAAAAAATTGAAAAGGTATAAAAAAAATATTGAACAAATCGG
Source organism: Neocrepidodera transversa (assembly GCA_963243735.1). Classification (NCBI taxonomy): domain Eukaryota; kingdom Metazoa; phylum Arthropoda; class Insecta; order Coleoptera; family Chrysomelidae; genus Neocrepidodera; species Neocrepidodera transversa. Next base: position 12,392,097 of record OY725347.1, read on the forward strand.
AAAAAATTGGAAAAATTGGAAACAATTGGAAAAATAGAGAAATCATGAAAAAATACGAAAAAAATGGGGTAATGTAGGGCAAATGGGCAAAAATTAGAAAATAGAACAAATTGAAAAAATCGAGACATTTAAAAAAAATCGAATGAAGCCAGGAAAATCGGAAAAATATAAAAAAATTTGACAAATCGGAAAAATCGAAAAAAAGTTGATGAAATCAAGGGAAATCGAAAAATCCAGGAAATATCGGAAAACATATAAAAAAAATTTGAAAATATCTATAAAAAAAATTGAACAAATCGTAAAAAATTGGAAAAAATGGAAAAGTTGGAAAAATAGTGAAATTATGAAAAAAATCGGAAAGATGGGGAAATCTAGGGGAGATTGACAAAAATTAGAAAAAATTGAAAAAATCAAAGAAATCGAAAAAAAACGAGACATTTAAAATAAAATGGAATAAACCCAGGAAAAATTGGAAAAAATCAACAAAAAAACATTGAGAAATTCGGAAAAAATCGAAAAGATCGGAAAAATTGAAAAAATCGACAAAAAAGTTAATGAAACCAAGTAAAGTCGAAAAATTAAGGAAAAATTGAAAAGAAAAATTCTTCAAATAATACTTGTTGAGCTATTTCAGTACTACATTTATCTATTTTTATTTTTTGAATATTTTTTACGGTTTCAGAGATATCGAATTTTTTAAAATGATAAAATTTTCGGATAAACAATCCGGGAAAACCTTTCCGATTATTTCGATTTTCAATAGGCTTCCTAACAGTACTTCAAGGTATTTTTTTCTAAAAATTTCCAGCGGTTTGCCCAAAAATTACGACCTGTAGCGTGCTTCCTGTGAAACTAGAAAAAAGGAAGAAAAACCCGGAAAACCTCCTTTATTCATTTTCCGATTCCGTTCATTTTCCTTTAAACTGTAATACTCGTAGGTCTTAAAAAATTGGGAAAGTTTTACGTCGATACATTAAAGCATTCAAAAGTTATGGCATTTTTAACCTTTGAGGACGACAACCAGACATACAGACAGACAGACAGACAGACATACAGACCACAGAAAAAATTAAGTTGTTCAAAATTCGATGGGGATCATTTCTCCCGAAGATACTATAGCCCGTTTTCGCTTAGTTACGAAGATAGCGATTTCATATGGGTCGTCGCTAACAATATCTCTGAATAGTCGTTTTTGTACCTTATATAATAAGCTTATCCATGGTTTATCCATGTTTTTAAATAAGGAAGTTATATTGAATCATCCGGTTTACAATTTATTATCAAAATCATTCATTTTTATAATAAATTTGAATAAACGCCAAGAATCTTTATTTATATAATTTGGTAACGATTACCGGAATAATCTTATGTTTACTAATATCACACCTACAAACTTCAATTTGATTTTTGCAAGGAATCAGGTTATTGCCCGCTAACTTAAACAGAATTTTACCCAAACATTTAGATTTTAGCATAAAATTTGTTTTGTGAATAAATATACATAATCTAGATTATATATTAAAGACTAACAATCTATTAATAATTTTATTTCAAAAAAATTATTTCCCATTCGCATAAATATATCTACCTTTTTGCCATTCTGGTTTTTTCATAATTCCAGTAAATATTTACTGCATAGTTAAAAATCTAATCCTTTTAATACTTTTATCAGGTGTTAGTTTAATGTTATCCAGCATAATAATAGTTTGGGTCAAAAATTTGTCTCCCATTTAGATCTAAATTAAAATACTTACATGTCTTTTCGTATGTCTTTTAGTTCTTAAAAAGCACGTCAATAGTAACTTCTGATTTTTTTTAAATAATTCTTACCTGCAAAAGAAAAATTATATTAATATTTTAGTAGTTTTTCTGGAAAAAGTTGGCATACAACTATTGTATATTATATCCTTTACATATACAATTTTTGATAGGTAATGTCATACTTTACTGTGTACAATTGAATAATAATGACAGTTCGATTGAATAATATTTATTAATCAATTGATCTGTTAAATTCAGCTAAAACGTCAGAATAATAAAAGGGATATATTATCAAGATAAGCCATTTGCGTATTTGTGGTCGACAAATTAAATAATAGACCCGTGCGTCAACAATATTTAAACTAAAAGTAATACTGGTTGCCTACCCTGTAGGAACTAATCTATTGGCCAAGCAAAAATCAAATGTAAAACGATTTGAAATTATGGTTATGTACTTGCTATGATATAAGTCAATAGTGTCAATTGAATTTCAAAATTAAGGCACTTATTAAAAGAGATTCGTTTGCAATAGCTAGATTTAAAAAATTTATAATATGAGCGGCAAAATCCTGACTGATTGACTGACTGACTGACTCACATAGAATCAACCCACAGCAAAATCTACTGATCTGAGAGACTTGAAATTTTTGAAAGTACGTTCTGTTCATAATATAGACGCCCACTAAGATTATCGGATTTTGCGAAATTTTGATTTTAAGGGGTAGAAAAGGGCGAAAAACGGTGGCTTACATGGAATATATGTCTTCGGTATTATAGGATTTTCTGTCATTTGATTTTTTAGAAAAAAATGGGAGAAATCGGGAAATCATGGGAAAAAATAGGAAAAACAAGGAAAATAGAGATAAATTGGGAAAAATAGGAAGTAGGGAAAAATTGGGAAAATTAAAGAAACTAGGAAAAACAAGAAAATATAAAAAGAAATAGAAAAAATAGGAAAATACAAGAAATAGTAAAAATAAGGAATAAAAGAGAAAAATAGGGCAAAATAAGTAAAAATAAAAAAAACACAAAATATGGAAAAAAAATAGTGAAAAATATGGAAAATAGGAAAAAATGGGACAAAATACTGAAAATTTAAGAAATTTTTGAAAATAATGAAAATAGGGAAAAGAGCGACAAAATGGAGAAAAATAGTAAAAACCAGAGCAAATAGGGAAATTTGGAAAAATATGAAAAAAAACAGTAAAAAACTAAAACAATAAGGAAATCTTGAAAAAATAGGAAAAAATTATGAAATAATTGGGTAAATAAGAAAAAAATTGGAAAAAAATGGAAAAATAGGAAAATGGGAAACAAGATAAAAAATGAGAAAAATGTAACAAAATAGGGAAAAATAAGTACAAATGAGAATAAATACTGAAAAACAAGGAAAAATTAAGAAAAGAGGAAAACTAATGGAAAAGGAAAAATAGAAAGATATGGGAAAAATAGGAAAAACAGAGAAATTAGTGAAAAATAGGGCAAAAATATGGAAAAAATAGAGAAAAACGGGGAAAAATAAGTACGGATAAGGACAAATAATAGGAAAAAATAAGAAAACAAAAATAATATGATAAACTAATGGAAACCAAAGAAAAATAGCAAGATATAGGAAACATAAAAATAGCACAAATAGTGAAAATAGAGGAAATAAATGGAGAAAAATAGGGAAAACTACGAGCAAATAGGGCAAATTTTGGGAAGACTAGGGACAAAATAGAGCAAAATAGTGAAAAATAGGGCAAAATAGGGAAAAATAGGGAAAAAGAGAAAATAAGAAATTGGGAAAAATAAGAAAAATAGGAAAAGAATTTGGAAAAATAGGGAAATTAGAAAATAAATAGAGAAACGTATGGGAAAAAAGTGAAAATAAAGAAAAATGGGGAAAATAGGGTTAAATAGGTACATAGATGATAAAATAAGGGAAAACAGGAAAATAGAAGAAAGAAATAGGAAAATGGGGAAAAAAAGATAAAAAATAGAGAAAATAGGAGAAAAATAGAAAAATTTGCGAATAATAAGAAAAAAAAGTGAAAAATAGCAAAAACATGGAAAATGGGGAAATATTTGAAAAAATAAGAAAAAATTTTAAAAAGATAGATAGAACAGAGAAATTAGAGATAAATACAGAAAAATCTGGAAAATAGGCAAATATATGGGAAAATAGTGAAATTAGGAAAAAATAACGAAAAATTGTATAAAAATGTGAAAAAGCTAGATAATAATAAGGACAAATAATAAAAACAGGAAAAAATGATAAAAAACAGGAAAAATAGGAAGAAATAGAAAAAAACAAGCAGAGCTCGGTAGTTCAGGTACTTTTTTTTTGTAATGGCATGGACTTTATGTGAGTGAGAGAAATGAAACACACAAAGTCCAGTACCACAATAATATATTTGTAGAAAAAGTTGGTTTAATAAAATTCTCAACTAGTTTCGGCTTCCGCCATCATCAGGCCATAAACATCATGGAGCAAACGGTGGGCAAAATTTTAGTTAAACGATAAAAAAATTATTAGCAACATAAATTTTAAAGACTCTGTCAGTAGATAGAACGTCCTTTAACTTTAAAGACTCAATAAGTAAAGGCAATGACGTTTAGAATAAAACTTTACAAGTTGATTTCTTGTATAATTGTCACAATCTAAACGTCATTGTCATTAGTTACAGAACCGTTAAAGTTAAAGAACGTTCTATCTACTGAGTAGAGAGATTTTAAGCCTTTTAAAAAATTTCCTTATTTTGGCGCTGTTGTGGTTATTTTTGATAACCATAACAATAAGCACGGCAATGAAATTAAGACATTTTAAACCCCAACTTTAAACTTCACAAATTGACAGGTGATAGCATGTGCCTGAGATTGGGATAGAGGAAATCCCAGAATTTGATCTTAATGCTTAATGCTATAGAGGATAAGTTTGTGAAACCATATTTCAGGTTCGAAAGGGCGGAAATATTTAGATTAGCAAGGGTTCTTCGAATTCCTAATAATATCAGGACAAGATCAGGACTATTCACATACCTAAAAAGTATCCACAAAGTATACACAATTAAAATATGTTTTCGCAGGCCAACGTCAAATATGACAGAACTCTAACAGTAGTTAGGTTATGTTTTTCTCAAGAATCTAATATCACTTTTGCGCGTTGTCAGATACTCAATTTAAATTTTTATAATCACGACATTGCAAAAAAATTAAACATGATATTTGAACATTGAACAATATTATTACAATATAAAGAAAAAATATAACAAATACTCCGTGAAACATATATTTTTTTTAAATATTTTATTGTTAAATATTTTAATCAGTACATGCATCTTCTCTTTCTAAATTATCTAATATGCTCGAAAATCTGAAACGTGTGGCAACGGTTCTTTTTTTCGCATAACGATAGACATAACCACTCTCTATCTTTAATTTTCCGTAAGTAACGAAATCCGTTATCGTTATTAAAGTTAAAGGAACGGCAAACTTCCGTTGCGCATGCTCACAATAACGATAACGGAAGAAAAGCGAATAATTAAAGGGCTTAAAATCTCTCTATTATTAACATGGTACTGATAAAAGAAATAATCAGAATATCTGGTTTAATTTTAATTTTGTATTTTAATAATTTCTTTTATCAGTACCATGTATGGTCTTTAAAATTTATGTTTCTAATAAATTTTTTATCGTTTAACTAAAATTATACCCACCGTTTGCTCCATGATGGTTATGGCCTGATGATGGCGCAAGCAGAAACTAGTTGCCAATTTCACCAAACCAACTTTTTCAACAAATATATTATTGTGGTACTGGACTTTATGTGTTTCATTACTCATTTATAAACTTAAAAAAAGTTCTTTAAAACAAGCATACTTTATATTAGATTTACAATAAGTCTATTAAGAATAACTAATATAATTTTTAAAAATTGTTATATTAATAAAAATTAATTTTTCGAATTTTGTCAATAAATAGTATTCGCATAATGACCATTACCGCACTCTGATGATGCGACTTGTGTTGCAACTTTCATCTTCGTGGGTAATAGCCATCATTATACGCTTGTTAAATAATATACTATAAATATCCCATACGTGTGTAGTAATATAAATATGTGAGATAAGAAACTAATTTGTATTTTATAAATATTCCTCCTTCATCTATATGTAAAACGTAAAATATTTTGAATTTGATAAATTCGTTAGTTTGGCATTCTAAATCCAGTGTTAAAATCCTAGGATTTAGCATTAATGATATGGAAATAAGTCATTTATCTGTCGACGATACAACCAGACAAAACCTGTTTTTCGGTGAGATTAGTTTAAGAAATGCATGCAGTTCCTGCAATCTTCACACACTTGCATGTCATTTACATAACATATGTTTTCAAATGGAAATGAATGTATCTAGATATAAATATTTATTTAAATTAAACGAATATTTCTTAGGTACAATAAATTGTTTTCTTAGTGTAAATTTATTAACGATTTATCACAACAAATTTCTAGTAAAATAAAGTTTCTAATTAAAGGAATGGCTATAAGATATTGTTTGAAACAAAACATGATTATTCAATAAGCGCACTATTTTCACGTATATAGTGTCATAATTAAAAATTTACTAGTTAGTCATTTGTCCATATACAGTGTGTCTACTTAAGTTGGAACCATATGGAAAACTTTTTTATTAGTGTTTGTATGAAAAAAAGGTATTCTTGATAAAAAGTTCTGCATGGTTCAAAAGCTAAAATGCAACCATCAGATATCAATTTTTCAAAGCAGTATACGAGGTTTATCAAAAAACTTGAATTTTGTACAAGAGTAAAGTATACCGTTTTATTACCATTTTAGAACATTGTTGAACAATTTTAGACCATTTAGGACAATTTTAGACTATTTTCCACAATTTAGGTAATTTTCAATAATTCTTTCAGTAATTTTAGACCGTTTTATTATTATTTTAGTCTGTTTTTGGACAACTTTAGACCATTTTAGATTATTTTGAACTATTCTTTGATCAATTTAGGCAACCTTAGACCGTTTTATTACTATTTTAGATAATTTTTAGACCATTTTGGACGATTTTAGACAATTTTGAACAATTATCTGATCAATTTAAGTAACTTCCGACCGTTTTAGACAATTTTTAGAAGATTTTGGACAACTTTAGATTATTTTGAACAATTCTCTGATCCATTTTAGATAACTATATACCGTTTTATTATTAATTTCGATAATTTCTAGATTTTGGATAATTTTAGACCATTTTAGATTATTTATTTTAGACAATTTTTATAAGATGTTGGACAATTTTAGAGCATTTTAGATTATTTTGAAAAATTCTTTAATCAAGTTAAGTAACTTTGGAAGTTTTTATTATTAATTTAGAAAATTTTATAGCATTTCAGATTATTTTGAACAACACAATTGATAGATAATTTGTAGAAGATTTTGGACAATTTCAGATTATTTTGAACAATCCTCAGATTCGTTTTAGGTAACTTTAGACCGTTTTATTATTATTTTAGACGATTTTGAACAATTTTAGACCATTTTAGATTATTTAGACAATTTTTAGAAGATTTTGGACAATTTAAGATTATTTTGAGCACTGATAATTCACACGAAAATGCAAACGCATATGTTCACACTGGAACCGACATTTTTGACCTTGTTCTTGTCTATTTATCGAGATGATTTAAAATACGGGTTTCATGATATCGTTCCTAATTTTGTAATGTCGCATGACATGGAGCAATGCAACCTGTAAGAAATTATAGCAAGTTCTTGCAAGGTCAAAGTATTGCCGATGTTGAATCTTGCATGTTGTTTGACATTATGCAAGTCTCTTGCCATTGCAACATGGCTGCCAACCAAGAGGCGGTTGCTATTGAACCGCTACCGCCGCCGGCTTCATAAATTATTTTAAAGGACCGATTCGGCGGTTCAATGGCAATTTTCTAACCTCAAAAAATATTTTTTATTTGTCTTGAATATTTTGTCGATCTGTTTAACAATGAAAATATCAAAACTAAGCAAAATAAATGAGAAGAAAGTAATCAGTGCATCACTGTCCATAATTATAGCTGCAGCTGCTTTGCTTCTAGAGTCTGAGGGACAGCAAAGAGCAAGTGAAGTGACATTTGGTGAGTTGGTAAACCAAAAGTAACTAGATTTCTCCCTAGAATTGCAACTTTCAGGCAATAGAAATCGCACCAAACCAATAAAGTTGCAATTGCAAGCTCTTGCAAAAGTCGATCAGCTGCGCTTTAACTGTGCATGCCTTTGATCAAGACAAATTGCGTCTTGCATGGCGTTGCAGGTTGCATTGCTCCATGTCATGCGAGCTTAAGCCACCCTCAATTTTGTGATTATTTACTAATCTTTCCGTATTAATTATTCTGGCGGGGTACAATTTAACGCAATCTAGGATGCCCTGACATGAAGTATGTGTCAGAGTGAGTTGTTATTTATAACATTACAATAAAAATGGCAAATTTACTAAATCGTGAAGAAAAAATAGAACTTGTGTTAATTGTTGGAGATAATTACAAAACACATAGAGAGGCCGCAAATATTTTTAATAATAAACATCCGCATAGAAACATTAGGCATTCAACAGTTACAAAAATTTTAAATAAATTTAAGGCTAGTGGAAGTATAGAAAATAGATTTAAGAATAAATACCGAAAACGGGTTGCGAATTAAGATACTGAATTTGAAGTAATGCTTTCTGTCGTAGAAGACCCAAAAAAGGTCCTCTGCAATCCAAACTACTTCAGTAAGTAAAGATCGGTAAAGATACAGTGGCAAATATTTTTAAAGGTAACAAATATCATGCATACAAACCACAATTTGTACACACGTTACTACCAAGGGATTATGATATTCGTTTTTTATTCTGCTTTCTGATCCAAGGAAAGTTGGATGAAGACCCGTTTTTTACAAGAACTATAATATTTTCCGATGAGGCAACATTTTCTTCAAACGGAACTGTCTCATCACAAAATTGTCGTTGGTGGTCTAACAGTAATCCAAACTTTGTAATAAAAACTCAGAACCAATATTCTTTTAAAACGAACGTATGGTGTGGTGTGTACAAAAATAAATTAGTTAGACCTTTTTTTTTCGACATTCCTTAAATTCCGCACATTACTTACAATTTTTAGAAAATCAAGTAAGTGATTTTTTGCACGACCTTCCGTTACAAGAACGTATGACAATTTGGTTCCAACAAGACGGTGCTACCATCCATAGTACATTAAACGTTAGAGTACTCCTTGAAAATCCGTTTTTCTGAAATCACTCAAGAATACCTACTTTCTCGGAGCAAATTCAGACCCCAAAATAGGCTATTCTAGTATTTTAGCCCGTTGCTAAGCAATGAACTTTCCCGGACCGACAAGAGCCCGGAAAAGTTTTTGCCGGCGTATAAGCAGTGAATCTCTGACTTTTTTCATAACAATAATCGAACAGTGGTTGTTGGTTGTCAAGGAAATGATTTCACAGACAGTAAGATGATAATCAAAAATTATTATGCATTTATAAAAAATCCTTAATTGCGATTTCAGAAAAAATAGTATGTTTACCTCGTAGTAAAAGCACATTTCCAGACTCCAATGCTTGTTGGCCTCGGTTTAACGCCTCGGCCTTCAATTTACATTGTCGTCCGGGAATGTATCGCTTTTACTACTAGATAAACAATGTACTATTAATGGAAAGGTAATTCACAAGTATTCAGATATTTTTTGGCCTCCTAGGTCTCCTGATTTGAATCCCCTTGACTTTTTTTATGGGGTTACTTAAAACAGCAGGTTTATCAGCGAGGACCATTTGATGATGTAGACCATTTGGAGAGGATTATTTCTGAAGAATGCCAAAAAATTACTCCAAATATGATACGGAAAGTAATACAAGAGTTTGTCAAAAGAACAATTAAATGTTTACAAAGAGAAGGTGGATATGACGAAGCTGTAGTACATTGAATTAAAATTTAAAAGAGATAAATTGTATCCCGCCAGAATAATTAATACGGAAAGATTAGTAAATAATCACAAAACCTGAATTTTCATAATAAATGGCTATAATTGCATATTTTAATATAACTTTTAATTCAAAACAACTTTACTTTATAACATTTTTCTGAATTGTCAAAAATAAAGATACTCTTGCACAAAATTCAAATTTTTTGATAAACCTCGTATACTGCTTTGAAAAATTGATATCTGATGGTTGCATTTTAACTTTTGAACTATGCAGAACTTTTTATCAAGAATACCTTTTTTTCATACAACCACTAATAAATAAGTTTTCCATATGGTTCCAACTTAAGTAGACACACTGTATAACTAGCTAGCAGAGCAGGGGCGTTACTAAAAAAATCTGATGTGGCCAGCACATGACCTCTCGCCATTTTTGAATCAAAAATTTACAGGTTGACACAAAAAAGTATGAAAAAAAATTATTTTTTTGTATATCTGGCAACAATGGCAAAAGTTTCGAAAATTTTAATAAGATGATAATAAACTATATGGTATACAAAATATATGTGTAAAACTTTATTGCCGTTTTGTATAATAATGGAGTCATTACCCATAGCAACTGCCACTTCCGGTTGTCCGATTGGCACCAAAATCTAATCAGATCTAATCTAGGGTCTCAGAATCCTGTATGCAAAATTTCAAATTTTTTTATTCAGTAGTTTTTGAGTTATCGTTACTACAACATCCATCCAAACACACACACACTAACACACACACACACAGACATCATCGCGAAAATATTAAAATTCTAGGGACCCTAAAACGTGTTTATTCATTGAAAACTCACTACCCAATTTTTAGCATGATTCCTATACCTCTCTTATCTGAAGGGCGAGAGGTAAAAAGTAACGCGTCACTTTACCGTTACTTTTGCTGAAAAGTAACGCGTTAGATAAACGTTACCGTTACTTTTTTAAAAAGTAACGATTAATTCGTTACTTTTCTATATATTTTTCTTGATCCATGCCTTCTCGTTCTTTTATTGTCCATCTCACCATTTACCGCCATCATTTTTGCACATATAAACAAAATTTTAAAAATAAAAGTTGTATGATTAAGCTTGATTTTTCAAAATGCTATCCAGAACACAGTGGCGCGAAATCGATGAAGTACAAAAAAATAATAAAAATTTTATTTCACATCAAACAGCAGAAACAAAAGAGGAAACCCTTAGTTACTTTTAACGCGTTACTGTAACGAAGTAACGATTTCGCGTTGCTTTTACAAAGCAACGCGTTACTTTTCGGCCAGTTTAAAAAGTAACGAAATTACTAGTAACGAGTTACATTTAGTAACGCGTTACTGAAAAGTAACGTTTTATTTTCGTTACTCAAAGCTCTGCCATCAAGTAAGCAAATTTCTACTACATACTTTTTAGTACTATACTTGATAACTTTGTTAAAACAAAAATAAAAAACTGCAACCCAAAGATAAGACATGGATAGGGATATGTGATTGTTTTAATTTACTGTAGGTTTTAGTACCTAATTATGACTTAAAATGTACTATTTTACAATAATTTCATAATATTCAACATTTTCCTACATTTGTTTGGTGCATTCTAAAAAATTCACCCTTCCATAGCTCCGAAACTATTGGTCACAGCGAACAATTGTAAAGGACTGTTTTTGTAGAAAGAAGAAGTTACTGAATAAACTAAGCTCTAAAGTGAAAGATTTATGAAATATTTGCAAAAAAAACTTAAAAATTACTGAATTTTTTACACTTTATTCCGCCTCCCGCCAAAACACGACGCTATTTCGGTAGAGACTTTTTACCATATTTAAATAAAAGGGCAATGAACAACTTCTAACAATCAGACCTTTGTTTTTTTAGATTTCTGCATTTCGATATAATTTTACTTTACTATAAATATATATTTCATAAAATTAAATAAATATTACTTAGACACAATTTACTTTCAAGTGAACTTTTTTTTATTGTAAAACAAAATCAACGACGTGTATATTATATTTTTTTTTTTTATTTAAATAAATGCTACTTAAATCATCTGGGTTTTTTGTGTATATCAAAAATTACCAATATTAGACCAATTGATAATTTTATTTTATTCGTGGAATCAAATATAAGTTCCTGTAGATAAGATATTCGAGGAATTTTTTATAAATTGGAACTTTCCTTCTAATTATAGAAGTATTTTAATTTTTTTAATCTTCTTGTGACTAATCATTTAATCTTGGTTTTGCACTAAACTTCCTTCATAGGAACTGCAAAGTAAATATTGAGATCATAGTTCAAATAAAAAATAAATAATGAAAATATTATTGATTTAAACTATAAAAAAACATATAGTATGTTTTTCAAAAACAAAAACCATGGCACATTTTGATTTCGTATTAAGATATTTTAAATTCCCATGCGATATTCATCTTTGGGGTCATTTTTAAAGTTCAGACAAAATAAACGAAAAAATCCTGGAATGTTACTCCAATTGTAAAGATCTAAACTTAGAAGAGTTGGAAAATGTATGAAATTAGCGAAATCTCACATTAAGCATCTGTTACAATTTTATATTGTTTTGTATTTTTTATACCCATTAACAATTTAGTTATATTATCGTTTGAATTTAACTGGTTTAACACCATTATAAATAAAACTAGTACATACAAATAAATAAGATTTACAAAAACTTTGAAAAATTATTATTTTAAAGTCAATATAAAAGAGCGACAACGATGTTAGGGTACACTCAATAACTTCGTTAGTTTTAAAGATAAAGGATTGAAATTTGGGATAATTATATTTGATCTAATTATAGATATTTCTACAATTTTAAATCGAAAATATTACTTCCGGAAGCCAACTGTCTGCTGTACAATGGTACCCTGTATAATTTTGTCAACTATCGCATTTTGCTTGTAAATCTCGTTACAACAATGTATCACATGACCATATATATTTGTTGAAAAATAGCGCTGAAATGATAGAAAAAGGGATTTTTCTATAATGACCTTGAACTGACATTATTAATGAAAAAAAGAATAAGATAGGCCATGAATTAAATGTAGTTAGGGTGTATATTTCTTACTCACAACATGTTTTTTTAAATTTTAAGTTTCATTTAAAATCTAAACAATTTTAAATTTTTATAATTTGCCATATTTCATTAAGGCTTCTTTGATTTTTTCTCAATGGAACTTCCCATTTTTTATTTACGTCCTTTAATTGGATATATCTTAAGTTTTAAATTTAAATTAGCAAAAAAACTTTTTTAAAAAGTCAATGTTTTATATCGCCATAAATGACATACACCAAACCAAACCAATGCTCTCATTAAAAGTACTTTTTATTAATAAAACCGGAAGTGATATTTTCGATCTAAGTTGGTAGAAATTCCGACAATTAGATTTAATATAATTATCCCAAATTTCACTCCTTTACCTTTAAAATTAACGAATTTATTGAGTGTACCATAACATCGTAGTCACCCGGTATTCTGATTCATTAATAATTTTAATGGCAATGCGAAAAACATTTTTTCATAACGGTATGTGTCGACATAAAATTGCATATTTCTTTTAAACCGTAACCTGCCTTCAGCATTCCTATTTTTCAATTTGCTGGAAAACAACCTTATTCAAAAACTTTACAAAGAGCCTACATCCACAAATTCCTACAGACCTATATCCCTGACAAATGTTAGTGGGCAAACTCTTCTCAAAGACCGTATATGGAACGTTCTGGATGAAAGGGGAACGATCCCCCAATTCCAATATGGATTTAGGCCTGAATATTCCACCCAATATGAAGTAGTGAGACTCCACACTCTAGCCTCAAAATCCCTCAACCTTGGTCACTGTGCATCGGCAGTGGTTTTCGATGTCCAAAAGGTGTTTGGTCTAGTCTGGCATGCCGGACTCATTCGTAAGCTTTTGGACTTCAAACTCCATATTCCTCTAATCAAACTTATCCACTCCTATCTAAACAATCGATCCATTCATGTCAAAGTTGGGAACTCCATCTCTGACCCTTTCACTCCGCAAGCCTTGCTCGGTTGCTGTATCTGATATACACGAACGACATCCCACGCCCTCCAATGCCTAGCCAATATATTCATTCAGCTATACGCTGATGGCACAGCTATCTCCTCCACAGCCAAGCCCGCAAGAGCGTTGAACACCCAAATCCAACAACTTCTCGATCTAATCTCACTATGATGTAGTAAGTAGAGGTTTACTCCAAATTATTACATTCAAACACCTAAGACTTTCCCAAAAATCCAGTCAATCTCCCAGTAAAATCAACCTTAGGCTCTGGGAAGAGAGACTCGTTCCCTTGCAAGAAGTTACCTATTTGGGAGTATGCTTTACGGTATTCTAAACTAGGCGACTAAAGTCCAAAAAACTTTTGATCGGGTTAGGAGATGACCCTCCATCATCGGAGCTATAGGCTGACGATTTGGGAGATGTAATCCTCAAACACTGTTACACACATACAAAACCTTCATCGATTACAGAGCTCTTAACTTCTCTGCCCTGACGTCTCGTCCCTCGCACGCAATTTTGGCAACTGAGAGGAGCATACTCAGGCAATCCCACTGCTTCCTCTGATGCTTCCCCTTCTAAAACATATACGAATATTCTAATATAATTCCAATCATTTCCAGAGTAAAAGACATGCAAGGACTTTCGTCGGAAAAATAACGGCAGTAGCAACGCTTACTCTCAGGAAACATTCAGGATCAAATGAAAGAGAAAAGCACTCAGCAGAAAATCAAAAAGAAAAATACCACAGCCCAACAATAGGATTCTGCGAGAAGCCAAAGATCTTCCGGACGACCTCCTGGATCTCATACAAGACGCCCCTCTATGCATCAGATGAGCTGCCCCTAACGATGCTCATTGACTCCACCATTTGTATCTCTGAGCCTCACCTTCCCGGAGGCTCGTAAGTATCAATACAATAAATTACAATAAAATTTTTTAAGTTTAACAATATTTCTAAATTTAGAGCAAGATCACCCACAGCAACCCTGAAAAGGATAAATTTTCGTCTATGGCAGGTTTCGACGAAAAATAACAGGACCAGGACAATATTGCCAAGTAGGGTTTAGCAGATATGTTCCTGACTCTGCTTGCAGGGTGATCAGGAATGAGTCCTGCACTAGGACACGCGTAGAACATAGCGTGAGATACAACAGTTTCCTGCCTCCGCAGCTCAGGACAATAGCTGTAATACAAAAAAAATAAACCTTAATTTTATTGAGTCGTCACCAGAGTATATTTTTCTTTAAAAAATATTTACGTTGTAATGTTTGAAGATAAAAAAGTGATAGGTGAAAAAATTTAGCACTATTAACCATTGAAAATAGTCCGTACCTGACTTCACAAGGATTCTGCAACTTTATTTATAATTAAATAGGGTTTTTTATTTTAAAGGGTAAATTTAATAATTATAAATAAAAACGTTTTTAATTTTTAAATTAAGATTCCTATAACTCGAAAATGATGAGCAACAATGAAAAAATTATTATTTAGTTTATCTTCTGGGACACCCTGTATACAATTTTTTCCTGTTATTTTCTCATCTCTCTGTATATTTTTCGATACATTTTTCTTGTCACTTATATTTCCACCACTCTTTTCTTTTATTTTAACACCATACATTTCCTCAGATGTTTTAAAAAGGGTTACTTTGAAATATTTCCATTTCTCCTCAATACTATATGGCCAAAATAAGTTGAGCAATGAGACATGACTGAGCAGTAGCTTTTCACCCCATCAAGGAGCTCATTTAACCAGATTATTTAAGCTATTCGCTTCATAAGAATTTAGTGCGGTATTGTCAACATGAATCTTTTATTTTGATCTTTTCATTGTGTTAATACACCCCTCTTCTAGTGAAAATCAGAAGTCAGAGCTTATGCGGGGAAGGAACGGATGCTATTAATATGTGCCGTGTCGCTCTTCCGGTGACTAGAGTCTAGATCCCAATTACAACTCGAGTGCCCACCGCTGTTGCCAAATTTAAGTGTTTTATTGACGTAAGAAAAATAATTATTTTATTAAAAGAAGTCTTGACTATTTAAATCTAACCTGCGTATTAAAAAAAAAAAAATTCCTCGGGATTCGAACCAGGAAGTTTTATGTGTAAAGCATACACTCTAGCACTGGACCATTTCGTATCACAATGATATATAATCAAACTTTCAAATTAACGTACAAACCGATGGCAACAGCGTTGGGCAGTCGAGTTGCAATTGGGATTTAGACGCTTCTCTTCCGGTGACTTAATGATGATTGTAGGCACCATTTGGGTATTGATATAGGAAAACTTAAGGCTGATCAAAACTAACGATTTACGGTCGGTGTGATACATCCTGTATATTGTTGTTGATTGCGAATACTGCAAATCAGCTTGTCACGATATAAGCATATAATATAGAACAATTATAGTCATTTAGTTTTAAAATATTTAAGATACGACCAACCTTGATATTTATTTCTCATACAGCTTTCTGTGTCAGAATTTATGATAGGTACTATAAATATTACGATTGATCAATTATTGAATGTTAATTTTTAAATGGATTTCCTCCATTTTTAAATCCTCTCAAACAATTAGCCCGTTTTAATATTTGATGTTCGACTAAAATCATCCAAAACTAGACTTTTTACTATTTTATTATAATTTTAATGGACGGAAATGACAGGCGCTGTTATACAAAAAACGTATCTAACTAAAAAAAAAACATAGCCGCCTGCGAAGACCCCATTACGCTTGCTTTCATAATTGACATTATGATAAATGTTAACGACGTTATAGACGTGTTATCATTTCGTGGTTTTTTATATAAAATATAGAGTATCCATTTATGGAATTAGATAGATTTACGTGTTTAGTTTAATTTTTTAACCTGAATTTTATAATGATGTTATTAGTTATGTTTATAAATTAAGTGACCTTAGTATAGCTGCTTGTGATAATATAAGAACTACGTTGATACATGATTAAAAAGTATCTAGAAAATATACAGTGTATAATATAAGTAATTATACACAGGGCAACAGTGAATTCCTTAAATAAAATCTTAAAATTAAGCTCATCTTAGTTCATTATTAAAAACGATACAAGGTATTAAAGGAAAAAAATTGAAAATGATTTTTACCTATAGCTTTTAAATTTTTACTAATTTGTAATTGCCATATAATTAGGAAAAATCGATTTTTTCACTATTGCCAGAAAACTTTAGCAGATTCTAAAGCTCTTCGCATCGTCAAGTGGTCTTTTGGCGCTTTAGCTCAGGTTTCAGATTGCCTCGGGCGCCACTTTCCATTTATTGTGTGAAGGACACTTGCACGGAAAAAAAATATGAAAGTACGTAAACATAAAAACAATAATTATACATAAAAGCAAAATTGTTGCACTGATTAATCTAGGTATAAGTTCTTAAATAAATAGACTTAATAGATGATGATGAAGGTCGCTGAAGTGAACGGACTGGAACTCCCACTGCAACTCGGACTTTGGGCTGCCACTGCAGCTAACTAGATCACAGTAAAATGTCGTTATTTTTATTACAAGTCACAAAATCATAGTTGCGAAACGTGGGTTGATTATCTGAGCTACGGATAATTTCAGGAGAGTTGTGATTCTTTTTGTAATGTTGTTAGCAGGCGGATATTTAGAATAATTTCGGATTAATTAGATAAAATTAAATAATATATATTTATGCTTTTCTCTATTAGTACTACATTATATTTTTCCCATTAAATCAAAGAACCTGTATTAAAATGTATTTCATGTTGACAATAGTGCTTTGCTCCGGTTAACTAAAAACCGGACAATCACCGGTTAACACAACAACCGGATATCTCCGGTTTTTTACATTTAAACCGATTATTTTCAGGAAAAACTATTTTTACGTACAGTTTTAACAAAAAACAGATACATAATAATTCTAAACTTTCTTTGTCGGGAATTGCGTTAAGGCTAGAGACAGAAAATTACTCAACTGTCTCAAATTGCCATTATTCCTTCAAGTCGTGTTAAAAAAAATTATATTTAATTGCATACAGAGGAACATTACCTCCCACAAGGTTCTCATTTTTTTAATATATCTAGTGATAATAATTGTGGATTGAAAATAGGTAGCAGCAGCACCATCTCGTATCTCGTGTTAGGGTACTTCTAAATATTAAATATCCGGTTTTTCTCCGGTTCTTTTTTGAAACCGGAGAAAAAATAACCGGAGACGAATTTTCTCTCCGGTGCAAAAATTGACAACTGCAAGTATCACGACAACCAAACTTTTATGCTATTTTTGCACATAGCAGTCCAGCGTCGACGAATCCATTAAAATTAAAACCGGGGAAAGTCGCTTAGTGAATATACTGTTTATAATCATGTGACTAGCTAGACTCCGGCTGTGATATACCATAAAGTCAGCTCAGTATGCAAAACAAGTATGCGGTTGACTCCACCTATCGGCGAGGGTTTACGACTGACCATATATTTCAAGAAACGTTACTTTTCCCATAATTTTAAGTTAATTTTACTCTAGTGCCGTACGAGATTTTATTTAAATATTTTAATTATTACGGAAATAAAAGTAACTTCGTTACAAGATATAAGAAGTAGCATATTCCAACCCAAATTCTACGGCACTGATTAAATATTTATTTTGGTATATATTTTTATTGTAATAATTCTTTTTACGAAAATAATATACTCTTGTTTAAATTTGAAAATGTATTTTAATACATTTTACAAAATATTTAATATTGAAATTGTTCAAAACTCCCATTGACTAATCTTTTTTTTTGTGATGGTAAATTTTACGAGATTTTGACTTAATTTTCTATATTTTTGAATCATTATTTTTACTCATTTTGAATAAGTACAAAATAACATCGAATTTTTATTTTTCTCCCCAAAATCTTTAATTTTATCTAGCTGCTTAAAAAGTCTTCCGGAAATTTAGAAAATCAATAATTTTATAGATTGTGGTGTGCTCTTTCAGAATTTCTATTTTGCCATCTTGTATCTTTACCGCTCGTGCCGCCAAATTGAAAAATGACACCTAAAAACAGTTTTTTGACATATCTCCTTTCCGACTTTTTTTACGATAAAAACAGTTAGGTATATAATAAATTATACTAGAAAAAATGTATCCATATTTTTAGCGTACGAGTGCCGCAAAATCTACTTCACCATGCGTTTTGACCAAAAAACTCATTTCCACACAACCATGAGGTGGAGTAAGTGGCACGTTTTTTTAATCGTGGTATCCCCAGTACTCCTAATCGACATACAATGCACTATTTAAAAATTCAGCGCATTCTGTTGATGCACCAGGTGTGTCGAGTTCATCGTATAAAGTACCAAACGAAAAGTCACATATAGAAGTTTCTTACACATAATCCGCGATGGGATTATTATTTTCATGGCAATCCAGGACCGTGAAAATAAACCTGACACGAAATTTAACCGTTAGTTACTAGTTAAAGTGACAAAATAGTGATAGATTTTGTTTAACCATCCTCTGCCGTTACGTCATACATTGTCCAACTTGATCTCTCAATTATGAAATGGATGAGACGGAATTATGACGTTATTACCGTATTTCTTAACTAATATCGACGTAAATGCCTTTCTGGTATAATGAGAAAGAGCAAAGTTTAATTTTGAAGTTGATCAATTAGTTTTCAAGAGAAAGAGATGCTGGAATACCGCTTTTACCGTTAAATGCAGTCTACAACGTTTGGGTTCAGCCCAAAAATATAATATCATACATTTTTTTCGCCATTTAATCACGATTCTATCACCCGTAATTTTTTTTAATTCAGTCAAAAATCATGCTTAGGGACATCCCCAGACTAGAAATTTGAAACAAATCAGTTAAAAAACTGGAGGTTTAAAGGAAAAAAAATTACTAAGTTATGTAAAAAGGTACACAACGCATAAAGCAAATTACAATTTTTGGCACTACCAATTTTTTCATACAACCACACCTTAACATGCGTTATTGTCATTGATTATATTTTAATTTTGAGGATATGTGTAAAATAACATTCAAATAATTTATGACCAACGTAAAACAGCAGAATACGTCACCAATTATGACGTAACGACGAAAACTGTATTAAAGGAAACTATAAAGTTGAGTAGTAGCGCCCTCTGTCGGATAGTAGCCAAACTAGCTAAAATTGTATTAAAGGAAACTGTAGGGCTTGCTCTCTCTCTCTGACTCGCTGAGATACAGACGTTGTCTCTCTAACACGTTGAATTCCCTATACCTGGCTCAGAATGCCTGTAGACTATCTACTCAGAGGATGGTTAAACAAACTCTAGCAAAGCCATAATGAGATGATTATAGTAGATCCTCAAAAAGTTATTATCATTGTATTGTAATAACTACTAGGGGAAGAAATGTTACATTTATTATTTAATTTCGTGTTGGAAAAAAAGTAAGCTTTTAGCCACGTTTCTATATGAAAAAAATGAATAACTTTCAATTTTACTCGTACAGAAAAATAGTAGTTTCCAGACTAGTTAGGAAAATAGTTATTGTCAATCAGAGCGGACAGTGATTTTCAGGGTACTAACAAATGAGTAGCTTCGCTTGTTGTTCGGCCTTTCATAATTTATTTGGACCCCGGATCGAATAATATTCACTTTCTCTTATACAAAAATAAGTAATTCCAATTTTTCTTTTATTAACGTTTATAATTAACACTTGCATAATATTTTTTATTTTCTTTCGAACTGCATTGGACTCGTTTTTATACCATTGACAGTCACATTAAATATTTACCTTATTATTAATTCACACCAATTGGTTTTCTCTGTACCTAACTGTAAAATCCTGTGTTCAACATTGGATACATTTAAATGACAGCATTCACTTTTGCTATTGTGTGTAAATGAGTTACGTTCGCTTTTAAAATTTTAAAAGATCTTCAACTAAAACGGAACCCCTAATTTTCCTAATCCAGGGTTTTAAATAGAATCAGAATGGGCTGGTAGTTAGGTAGCTTGAAAAGATTGAAAAAGGGGTCAAAACTTGACGAACAAACAATTTCACAAAAAGCAAGTGTTAAAGCAAATACGAACATTGCCATCGTTTTCTGAATGCCTCTATTAGAGTTTAAAGAGTACACTCCATCCACATACACATGGTTCCCTGTGTATCGTGTCTGCCAGTTTACATCCCACTCGAAGTAATCTACATAAGATTAACGCGTCTTTGCGCCTTTTTTGTGTTCGCGTATTCTTCTTTTTTCTGACGCCACTTGTGACTGTGACTGGTTTGTCGTGAATTAAAGCTGCCTTTGATTCGGTGCTGTGTACATACGTTACAGAAGGACACATCAAGGGTCGTTCAACATCTACTATTTTTAAAATTAAGAATTCATATACAGGGTAGTTATTAAATAAAAAACATGTATATACGAACTTGGCCGTTCATAATACCGGGTGTCTATTTATATTTTAGCATATTTTAACTGCCAATATAGTGGTAATTCTATAACTAATATGTTAAAATTTAACGGACGTTAAAAATATAACGTATGTTAAATAGGAAAAACAATTCTGCACATTCATGTTTAATTTTAACATGTCACAATTTATGTATTAGTTCATTTATACCGCAAAAATCTATTCCGCAAGCAAAAATATGTTAAAAATTTAACACAATTGTGTTATTTTGACGTTCTAAATTTTGGAAATTAACGGGTACCTATTAGTACGCTTTAAAACTTAACAAATAAGAAAGTATGGCTTTTGATGGATTAATCCATCTTGTATTACAAGAAAATCATGAAAACAAGTTGAAAATGTAAGTTTAAATAAGCGTTTTGCAATAAGTAATATGAATAGTTAAGAAATGATATTTTATTTGTAGCACATGTAAATCTTTTGTCATTAGGTAGTAAGTAATGGGTTTGTAGAAGGCGAAATAATCAATTAACCAGAAATTTGCGAGACGCCAGCAATACATTTGATTTGAATTTGTGACCTTCCAAGTAGTTTACCATAAACTCTTTTTGAAATTTGGTCATTCGACCGCTTCTTTTTTCCATATGTTATATTTATTTATATAAACAATAAACTATAGAATGGATGAAATCGATGGAATCACTTATAGCGTTTTTCACTGGTTGCACTTTTGTGCACTGAGTGCAAGTTGAACGTTCCTCTGGTCATTTTATAGCAAAATATTTTTGGAGCGCCTATTCCACTGGTCAGCTGTCACTCATATCGGGTGAACTGAGGGCAAAATTTTATGCACTAAATAGACAGAAGGGTTTGGGCAAGTGCAAAAAAATAAATGACATTTTAGGTTATGATATTTATCAATATATTGCGAACGGTTAAAGAAAAAGTACATTTTATGTATTTTTATTGATTTTAAAATAGGATTTGTTCATTGTTATCATAAAAAATGTAGATCCTCAATATAAAAAAAAATTACTAACACTAACCTTGCTTTATTTCGATGACAAATTTCATCAAAAATTTGTTTAAAATGCTGGTTGTCATGCTTTCAAAAGTTAGGTTCCATTATTGTCGCTGGAAAAGTTAGGGCAAACTATTTTCGCTGTCATAATGACAAAATCACGCGGCTTATGGGATTTTTTATACATGAATTAAATTGTCAGTGAAAAACGCTATTAGGAAGCACAGATTGAATGACATTCAATTGACATATCATAAACCTTAACCTTACTTTTTCTTCTTTTCATTATTAATTTGAACTACTTTTAACGTATATATATTCGATTGAAAATTTAGCGCATATGTTAATTTTATTTTTAGAGAATTACAATTTATGTTAAAATTATAAAATTTAACACCCGTTAAAAATAAACATACTAGTTATAGAATTACCACTTATATCTGCTAAACTTTTCAGGGTAGCAATATGCGGTTTTCACTAAAATATTTTATTTTAGTACAAGTTTTGTTTGGATATATTGAATTTTTTCTATCGATTTGGATAACTTCACAACATAAATGGCGGATTTTTGACAATTTTTTTGTTGACTTTTTTTAATGGAACACCAAATATATTTTTTGTAGCTTGAAAGAACTGACATTCACCTATCCAGCGATGCAAGATTTTTCAAAATCGGTTAACAAAAACTGAGTAATTTTTCCCAATTTTTTAACTAATTATAGCCATATTTGTTGTGACATCATCGAAATCGATAAAAAAATTAAATCTATTGAACTTGTTTGTACTAAATTAAACAATTCAGTGAAAACAGCACATTTTTCTCCAAAACCGTTTAGAAGTTATAGACAGTTAAAATAGAGGAAAATATAAGTGGACACCCGGTATGTAAATTATAATCAGGGTCGACGAGAGAAAATACACATGCTCTCCCACCCCCCCCCCCCCACGCTCATCATATTATTTCAGTAACTATATACAGTGCAACTCAAAAAGTCTGCACCATATGGGAAAATTTTTTATTATTCATTTGATAGAAAATTTTATTCTTGATAAAAGTTGGTACATAGTATAAAATTGCGAGCGTCAAATTTTCAATTTTCTAAATGGTATACAGGGGCGGGCAAAAAATGGGAATTTTGATAAAGAGTAAAGTATCCTTATTTTTGACAATATCAAAAAAAATTATTTAGGAAAGTTGTTTAGATTTAAAAAGTACACTCAGATTTAAAATCACAGCCTCCTACGCAAAAACAATTTCTTTTTATGTTTTTAGCCTAGCTCAAAATAATATCCTTTCGGATGCACTTCAATCACTATAATACATTTTGGTTAAAAAAATTTGGTTTTTGGTTTTTTCTTGGTGCAAAGTTGAAATTTCACCCTGTAGACATAAAAACGACCATTATGATTTAATTGAAGAAAATGGGTAAAAAAATGATACCCAAAAGTTTTTAGTACCAAATTTAAATAACGTTCACTTATTTACGTCAAAAAAATATTTTTTAATTTAACGGTGTAAAACAAAATCTAGCTAAAATAAACTAAACAAAATGAAGCTTTGAAAATAAAAATGAAAAAAAAAGAAATTAAATACTTTGTATAAAGAAAAAACCAAAACTCATAAACATTTTCAAAAAAGGCCGAGAATGGTGTAAAAATAACGAAGAAAACCAAATTTTTTTAACCAAAATGTATTATAGTGATTGGAAGAAGGGCCCTAAAGTGCATCCGAAATGATATTATTTTGAGCTAGGCTAAAAACATAAAAGAAATGGTTGGTCAAAATTCCTATTTTTTGCTTGCCCCTGTATACCATTTAGAAATTTGAAAATTTGACGCTCGCAATAGCAGTTTTACGCAATGCACCAACTTTTATGAAGAATGAAATTTTCTGTCAAATGAATAATAAAAATTTTTCCCATATGGTGCAGACTTTTTGAGTATTAAAAAAATGTAATTTGTGGATGTGATGCGATTTTTTAACATTTTATTTTTTCAAATATACAGTGTGTCCTTGGATGGGGTTTACAGGAGGAGGAAATTTTTTATTTTTGGTTTTATCGAAAAATGTCATTCTTGATAAAAATGAAATGAAAAAAAATCAGGTTTTACCGCACCTCTTTTATTTTATAATCAAATTTTCCGATTATTCGTAGAGTTTCACAGAAAAACTACACAAAGAAGCAGGCACGATTTTTCTTTCGTTTTATGGAGTTTTAAAATAAGCAAAACTTTTTATCAAGTATGAAATTTTTTGATAAAACCAACAATAACAGTTTTTCTCCTCCTCTTGTGAGCCGCATCCGTGGACACACTGTATATATCAAGTATCAGTTTTTTCTATTGTTGGAAAACTAGTCAGTAAATTGGTAAAATCAAATTTTTTTTTATATACAAATCCATGTTTTTCTGAAAATTCGCGAACTTCTCCGAAGACTACGAGCCCGGGGGAATCCCCTGTCGATGGCCCTGATTATAATTTTGATTTCACCAAACTATAAATTAAAATACTCTATATTAATTCTTTATTTTTAATTCTGATCCTAACTTGTACCTATTATTGGACATATTATTCAATAATTTTTAACAATTCCTCAAAATTTCGATTTGCTTTTGACTCATTTTTTAAACAAAAATAGATTATTTGCTAAAATTTTAATTTTTTTTTCTACAATTGTTATGTGTCCTAAAAAGGTTTGATTTTTTTTTAAATTTCTTAAAAAAATAATTGTTTACATACGATTTTTAAATAGTACAAATAATTAATTTAAAAAATAACAAACTTGAATGTTTGTTGGTAATTATTAAAAAAAATCTAAAGGAGCAAGGTCAGGAATTCTAGCAGATCATTCAATTGATTCTTATTATTACATTTTGATTCATAGATATAGGTTAGGCTTTTAGGTGAAACAGAAAAAATAAGAAATGAATCACTTTGTAATTAAGATAAGATTTTACGACAAAAAAAAACGTTTCTTAAATATATCTTAACACGCCTCATTTGGTATTGAAGGACGTATTGCTTGCGCAAAATAACGTCATTCTTAATTTTTATCACTAGATGGGTCAAATTTCGAAGTTCATGTTTAAAAAAACACACACTACCTACTTAAAAACGAATAAAAACAATTAAAAGTTAATTTATCTTCAACAAGTTTCTTATACTAACGACATAATTGTGTATTATATAAAGACATAAATATTTGTACAAATCGAGATATAATTTCTGGGTTTTTGAGTACATATTATAATATTTAAATTTTGTGAGTTATTACATTATTATTAGTACTACAATAATTTTTATTTAATATTAAAAAATGACGTGTATATTGCTAAAGGAGGGTATCGTTTTAAATGGGTTTTGGGTTTCTCTTGAAAAAAAATTTTATGTTTCAAAAATTTGAAAATCTAAAAGAGGATAACGAAAATTTGTTTTTATATTAAAACTAGAAGCTTACAATGAGTTTCCATTGCGTGAAATTCTAAGTTACCTGATATTTAATGTTTATGAACGGCTAAAATTATTAATAAATAAAACATATTTAATGCAAGAAATCTCTTTAAAATGAAAAAAAAATACGTAAAATAAATCACTACTATTTTTAAAACTATTACATCCGTCTGAAAAGATACAAATTTTTAACAATTTTTAACTGAAAAAACTAAGAACTAGAAAAGTTTGACATTTATTATTAAAAAGTTGTTTTATAAACCAAGTTTTAAATTTGGCAACAACGCATATCTTAACACAGAACAACAGTATATATAGCTACTATAAGCCTTATGCTGTGACAGAACTATTTTTTTTTATACATTAAAACTTATATTATGTGAATTAACATTTTTAAACCATACCCCCATACCCCCCATCCCTTCCTACCGAATACTAAACAGTAAAACGCCAATAGGCACCAAAAAACAAAAAAATAAAAAGTCGGAAGATACCAAAAGAAAATTATAACAAAAAACGTGGCAAAACACCAAAAAAACTTAAAAAACAAAACGCCGTGGGCACAAAAAAAGTTGTCTTTTACTTTCCCGACCCACCTCCTAGAAGGGAAAGTATTGTGAACGAGCTAAAAAAAAATTTCGAAATAAAAACGGAAATATCCATTTTCGGGTGCCCTGAGACGATTTAGACCATTTCCAGATGGAAGTCGGTCTGTGTGTGTGTGTATTCTTCCACGATAGAGGCCACACGTTTAATCCGATTGAGCTGAAATTTGGTATAGGGGTTTGGATTACCCGTCGGAAGAACCCATCAGTTTTTGTACGATATCTGTCCAACGGAAGTACCACTACCAAAAATGACAGATGCAATCTGTCACGGAATTGGACATGCAGTATGTCATTTGAAAGCCCTAGAAAAACTCAATTCAGAACAGTCAAAATTATTTTTCCAACTGTCACCTGTCAAAAATAAAAAAATGTCAAAGTTTGAAAATTCAGCAATAAATTTCTGAAGAAGTATTAATCCGATTGAGCTGAAATTTGGTATATGGGTTTGGGTAATCTGACGGTAGAACCCATTAGTTTTTGTACAAGATCTGTCAAACGGAAGTATCACTATAAAAAAATAATAGATGAAATATGTCACGGAATTGGACATGCAATATGTCGTTTGAAAGCCCTTGAAAAACTCTATTCAGAACAGACAAAATTATTTCTCCTTGATCTTCACTATTTTTCTCATTTTCCCCTATTTACCCTGTTTTCCATGTTTCCCTATTTTGCCCTAGTTTTCCTATTTTCACAAATTTTTACCAGTTTTCCTAGTTTTTCATTTATTTCCTATTTTTTACTTATTTATCCCTGTTATTTACTATTTTTTCCTATTTTCCGTTTTTTCTTAATTTTCGCGTATTTTTCATTATTTTCCCATATGTTTTGCCTATTTTTCTATAATTTCCCTATTTTGTCCTATTTTTTCCTATTTTTCGCAATTTTTCACCATTTTTTCACCATTTTACCCTTTTATTTCCCAATTTTCCCTATTTTTCTATAATTTACCTATTTTTTCCTATTTATCCCCATTTTGCCCTATTTTATCCTATTTTTATTAAATTTTTTCCAATTTTTCCCAATTTTTTCCAAATATCCCTATTGTTTACTATTTTGCCATATTTTTTAAATTTTTCACTATTTTTTCAACATTTTCCCATATTTTTGTTTATCTTTTCTATTTTTTCAATTTTTTCCTATCCTGTTTCTTTCTATTTTTCGTGTTTTCCATTGTTTTTTCTAGTTTTCTTTATTTTTTTTTATTTCTCCCTGTTTGTCCATAGTTTTCTCTACTTTCCAAATTTTTTTAACTATTTTAACTATTTTTCTTAATTTTTCTACATTTTTCTTGTTTTTCATTTTTTTTCTACTTTTCTTTATTTGTCTCTATTTTTTTTTATTTTTACCAATTTTTTACTACTTTTCCAATTTTTTCTTGTTTTTTCTGTTTTTCTACTTATCTCTATTAGTTTCTATTTTTTCTTTTTATTCGTTTTTTTCTTATTTTCCCGTATTTTTTCCTATTTTTCCATATGTTTCCCTATTTTTTGCTATTTTTCCCTATTTTGCTCTATTGTTTCCTATTTTTTGAAATTTTTCACTATTTTCGCATATTTTTCAACCATTTTTATCCAATTTTATCCAGTTTTATCCAATTTTATCCCCTTTTATACAATTTTTTACAATTGTGTCCAATTTTATCAAATTTATCCAATGTTATCCAGTTTTAACCAATTTTATCCAATTTTGTCTACTTTTATTCAATTTTATCCAATTTTTTTTCCAATTTTATCCAATTTTTTCCAATTTTATCCAATTTTATCCAATTTTATCCAATTTTATCCAATTTTATCCAATTTTATCCAATTTTATCCAATTTTATCCAATTTTATCCAATTTTATCCAATTTTATCCAATTTTATCTAATTTTATCCAAATTTGTCAACTATATTATTTCGAAGAATCATTCCGTTTCAATTTCTAACTTCAAGTCCTAGTCGACTGTGTCAAAGATAACTTCTCGAAATGTTTGAAAATGTAGTTTTCTTGTTATTAAGCTTTATTGAACGAAATGTCACTTTTTTATCTCTGGAAAAATTGTGCTTGTTTTCTTATTTAAATGAATCCCAATTTTTATCATTTTTATTTCTCCTTTCTATTGCGTCTGGTTTTCAAATTTTCGAAAAAATTCATACTTATCTCACTTTCGCTTTCAAACTCTGTTAGACTCGTTTCAATAAATTTAAATTTTTCTTGTTACGAGAAGGAAGATATAAATAGTTGAAATTTACATTGTCTGTTATTTAGTAACATATTGTTTATATTTCTTGTAAACAATTTGAAAATAGTGACAATTACTAGATTAACTATTATTTTTCTTTGAACTCATTTAACATATTGACGAACCTGAAATATTTCATATATTCTTCGATGATGGTATATAATTGAAGCGTCCCAATAAATTATAGTTTTGATTTAGTTTATGGTTCATTAAAATCAATCTAGAGCTTCGATTAAATGTATTAGTATTAAGAGCGTTGAACCCATTTTTATTTTGTTCGTGGTATTAAATTTCATAATATGCAATGTCAATTTTCATTAAATATTATACAGGATGTTATATATATATATATATATTATTTGTATATAACATATATAAAGATTTTTGTCCTATATTTTGTGGTAATTTATAATTAAACCGACAATTTAATGAACGAATGACCCACCATATGCTCCATTAAAAAAATTGAGTTTTTCATAAAAAAAACGGATGTGGAACAATTTAAAGACTAATAAAATAAAAAATATTTTAACATTTTTTTGTTTTTTAAATTTTATTTGATCTTTGTTTTGTTATAGGTTTATAATAGTTATTTATGCAACTAAAACTTTTTTACAAATGGGAATTTTTTCACAATAGGCTTATTTTGTAACAATTTATTTAAATGCGTTATTAAAAAAATATATTTTTTTAAACATGATATAATTATTTAGATTCATCAATACGTACTTTTTTTATTTTATGTACGGTAGTAGAAAAAAATGTGTTGGGTTATTTTATTTTCTGATAAAGTTGAAAACGCCTCCTTTGAAGCAAAAATAAATACGTTTTGAATTCCTTGTAT
This sequence comes from Neocrepidodera transversa, assembly GCA_963243735.1. Taxonomy (NCBI): domain Eukaryota; kingdom Metazoa; phylum Arthropoda; class Insecta; order Coleoptera; family Chrysomelidae; genus Neocrepidodera; species Neocrepidodera transversa. Next base: position 12,421,438 of record OY725347.1, read on the forward strand.
ACTATTGCTAATATTTATGTAGGTCGAATAAAAATAACATATAAATTTAGTTTTTGGAGATCAACTAATATTGATAACCTAAATGTTTATTAAGTCAATTATAAAAATCTTTTATCAAAAATTTAAACATCAAACTATAATAATTATTATTATTAATGTACAATTTGTCATTTACTTCATTAATTATTTGTTATCGTGAACTTTCGTTTATCAATTTAAGGCTAATTATATTAAACATTATATGGGCTTAACTGAATGGTATTTTTTTGTTTAAAAATAGAAGATACTGCAGGCGATATCTAAGACAAGTCTTTTTTTTTGGTGAAAATACAAAGGGTAACTTATTCTTAAAATGATTTAAATTTGTAATGTAAAACATTTTATTTTCGTTCAAGAAAGGTTTTATTTAATAATTACACTACTTCACAAGGTTTTTTACCCATAGATAAAACTAACGTGTATCGGTAGAATAATGAAGATTAAGTTACATTCTGTGACCTCCCTCAACATAAATAAAAACACAAAAATCTTAAGAAACTATTTATTCATTAATAAATGTTACTGAAGAATGATGGCGCATTTGGCATAAAAGGTATAGGGAAAACCGAACAATCCGAAAACCTAATCAACGCCGTAATAAATGTATTAATTATAAATTAACCAATAAATAAATTGTAAATAGCCTTTTTAGAGACTATAAAAACTCCATCCACCGAATAACCACCCTCGGGAAATTTACCAACGAATATGTACAAAAAGTTCTTAATAACTTTAAAATACCGTAAATGTGATCAGACTTGTGCACTGTCTCTCTCTGGATTATTGGCAATATTGCTCTTTTAATGGATATCTGCGATATCATCATTTATTATTTTTGTTCAAATATCAGTGATATGATCTTTTATATGAACAATCCTACTAGATTACGACCGAATCAATACCAGCGATGCAACCCTTATGTTCAGACTGAATACTCGTTGGACCATAATTTAGAAATAGATAATGTGATTGACACAGCCTCTGCGTAACACTGACAATGTATTTTAGAAAAATATATGATAAAAGTTGTTATTTAGGATGGTATAATTAAATGATAAATGACACCCTCCACGTAAACCTAACGAAAGATCGAAATCTTCTAAGCTGTTTCAGTCGATACGTATTTAATTTTTGGCTCAGGGACTATAAGAAGTTGGCAAATTAAAATATGCAAATACTTATTCTGATTTATTTTTACTAAGACCAAATAAATCCAAACGAAGTGAAGAAATTGTCGTCTACGTTGAGAGATGTAGAAATGGGTAGACACCAAAATATATAGCGTCGGAACGAATAGCGTAGCGGCGCTGAATGGACGTCGACTATTGTAACTTCTGCTACTGGCATTCGTAGTTTAATTTGTGAGAATAGACTGAATTTTGAAGAAGTAAAACTCTACAGTTTGTCGAAATTATTGGCGTAGGCGTCTCGACGCTATATACAAGATTTGCGGTGACGATGTTGGTAGTTTAAAATTTGATTTTTGATTGATCCTTCTCTGAGCTTCGAACCCCCTTTTTATGCCGAGTTATGACGTAAACATTTTACATCATAATCTTGTGTGGCCTATCTATTCGTTTTTTCTCATGAACGTAATCTAACCTTCAATATTTAGGTATGAAAATTATTATTCTCTAATATTTCAACATTCTAACTTTTTTAATTTAAATTAGGACATTTATATTTTTTCAAATGGTGTATCAAAAGTGTATCTTATCGGTTGTAGAAACATGTACGTACGGACAGACGAATGTCTTTTGGGAAAACTCTGTGAAATTAAATATGGTTTACTATCTTTAGATTCAAATTCGCAAAGGTTATCCAAATTAATGTCCTGACTCGAAATAGTTCCATTTCCCTACTTGAACTGTTCGGCAAAGATGGCTAAGGAACTCCTTCAGAATTCAACACAGGTTTTGTGACCGACGCAGTATCAGAGTATTGTACATGCTTCTTAACCTGAAGTGTTTATGAGGAAGAAATAACAGTAGGTAGCGAAATGTTTGAACCACGCTGAAAATTTAATAGCATGACAAATACATTTTTTAATAATAATGCCAAAAAGCTAGATCATTTCGGTGTGAAACGTTAATTTTAATTTGTTGATAAATCTTTCAGAGACTTTTTCTTTTTTTTCCTGGAAATGTGACTTAACTTGGATTTTGGCTTGTCCTCGAGTTTCTTTTAAAAATTTCTTGGATCCAGCAGTAGAGACGTTGGTCCCAAAGGAGGAAAAAAATCATTCCAAAAAAAAACTTGTTCAGTCCAAAAACTTATAGTCCCAAAAAGACTTGTACCAAGAAGAAAATAAGCTTGCAAAAAAACCCTATAGAACGAGGGGAAGAAAAGAAATGTTCAATAAGCGACACAGGCGATATAGAAGTCAATTGTTTTGACTGAAGAGGCAAAGAGAGAGAATTGTTAACATGGGAAAGACATTTTATAGTAATACCTAGAAGAGAGGGAGATCTTGAGAAGGGATATCAAGCGAGTCTGAAATTAAAATATCCTGAGCAGAGGAATAATGAAAATACAGGTGGCACAGAAAAAAAACGAAACAGGTGGTGAAAAAAACTGCCAGACACGCTAAAAAATATTTCCTAAGACTGAGTGAGGTCGAAGTTGGAAAATAATAAATGTGAGAGAGCAGCGTCTTGGGGCTAAATAAATAAATACTTTTTTTAATGTTAATAATTATGTATAATTCGCGAAAAAAGTTTTTGTTTTAACATACCGGGTGGCCGCGAGTCAATGTACGCCTCCAATATTTTGGTTGTTTCTGAATTTAAAAATTAGATTTTTGGCACACGTCAATAAGACAATAATGGGCTACTTTTAGACTAACAAGAATGAAAATATCACTTCCGGTTAAATGGGAAGTGACAAAAATGTTTTGGTCTTAAATGGAATGACTATATTTTTTTTGATGGTTTCTCATTAAGCATGAATTTGTAAGTGCAACAGTTTTTTTAGATTTAAAGATTTCCAAAAGTGAGATACAAACAATTTTTTAATTTATTCAAAATGGCCGCGTCAGATGAATGCGATGTAAGAAAATTAGACAGTTTCATCAAAAACCATTCGATAGGGTCGCTACGAAAATGAAAATTAAATTTCGTTTTTTCAAAAAGAAACCTAAAAATACTTCAAACAATTATTTTCTTCTCTACAGACAACTGTACAACCATAACCTTACTAATAATTTCCACAGCCTACTTACTAATTTTATTACATCGCATTCATCTAAAGAGATCATTTAGATAAATTAAAAAATTGTTCGTATCCCACTTATTTTTTGGACATATTTAAATTTGAAAAAACTGTTGCACTTAGAAATGTATGATTAATGAGAAACCATCAAAAAAATATAGTCCTTCCATTTAATACAAAAAAGTTGATGTCACTTCCCATTTAACCGGAAGTAATATTTTCATTCCTGTTAGTCTAAAAATAGCCCATTATCGTCTAATTAACGCGTGCCAAAAACCTAATTTTTAAATTTAGAAACAACCAAAATATTTGGGGCGCACATTGACTCGTGGTCTCTTGGCATGTTAAAATATTTTTTTTCGCAAATTATACATAATTATTATTATTTAAAAAAAAGTATTTATTTATTTAGCCCCAAGACGATAGCGCTCTTTCTCACATTCATTATTTCCAGACTTCGACCTCACTCGATCTTAGGAAATATTTTTTAGCATGTCTGGCAGTTTTTCCACTACCGAAATGATCTGGATTTGTGGCATTATTATTGAAAAAATGTAGCAGACATGCTATTAAATTTCAGCGTATTTGTTTTGTTTTTTAAAAAAATATCATTGGGGTGGTCTGGTTCCATGTCCCAACACTCAAATAATCTGCGATTATTATTGATAATAAAGTATAATTTGCGTTATTTGACGCTGGGTCAATTATATTTTTTAACACAAATATTTTACCTTACTTTTAGCTTCCGCAGTACCTGTTTAACCTAAATATGCCAGCCAGACTCACCATTCCCTTTACAACTAATATAAACGGCACTTTTGAGCTATATAGCTAGTTGGGTCGATTCTTTCCAAAAGATCGATCTTCTGAATCAATTCAGATCGTTAGGTATTTTATCGATGCACTTAAATATCGAATCCAAAAAATCAATTTTCTTAAAAATCGATTTTATAATTTAATATTTATACAAACAATTTTATTTTAGTCAAAAAAACAAAAATACTTAACACTTGGTAGTTTTTTATTATTTCAGTGTGACCTTTAAGGAAATCATTTATTTACAATTACAACTGTAATATACTGTTTTGGAAACCCTTGTTTTCTAAAGAATTTCCATTTCTTATCATGCGTAGCTTTCCTTTGGGGTGGGTTCCCAATACTAAAAATTTTATAAAATTAAAATAAATATAATTATAATTATTTCTTTCCGGCGGCGGCTTCCATTTATTCCATTTTTTAATCTTCCATATTTTTTTTTATTTTAAGTTAAATCTTCTATCTGAATTCTGTCCCATTTTTACTTGTTTCTTACTGCTATCTATCTGTTTTTATTTACTGTTTATCTTCTTATTAAGCTTCCAATGTTATAATTAAAAAAAAAAAATATAAATAATCTCACCTTATATGTGAAATTCTATTTTTTATAAAAAGTTATTTTGACAATTAAAATCTTATTTATTTTCATCTCATTTTTTTTAGCTGATTTCTGCCTACTTGAATTTTTTAACAATTTTCTAAACTTCTTACACCACTTACCAAATATAAGACACATCCACATGACAAGGAACATTCTCTTTCCCATCACAGTGACATTTGCAAATCAAATGCTTAAGCCCTCTCTTTATTAATTTACAATTTAGGACCCAATAATAGTAAGGGAAAGGGAAAGGTTAAAAAAATGAAGATTATTGATTTTGGTTAAAAAATATTTTAAATTGTCAAAGAATTTTTATGAATATTGAGGGAAGGAATTTTGTAATGGATATTTGTTAGATCGTATTAAGTATGTGATTTGTTAAAATGATGGAATTAAAAAGTCTATAAAAAATTAAACAATATTATTTATTATAAAAGAATAAAGAATCAAGGATGTAAGGAATAAAAAATAAAGAAGTTCCTGCGAAGTTTTAAGGAGATTAACCAATTTTGAAAAGGAACAGGGAGCAAAAGTGAAATGCGGAGATAAAAGAAATATATCAAGAGAGCTGAAGAGATAGCAGAAAGAAGAAAGAAATTAAAAAGAGAATTATTATTTGTTATTTTTTTTATATTATATTTTTCATTTTTTTTAAGGCTCCTGAACCCAACCCATTTAAGAATCGCTCTATAGGTTAGGAAAGGGAATTTACTATTCAACAGAAAATTCTATTTCAATACATAAAGAGAAAAGGTTATAGATTGCCTATTTCTGTCTAAATACTAAATGTGATGTCGCAGTAAAAATATAATTTGGGAACATCCGATCTTTGTTGAACGATTTTATAATAAGAGAATCGATACACCAATTAATCGCTTATGAAAAGATGGATTTAAAAGATCGAGAACCTCGGGTATAAAGAATCGATCTTATAAATAATCGATTTATATCGAACATCCCTAGTTGGGTCAAATCCGTGGTCTAAAGGTGTCGCCAGCTCTAGGACTATCAGCTTTAAATTGAAACCGCAACAGAGGTTAGGTAGAAAACAATTTTTTTTTATATTATTTAGGGAGAAGATAAAATCAGATCCTCCCAAGTTATAAATAAAATCTGAATTGAAAACTATTCTTTGGAATTTCTGAAAATAACCAATTTTAAAATATGTACATAAATCTTAAAGCATTTATATTACGTATCTGTGCACTACGAGTAATCCAGCGATTATCCAATAAAAATGCATCAAGTGTGTGAGATATCGACGGTCACGGCGAAACCGTACCTAAAGGCGAATTCAAGTTCGCGCGACACACTCCACGTATGACCTTATTTCAGAGTTTGCAGTCGGTATTTATCATGAAACCTGCTCTTACTTTTTATCTCTTTTAATATAAATATCCAATAAATTATATCAAAACCAGTCTTATATAAAATTTTTTTAATATTTTTTTATTAAAGATATTTGTTGATGATAATGAAAAATTGCATAATAACAAATAAACAAAATAATTACACAAGTATCCTCTCACGCTCAATAATTTACATTTACAAGTACAAAAAATAGAAATTCATTCTGAAAGAGACACAGACAAGAATCTTGTAGGTTTAACCTTGATCGTCGAATGCTTCATTATAAATCTTTCTTAATAGTAAGTTTTTTTTCTAATAGAATTTAAATTAGATAGCGAAATTTGAAAACTATAAATCTTGGCATGTCTATGTGCTAGCCATATAATTATATATAAAAAAATATAACAGTTTGTTGTGTCTGAACAATGGTAATTAATTCTATTTTAGTATTTACATTATTGGTCCATATAATTATTATTAACTTAAGTTTGATAATTGTTTTGTTTAAACCAAAATAAATTTGGTCATAATTACTTCATTATGTTTGAAATCTAATTTCGTCATCGCATACCAAAAATAGTTTTCCCTGACTTCTTTATCGTTGTATCTAAACTATAATGCTAATTCATTCAAATTTAGAATATCACAATACGTTGAATAATTTCTTAATCTGAACACACAATAACAAAAAAGAGGTATTTTTCTTTCTCCTAAACTTTCATTCTCTTTTTTATGTTTGTTTATTGTTGGCTCTAAACCAGAAAACTAACATTCATTTATTTGTAGTATTAATCACAATACGTTATAATTTTTATTAGTTTGTTTATTGTTGTGATAAACCAGAATACTATACCAGGAGTGTTGCTTTTTATGTATTGAGAATAGAAAGAACAAACAAATTAATTTGATAAAAATATTTTTATTGATTTTCAAAATAATACACTTTTGCATGCGATTGAACCACTCTTGGGGTGGATTGTATGGATTAAGGGTTAATCCTCGGTTTATTGGAACCTTAGGTCATAGTAGAACCTATTTCAGCGAAAATTTTGTTGTATGGATGATATCTGACAATGGTTTATAAGAACTTGAATCAATTACAATTGGCTGCACTGGTTCCTATATTCATGCCTAAGTTCCCTCAATGTTTGCAACCCAGAAAAAGGTCTACCAACGGGGAAGGATTATTTTTGGTAAAATCTACTTCAATATTTTCGCAATGATAAAATATGTGTACAAAATTCTATTGAGCTTTCCAGAATATATCGTTAGCGAAATATAATGATTTTAATAAAATCTTACTTCTGATTGGTTGAAATTTCGTTGTCAAATGTCATTCGTCATAGAGTAAGTATAACAGAGCGACATGTTTCATTTTCAGATTATAGAATATTCAAACTACTCGCCAAATTCAGTTTAGTTCCACCGTTCCACCAATCCTCCAAGGCTATAGGTAGTCGCTGAAAATTTTTTAATGCTAAGGGGGGTTTTTTGTACTAGGATTGTCATATGGGGAATAAAAATTGGGGAGAATCTTTGTGGAACATGAAATTTAAGACTAAAATAGATTAATAGGAAGATTAACTAAATTTTAAGGAAGAAACAATTAAATTCTCCAATATAGGGAGTGTTTTAGCCTCCCTTAGTGCTACTTAAATTAATTGTGTACCTTCCGCACCGAACCTTTTTAGATTAAGTGTTTGGCACATGGTTGTCATTACTCTATTAGTCCCAGGGTGGACTATTTATAATTCTTGGTTCTTTCTGGATCAGATGCCACAAGGATCCTATCCTTTTTAGGATTATTTTATCTTTTCTTACGATTTCCTCGTGAAAATTTAATTAATCCTCGTATTAATCGATTTGTCTTAAATTTCATGTTCTCAGCCATGGTTCCCCCATTTTTATTCCGCATGACACTCCTTTCCTAGTACAAAAAACCGCCCTTAGCATTAAACCACCTCCTCGATCAACAATGTACAATTGTTCAATTAATGAAATATAATCAACTGTATTATGGCCTGAAGATGGCTTGTAAGTCGAAACTATTGCCGTTACCTAATTTTGTTTAATTATATTTATGTGTTACATGACTTTGAGTTATATTTCATTTATTAATGTAGATATTCCCTGTAATTATATGTGATAGTTTTAGAGATAATAGCACAGTTCTCATAATTTATGAAAATAATTCATTTAATTTCACTAATCAAGGTGGCTGAGCATTGGTTGTCGTTTAAGCAAATTTTTTTTTCATAGTCCCCATTTTTACCTCTCGCCCTTTAGATAAGAGAGGTATAGGAATCATGCTAAAAATTGGGTAGTGAGTTTTCAATGGATAAACACGTTTTAGGGTCCCTAGAATACGATTTTAATATTTTCGCGATGATGTCTGTGTGTGTGTGTTAGTGTGTGTGTGTGTTAGTGTGTGTGTTTGGATGGATGTTGTAGTAACGATAACTCAAAAACCACTGAATTAAAAAATTTGAAATTTTGCATACAGGATTCTGATACCCTAGATTAGATCTGATTAGATTTTGGTGCCAATCGGACAACCGGAAGTGGCAGTTGCTATGGGTGATGACGCTATTACTATACAAAACGGCAATAAAGTTTTACACATTTATTTTGTATACACTATAGTTTATTTTCGTATCATTAAATTTTTCAAAAGTTTTGCCATTGTTGCCAGATTTACAAAAAAGTAATTTTTTTTCATACTTTTTTGTGCTAACCTGTAAATTTTTGATTCAAAAATGGCGAGAGGTTATGTGTTGGCCACATCAGATTTTTAAAAATTGATTAAAACAATAAAAATTCACTTAGATGGCCATGATATCAAATCTAGATTGCTGAGTCAAAATCAAATTTTTGAAGTATGTTACGTGTGTTTTACTATATTTTGTTGATGCATGTTTTATTTTAGGGGATGCATAAACTTTTAAGAAGAATAACTTTTTGTCGAAAAACCCTTAATAAATAAGTTTCCCATATGGTGCATACTTTGGGGATGACACTGTATAACTAAAAAAATCTTTCAACTTTCATTTTCTTCAAAAACAAACTCTAATAAATTATGAAATAATGCAAATTTTTAAGTAACTTTACCCTTTATTTTTATAAAAGCACGTATTCAATGCAAAACGTAAATAGCATTAGTTCTTTTGCTGTGAAGTTTTGAAACTTATATAAACAAACTCATTATAAGCAGTGTGTCTCGGTGCAGGTCCATTAAAAAAAGAACAAATACACGTATTATTAAGAGCATACAAATATGTATAATGTATGTGAGCAGTGACGTAGGTATCCGTTTATTTAAAATGAGTAACAAAAAAAATAAAGTTTAAAAAGTTGTTGGGTTCTTAAAAAAATCGGTTGTGTCGCCCCAAAACTTTCCCGACGAGTATCCACGAATACTTTATCAGATATTTAATGTTGAAGTTTTGACATTTTTTAATTTTTGACAGGTGACAGTTGGAGAAATAATTTTGACTAATCTGAATAGAGTTTTTCAAGGGCTTTCAAACGACATATTGCATGTTCAATTCCGTGACATATTGCATCTGTCATTTTTTGATAGTGGTATTTCCGTTTGACAGATGTCGTACAAAAACTAATTGATTCTTCCGACAGATAGCCCAAACCCATATAACAAATTTCAGCTCAATCGGATTAATACTTCTTCAGATATTTAATGCTGAAGTTTCAAATTTTGACATTTTTTTATTTCTGACAGGTGACAGTTGGAGAAATAATTTGAACTGTTCTGAATAGAGTTTTTCTAGGGCTTTCAAATGACATATAGCATGTCCAATTCCGTGACAATTTGCATCTGTCATTTTTTGATAGTGGTACTTGCGTTTGACATATGTCGTACAAAAACTAATGGGTTCTTCCGACGGGTAACCCAAACACATATACCAAATTTCAGCTCAATCGGATTAAAGGTGTGGCCTCTATCGTGGAAGAATACACACACACAGACCGACAGACAGACTTCCATCTGGAAATGGTCTTAATCGTCTCAGGGACCCGAAAATGGATATTTCTGTTTTTATCTCGAATTTTTTTTTAGCTCGTTCACAATACTTTCCCTTCTAGGAGGTGGGTCGGGAAAGTAAAAATTAATTTAAATCGTACTGTGAATTCTATGAAGAAATTTGGTAGCGTTGGTTAAAAATTCCAGATATTTAATTCGACTTCTCTCTTAGAAATAGATATTTTATTATCCACCAACGTAAATATCAGATCTTTTATTTTGATTTGCGATATTTTTATCAACATAAACTAATAATCTCTTTCGTGTATTGGTATGGACTGGTAAGTGAGTAGATATAATAGTCCCATGGAGGGTTAAACGTGGGTATAAGTAAATGGACAACAATAGTTCTAACCCCTTAACAGCAAAATCTACTTGTAAATCTCCATAACAAAATCCAATATTAAAAATAGCGAAATTTGTACACATCAAGGTCACTCATCATCGCTTTTATCAGATTAGAGATAACGTCGGCTATGGTCTTCAGATACTTCACTTCCATCTGGTTCGACAGCAGACGTAGCTGACAGAGCTGAAGACTAAACCAGACGTAGTTAAAGTATCTGGAAGATCGAACCAGGTGGAGCTGAAGTACATGAAGACTAGAGCTGACGTTATCTCTAATCTGATAAGAGCGACCTTAACGCGGACAAATTCCACTTGGATTATCTTCACATGTAGATTTTGCTGATAAGGGGCTAGAACTCTTGTTGCACATAAACTGGTATAAATTAAAAAAATTTACTTACAAAGCTTATAATATAAAGAAATCAAGTAAAACAATTTATAATACAAGTAAATTTAAAGCATGTGTAAATTTAATGTATTTAAGTAGCAATTATAAAAAGTGACATCACCAAGACAGGTATAAGTAAGTATAATAAATTATAGTTTAGTGTATATTTTAATTTATGGATGTAGGTATGTTGTAAATTTATTTTTATGTATTTTTCAAATAAGATAATTAAATTGTATATAAGATATATAGGCTGATCCATTTAAGAGGTATTAACATCGGTTTACTAACGGTCATTAGGAGCTTAAAAATTAGACAAAGATTTATAATCCAAAATGGGCACAGGTAAATTGCACACAAAATTTGTTAAATTAAAGGGACCGTAATTCCATAGGTAAATTACACATTAAGCTGAAGAGGTAGAGTGTTCAGGTACCCATACTCAAAATAATAAATAAAGAATTGATACTGAATTTAAATTATTTTAAGTTGACAGTTGATACTAAAAGATGCTTTTCTGTGGTGTACTTTTTGTAAAATTTTGTTAATAATGGAAGCAAAATTATTAGAAAGCAACTGTTTCGCTTACACGAAGCTTGAATTAGGAAAATACAAATTGGCCATTGATTAAAATGCTGTTTTATCCTATTTAGCACCCGAAGAAGGAGGTGATTGTTTTGTTTATGATTTATAAAACCTGACTTTGAACTTTGCGATTACCAACTAGAAACCTAGAATAAAGTATTATTGCTATGATTAACTTTAATAAGGTATTACATGTTATGAGTTAAATGTGTTTTAGATAATTTTGTCCCTATTTGGCCTTAACGTCTCTCCGTCCTTTTTAACTATGCAATGTGTATTAAAATATTATTCTTTGCTTCTCAGGAGTGTTTTTTGAATGCGTAATACCGAGCCGTATATGGACATACGACTTGCTCGAGATTTTATGTAGTTTACAATCAACGTTGCCATGTTATTATAACATAATATGTGACTTTTGTTTTGTTCTCTTAATGTGGGTTTTAACGTGACGACCTTTTGGTGGGTGTATATATTTTTTAAATTAAATAAATGGAAATCTGATACACATCATTTATTTAGTTAGTTTAATTTCTAAAAGATAATATATTGATATAACCGAGATTTTTAAATAGTACAAGTATGAATTATTTTCATTAATTTGTATCATAACTGATTTAATCCTATTGAACTGACCAAAGACATACTGTCAGTAGATACTAGATAGAATAAAGATTCAGTTAGTAAACGCAATGACGTTTAGAATAAAAATGTACTAATTTATTTTTTTTTAGAATTGTCAGAATATTAAATGAGAACTTTCTATGGGTATACTTGCCACCCCCTGAAAATATCTGACATGCTCGATTATTTTTTTTTCTTTCTATTTTCAACCCTTTCGTACAGCCACCCCCATCGTGCAAACCGTCAAATTAAGCAACCTCCATTATTGAAGATACGTTGGGCATACATAATATAAATGTCTGATGCGCTCGGATATTTCCATGTAATGGTTTTTTTACATTTACTTTACCGACCCACCTCGTAGAAGGGAAAGTATTGTGAACGAGCTAAAAAAAAATTTCGAGATAAAAACGGAAATACCAATTTTCGGGTGCCCTGAGACGATTACGACCATTTCCAGATGGAAGTCTGTCTGTCGGTCTGTGTGTGTGTGTATGTGTGTGTGTATTCTTCCACGAAAGAGGCCACACGTTTAATCCGATTGAGCTAAAATTTGGTATAGGGGTTTGGGTTACCCGTCGGAAGAACCCATTAGTTTTTGTACGACATCTGTCAAACGGAAGTACCACTATCAAAAAATGACAGATGCAATATGTCACGGAATTGGACATGCGATATGTCATTTGAAAGCCCTAGAAAAACTCTATTCAGAACAGTCAAAATTATTTCTCCAACTATCACCTGTCAAAAATAAAAAATGTCAAAAGTTGAAACTTTAACATTAAATATCGGAAAAAGTATTCGTAGATACTCGTCGGGAAAGTTTTGGGGCGACACAACCGATTTTTTTGAAATTCTATAGACGCTCCCCCCACCGTTATATAACATGTTTTCTTTTTATTATCTAAGCTTCGAAATCTACTCACGACGCTCGAGTAAATCCCCATTTATCATCGTGGCCTCCCCTACTATAAGTAGAGAGATATTGTAAGTTCACTTAATGACAGGCACTAATAGTGGCGGCGTTATTGGGGTATCCGTTCAACGCAACGCAATTCACCGCCACAACTATTCACCGCAACAGCAATTCACCGCCAAAATAAATCGACGTGTCCGAGGATTTTTTAAAACAATCGCTTATACCATAGTTATGAATTTTGTTCTGAACTTTATCGCAAAAACGAATTATCCAACTTTCTTCCTAATTACCAGATAAGTAAATCCCATTTTCATGTAGTTAGATTTCAATATAAAACTGGGATGGTATTTCAAATTTTCATTTCAAGTCACACCATCATACGGCCAGTACCTCTGTTAAAATTCCTCTCGAGTTCGTGATGTCAGAAAAAGGAAAGCGGAAGTTGCTCCTTGATGGACACTTCTTCTTTAAAGAAAAAGAAAGCGTTGATCAAATATTGTGGAAGTGCGAAAACTACCAGAAAACTAAGTGTAAAGTGAGGGTGAAAACAGTGAATGATTTTGTTACGGTTAGAGGGGAACACAGTCATGTCGGAGACGCAGCTGGAGTGGAAGCGGCTAAAATTTACGAGGCTATTAAAAAAACTGGCAAAACAACCACCAATGCCCTTCAGGCTATAATTACCGACGCAACAATCCAATGCAATCAAGCAACAGCCCCCAAACTTCCAACTTTAGACGTGATGAAGAGAATGATCCGCCATATCCGTCAGCAGAAAAGGGCTGGTCCAGCTCTGCCCAATCATCGCCAAGAGATCGAATTTCCAGAAGATAGGATGGTGGTATTTTCTACCCGCAGAAATATGCAGGTGCTCGCAGGCAGTAATCATTGGTATGCAGATGGTACCTTTAAAACGGTACCACTGTTATTCCTTCAATTATATACCATACATGGGTTAAAAGAAAACGCAGCGGTAACTTTGGTTTACGCTCTGTTGCCCGACAAATCAGAAGCGACATATACACGCCTTCTTCGAGCTATAAAGAATTTGGAGCCTTTATTATCACCAAGGAATGTTACTACCGATTACGTGAAAGCTATGAACAATGCGTTCAGGACAGAATTTCCGAATGCTAGGCTAAAGGGGTGCTTTTCCACTTCATCCAGTGCATTTTCCGGAACATTCAAAATCACTGCATATGCGAATGTTGTCAGCAATTGCGTTTGTTCCACCAGCATCGGTAGTTCATGTGTTGACAATGACGTTTTCCCTTCAGAGGCCCAAGAAGTTATCGACTATTTCGAGGATACGTGGATTGGACGCCCCAATAGGAGACAGCGCCGACCACTACAATACCCTATTGAAATGTGGAGTGTTTATGAGACAATCTTGGAAGATTTACCTAAAACAAAGAACTCTGTGGAAGGTTGGCATCGAGGATTCCAAGAGCAGATCGGGGGGCGATGCATTATATTTGGAAGTTCATTGATTGTGTCAAAAAAGAACAAAACCTGAATGAAGTCCGGATAGAACAATATTTAAGCGGAGTCGAACCCCAACCGTCGATGTATAATATAATAAGTATAATATAAGTATGATAAATGTTTTAATGTTGTTGCGGTGTTAAGTAATTCTTTAATTTTAAGAATAAAATAGAATAAATAAAAGTGGTTATTTTTTGTTGCGGTGAATTGTTGTGGCGGTGAATTGTCGTGGCGGTGAATTGCTTGACGGTGAACTGTCGGCGGTGAATTGCTGTCGGTGAATTGTTGGCGGTGAATTTTCCTAGACCCGTTATTGGTACACTAAAAAAACACATTCTGCAAACCTGAATAGTTTTGATATCTGGATGCTCGATGACATTATTTGTAACTTCATTTAAAATATATGCCTAAAGAAATTATTTAGGAAATTCTAGATGGATATGGAATAAGACGTGGAAATTGGTATTTTAGCAGAATTATAAATTAAGAAATGGGGTTTTTAATCTTAGAAAATATGCTAGTGAAGATGATCGAAAGTATAATTTCCAGATGTACTATCCTCTAAAATATTCTACTTGGTAGCTTTGGATTGCAGCATTATCTCTTGCTTGGCGACCTAATAAGCATATTTGCTTTTCTTTCGAGGCTTGTGATTTCTTTTTAATACAAATTTGTGATTCGCCACACAATGTATGTACTACCTTCTGCAAAAGAGCATTTTGTTTAGTGCTATAGTAGTTTTATAAAATATTTAGCGTTGTATAGGTACTTACTGAATCTTATGCTTCTTCTTGATTGAACCATGCTTGTAGCAACAGCTGCAGGTGATTTTTTAAAGTTTTCACTAAAAATTTCAATGTTTTGTTTTTTTAATATGTTTTCTTGTATTATGTTCCAATTGTCTGCATTCTCTATTAGATTTTGATCCAAAAATTCTTTCAATAATGTTATATTATCTTGGTATGAATATCGTAACCGTTTATTAGCAGTTCTTTGAAACCAGATTCACTGCAGCCTCGTGGGCTCATTGCGTTAAAAATTTCAATGTAAATATTTAAATCAAATGGAATTACATTAATCTAACCTATATTTTTTGAATGGTATTTCTATATAAATATAGACGAGCGCTTTCGAAAACCAATAAGGTCGCCAGTATTAACGGCCCTAAACATCCACAAATAAAGGCCGCCACTATCTCTAATAAAGTTGGCAGCACAACTTAGCCTTCTGCGCATGCTTAGATGTCAAAATCAGGTCGCACTATTAGTGCCTACCATTAAGTGAACTTGCATACCTCTCTAATATCTACTAACAGTAATATATAATATAAGCGGCAAAGTCCTGACTGATTGACTGACTGACTGACATAGAATCAACGCACAGCAAAATCTACTTAACCCAGAGACTTGAAATTTGGAGAATATATTCTGTTCATAATATAGACACCCACTAATTAAGGATTTTGCGAAATTTTAATTTTAAGGGGTAGAAAAGGGCGAAAAACAGTGGTTTTCATGGAATAACAATATCTATATATACGACGGTATATAGGTTTATTTTTTTAATAAAAAAATTGGAAAAGGGGAAAAATGGAGAATAATAAGATAAAATAGGGGCAAAATAAGAAAAAATAGGGACTATAAGACACAAATAGGGAAAAATAAGAGAATAATAAGACAAAATAGGGGCAAAATAAGAAAAAATAGGGGCTCAAATTTAATATTGTTCTTCGTTGGACAAAACTAATTCAGTAAATTCGATCAGAGCTTTCGTTCAAAAGATAGTGTTTATATCCAGACAGACATCCAGACGTCTGGACAGGTTTTTTTTTGTATCTTCAGACTCAGGAAACTCGCAAACGTCGAGAAAAGTGATAAAAAGTGGGGGTTAGAAATTTTTTTGCGCATCACGAAACTAATGGTGAGGCTTTTGGGCTTCAGTAAAATGGGATAATTAGAAAAAGCATGGGAAAATTGAGAAAAAGGGAAAATGGGGAGAAATGGGGAAAATATGGAAAAATGGATAAAACAGAAAAAATGAGGGAAAATGGGAAAAATTGAGGAAAAAATTGGGAAATTAGGGAAAAATACGAAAAATTGGGACTATAAGACACAAATATAATTTATGAAAAACAAGAAAAAAAGTAGAAAAAAAACTGGGAAAAAAGAAGTGGAAAGAGTGGAATAAAAAAATAGGGGAAAATGGAAAACAATAGGGAACGTAGTGTAGAATAAGTTTTAAGTGAAAAGAGAAAGCTATATTTTCGTTTTTTTTAATTGACAGGTTAGATTTAGATAGTCAGGCCTTTTTTTAGTAAAATAAATATTAATAGTGTTATATTTTCGTCTTTTTTTAATACACAGGTTAGATTTAGATAGACAAAGACTTCTTTTAATAAAATAGATTAAAATACACAGGTTAGATTTAGATAGTAGATGTTGCTAGTTTATTATCGAAATGTTCGTAGAATACGGTTTATTGAAAACGGTAACACTGCAAATAATCCTTTCTGTGTTTCCCCTTTGTGTTGATTGTTGTGTTAAGTTAGTTCTGATTTTCATTTAATATTATGCCAAAACCAATGCATTCTGTTTGGCAGTATTTTGACTGTATTTTAATACACCAAAAAATATGCTCAGTGATTTTTGTTTATTTTTAATTATTTTTGTTTTTTAATTCGAATTTGAGTTAGAATAAACGGTTTTGTTGTTAAGAATATAGGTTTTTGTTAATGTGTTTGTGTTAAAATTTAGTTTGTGCAAGAAACAATACTGTTTTTTAATTAAATAATTAAATTAAAAAAATGATATATATCGGATATATATCCGATATATATCAGATATAAATCATGTGATATGATATTTATATAAATATCATGATATTTTCGAACCCTGCTTAAATGTAAGAACACTCGTTTTTAATTTCATGTGCATTTTATATTGCCTACAAAGTTGTTGAAAAAAGTCTGTAATGTAAGATTAGTTAAAGTCTTGAATTTATGGCTATTTTTCATAACTTATTTTAACTATTTTAAAGTTAAATTCGCCATCTATCTTAGGTTGATGGGTACCAAGGGACAAAGTCACTTATTAGAGTTCATATAAGGATGAAACATATATGGTCAGAGTGCATACTTTCAAAAACTTACTCTCTCAATTTTTGCTTGGTCAATCGCTGTTAGAGAAGGATTTTATCCCAATAAGTGACTGTGTCCGTACGTCCGTACGATAGATGGTGTTACTATCTAGTGCCGGATACTGAGATAATGTAGACAAGTCAAAAGTTGACTTTGTCGATCAGCATAGTCTAGATGTGCCTTTAGTATCCATCGATAGTTGATTAAACGGTCTATTGATTGTTCGGTCTACTGGTAGGGAAAATTCAGCGAAAAAAGTGTTCGGTCTATTGGTTTTCGGTCTACTGAAAATATACTAAATTATTTAAAAAAAAAACGATTTTTGGCATTTATAAAAACTATTATCTTAAACACAGAAAACGTTGTAAAATTACTATTTGATTATTTAATTTTATAAATACAAATTATTTTTGGAAATTTTATTTTAAAATAAAAATAGACTCACTATTCCCTCGTAACTACAATTTGGTCTTTTAAAACCTTTCGCGTGGGCGTATAAACAGCGACAAATTACCTGTTTATCTAACAATCTCGGTACAATACCTCACAAATCTTTAGATTTACCAATAAATTAGGAGATCTAGTAACACTGTCTTAATAATTTACTCGCGATCAGTCGCATGGGAGAGTCAAACAACAAGTTGGAAACGGCAATTAGTTGTAACTAAAAGTAGGTGTACCATAAATATTCTCAAAATTAATAAGTACCTTATATAAGATTTATTTTATTGCTGGTGCTTTTGTGGACAACCAGATGGTCATCTCTTAAGTAAATATACAAGGTGAGCAACACGAAGTGGATAATTTCTAAATTAATCTAGATTTGTATTTTTTCAACTTGAATCAATCATTTCGTTTTTAATTATTTTTTAGCAAATTTTAGCAATAATTTTCTTTTTACATTTCCATACAACAATTTTCTCTAGTAATGAGGTTTTAATCTACATTAAGATCCTAAGATAAAAAGAAAATATTTGCCTGATTTAAAAGTGTGGACATGGCTCAATCAGCAATTTGCCATTAGCGACAACTTAACACGAAAATAATAAAACTTTGATCTTGATAGCCAATTCGTTTGGGACGCTAAAACAAGCTAAAAAATACCGCCGCAGAAAATTATTTAACCGAGTTTAATTTGTTCGAGTTATGCTTATTTATTTTATGTTTAAATTCAAGAGAAAAATTTTATAGAAAAGACGTAATTTTCCTTCTCAGGAAAGGATTAAGGGCGATTTTTCTGTAAAATGAGAGAAAACATTGAATTTTATAACCCTGTTTAGAGTGTAAACAATCTTTGTAACCTTCAGATATAAAAAATTATCTATGTTCTTATCAAAACCAACAATATTAACGCATATTTCATGTAAACTACAACCAGACGCCGATATTTATTTAATAAAGATGCTCATTTTCATAAAACTCGATTTTTCTCATTTTGGAAAAAAGATTAATCAACATTAAAAAACATTTTACATAAAATTCTTTTTATATAACAATGATATATTTAAAAGGAGATGAGAAATTGGCTTAAGCTTCGTCTTGTGTTTTAAATAGCCTTGAGGAGAAAATAGGAGTTTCATATTTCAGAACGTATCCCGTAACACTTGTATTTTTCTTTCCAAATTAAGGAAATAAAGGTACAAATTATGAAAGTTTCATATAATTATAAACTATAAGGGGAATTAGTAAAATTACTGAATAGTAAATTAGAGATTTCTGATACATATTCCTACTTTATATAGGTTATAACCATTTGATAAGATAACAGTTTCCTTCAAATTTAAAATTAAAATTGAGTAGGACATGCATCTACCAAAATTCAAAAAAATGTATTTAATTTGTTGAGGGACAGGAAGTTATACAAAACAGAAGAACACTTTATAAATAAAGACATAAAATTAATGTAATGAAAAGATCAAAGAAAGTCAATTCGTAGGGGACAGAAAATCAAAATTGGAAAGGTGGAATATTTCAAGGAATATGATCTAGAAGAAGGGCCACAAGGTATAGAACCGAACCAAAGGATAGAAACGCCTACTGAGCAAGAAGTGAGATAGATAATAATAAACATGATAAATAATAAAAGTGTAAGGAGTAATTGTACACCAGCAGCTGAACTGTGTGTAAGAAAATTTCTTTCTTTGGAAAAAAATGTATAGAACAGCGATTGTATAAAACCATTCCGGAAGTTTCGAAAATAAAAAACGAATGCGACTTTATGTCAATGACGCTAGAAATACCTTGGTAGGTCTTTCCGCGTCAGATTTTCGTAAACTATATTAATTGAGAAAAATCTAATTTCGACCATTTAAGTTTCTTGCTGCTACAGCTACATTATATCTAGAGGATAACCACTAAGCCACTAATTTCTATCTCCTTGGTTATAATTTTCTAACATAAGCCTTCTTAACGCAGAGTTTCTCCAAAGAAATACATCGTGTGTTGCTCCACCATAGTTTGTATTCACACTGCGAATATACAATTTAGAATCACATACATTTTTTGAGTAAAAATCTTTTCTATTATAATATACATGTTCATCTTCGAAAGGGCGAGCAATTGCAACGTGGGTTCCATCCACAGTCTAATACGAAAACCAAAACTTGCCATGAAATCTGTTTTCACTCTATCTTTATCCATCACAGTTCTTGGAAACTTTATCCAAAGTGGTGGATGCTGTATATATTTACGATAACAAAACAAACCTCGGATATGATTTCTATACTTTGTTGATAGGAACCATGTGCAAAAACCTCAGGGCCGATGAAATATCAGTAATATTGATGTTTTTGAATTCCTCTGCCCCTGACTCATAAATGGAGTTATAGCATATACTAGGTCCAGGAACAAATCCTTATTTAATCGATATAATTTCAGAAACTCTTCGTTGGGCAATTTTAGTATATTATTATTGACAGGATCGAACAGAAATTTCTTTCCTATTCATTTTCCAGTCATTTTTATTTAGAAATATTTACATACTCTGTCTGCAGGTACGCAGGGGAGATTGCACAAATAATCAAACTAGTGAAAACACTCTGGGAGTGATACCATAATATGTATAGGGGACAGAAAAGCAAAACTGGAAAAGTGGGAGGAACACTTCAAAGAACTACTCAACGAAGGAGTGGCTTTAGATGATGAACATCATCTAGAGGAAGAGTTACAAAGTATGGGCGAGAACCAAAGAGGTATAAATACCCTCAGAGCAAGAAGTGAGAGATGCAATTATAAACATGAAAAACAATAAAAGTACAGTGAGTAATGGTATAACAACTGAATTTATCAGATACAGAGGGGAGATCTTGATTGCATAAATAGTCAAACTAGTGAAAATAATCTGGAAGCAGGAGGAAATGCCAAAAGGTTGGGGAGATGCCATATATAAAAAAGGTGACAAAGCTAAATCTGGAAATTATAAAAGCATTTCTCTGCTAGATGTGGTATATAAAGTACTTGCCAGAATTATACTAAGTACACTTGTTGGAATTCTAAAGGAACAAGTGGGCGAATTCCAAGGATACTTCAAAAAAAAGGCAGATCCACCATAGGTGTTAAAAGCGATCCAAAGTAATTCTCATGAACAACTGTTAAACCTAAAAATGTTATTTATCGATTTTAAGCAAGCTTACGATTTCAGTGCACTCGGAAAAAATGATAATAAAAATCGGAAATTCTAGTAAGATGTTGAACTTTCTAATACGTTTGAAGTAAACAAAGGGCTTAAGCAAGGTGAACCACTATCTAGGATAGTGTTCAATTTGCTACTTGGAAAAATATTTAGAAACGGTATCAGAACGCAAGAATTGATCTACAATAAACAAAGGCCAAGTTCTCATACGCTGATGACGTATGAGCTACTAAGAATTGTTAAATTATTCGAGAAAAAGTAAAAACGTATGGTTTACACATTTACGAGAATACTTAGAAATGGAAGAAAATGCAGGAAGGGATTTAAGAGAATTTAAGATTGAAACACATGACGAAGACAAGAAGTACTGTTTTGAAAAAGTAAAAAGTTTTGAATATCTGGGAGTAAGAGTTACCAGTAAAGGAGAGGAAGAAAGAGAAAGAAATTCATAAATTCATATTTTTTAAACAAATTTTTAAAGCTTTCATTTTAAATACTGACATAGACCAAAGTTTTAATGTTATTAATGGTAGTAATATGTTACGTTTTTTTTCTGTGCTACCCTGTATTTTCATTATTCCTTTACTCAGTATATCTTAATTTTAGACTCGTTTGATATCCCTTCTTAATTTCCTCGGGTCGTATCCCTTCTCAAGATCTCACTCTCCTCTTGGTATTACTATAAAATGTCTTTCCCATGTTAACAATTCTCTCTCTTTGCCTCTTCAGTCAGAATAATTGACTTTTATATCGCTTATTGAAGTTTTATTTTCTTCCTCTCGTTATATAGGGGTTTTTTGGGATTGAACAACTTTTTGGAACGAGCAAGATTTTTTTCTCCTTCGAGACCGAACGTTTTTATTTGGAACAAGTAGTTTTTTCTTTTGGAACAAGTTTTTCCTTGGAACGTGCCGGATCCAGGAAATTTTAGAATCCTGATGGTCCTGAGCAGGAAATTTTTAGGTTTTCCTAATTTTTCTCCAATTTTCTCCCATTTTTCAAAGGATTTTTTTATCCTGATGATTTTGGGCCTGAAATTGTTTGATTTTTTCGATTGTTCCAAGAAAATTTTGTCCTGATGATCCTGAGCAGGGACTTTTTTGATTTTTTTCGATTTTTCCTAATTTTTCTGTAATTTTCTCCCATTTTTCAAAGGTTTTTTTATCCTGATAATTTTGTCCTGATGATCCTGAGCAGGAACTTTTTTGATTTTTTTCGATTTTTCCTAATTTTTCTGTAATCTTCTCACATTTTTCAAAGGTTTTTTTTTATCCTGATAATCCTGGGCCGGAAAATTCTTAATTTTTTCGATTTTCTTAAGGAATTTTTTTTCTGCTGGTCCTGAGCAGGAAATATTTTGATTTTTTTTCGAATTTATCTAATTTATCTCTAATTTTGTCAATAAACGCAATTTCTTCGTTGATTCTAAATGTTTTCACCTTATATATCTATCTCACTTCATAACGCGGACCTCTCGTTTCCACTCATCGATAAGTATATTTTGATTTGTTCGTTTAAAAAAGTCGTAACAATTATTTTCCTTGTACTTACGTACTAAACGTGGATCTGATAAATTTTTTCACTTTTTTCAAATCATTTCTTTTTGGAAACATTTATCAACATACATGTTTAACTTGTAATGGTTGTTTCATAGTGAAAATATTGATGTTTTCCGATCCTAAATTCTTGTTCTTTTTGACCCAATATATTTTAACTTAAGATAAATTCCAGATATATTGTTTTATATTTGTCTTGTAGTAACACAACTTAACTTAATAAGTAATCCTTCAGGGACACCTTGTATATCTAAATAAATTTTCAAATGATTAGGTTTTGTGAAAATGAGAGGTCGCTGAAAATGAGTCTTGTCCATTTGACAAGCGAGGGTTGTTTTATTTTTATATTTATAGCGGAGGACATTAAGCAAACGCTTTGGCTGAATAATTCCTTGGTACATTTAGCAGCCAACAAATAACGCTGCGGCAAGAAAGAGGGAGTATTTTTTATACGGAGACAATCCTCTAGACATCATAATTTCGACCTTTAAACGAGCTCCAAATTACGAGCGATTTTTTTCCGTAGATTTGCGTTTGGATTAAACGAGCAGAAGGAAAATTTAACGTATCTTAATTTATTTAATAAAATTATCATGAGTCTTCAGTGTTAATAAAACTGTTGATGAAATTTAAGACCTAAATTATATTAATACGACGGCGTCCAAAATTTAATAATTTTGTATTAAATTTCCTGAAATTGTGACTATCTTTTCCAGATATTGATTTTTTTAAATGAAAATTATTGTTACGATAATTTTCCATCCGTGGCTTGGGTCAACAATAATTAAAAATGTGACATTATTTAAATTTAATTTATTTACACTTTCCAACACGTTCTAGAAGAACAAATTTCAAAATTTTAAAACAATTTTTTTATTTGGATAAACTTTAATCATTGCAAGGTGAACAAAGGAACTTAATTTCGCTTACTCAGCAGAAGGGTTTTTTATTTTTGTGATTAGCTCGTGGATATTTTTGGACAGTCATATTCGGGACCCGATAAAGAGTATAGTGAGCAGAACAGATATTTGGAATTGACTTATGCAGCACTCTTTATCTTTTACGAGGGTTTTACTGTTTATTCTCCGGTTTCTCCAGTGTAACTTAATATAAATATTATGAAATATCGACTTAAGAAGTCTTAAAAAACATGCAGCAGTAAAAAAATATATATTAATAGAAGAATAATATTTATTCTCGAATGCAGATTTTTGGAAAAAAAACGTAGTTTTTTCTCATTTCCACAATGATGGTCATTTTAAGGTTTATAGATCACCACAGTCTAGATTTAATAAAAATTATATCGCATCCAATATTAGGTTTGGTAGGTTTTCAGTAAACGTTTTGATGTGGATGTCAAAAGAAGGAGTAGGGTCTACTAGAACATCTATGGGAGGCAAAATTCCAGCAAAAATTTGGAAATTTTGGACAATATCAGTTTCCCTAATAACAATTTTATTTCTCAGCAAGATAATTGCTCAGTGCATACCAACAATTGTGTAAGAAATTACTTTTCTAAAACTAATGTCTAGGTTCTGCCTTGGGCTACTCAAAGTCCCGACATGAACCCTATGGAAAATATTTGGGAAATAATGGTTAAGAAAATCCAGAACCAAAATGTTATTCCCTTCAATAAAAATCATTTATAGTCTCTCATTAAAGAAATCCAGGAAAACCCGACAGAAATTCAAAACCTTACTGTAAATTAAAAAAATTCAATCCCGCACGAATATCTTCTACTAAGATCGATTCACACAACTAAAAAATGAGTTTTGATATACAAGAGTTCTATCTTTATATCAGTGGTAGCTCGTGAACTTCTTAAGAGGAGGCTGGACATAAAACGTTTTTTTAAAAATATACTCTTTTCAGCCAATTAATTTAACCTTTTGAAATTTAATAATTTAATAATTTAATTTAATTCTTAAAATTTACCTAAAAAAATAATTTAATAAAGATAAAAATTAAAATAAAAACTAGCGGCGAAACTATGCGGAATTCGAAAAAAAAGTAACGACAAAATTTGTAGAAAATTTTATGTTCTATAATTTTGAATTCCTATAATTTTTATAAAAATCCATAATTTTGGCTCGAAATCTAAAAAGAGGTACAAGTCTATATATAGAAATATATTTCTTTAGCGCCCTCTAGCGGCAAAACTATTATTAATTCGAAAAAACAGTAAGGAATAAATATGTAGAAAATTTTATGTTCTACACTTTGATATCCCGTAATTTTTTATAAAAATGCATAATTTTAGCAATTTAAAAAAATATATGAAAAAAATTAACGTGATATTCTCTTGCCAAAAATTCTTTTTTGTTCATTTTTTGTTTTGATATTTTTATTGGATTTTTAATATTTTTTCTTTTTTTGGAATTGTTCATATTTTGTTTATTTCTTTATTAATTTATTAACTTTTTTTATATATTAATGAAATTCTATGGTCTTTAGTTTACGAAAAATCATCAATAATACTATCACAAAATGTATCATTTTATTTTTTCAATAGATATTAAACTAACATTGTATAAACGATTTTGGCCCATTGTATTTCGCATTAAGTTTTAATTCGTTTGAGAGTAGAATAAAGGCAGGCGGTTAGCCTACTGAGGATGTTGCCATGTCAGCTATTTTTTACGTTATTTAGCAATTGGACTTGTTGAAAAAACGGCAACTGTGTTGAGCAATACGAGTTTGGGGTTTGAGATATACACATACACAGAGTTTGAAGAATATAGCCTCAGGGCACTGTTGTCAGATTCAAAAATAATCACTGAGAACGGGAAACTAATTGTAAAATTTTAAAAATTATTAGAGAAACAGAACATAAAATGAAGAATGATCAACAAAATATTTCTGGTGCTATTTGCTGGATAAATTGCTTTATATGCAGATAAATGAACTCCAATACTAGTTCAGTTGATATCAAATTTAATGAAAACATGACCATCACAGTTCAACAGGAGGCTTTCTTGCTAATTAAAAGAATAAAACTACGCTCATTGACTTGCTCACCCAGAAAATGACACCAACAGGGATTGACACAGTTGGTGCTGCAGGCGATGCTGATGTCACTATTGTAAGGTGTGGGTTGGATAAAGCTGATGTGCATCAAACTGTAGCAATAGTTAGATTTAGATTTGATGGGGACTTAATTGTGCTTCTTGTTGCTTTGGCACCACCATCAGGCAGCAACATATATTTCACGAAACCAGGACGTGAGAAAGTCGAAACCAAAGTGTTTTCGTTACGGCACCTACAACAGCTTCCATATGCCCACACGGTTCTCCATTTCTACAGTTTTAGCGGGTGTGACACCACCTCTGCTATATACGGCAAGAGCAAAGTGAGAATGGTGAAGCTGTTCACTGCAAACCACAACCTCATAAGAGACGTTTCTATGACATTTGTTAATCCTAAATCGTCACTAGAAGAGGTGAAAGAGGCTAAGGAGGAAATGTTTCTGCTTATATTTCAAGGATCTCCAGGACAAAACCTTAATGTCGTTTTTTTGAAACCCTCTTTGAAGTCATAGTTTGTTATGACCGTTCTACCTCTCACAAGAGGAGCTGCGAAACAGCACTCGCTCAGTATATCTACAGGTAAATCATTACTATTCACATACAGCTATCAGATACTCTTTTCTTATTATAAATATTATTTTGTTTCATGCACTCATGGTGGTTTAGTTACTTTTTTCAGATACAACAATGACTCAACAACCCTATACCACCTACTCGAAACAATATTAAACACAATATTTTGACGTTGTACAACTGGGTGCGGAGAGTACGGATGCCGTAAAGCTGGCATCGCTTGCTCTAGCGCATGCAGTACGTGCTTTGACACGTGTACTGCTGACGACAGAAGCGTCTAGATCCCAATTGCAACTCGAGTGACCACCGCTGTTGCCATCGGTTTGTACGTTAACTTGAAAGTTTGATTATATATTATTGTGATACGAAATGGTCCAGTGCTAGAGTGTATGCTTTACACATAAAACTTCCTGGTTCGAATCCCGAGAAAAAAATTGTTATTTATTTTTTTAATACACAGGTTAGATTTAGATAATCAAGACTTCTTTTAATAAAATAAATATTTTTTAAAACACTTAAACCTGGCAAATCGGTGGGCACTCGAGTTGCAATTGGGATTTAGACGCTAGTGCTGACGACGACGTCGACAATGATGACGATTCAGATTTTAGTATTAACGTCACCTTTTTTCAGTTCACTTTTGCTAATTGCTATATCAATAAAAATCAATTGTTTTAAATATATAGTTTTTCCTTCATCCATATCTCCGTTCCTATCAATCTTAGCGAAAACATGTTCTGAATCTTTTTTTAACGAAAATTTCACACATAACATTTTCGACTAATTAAAAGCCTGTATTTTGTATCGTTACCATAGCAACTAAAAAAATTTCCTGAAATTTTTCTCCTCCTTGGAGTAAAGGAGCATGAAATTACACTGGAAATTTTTTGACGTTTATAGTAAAATGATATTTACATTTACCATCAAAAACTGTCATTGTTCTAGTATTTTTTTAATATTTCGGTGTGAAATTTTCTTACCAAATCCCCCGCGTGCTTGAATTATTTGCGGGAAATTTGTCTGGTGAGTGATTTTTTTAAAGAAAAATCATGTACTCAAAAAATTTCCGGCAATATAATTCATATCCTAGGGAGATTATAAGTGATAATTTTATGTAGAATAATTAAGTACTCTTACATTTATTTGCTAGTGGCCGTGATTTTCGAGTTATTAATGAAAAATTAAAAAAAAACTTCAGGACACTCATCAGGGCTTTTAGTATGTTATTTGGGACACTTTCACCTACATTTGTGCCAAAATTTTTTCCTCTATTTTTCCATCGTTACCTGGATTAACTTGCATTTTTCCTAAAATGATTTTTGGGCTGAAAATGTAAAGAAATGGCAAAATGTCGAGAACGGTTTTTTACTCGATCACAATACTTTTCCTTTATATATACAAGTACAACGAATCCCAACTTGAGGTATAAATTTTATTTAAAAACGTAAATAGAAAATAATAATTTATTTATATATTGATAAAAACTACAAATAATTATATCTATAATTATATCTATAAAATACAAACTATAAATATTGCCTGGAAAAATTTAAAATCTCTGTTCTTATTTTTCGAAGCCAATCCTGTACATTTCGAAACGACCATGACCGATTTATGGTACAAAGTGCAAATCAGTAAGGGCACATTAAGCCGCAACTGGAGCTTAACAAAGCGAAAGAATATAACGACAACCATTACCACCAGCATTCAGATTAACCGACACTAATCCCACTTTTCTTGTCTATTCGCTTCTATACAGTTGGTCACAATAAGTTCGAAACGCGCCCTTTTACGTCAACACACTAGCTAAATGACAATGTGACAAATGGTGACCGCCGGAAGTAATTCGTCCAAATTTCTATGCTACTTCACTTATAATAGATGTGCGATTAGTTGATGATATAATTGCTCTTCTAATGTATTTAAAAAAATGCCAAAGCACGGCTATATTTCAACGTATATTTAATGATTTTGGAGTAAAAAGTAAGTTTTGTGCATTACTGCAAAATGCTGTAGTACCATATGGAACAGATCCATAATTTTTTTAACTCACTGTTACCGAGTCTTTGTAAAATTCGTACTGAGATTCATAAAAAAGTGAGATACTTTATTTTAACTGTGTAAATCTGTCTGCCCGTATTGACTGACATTATTACGTCACATTTTTTCTGCGAGTTTACCAACCGAGGCGGCGTCACTAGAGACGAAAGTTAACCTTAAGGGATTTTTAAAAACAGAGAAAGTGGGCTTTTGAAACATTACCATACATGTTTCATCCTTATAGGAATCATCAGTGGTAGTTTTTCGGAATGCATACCTAACCTACTCTGTATACCCTAAGTATTTTTAGGTACTATAAAAATGATAGATAGTCACATCTATTGTAGGTTGATGGGTACCAATCGGACATAGCCACTTAATGGGATAAAATCCTACTGTAAAAGCGATTAACCAAGTACAACTTGGTGCCGGTAGATAGGGCGTCTTCTACCCTAAAACCTAGTTCCACGATATGTCCAACCAGGTTACCGGCGTGTATGGAACTGCGCATGGCACAAATACCTTTTTGCACTAGCCCAAAGTCTTATCCGACTTTTTTCCAGTTGAGTTTCAATGGGGATTCGAATCCACAGCCCGGACATCGACCTAGTATAAAAGGTGATGCCTTAACCAACCTGACCACCGTGTCTAGTCACACTCTTTTAACCCCTACTTTTTTACTATTTCAAAAATTTTTTTGATTAATTATTTTTCTGATTAAAGGAGATAAAACGAGTGGGGGGGAGATAGTTGGATAAAATTCATACAAAAATAGAGAACGCTGGACACAGAGTGGATGGTGGGGTTTTCCCACTTCTTCTCCACTCCTTTTTTTATCTCAATTTTTTACTAATTTTACGTTTCAAATTATTTTTTTCAATTTTTTTTCCTACTTTTTCCCTGACTAATTGTTAATGGGTTCCTTTATGTTTTAAACTTTTTTTCGTTTTTTTCCTTACGTTTTTTTCTACTTTTTCCCCCAACAAAATTTTTTCTCCTACTTTTTTTACTAATTTCTTTATCTTTCAAACGTAAACCAAGTACTACCCATGGCTTTTTAATATGGTTTTTATTACTATACATCAATGATATTATTAAAACTGGAGCCAAAATTTGTGAAAAAGTTGACGGCACACTAACATTTCCGCATAGTAGACTAAACAATTGCATAAAATTAATTCAAAATTGTACTTAAATCACAGTTGTAGAAAAACTGATTCTCTTGTTAAAGAAGCGAAAAATATTAGGTGAAAGATAGTTGCGGGGAAGTGAAAAAAATAGAGCTAAGTTCGGCTGTTTTCTTTTCAAACTTCTTTCCCACTTTTTCTCCCTCTCCCTTTTTTCCTTACTCTTTTACTATCGATTTATATTTCAACCTTTTTTCCAATGTTAACCCCACTCTATTTTTTTTGTTTTCTTTGTTTCAAACTTTTTTTCTTGTTAAATAAGAGGAAACCTGCATATAGATAGTTGAATAGAAGTCATAAAAAAATAGAGCTTGATTGATGCGATTGTGGTATTTATTATTATTAGTGATGCGCCCAGTGGTTGAAATTCGACAGTAATTTAAATTTAAAATTTATATTGCTGCTTTTTTTTCGTATTTTTCCTGTTTTTTCCTATTTTTTCATGTTTTTTTTTTATTTTTCCCGTTTTCTTATTTTTGCCTATATTATTTCCCAATTTTTGACCATCTTTTTCTGTTTTCCCCATTTTCTCTATTTTTATCAATTTTTTTTCGATTTTTTCAATTTTTTTCCAAATCTTTTTCAATTTTATTCAGTTTCTTTCAAATTTTTTTCAATTTATTTCAATTTTTTTTTTCTATTTTTAATGTTTTTCTCCCAGTTTTTATTATTTATTCCAGTTTTTTTTCTTCTATTTTTTTCCATTTTTTGCCCATGTCTTCCTATTTTTTGTTTTTCTCCATTTTTCTTGTTTTTCTGTATGTTTTCGATTTTTTAATATTTTTCCCGTTTTTTTTTTCGAGTTCTGGCTATATTTCTTGCCTCTGTTTTTCTAATTTTGCCTACTACTACTTTTTTTCCTGTTTTTACCTATTTTTTTTACGTTTTCCTATTATTTTCCCATTTTTTTTCTTCTTTTGCCCATTTTTTACATTTCCTTTATTCCTCCCTATTTTCTCAGGTTTTCCTATTTTTTTATTTTTTTCAATTTTTTCTTATTATTTTCAATTTTTGTCCGATTATTTTCAATTTTTTCCTCATTCCCTTACATTTTCCCATATTCTATTGTTTCCAATTTTTCCCTGTTTTTTTTCCGATTTTTCTTACTTACTATGTGTTTTACTATTTATTCCTGTTTTTCTATTTTTTTGTACTTTTCCTATTTTTCTAAAAATCCTACAAAGCGCCCAGAGAAGTTTTCACTTCAAAAATAAAATTACAATCAAAAATAAACTAGTTTCTAAAAAAAATTTTTTTTTAATTGACATTCGAACCTAACCTTAGCCCACTCGGTTATCGAACTAATTTTAGCTTTCTGCACTCCTCCTGTATACAAACTTTAACTAGCAATCTCACACTTCTCCGATTTTTTGGTGGTGATTTATTAGAGAAATGGATAACCTATTAGATTTATTTATTATTATACTTATTTAACATTTTTAATCTAGTATGTATTAGGAAAAAATATGTTACAAATAATGATTATTATTGTTTAAAAATTCAGACATCGTTGATGTAAAAGATTGTTGTTAACTTAGAAAAGAACCAATTAAGATCTAATACGGCAATACAACTTGCTCAGTTCATCTCTGGTGACAGTCAAATTTAAATAATTAAAATATATACATTGTCGATCACAATAGTTGTCCCACTTTTTACTATTTTTTTGGAATAATTGTTTTATCTATAGAATATTCTATATACTATAGAAACTATGTAAGTTATTAAAAAAAAACAGTAATAAAAAAATAACTATATTTTGACTGAAGACAATATAAAATATATATATCTACACAAATATCGTTTTGTTTTTAGTTGAGCTGATTTCTGAGGCCGTGAAAATACATACGGTAATTTGCAAAACGCTACATTAGCTCTCTTTAAAAAAAATAAAGGCTTTTTGTTAACTGGCAAAGAAAATATATCGATACATAAACTTGTGAGACCAGAATAGAAAAAGAGATTCACACATATGTATCAAAAAGTGCTTTATACTTTTCGAATATATTTAAAGTTTCCAGTCGCCCCTAAGCTGTTTTCAATGCGAAAATAAAGCAAAACCGGGTAAAAAGCTCACATTTATTAAATATATTTGAATTTTCTCGACGGGACCCTACACCCCGAAGGAAAGCAAATATTTTTCAGTTTATCCATTTTTTTGCTGCAGATATCGAAATGCTAATTTTATTGAAAGATATTTTGACCTCTTTATTTATTGCGAATATGAAGTTAATTTTTTTTAACAGTAAATATTTCAATAAACACGTCAGCAATTGTTAGATCATTTATTGAATAAAGGTACTTTGTTTTTATCATACGGTATTACCTTAAGTTTGCTTTTTGATTAATAAGTTAATAATTTAAAAAATTAACAACATGTATGACGCAAGGTAGTGTATTAGGATCTATTTCTTATTCGTACTACTAATTTATCACAATTATTTTATATGACGTGACAATATTCAATCCACAGAAAAGTATTGAAAAAAAAACGCAGAAACATTACAGATAACCGTTAATTAAATTCAATTTTCAACAAAAACTAGACAAGTAAACAGATTTGAACAGATCATTGATTTTTACCAATAAAATAATAAGCACAATCAAAAACAACGAAAAAATAATTAGGCACTACATTAAACTTGAAGATCTGATAGAAATATAGTAAGCTCATTTTAGCCTAGTGTAAGATAAGATATAAATAAAAATGGACATATTACAGAAAAATATTGTATCTTAAGGGCCGTATCTCACTAGGACATCACGGTGACGCAACCAGTGGTGTCACTGGTTTCTTTTGAGTAACCAAAATGAGTGACCAAGCATGCAACCAGCAAGTCACCAAGAATCAACTCATTCTGAAAATAGCCGTCGAAGAGATCACACTACTGGTTTTATGTGCGTCGTAAAAGTGGTATAAAAGTGAAAAAGAAAAAATTGTGGGTTCATCCATTTGTATCTGTTTGTCACACATGTGGAGCGTTCCAAACTTTGTTTGTTGATTTAAACTTTTAAGTCTTTGCAAGAACTATCTTACAAAACAAGAAATCATACTAAGGAATGCTATAAGTCCAGAAGATATTTGATTTTTTTATATTTAATGATACTCAAATCTCTGCAACCGCACCATTCAGGAGAGCTCTGAACATCAAAACCCAACAACTCCTAAATCACGTTTCCCGTAGTAACTGGAGGATTACTCTTAATCCTCAAAAAAACCAATTAATCATTTTCACACATCCCAACCACACAATAAAGGCTAACCAATCCCTCAATGAGATAAACCTTAGGCTCTGGTGAGAGAGACTCGTTCCCTTGGAAAAGATTACCCACTTGGGAGTGTTCTTCACGTACACTCTTAATTGGGCGACTGAGATCCAAAGAACTCTTGGCCAAGTTAGGAAACGAGCCGCTCTCGTCGGAGTTCTCGGAGGTCAAATTGGTCGGTGTACCTCTAAAGTTGCTACATGTCTAAAAAACCTGTATCCGTACCATAATCGACTACAGAGCCCTTCCTTCTCCTCTCTTGCACGCTGTTACGGCAACCGAGAGGAGAATGCGTAAAAAATACGCCTATCTTCCTGGCGCTTCCCATCAAATGAGATATATAACACCACTAATATTTACCCTATAATTTCCAGGTTAAAAGATCTCCAGGGAAGACACGTTAGGACAGCTCCAACTTCCCAAGACGAAGTGGAGAGATGAACGGAACAGAAGTCTTTTCAAGATGACCAAATAAGACATTCCATCAACCGAATCTTAGGATTCTAAAACAAGCGAAGGATTTTCCGAACCAGCTCCTAGATCTCCTCAATGAATAGAGGTGCACCTCTATTCATCAGATGAGCTAGTCCCCTACTGACGTCAACGAAATCAAACCAACACTTTACTACTATAATATCTTAGTTTTTTTTAACATTTTCCCTTTCAGCACAACACCTACCAAGTATCCCTGAAAAGGAGTAAATTACTCCTACAGCAGGGTACAAGGAATAGGACAATACCATGACAAATCACCGAGGAGGATTTAGCAGGTGTGCTCCTGACTCTGCTTGCAGAGAAATCAGGGGAGTCCTACACATTCCCACCTCCACAACTCAGGAATAGTTATAATACAAAAAAAATGTGGGTGTGGGTAGCAAAAGTACGTTATGGTTACACGCAAGTTCACTCCTGACTCAGATTTTAAAGCTGAATCTACAACTCATGTGTAAAGCACCTCTTATTCCCTTCCATTTTTTCTGAAGAGTCAACCCTGGAATAATACACATTTCTTTATTTTCAGGTACCTTGGTACGAGTGGCTGTCTGTTCATGAAATTCCATTCTTATTATCGACTGGGATATACAACATTAACAGGAATAATAAGAAAAGTATGTGCAGTAATTTGTAAGTACAAGATTAGTATTACCGGCAACTGAAAATGAATGGAAATGAGTAGCATTTGGGTTCGAAAAACATGCCGATTATCCAAATTGCACAGGTGCAATGGACGGAAAACATAATTAAACATACATACTCTGGTTCACTCTATTATAACTACAAACATTATTTTTTTATCGTATTGTTTGCTATATGTGATGCTAATTACAACATTATTTATGTTGATATTGGAAAAGTAGTGACTCTGAAATTTTGAAAGACAGTTTTTTTTACAATAAACTCGTAACTAACTCGTTGAAAGGGTGGAAATACAGTCCAAACTAGTATTGGACTGCCATAAAAACCTAAATGCGCTGGCACGAATACAACAAAGTAACTCTTGAATGGGTGCCTGGGCATGAGGGCATAGAAGGAAATGAAGAGGCAAGACCGCCTGGCTGGTAAATGAGCTGAAAAAACTTTAATTTGGACTGCAACCTACATGTGGTATTTGCTACCAACATGTAAAGGGTATGCTGGAAGAACAATTAAGGGACAAACACAGGGAATACTGGTAGGAACTTCCGCAACTAAGACAGTCCAAAACATTTATAGAAGGTCCACCCAAGAGCAGAATCAATCTGCTAATATGCCTAAAAAGACGGGAACTCAAAACCGCACTAGGTGTCCTGACACTGCGGGCTCGAAGACACCTGAACCTCATAGGGGTATCGGAAGATTCCCTATGTAGGAAATGTGAGGAAAAGGACGAAACTCTTCTTCATGTATTGCCGGGACCTGAACAGGGAAAGGGAATAGCATTTTAGGGTACAGTATCCTGAACCAGAAGAGATAGCGAAAGCTAACATCAGGACTATTCTTGACTTTGTCAAGAGTACTGGACTGATGTGAAAACTGGCGGGGCAGAATAGGGCTAGAGCCTCAGTGCAGGTGGGACCTCCCACTCCCGATTCAGGAAAAAAAACTCGTTCAACATCCCTAAACAAAAGTTGCAGTTTTACAAAAAAAAAATCAACTAAAGATTATCTGGTATTTTATCAAACAAATGGAAATTTTTTCATAGACCATTAAATGTGCATATAGATTTAGCAAAAAGTATTGTGAAGACATAATACTGCACAATTTTATACGTACTCGAAATGGATTTTCATATGATGATACACTGCAAATAATAGGTTTCGAACGTACATAGAAAGACGTATAGATTTAGCTAAAGGAGGATGATTTGCCCTTTCAACACGAGATAAATTTGCTGACAACTTTGTGAATGAAAATACTCTTCCATGACAGAATAACTGTATTAATTGAATAAATTTATTAAAAAAACATATACAACAATCTGCGCCTCTCCTCCAAATCTGTCCACAATTTCCTCCCAGTATTTATTCTTTTGAGTAAATGAAAATCAAAGTCTGGTACCACAAGTATTTATTAAAAGTTGGAAGAGGCAACTAATTTCGGCATATTAATGCCATCATCAGGTCAAAAAAATTCTTTAATATCGAGTGGAGCATCATATAGTAAAGTAGTTTAGTCAGTTTTTCATAGTACGTACACGTTTAGTTACTAAATTACTCGCAACTCGATTAAATTACTAGCTTAATGCGAACTAGGATTAACAGTGTAAAAGTAAACCATTCGATGTTTTATTAAGTGCGTAAACACGAGTAGGTAGTAGGTACTAAGGGCACTAGGAATTAATAACAAAAATATAACTTAAAAGTTAAAACTAAGTTAAAAATTAACCTAGCACTAGCAATTATTAGAAAGTTTTTAAAACGGCACTTCTAAAAATGAAAAAATCCTGTATTGAATTTTTTAAAAATTAATTTTCCAATATTTTTAGTTTAATGACAAAATAATGATATCTACAAGTAACCTTATCAAATACAAATGAATATTTTATAAATCCATTTGCATAAAAGTGTATGCATTAAAAATTACGTTAGAAATTCATAGTAAAATATTCAAAGCTCAATTGGAATTTACCTGGATTTTATAATAGATAAATGAAAAAAAGAGGCGCATATCAACTATTGTCAAAACTTTTTATGTATACTCAATGCTATTATTCACTGTTGGATATAATTGTATTAACAATTATTTTATAATAAGCTATCGAGTTGTACATTTTAAATCGATATTACATTTGATTTGCGTCGAAATCAATACATATAGTTGTAGATTATAATTTTACCAGATAATAATTCTTTCTTAGTTATGCCATTTCACTTGAGAGTATTTATCCTTCTATATATTTCTTAATTTTTTCTGTCCCTGACCGCCTCATTATTTTTCTCCTTTTTCTTTAATTTAATTCCATTACCTATTTGTTACCGGGTTCTTTCTTTTGATCATTTGCCTATACTTTTTTTTTCATCTGATTATGTTCTTATACCTCAGTTGTTTCTTTTATGTGTGTGTGTGGTAGGTGTGAAGTTCGCCCCCCATTTTTCGAATTTTAATATTTTGAAAGTTGTTTCAAATTGTTCTAGGTTTGTTCCAAATTGTTCCAAAAAATTATTCCTTAAACTTAAATACAAAGGCCGGAAAACTCAAAAAATCGTTTTTAGAGCTAGTCTCCCATTATTTTTTATTAGAATTTTTTTATTGTACTAGATTGTTCTAGTTGTTCTTAACATTGTTCAAAATTTTCATGTCTTGAAAAAATTTATTTCAAGCTCGACATCAATTAAAACCATTTATATCTAGCCCCAAATTATTTTTTTTTCATTTTTTTTACTGGATTGTTCTTGTTGTTCTTCGAATTGTTCCAAATTTTCAACCCAAAATATTAAAATTTGAAAAATGGGGGGCTGACTTCACACACACTTCTTTTCTGCCATTTATATTATTATCAAATCTTCTTTTATATTCCACTTTCCAAATAATTTTTGACTTTTCTTATTTATATCTAATATTGCATCCTTCATAAGAATCAAAATCAAGTTCTCGCTTGCTATTGACACATTTTCAATTTTTTAATCTATTTACTTAGCTCTAATTTTATTGCTACCACAGTGAAATGGAAGCTATTTTTTATTGGCTGGTACAAACATCATTCCGATTATTTATGTCATTTTTGACATATCTATTTGGCACAGTGGTGTATTGGTAAAATAAAAAGTACCGGAATGTACGGTTATAGCTAGGGGGGACCAAATCTGATTATCTTAAAAATGCACTTCGCGACCTCCATCAGGAACGAAGTTCCTTACGTTATTTTTTCACTTTATAAAATTTTAAAATAAAAAAAAAATCTGAAAACCCGCAAGAAACCGAAAGAAATCAAAGAAAATTGAAAGAAGTCAAAAAAATCAGAAAAACCTGAAAGAATTTAAAAAAACAACAGAAAAAATAAAAAACAACAGAATAAATAAAAAACCAACAACAAAAAAGAAAACAGAAAAAAATAAAAAAACAACAGAAAAAAATCAGAAAAATGAGAAAAAAAAACAAAAAAAATCAGAAGAATGAGAAAAATGAGAAAAGATTAGAAAAAAAAAGACAAACTTGGAAAAAAAATCAGATCAATGAGAAAAAATAAAAAAATGCTGGAAAGAGTAAAAATCATAAAAACAAAAAAAAAGCAGTAAGGCAGAAAAATTAGAAAAAACCGAGAAAAAATTAGAAGAATCGAAAAAAATCAGAAAAAATCGTAAAAATAAGAAAAAAACAGAAAACATTAGAAAAAATTGAAAGAAAAATGAGAAAATATTGGAAAAATAAATAAAAAATAAAATTGCAAAATACGGAAATGAAAAAATCAAAAAAAAACGTAAAAAACCCTGAAAATTGCAAAAACAAAGAACAACCAAAAAACCGGAAACAAAAACAAAAGAAATCGAAAAATATCGCAAAAGAAATAGAAAAAAACAGCACAATGGGAAACAATGAGGAGAAAACAAAAAAAGTCGAAAACAAAATAAAAAATCAGAAATATGAGAAAAAAAAGGAGAAAATATTTCTCTCTCTCTCTATAAAATATAAATGATATAAAATATTCTAAATAAGAAAAAAAATCACTTGTAGAAAGAGACAAGCGAGAAAGAGAGGAAAATTTAATTAAAATACAACTTTAAAAAAATAACTAAATTTTCTAAAAAAACGAAGTGAAAATCAGCAAAAAAAAATAAATTTTAGTTTTTGTGAATTTAATAGAAGTTAAAAGACGTTAATTAAATTACTAATTGGGCGCAAAGACGAGCAAGAGGTAAATTGTAATTTAAAACAAGAGAAGGAGTATATTAAGTTTTACTATGTAAAGTTGGCGCAACTTGAAACTAAAGTGTATGGTAGAATGCCGGTAGAACGTATCAGATGACTTAAACTATCAGTAACAGGAAATGTTAATACATTTTTTTAGAAACTACATTAAAGAAAATTCTTTCCCTATTTCATTTTTATACAAAAATAAAATATTCCTGGATTTTTGTAGCGTAGTTTAGTTTCAAATTTAGGAACGATAAAGAGAAATTTGGATTGAATATCTTAAAAAAATATATATGTTAAAAAGATATAAAATAAACATAAATTTATATAGGAAATACAAAGTATAATAAATTTTGGTGATATTAAAATTTAATAAACAAAAAAATAATAATAAAACCGGGGTCCATGCGACTCGATTGTGGTAAAAGTTCGGATAATCCAGTTTTCAGATTTTTTATTAAAGTATGTCAAATTATGTTTTGACCCCTCCAAAGAGGCTCACCTTTTGGTTATGGGTTTTTGTTACCATCTTAAAGTTTCCGTAACCCAGGAGGTTATTTCAATGGCTCCATGGGACTTACGATCATGGGCATTGCGAACAAAACCTTTTTCGTGGATTTTGCGTTTATCATTGGAAGGAGTCGTGAAGATGCTTAACTATTAATATTAAAATATTATTTAAAAATGTTCAAAAAATAAATATTATTATTAATTAAAATTTTATATTATTAAAAATTGGACACTGAAATGGAAACCAAATTTAATAGAAATCTATTTCGAAAAAAAATGAAATTTTTTCAATCGAAAAATTGATCGTAGGAATTTTTGATCTTTCTATTTTTCTGGATCTCATTTTTTTCGTCTTCAATCAAACTTTTAAGATAAAAAGCATAAATAAGTACCTTTACATTTAAAAATTTGCATACATTATACAGGCTGTCCCAAATAAGAGTGATCGATTTTAAATGTAAATGCAGATCGTATTAATTGCTCTAAATAAATCGTGTTTTAACTAATTGTTTTCTTTTACCCAAAAGTTTTTTATGAAGTTTTTTTACATTTTATCCCGTCATTACAGGGTGAAAATAAATGGGAAAAATATGTGTTATTTCAAGTTTAACACTCTGTATATTTTGATGGCACTTAAAAGAGCGATTCATCACCTTTTAAAAAATATATAGTTTGATATATTTTGCTTTCCTATCAATAAAGATATTCGAAATTTCAAGAAACACTGCATTTTTCCTTATGGAAAAAGGACATTAAATAAAAAATTATCAAAATATTTATTCAGAAACAAAAAATAACATTAGAGACATTATCGAAAACATTCTGACAGCTATATTAGAAAAATCGTTTGAAAATTTTAAATTAAAAAATCGCACAAAATGTCAAAAATTCGCAAAAACTCACAAAAAATTTAAAAAAAGTGCACAAAAACAAAAAAAAAACTCAAAAAATGGCAAATAATCGGAAAAATCGCAAAAATGGCAAAAAAATCAGAAAAAAATTCGAGAAGAAAAACGAAAGGATAAGAAAAATTGCAAAATATCGCAAAAACTCGCGAAAACCGCAAAAAATCGCGAAAACTAATAAAAATCGAAAAAAATTTGGAAAAAAAAGGAATCTGAAAAAATTAAAATATACAGAAACAACGAAAAAATCGCAAATTGCAAAAAACCGCAAAACAAGAAAACAGAAAAAAAAATTGAAAGAAAAATCGTGAAATATTGGGAAAAATTGAAAAATAGACGACACAAAAAACGGCAAAAAAACGACAAAAAATCACGAAAAAATCTTACAAAATGTCAAAAATTGCAAACAATCGAAAATAATTGGGAAACAAAAAACAATCGGAAAAATTTAAAATATAGGTACACAAACAAAGAAAAAATTCTAAAACAGTGCAAAAAACGCAAAAAAAAACCGAAAAAAATTGAAGGTATCAGAAAAAAAATTGAAATAAAAAATCATGAAACAATGGGAAAAATTAAAAAGTCGAAAACACAAAAAATGGCCAAAAATCACAAAAAAATCTTACAAAAAGTGAAAAATTGCATAAATTGCAAAAATGGAAAATAATTGGGAAACAAAATACAATCGGAAAAAATCAAAATATACAGAAACACAGAAAAAAAATCTTAAAAAATTGCAAAAAACGCAAAAAAAACCGTAAAAAATGGAAAATATCAGAAAAAAAATTGATAGAAAAAATCATGAAGCAATGGAAAAAAATAAAAAGTCGGAAACACAAAAAATGGCAAAAAGTCACAAAAAAATCTTACATGTCAAAAATTGCATAAATTGCAAAAAATGGAAAATAATTAGGAAACAAAAAACAATAGGAAAAAATCGAAATATACAGAAACAAAGAAAAAATAGCAAGAAATTGCAATAAACGCAAAAAAAAACCGAAAAAAATGGAAAATATCAGAAAAAAAATTGATAGAAAAAATCATGAAGCAATGGGAAAAATTTAAAAGTCGAAAACACAAAAAATGGCAAAAAGTTACAAAAAAATCTTACAAAATGTCAAAAAAGTGCATAAATTGCAAAAAATCGCAAAAACTAGAAATAAAGTGGCAAAATTTTTTGTAACTTTTACATTATTTATTACTATTAATTACATTATTAGTTTGTGATGTTTAGTTGCTGAATAAATTATTCGTCACATTTGTTAATTTTTATGTACTGTTACATATTTTTCCCATTTATTTTGACCAAAATTAGTAGATCACCCTATATTGATAGGATAAAATGTAAACAAACTTCATAAAAAACTTTTGAGGAAAAGAAAACAATTAGTGAAAACCCGATTTATTTAGAGCAATTAATACGTTGTGCATTTACATTTAAAATCGATCACTCTTATTTGGGACACCCTGTAGTTTATTTTTACCATTGGTGCCATTTTTTCAAAAAGGTAATTTTATCATGTTTTTTAAATTGCCAAAATTATGCATTTTTACAAAAAAATACAGGATATGAAAGTTGTAGAACAAAATTTTCTACACATTTTGTCCTTACTGTTTTTTTGAATTCCGCATAGTTTAGCCGCTAGAGGGCGTGAAAAAAATATATTTAGGGAAATAAAGTACAAAGTCAGGTAGCACAAAATTTAATTACAAAAGTACTAGTAGACAACTAGTTTCGGTCATTGACCATCATCAGGTCATTATTAAGTACTAAACAAGGAGAAAAAATTGTTAACATAATGTGAAAAAATCAATTAACGGTAGAAATTGTATTAATTAAACCTTGAAAACTTATAAAAAATTAAAATGTAAAAAATATAAAAAACAGGTTGCTCCCTAGAGGCTGACAATATTTACCGGCACCTTCGGGACCAGCGTCCCGAACAAAATTGAGGTAAGAAAATAGCCACTCTACATGGGGGATTAAATTTTTGGGTACTTTTTTTGCTTTATTTCCTTAAAACTTGGACCACATTTGAGATATAGATAATCTTTGGAATTTAAATATTTATAGACTTTTGTGTCTTTTGTTTAGATTTTGAGCAAAATTATGGATTTTTATGAAATCAAAATTGTAAAACATAAAATTTCCTACAAATTTTGTCTTTACTGTTTTTTTTCGAATTCCGTATAGTTTTGGCGTAAGTTTTTATTTTAATTTTTAAATAATTTTTATCTTATTAAATTAATATAGAAAATTTAAAAAAATACTATTAAAAAATACTTTAAATTTATTTTATAATTTTTTTTTCAAAATTTTATTACCAAAATTGTGGAATTTAAAAAAAGGGTCAAAAATATTTGAAATTTGATTACGATTTTAAACTAAATATTAAAGATGAGATTTATATAATTCGAAAGATAATATAAAACTTTAAATTTAAGGTAGATTTTAGTTTCTTCGAATTTAGAATTGTAATAATTGTTATCCAAAATGAAGAAATTTTTAAAAATTTATTGTAATTTCGTTTTATCAAAAATTATAACATAAATGAAAAAAGTGAATAGACTATCTGAAAGATACTAAAAAGTACTAAATGTGTGAAATATTTCATAATTTTAAATTATGATTATAAAATAACTTTTTGTTTGCACATCTTGTACTATTAATTTTACACAAAATTTCACTCCGGATAAAAGTTTCTAAATTTAATTAATTTAATTAGATAAAAAAATTGATATTAAAAATTTACAGGATGATTTTAAAAATTACATAAATTATGATTATAAAATAACTTCCTTGTTTGTATTTCCCGTACTATTAATTTTAAAGAATATTGAAAATATTGAAAAAATAAATACGCTTAATTAAAAAATTTTATCAGAAGAACAATTGATTAAACAATTACTTTACTAGTGTTCGGAAAGTTGGGTGGGATTACCCCCTCTTCACTTGATTGGAATTTACATTTTGCCGAAAATTGCAAAAACACTATTTTCAGCCTTTAAAACTCACCCCCTTTGAGACCCTTACATGTGCAGTGGTCCATTTTTTTCACCTTTTTGTAATATTTTCAGCAACGATTCCCGCTACTGGCTAGACTGTAGAGAATTTTTCGGTGTTTTGCTCACAAAAAGTCGGGTTGGCCCTGGACTATGAATATTTTAAGTACTTATAACTCAAGAAATACAAGAAAACTATTCTGGAGATTCTGCCTAGTGAACGTATTTTAATCCATCTTACTGTGCAAACACAAATATCTTGTAAAATACTCACTTTATGGATTGAAAAAGAAAAAAGTATTTACGAAAACAAAAATAATATTAAAATGATGATTCCACCAGTGGCGTAGAATTTAGAGAAGTGTAACTCTTTCTCTGAAACTGACGCACGCCTTTGATAATGGTTAGGAACTCGGTATATCACATTTTTAAATATTTGTGTCAAATTTTACAAAACAGTATTAAATGGGGTCAAAATAATTATTGCAGTATTAAAAAAAAATAATCTTTTGTCTTAATTTGTGATTAGAAATTAAAATATGGAAACCACCATGATTTAGAAAGAAATTTAAAAAAAATAATTTCAATTAATGACAACTAATTAAATCATATCAAAATATAAGTCTTGCGTTTTTTTTTGAATAGACCAACAACGGATATGACAACTTTCACAAAAAAATATGATTCAATTAACCGAAATCAATCTCATTATGCATTTAATTTTAACGATGACCACTCTATTTATGTAGGTTATCCATTTCCGATTATGGTTAACTTGATTTCACATGTTCTAATCTCAAAAATAGGTAGATAATATTCCCATTATAAATAAACAAATCATCTGTCAAGGTCTATTTATTTAGACTTCTTAAATTTTATCTTGGTGCTTGGTGAGATACAGCGATAACAAGAATTTGTGATTATTATTTCACTTTATTCTTTGTATTATATACATATACATCATCAAAAGTTTTTAACCCCTCAATATATTTATTACTTTACCAAAATTATATGAATATTTTCCTTATATCCAATTTTTTATAATAAAAATTGTGAATTTATAAAATGTATTGAGCAAAAAACACCACAAAACAAAAAAACAATTAATAGTCGCTACGTCCTCCTCTACTTCTAAACAGCCTATGAATTGAAATAAAAAATTCTTTAGTATATTTTTATTCAAGAGGCCAAATGTAAACAAAGTGATCACAAATTATTTATCATCCATCTCGTTTTTTAAGATTGTCGCACAGTTGTATTCTCGAAAGGAATGTGGTGGTGCACTAACTTTAATTCAATTACAGTAAACTCACGTATCACGACTTTGGTACGTGAGTTTAACGTGAAGTATTTTGATGCGTGGCCTTTCAGTTTTAAATTCACTATAGCAAAAAATCTTACATGATGCCTATAGAACTCATTTCAGGCGAACTTGTTCCTCTTTAAATGCGTCCTAAACTGCTCAATGAAATTTGGCGATGTCATCCACAAAGACACAATTTTCATCGAATTCGTTACTTGGCCTAATAATAATTTTGATATAAATTCGACTTGTCATATTACTTTTCCGGTCCCATCGAAGGTAAAATATAGTGAACAAGCAAAAAAAATTCGAGATATCTGTGGAAATATCGATTTTAAGGTCCTTCTTGAAGATTGAAACCATTTCCAGAATGAGGT
The DNA here is from genome assembly GCA_963243735.1 of Neocrepidodera transversa. Classification (NCBI taxonomy): domain Eukaryota; kingdom Metazoa; phylum Arthropoda; class Insecta; order Coleoptera; family Chrysomelidae; genus Neocrepidodera; species Neocrepidodera transversa. The sequence continues at coordinate 12,465,684 of OY725347.1, forward strand.
GTATCTGTGTGTAGTCTTCCACGATAGCTACCGAACCGTTTGACTAATCAAGCTTAAATTTAGTATGAAGGAATGATGTGTGGCTCAAATTCGACAATTAGTTTTTTAAAAGTGGTGAGAAGGTTCTCAAGTACGGACATTAATTCTTCTTTTTTACTCATAACCTTTTAAACACGGACCTGGATATTTAATCTTATTTTCCGCCGGGAAAGTTCTGAGATAACACATCCAATTTTTTTGCTTATTTTGGGCATTTTTTGTTTTTTCTCTTTTGCCATTTTTTTCTTTTTTTGGCCTCTAATATGCCTTTTTTGCCTTTTTATATATTTTACAATTTTTTTACAAATTTTAACGTTTTTTGGAATGTTCACAATTCTTGAAATTTTTGAAATATTTTTAATTAGATGAATAATTTTTCCTTTCTTGTTTTTTAAACTTTTTGTGATTTCTTTTTAATTTTATTACCTTTTTGCCTTTATTTGCCTCTATTAGCCTCTATTATGCCTTTTTTGCCTTTTTATGTATTTTACAATTTTTTTACAAATTTTACAAATTTTATAAATCTTTACAAATTTTACAATTTTCGAATTTCTTTTTAACGTTTTTTGAAATGTTCACAATTCTTGAAATTGTTGAAATATTTTTAATTAGATGAATAATTTTTCCTTTCTTGTTTTTTAAACTTTTTTTGATTTCTTTTTAATTTTATTACCTTTTTTGCCCTTATTTGCCTCTAATATGCCTTTTTTGCCTTTTTATATATTTTAGAATTTTTTTAAAAATTTTATAAAGTTTTACAAATTTTACAATTTTCGAATATCTTTTTAACGTTTTTTTGAAATGTTCACAATTCTTGAAATTTTTGAAATATTTTTAATTAGATGAATAATTTTTCCTTTCTTGTTTTTTAAACTTTTTTTGATTTCTTTTTAATTTTATTACCTTTTTGCCGTTATTTGCCTCTAATATGCCTTTTTTGCCTTTTTATATATTTTACAATTTTTTTACAAATTTTACAAATTTTACAAATTTTATAAATTTTTACAAATTTTATAAATTTTTACAAATTTTACAATTTTCGAATATCTTTTTAACGTTTTTTGAAATGTACACAATTCTTAAAATTTTTGAAATATTTTTAATTAGATGAATAATTTTACAATTTTCGAATATCTTTTTAACGTTTTTTGAAATGTTCACAATTCTTGAAATTTTTTAAATATTTTTAATTAGATGAATAATTTTATGTTTTTTGAAATTTTCGAAAAACAACTGCAAAATTTGAAATTTTTCGGCATATTTTTAAAATTTTCGATTATTTTTAATTAATTAAATTTTTGAATTTCTACATTTTTTTTCAACTTTTGGAATATTTTGATATATTTTCGAAATTTTTGAATTCTTAAAACTCGGTTTTGTTTTCAAATTATCGAAAATGATTACAATCAAGATTATTAATGTTCTATTTAAATTGACTCAAAATTGCACTAATTGTCCGTAGATCGTTCAGCCCTGCAAAATTTTGCAATAAAATAATGTTTAAAAATAAAATTTATCAAAATATTGTCAACACCAAATTCACTCACTTGTAGTTGCTGTTGTTGCGCTATTGAGCATATAATTTAAAACGTAAGTAGGCAGCCAACTAAAATCAAGTTCGATTTTAGGGTTCTACGCAATAAGTGGCGAATACTGTATCAAAATATCCATCTAAAGTTTCAGCAAACCTAAAACGCCACTGTATTCATCACGCAAAAAAATGAACTGTGATTAGGAGTTTTGCGAATCAATTCTGTTTTACCTAATTTGCAAAAAGCGAACTGGTCCACTAATGTAATATTTTATGGACTATCCATAATTTTCTTTAAAAAATGCGCTGTGTTTAATAAAAAATACCATTGCCGCACAAAGCGTTTGATAACTCGCTTTGAACGCTTCTGGTAATACTAATTTGATTAGCTAGTTCACTCTAAAATAGATATATGATACTCGTATATATTACAAACGAAAAATAAAATCTTGTTTTGTTTTTTTATAAAAAAAAACCAAGTTTATACTATTTTTATTTCAGAAATCATAAATTTTCTACCAGAACGGGATATTTTTATAATAAAAAGTTACCAAAGTATAAAATTCCATTTACCAGATAATAGAAATAAATAAAAAAACGCGGTTTTCATCAATAAAAAACAAATTAAATAGCACTTCGATAAGAAATCGATGGAAATTTTTAACCATTCTGAATAAGATTGTTTAAAAAAACCAAACAAATTTTTATCTCCATTTAAGTTTCCCTCATGTCTAAATACTTACACTGGCGTTCGTTTACAACAAAAAGTAAAATAAAGAGCCGGTAATCCCACCCAAATTTTAGATCACTCCTAGTAAAGTAATGGTCCGTCTTATTATCCATGAGGAAATACTATAATTACACTATATGAGCTGATTTTTGTTTTATTTTCTGATAGCAATTTTTTTCATAATCAGGAAAAAGCGGATTAGTGACGTCACGTTCATTAAAATTAGATATGGCATCGTTGTATAAGTTGGGCACTATGGAACATCAACTTTGACGTATCGCATTTGTCATTTAATACTTGACAAGCTTCACGGAGCAGAATATTATCAGTCGTTTTTTCCGAAGTTCTTTTAGAATTTTAATAACATATTTTAAACAAATTAATTAGTTAAAACAAACAAATTTTATTTAGTTAAAACAAACATTAACCTCAAATATTATAACTGTTTATGTTACAATTGTCACTGTCTAGGGGATTTGCGGTGTTGCCAATGATTGCTTCTTCATCAAAACGAAGGCCTGCTCAGAAATTTATTTTTCAGAAATGAAAAAAGTCCATTGAATTCAGCGTATTCCTTTTTTTTTAATTATATTTTCAATTTTCTCTACAAAATAGGCGCAGTCTATAATATATTTTTCGTACACTAGAGCGAAGCTATGAGGAATTGTAATTTTTTTCAAAATTTTATAACAAAAAATATGGAATTTTGAAAAAAATTACTCAAAAAAATTTGTAATAGGATATTGAAAATAGGGAAAATAGAGGGAAATAGATACAAATGGGGGAAATATGGAAAATAGGCGAAAATTGATACAAATGGGGGAAAACAGATACAAATAGGGGGAACTAGATACAAATGGGGGGAGGTAGATACATATAGGAGGAAATAGATACAAATGAGAGGAAATAGATACAAATGCGGGGAAATAGATACAAAAAAGGGAAAATAGATAAAAAGAGGGGTAAATAGATACAAATAAGGGGAAATAGATATAAATGGGGGGAAACATATACAAATGGGAACAAATAGGTAAAATAATCAAAAATAGGGAAAAAATAATGAAAAATGGGGAACAAATAATACAAAAGAGGGAAAGAGATGGAAAGAGAGAGAGAGAGATTAATCCATGTAAGGATCTCAGTTCCTGACCGGATCCCCTTCTGCACAAACTTTTTTAATTCTGCGTATTTCTTTTTTTTAAATGATATTTTCAATTTTCTCTAAAAAATAAGTGCAAAAGTCTATATATATTTTTTCACGTTCTCTAGCGGAGAAACTATGCAGAATTCTAAAAAAAAATAAAGATAAAATTTGTAGAAAAATGTACAATTTTCATTTACTGTAATTTTTTATACAAATGCATAATTTTGGATCAAAATCTAAAAAAAGAAGCGCAAAAGTCTATATATTTCTTTCACGTCTTCTATTTGCGGAATTCGAAAAAACAGTAATGACAAAATGTGTAGAAATTGTTGTACAATTTTTATATCCCGGAATTTTTCATAAAAATGCATACTTTTGGAAATTTAAAAAAATATTATTTTTTGATAAATCTGGCAGCAATGGCAAAAGTTTTGAAAATTTTAATTAGGCGAAATTAAACTATAATATATACAAAATATACAGTGTCATCTCCAAAATATGCACCATATGGGAAACTTATTTATTAAGGGTTTTTCGACAAAAAGTTATTCTTGGTAAAAGTTTGTGCATCCCCTAAAACCACACATGCACCAAGAAAATACCGGATGTCCACTTATATTTTCCCTTATTTTAACTGTCCATAACTTCTAAACGATTTTAATTCAGTACAAGTTTTGTTTGAATAGATTGAATTTTTTCTATCGATTTCGATGACGTCACAACTAAAATGGCGGATTTTTGATAATTTTATAAATGATTTACTCAGTCATTTGCTAACTGATGTTGAAAAAATCTTGCATCGATGGAAGGTCAGTTCTTTCAAATTAGAAAAAATACACCTGGTGTTTGATTAAAAATAGTAAAAAGAAATTGTTAAAAATCCGCCATTTTTGTTATCACTTCATCGAAATCGCTAGCAAAAATTCAATCTATTTAAACAAAACTTCTACTAAAATAAAATATTTTAGTAAAACCCGCATATTTTTATCCCGGATCGTTTAGATGTTATAGGCAGTTAAAATAGGTGGACATCCGGTATAGTAAAGCACACGTAATATACGAGGGGCCTTCAAAAATTTGATTTGGAGACAAGAGTAAAACACAATTGTTTTGAAAAATCACAGAAAATGTTATTTAGGAAAGTTGTTCAGCATTAAAAAATACATCTAGATTTGAACTCCCATCGAAATGAAGTTTTATTTTGGACAAGAAAAACAACAATTAGTTTGTGAAGAAATACTTATTTTATTTTGATGTTTTGTGAATTGATATTATTGAATATTAAGTTTTTGCTACAATACTGTATAATTTTGAGCAATTTTCGGTGTTAACAAAAAATAAAAATCACTGCACCAAAACCATTGAAAACAACTCTTCAAAAAAAAATTGACCGTGTTTAACAAAATAGTTGTGTAATTTGTAATATTACAGGTTTTTTACAGGATGTTGTCTATTTATCGTTTAAGGGATTTTTTTTCTATGGGGATGACACTGTATGTGTAAAACTTTATTGCCATCTTGTTTAATAATGACGTTATCACTGATAGCAACTGTCCCTTCCGGTTATCCGATTAACACCAAAATCTACAAATGTCGTCTCTGTCATATCCTAAATATGTATATAAAATTACATCTAAATCGATTTCACCGTTTAGACGCTATTATATTCACACACACAGACAGACATGCTAAAAATGGATTCAACTGACATCAAAACGTAAAGATCAAGATAGCAATAATTTCCTTCTATACAACTTTGTTGGGTTCCAAAAGTAAAAAGAAGAAAGCAACTTAACCTAGAAACTAAATTTTGGCAACACCTGTCAAATCCAAAATTCCAAATTTATTGACCATGTACCAATTCAAATCTCGCGATGCATAATACCGTCTTGTACGATATAAAGGAAGAAGAACCAGGCGAACTACGCAGCGATAAAAACTCAGAAAGTGACTCAGTCGCCTCAGTAGTTTCAGCTACTTACCTCATAGGAATAATAGCAGACGAAGACACCTGCGTCGGTTACCTTCTAGGCGGTATAGGTGAAATAGACAGTGAAGAAACTCCAAATTTCTTTTTATACAATCAAAAACACACCAATTTCGAAGTCGAAAATATTTTTAAAAAATTCATCAACCGTGCTGACATCGGAATTTTGCTCATCCAAAGAGAAGCTGCTGATTTGATCCATAGAATCGTTCACAATCATCAGATTAAAAAAGTTATGCCTGTGGTGCTTGAAATCCCCGGTAAAAACGGTCCCTACGATATTTGCATCGATCACATTCTTCAAATTGTTGATGTACACGAGAAGGAAAATGAGGAGAAAATGGAAGATAAGAGAAGATTGAGCGTGGAAAGGAAGGGTTCAACTCCTCATAATGTAGCTAATGTGCAATATCCCCATCAAGCGCAGAGTCAAGTTTACATCCGGCGCGGATCCGAAGATCATGAATAATTTAATAAATATGTAAAATAAATTAAATTATGGTAATTTATTACAGTTAGATCCCTTTATATAAAGAACTATTTTTTTATAGTTTGAATTCATTTGTATCATACGTACTCAAAGAATTAACTTGATGTGCTAAAATTATTTATTAGCCTAATAATTTTGGCTTCACACGAGAACGATACTTTTCTCGTCTCGTCTCGTAAAACCGAAAGGAGATCGAGACGAGACCTTTTTGAAAATTATTTAAACGATACCGAGACCACATACGGCGGACCCGAGAGTCTCATTTCTGGTCCCGTTCATATTTTTTCATATCTTTTTTCTGAATTTCCGAGAAAAATAAACTAGCAAGCAGTATAAACATTTAATTTTTTTATGATAAAAAATAGTCTGCATAGGTTACGATACATTTACGAAATCTAAAATCTGGTAACCATCTGTGAAATGCTTTATTTTATTTAATCAAAAATTAAACGCCTAGTCAGTACCACAACGTGTATTATAAAAAATTAATAAATGGGTTGGAAGTAGGCTACTAGTTTCGGCTAAAAAAACCATTATCAGGCCTAAAAGATTTACATTCAATAGTAATCAAATAGTTAACAAAAACTGAACCAACTTACCATTACAAGAAATGAAGAAAAGAAGTTAATTTAATTAACAAAAAGAACAACAGCGCGGTTGTTAAGTCAGCAAAAGTTTAAAAAATGTAGTACATTATTACAAACTTAACTATTAATAAAAACTTATTAGCGGCAGCAACAAAGAGTTACAAACATGCCGAGATGAAAAGGCTATGAAAAACTTACTTAACTTTAAATTTTTACTTAGAGTTAAAACGTTTTCGAAAGTTGGTCCCATGGTAGGGCCATGAAAAAACGTAGCAAACATATAAAACATTAGAATAAGAACCATAAGTTCGAAAACCACCATGAGTGGAAATAAAGGGAGCAACCGTTCACGTACCATCTCCCGCATCGTAGTGCAAACATAAGATGGAGGAATGACAAGTGACAGTTGACATTGACAAGATACAATTTTGACATTAAATTTTTTTTTATAATTTTGGACTTCAGTTACAGCAAAAATCTAGTAATGGGCAGAATTGAATACTTTTAAGAATCGAATCATTGGTATTCGAATACATTTAAGAGTCGAATACTGATTTTTTACTTATTTTTTAATAAAAAAATTCAAAACAATTAATGTTTATATAACGAATGTGGTGAGTTATGTTTGATTAAAAATAAAATAAAAAATTATGAAAATAATTATAAGAAATAGGAAAAAATAAGTTTAGTTCTTATTGTAAAAATTAGGATACGAAACCCTTAAACCATCTTGAAAATATCTTTTAGTTTTATTTTTCTACCTACTAGTACCTACAAATCCATAAACTTTAAAACGAACGCAAAACAAATGGGCATCCAAAAAATAGAATCTGTTTTATTGCTTATTACATGGTTATGATTTATTTTTATATTATTTTATTTAGTAGGGCTTAATTTTTACTTGGATTCGGATTTCAGTTCTCGGCTTTCCGGAGTTTTCGGTAACGGAAACTTTTGAGTATAAAGTTATTGAGTCTCATTAAGAATTATTTTTCATTTTTCGATTATAAAAAAAACATGTATCGACTTTTCTCTTTTGGTTCGAAACTTTTCTACGTTTTTTCCATAATGAAACCTGGTGCATTTAAATCACACGTATGGGATTTTTTTTTAATAAACCTCAAAGTGGTGCTAAAGAAGTAGTTTGTAGTTTATGTAAAAGGTATTTAAATATCTTAGAAATAAGTTTTAGCAATAACGAGATTTGACGAGACTAAAACGAGACTTATTTTTTTCTCAACTAACGAGACCGAGACGAGAGTTTTGAAATTCTCGCCTTATCTCGTCTCGTGTGAAGCCCTACTCCTAATTCATAGTTTCATCTTCTACACCAAACTAGCTGAGAATCTGTTGATTATCTCGTGGACGCTGCAACACCGCACGTATTTACGTCCAAACTTCAAATACGTCCGGTGTTGCAGCATTCACGAGATAATCAATTCACTCTATCTCATACTCGTAGTAAACCACCGCACACCGGTCCAAATTAATGAGCGGTCCAATATAGGCAAATTTTCCTTTTATGTGTATTTTTGGATCTCGTTAAAGCATTCGACACTACTTGTATAAATAAGTTAGATATCATTGGTTTGGTATTGAGATCTTATATCCTAAAGTATGATAAAATATATTCTAGTTTTATTTAGATGTAAAATTTTATTAACCGAATCTCCCTCATTCTCGAATTAATAACCGGAAATAATTCCAGCACTAACGATATTAGATTTGATTAGATTTTCCACCTCCCACGATTCTATAAAGAATTTCTCTCATCAATTTTTAACAACATTAACTTGGATTTCCTAAGCGTTACAAATGGATAACTAAAATTGTCATGACCAGTTTAACCGTTCCGAATATTTGGGATTGTTAAAATTAGATCAGCCCTGACCTACTGTGATTAATTAATTGGTATGGCTTAAATTCTAAATAAAAGGTATGCGCCAGGATTAACTAATAGTTAAGCTTAATTAATTGACGGGTTTAAGAAAGCACAATCGTAGTATTTATTAAAAAAATGTGACTAACCAAATAGTAGTTTTTCGCTTAAAAATACCACGAGCGGTCATTAAAAATAATATAAAAAGCATCAGTTTTCAAAAAAATTAATGGGGATTTATTTGCTATCGAAATAAAACTCCAAATAAATTTATTACCAAATTATAAAATTCTTAGAAAGCGGAAAAGATGAAGTATCAGAGGAGACCAACAGCCAATTTGGATCAGAGTTTTCGTTCGATAGTGTTTACATCCAGACAGACAGTCGGCCGAACAGGATATTTTTGCTTTTTAGGACTCTGGGAACTCGGAAACGTTGAGAAAAATGATAAAAAAATGAGGGTAAAAATAGGAGTAAGACATTTTTTTCATCATTACGAAATTAGTACTTAGGCATAATATGGCATAATAGTAATTAACGTGAGAAGTCCGATAAATGACTTATTACGATTTATTTTACAAATCAAGAAAATTGTCAATAAACCAGCAAATTTCGCAAAAATCGGAAACATAATTGATAATCAGCAAAATTATCAAATTATCAGTAAAATAGTAAATAACCAAGAAAATTGTCAAAAATCAAGAAAAAACTGTAAAAAAGAAAAATTTTGTGAAACCACAAAATTAGCAAAATCTATAATCAGGAAAACTAGCTACAATCAGGAAAACTGTCAAAAGAAATACAATCTTAAAAAATCAGTAAAATTGTTGGGAATCCAAAAAACAATCAAAAATCAAGAAAATTGTCAATATTAAAAAAAATCATAAAAAATTAAAAACATTATCAAAAAATCATAAAATTTATCAAATATCAAGAAAATTTTCAAAAATTCTGGAAAATTGTCAAATATTTGGGGAAATCTATCAACGATTAGAAAAACTATCACAAGAAATAAAATCTTAAATAATCAGAAAAATTGTTGGAAATCAAAAAAAAAATCAAAAATCAAGAAAATTGTCAATATTAAAAAAAAAACATAAAAAATTAAAAACATTATCAAAAAATCATAAAATTTAGCAAATATCAAGAAAATTGTCAAAAATTCTGGAAAATTGTCAAATATTTGGGGAAATCTATCAACGATTAGAAAAACTATCACAAGAAATAAAATCTTAAATAATCAGAAAAATTGTTAGAAATCAAAAAAAAATTCAAAAATCAGGAAAAAAAATGTTGAAAACCTGAAAAAATACCAAAAAATCATAAATTTTGTTAAATTTCAAGAAAATTGTCAAAAATTCAGGAAACTTGTCAAACATTCTGGAAATCTATCAACAGTTAGGAAAATAAATAATAAAAGGAATAAAATCATAAATAATGAAAAAAATTATTAGAAATCAAAAAAAAAACATCAGAAATCAGGAAAATTGTCAAATTGTAAAAAAGAGTTAAAAATCTGAAAAAATACCAAAAAATCATAAATGTTGTTAAATATCAAGAAAATTGTCAAAAATTTAGGAAACTTGGCAAACTTTCTATAAAACTATCAACAATTGGGAAATCTAATAATAATAGAAATAAAACCCTAAATAAAAAAAAAATAGACAGAAATAAAAAAAAACATCAGAAATCAGGAAAATTGTCAAAATTTAAAAAAAAAATGTTGAAAACCTGAAAAAATACCAAAAAATCATAAATTTTGTTAAATATCAAGAAAATTGTCAAAATTTCTGGAAACTTGTCTTTCGGGAAAACTATCAACAATTATTAAAACTAATAATAAAAGAACTGCAATCCTAAATAATCAGAAAAATTGTTAAAAATCAAAAAAAACATATATCAAAAATCAGGAAAATTGTCAAAATTTAAAAAAATGTTAAAACCTGAAAAATTACTAAAAATTATCAAAAAAAATCGGAAACTGTCAAGAACCAAGAAAATTATAAAAAATCATATCAACTGACACAAATCAAAAAATGAGAAATATCAGAAAAAATTGTTAGGTATAAGAAATATCAAAAATCTGAAAAATTGTTAACTTTCAGGAAAATGGTCAAAAAGTAGTTAAATTGCAAAAAATTAAGAAGACTCAGATAAATTGTTGATAAACAGAACAATTGCCAAAAATCAAGAAATCGGTCAAAAAATAGGAAAAACGATCGATCGAAAAGCAGGAAAATTGTCGATAAACAAGAAAATTATCAATACACGAGAAAATAAGTTCAAAAAAACAAAAGTACAATTTTAATTTTTGGAAACACCTCTGTACATTTTTACATTTACAAACGAGGCGATGTAAAAACCGAGTGTAGTTTACATAATTTTTTTATGGGGTGCTTTTAAATAAATGCAATTTTGTAGTTTTGCCTCTTGCCCTCTTGTCGTTTCATTTAAACGACGCTAATATATAAATTCTTCTAATTCTGATCCAGTCTCCTTAATTTATTTTTTTATAATGTTAATAAAATAAAACTCGATGTCATGTACAACATAAATAAAATGAGAAAAATTTTTTTAGGAAACGGCTACTAGTTTCGGCTGACAACCCATCTTCAAGCCATATAAAGCGTTAATTAAAAATTACCAATTAATCATGGTAGGTCAAAGAAGTTAAATAATGCTAGGGGGCGTTTGTAATAAGGAAGAAGAATATAGTAAGAAGGAGAGAAGTATCTAATGGAACTTAAAAGGTGTGGAACATGAAAATTAAAATTGGAAGATTTTTAAAATTCAATATTGATTTTTTTTTCATGTTAATATTTACTCTGATCTAACTTCCGTTACTGTTTAGATTTCATTAAATAAGTTTATTGTTTTTTAGAAATTTATTATTGGGAATATTTAGATTGTACTATTAGATAAGTTCTTCGATAGTTCTACCTCTTTGGTATGTTTGTTAGGAGTCCCATAACAGAGCATTGTGGGAGTTCTTTTTATTTTTCGCTGATCCTTTAATATTTGCTTTCTATTATTTATTGCTCCAGTGTGATATTAAACGTACTTATGGTTTTGCTACTGAGTATTTAAGTTTTATATTTTTTTCTATACCATTATTTATTAGTAGTCCAATTTAGTCCAAATTAATGCTTATATTGGACTAATCGCACGATGTACTTTAAATGTATTTTAACAAACTACCAATATTTTAATTACAAAATCATTCAATCCAAATTTTGGTCCAGTATAAGCAACAATTTAATATTTTTCAATTACATTACCTTATGCAATTATGGGATATACCGAAGTGAACCTGCTAAGTTAGGCTGATGCCATTCGCTTAGGATAATATAAAAACTGTCTGGCCAGTAAACCAGTAGACCATAGACCAATTAATTAGAATGAGAGATTTCTAATTAATTGAAGGTGTTATGAGTGGATTGAGGAACATCATAACAACGCGTTCTATCTGGACAACGGTTTGTTTATTCGGATTATAGATAGAAGCAAATTAATTAATTCGATCTCTGTACTAATTAAATTATGATAATCGGGAAATGTTTAGTCGGCATCAAATAAATAATATTATAAAAGAATTATTGATGAGTGAATATGTTACAACAATTGTTATTTTTTTATTTACCATGCATGCATTTATTTTATTTGCTAGATCAGTATAAATATATTTTTAATATTTGCAAGTAGATAATTTTAGAATTTAAAATTGGAGAAAATAATTTAGGGAATTCGACAGTAAAATTATGAAATCTTAAATTTTTAACGAAACAATAATCTACATTATAAAAAAATAAAAGTCTGCTTCAACGTTTTTTTCGACCATTATTTCAAATAGCAAACAGAACGAATTTCAAAAATGACAAAAAAAACCAATAACTTTACCGAAATTAAATAAAAGAAACACGTCAAAAAATGATATTAATATTTTATCATTTACGGAATTGTTGATATCCGTCTAGAAAAGTTCGAAAGTAAATAAAGCTTTTCGATAACTTTTACACATCAATCTTAGTTTACGTAGCGAAAAAAGAAACCTATAATATTTTGTGACATTATTGTAGTGTAACATTAATGGACCTTTCGAAGTATCTTGATTGATCAGTAATTTTTCTATAACACACGTGGTTTTGATAAGAAACGAAAAGTACGATTAATTAATTTAAACTGGATAACAACTATCGGATTAATAAGAAAAAAGTTATACATTTTATATTCTAAAGTAATAACATTAACTGTTGGCATACCAGAGTTGGGTAGTTCCCGATTATGGCTGGATTGAACATGGAACGATTTATTTGTACTGCCCAGAATCATACTCTATTTCGATTTAATTTAAATTCATAAAACGCCCTGTATCTCGGATACAAAGGGTGTAAGGGTGGGGGTTTTTTAGAGTCAGCTAGGTGACCCCTATCCACAGTTAACGTATTTACCTTTACCAATGAATCACCCTGTATTTACAATTTTCATTGCGTTTCATTTAAATTTTTTATTGTCCTATTGGAAAATTTGATGCTTCACTCTGTAGAACAATTGTGGTTAAATAATTAATTTCTATTGTCCTAATGGAAAATGTTTACTTAACCATTAGATATTGTTTAATATAATAAGATATTCGATATGAATAATAATTATTATTATTATCACATTAGTTGCCATCGAGATAACAAATGTTAAATCTAATTAACAGTTTGTTAAGAAAAAGGTCAAAACTTTTTAATTACCGAGTATAAGATATCTTAATTTTTACAAGCTTTTTTGGATATTGGATTTTTATTCGATTACATTATTTTCTGTTTATTTAAATAACGGGAAAAATAAAAATGGAATTCCTCTTAAACATCTAAATTTAAAGAAAACACTTTTTTTAAAAAAACTTGGAATTGAAGAAAATTTAAAAATTCTTAGAAACATGAAAATTTAACCAAAATTTTAATTTGTGTAGATTTGGCTAAAACTAACATAAAAATAAGGTTTACAATATTTTTTTTTAAATCGAAATAAAATTAACCGACACTGTTTACATAAGCCATTTGCTGTAGATATAATTGGATTAGCGATATTTTTACAAATAAAAGTGTAACGAGGAAAAATATTTTAATAACATGTATTGTGGAGTACGCAATTATTGTATAGGTTAAAAGTCATTTTGTTTTAACTATAAATCGATGAATGAAATGCGGAAACCATGAAATTAAACAAACACAATATATTTAATTAACTGAGATGCATTATTCAAAACTGTACCTATTATTTGCAAGAACATAGAATTCATACCAAAATACCGAATGCAAGTATATACAAGGTTATTCGCGAATAGAGTCCATAAAAATTAACTATAGATTCCTTATTTCAGAATTATTGTCCAATCAAATATAATGAAATGTGCGGTTGCAAAAAAAATACAAAAGTAAAGCGGCAAACGAACTAAGAAACTATATAAAAAGAATAATTAACACGTTGGATAACTTATTTGAGATTGACTTATTCATCTTTTATGAGGGTTTACGAGGATTTTCCTAGTTTATGGGTAACTGTTATAAATCTTTTAAAAAAATGGTACCTCTTTTAAAATTTATACATGGTCCGTATACTGTCGTTTTCTAGTTTGAAATGAAACAACACTGTATATTCGAGGAATTTTATATAATTAAATCTGGACTAAGGATATAATCTAAACTATTTATTCTTCTCCGAAATTTAGTGGTAAATGACCTGTAACTAATCACTGAAAATTTGTTTATAGTTTAGTAAATGACGCGAATAACTCGTAAGCATTTTATCGAAAAAATTAATGCTTTTAAAAATGTAGCTAATAAACAAACAAAAAAATGGTGGGTTTATGGTGTCTGTATAAAAACGGAGTATAATAACTTGTTGAAGGTTGCTTCTTATTCATCAAACGAAAATATTGAAAGTTTCAACGCGAATAACCAAAAAAATTATGCATTTTCGAGGAAAACTTATAGAACCTTTTTTAAAGTTCCTGAAAACCTTTTATTTTCGTTTTGTATAAAAGCCTGTAGCATCAAAACTAAACGAGATATGATGAAAATAAATCATTATCACCTCAATTGAAAATAACCATTACCACTTTATAATTCAGTTTATTTATGTATTTATAATTGAATTTATGGCCGTTGTTAAATGTGGTTAAGGGTAGGTACTTTATTATAGTCGACCTTTATTCCAACGACTATATAACCAACACAACTGCCGGTAAAAACTCATATAGCCAAGCATTTACTAGTAAGTCAGATACTAGTACTATAAATCAAGCAATTACACCCTGTAATTTAAAATCATTATAAAAAATACTTAAAAGTTTAAAACGAATTATCGATAATAAAACCATAATTTAAAATCACCAGTTTAGATTCAGAGAGAACTACTTAATTGTAAACCAACGCCATTGTAAATCTTCGTAGGTTAATTGTAGTTTGTCTAAGTCAAAGTGGACTTGGAAGATATTTTGCATCAAAGAACCACTCAGTTATTTCCAGAACTGAGACTGTATGATTAAAGGAATACGCTACTAGTTTGATTCTGAAGAGCTTTTTCATGAACATTTTTTTTTAATAAAACATTTATTATTACATTTAAATAGAGCTACTTATTATTTTGACCAAACAACGATACCGATTTCACTTGTTTTACTTGCACTCGACGTATTTAACTGAACATTTTAAATTATAACTTCCATCACAACATTGTTAAAGATCTTGTATAATTTAACTTTTTTATATCTTAGAAAATTTAACTATTATTGGTGCATTTAGCACGCTTGAATTTATTTATTTTGAGTGCGTCTTTGTTTGAACTTTATGGTCGAGGCAGTGAAGCAAAAAAGTTCGGAATTTTTCGGATTAAGACGGATCGGAATGCGGTTTTTTACATTTGCTTCCAAAAATTTTTTGGAAAAAATGTCCCTACTTTTTATCTTATACAAAACGGAAATTGCGTTGTTGCAGTCTAAAACGCATTCAAAAAATGATTTCTTTGAGACGGCTTTTGGAAGATTAAAGAACTTTGTAAATAAGAGTCAGAACTGGCCCAAATCGGGTTTTCGAGGTCGCTGATCACAATTATGATGTTTAAATTGATCCACAGCCCGACCTGGAGCTCAGGAACGCCGATGACCGTCATCTCCGTGAGACTCTCCGAATTTCGCGAGGCGAAGGAGAGAAACTCTGTGCCCGGGGGTTTTTTGGGTCTTGGGTCGATAAATTCATATGTGGCATCGGCAAACACCCTCCGGATACCTGGTGCGCCCGAACCCGGACGTGGACGTCATCCCGAGAATTTTCCTGACAAGATCGTAAAAAAAAAACAACCCAAAAATCATTGTGGGACGTTTTTTGGGGCGCTAAATCCAAATTTCACGTCGAAAACGACCCTTCCAACACCTGGTGCAATGGAACATCGGCCTTACCGTCGTCTCCGAGGGGTTTTTTGAGGCGCTGAAGCAGAATTTCCCGTCGAAAACCACCCTCCCAACACCTGGTGCACCGGAATCTTTATCTTGACATCGATGTCATTCCCATGAATGTCAAATAAACCTAATGTTTTAGATATTTTTCGTAATTCTTCTGGCTCTATTCAAACCCCTGCATTTAGAATTTTACAGGACTGGATCAACTTTTCGAGGGCCCCAGTCGAGAGTTGCACATCAATGAATATGTGAAATTATAAGACGATTTTCTGGAAAACCCTCGGAGACGACGTTCAGGCCGAAGTTCCGATGCACCAGGTATTGGGAGGGTCGTTTTCGACGTGAAATTCGGACTCAGCGCCACAACAAACGCCCCTACAATGATTTTTGGCGATCTTGTCAGGAAAATTCTCTGCGATGACGTCCACGTCCAGGTTCGGGCCGCACCAGGTGTCCGGGGGGGGGGGGTGTTCGTCGATGCCACATTTGAATTCAGCGACACAAAAAAAAACACGGGCGCCGAGTTTCTCTCCTTCCCCGAGTTAATTTCTGGAGAGTCACACGGAGATGACGTTCCTGAGCTCCAGGTCGGCTGTGGGTCAATTTTAACATTATAATCCTGATCAGCGACCTTAGATACCCAAGTGAACCTGATTTGGGCCAGTTCTGCCTCTTATTTAGAAAGTTCTTTATCTTCCAAAAGCCGTCTCAAAAAAATGAATTTTTGGAATGAATTTTATAAGATAAAATTTTGGAAGTGAATGCAAAAATCCGAATTCCGATACGTCTTAGTCCGAAAAATTCCCACCTTTTTGGCTTTTTAGTGCTTCATTGCCTCGACTATTATTGATGAACTGAAAGTTTTAGGCGCGGTCGTCTGTGCAGCGTTGACACATCTAGTAGATTTCTATTTTTTATTAGATTTTCACTTTTTTTCCAAAAATTTTAGTAGGCAGATTTTCCCTAGTAGATTGTGGTAAATTTTAATACATAACTTTCAATAATGTTTAAAGCATTATTATTCATCCATTATTTCGTTTCGTTTTGGTTGCTAACTTGTTGTAGACTTGTTTCCGAAGCGAGTTCCTAACTTGTTATGAACATACTGAGTTGCGCAGTATAAAAATTATGGATCAGGAGTCTGCGTAGTTCAAAATAATGGACAAGTTATTTTATACTGCGCAACTCAGTATGTTCATAACAAGTTAGGAACTCGCTTTGGGAACAAACCTTGTTATTTTGTGACTACTGTAAAACCAGTTTGCAATTATTCACAAACCAGTCGAGTCATGTGCCAGTGACACCACAGAATTAAATATTACGGAGATTTTAAAATATTTAAAATAATAAAATTCCATTTATAATTATAAAGAAGTTTTTTTTTAGTACTGGAATACATATTTGTATTTAAAGTGCGTGTTATGTTTTTAATAAAAAATTGTTTGTCCTTCTCAAAAAAAGAGAAGATAAAAACATAAAATTTGGACCATTATGAGTTGGAAAGTTACCAACACTTATTTTATTTTAGAAATTATATAACTTGATGCATTATTAACAACAAGTATATTTAACATTAAAGATTTAATTTAATCTCGGATACTTCTTTCCGACCTTAAAAAAGAGTTATCAAATTATTAAATATTAATGATATCGATTAGTTTTTTCAGGAAATTGAAAACATAAATTGGTATTTTTGGAAACCTAACAGCATAGTCCTTAATCATTTAATATTGCTGTCGATATATTTACACGTCATCGGGCCTAGTGATTTTAGGTAGAAATGTCAAACTTTGCACCTCTGATCTAACTGGAGCAAATAGTTTTAAATTACAAAGCTATTTTCAGGATAATAAAACTAATTAAAGAAGTTTACAATATAAATTCATAAATCGAGTTACAAACATAAAATAATCGGTTTATATCAGAACTGTCGCATATTCAAATTTTGAGTTTTCCATAATGGAGCTTGCTGGATTTGATATATCTGTCTTTCCATTCACTCGTATATGCATACATTCGTGCGATTTTTTTTCCTTTTTTTATAGGTGAATTTATTTTATTCGAATATTCCTTATATATTCTTAAATGTCATTAAAGAGATTTTTTATTTTCATTTATTTAGAATAGAGCTGTCCCTAAGCACTGTGCTTAGTGCTTTGCAGATCGTAAAAAGTGCTCGCGAGCATTTGAAAAGGCTCTAGAATACTCCGAAAGGCTCGTGAACACACCAAAAAGCTCGCGAACTAAACACGAAGCTAGTAAATTTTAATGTATAATTTAGAAAAATAAAAATAATTACTGCTTTGACTATTTTGAAAAAATTGATATGACAAGAAAAATATTACATTATTAAGAAACGAAGTAAAGTATATCTGTCTGTATGTCTGTCTGACTGTCTTAGCGATAACTAAAGAACGGTTTCGAATTTCGGCAATCGATAGCTGGTCACCTACTATTTTCAGAGACCTAAGTCAACTATACAACCGTCTATCTGTCCATTACTGAGCTACTTGGATAAAATGTTACAGTAAGTGCTAAATAAAAAGAGATAAAGGCGCGCATTATTGGGAGAGTACGACGAATTTCGGGATCTGCGCAACCTCATCATCGTACCTAGGATGGGGTAAAGCGGCGCATTATGGGCGGAGATTTGGTATTAAAATACAAGTTTCATAAGAAATTAATTTAGTCCACTTGCCAATATTTAGAAAACGAGTTGGTTACAACCCTATGTTCCTATGAACCGTGTATTTTATACCATTTTTTTCTTCTTATGGTATTAAAAAATAATAAAAATTGCTTTGTTTTTGTATTTAAAAATTTCAAAAACAAATTATAATTTTTGATATTGGTTCCTATATTTCAACTCTGAGTAGTTTTGTTGGATTTTCCAAACAGTGTTTGGTTTAGTGCTCCTGAATTTAAAGCACTTTTTTAAAGTGCTCAGTGCTCATATGGTGCCTGTAATTTTTAAGCACTTTTTTGAGTGCTTGGTACTCGCGAGCACTTTTTCGTCTATTACTCGTTTTCCATTATAATTTGATTTTTTTAAATTATTTTTTAATCGTTAAATGAAACTCAAAATCATGTACCACAATAAATTTAATTTTCAAAACTGAGCTATGTGGCAACTATAGTTTCGTCTAAAAAGCCATCTTCAGGCTTAGAATATAATACATAGTTTGTTGGAAATAAAAATTATTCTGAATCCTTGGTGCACGCATTCAACATCATTATTTTTTTAATTTTATTATTAAAAGAAGTCTTGACTATCTGAATCTAACCCGTGTATTTTAGTTTATTTTATTAAAAGAAATCTTGACTATCTAAATGAATCCTGTGTATTAAAAAAAAAGAAAATATAAGACTGTTTATATTTATTTTATTAAAAGAAGCTTGACTATGTGTTAAAAAAAAGGAAGTATAACTTCCTATTTATTTAATAAAAAAAAATGTATATCAGGATTCGAACCTGGAACTTTAATATGTAACGTCTACACTCTACCACTAGACCATATCGTTCACAATGATGAATAATAAAACTTTCAAGTTAACGTAGCCGATTAGGGCGAAACGAATAATGCGCAAGCGCGCATCAATTATTTAGAATAGAATTGGTTTCTTTAGACGCCAGTGGTTAGAACTCCTAGGAGCTAACTAACGGAACGTTTAAAAAAGAATTTAACATAATGGGAACTCCATGATATCAGTAAAAATCCGAATCCAGAATTTATAAACCAACTACACTTGCAGTAATAGGAAGAATCGGAGAGAGTCCAATCATAACAGGAGAGGAGCTCATCAAAGACTCCCGAGAGCAAGACAAACTGAAAGCAGACATTAACTAGACCGAATAGATAAGTCGCGCATATAACATGGTTGCCGGAAGTGACTTGACATATGACAAGTAGAGGAAGTTATAAAAATCAAGGGTGGGATAAAGGCAAAGAAGCAGTTGTACATAAACTAATGTTCTTTTTTTCTTTCCGGGACCGTTCGTTACAACCGGATTCACTGCAGCCTAGTGGGCTTAATGTTAGTTAACAATGACAATATTATAAAGTATAAATGGCCTATCCAAATAACCTAAAAGTTGAAATTGACAAAATAAAATTTGAAAACTGGTACTGATTGGAACACAATAACTATAGGGAGAACGAGTACAGGCCACGAAGAAAAAGAAGAAGTAAAATGACAGATTACAGTTGATAATAGCTCAATAAGAAAGAAGAGTAGAATACATCGAATGATACAGGTATACTGATCAAAATAATTACAGAGGTTGGTTTTCCACTAACTTAATGGAAACTTCTCCATATAAATCAAGCTATATAATATTTGGGAATAAAAAAAATCCCGCCAATATTCCACAAATTAAAATGAATGAACAAATCATAGATAAGAAAGATGTCATTAAATATTTGGGAGTGACCTTAGATTTAAGTTTACAAAACACATCGATATTGTAGTGGGAAAAACGAGAAATGTATTTATGTAATGAGAGCTATATCGGGAATAAAATGGGGAGCAGACCCCAAACTCCCTCAAGCAATATATGAGGGTCTTGTTTTATCGAATTTAGACTTTGGAACATTCTTATTTTTCAAAGTTTCAAAACAAAATCTATATAAGCTCAACAAAATACAATTCCAAGCATTAAGAATCATCTTGGGAGCAATGAGAAGTTCTCCAAGTCTTTCTATTAGCAGAAGCAGGAGAATTTCCACTTAAGTGAAGGAGAATACTGTTAGCCCCGAAATAAATCCTCAAAATCCTTTCGATCACGAATAGCTTAGTATGCAATAATAGTGAAACAAGTGATTTTCCGATCATAGAAAGTGCTCGTATTCTATGATGACATCATCAAGTCCGATCAATATCCATGCTTCAAACATAACTATTTCACTCAATTTGTAAGATTAGAAAAAGCACGAATCCACTTGAACAAACAAAATAATGATAACTCATTAAATTTCACATCTCAAGTTAAAGAAGAGTATCCAAACTTCAAACTGGCGTTTACCGATGCATCAGAAGACCAAATCAATCATAAAGGGATTCACATACCCCATTTAAACTATAATGGTTCCTTTAGATTAAAAGATCACACTAACATTTGCAATGGAGAAATCAAGGCTATAGAAGTTGCATGTAAAAAAATACTTCATTCCAATACCAAAAATATAATTATTTGCTCAGATTCACGCAGTGCATTAAATACCATAGATAAAACAGGTATTCAAGCAGAGACCAGCTTTTCGGTATTAGAGATTAAAAAATCTTTAGAAGCCTTTTGTCAAGAAAATAAATTATTATGGTCTTGTATTCCTATCTAGGAATAGGACTAAAAAAACGTAAGTAGATTATAAAGAAATAAAATATAAAGGCATAATAAATAAAATTAAAGAAATGGATATGGACACTATGGGAAGAGTGGAGAGAAATAAGTAAAATAAAAGGAAAACACCTATACAGAATTCTGTGGAAACTAAACAGAAAACAATGGTTTTGTGATATCAACTTGCCAAGAAAAACAATAAGTACGATCTGTAGGCTGAGAATTGGACATTATTGGACTCCAACTCACCTGTATAGAATAGGACAAAAAGATAATTCCCAATGTGAGTAAAGGAGATGCAACCATTCCTCACCATTCCCCATGTTAAATCCCATAATAAATCGCTAATCTTAAAAATTGCAAAAATTGATCAAATCAAGGTCATCCGTTACTTAAGGTCGCTCAGATGCGTAAGGTCTGACAGCTTCACCAGAGGGTGCTGTCGGACTTGAGGAATCTGAGGGACCTGAAGACCATTTGCGTAGTACTTCAGGTCTGTCAGGCCCCTCTGGTGAAGCTGTCAGACCTGACGCATCTGAGAGACCTGAAGTGACGAATGACCTTGATTTAGCCAATTTTTGCTATTTTTAACCTAAGCGATTTCTTATGGGATTTAACGTGGGGAATAGGTGTAGCTCCTTTACCAGTGTGAATGTGGAAAAATGGATACTATTAATCATATACTGATGGAATGCCCTAATAACATCGCTAATGTTAACCTCCTATACTACCGAATGCTTGGCTGCTTAGATCATGTACATGCAGCCCTAATCCTTAGAAGATTACCTTACTGGACCAAATGTTTATACCGCTTCGCTTATCTGTAAAATTCATCATAAAAGTAATATTGTCCTACAGCAAATTTCTTTTAGCTAAAATTCAATCCACAAAAAGGAAGTCATAGTGAATTCCAGACGCATTTTGTGCGATTCCCTCTTCTAATCAAATGAAGGTTGAGAAAAAATGCAACATTGGGCAGACAGCGATAGCTCAACGAATAAAGAAAGTTGGAAGAAGAAGTAGAATACATATGTTAACTTAAACTTGAGTTTCATTTAACGATTAACACTTGACCACATTTCAATAAAACATAAAAAATTACCAATACGTCGCGACATGTTTCAGCTCTTAGGCCATCTTCAGGCACTACAAATTACAATAGTATAAGTATAATATTAGGGAAATAATAAAATTATAAAACTTACAATGTTTGAATAATGTTGAAAATTCATTAACAAATGAGTGCAAAGCTTATTTTAAACATCATGTTATATTTATGTTGAAAATTTTGAATAATTTATAGTATTAGTGAAATAACCAAATAAAAATTTTTTTATATTAAATTCATGTAGTATCGACTTCGAGTTTCATTCTCCTAACCACATTTGGGAATGGATAATCTAGTTTATCTATTGGATTTAATTATTTTTTAGTTTTCTCACAGCTTTGTTGTAGAAACAGATTTATGAGGAAAAAGTTATTGGTGGAAAATAGCTTTTTAATACACTAAAACTAAACTTAGATTAATTTAATATATTTTACTCACTTTTCCTAATGGAAATTAATGTAGAAATATTACCTGAAACAAAAAAATAGAATTAAATGAAGGCAATAACATGTAAAATAAAATTTAAAAAAAGTCATAATTAAATCATATTCTCTTAATCCTGTTAATGTAAATGAATGACAATGCAGAAAGTCAGTATTTTTATTTTGTGAAAATAGGAAGATACCAGAGAATTTTCTTTATTTTTCGTTTAAAAAATCTTTTTATCATAAAGTGACTCCTGTTTTCAATTTTACCTCACCAGCTGGCCATTTACTGTTATATTAACATAAAAATGAAAATGTAAACAATTTACCTTAAACATAAATATTCTGCCTATGCCCCTGCTAAAAATATTTTAATATCAACATAAAGTAGTAGGCCGTCTGGTATAAGCTTAATACGGTGTTGTAATCTACTTTCATTTTCGCAATCAAAAGCCGACCAGAAGATATTCATCATAAAATACATCGGCGTATATTGAGCTCCCCCGGCGTGCAATCCAGGAATTTTGTTTTTTTGTGTTCGAACATTGATTGAAAATAGGATTTACGGAAGAAATATTTTGAATACATCCAAGGTTTTTCAATAAATATAAAAGAACAGCTTCTTATGAATTGATGCTATTCATTCACATTCTACAAGATCAACGTAGGGGTGCCCCAAAGATCAACTTTGGTCCCAACATTATATTAACTTATATCAACTAAGTACCCTTATAGATTTGAGGATAATAGGAGAGATAAAAGTGGTGAAGTTTGTTTATCATTAATTAAAAGCGGTCAGAAATTGGATGAATAAAGCATATTTTTATAATTAAACTTTTATATAAACATTTTATATAAAACTTCACTCTAGGTTAGTCAAACATTTAACATGGAATTAAAATGATACTAAAATAAATAGTATTACTTATAATTAAAAACAAGTTTTTTTATGACGGTTTTCTAGTGCATATTTAGATAAAACTGTGTTCTTATTATTTTTATAGGTTTGAATTTTTGTATTGTTGTATTTGTTTTTTTAAATATTTATCCGATTGTCCTATGTATTTGGCAATAGTTGGGACAATTTATTTTATACATAGTGTTTATTCATTTTTAAATTGTTTGTTGGTTTTACAATGTCCTATATTCTTTATATTATAAGTTTATAAAATCGTTTTTAATAAAGTATCTTTGTGACAGTTTTATAGCTCTATCAGTTATAATTTATCCTTTATTATTGTATTTAATATTAACATCTGGAAACTTAATTAATTTATTATAATCGGGAATCAGCACCTCGAAATTCGATCATGTACTGTGCACTCGAAAATAATAGTTTAAAAAAATATGTACAAAGTGGCAAATGTCATTGCGGAAGTAAATCCAGGGGGCTGCATTAAATTCGGAATAGGCGAGATGCTCCTTTCACATTATGCGATTTTGCTCGTACGATAAAAAAACGTACAGAAAAATTTTTCAGTGGACTGAAGAAGGGCCCCATTCCCATTACATTATTTCAACACGACACGATTTTTAGTCGTGTTGACGACAGCCGTCCAGTGCCACTGGAATCGTACGTCTGTCTCAGTGCTACACATGACTGAATTATACACATTATACGATTTTTAGTCTATTTTTCTATAAAAATTTTAGAATATTCCACGAAAGAAATTGTAGATTTTCTATAAGAGAAATTTTAGAATTTTCTATTAAAGAAATTTTAGAATTTTATGGTAAAGGGACATGTAGAATTGTCTATGAAAGGAATTCTCTATTTTTCTATAAAAATTTTTAGAATTTTCTACGAAAGGAATTGTAGATTTTCTATAAGAAAAATTATAGAATTTTCTATTAAAGGAATTTTAGAATGTTCCACGAAAGGAATTGTAGCTATAAGAGAAGTTTAAGAATTTTCTATTAAAGGAATTTTAGAATTTTATGTAAAAGGACATGTATAATTTTCTATAAATGAAATTGTAGATTTTTCTATGAGGAATATTAGAATTTTCAATGGGAAATTTTTCATGAAAAAAATTATCTAATTTTTCTATAAAAAAAATTAGAATATTCCACGAAAGGAATGGTAGATTTTCTATAAGAGAAATTATAGAATTTACTATTAAAGGAATTTAAGAATTTTATGAAAAAGGACATTTAGAATTTTCTCTAAATGGAATTGTAGATTTTTCTATAAGGAATATTAGAATTTTCAATAAGAAATTTTTCATGAAAGGAATTGACTTATTTTTCTTTAAAAAAAATGTTAGAATGTTAAACGAAAGGAATTGTAGATTTTCTATAAGAGAGATTTTAGAATTTTCTATTAAAAGGAATTTTAGAATTTTATGCAAAAGGACATGTAGAATGTTCTATAAATGGAATTGTAAATTTTATTATGAGGAATATTAGAATTTTTATGAAAGGAATTGTATATTTTCTATAAGAGATTTTTTAGGATTTTCTATAAAAGGAAATTTAGAATTTTATGTAAAAGGACATGTAGAATTTTCTATAAATGAAATTGTAGGTTTTTCTATAAGGAATATTAGAATTTTTAATGAGAAATTTTTCATGAAAGGAATTGTCTAATTTTTCTATAAAAAAATTTTAGAATGTTTCACGAAACGAATTGTAGATTTTCTATAAGAGGAATTTTAGAATTTTCTATCAAAAGAATTTTAGAATTTTACGGACAGGGATATGTAGAATTTTTTAGAAATGGAATTATTGAGAGGTTTCTATAAGAGAAATATTAGATTTTTCAATGAAATATTTTTCATGAATGAATCTGCAGATTTTCCTATAAAAGAAATTGTAGATTTTCTATAAGAGGAATTTTAGAATTTTCTATCAAAGGAATTTTAGAATTTTACGTAAAAGGATATGTAGAATTTTTTATAAATTGAATGGTAGATTTTTCTATAAGAGGAATATTAGAATTTTCAATGAGAAATTTTTTGTGGAACTAATTGTCTAATTTTTCTATAAAAAAAATTTTAGAATGTTCTACGAAAGGAATTGTAGATTTTATATAAGAGAAATTTTAGTATTTTCTATTAAAGGAATTTTAGAAGTTTATGTAAATTGACATGTAAAATTTTCTATGAATTGTAGATTTTTCTATAAGGAATATTAGAATTTTCAATAAGACATTTTTCATGAAAGGAATTGTCTTATTTTTCTATAAAAAATTTAATGTTCCACGAAAGGACTTATAGATTTTCTATAAGACATATTTTTAGAATTTTCTATTGAAGGAATTTTAGAATTTTGTGCAAAAGGACATGTAGAATTTTCTATAAATGGAATTGTAGATTTTTCTATAAGGAATATTAGAATTTTCAATAAGATATTTTTCATGAAAGGAATTGTCTTATTTTTCTATATAAAAATTTAATGTTCCACGAAAGGAATTGTAGATTTTCTATAAGAGATATTTTAGAATTTTGTATTGAAGGATTTTAGAATTGTATGCAAAAGGACATGTAGAATTTTCTATACATGAAATTGTAGATTTTTCTATAAGGAATATTAGAATTTTCATTCAGAAATTTTTCATGAAAGGAATTGACTTATTTTTCTATCAAAAAAAATGTTAGAATGGTAAACGAAGGGAATTGTAGATTTTCTATAAGAGAAATTTTAGAATTTTCTATTAAAAGAATTTTATAATTTTATGTAAAAGGATATGCAGTATTTTCTATAAATAGAATTGTAGATTTTTCTATAAGGAATATTAGAATTTTGAATGAGAAATTTTTTATGAAACTAATCGTCTAATTTTTCTATAAAAAATATTTTAGAATGTTCCACAAAAGGAATTGTAGATTTTCTATTAGAGATATTTTAGTATTTTCTATTAAAGGAATTTTAGAATTTGATGTAAATTGACATGTAGAATTTTCTATAAATGTAAAACATTTTAGAATGTTTCACGAAAGGAATTCTAGATTTTCTATAAGAGATATTTTAGAATTAACTATCAAAGGAATTTTAGAATGTTCCACGAACACCAATTTCTATAAGAGGAGTTTTAGAATTTACTATCAAATGAATTTTAGAATATTACGTAAAGGGACATTTAGAATTGCTTATAAATGGAATTGTAGATTTTTCTATAAGAGGCCAATTAGATTTTTCAATGAGAAATTTTTTATGAAACAAATTGTAGATTTTTCTATAAAAGAAATTGTAGATTTTCTATAAGAGGAATTTTAGAATTTCCTATCAAAGAAATTTTAGGATGTACCCAGTAAAGGCGAAACCTTCCTTGTCTTTTTCGGGATTAAGTAATAATGAGGTAATAATTTGTTCACGAATTGTGAATTGTGAATTTTACTGTTAGAATTTTTAATTTCTGCAACTTAGTTAAATTTTTTGACTTAGCGATTTCATTTCAACGTTGCATGGCGTCCACTGAGTTAAGATGTATTCCTTACGCACTTCCCATATGGCTTTCCGATGAAAATCTGCATCGCCATTTAAGTTAACCTAGATTAGGTGCTAAAATAATTTTCTCTTCTACTGATTTACCTAGTAGTTATAATTTGCATTGATCAGAGTTAACGGTTACATACGTATAACACATAAATTCCTATGTTTAATAATCCGACCTGCAATTGCATCTTCTCGTTCTGTATATACAACAATATGTCTTCGAAATTTCATTGATGACTCATAAGCTAATATCCAATCAATGAGACACAGTACTTAAGTTTTCATCTACATGAACGTCAATTTATAAAAAGCATTCGCCGGTATGCCAAAATTTTCAGACCTTATATACTAGAAAATAGCGCTCTCTAAAGACACCTACTTTATAAAATATTTCATAACTCACTCAAATAAACTTCTAACACCATTAAAATGTAAAAGCACCGCAACACCGAATTGTCATCTCACCCCTTTTCCGTAAAATTTGTAGGCTCTGTGCACACGAACGCCAACTTCTATAAATTTAAATATAAAATAAAGCTTTAGCCACATAACACTTTTATGTAGGGAAATCAAACTTTATACCATTTAAATTACTATTATTGTTGACTGGTTTGCATTTCTATTAAAAACGATAGGTCGAAAAAGGGGTGCATTTTAATTAGATTAAAGGGAAATAAGCAAGTTCAAATACAATTTTCGTTTTGACCCAAATCAATTTAATTTGCGATAACCGTAAAAAACTAATAAGACTGTTAAATGACATATGCTTTGATATGATATGATAAACTGATACCAGGCAAACTATTCTGAGGTAAGCTAAAACACAAGCTGGTAGAACAAAGAGCTTGATAAGGAAACGGTTATGTAAAGAGGTGAAAACAACCTTGGATCAATTCCAACGAAATTTACAAAGTCCGGATTTAAAATACACGGAATCTGGCAGGAAAACTCTTGAGGTACTGCTGCAGATACATCTGGTAAACTCGAGTGAAAAAAATAGACAATTCTAAACTCAAGAAACCCATGACAAAAGATCTTCAAAAGCGACTACAAACTGGCAAACAAAGCCGTAACCCAAAGCAATATAAACTGGAAAAACTACAAT
This sequence comes from Neocrepidodera transversa, assembly GCA_963243735.1. Classification (NCBI taxonomy): domain Eukaryota; kingdom Metazoa; phylum Arthropoda; class Insecta; order Coleoptera; family Chrysomelidae; genus Neocrepidodera; species Neocrepidodera transversa. The sequence continues at coordinate 12,493,931 of OY725347.1, forward strand.
CCAGTTAGCTGGAAAACAGAAAGTTGACGTCATTTCAAAACCTGGCAAACATTACTCGGAATAGATTCGTTTGAACCATACAAATCACCTGGACCCGACGGTATATTCCCAGCTTTCCTACAGCAGAGTAAGACGCTTCTGGTACCGGTGATTTGTAAACTGTTCAGGGCAAGTCTAACTATATACTACAATCCAGTTAGCTGGAAAACAGAAAGTTGACGTCATTTCAAAACCTATCAAACATTACTCCAAGGCAACAAACCCCAGATTTCAAAAAACGATGGTAAACTGGCAAACAAAGCAGTAATCCAAAGTAATATTAGCTGGAGGAATATAATCGTTTGAACCAGCAGAGTAAGACACTGCTGGTACCGGTGATTTGCAAACTGCTTAGGACAAGTCTGGCTACAGAGTACATTCCAGTTAGCTGGAAGGAAGCCAGAGTTATCTTTATTTCAAAACCTGGCAAGCATTACTCCAGGGCAAAAGTATTTAGCTCTATCGTTATTAATGACAAATCTATACATGTCAAAATGAAAAATAAAATAGAGATTGTCAATCTCTAAAGAGTGCCTACAAGGAGTTTTACCCCTCTACTATGGCATTTGGTAATTGACAAGCAACTCAATAATGATGGATATTGCACCCAGGAATATGTAGACTTATACTTAGACTTATAGTGAGGAAATTCAAAAACAATGTTTCAGATCTTATGCAACAAGCGCTGGTGAGGAGGCACAGGTGTATGGAAGACAGAGAAAGTTTTCTCACGAACACGATCTGCCATATTGACGGGAAATCGTTGACAAAGTCCCCAGGAAATAGAAAAAACTTAACTCCAAATCGTACCTGTTCCTAAACGTGATTTTTTCGTGAATCCATAAATATAAATTTCATGGTTGAATAAACACAGTGAACATTTTTTTTCATGGCTCAAATTCGGATATTTTGAACAACACACAACATTTTTTGACTCAAAAATAGTGAAAATTGTAGTCAGAAAAATTCTCTTTCCGAATAACACATTAAAAAATATTAATTTTGACATTATATATGAGCAGAGCCACAAAATATATACTCATACTCGCTTTTCTTTAAAAGCAGATTTTATTAAAAACTGCTAAATATCCGACGTTCGGTTGGGTCGACAATGTGAAAAACATTGTCTCCGAATTTCAGGAACTGGGATTCAGTGACAAGGATCTTTTTTACACACAGTAAAAGGCGCTGGCTTTCCCTGCAAAAAAACAACTCATTTCCAGCCTCTACGATCAAGGAGAGTTATGAGAATGTGAAGATATTATTTGATGTGATGAAAATAAACGACATTCCGTTCAAATTTTGTGTCTGACCTAAAACTCTTGCTAATTGTCAACGGCCAACAAACAGCTACCTCCTCGTTCCCTTGCCCTTGTTGCTTCGTGAAGCAGCAAGATTTACGCAATCGCACGGACATTAATAGAGTTGATCCTCCCACAAATGACGAGAACAACGGAGATTTTCCCGATGAAGAACTTCTGCGCAACAATTATCAAGAATTCGTATCTTTGGGTTACGATAAAAAAGATGCGAATAAGTCCAGGAGTGCCATAAATACACCTCTATTCGTCGAGGATGGTAATGTTCCAGTACTGCAGAAGTGCATTATTCCCGAATTGCACATTCTCCAAGGGTTTGTGAATCATTTGTTTTGGACAGCTCTCGTACCTCTTCTCGGCAAGGAAAAAGCTCTGCTATGGCCCCGGAAATTAAAATTGGTATCAAAAAACTATCATGGAGAGGCTTTCGAAGGGAATGCCTGCAGAACTTTACTTAAGCGAGCAGATGTGCTATTGGACCCAGAATCAGTGAACACTTGGCGGATCTCTAGCTCTTCAACCATTCATTGCGGCTTTTAGAGCTATGGATAAAATTGTGGACTCATGCTTTGCGGTCAGGAGGGTTCAATCTGATTTGAGTCATCATATTATAGATTTAAAGACAGTCTCCAATTCTTGAACGATGGTGAAGGTTTTGGTTTATGGTCCGAGCAGGCTGGCGGATCGATACATAGAGAATTCCTAAAGTTTTGGAATAGAAGTAAAATTAATAATCTAGATGATCCAGATTACCTGCTTAGATTGAAAGCAGCTGTTGTTGATTTCTCGTCAAAACATATTTGAATTTCCACAGAAAAAGAACGAATTGTATCAAAGTAGACACAATTTTGGAATATGTTAGACCAGACTGTTATTTCATAATATCTTCACTAAGTTGTATCAATTGAATAAATATGCAATAATAATCATGTTTTGTAATAAATTAAATATGTTGTCAGTTCTAACAGTGCTTTTCACTGAGCTAAGTATTTCATAACCTTTAGCTCCCTTATTTCATCCGTTAAAAACTTTTCAGAGTCCCAAGGGACAGTTTCTGGACATTCTCAACCCAACGGAACGTCGGACATTTAGCATTTTTGAATAAAATCTGCTTTTTAAGCAAAGCGAGTAAGAGTATATATTTTGTGGCTCTGCTCATATATAATGTCAAAATTAATATTTTTGAATGTGTTATTCGGAAAGAGAATTTTTCTGGCTACAATTTTCACTATTTTTGAGCCAAAAAATGTTGTGTGTTGTTCAAAATATTCGAATTTGAGCCATGAAGAAAAATGTTCACTGCGTTTATTCAACCATGAAATTTATATTTACGGATTCACGAAAAAATCACGTTTAGGAACAGGTATGATTTGGAGGTAAGTTTTTTCTATTTCCTGGGGACTTTGTTAACGATTTCCCGTCAATATGGAAGATCGTGTTCGTGAGAAAACTTTCTCTACCTTCCAGACACCTGGTGCCTCAAGGAAGACCTTAAAAATGAATCTGGGAAAAGCAACATAAACAAGCTAAAAATGGCACTAATGGCTGCCAAAAGAGGATGGAGCACCAAACGGTAAAGAAGTTGTAGATTGCCGTGCTAAAATACCCCCTACAACTTTTTGATGTGGTTTACTAAAGTAAATTAAGAGGGGCTGCTATATTGGAGCTTTCTAAATGGTACAGTAAATTTATACGACAAAAACTCGAAGGAACATATTTGCTGAATCGCTTGAAACACATATGAAAAGCTTAACTTCAATTTTGTGGGACCGTTCTAAAGGAGAATGAGGTAAAAACTAGATTTTTTCGATTTCGTATTTCGCAAATGGTAGGTGGTAGAAAAAAAATTCTAGATAAAAAACATAGGGATTGTTTTTTACAATTTGTCAGTGAATCGATGCTGTATTATAAAAAATTCAAAAAGTAGGTGGTGTTAAAGTGCCAAAAAAACGTTTTATCGCTTTTAAACACGAAAAAAATTTGAACGCAGAAGTATGATTGAGAAAGTTGTTCATCCTAAATTTTATATAGACTTTATTTTCCTATGATGGACCGTTTCGGCGCGACAAACGCGGTAACCAAAAAAAGTTTCTAAAAGTTTCTTCTTTAATGAAATTTTATCACAGAACTAAACAAACTGAAGCCACCTAAGAAAAAACCGAATGTTTTATAAGTTTTATAAAAAGAAACTTTCTAAATTTAAGTATAAAATATTGAATAAACATAAGCCATTAATTGATGTTTAAAATGAATTGATTTTTTTATTCATAAGAAAAATTACGACTAGATGTAAAACTATGAAATTGGTATATTACAATAAGTAATAAAACGTAACAAAGTCCAGTACCACACAAATTTTTATAGTAAAATATGGATGGGTTGACAACTAGTTTCGGCTTACGCCATCATCAGGTACAAATTGTACATCATCAGTGACACTAATTTTTAAATTGGGGTTATACGAATTTTTAACAATAAGCATACTTCGACATTACCTAACAATTTCGATAAAAAAGATGCATTATCAGTGAAATAAAAAAAATATCAAAATTCTAGGGACGCTTAAATACTGGTGCACCGTTTCGGGACTTCGTACCATGGGGTACCGAAATGGCTAGTGCAATCCTGGCCAAAATTCTTACATATATGTTATACGTGGAAAAAGTTCTAAAAATTTGAACTGGAAAATAGTTTTCTTATGCAAAATACCTAATTTGTATAGCGAGTACCGGTAGGGCCGTTTCGATCCTGCTCAAATTTAATAGGATTCTTTTTTGGAGAAAACTAACTAGTAAAGTGAAAACCGCAACTCGATGGGAGCTTTCGTTCGAGAATTATAGTGTTTACATCCAGACAGACAGAATTTTTTTGGCATTTTCGGACAATGGAAACTCTACCTATTGGTATATTCGTTTACAAAATATACAGTGTGATTGAAATAATACGTCCATTATCATGAAACAGATCATTTTCTTTGCACACCCTGTATTTTTATTTTGTCGGGAAATTTTATTATTTATAAAAGGTTTTAAATCTTAATAAACTATATTTAAATACAAGAACAATTCCAAATATACAATGTGAATAAAAAAATATGTATGTACATTATAATGTAAAATAATAATTTTATTTATATAAAATTTTCCACATCCAATAACCTATTTTTAAATTTAAAAATGTGTCAAAAATGTACCGTGTGATTGAAAGAATACGCACATTATCATTATAAAGATCATTTTTTTTGCACACTCTGTAGTTTTGTTTTATCAGAGAATTATATTCTTTATAAAAGTTTCTAAACGTAATAATCTATATTTTAATTGAAAAATGTTTCCAATATATACAGTGTGATTCATTATCATGAAAAATATAATTTTTTTGCACAACCTCTATTTTTGTTTTTTAGGAAATTGTATAGCTTATAAAAGTTTTTAAATCTAATAAGATATATTTAAATTGCAAAGTTTACAAAATATACAAGGTGATTGAAATAATACGTACATTATCAAGAAATAGATAAAATTTTAACGTCTTTTTTTTAAATGAAATATCATTAATTATATTCAGGCCCTTTATTTTCTCATGTGTTATCGAATTTACAAAATAACTACGACAGGACCGTAATTATAAATTGTTATTACTGATGATGTTAGTTATTTCAGATAAAACGTCGTTAAAATGACAAGTGCCATATTTCACTGAATTTGGATTTTAATGGTATATCATTTTTTGTAATAAAAAAGACAGGTCCGTATTTAAAAAGAATAACCTATTTTTAAATTTAAAAATATGTCAAAAATGTACCGTGTGATTGAAAGAATACGTACATTATCATTATAAAGATCATTTTCTTTGCACACTATATAGTTTTGTTTTGTCAGGAAATTTTATTCTTTATAAAAGTTTATAAATGTAAGAATCTATATTTTAACTCAAAAATGTTTCCGATATATACAGTGTGATTCATAGGATACGTACATTACCATAAAAAAGATAATTTTTTTGCACAGCCCCTATTTTTGTTTTCTTATGAAATTTTATAACTAATACAAATTTCTAAATCTAATAATCTATATTTAAATTCAAAGTTTACAAAATATACAGGGTGATTGAAATAATACGTACATTATCATGAAATAGATAATTTTTTTGCACAGCCTCTATTTTTGTTTTCTTGGGAAATTTTATAGCTTATAAAAGTTTCTAAATCTGATAATCTATATTTAAATTGCAAAGTTTAAAAAATATACAAGGTGATTAAAATAATACGTACATTATCATGAAACAGATAATTTTTTAACGTTTTCTTTTTTAATGGAATATCATGTATAACTTTTCTTTCCGTGTTTTGATATTGATTTTAATAAAAAGTCTATGCGTAAAAAACCAAAACTAGCATTTTTAGTTCTCCATGTAGATCTTTTTTGACCAATTTAATGTTCTCCAAAATAGTTAGCTTTGTCCTTATTATATTTTATTCTGGCTTTCTTCTTTAGCATATTATTATATATAATTGGAATACCCAAAATATTATACAGGATGAGTACTTTATTATATTAATTTTGTTTAAAACATTTTAGAACCCTTTAGAAATCGCTTGTATCGCTTAAAAATCGCGAGCTGTGCTTGTCAGCAAATAGAGGATGAAAAAAAATCACGTTGAATTACATTTGTTAACATTTTTAATGAATCATTGTTTATTGCTTTATAATCAATATACTACATCTGCCAATCGTGAAAAATGATCTATACTTATAAAAAATGCCTAGGTCGACTGATAAAAGTTAAAAACAGTCAATGAACTCTGTCTTATAGATAAATATAGCCATGTGTTGATAAGATAACGCATTTTAGTGTGACGTTATTAGCAAGGTATGCTACTTATATTGTTTATATACCTATTTTATTATACAGTCGTTGCCAAGCATTCTTGTAATACTTTTTTTTAGTGTTAATTGAGTGAGAAAACAAACGTTAGCGACTTCAGTAACTAAGAAAAAAAATTATACTGTCTATAATTTAAACTCACCAAGTTAGGTGTGACTTTAGAGGCAATAAAACCGAAATAAACGACCCTTGGAAATAATTATCGGTTCCGCCTATGGTCGCAAAGTCTGCCAACGAACTCTGATAAAGAATTAGTCTCACGAGTAAAGTATTTAGGCCCAAAAAGAATAAAAATTTTAAACGAGTGCGATTCCCACACATTCTTACGAGCTAAAAACTTCTCTCATATGCACAGTGAGAGGATTTTTTTTACTCAAATCAGTATTCGACGATATTTTTTTAGTTTTATAATTGTCTCATGATTAAAATTTTTTGATTTTCGTCTCGAATTTTCTTTTTAAGGGAATTAAATGAAATAATATTCAAAAACAGGCTTGAAATGGATCAAAAATAAGCATCGCAATAATTTTGTTAAACGAGAAAAAAATGTGTTCATAAAAATAATTCATTTATGACTTTTTCTTATGTTTTACCAATACATGCATTCGTTTTTTTTTTTTGGTGTACAAATTTTATTTTGAGATATTTTAAATTTCGTAAAGTAAACGTGAAATTTGTAGGGAGATTGTGAAATTTGAAGGGAAAATTAAAATCTGCAGGAACATTTTTAAATTTGTGATGGTTCTAAAATGTATAAGAAGATTTTAGTTTTTTTTTTGGTAAAATTTATAAATTAAATTTGAAATTTGTGGGGGCTTTAAATCTTATAGGGATATTTTAAAATTTTTGGATAAAATTCTTAAGCTGAATTTGAAATTTGTATGGGTTAGAAAAAATCGATCGATATTTAGTGGAGAAATTTTTTAAATTAATGGGATATTTCGTAAAGTGGACCTTGAAATTTGTGGGGAATTGAAATTTGCCGGAAAAAATATAATCTATGCGAACATTTTTAAATTTGTGAAGGTTCCAAAATTTTTAGTTTTTTTAGTAAAATTTGTAAAGTGAATTTGAAATTTGTGGAGATTTAAATTTTGTAGGAAATTCGTGGGAAAATTTGGTAAAATTCGTAATTTAAATTTGAAATTTGTGGGAGTTTTAAAATGAGTGGGATATTTCATATTTCGTAAAGTGACTTGAAATTTGAGGAGGGGATTTTGAAACTTCTGGAGAGATTTTGAAATTTCTAAAAATTAAATTTGAGGTGAAAATTAAAATCTGCAGGATCATTTTTAAATTTCTGAAGGTTCCAAAATTTGTAGGAAAATTTTATTAATTTTATTATTTTGTTAAAATTCAGAACTTGAATTTGTAGGGGTGTTAAATTATATTTAAAATTCGCGTAGAAATTTGGTAAAATTCTTAAACTTGGTATGATATTTGTAGGGGTTATGTAAGGGGTTATGTAATTTGTAGTTATTTTGAAATTCGTGAAGAAATTTTAAAATTATTCGGATATTTTAAATTCTGTAAGCTGACACTAAAATTTATGGGGAGATTTTGATATTTCAGGAGATTTTGAAATTTCAGGAGATTTTGAAATTTGTAAGACTTCAAATTTGCGGGGAAAATTAAAATATGTAAAAACATTTTTTAATTTCTAAAACTTGTATTAACATTTTAATTTTCTTGGTAAAATTCTCAACTCGAATTTGAAATTTGTGAGAAATTTAAAACTTCAACAGATATTTTAAAATTCATGGAGAAAATAAAAAAATTGTGGTATATTTTAAATTTCGTGAGGTGACTCTGAAATTTGTGGGAAGATTTTGAAATTTCAAGACATTGAGAAATTTGTAACTTGAATTTTAAATTTGGGGGAAATTTAAAACTTAAAGCGATGTTTTAAAATTCATGGAGAAATTTAAAAATGTGTAGTATATTTTAAATTTCGTGAGGTGACTCTGAAATTTGAGGGAAGATTTTGAAATTTCAAGATATTGAGAAATTTGTAACTTGAATTTTAAATTTGGGGGAAATTTAAAACTTAAAGCGATGTTTTAAAATTCATGGAGAAATTTAAAAATGTGTGGTATATTTTAAATTTCGTGAGCTGACTCTGAAATTTGTGGGAAGTTATTGAAATTTCAAGACATTGAGAAATTTGTAAGTTAAATTTTAAATTTGGGGGAAATTTAAAACTTCAAGAGATATTTTGAAATTCATGGAGAAATTTAAAAATGTGTAGTATATTTTAACTTTCGTGAGGTGACTCTGAAATTTGAGGGAATATTTTGAAATTTCAGGACATTGTGAAATTTGTAAGTTGAATTTAAAATTTGGGGAAAATTTAAAACTTCAAGAGATATTTTGAAATTCATGGAGAAATTTAAAAATTTGTGGTATATTTTAAATTTCGTGAGGTGACTCTAAAATTTGTGTGAAGATTTTGAAATTTCAGGACATTGTGAAATTTGTAAGTTGAATTTTAAATGTGGGGAAATTTAAAACTTCAAGAGATATTTTGAAATTCATGGAGAAATTTAAAAATTTGTGGTATATTTTAAATTTCGTGAGGTGATTCTGAAATTTGTAGGAAGATTTTTACATTTTAGGAGATGATAAAGGTTGTAAGATTTTAATTTTTTTTGTTAAAATTCGTAACATGAATTTTAAAATTTATGGGGAATTTAAAACTTGAAAGGATATTATGAAATTTATGGGATATAAATCCAATGTTATGGATTTTTTTCTGCTATAAAATATATAGTAAAATATTCTTATTTTTGCAAATAGAGGAAAGTTTAATTAAGAAAAGTTGTGAAGAATTAAAATTATATATATATAAATGTGAATTATATCATAGCATCAATATAACATAGAAAAAATAATATCTGTATTTTATTTATAATATTATACGTTTTAAAACCTTAAATTCACATTACTCCGGATGTATCAGAAAATAAATAAATTAATAGAAAAATCAGTTGTGTCGCCCCAAAACTTTCCCCATGCGTATCCAGAAACGAATACTTTTTTAGATATTTAACCGAAACCCATATACCAAATTTCAGTTTAATCAGATTAAGCGTGTGGCTTCTATCATTGAAAAATACACACAGACAGACAGACAGACAGACAGACAGACAGACAGACAGACAGACACACAGACAGACAGACACACAGACAGATAGACACACAGACAGGCAGACAGACAGACTGACTTCCATCTGGAAATGCTGTTAATAGTCACAGGGGACCTCAAAATGGATATTTCGAAAAAAAATTTTTGCTCGTTCACAATACTTTCAGTTCTCGCATGGTGGATCGGGAAAGTAAAAATATATAAATTTAAAAAATATATCAAAATACATTACAAATTATTACTTATTTCTAGAGATGCTCAAATGCTGGGGCACCGTTTTCGGACTTCGGTCCATCGGGTACCTAATATTATATATGATGTGACATAGAAAATGTTTTCTATGCAAAACACTCAATTTATATGGCGGGTTACGATATGGCGGGTTACGGTAGGGCCGGCCCAATCCTGCTTACATTCAATAGGGGTCTTCCCTCGAGAAAACTAACCAGTAAAGTGAAAGCCGGAACTCGATCGAAAGCTTTCGTTCGAAAGTTATACTATTGACAACCAGGCAGACAAAGAGATAGGTTTCACCAGAAAAGTCGAGATAAGGGATAAAAAGTGAGGGTAAGAAATTTTCGCTTTTTTGTAGGCATCGGTAATTTGAATTATCAAAATATACCACCATATATGACAATATCGTCAGTAACCGGTAATTCTAAGAATTATTAAACATAAAGTACATTAAGTTTAGATACAGGGTGTTTGTATTATACAACATTACAATGGACCAAGTAAAAGGTAAGTTACTATAAATAATATAAATACGAACGTCTCCATAAGAAAACAATACAAAACGAAACTTCGAAGTAAGTGTTGGTTATAAATTATAAATGCAACGTCGTGTTAATTATACCTAAAAATACACATTCCCCTGGTTCACATTTCTCTGTCATAACTTTTGCAGTGAATTGTTACACAGCGCAGAGAAATGTAATATAAGTTCTCACATACCATAATCGTAAAATTGACACCTACTAGCAATAAGAAAGGAACTGAATATTGCATTGTCAAAAGCGAATTGGGCTCGCGTAATGAGAGTTCCGTACCTGAATTTAATTAAAAAATAAAAATAAAATTGATCAAGGGAATTTAAGTATATTTAAATATAATACAAATTTGCCTCTGATTACTGTCATGTTAAAAAGCTATTATTTTAAATGGTTTAAAAATTGTATTAAAAAAATCTTAATATCATTGGTTACCAAATCATTGAGTGGATTATAGCCGAACAATGTTGACAAGATTTTTTATAAGATTAATTGAAAATTCCTCTTGATATGAATGACAGCCAACCAATATGTTATCTCTATTTCATTATAATTTTGGTATAGATTACTATCTAAATTACATCGATTTATGAAGATGAATGGGATAAGAATGAGATATGATAATATTTTCTTTTTATGCTAAAAACTCAAAAGTGATTTTAGGTTTTAATTTACAATATCTAAGAAAACTATTTTTAGTCATTTGTTTTGTTTTCATTTCTCCAAGGATAGATAAAAACATATTGTCAATTTATACTGTACATTATATTCTAATAATAAAATCTTGTGTTAATAAATTGTATGCTATTCATAATAAATAAAGGCTAAAAATATACGAAAAAAACTATTTTTAATGTCTTTTGCGTTTTCCAAAAAATTCGTGATTGTACCATAAAGATAAGATCTAAATCTTGTATACATTGTCAATATTTTGATAACTTTATCACTCTATTCAAATATGTGAAAGTTTGTGACTCGAATTTTACAGAAATTATATTTGATAATCATTCCAAAACATTAAAAAAAATACATAATTTGATTCATGATTTATAGTATTTTCCAAAAAAAAAATGGATCTAAATTCAAATTTCGCACTTAAAGAATTTTTGCCACTATATACACATGAGTCACGTAAGTTGGCTACAGTTAAAAAAAAATTATTCTTGGTTTTATCAAAAACATGTATTCTTTATAAGTTCTGCATGTTCCAAAAAGCAAAATTTAACCATCAGATATTAAATAAATTGCATCAGTTATATACGAGGTTTGTAAAAAAAAAAGAAGATTTTTGATCAATAGTAAAGTACCTTCATTTTTGACCATACCGAAATTTTTTGTTAAGAAAATAATTTTCAAATATTCAGTATTGTTTATTTACAGTAAATTTTTTTTTTAACATTTTCTCTGCGATAACATTGAAAGTTAATGCATAATTAATCTAGGATACACTTGTCAGTTTTGATATTGTTGTAAAGTTTTATTTTTGAAACTATCTGTTTATAAAAAGGTGGAAAGAGATGGAAGATAAAATTGAGATTGTGTAAAAACAAATTTCACCCATTCAAACCGAAATTCATTCATACTCTTAAGACCAGGAGATTATGAAAAACGATTTAAATTCTATTGTTACATCCAGGGATACTTGGAAGACCGATTTATATCAAGACATATTATTTTTTTGGATGAAGCAATATTCTCATCAAATGGGACAGTTTCTAGCCAAAAGTGATATAAATCCAAATTCTTAAGAGATAAAATAAGTGATTTTCTTGACAACCTTCCCCTAATTGAACGTCAGCAGATATGGTTCCAACAGGATGGTGCCTCAGTTCACAGCAGGTTAGATATAGGTCAATACATCGAAAATATTTTTAATGGAAGAGATATTCATTGTTATTTGGAAATTTCTTGGCCTCCGCGGTATCTGGATTTAAAGCCACTCGATTTTTTCTTGTGAGGTTAACCCATCGATCGTTGGATTCGTTTTTGAGATTTTTTATTTGTAATCCAAATTGCTACACAAACATCTTAAAATCGTAAAAATCTCAAATTGAGCAACGTAATTAAGATCGTCCTCACAAAGGTTTGAACATTTTACAAGTTTTCTAAAAAAGTTTCTAAATTAATTGTAAGTTGCAATTTGACATGAAAAAAAAATATCCCTATTGGTGCAATATTTTTGTCATGTAATTAGGCTAAACAGATTTATTATAATTCCTGATAATTCCAGAAATATTACCTGTGAGCCATTAAAATTTTTAGAAGCTGCATAATAAATAAACCCAGAAAGCTAACATTATCCAAGTAGTCCAGCTACGAACAGACAGACGGTTTTAGTCGACTTGGAACTCTGAAAATAATAAAATTCGAAACCGTTTTATTGATCGTTGAAAACAAAAATCCAAAATTCGAAACCGTTCTCGATTTATTTCTGAGACAGACGGAAATACACGCACAGACGGTTGCAGTTGACTTAGGTCATTTAAAATAGTAGGTTGGCGAGCTATTGTGACCAGATATCGTTTACTGAAAACAGAGATCCAAAATTCGAAACCGTTACGGATGTGATAAACGGATAGACAGACAGACAGACAGACAGACAGGCGGACGGACATTGTAAAGTCAATAAGTACCTTCGCTTTGCTTCGCTACTTAATATTGTATTACTCATCTAAAGATCAGCACTTGGGTTTATTTTAGAATAAATTAAACAAGTCTATATACCTAGTTTTTCATATTTTTCCATATTTGTTCCTGTTTTTCCTCTTTTTTCCTATTTTTTACAGTTTTTCCACATTTCCTTCTGTCTATTATTATTTTTTTCTATTTTTATCTATTTTGTGCTGTTTTTCTAATTTTTTCTACTTTTTATGTTTTTCCTAAATTTCCCCATTTTTCCTAATCTTGCATATATTTTTCAGTTTTTTCTCTGTTTTTTTTGTTAATTTTTTCCTATTTTGTGATGTTTTTTTCCAATTTTTTTTCTATTTTTTATGTTTTTCCTATTTTTCCCCATTTTTCCTATTCTTGCATATATTTTCCAGTTTTTTCTCTGTTTTTTCTTATTGTTTCCTGTTTTTTTTTTCATTTCTCCCCAATTTCCTGTTTTTGTCTATTTTTTTCCATTGGTTACTATTTTTTCTATTTTCAAAAATGTTGCCCATTTTACCATATATTTCTCTGTTTTTCCCATTTTTGAACAATTTTTCCGATTTTCTCTATTTTTCCCAATTTTTTACGTTTTCTTATTGTTTTCTATTTTTCCCAATTTTTTGTATTTTTTTCTGTTTTTTTCCTATTTTTTTTTTTCATTTTTTTACTATATTTTACTAATTTTTTTATTTTTTCCTTATTCCCTATATTTCTCTTTTTTTCCTGTTTTTTTCATATTTTGCCTACTTCTTCCCATTTTCCCTATTTTGCCAAATTTTTTACGTTTTCCAATTTTGTGTATTTTTTAACTATTTTTTTCCCATTATTTGTATTTTTGTCTATTTTTCCATTTTATTTTATTTTTTTCCTTTGTTTTTATTTTTGCCCATTTTTCTCTATATATCTACTTTTTCAATTTTTTTCCCTAATTTCCTATTATTTGCTATTTTTTTCCTATGTTTTTTTTCCTATTTTTTCCTTATTTTTTTTCCCATTTTGACCAATTTTTTTCATTTTCCTATCGTTTCCTATTGTTTAATATGTTTTCCTGTTTTTACCATTTTTGTGTTTTTAACCATTTTTTTTCCTATTTCTCTTACTTTTCTATTTTTTCCCGTTTTTTCGATTTCTTCAATTTTTTTCTAATTTTCCTCGTTTCTCTCCAATTTTTCTTATTTTCCCCAATTTTTTTTCTATTATTCCCCATTATTTACCCATCCAAAAATCGTCCAACGGGCCTAGAGAACTTTTTACTTCAAAAATAAAATTACAATAAAGAAAAGTAAAAAATTGTTAGGTGTAGGATATTAATTTTAGCTTTCTGCGCTGCTCCCGTATATAAACTTTAACAATGCAAAATATCACACACCCTACGTTATCGCAATACTCTTAAAAAGGTTTAGATAATTCTTAAGCGCCGGACAAAATAGTTTTCCCTTGCCGCATCTCTCCCCAGTCTTATATTCTTTACCGGCACATTATAATCAATTTGGTTTCTCCAATAGTACAAAAATTTAAATAATCGCGTCTAGTCAAATAATCCTACTCTTTGTCTGTTTAGTATATATACTTCCTAAAAATAACTGTTGAGTATTTATTAAGGCTGCCTTGTTTCCACTTAATTACCATTACTAAGCCTGACGTAAATTAAAATGATGTTGACATTTTTATTCAAACGACAATTAACATAAAAATCTCCCAATTTTTTTTTATTTTATCAATGTATGCTACATTAATATATGTTAAAATAATATACGTGAATAAATGTATTTAGGTAAATTCTATCAGAGATTGTCCATCCTTCTCTTCGTAGACGAGATAGAAATATGAAATAGAAATGTGCATCCAAATTTCAACAAAATCGATAGAATAGTTTGAAAGTTATTAGCAAAAAAAGAGGACACAACTCCATCGAATTTTCTAAACATTTTTGGTAACGTAAAGTTGTTTAACAAAATATCCCCTATATTTTCGTAGTTAAGAAGTACAAGCAAATTAAATAGAGCCGGATAAAAAACCAATGAAAAAATTGAGGTTGGCAGTCTGAATACGAGACATCGAATTGAAAATTTAATATCAAAAAGTATAAACATTTCTCGTAATCTCGTTTTATTGTTAATCTTTCTAATGATATCATTACGAAAATATTGTTTTAATTGTGATTTCCCTGGTATAATTTATTAAATATTTTTTTCAACTTATACAGGGTGTCCAGAGATGAAACCGACAAAACTTAGTGGGTTATAGGGACTGCCAATATGATTGCAAAAAGCCATATACAAATGTCCAAAACCGTTTCGTAACTGATATACAATGTGATTTGTGAATTTAGACAAAAAATTCAATCCGCCATATTAAATACAGGGATAACCCGATTTGATTTAAATTTGGTACATGAATTAAACTAAATGGCCTTAATAAGTAGCCCTTTGAACGAAACCAATATCAGGACCGGAATATTCTTTTTGTTCCATCTTAAGTTCTTGTAAGAATAACTCACCCTGTATAATGCTTATCAAAAATCTGAGCTCAGATTCGAAATCTACGGAAAAAGTCCTACAGGAACTTGTTAAAAAGTTTCTGGCACCATTTCAGTTATTCCGTAATAAATTATGATGTTAAATGTTTTCACTCGAGAAATTAATTTTCGGATAAAGTACCATCAAAAATGGGTTAATATAATAAAAAGTAACGAAACCAATACATAAATATTGTTATTTTCTTTCATTAGTTCGTGGTAAAATTTTATAAAATACTCTCATAACCCAAAAAAAAGTGAAGAATAAATCCGTATCAGTAGCTTACAATTTTTGTCTAAATACAGTAGGCTTGTGATTACAAAAAATTATTGTGCGTTGTGTTGTACTTTCATAAATTCAAAATTAGTAAGCAAATATAATTTATAAAAAATTCAGTACAGTCCTTTTTGCACAAATTCCTATCTGCTTTTTTTAGCAGATTTTGAATCTGCGATCAGAATATTGATAATTATTATACTAGAACAGTTATTCTTACAAGAAATGACTCATTCCGGCCCTGATATGACTCATTCCGGCACTGATACGAATTTATTTTTTCGTCTTTTCTTGGGTTATGAAAGTATTTTATAAAATTTTACTACGAACTAATTAAAGAAAATAACAATATTTATGTCTTGGTTTTGTAATTTTTTATTATAATAACCCATTTTTGATGGTACTTTATCCGAAAATTAATTTCTGGAGTGAAAACATTTAACATCATAATTTATTACGGAATAACTGAAATGGTGCCAGAAACTTTTTTAACAAGATCCTGTACGATTTTTTTCGTAGATTTCGAATCTGAGCTCAGATTTTTGATAATCATTATACAGGGTGAGTTATTCTTACAAGAACTTAAGATGGTAGAAAAAGAATATTCCGCTCCTGATATTGGATTCGTTCAAAGGGCTACTTATTAAGGCAATTTAGTTTAATTTATATAATAAATTTAAACCAAATCGGGTTATCCCTGTATTTAATATGACGGATTGAATTTTTTGTCTAAATTCAAAAATCACACTGTATATCAGTAACGAAGCGGTTTTGGACATTTGTATATGACTTTTTGCAATCATATTGGCAGTCTCTATAACCCCCTAAGTATTGTAGGTTTCATCTCTGGACACCCTGTATATAGATTTATTTTAAATATCATTTAAAGTAATTCCGTGACGACCATGGACAATTTAAGTTTATCCCTTTATATCATTGCGCACACTTTCTAAGAAACCTAAAAAAATGTTTCTAATTCTTATTGTAAGGTTTCTAATAGTGAAGTAAATATAATATATATGAATGGAATAAGTTATAAATCAATTAAGATCTAATTATTTGGTTATATCGACAACCAATTTGTAAAAATTGACCTCTAGACATAATTACAAAATTATGCTTAATGGAATAAAAAACAATCATACATATTTTCGGCCAAAGTTTATAATATAATTTGACCTTAAATCACTTATCGTTGTCGTCAAAAAAAATAGACATGTTGCATAAAAGATTTATTAATGTAGCACTTTTTGTAATGGTGATAACCCAATTTTAAATAATCAAAAGCCATTTGGTTTTTATTATAAATAAATAAAAAAAATGTCCTTGAATTCAGTAATGTATAGGATTATTTATTTATTAAACCTGCCAATTTTAAATATTATATTTTTAATTACATAAGCATTTATTAGTCATTCAAGCCGGGTAAAAAAATTAAAATTTTGATTAACCAGATGTCAAATATCCATAGAAATCTAAAAGTATCTGACAGTAAAATCTGTTTTAATATCATAAACAATTATTTTTTTTTACACTGCGAGGAGTGAAACTAGTACTTTGGTCCCGAATTTGCGGGACCAAAGTGGCACTTTTACTCCCTTGGAGTATAGGAAACAATTTTTGGTAGTACAGTCTTCAATTTTCTTTTATCCAACACCATTTTACGAGATAGTCGTAAGTTTTATTATTTATTTTTTACGATTTTATTCTAAAATACCTTAAATGTGACAAGTCGCAATCTTCTGACATTATTGATTTGAATCGAAATTGTTCTGAGTTCGAGTCCCATCGGGAACACCGATTTTTTTATAACTTTTTCAAGCGCCGGTATTTTATAAAAAAATACATAATTTAATATCAAACATGATTACCTAATCAGAAGTAGGAAACTTAAAAATAATAGAATTAATTGTTACGTTTAAATATTTACAAAATCAACAGTTAAATAATTATTTTTAAATTATCCTTTTTTTCACATTTTTGTAAAATTTTTCTAAAATTACCCTTTTTTCTCATTTTTACTACTTTTTCGATTTAAATTTTCTCTCTTCCTCAAAAACTTCCTCTCGTTTCTCTCAAGTTTTGTCACTTTTTGGGTCTCAAATTTCCTATCTTTTCTCTCAAATTTTGTCACTTTTTACCGAAATTACTCCATTCTCTCTCATTTTTGTCACTTTTTTGATTTAAAATTTCCCTCCAAAATTTCCTCTCGTTTTTCCTAGGGTTTTTCCCTTTTTTGTCTCAAATTTTGTCACTTTTGTTCTGAAATTTTCTCTCTCGAACGTTACCACTTTTTTTATAAAATTAAATCTTTTTCTTATTTTTGTCGAATTTCCGTTCTTTTCTCTTAAAAATTCTTACTTTTTTGCAGAAATACACGTTTTTTAAAAACCTGCCCATTTTTTCTAAAATTACCCCTTTTTCTCTCATTTTGTCACTTTTTGGCCTTAAATTTTCCCTCTTCCTATAACATTTCCCTTTGTTTCTCTCAACGTTTGTCACTTTTTTGCGTCAAATTTACTTTCTTTTTTCCCTAAAATTACTTATTTTCTCTCATTAAAAGTACCCCTTTTTCCATTTTTGTCGACTTTCCCTTCTTTTCTGTCAAATTTTGTTACTTTTTTGAGTAAATTACACGTTTAAAAAATTACCTCTGTTTTCGAAAATTACTCTTTTTTCTCATTTTGTTCACATTTTTGCCTTAAATTTTCCCTCTTTCTCCAAAATTTACTCTTGTTTCTCTCAAATTTTTCAATATTTAATCTGAAATTTCCTTTTTCCCTAAAATTACTTCTTTTCTCTCATTAAAAATACCCCCTTTTTTAAATTAAGCCGTTCTTTTTCATTTTTGTCAAATTTTCCTTCTTTTGTCTCAAATTTTATCACTTATTTTCTGAAATTACCCCTTTTTTTAGATCACCTCTTTTTACCTATTTTTGTCTCAAATTTCATCTCTTTCTTCAAAATTTCCCCTTTTTTCTCTCCAATTTTGTGTTCCCCTTGAAGATACTTTATATATCAAATTATAAGTTTTTTAAATTTTGCAAAAACATATTTTAACCGACTAAAATTCTTTAAAAGAAGTTTTAGAACAAAGTTAAAAAAAAATAATTGTATTTAAATAATTATTTGAATTTTACGGTACGTTCGGGAAACAATCTTCACCCTCGGGATTAAAAGATGCACTTTAGTCCCTTGGTGTATAATATACTATTATATCAATAAGGAACCCCAAAAAATATATACAACTTAAATGTACCCAGTGGTGTAGTTAAATAATGTTATTTTGCACTGTTATGAGAAAAATTTCCTGTGATGTTTTAATACTCTCACTTTGTCACTTTTTTCTGAAAATACAGCCTTTTTCTAAAATTACCCCCTTTTTCTCAAAGTTACCCCTTATTTTTTCATTTTTGTCATATTTTCCTCTTTCTTCAAAATTTCCCCTCTTTTCTTTTAAATACTGTCACTTTTGTCTCAAATTTCCCCTCTTTTCTATAAATTTTTGTCACTTTTACCCCAATTTTTTCTTAAAATTACCGCTTATTTTTTCATTTTGTTATTTGTTTTCAAACTTTTTCGTCTTAAATTTCTCCTTTTCTTTTAAATTTTGTCACTTTTTTTTGGAAAGTACCCCGTTTTCCCCTTTTTTTCTAAAACTACCCATTTTTCCTCATTATTGTCAGTTTCTGTCAAAATTTTTTACGAAAAAGTCAGGGAGAGGGAGAAAATTGGGAGAAAATTGGAAAGAAAAAGCTGGGACAACGATTATATATAAAAAAATTTGGGGAAATGTTTGAAAGTAAAAAAGTAGGGGAAAAAAGGCTGGGGCGAAAAGTGGAAAAAAAGTAGAGGAAAAATTGGTAAAGTCTCACAATTTTAAATTTTAAAAAACTAGTGAAAAAGTGGAAAAAAGTTAACAAAGAAATAAGAAATTAGTAAAAAATGTAGGAGAAAAAGTGGAAAAAAGTAGGGGAAAGGGTGGAATAAAAAAGTAGCGAAAAGTGGAATAAAGTCGGAGAAAAGTTAAAAAAAAATGGAGAAAGAAGTGGAAAAAAGTAGAACACAAAAAAATTTGTAAAAAATTTATGAAAAAAAGTGAAAACAGTAGGGGAAAGGATAGAATAAAAAAGTAGGGGAAAGGTTAGAATAAAAAAGTAGGGGAAAAGTGAAAAACATAGGGGAAGAAATAGAATAAAATTTAAAGGAGACTAAGTGGAACGATAAAACGTTTGACACAAAGAAATTAGTAAAGAAATGTGTGAGAAAAAGTGGAAAACAGTAGAGGAAAGTGCGGAATAAAAAAGCATGGAAAAAAGTAGGGGAAAAGTGAAAAAAAAATGGGCAAAGAAGTGAAAAAATTTTTGAGGAGAAAATTGGAACACAAAGAAATTATTAAAAAAGTATGGGAAAGAGGGTGGGGGAATAATGGGAAAAAGTTGAAAACATAAAAAAATTTGTGAAAAAACATTAGAAAAAATGACTTGTGAAAAAAGAGGAAAATAGTTTGAAACTAAAAAATGTAGGGGAAAAGTGTAAAAATGAGGGAAGTCAAAAACAATAGGGAACGAAGTGGAGAAAAAGTTTTAAGGGGAAAGAGAAAGTTATATTTTCTTTTTTTTAATACACAGGATTTAGATAGTCAAGACTTCTTTCAATAAAATAAATATAAACAGTGTTATATTTTCTTCTTTTTTTTAAAACACAGGTTAGATTTACATAGTCAAAGACTTCTTTTAATAAAATAAAATTAAAATACACAGGTTAGATTTAGATAGTAGGTTTTGGTAGTTTATTATCGAAATGTTGGTAGAATACGGTTTATTGAAAACGGTAACACTGCCTCTTCCCTCGTTGGTGGCAGTTTTTCTTCATTGGTTTGCACATTTCGAGTTGCAATTTCTTTTATTTGTTCTTCCTCATTTTCTGAATTTAATATTTCTTTAAAATATTCTTCCCATCTTGGTACCATTTCGTTTTCATATGTTACTATATTTCCTTATTTGTTTTTTATACATATGGTTCTCCGTTTTACTTTCCCTTTATTTTGTTTGACTTCTTGATAGAAGTTCTTTATTTCTTCATTCACAACTCTTTCTTCGATATTTTCTTGTTTGCTCTTCGTACTTTCTTTTTTCTTCGTCTATACTCATTTGTAACATTTTCTGTTAGGCTTGTTTCCTCTTTTTTATTTCTTCTTTATATTCTACATCGAACCATTTGTCTCTTTCCATCTTGTTTTCTGTGGATTTTTTTTGTCCTGCTTTCGTTAGTTTCCTCTATTTGTTTTCTTTCCTCGTTTACATTCTGGTTGTGTTCTACTAGTTCTTCCTGATTTCTTCCAATTTCTTTTAATTGTTTTATTTTCTAGGAGCTTTCCTAGTTGTCACTTTTTTTAAAGTCTACTTTTTTGTTTCTCCCTTCGTTATATATTTTGTTGTATTTTCGCCATGACTAAATCTTTAATCGAAGTTATATTATATTATTTTGGTAACATTATAAATATAAAATTTATTCGCAATTTTTATCTATCAACAATATTGTTACCAAGTGTTAAATTTTAAAATGAAAATATTACACGGGGAAAAAACATACATGATGTTTTTGGAACTTCGGCCCAAAAAATTCAATTTAACGATAAACACAAGAACTATACGCAACACGAAATTTATGGACACGAATATTTACGATTTTTCACGACTTTTTACGATTGTTTCCGTTTTTTTACGGATTTTTATGATTTTTCACGATTTCTATGGGTTTCTACGGTTTTTTGACGTTTTTTTTAAGATTTTTCACGATTTTTTACGGTTTTTACGATTTTTTACGATTTACGATTGTTTCCGTTTTTTAAGATTCTTTACGTTTTTACGGATTTTTATGGGTTTTTACGATTTTTTACTTTTTTTTTGCGGTTTTTTTTACGATTTTTTCTGATTATTTACGTATTTTTACCATCTTTTAGCGTCGTTTACGACTTGTTACGGTTTTTAACGATATTTTCTGATTTTTTTAAGATTTGATTATGATTTTCCACGATTTTTTACGATTTTTACCATTTTTATGGGCGTTTACGACTTGTTACGGTTTTGTTATGATATTTTGCGATTTTTTAACATTTTATAATGATTTTTCACGACTTTTTACGATCCTTTTCTGATTTTTTTACGATTTTTTCCGATTTTTTCCGATTTTTTCCGATTTTTTCCGATTTTTTCCGATTTTTTTACGATTTTTTACGTATTTTTACCATTTTTTACCGTCGTTTACGACTTGTTACGGTTTTATAACGATATTTTCTGATTTGTTAAGATTTTATTATGATTTTCCACGATTGTTTTCGGGCGTTTTATGATTGCGATTTTTTAAGATTATATTATGATTTTTCACGATTTTTTACGATTTTTACGGATTTTTACGATTTTTTTCGGTATTTTTAAAAAAGGCGAAGATATAATTTTTTTTGATATTTCAACCCCCTCCAGTTTCACCCCCGTAGGTCGGATGAAAAAAAGTTTCATACAAATTAATTTTATAATAATTAGGATATGAAAAAAGTGTCAAGACTTGTTACAATATTTTCTAACTAGAATTTTGTTGTTGTTTATTATTTTTATATTTTTTTTATTTTATGTATCTAAAAAGTATTAAAACAATTTCAGAATAGGCAAATTAAATAGATTTTAGAATACCATAAATCTCTTTTGTACTTAACAAAAATAATAACCATTTTAATGATGTGTTACACATTATGTTATATCACGAAAAAGCTTAAAAAACATTTTTATATGCTCTATATGATCTGTTCCCAATTAAAATTTTGCAATGTGATGAGAGGACAAAAAGGGCGGTAGCTATGCGGTTGTATATGTTTAAAAAAATATTTTCGATTTTGATTAAAAATTAAGTTTCGTTGCGGTTTTTTTTAAGTTATATTTTAAAATTTGACAAATTGGTTGTTAACGAGTTAGAACGATAATTGCTTGCTAATGATTTGTTGCTTTTTACCTCGTGGCGTTAGCATAAAACGGGATTATCAATTCACTACAAATCCACATTGGCATTTCCATTTTGACTATATGGTTAGCTAAAGCATCTAAAAATAGTATAAGTGTAAGTTATCATTTCGCCATAGATCCCATAGTAAAGCCACCCACTTTTATAATTTACCCATCCACAAAAACACGAAAACTATTAATCTGATCGAAAGCTAATTTGAAACGTTTCGATACTTGAAGACAAATTTATTCCGTAAAAAATTTTGAAAAATGGCCTTTTAATAATTTTAGTGTTTCAAAGCCGACATATGTTACCTCTTACCTAGAATCAAAATAAGAAAACCGGAAGTAGATTTAGCTATACCGGAAGCAGTTTTATTTTATTGTTTTTGATGCATTGAGATATTTCAAGTTTTTTGGCTTGTACAATAAAACTTCGCCACATAGTTTTTATCTGCGTGTCTACCTATACAAAGTAGTCAACTGTGCCGGATTTTTTTAAATTTGGTGTTGCTTTTATTATGTTTTCTTATGTTTCTTTACTGAAACCAGGCTTCCTTTTTCAATTGGTCACTCTGAGCAAGAGCCCAGGGCCCCGCGATCCTTGGTACCCCATAGTTCCTGCCAGATCACAAACCGATAACCGATATTACCGATAAATATATTTATTTTCCGAAAATCAAACGATAATTAATTACTTTAAATACAGTCCGTTTCTTTTATCTTGTCTTAACATTGCTATATTATAAACCATAAGAGTGTTGGTGCAAACAAAATAACAACTATAATCTTACTCCATCTCTCAACAGCTAAAAACATAATAATCAAAGAATCCCTACTGAAAAAACCCCAGCTCTCTTCTTCTTTTTCATTCCTACCAACCTCTCAGTGTCACCAACCCAAATTAAAATGATCCGGTGCCTTAGCACCTTAAAGTAGGCAACCACAGACAAACATTACAAGCATTACATTGGTCGAAAACATCTACAGGGGCTCTCGCTCTTCTCGAGTTATACAGGGAAAACTAAAAATGCTACTTTTGGTTTTTTACGCACAGAATTTTCATTTAAAAAAATATTAAATGTTTAAAATGAAAGTTATATTGTATCTAAAATTTGCTATTATACTTTACTAATAAATCTTCGATACGACGTTTCATGTATTCACGGCCACTCTCAAGTTTTTTTTTGTTAATACAAGCCTGTATTTATTATAAATATTCATAAACCGTCAAAATTCAAATTTAGTGATGTACATTTGCAATTTTATCGTTTTATCTGAAATAACCGACATCATCAGTGATAATAAGATTTAAATCCAAAAGGTTATCCATTATCTCAACTGTGTTAAAAATTTGAAAGAAATAAATCACAAAGTCAAGTACCACAAAAATTTAATTGGCCACTAGTTTCAGTTACAAACCATCATCAGGACATTATTGAAAACTTTAACCAATAGAAAGAAGTATAACTTATTGTGATGCGCACTAATAAGAAAAAGAACAAATTTGAAACGTTAAAATAACTGCATTATGGTACTTGAAAAAACTAACTCTAATAAACGAGTAAAATAAATTAAATATTAAAAAATTAACCTTCCTTTGAGTTAATTTTTTTAAGTTAATGCAGTTATTTTGCCTTTTCAAATTTATTCTTTTTCTTATTAATGGTTATCACAATATGTGATATTTCTTCCATTGGTTAAATATTTCAATAATGGCCTGATGATGGTTTGTAACCGAAACTAGTCGCATCCTTTGTACAATTAAATTCTTGTGGTACCTGACTTTGTGCTTTATTTCCTTATAATAATATTTAACTACGGTCCTGTCGTAGTTCTTTTGTAAATTCGTTTGATTTCGTCCAGAGATTAATAAAATATAAGTTTTAGTATAATTAACATAAATAACTAATAAGCTTTAGAAACATTTTTATATAAAGATGATAAAAATATTTGTTTAGTAACGTCAACTTCTACATTATGGAGCGTATAGAAGGAGGGCAATCTCTAAGAGACATGGACAACACGTTTAAAATGTGGGCAACATATTATACGCAACTAATGGTACATAAAATAACCGACGCGGCGCTGACGATCGTATGTTTGTAGATTGATTAGATCCATAATCTCAAATAACGTTTTTTATTTAATGAGCCACCCAATTTTTATAAAATACAAATTTTTTAAAAGTTTACGTAATGAATTAAAATTATTATTTGAAAAAAAGTCAAAGTAAATGTCAAAACTCGCTTAAACTGTCATCAACAGTCGATCAACAGCGCCACCAACTGGCTTCCAAAATTGGTTCCCTTTTTCTAACGTTGCGATGTGCCTCCTTCTATTCCCTCCATATTCTACATTATATACAGGAGGGTGTCCATAGTTTTTTTATGTGATACATGTATATCGCAGAACGAAGATGTGCGGTGTTGCCAACTTTATAAAGTGGCTACAGATTTCAAGTACAACTTCTAAAAATTATTTTTGATTTTTTTTTAAATTTCATAAGACTTTTTTGTTTGAAATAATGTTTTCCTTTAATAAATGCGGACACTATGTATAGGTTTGTTCCCGAAGCGAGTTCCTAACTTGTTATGAACGTACTGAGTTGCACAGTATAAAATAATTCTTCCATTATTTTGTAATGCGCAAATTACTGATGCATTATTTTATACTGCGCAACTCAATTCGGAAACAAGCCTAATTAATGTATTAATATATTGTTATTTTTAAATTCGTAAATTATACTATAAATATCTTCCTCATGTCACAGTATCAGTCGCATTGAATTTTATGAAGTGTATTGGATCAGTTAATTTCTAAAGATACACCAACCAAAGCTATGGTGCGACGACACTTCGGTCGTTGCGGGTCACTTTGGCGCCTTAGTCCAGGTTTCGGATTGCCTCGGGCGCCACCTTCCGTTTAGAGTGTGAAGGCCACTGCACGGGCAGCGTCAGTGGAGAAAGAAATACTCCAGGGGTCGTTATGGTATCGACCAAAATCACTGGCGGTCAGAAGGGCGGTCTTTACTTGCCCTACTTGGTTGCGTAACCTGGGTATTAGCTGCTAAGATGTTAAAACAGAAACAAATAATAATAAATATATAAAACTTTTATTTTTACCAAAATCCGGCGAAGAAAAGGTGTGTAACGGTCGATTGGCTTTGCGGCGTGGTGTAGTCGGACTGACGGTACTGGACTCCGGTACAACTTGAACTTGGCTTCAGCTTGACCTATCTCTAAAGGTCGACGGGCTGCACTGCTGTTCCAATTGGGACGGCCACAGCAAGTCTGTTCGGGCTGTCTCTGCAGCTGCCGACAACGGTTTGAATTGCCCTACTCGATACGAACTTAAGCGTCTAAGAAGCAAAGACGAGAGTGTCTCCATCTGCCTGGCGACGGTTTAACTGGTACGATTGGCCTTTGATTCACAATGTTAAGTTAATTTTACTCCAGTGCCGTGCGCGAATTAATTTATAAATTTTAAATAAAACGGAAAAAGTAACTTTGTTACACACCCTTCCTACTTCGGGAAAAAAAAATTATTACATACATTTTTTTTTACACCTTAACTATATATCTGGAAAAAGAAATAAGTGAAACGAATCCTATCAGGTGCCTACCCCTGTAGTGGTCGAACCCTATATTCGGGGTAGGTACGCCTGTTACAAACTAACTAAAAAAAAAACTTCTACACCGTCTTCGGCTGGTGTCTTCGGTCGAAGGGATGTGAGCAGGTCATATACTGGCAGCGTCGGCAGGAGGTTTGTCTTCGGGAAAAGTCGATCCGGTTTCTGACGGTGCTGTTTTCTTCTATACTTCCACCCTCTGTATCTGGAGCTGGGAGTTTGGAGCGGTATCTCTTGCTGTCGATTGTCCTGGGAGTAGATTAAGGCTGATCCTATTTCAGTGGCACCGATGGGGAAGCATGGTACGGGCCAGGCATCCACCGCGACGGAGCGGCTGTCCATCAAAATATGATCAGAAGTTGCTTCTACACGGTAATCCTCTTGCTGAATCTCTGGGGTGGTTACTCTCTCTGTGTTTATCAATCGGGCACCACTTGTGCCAACGGGAGCATTCGGCTCTTCTCGGCTACACTTCCATTGTTCGGCTATCCGATCTTCTACATAGGAAGTCCTAGCATCATTTTCCATAACGGAATCACTGGTGCCACTTGGCATGTCGACGGGTAACTGGGGGTGACTGTCTTCATACGGTATTATGGGTGCGGCATCATACGGGCGTTGCTGCACAGGTCTCATTTCTCGGCAGCGTTCTAGCGATTCTTCCGACCGCGGACAAGGGCAGTCACGGGACATGATTCCTTCTCTTTTACATCTCGAGCAAAAGATCCGGGGCGCCTCTCTACATTGGCTTCTCACATGTCGCGTCTGGCCACAACGCCAACACTCTTCGTTCCTTTCGGTGGATCCTCTAGTGATTGGGGTTGCTGACATCTGCTGGTTTGTCTCAGTACGGCCTACGTTATTTCCTAGCGTGACGGAGGCGGTAGGAAATGTTCGTGGTAGGGGGGTAGGAGTATTTCTAAACTGGAGAGACTGAGGGGTAAAATTGGTAAAATACGGAATAGACGGAGTAGTTGGAACGGATATGGTCGGAGGTGGTGAAACGATGCGGTATGGGGTAGGTAAAACGGACGCCTGGGCTAGTTTGATCTCTGATCGGAGTAATTCATATTCTCGAACGGCTTTGGTAAATCCCTTCAAGTCACTGAAGTCGGTTCTGCGGATATGAAGTCGAAACTCTGGATGTAGGTTTCGGTACAGCCACTGTAGTTCTTGGTCTAACGTTATGCCTCCATGTCGGCGAATAAGCGTCTGCAGGTCGGTGATATAGGAGGTGGCGGTTTCCTCCAGCTGCTGTGTCCTCCTACTGATGGCGACCTCTAGGTCAACGCGGTAATTGACGGGAAAGAAGAAATTTTGGAAGGCGGTGCAAAACTCTTCCCAGGTGGACCAATATCGTCGGTTATTTCTAAACCACATAGCTGGCGTCCCTTGTAGTAGGTGGGGCATGACCTGCAGGAGTCTGTCGGCGGTAATTCCATAATATTCTCGAATTTCCTCTAGTCTTTCGAGAAAAGCGGCGGGATCGTCAGTACCATCGAAAGTGACTCGCCAGTCCTCTACAATCAATGGCAGCATTACGGAGCTTCGGACGTCTTACTCGGTCGAGTCTCTAATGCTAACCCTCTCTCAAGGCACAAACATGTGTCTAACAGCGGTTATCGGGTAAATATTCGTGCTTCTGCGCATTCTGTAGTCTATCTGGTTCGGTATTACTCGGAATTCCTCGCTTTTTCTCGTTTTAAATCAAAATTACGGCTTAGATCCTTGTATCTTGAGATCGGCTTCTCAGATTTGAAAACGGATATTGCCAATCGATTCTACGACCTCGTAAATCTATTAAACGATGGGTCACTCGGTATCCTTTTCAGTTTGTCAAAATGACAGGTCGGATGTTTTCAACGGTTTTTGCTGTATTTTGGCCTCTGGAAGTGTTCGGAAGCGATGCGGGCTCTCTTTGAGCAAAACTGGACAATCTGTCAAAATGACAGGTCTGCGGATTTTGACGGATTCTGGTATATTTCGGTTCTCTGAAGCGTTCTGCACTGGTTTTGGCTCTCTCGGATGGTCGGTTCAAATTTTAGGCTCGGATACGGCTTATTCCACAAATTCGGTAATCAGCGGTCTTGGTACACCATAAAAACGGTCCCTGCTCGGGCGCCAAATTTGCGACGACACTTCGGTCGTTGCGGGTCACTTTGGCGCCTTAGTCCAGGTTTCGGATTGCCTCGGGCGCCACCTTCCGTTTAGAGTGTGAAGGCCACTGCACGGGCAGCGTCAGTGGAGAAAGAAATACTCCAGGGGTCGTTATGGTATCGACCAAAATCACTGGCGGCCAGAAGGGCGGTCTTTACTTGCCCTACTTGGTTGCGTAACCTGGGTATTAGCTGCTAAGATGTTAAAACAGAAACAAATAATAATAAATATATAAAACTTTTATTTTTACCAAAATCCGGCGAAGAAAAGGTGTGTAACGGTCGATTGGCTTTGCGGCGTGGTGTAGTCGGACTGACGGTACTGGACTCCGGTACAACTTGAACTTGGCTTCAGCTTGACCTATCTCTAAAGGTCGACGGGCTGCACTGCTGTTCCAATTGGGACGGCCACAGCAAGTCTGTTCGGGCTGTCTCTGCAGCTGCCGACAACGGTTTGAATTGCCCTACTCGATACGAACTTAAGCGTCTAAGAAGCAAAGACGAGAGTGTCTCCATCTGCCTGGCGACGGTTTAACTGGTACGATTGGCCTTTGATTCACAATGTTAAGTTAATTTTACTCCAGTGCCGTGCGCGAATTAATTTATAAATTTTAAATAAAACGGAAAAAGTAACTTTGTTACAATGGATATCATCCTTAGTCTCACCCCCTTGATATTTATATCAGGGAAGACTCCGCTCGGTCGAAATAGAACACAACCTGATGTAGGATCCGGAGAGGTGAGATATCACTTCTGGCAGTGCTACAAGCGAACATGGATTCTATCTTACTGCGATATTCCTTTCACAGGCCCTACAAAGTTATTACAAAATATATATAAGAGCCAGAAGTGACAGATATGACTCATATTTACACAAATGGCTGAAAAACAAAAGAATGTTTAGGGTGCGGCATATACTCCAGATCCTTAAACCTTAACATAAAATGGGCTATGGGAAAAAGTGCCAGCGTAGCTCAAACGGAGCTCATTGGCATTCTAATAGCAGCAAAAGAAATCACCAGAAATAACATCACTGGAAATATGCGCATATATAAAGATAGCAGACAAACACTAATCACCCTAGACAGGCCACGAATTTGCTCAGGGGTCACCAAAGCATTGGTCGAAGCATTTATCAATAATGTGATCACCTTAAGATGGATCAAAGGTAACCGCATCGCCGACTCATTGACCGAGAAGGCAGCCAACCAAAAACTAGGAGCATTGGACTAACGACATCGGTCGTGACGAGCCTAAATAAGGATCACTCCCTTGTAAAATTCAAGGAAAGATGGGATGAAACAAGAAGCTACCTTGACAACACAACTGCCAAAAAATACTTGTCGATGACCAGGCAGAATCTGCGCCTTTTAACAAGTATTGTGTCTGGTAACTGTCCAGTACGAAAACACCTCAATAACATGGGGCTATCAGATACTGCACTCTGCAGGGGGTGTCATGAGATGACCGAAAAATCAAGTTCATCCTCTATGGTTACCAGACACTGTCATTAATTAGAAAAATTGTGTTCGGCGAGTATTGGCTAACACCGGTCAACATAAGACAGACATCTCTTGGCGACGTTGTCAACTACATAAAAACTAGGCTGGCTGACGAGCCAAGTCCTAAGGCTCGTTTTCACGGGTCGATCTTTGTTGAACGATTTGGGTCGGTTATTGAATCTAAAGCTAATTGAATATGCAAATATGCAAACCACCTTTCGGCTTGGCCGTTCAGCGGAGTGAGTCGATTCGACGGAAGTAGAAAGACCATCTACTTTTGATCGGCGATTGTCGCCGAACGATTGAAATGGAATGTGTAAACACCTTGTCGTACGGAAACAAAAAGTGCCGAATGCCGAATAGAGCACCTATAGTGTTGTATAATTTTTCGTTTTTAGTGCGACGAGCTGTAATTTTGTGAAAAAATGGTCAGATGCGGACATGGCGAAATTTTTAGATGCTTATCAAAACTTTGATGTATTATCAAGTAGACTTTGTGATGCATCATGGGTATTTCGTCTTAAAATCCATGGTCGAGTCCAACACCTTCGTTTATTTCTCTCTTTTTTTTAGCGATTATTTCATCCCGAATTTTGCAACAAATTAATTGCACACCTACATCAATAATTTCACGTGACGCCATTTTGTACTACAATTATTCAACACGCCTTGCCTATCGTGTAAACATTTTTGCTTTCAACACAGATCGAATGACACAAATCGTTCAACCTAGATGGACTCGTGAAAACGCGCCTTTACTAAGGAGGATGCACTTGTGGAGCAACGAGATGTTCGATACTCTAAAAAGTATCTATACGTATCGAAATGTTCAATATCGACACGATACAATATCGGTATTCAAATTATCGATACTTAAAGTATCGATACAAAATATTGAATAATTAAAAAGTGTTAGGTTTTCAGTTTTTCTTACAATTTAGATCTGCTAGCGTACCGTATCAATACTTTTGATACAAAATTTGGAATCAGCTATGGTATTATTTGACTTGGGAAAAAATAGTTCATTATTCAAAGAAGAAATTATTTTTTTGGTTAATAAATTCACTAAAATAAGTAATAAATTATAGGACATTGCAATTGCAGTTATGATTTTGTACTATTAGTAGGTATATTTACACAATTAAAGGTACAAAACTGCACACAAGAAAATGATTTACGGATATTTTACAAGCAAAAAACCAAAAAAATCTCGATAAACCAACAAAAATTTTAACAAACAAACAGTAACAATTCTCTGCGTTTCCACACCACAATGAAAATAACCGCGTAAACGTATTAACGAATTAGTAAGGTTATGTAATATAAGATGGAAACGTGTGGCTTATTTATCAGAATCACAACAAGTTAATGTGTGGCTGGTCACCCGCCAATTTTAAAAGTATCCAAGAAAACGATACTGTGTATTGATACTCTGTATCGATACAGCGAAAAGTATCGTTACAAAATATCGAGTATTTATACTCAAAGTATCGATATGTATCGAACATCTCTGCTCCCTACTTTACAGATACATATATTAAAGATACGAATTACCTTACGGTATTAAATTAAAGTGATTATTAAAATTACATATGCACATAGCCCATAGCTTTGTGACGGTTTTCTTCAACTCTTTCCTGTCTTTTGTTTTCCCCTTCCAATCCTGAACTGCTCCATCTCTTAGGTCTTCTTTTGCTTCAGTGTACCACCCTTTTTTTTTGTTCTTCCTTTGTTCTTTGTTCCGGTATGATCTATATCCATCATTTTTTTTGTCATTCTGGTATCTGGCATTATCTGTATACGCCCAGCCATCTTAGTCTATTTGCTCTTATTATTTTACTTATTTCTTGTTCTTCATATAAATTCTTAATTTCTTGGTTTGTTCATCTTAACCAAAATTTATCACATATTTTCATAGGGCTTCATACGAGAACGATACTTTTCTCGTCTCGTCTCGTCTCGTAAAACCGAGAGCCTTTTGAAAATTATTTAGGCGATACCGAGACCACATGCGGAGTCTCGTTTATATTTTTTCTGAATTTTTTTCTGAATTTGAGAGAAAAATAAACTAACAAGCAGTATAAACATTTAATTTCTTCTATAATAAAAAAAAGGTCTGCATAGGTTACGATAAATTTACGAAATCTAGAATCTGGTAACCATCTGTGAAATAGTTTATTTTATATAAAATGCCCCTCAATGAATTTTTTAGGGCTTCCAAGCCCTTTTTGGCTAATAAAAGTTTATGACCCAGTTAAGTCTTGGGTACCCAAGAGCCAGAAACTACATTTGTTGTTAAAGGTTGAAAAGGTTTACTTATAATTTTTTTATCATTATTATAAAAGTTTGCAATTTTAAATAATCGAAAGATTATAAATTCGACTTTTAAAAATATTTACGTGAAAGATATCTAGAATAATTACTCATCAGAAAAATAAAACATTTTAAATATTTACAATTCAATTGAAAATAGGAGTAGCGAAATCAACATTAACATGCCCTCCGGTTCAAATTCCACAATTGCAATTTTTTTTAAATGGTGTCTGGTTCAGTTATCTGCCATATAAAAAATAATTTATAATAAAATAATATTTTTAAACTAATTAACATTTTTCATTAACGAAATGTAAAATGTATGTTTGCGAAAATATTATAATGTGTATGAATGAAAAAAAGTTATATTTTATTATATTACAATGTTTATAATTATAATTTGTATAGATAATGATTTAGTAACGTCTAAATAATAAACAAAAATAAATAAATAATCACGCATTTATAAATTACAATTGAATTAATAATTACCTCGTTTTGTACTAGAAATTAAAAAAAATCTGTAAAAATCCAAAATTAAGCAACATCTAGAAACTCAAAAATCTGGATAAATCAAGAAAATCTAAAATAATCAAAAAAATAATAATATTGACAAATAAAATGTCTTGTAAAGATATAAATAATAATTTTGAAAATAATAACGTCTGAATGATCTAACCAATATTTAACTATTTTTTTAACGTTATGCAATAACATAAATTATACTTTTTAACCCATAAATTTATTTATAAAGCAATTTATATATATTACTGAAAAACAACAATATTAGATCACATATCTATAAAAAAAAACCACTATAAAAAATTACAATTTGTACTTAAAAATTATAAACAGATGATAAAACTCAATGACATATGTGATGTATTTTTTTTTAATGAGAAGCTTTTAAGATTTATGTGAAATTAAATAATTGAATATATGTGGCCTTTAAAAATACGATTATTGAAATGAAAAAAAAATTGATTTATTTTTCGATTTATTGCAATATGACCTAATTTCCAGACTTCATGAATCATTTGGTTCCTATTAATTAACAACACATGTATTATATTTATTACTTACTATAGAATGTCCCACAATGAAACAATGCTATAAAACAGCGGAAATCGATTTTAAGCGGTCTTAATAAAAGTGAAAATATTAAATATCACATGTCATGCCTCACTAACATTTACAATAAACATTTCCCAAAAATGTCCATGACAAAATTAATTTACATAATTTATAAGACGATTGTCCACAGCTTTACATACAGAATTTTATTTAAAGATTACTATTTAGGTCTCTGACTAAGCGTTTATTATTTTACATTCATAACAACGGGCGACACAGTCGCCTTTATAAAACTTGAAGTTATTAGTTTTGTCTGAGGATTTTTAATTTTTAATTTCTGGCTACGAGGGGAATTGATATTTTTCTATAAATTGTTACCTTATACATATCTATAGCGGTCAAATTTTTTACTCCATTGCTACGGGTTAAAATTGTCACTCAATAATTTTAACATTTAAATCTAAATAAAAAATAATAAAACTCGAAGTCATACCACACAAATTTAATAAAACAGAAATTTAAATTAAATGAGGTATGAAAAGAGAAATCCAAATCTTTAAGAAGATGAAAAGAGAAATCCAAATCTTTAAGAAATTTAAATTAAATGAGGTATGAAAAGAGAAATCCAAATCTTTACGAAGATGAAAAGAGAAATCCAAATCTTTAAGAAGATTTGTATTTCTCATTTCATACCTCATTTAATTTAAATTTCTGTTTTTGGATGTAAACAACTTGCTTGATGATGGTCTTTTAAACCGAAACATGTTGCTGCTGTCTTGAATATCTGTCACTTTATTAAATTTGTGTGGTATGACTTCCGAATTTTATTATTCTTTATTGAATATTATGCCAAATTTGAGTATGGATAATATTTTGTTATTTAAATCCAAGACCAAAGTAAACTTTATTCAATTTTACTTAATATTTTGACTTTTTATTATTAGTTTAATAAACCCCAGGAAAGCTTTTATTAGAAAGTTTCAATGCCCATAATCTTTTTAATTCTTGGTATCTGCCTAAAATTCCACTGAGGCCACACACCACCCAAATAAAATAAATCATTCTTCTGTAATAAAATCCAATGGACCTCTTCCATAATCATCATACTTTGTTTTAGGCCTTCATTCTTGCCTTTTTTAGGGTTCGTACCCCAAAGGGTCGAAACGGAGTAGATTAAAGCCATATTTTTTGTTTTAAAAAATATAGCAAAACGTAAGCATGAGAAGCCGCCAAAATCATCATTTTTATGCACTTTATGTGAATTTTTAGGGTTTTTTGGAACAAACTTTTTTTGAAGCAAGTTTTTGTTTGGAACAACATTTTTACTGAACAAGTTTTTGGAATGAGCAAGTTTTTTTTCCTCCTTTGGGACCAACGTTCTACTAATCCTAGAAACTTGAGAAGAAACTCCAAGAACCAAGTTAAGTTGGATTTTCAAAAAAAAAGAAAAGTCTGAAAGTTTTTTTTTTTGTTACTCGTGTTAAATAAAACAAATATAACATGTCACTCTGATATACTTACTCTATGACGAATGACATTTGACAACGAAATTTCAACCAATCAGAAGTAGGATTTTATTAAAATCATTATATTTCGCTAACGATATATTCTGGAAAGTTTAATAGAATTTTGTACACATATTTTATCATTGCGAAAATAATGAAGTAGATTTTGACCAAAAAATATCGTTCCCCGTTGGTAGACCTTTTTCTAGGTTGGCAATATTGAGGGAACTCCCCACCCCATTGCTTGCTGAGTCTTCAGCGAATAGAAGCAAAAGTCAAATAATTTTAGAGAAACAGAGAACTTTCAGTTCATTAAGTTTCAAGATCAACCGCTAGAGGCACTTATTAAAACATGTATTCTTCCTATTTGCGATGTTTCCAATTTTCTTGAGTCTTCTAAAACTCAGGAGAATGGAGAATAAACTTTTTGTAAGCAAAAACTGTTTGAGGATTTTTCAAGGATTTTTGGAGAAATTCTCATGGATTTTTCAAGTTTTAAGGATTTTTAGGAATTTTTAAGAATTTTTCAAGTACCAACATTTTTTAAGATTTCATGAAGAATTTTTAATTACTTTTCAAGGATTTTTTATGAATTTTCATGGACGTTTACTAAGTTTCAAGGCTTTTTAGAATTTCTCACGAATTTTCAAGAATTTTTCAAAAATTTTACACGAATTTTTAATGAATTTTGCAAAAAATTTTCAAAGATTTTTCAAGAATTGTTTGAGTATTTTTCAAGGATTTTTGGAAAGGTTTTCATGGATTTTTCAAGTTTTAAGCATTTTTTGGAATTTTCAAGAATTTGTCAAGTACTTTACCAACATTTTTTAAGGTTTCATGATGAATTTTTAAAGACTTTTCAAGGATTTTTGGATGAATTTTCATGGATTTTTTAAGTTTTAAGGATTTTTAGGAATTTTCAAGAATTTTTCAAGTATCAACATTTTTTAAGGTTTCATTATGAATTTTTAAGAATTTTTCAAGGATTTTTGGATGAATTTTTCAAGTTTTAAGGATTTTTAGGAATTTTTAAGAATTTTTCAAGTATCAGCATTTTTTAAGGTTTCATGAAGAACTTTTAAGGTCTTTTCAAGGATTTTTGGATGAATTTTCATGGATTTTTCAAGTTTTAAGGATTTTTAGGAATTTTCAAGAATTTTTCAAGTATCAACATTTTTTAAGGTTTCATTATGAATTTTTAAGGATTTTTCAAGGATTTTTGGATGAATTTTTCAAGTTTTAAGGATTTTTAGGAATTTTTAAGAATTTTTCAAGTATCAGCATTTTTTAAGGTTTCATGAAGAACTTTTAAGGTCTTTTCAAGGATTTTTGGATGAATTTTCATGGATTTTTCAAGTTTTAAGGATTTTTAGGAATTTTCAAGAATTTTTCAAGTATCAACATTTTTTAAGGTTTCATGATAAATTTTTAAGGATTTTTCAAGGATTTTGGGATGAATTTTCATGGACGTTTACTAAGTCTCAAGGCTTTTTAGAATTTTTCAGGAATTTTTAAGAATTTTTCAAAAATTTTACACGAATTTTTAAAGAATTTTTCAAGGATTTTTCAAGTTTTTGTTTGGACTACAAGCTTTTTGGAACACCATTTTTACTCAACAAGTTTTTGGAATGAGCAAGTTTTTTTTCCTCCTTTGGGACCAACGTTCTACTAATCCTAGAAACTTGAGAAGAAACTTCAAGAACCAAGTTAAGTTGGATTTTCAAAAAAAAAGAAAAGTCTGAAAGTTTTTTTTTGTTACTCGTGTTAAATAAAACAAATATAACGTTTAATTTGAGTTTAATTTCCTTAAACCCACAAAAAGAAAGAAAGGACAGATTTGAAATATATCATAGTTTTTTTTGTCAATTGTTTCTAAATACATCAAAAAATCAATTACCATTTGAGCTAAACCACAGAATAATAAAACAATGAAAACTTTTTTCTACTTCAGTAATTTCTAGTGTTGCTTTGCAATAAAAAATTCAGAAAATATTCATTTCAAATAAATGTACCGATTTTTAAAATGTTGATCTACAGGGTCTTGTTTGGATAAGATATTATTTTGTTATTCTTTTTTAATGTCGTATTTAAACAAAACATGCCTACCGAAATTAAATAAAATATCTGGGATACTTTTAAAGTTATAGTTAAAGTTTTAACAGGTAAACTTTTCTAAATGTATTTTG
The DNA here is from genome assembly GCA_963243735.1 of Neocrepidodera transversa. Classification (NCBI taxonomy): domain Eukaryota; kingdom Metazoa; phylum Arthropoda; class Insecta; order Coleoptera; family Chrysomelidae; genus Neocrepidodera; species Neocrepidodera transversa. The sequence continues at coordinate 12,530,903 of OY725347.1, forward strand.
ATCCTACCAACCTTATTAAAACTTATTGAAGGAAACATATATGAAAATTGAAAAAAAAACGAAACTATAACTATTAACAACAACTAACTTTTGATATAATTACTTACATTTAATGAATCAACTAAGCAAGTAATATGATATACCTCTCATCAAATTAGAAATTTGCAAGGCTTTAATTATGTCTGCTTGCCAACATGCAAACTTTATCATCATTCGATTAAGTTACAATTTTCCTGCCTTTTCCGATAACAAATTCGAAATGAGCAAATTTTACGACTTTCAACATCTTTCAAATTTCTTTGATGTTAATGGATACTACTAGCATAGATTGATAAATATTCGATCCAGACACAACACAAACGGTTAAGGAAATATCGTTTCATTGAGTATAAATTTGATTTTCAATAAGTAAAATTTTATTTTAAGAGTGGATTCTTGTAAAATAAAAAAATAATTTAATAAAAAAAAATCAATACATTTTTTTTGCCCAATATATCAAATTTATGGTACCGATAAAAAATATTAGAGTACGAATATGTGGAGCGAGGAAAACGAATTTAGGAATTTAGTTCCAATTATTTATCATGTTACTATTAAAAATTTATTGGGTCACAAACAAAATTTTCTAAAAGTATTAAGCCTAATTTCATGTAAAAAAGCCAAAAATTTGTTTTAAATAATTGTTCAAACTAGAGCACGGTCCTTGCACTATTTCGAATCAGCCGCTTTAATGAAACTGCACAATTTGCGACGTTTCCGGGACTAACTTGGCAATAGGGATTTTTGGATTTTATACGGTCTGTATAATGGTCCTACAGACACATTAAATCTGTTTAACTAGAAATATTGCATTAGAATGTATATAAGTTCATTTGGTTTGATTCTTTAATATAGTTTGGCAACTTCTAATGTATATTCACGTTAGGAAAAAGTATTTTGGTAAGTACAAGTAAGGATGGAACTTACAAAGGAAATTAATACTACTAGGAAAAAACTATTTAAAATTAGATTATGAAACTAGAATTTAAATGTAATTGCTTATTTCCTGGCTGTTATGACGTGGTCTTCTTTTGATTATTACTTCCAAATGTTTCGACTACATCTGCGACAGCCATCTTCAGTGGCGAGGAATGAAGTACTCTTCACAACGTATCAACTGAAACAAAACCCTTCTTCGTTTGGGGTGAGCCATTTATTTTCGCGCTCTTTAGTGTTGTATGCCACATCCTAGATAGTGTTTTTTTAATTAATGTTCTCTTTGTGTTTGTATATTTCTATTGCTTTCAAGTTCAATCTGGTCGAGTAATATCTTCCTAGTATTCTATAGACTCCTGCTGATGTGAGATGATCTCTGCGGTCTTTTGCTGTTTTTAGATACTCTCCTATTTTCTTCGTTGGTCTGTAGGTGGCGCTGATTTTCTTTTTCTTTAAGAAAAATAAAGCCAACCGCCATGAAAAAATTGTCGTGTACGATGAGTTATGCAAAAATGCACAGACACCGAAATTATGGACGTCGGAACGAAGAGCGTCTCGACGTCGAATGTTGAAATTTCTGCTGATGGTGTTGGTAGTTTAATTTGTAAAAATAGACTGGGTTTTGATGAAGTAAAACAGAACTGTATGTCGAAATTATGGGCGTAAGCGTCTCGACGCTAAATAATAATTCTTCGGTGACTGTGTTAGTAGTTTGAAATTTGATTTTAAATTCGGCTGATCTTTTCTAGAGCCTTGAGCCACCTTTTTATACTGAATTTGAATAAACATTTTGGGTAATAATGTTGTGTTGTACCATATGCTTTGTTTGTTTCTCATGAAAATTATTTAGAGCCATAATTATTTATGAGTTAAAAGAATTATTTTCAATATTTCAACATTCTATATTTTGGAATTTAAATAGGGACATTAATTATCTTAAAATGGTTCGTGTTTTTTATCGTTTTAGATAAACCTAGACAAAACAACATTAAAGATCTCTTCAAAAAATTGCTGGAAAAAGTAATAAAATGATATACCTGGGAGTAGTTGGTTACAATATTTTAAAAAATTATTTGATGAAAAATCGAACAAAAAATACTAAATGTAGTATCAGATTTTCAATAAAAATGATTTTTTGCATTTTTCTTTTGGTATTTTATCTTAAAAAGTATCATCGTCATAATATTTGCCATTGTTGCCTGATTCTGTAGGAAGTTTACTGTAAAGACATCTTGAACTATTTTTTTTTTTTCAAAAAAAAATTCTTTGCTATACGGATGCATCTCAATCTAATATCAGCTCCCCGTTAGTGTACAAATTACTTGATATCAAAATTATAATATATCAAACTTTAAAATATCAAGTGTGGTATATGAATAAGCAAGTGAAAAACTGCAATATTTTTGCCGTAATTTTTCGAGTTTTCAAAAATTTAAAATGACTGACCTTGAAGTCATAGGTCAAAGATTTTTAGGGATTGCCTTTGTCTGTTTGTCATATCTATTACCGTTTCTGAGTTGAGTCTTGTCACAGACAAACCGTCAGAGCCGTTTTATCAGTTTCTTTTTTTCGAAAACTCTAAAAGAAAAACGTACTAGGAATAGGTATAGATATTCACATGCTCCAAATTATTTAGTCGACTTAGTAGTTACACTCCATTCATATTTTTTTGGTTCACTAAACAACATTATACCGGGTGACACAGGGAGATGGACCACCCCTATAACTTTTTTAGTTATGGGTCGATCTTACTAAAATTTTAAGTGCATATATTAGATGTAATTTCAGATTTTTTGACGAACACAATCAAAATGGCCTTTTTCCGGTTTCGCCGGAATTGGGTCCAAATTTTTATTTTTAAATGCAACACCTTGTAGATTTTGATTAATTCGGATTCTACTGGTCAAAATACATACCAACCAATGGTCAAATGTCACTTTGAGAGGAATTTAGATTTTTGGAAAAAAAAATTTTCAGTGTACTTTGCTATAAATCTGTAAAATCGTTTAAAAGTGAAATAGGTGTCCACAAAAAGTGACCACTTTTTTTAAAGATCAGCTGTGGCCTAATTTAAAACAATTTTACCAAAACAGCAACACAATTTTCGACTAAACTCATTTTGTTTAAATGGCACCCCCTTGCATCACCTAGACTTTTTTCAAAAATCTAATTCCCTTTCAAAGTGACATTTGGCCATTGGTTGGTATGTCTTTTGACCCGTAGAATCCGAATTTATCCAAATATACAGGGTGTTGCATTTAAAAATAAAAATTTGGACCCATTTCCGGCGGTACCGGAAGTCGGCCGTTTTGACTGTGTACGTCAAAAAATCTGAAATTACATCTAATATATTCACTTAAAATTTCATCAAGATCGACTAATAAATAAAAAAGTTATAGGGGTGGTCTATGTCCCTGTGTCACCTTGTATAATATTTTTCCATTTAAATTTCAGTTTTTGGTATGCTTAGTGTTCCGTTTCTTTTTCCTTGGGCCACACTATAATTCATTTTTCTTCTCGCCTTGTATATTTTAAAATCCAAATTTACTTCTTTTTCTAATCTGTTAGCAGCAAATACCATTTCTACCTAATATATTCCACCTCTCACAAAAATAAGGTCTATAAGATGTTTACCCAACTCTATTTCGTCCTGTTTCTATTTTATTATTGTAATAATTATCTATCTATCTGTTGTTGACACAGTGTTATACCGTTAATTTTACCCTCAAAATTTTGGGCTTTACGGCACATCCACTATCTTCATGGCACGTGCTTCAGATAATACACACTCTCTCTCTCTCTCCAAGTTAGGTGATCACTTCGTCAATTTTTTTTACCTCTCGACCTTCAAAGAAGAGAGGTAGGTATCGTAATCATTCTTAAAAATTGGGTAGTGAGTTTTCAATAGATAAACACGTTTTAAGGTCTCTAGAATACGATTTTCGTGATGATGTCTCTGTGTGTGTGTGTGTGTGTGTGTGTTAGGACGGATGCTATAGTAACAATAACTCAAAAACTATTGAATGAAGAAGTTTGAAATTTTGCATACAATATTCTGATACCCTATATTAGATCTGATTAGATTTTGGTGTTAATCGAACAAGCGGAAGTCGCACTGTCTATGAGTGATGACATCATTACTAAACAAGATGGTAATAAAGTTTTACACATATATTTTGTATAAACTTTTGCCATTGTTGCCAGATTTACTTAGAAGTCAGTTTTTTTCATACTTTTTTAACGTGTTAATTTTTTATTCAAAGATGGCGAGGTCAGATTTTTATTTTATAAATAAATATTAATAAATTTAGTTTAATTTTCATTTGAGTTTATTTTTCCTCCAACCTTAGAAAAAAAAAAGAAAAGAGATTTGGCATTGTGCCAAAGTTTTTTTGTCTATTTGTCAATTAATCCTAATCGAAACAAAAAACTAATTTACTGGCGTAATTTTCACTCAATTTAATTATTCGTGGTGATAAATAAAACATAAACATTTAAGCTAAATCATGGAAAAATAAAACAAAGTAAAAACTTTCGTTTCATCAGGTTATATTATAAAATCTCTGAACTCTACTAGGATATATCCATGTTGTAAACTATTTTGTTTGTAAAAATATATATCTTAAACCTTGACAAATACAGTTAACGTATGTCCATGTACTTATAAAACATCCTGTATAATGGCCTTATCATAATAATATTATATAAATAATACAAACGTAAAAATAGCTTGTTTAACAAATTACATTATGATTAAAATGCAATTTTACAGACATGTATTATTATGTAGGCGAACAATTAGTGATAAAAGTTTGTGATTAGGATTCCACAAACGTATAACAAACCAAGAATTTACTCCGTAGTAGACAATATATAATGAATCACATTTTTATACAGTGTTGTAATAAAGTATGACATATAATGATTAACTAAATATTATTAATTGAATAATGAACAAAAAATCTAAACTATGTTATTGTTATTATAACAGTTCCCAAACAACTGGAAAACAATTAAGCATATAATTAAAAAAATGTCGTCTTTGAATTTATTCGTCTTTAAATAATAAACCATAAAGAAAACGTCTTGTTGATAAATTTCTAATAGTACCCAGGTACCACAGAGTGAAATGATGTCCTAATGACGTCTTATTTAAGTCAATATTGACAATGAGTCCTAAAAAGTGAAGATCATAATGACGTCCCTGCGAAGTCAACTAGGCATTCAAAAATTTGACGGCAGAACGGATTCGATATTGAGAATTAATTGTTAGGGAATCCGTGGTTACATAAATCTGGACTTCCAACTATTAACAATTTACAAACAATAATTAAGTGCCAGTTTTATGAAGCATTCAATTATATCAACGAAGGATCTGCTAACCCATCAGCTGTGCTCAATTTTTCTAGCATATCAAAAAGTCTAATCAAAATATAGAAATAAACTCAAAAGTGAAATTAACATTTCCAGTTTTCTTCCTTAGTTTTTACATCTTGAACGCTAGCAGTTGATTGGTTTGAACAGGAAATTTCATCTCCCTGCCTAGGTAGGTACCTTCAAAACATCACGGAAGCGGACTGCCGATACAGAAAATTTTTTCCCAGTAATGAGGAATTCAAAATTACTTTCTGGGAAACAGAAGAAACTTGATGAATTTTGACGGAATCTATAATGTATAGTTCCAGACCAAAATTTCAAAATACCGTCGGTAAACAGTACTTACAGTGTATGACAATAAAACTCTTAGTCTTGTCATAAATCACAATGTCAAACACCAAACTGTCAAAAATCATAAATTATTTGTTCCTCGAATATTCTCGAAAATTAAAACGAAAGAGGGCTTCTGAGAAAACAGTATTTCAAACTTGACAGGGTGATCAAAAATTGAAAAACAAAAGAAAAACAATATTTCAATTGCATCATTGCATCTACAGACACCCATCCAAAAAATAGTTTTCTTCTAATGGTCTTCAAAATGACGTCTTTTATGGCTCATCTTTCAGACGTCAGAATGACGTCCTGCTGATGACGTCTTATGGCTGTGACATTTTGACATCTTCTTAGAGCTCCGAGACGTCTTTTTTGGACGTCAGTTGGCCAATCATTTGGACGTCAGTAGTTATTCTATGCCAATTCTACTCCATCCGGTTTAGATAAGGGATTGTAAGCGTGTCCGGGGCCCGTAACCAGTGACGTCACAGCGTGGGCGCTTTTATCATGGGTCAAGAATAGTGATAATGTGTTACCAGTGACGTTCTGGTCAAGGTTAAAATAGGTTACGTTGTCAAGATAGTGACGTGGGAAGTCGATTATCGTGGGCAGTTATCCATTCATATTTCTGTATAAAAGAGTTGTAGAAATTAGTGTTGTGTCAATAATTAATTTAGTGAAATTGGTGTTTATAATGTGGTAAGTAAACACAAGTTAAGAAGTTTTAAGGAAAGTACACATAAGTTGTGGCATGTCGAGATGTGTCGATGGCTCGCTCTCCAACCGTAACGCTTACTACAATTTTATAAAAATGAAATGGGGCAAAAGAAGAAGATGACTACTTTGAAGAACTGTATGGGTCCTATGAAGAACTGGACGGACCAGTTGACAATAGCGATGACCACCAAGACTACGAAAACGCCGATCGACTGTATGTGCCCTACGACGAACTCTTCGAGGACGGACCAGTTGACAGCGATGAAGATGGTCAATCTACCAATTATAATTTCGACGACGCGGATCAACTGTATAGATCCTTATGAAGAACTCGAAGGACCAGTTGACGACAGCGATTATTACCAATAGTTTAATGTGTTCTGAGACAATTCCACTAAGTCCATGTCGGCCAACGATGTCAGCAGCATCGATAGACAAATGTGGCAACATTTTTTGCCATTGTTTTATAAATAATAGAAAATAAAGATTGATTAATTACGATGACGTGCAAGGTATTAATTTATTTTTCCTGGGTACTTTTTACTTCTCTTAACAATTGGAGATTGCTTCCATATATCTACAGTTACAAAATCAGCAAGTTCAATTTCATAATTATTGCATTAACCACTTGTCCAATTTGGATCACAAAAATAAACGCAAAAAAAATATGAGCAACAGTAAAAAACCGGAGTTGACCGGAATGCAGCAAGTGTAAACATACAGTGAGCGCACTGAGAACTTACATGCATAACAATAAATAATAAAGAAATAAAACCAAAGTCTAGTACCACAGAATATTTGATATAGATTTAGAAAACTAACAACTAGTTTCGGCAGAAATCTGCCATCTTCAGGCCTATAATACAAACGTTGAATTTTAACAGAGTAAAAGTTAATAATTACAATGAGACTTGCCAATTAGGTTACGTAAGATATGAGAATTTATATTATACCAAGTTTTAAATCATGGTTACAAATGCACACTTAAAACTAAGGAAAATTATATTTGGGAATTTATTTAAAAAATAGTGGTATTGGAAACGTTTTTTAAAAAATGAATTAGATCCAATAAAACCAGAAGCCATGTTGTGGCATGGTGAGTTGGTGCCAAACATGAAAGTAGTTAGGAAAAGCCGGGCGTAATTCCCGAGAAAGTAAATTCCCAAATATAATTTTCCTTAGTTTTATGTGCGCATTTGTAACCATTTTTTAAAACTTGGTATAACATAAATTCTCACATTTTATATAACTTAGTTTGTAAGTCTCATTGTAATTCCTAAATTTTACTCTTTTAAAATTCAACGTTTATATTATAGGCCTGAAGATAGCAGATTTCTGACGAAACTAGTTGCCAGTTTCCTAAACATATATTAAATATTCTGTGGTACTAAACTTTGGATTTATTTCTACATCGGTGGACCACATTTAAGATTACGGATAACCTTCTTCAATTAATAAATAATAAGACTGACTGTCGCCTGATGCGATGAGGTTTATATACCCGAATGCGTATCAATTGAAGTAAATGGAACCGAGAAAGCTGTAGATGGTCTCATCTGGAATATTTAAGATGGTACTCAATATATTTAAAAAAATATATAATGTTATCAACACAGGAAAGTTCTAATAATCCATATCAATTTTAAATTAATTTTGAAAAGTATAAAAAAGTTAATAACAAAAATTTAGCAATTGATAAAAGTGAGTACCAATAAAAACTCTCAGATAAAATATTTTGCATATTAATTAATTGAGATATTAGAATTCTTTAAGATAGATCCAGTACTGAATATAACTTGATTTTAAATATGTCAAACATGTTTTTCTTTGACACGCGCTCCATTTCAAAGCACCATCTGCATGTTAAGATATTTAAAAACGATTTATACTTAGAACTTAAGTCATTTTCAAATATCCGTATTCAATCTGAGAATTTTTAATGGTATATATATTTAGATTTCTTATTGACTAAAATTATCTAGTAATTAGCGTAATGAAGATTTTTATAATCGTTTATTGTCTTCGACACACTCGAGTTATTTTTTATTTCCTAATAAATAAAATACAAATAAAACTAAATTCTAATAGTATAGTAAAACTCGGTTTATTTAACATGCTTTTCATTAAATTCGCTGATCCGTAACCAGGCATTAAATATTTAATTTCCACCTTGGAATTAAAACTTGTTTCTTGACAACCAAATATTGGTTTTCAAAAATAGTTTTTTATAAAATATTTACCGAATTAGGTAAAGAATAATATTTTTTTATAAACGTCATATTTTCAAAATTCCATGATGTTAATATCTGATTAATCTCTTTGTCTTATTCAGGAGAGATCAAACAATATGCATGTTTTATAAAAATTAATAAATAATTGAGTAAATTATAATTAGCTCAAAGTCTTGAGGAGAAAAGTCATATCTGTTTCTGAAAATAAGATAAGATTATAAAATTAATTAATTAATTAATTAATATAGAAATTTCGTTTGACAGATGTCTGAATAAAGATGATCAGTTCGTGGTTGGATTAATTCATAATAAAATTAAATAAAAAAATTTTTTTGAATTGTCAGACTAATTTGTTAAAAAAGAAATCAATAATCTATCTAAGAAGTTGAGACAATATTATTAAATTAAACAGAAGATTTGATATAAAACTAAAAATAATACAAGGTGAGACAAAAAAAAGAACAAATTGCTTTAAGAAGACGAAATAGAAAATAAACTAGATGAAACAGATAGAGAAGGCCGAAATAGGAAAAAGTTTACCGTCATTTTTTTTTCGGTTATTCACAGAAACTATTTTAATTTATTACTTTCCACCTCTATTCTACGATAATTAATAACTGAATACTAGAAATTGAGCATCGTGACTAGGTTCGACCTCTTTTTTAAAAAATTGATTTCGAAAAAAACAAAAATTACCTTTTATTTCTTTATTTCTTTATTTATTTACTGTTCAAACAGGTTTGCACCCAACTACAGAACAGATCTATGAACAATATAAAATACATACAGTAATACATACATATCATCAGAGTACACATTAACAGATAAAAAAAAATACAAAAAAAGAAATAACAATTAGTTTCCCAAGAAGTACGTCTTTATGGCCGAAATACTAGTATTAAAGATGTCAAGCTGGTAATTCACTGTGTTACACTTTGAGCACATTTTATGTAAGGGAGAAAATTTTAAAATATTAGTTCGGGGAGTGGGAAGGTAAAAGGTTTGACATGTTCTAGATGCTATTCTTGGAACAATAAAATCGAGTTTCTGCAGAAAATTTGGATCGTTAAGTTTGTTACTGATGATTTTCTGTAAAAAGATTACTGAATGACAGTCTCTCCGGTGGCTTAATCTATTTACTTTGTGTCGGGAAAGAAGTTCAGTGTTGCTGATAGAGATTGGTGGATAAACATGGTCTATTCTAAATGACAGGAGTTTTAGAAACCGCCTTTGTATTGATTCCAATTTTTGAATATGAGTATCATAAAATGGGCTCCAAATTATATCCGCATACTCAGTTCTTGACCTAACATATGCATAATATAATGTTTTCATTGTTTCCGGATGTGCAAAATCTCGGGAGTTCCGCGCTATAAATCCATACATCTTGTTGGCAGCAGAATAAACAGTGTCAATGTGAGCAATAAAGGAAAGCTTTCTATCAAACGTAACACCCAGGTCGGTAAAAGTGGAAGGTCGCTCAAGGACAGAATTATTAATTTTATACTCAAAATTAATACAATCAGTCTTTAGTGTGTACGACATTACTTTACATTTACTTGCATTAAGAGATAGGTTATTATTTAGACACCAAATTTCAAGACGTTCCAAATTTTGAGAAAGTCTTTCACATTCGGAAATACTATTAACTTGACAGTAAATCTTCAGGTCATCCGCATATAATAGGCAATTTACGTCCAGTGTATTAACGATATCGTTGATAAAGATGTTAAATAGTAGAGGGCCCAAGTTGCTGCCCTGCGGAACATCAGAAGTAGCCAAGTACTCGAGCGACTTGAAGCCGTTAAAAACTACACACTGTTTCCTATTACTGAGATAAGAGGAAAGAAGACTGATTAGTGAATTTGACAGACCCAACCGGCCAAGCTTAGATAGAAGAATTCCGTGGTCAAGTTGGTCGAATGCCTTGGAAAAGTCCGTGTACACTACGTCACACTGTGCCCGATCGTCGATACATTCAGCCAAGAATTGAGTTATGTTGACTAGGTTTGTGACAGTCGAGCGTCCTTTCATAAACCCATGTTGATTACATGTAATGACGTTACTAACATGAGTGTACATTCGATTATAAAGTAATGTTTCGAATACTTTGCTAAAGTTGCACAATATTGAAATTGGACGAAAGTTGCATATGTCCGATTTATCTCCTTTTTTAAAGACTGGAGTAACATTAGACGTTTTCCAGATTGCAGGTATAGTGGAGTATTTAAGACAGATATTAAGCAGTGTGGTTAAGGGTGAAGCAAGAATTGTTGCACAGTCTTTCAATAGAAAAGCTGGAACGAGATCGGGACCTGTTGTCATTTTGTTTTTAACTTGTTTAAGTGCTAATAAAACCTCCTTTTCGTGAAATACTGATATATTTAGATTTTGTACATTTGAGACGTCACAGAAACTATTCGTCTGCGAGGTGGTAGAATAAGACTGTGCGAAGAATTCAGCGAAACAATTGAGTATGTCAATGGGGTTATCAAGTAATTGACCATTGTAACACATTCTATTCGACAATGCAGTACAACCTTTTTTACTATTAAAAAGCCCAGAATTTTTTGGGATCACCCTTCACCGCAGCTTCAACGGACGTTACATAATTTTTGTAGGAATTGCCAAGGTCAGATTTTATTTTTGCTCGTAAGTGTTTAAATTGTTGAAGAGCCATTGGATCGCTATATTTCTTAAATTGGTTATTAAATTTCGACTTTAAGCGTAACTGTTTAATAATATCAGGCGTAAACCAAGGTGGGTATTTTCTTTTAAAGAATTTGGTCTGCTTTGGGATGCATTCATTAAAAACAGCGTAGAGTTTACCGTAGAAGTATGTGCAAGCATCATCTGGACGGTCAAATGCTTCTAGGAAAGTCCAATCTATATCAGTAAGACAAACTTCGTTAATAATTACGTTGAAGTGATACCAAAGATTAGGTTTAATAAAATGAGACAGTCAGACGAAAAAAATAGAAAATAAGAGAGAAAGATAGTGTCAAATATTACTTTATCGGTGTTATTCCGAATCCCGAACCATTGACGTAGATAAAACCGAGGGATTTATGTCACAGTCACAAAACATATGTGTTATTTTTTTGTTATAAGATCGTTCGCCTGATAGCAATTTTGAATCAACAGTCTTAAGTGTACGCCTATGTTTCGGTCAAAGATTGGTACAAGGTTATTGGTTTTAATTTATTATGCATACAGATACAATAAAAAGGTTTATATAAAAGATGTAGAAGTATAAATTAATTTTAACAAAATATACTTTACACACCAGTAGCCTTCATGCCTTATGGGGTATGATTTTTTTTTTAACGGAATACCCTGTACATTATGACAGATTCGGATAGTGCTTTTTTTGTCATAACCACAATATATACTTTTATAGGTCTAGCTTTTATACTTTCAAAAATTAGTTGGCCAATTAAAATTAAACCAATTAAAAAATCAGGCCGCAAATCGATTCATGTCTGGTGTGGAACTCTTCAGAGTAAAGTAGTTGGGCCAATATTTTATAATTTATATTTTTATGACATTTTGCCGCAAGTTGACGGCAACAAGACGGTGTAACTCCGCAATGTAACAGAAGTGCGAGAACACGTAAATAATCATTTCACAATTTGGAACGATTCGGTGGCCGTCAAGTTGTCTTGATCTAACGCCTTTAGATGGCTATTTAAAAGAAAAAGTTATTTTCTATTCCAATACAAGTAATACAATAATTAAATAGAAAATTGAAGTTGAAATAGACCTTCTTAATGATCAAAATAATTTTGCAATTTCAAACAGTATAGAAAATTTAAGAAGAAGGTATGAACTTGGTATTGAAAATAACGGCAGTCATTTTGAGCAATTTATTTAATTTGTTTATAATTTTATATCGCTTTAAATGTTGGATTTTATTGTCAGACACAGTCATCTCTTTTTGTAGGTATGTACTGTCCATGATTATTGAAAGTATAAAAGCGAGACCTATAAAAGTATATATTGTGTTTATGACAAAAAACGCACTATCCGAATGTCATAATATACAGGGCTTTCCATTAACAATAAAAAAATTAATTTTATACACATTAAGGCATGGACGCTACTGGTGTGTAAAGTATATTTTATTAAAATTAATTTATACTCCTACATATTTTATATAAAACTTTTTTTGTACCTGTAAGCATAACAGAAATAATAGGGTGATCAAATTCTAACCAATAACCCTGTACGTGGTACGTTCAACAAAATAATGAATATATTTGTGTTGCCATGACAGCAACATTAAAATGGGCGACTTTCAGGGATATATAAGAGAATCTGTTATATTATTTTTAAAACAACAATTTTAGAATTTTATCGTAGACATAACTTGTGCTCCTCGTATATCATAAATAGCCAATCAAGGTCAATGAGGTGGACAGAATTTTTACAAAGGTTAATGTAAAATACTAGTCTTTTTTTCATTATTTAATTATTTTTATACCGGCCATGCATTTACTATTGTAAATAAACAAAAAAGAAATCTAATCGTTTATTATTTATAAACAGTATAGGTATTTGTTTTAAACATTTTGTTGGGTTGGAAAATATAAATTTGGTTTCAAAACTATAGACCGAGCAGCTTCAAAGAAAGAGAAGAGGATGCAGGAGAGTTAAATTTATAAAACTGAACAGGATTAAAAAGAAAAATTATAGAGAAAGACAAAGAAGAACGTAAAAAAGACAGAGAAGAATGATGCAAAATATGCGAAAAGAAAAAGAACGTCAAAAAAAATCAAATAATGAGAAAAAATTGGTTAGTAAACAAAAAGATATGGGAGAAAATTTGGGAATGAAAATAGGGCCAATAAAACATGAATTAAAAACAAACTAAAAAAAAGGAAATAATACAGAAAATCGAAGATTAAAGACGTATACAAATGAGCAAATAGAAGAAATACAAACGAATATAAATGATGGCTAAAATGACAGAAATAGAAAAATTACAAAAAGAAGTTAAAGGAGTAGATATTGGTGTTATTGGATATTTCCAATATTTAACTATAAAACCAAAAAATGTTTTTTTAATACAGAATAATTTTTTTTATGACATGTCAATATTGTGTATGTATTATATTTTGTTGTTTTTTCTCGTCTTCTTTTGTTTTTATCTTGCTAGGATCTTTTACTTCCAAAAAGACGAGACATGTAAAATCGATGATATTCGTTGTGTTTTCTCGTCTTTTGTTTTTTAACTTGCTAGGATCTTTTACTTCCCGAAAAAAAAGAAAAGACATGTAAAATCGAAGATATTCGTTGTTCTTTCTCGTCTTTTTTTGTTTTTTATCTTGCTCGGATCTTTTACTTTCCGAAAAAACAAAAGAGACATGTGAAATCGAATATATTGCAGATAAAAATAAAGAAAATACAGGAAAAATTGAGAATTCGGTGAGAATAAAAATTAGAGCAATGAGCACAGAAATAATGATAAAAATTAATGAGGAGAAGCAATGTAAGAGAAAAGAGAAAAACCTTGTAAAAGGAAACATAATAAGGATGATAGAAAAATTGACAGATAGGATTAAAATACAGCATAATGGCATTTTAAAGAGGATTTATCTTTTTTTTATTTACAAAAATCGCATCAGCCCTATAATTATTTTACATATGCTCATTCTCTATAGGGAGGATACCAAAATATGGCACAAAAAGAAGAAATAAAATAATATATGCTATGTAAAATTGATAAACATATTTGTCTAAAAGTTTGGTTACCTCTCAAAGGAAAAATTAACCTCGCCCTCAGAAAAAAAGTTATCTACGCCCTTGTATACAGCGTGTTTCACAAGAGGGTTTCATCGCGAGGTTAGGAGAAAATAAAAAGTAATAAATGCTGAAAAGTATTTTTCCGCAGAAAATCGGGGAAAAATGACATAGAACTGCACACAGTTTAAAATGGGGAAATTTTTTTCTCAAATTCGTTCAATGAAAACGAAAGTCAGAAAAAAACACATATAAAGTGCAAATTTTTAGAAAAATAAATAATTTCTTTCACGAAAGTTAGGAGAAAACTCTAAAAAGGCCTAGAAAAAATCACACATGAATTAGGAAAAAAGCATGAATACATTCTACACTCGAATTTGAAAAAAAAGAAGCAGGAATGCATTTTTCCACAGTTAAATTTGAAAAAAAAGAAGAAAGAATGCATTTTTCTACACTCTAATTTGAAAAAAAGAAGGAGGAATGCATGTCCCACTGTTAATTTGGAAAAAAGGAGCAAGAATGCATTTCCACATTCTAATTTGATAAAAGGAAACAGGAATGAATTTTTCCAATGTTAATTTTGAAAAAAAAAGAAGCAAGAATGCATTTATCTACACTCGGTAAATTGTTCAGTTGAGATAATCCATTTTACAGAAAAACAGCAAAAATGCAGTTTTTGTAGTCTATTTCATAGAAAAACAGCAAAAATGCAGTTTTTGTAGTCTATTTCATAGAAAAACAGCAAAAATGCAGTTTTCAAATATGAATTGGGGAAAAAACAAGAATGCATTTTTCCTACACAAAATTGAAAAAATTGGAAAAATGCATTTTTCACACAAATTTGAAAAACAACGGAAGCATTTTTTCCCACAGAAATTTATAAAACAAAGCAATAATACATTTTCCCCACAGGAAACTAAAAAAAAAAACATTTTTCACATAAGAAATGCTAAAAAAATAAATCAAAAGTACTTATTTTTTACACAAGAATTTGAAATACATAGCAAGAATGCAATTTTCCGTATAAAAATTGAAAAACAAAGCAACAATGCATTTTTCCCCACAGGAAACTAAAAAACATTTTTTCACATAAAAAATTGAAATTCAAATGCTAAAAAGCAAAGCAAAAATGTTTATTTTTTACACAATAATTTGAAATACATGGCAAGAATGCATTTTTTCATATAAAAAATTGAAAAACAAAACAACAATGCATTTTTCCCCACAGGAAACTAAAAAACATTTTTTCACATAAAAAATTGAAATTCAAATGATAAAAAAACAAAGCAAAAATGCTTATTTTTTACACAAGAATTTGAAATACATAGCAAGAATGCATTTTTTCATATACAAAATTGAAAAACAAAGCAACAATGGATTTTTCTACATCTTAGACAAAAAGAGAAAAGAAATCTGTTTCTGGAAGATCATCTGCAACCAATTGCAATTCCATCTGGTCCTTTACACGCAATAGCGTATATATGGGGGGTAAATGGGGTAATTACCCCCTCCCCAGGGTATCAAAAAATGGCACGAAAAGAAGTAATAAAATATATGAAATGTAAAGACGGACAAACATATTTGTCTAAAAGTTTGATTACCTCTCCCAAGAAAAAAAGTACCCCCCCCCAGGAAAAAAGTTATCTACGCCCTTGGTATGTAGTGTAGATATTAGTTGCTCTGTTATTAAGATTACAGTTGTATGTGCAAATTATTTTTTAATAAATATCTTTTAAATAAAAACGCACATACTATAGATTCTTTATTGGCAAATGCGGGTTCGCTTTATTTTGGGGAATTTATGACCATTTGAAGTATTTAGTGATATTTTTAATAATATGTAATAGGCCAAAAATTCAATGTTAAAAATTTTGCAATACTAAATGGTGAATGAAATATAAATAAAATAAATTGGTAATAATAAAACTCAGACTATTTATCAGTATAACCGGACAAAATAAAAATAACCGAAAATTAGCATAAAGTCAATTGTTAGAATTAGTATTATGACACTCAAATAGATCATGCCGGCCGGCAATAGAGAATTTAATAACGAATAGTTAAATTGAGCTATTTATAATCAATAAATTATTTTATCTGTTTTAAGACCTTTGCTACTTCATAAAATTTAAACTGTATTGTGACCCACATTGAAATGAATGGCACAATTAAATCTAATTTTGTTTTTCAACTTGTCATCAATTTCGATTATTTCGTGGATTGCCCACTTAAGGGGGTATTTATATATTCTTCTTTTTTATACATGCAATTGACCCGTTTAATTGTTTTAGTCAATTGAGATTGACGTTAAGTGGGTGAAATTATTGCAAGAGCTATAAAATTTATCATTTGGGTCGTAATTTTTTTCTGCATATTCAATGAGGATTTAACCTTTCCTATTTCACAAATGTTATTAATAATACTTAATCTCAACAAGTCTGAAAAATATTAACAATTTTGTCATTGTCTTCAATTAATTTAAATTCTGTCTATTCATATTGTTTAGCCCCCGTAATAAAAATACTATAAAATATTTCAGTGTGAGTACAGTAGTTTAAAAGAGAATGAAAAATACCGCAAGTGTATTCATAATTATAAAAAAATGTGGATGTCAGAGAAATGAGAAAAATCACGAATTTTTACCAAACAAGTTATTCGGGGAATTTTTTTTTACAAAAAGACCAAAAATAGATGTTACTAGTTATGAAAAGTATGATTTTGTGTAACAAATGTGTTTTTGACACAATTTTATAGAAAATCATATTATTCTAACACGTTTCGTGCCATACATTATTTTTTCTAATTTTTACAACTTTTCGAAAGTTATGTTAATTACAATATTTTATAAGACTGAAAATAATTAATTTATCTTATACAATTTAACACGTCTTATCCAACTAAATCATTAGGATCACATGTGGTATATATTTTAGTTGAAATGTAGTCACCATTGATGTGTATTATTAGAGATTGTTTTACTGTTTTTATAATAGAGCTTTCGTGTTCAAGTAGGTACTATTGATTTTTAGTATAGTGTAATTAATATCCCTTCAAATTTATATTTTACTTGACAAATGTTATTTTTAAGTGATATTGCAACGATTAGGCATATTCACAATGTGTACTCACTGTGATTTTTTCACTTATATTATAAATTAAAATAAGGTTTAAAAATATAATCAACAATCAATTCGATTTTTTTTAATAATAAATTTGGCTTAAATCACACACTTTCCAACTTTATATTTCGATTTAAATTAAAATGGCAACAAGTCTGTAGAGTTCAATAAAACTCTTTACAAAATATTAAATTATAGAAGAATAAAAATTAATAAAAAGAAATATGTAGATAAAAAAACTAGAGAGTGGAACGAAAAGTTAAAAAAAAGAAATCAAAATTGGGTGGAAAAAATATGTACAAACAAAAACCTATCACGGTGGAGAATAATGGGTCAAAACTAGTAACCAAGAACAAAAGTACTAAGAGAAACTAAAACTGAAAAAACTTTGTAAATTTGGAAAAAAATTAAAATAATAAATTAAAAAACATTTGATGCCTCCATTCTGGAGGATGCAAATTAGTACCAGTTGACATCGAAGTGCATCCCTACGATGCAATTACATACAGTTGAAAATTAAGAGGGATAAAATTAAATTGCGTCTTAAACCACTATGCGGCAACTAAATTTGAATGACAAATTTGACAACTGACAGCTCGAAGACAAATGAATTTGACGTGACAGACAATGACAGGAAAGGAGTAAGTAACAGATCACTAGTAGAAATTAATAAAATACGAATCAAAATTCAAAAAAGAAGAAGAAATAACTTGTATCAAATTGAAGTTAATGAAAATGATAAAAATTATTAGAAACGTAAATTTAGAAATGGGGGTAAAGTTGTGTAAAAGTGTAAAAAAGTTGTGTAAAATTGTGTTTTACCATATTTCTAAATTTACGTTTCTAATATTTTTTTCATTTTCATTTACTTCAATTTGATACATCTTATATATTATTTCTTCTTCTTTTTTAATTTTGATTCGTATTTTATTAAGTTCTACTAGTGGTCTGTTACTTTTTCCTTTCTTGTTTATTGTCTGTCATATGGAGCGAATAGAAGGAGGACCACAGGTTTAAAATGTGGTCAAAATTTTATACGCAACTAATGGTACATAAAATAACCGACGCGGCGCTGACGATCGTATGTGAAAAACTGTTTGTAGATTGATTAGATCCATAATCTCAAATAACGTTTTTTATTTAATGAGCCACCCAATTTTTATAAAATACATATCTTTTAAAAGTTTACGTAATGAATTAAAATTATTATTTGAAAAAAAAGTCAAAGGAAATATCAAATCTCGCTTACACTGTCATCAACAGTCGATCAACAGCGCCACCAACTGGCTTCCAAAATTGGTTCCCTTTTTATAACGTTCCGATGTGCCTCCTTCTATACCCTCCATAGTCTGTCACATCAAATTAATTTGTCTTCTAGATGTCACTTGTCAAATTTGTCATTCCAATTTAGTTGCCGCAACGTGGTTTAAGACGCAATTTAATTTTATGTTAATTTTCAACTGTAATTGCATCGTAGAATGCACTTCGTTGTAAAATGGTACTAATTTGAATCCTCCGCTATGGAATCATCAAATGTTTTTATTTTATTATTTAATTTTTTTTCCAAATTTACAAAGTTTTTTCAGTTTTACAATTTTTGATATGTTCATTTAATAATCATACCATTTTGTAATTCATTTGTACGCGCATAAGTTTTTTTTGTACTTAAATTTTTTTGCGATTTCATATTGTGTTTTAACATATTTTATAATTTGTATTGTAGGCTTGATGACGGCCATTGTTTGACCGAAACATATTGTTCACTTGTTCAACTAATATACAATATATTTTATGTGGTATGACTTTCAGTTTATTATTATTCTTTAAATAATTTTACCACATTTGAGGATAAATAATCTTGTTTTTTTTTTAAATGAAATTTTAAAAAAGCTGAAAGGCATAAAAAATCATAACGATCTAAGAACAAATACAAGTGAATCACCAGAAATATAGACAAATTTAAAGAAAATAGATAGATGAACAAGAAAATTGTGTAAAGCAGGAATAAATAGAAGAGGAAATAGCTAAACTAAAACAAAAACATGTGGAGGAACCCTAATAAAATCTGATGTAATTAGAGCAAAACAAAAAATGACTATTAGACATTTTTACTAAAGCATGACAAAAAGAATCTCAAGAGTCTGGGAAAATAACACAATAAAACTTAACAGTAACAAGCATTCTAGAATCATATAGCTCGGAAACTGTTTAAAAAATTCTAATTGTGGTAAGTAACAAATCAAAAAATGAATAAGCGACCTTCAGAGCATGAAAATAAAGCAGCATTCGATGGCGTAGAGAATACATTAGAAAATGTCTAAAAGGTTATACATTTCTCAAAAGTGGTCAAATTTTCAATACGAAATAAAGCTTCTAGGTACATGAAAAAACGTAAAAAAGGTAAAAAAATTATTGAAAATCGATAAAGTAAGAAATTAATTAGAATTGGTAAGACAGAGGAATATGACACCAATTTCCAATATTTTTTTACATTATTTTCATGTACCTATCCCCTCCTTTATGCACTTTTATCAGCGTTGTTAATGCTTTAATGTTCACTATTTAATGTTAACTACACTTGGCCTGAAGATGGCGAAACTAATTACCGTACAATAGCACTAAGGTTCAGAAAAATCACGTTTAAGCATTATTCAAACGTTCGTTGAAGCGCCATTTGGTCGAAAATCGTTTTTTAGGAATTTCCGGATGTTGGACTTGGACCCTGATTGGCCTGAAGATGGCGAAACTAATTACCGTATTTATTAAGAATTGTATTATATTGTGGTATATTTTATTTCATTATTGATATCAAAAATATATATTAAAGAGTAACTAGTAGGATGCAGATAAACAGAGAGAAATCTAAAATAGCTGCTTAAAGGAAATAAAATATTAAAAAATGTAAAGAAAAGAACATATTAACTCCAAATTTCATATCTTTGAAATCATTTTTTATACATTTTTAAACATTTAACAAATATTTATATAAGGTGGACAAACATTATTGAGCAATAGAACATCTAAAAATAATTTTTGGGCAACATACTGCAGTTTGCCCGTCCCTAGCAAAAGTGAGCCAACGAATTTATTTTAGGTCAATTTAACTATCTTTCAAATTTAGTAAAAAATGTGTACTAATTTCAAAGCCATGGAAATAATAATTTTTGTCCCATACTTTTTCCTAACCACCCCCTTACTCACCCTTATAGTTAGTGCATATATTTTTTAATATTTATGCTAATATGTTAAATTTCAACTTACAATTTTATATATATGGCCTGAAAATGGCTTTTTAGCCGAAACTAGTTGCCGATTGTCAAATTTTATATTCAAATATTAATAAACTACCTACCCTTAACACATTTAACAGTTTATGGTTACGGTCATAAATTATATATTCGTCAATATCGATTGTCCGTACTTGATTTTTTGTTAAATAATGTTGAGTTAGTTACACTTAAATCATATTGTGTTAACTATTAAATTATCTATTAATTTCCAAGACACAACTTTGAGCTTAATTTGGTTCACTGTTTTCTAGACAATTAGGTAATGTATCTAATAGTTCGATTATCAAGCAATTAAAACAACATAATTTTTTTTGAAGTACGGTCCATGTTTAAAACTTAAAAGTGGTATTAAATGTGGTCCAGTGTTCAAGAAATGAAATAAATGTTAAATAAAATAAAATATTTCACAGTTGGTCATCAGCTTTTAGATTTCGTAAATGTATCGTAACCAATGCAGACCTTTCTTTTATTATAAAAAATTAAATGTTTATACTGCTTGCTAGTTTATTTTTCTCAGAAATTCAAAAACTAATTCTGTAGAAATATGAACGAGACTCTCGGGTCTCGCCGTATGTGGTCTTGGTTTTACGAGACGAGGCGAGGAAAGGATCGTTCTCGTGTGAAATCCTCGGCCTAAAAGTTATACAATTCGATAAAGGAGGGTTCAAAATAAAAACAAAGAAACGCTTACCATAATACGGTTGATTACATGTTATATTTTTAAAAAAAATTTAACGATTGTACATTGTCGATCGAAGAGGTGGTCTAATGCTAGGGGGGGGGTTGTGCTAGGGGAGGACTGTCATATGGGAAATAAAAAAGGAAGGTTGGTTGTTCAACAGAAAATTTAAAACTAAAATAAACTTATATAGGATTATTAGCAAATTTCAAGGAAGAAACAATTAAATTATCCAATATGGAAGACCCACACAGTAGGGTTGGATGGTACCAAGAGGGAAACGAAAGAAAATAGAAGGATCCTAAAAAGGAAACGATCCTTGTAACTTCATATAGGGCCACATGACCTCCGGATTCAGTAAACTCCGGTTTCTTGAAACCGTCCAAATAAAACCAAAAATTGTAAATAGTCCACACTGGAACTAGTAAAGAAGGGCAACCATGTGCCAAAACATGAAATTGAAATAGATTAGGTGCGAGAAATACAAAATTCAATTTAACAGCACTAGGCAAAGCTAAAAAATCGCCGCTAAATGGAGGAATGACATTTTAGACATTAGAGAGTTTGACGTAAAAGGAAAGTGACTTGGGGGGCTAGGAAAGAGAAGTAGGGTTAACAAAATTTTGACCTGAAGTACAGTAAAAATTGCAGTTGATTAACAATAAAATTGGGTTTACAAGTTGTAAAATGGTGCTATAAACTAGAAGAATTAAGAGGTGTTAGAGATCGGGTGTAGGTACAGGTATTGAGAAAAAGAAGAAGAGCAAGAAGAAGAAGTAATTGACTGGCAACGATATGACATTCCTTTCATTTCCCTCGTGGAACCATCCAACCCTACTGTGTAGGTGCTCCATATTGGAGAATTTAATTGTTGTTTTTTCCTTGAAATTTGCTAATATTCCTATATAAATCTATTTTAATTTTAAATTTTCATGTTCCACAACCAACTTTCCCTTTTTAATTTCCCATATGACACTCCTCCTCTAGAACAAAAAACCCCATCCTTGGCATTCAAAATTTAAAATGTAATCAACCGTATTATATACTAAGCGTTTGTTTGTTTTTATTGTAAATATTCCTTTATCGAATTGTATAACTTTTAGGCCTGAAGATGGCTTGTAAGCCGAAACTAGTTTCCTAATGTTTTAATTATATTTATGTGGTACATGACTTCCGAGTTTTATTTCATTTATTGATTTATAAGAGTTGCCTGTAATGCGGTAAAACTCTTGTAAAAGATAAGACTTCTGCATAAGTCAATTCCAAATAACTCGACCTTCTAGACATGGATAACTTTTTGGATTTAATTTTTAACTTTAATGCCCTGTAACAAAAAAATCGAAGGTTTTACCATATTTTTATTAATCAAACCCTACTTATTTTAAGGTGTTCTATCACCCTTAGAAATAATTTAAACAATTTTGGTCCACATTAAAGACAGTAATATGATTGATCTCGACATTTTGAGTTTTTTTACATTTTCAGTTAAAAAAACATTTTCAGAAAAATGTGTGTATGAATAATACAGTTGAAAATTAATTGACATTGGCTTAGTCACATAATAGACGTCGGTGATGTTAGCACCCGGCCAGCCAGCACCAAGCTTATACCGAAGTAATCTTGGCTCACGGCCGGCCAACTCCAAGCGACACTTTTCCACCACGGTCAAATACTTTCACAAATTCATTCTGCCGATTTGGGGTCTACTCATACAAAATTTCTCGTTTTATTAATTTGCTTACATTTTGTGTTGCGTTGATAATAGGCGGCCACGAACAAAAATTAGCTGATTACATAGAAGAATGGAAGCACTATTCAGGCAAATTTTTTTGTTTACCTACATCTTCCCCAAAGGGCCAGCTACAAGAATCTAAAATTAGATTTACGTGGCTGTCGAACGAATTTCAATATTTTTTTTCGGGGGTTAAGAATAGGCAGCCACGAACAAAAATTAGCTGATTACATGGAGGAACGGAAGGACTATTTAGACAAAATTTTTCGTTTACATAATTTTTTTCGTGGCCACCTATTCTCAATTCCCGAAAAAAAATATTGAAATTTGTTTGACCGCTACGAAAATCTAATTTTATATTCTTGGAGCTGGCCCTTTGGGGGACATGTATGTAAACGAAAAATTTTGTCTAAATAGTCCTTCCATTCCTCTATGTAATCAGCTAATTTTTGTCCGTGGCCGCCCATTCTCAACCCCCCATTAAAAATATTGAAATTTGTTCGACCGCTACGAAATTCTAATTTTAGATTCTTGGAGCTGGCCCTTTCGGGGAGATGTATGTAAACGAAAAATTTTGTCTGAATAGTGCTTTCATTCCTCTATGTAATCAAATAATTTTTGTTCGTGGCCGCCTATTCTCAACCCCCGAAAAAAAATATTGAAATTTGTTCGACCGCCACGTAAATCTAATTTTAGATTCTTGGAGCTGGCCCTTTTGGGAAGATGTATGTAAACGAAACATTTTGGGTAAATAGTCCTTCCAGTTCCTCGTGTAATCAGCTAATTTTTGTTCGTGGCCGCCTATTCTCAACACCTTAAAAAAAAATTTGAAATTTGTTCGACCGCTACGAAAATCTAATTTTAGATTCTTGGAGCTGGCCCTTTGGGGGAGATGTATGTAAACGAAAAATTTTGTCTGAATGGTCCTTCCATTTTTCTATGTAATCAGCTAATTTTTGTTCTTGGCCGCCTATTATCAACGCAACAAAAAATGTAAACAAATTAATAAAACGAGAAATTTTGTATGAGTAGACCCCAAATCAGCAGAATGAATTTGTGAAAGTATTTGACCGTGGTGGAAAAGTGTCGCTTGGAGTTGGCCGGCCGTGAGCCAAGATTACTTCGGTATAAGCTTGGTGCTGGCTGGCCGGGTGCTAACATCACCGACGTGCATAATAGTCGCCTTTATGTTAAGATGTATTTACATTTTGCTGATAGCGGCTGTCACTTCCTCAAAAGTCATTGAAATTATGTACAAAATAATCGGTAGATGTTGACTAGTTGCTATTTATTTTTCATTATTCCACTAGTGGAATAAAGTAATTTCATTATTCCACTAGTGGATAAAGCGCTACTTTATACGGTTCATAAGTGTGGATAAAATAATTATAAAGTGATTGTGGATAAAATATTTTGTGGTACATGACTTGAAGTTTTATTTCCACTGTTAATTATTAATATTATTATTATTATTAATAAAACTTATACCTATATATTATATGCGTATAGCGGGAAACTAATATGTTTTGCCAAGACCTATAGGTAAATATTCTAAATCCGTTTCTGTAGAAAACAAAAGACCCTGCGGTATCTTATAGAGGTGTCTATAATCAACGTCTCATATAAATGATAAATTATTAAATAACATAATCATGTTATAAGTTAAAATGTTACAAATTTTTAAATTACCATAATCAAATTGAGGTAGCAACATTTTACAGAACAACCAGTGTTAACATGAACTCATTCTATACCCACACACAATTTTTAACAATATAAGATCTTACTTTACGACTTATAACATTTTTTATAGCAACTATATTTTTATTAAATAGTAAACTTTTATACTGATAATTTTTTTTATATAGAACAACCCTCGTATTTGAAATTTTCCTTATAAAAACCAATTTTTATAAAACCCTTAAATTACAAATATAATTCTAGTAGTAGATTTCAATCTGGTTTAACTAAAAATTCTTGCCTAAGCATCAAGAGACATTTCGAAATGTTTTGTACACAAAAATCATTATCTTAATAGTCCAAATAGTGGGTTATCAAACTTATAACCACGTAGGAATGATATCAAAAATGAAGAAAACCATTTATCACTAACCAAAACGTATAGTTGCGCCAGGTAATTATTTATAGTACGCATTGTTACTTGAATACTAAATGAAGCAAATTTGCTATTAATCCTTAAGTGTATACGTAATATTGTATACGAGGGATGTATAACAAAATCGTTCGATTTGGTCAATAATTAATTTTTCCATGTATATAATTAGTCCCAGAGATAAAGAGCAACTTTTAATGCCAAGGTTGAGTGTAATGAACACCCGAGGGTATATACTTGTACGATCTAATTTAACAATAAAAGTTTGTATAAAATGACAAATAAAAACATTATAACTATAAAAAAATTATTTGAATTAAATCATAATCAATCACAAACTTCTATAACTACGTTAATTCAAATCTCGACTTATAAAACTGTAATTAGGTGGATTCGAGAAATTTATTAAACTTACTTTTTATTAACATAAGTTTTGTGTTTTATTTCCAATAAAATTTATTGCTTTGACTCTCAAAGGAGTAAAAATATTATTTTTACTATCTGGGATCAAAACTGCAACTTTACTTTTTTTGTGTAATTATATGGAAGTTTTTTGTACCATTTTTGCCTTACAATACAGGGTATAAAAAAAGATTATGTACCATTTTTATCTTTTAATTACTTCTACTAGTTTTTTGCGAGTTGTAATTCAAATTTATATTTAAAAATTGGTCCTTTTCAAAAAGAAAAAAAAGCATTTTTAACGTAGTCATATATCAAAACAATGTAATTTAAATATTAACTTATGAGGGGCAACATGTTTCGGTCATTCGATGGCCATCATCAGGCCTATTATACAAATATTTATGTTTAGATAAACAATGGGACAAAAGTAAAATGGTTACTTACAACAAAATTGGTTACACAAGTACGACATATTCACTTATACAATGATAAGTAACCATTTTACTTTTGTCCGATTGTTTATCTAAATATAAATTTTTGTATTTTAGCCCTGATGATGGGCATCGAATGGCCGAAACATGTTGCCCTTCACTAGTTAATATTTAAATTACATTATTGTGGTATGACTAGGAGCTTTTTTTTATTATTCTTTGAATAATTTTACCACATTTGAGTATGGATAATCTCCTGTTTTTTAAATTAAAACTCATAAATTAACTCAACATTAATGTACAAATTATTCAAAAACTTGCATTATTTAATCGTAATTGATCAAGGTTTTCGAGATTGGGATTATAACGTAAATTCTTTACATAACCCAATATATAAAAAAATCAAGTACAGTTAGATCCGGTGAGTGCGCAGGCCATTCAATTGGTCATGCTTTATCATCTCTAAAAGTTTACTCAAGTGAATTTCTATAAGGGCAGTGTGTGGTGGAGCCCTAAATTGTTCGAAATGATAATAAATACCCTTTAGGGATAAAAGAAATTGTCCAAAATTGTCTTCTTTTTACCTTATACAGGGTGTTTCAAAGTGAAATGTACATACCTTAAATAAAGGTGTGGGACACTTTAATGATTTAAAATCACTAGTTAATAATGGGCTATCATAAATCATTACCTAGATACAGGGTGTTTTATGGATTTTGCCTGAATTTTTATTTCGTCATAAGTCAACAATCACCCGGTATAAAAATATAAAATTTGGCAGGTGGACTTCTTTAGATATAGCCGAAATATTGCCATTGCCAGTTAAAATCCAGGTCCGGCTTAACAAAATTTGACCATTTCTTTTGGCCTCAAAAACAATACCCTGTATAACAATATTTATTTTATAAGTGTGTGTATTATTTATAATTTATATCATTTATAATTTATAATATAATATACGTTTTGATATTTATTTGTTAATTCTAAAGAGTTTTTCTTGCTTTTCATTATACAGGGTAGTCATAAATTAGAAGAAATTATTATTTTAGCTAATTACAGCCCTGTAAAACATTTCTAACATTATCTCAAAGTAATGAAAAAGTACTAAATTAAGACATTTTAAAAGTACTTACATACAAAAGAAATATTTTCCGTAGTTTACACCAAGAAAATTATTTTTAAATTATTAAGTTGACATTTTTTTTACAAAAACAATTTTTAACAAAAAATTAGTTCCTCTAAAACGAGATGCGCAAACTTGAAAAGAACTTGGTCTAAATCAGTTTTTTCGCTATTTTCGAATATCTTATCAGATTTACAAAATATTGTTATACATGGTGTTGTTTTTGAGGCCGAAAGAAATAGTCAAATTTAGTGAAGCCGGATCTGGATTTTAAATACGGTTTCTATGGCAATATTTTGGCTATATCTAAGGAAGTTCACCTACCAAATTTTATATTTTTATACCGAGTGGTTGTTGAGATATGACCAAATAAAAATTCAGGTGAAATCCATAAAACACCCTGTATCTAGCTAATGAGGTATGACCATTTTGTACTATCTCTTGCATTGGTATATTTCAGCTATGCCATTTTGTCGCCTCTGGATGTACCTTTTCTCCTGAGGGTATAGGCACACGATTTTGTGTTTATTTGACGCTTTGACAGTTCCTAACTTGATTCAGTAAAATATAATTCGGTTAAATATAGTGTCGGTTTGCAGTGAGTAGTAAATCTTTTTTTTTGTATATAGTTATAAAATCCGTTGTTTATATATCTAATGTCTAATGCTACTTGGTTATAATTGATCATGCAACCAGTGTCACATTTACACAATTGGAGGCAGTTATGCCATGTTTTCTGTGCGACACCCTCCCCCATCCCGTATTATGTGAATATGAAATTATAAGTATGTACTTTATAATTCACTTGAATCACAAACAAAAATGCAACCCAGCCCCCCTTCAGCCGGCGGTCTAGTGGAGAATCCAGTACTGCATGCAGCGTTTCCAACATGGATTATAACGCTTTGTTGAAATTCATAATTTATTTTAAAGAGGATCTCTTATTTTGAAAAAAAAAATAAAAATGAATCAAAAAAAATTACTAATAAATGCAAAGAGGTTACTATTTTTAATGGTATTGGTATTTTGTTCAACACTTATAGCCAAATGGTGCCATCAATCATAACTCGCTCCGGAGCGGCAAGATAAATAATAATAGCCATCCCTTCCCCGCACAAACCTTGGCTTCTGTGGTTTATTAATAAGAGGATAAATTGTAGGGAGAGTAATATTAGATAAAGTTTACACAAATTTACCAAGAGTTTTATCTAAATCATATTAACAATTCAATTTTAAATTTAAATCATCAAATGGCTATAACAAAAAAATAACTTAACCACGTCATTCAAATTCCTAGATCATCCAACATTATTTCGCATTAATCGCTGTCTTATTTCTAAATACTCCTTCTCTGTCGCTCTCATACGAGACGAAAAAATATTATCTTAACATTTTGACACACAACAACTGTTAAAAAATATCACGCCACAATTTTGTCAACCAATCAAATTAGGTCTACTTATCTTCAGACATCGGTCGCTGGAGTTTTATGGGTTGGTAAAAAAGCTACACCGGCAATTTATTATTGTTTTATTAACTCTTAGAGTGAGCAGTCGCATCAACAACATGTCTAACTATGTTCTGCTGCTATGATATTTTTTAAATAAGTAACTTTTCCAAGATTATAAAAATATTCAAGTAACAATGAGTGAAAATTATCAGTGCATTATTAAAGTGGAAATGCGTGCGTTACAACGTGAATAAGCCCAGTGCCGGCTTTAAAAGCTAAACTGTGTTCGGTATGGTCCTTCGAAAGTTAATAGTATCGTTTCCTATCAAATCTATACTTTCTAACTGCCTAATAATAATATTATTATAACCTAAAATCAGAGGAAAAAAACGTTCCATGATCAATTTTAACTACTAAGCGATAGATCTTCTGTTTATGTTTTCTTTGGTTTTTCTGTCATTTAGCACGCAACTAAGTATTTTATGGTAACAAATAAAAGAAAATTAAAAGGTTTTTTTTACTAAAAAAAGGCTTCAAGAATCTAGGTACCACATTGTTGCCAAATCCTAAATCATACGTTGCTTTGTAAAATCCCATATTTACCGTTTTGAACTGAGAATAATCATTGTTAATTTTACTGTATCAAGTTAGATTTAAAATATTCGATTTTCGGATGGGCTAGATGGTTAGAACATTATCAGCCAGCCTTAAAATATATACGCAACAATGTCTGTGGAGAATTTTGTGGGGAATCCAGGATATTTTATTCTAAATTAGATAACTATGTAAAAAAAACTATATTATTTTTTCTTTTTTTATATTTTCAATACTTTAATAAATTTTCTAGATAGCCGCGCATCGGGAAAAATTTAACGTGGAGAATTATCAGGACCCACAAGTCGTGTTAATAAAGAGTCTAGCCACAGAAAGATCATTTTAATTTCGGAAGTATACTGTAACGCTCTGCGTCGTCTCGCAGTCTTTTGGCACCTTAGTACAGCTTCCGGATTGCCTCGGGGGCCACCTTCCGTTTATAATGTGAAGGCCTAGGCCACTTCCACCGGGCAGCGTCAATGAAGGAAAAATACTACAGGGGTCGGGCTTTACTTGCCCTACTGGGTTAAGTAGCTGAATATTCGCTGCTGGAATGTTAAAATAGAATTCGTTAAATAAAATAATTGCTTTTATTTATACCAAATATGGTGACGGTAAGGAAGACAAGGTGTGCAACACGGTTCTTTAATCGGTGATATGTCGGATGGTACAATCACGTCTTCCAGGTTGGCGTGACGGTCCCAGTACAACTGAACTTGGAACTTGGCTTGGCTCCTTCTACTCTAGAGGTCGCTAAGCAGGTGCTAAAGCTGCATATGGTTCTCGGCTCGAGCTCCAACTCGAACTAGAGATGTGATCACTGTCACTGCTACTTATCACCGGTTCATAGAACTGAGCAATCGCTAACAGTGCTTGGTAATAAAAGAACAGGTGATTAAATCACTCTCTCTTACATTTTTACTCATACATTCGCATATTTATAGTTGCGATAGCAGATTTAGTTAGAGCAGCTCTTATACTGGCTTTTAACTTAACCCCGCCAGCTGTCTGTACTAATGGCTAGACTGCTCAGCTTTCAACCCTTTTTTATCCAGTTAAAGAGTAATAAAAATACGAAAAATATTTTTTGTAATTATATGGCGTCATCTACTATATATGGACAGTGTGGATACTGAACAGGCCTCGTTATTTATTATTTTTGAATGGATCGGGAACATGAGCGTTGTGAATTGCTAAAAAGAACAGTGATTGCCAAACGATCGCTATTGTTCTCACAGTGATATAAAAATCGCCGTTTCCCCCATGTCTAACTCGTACTGCAACTGCCAAAAGTCTATCAAACCGGTGTATAATAAGATACTCTTTGTTACGTATCAAAATACTGTACATGACTATCTCCATCTTTCGGATGGAGGTTCAACTGATCTCGCTTGACTCTATATTAAAATGAAGCTTACCTTTAGTATAATTTTAAGTAAATTGTAAGGCAGTGCAGTGCGTGATATAATTAATATTTTAATTATCAAATATTAAGTAAAAGAATAACGGTAATTAAGTAACTTCGTTACAATAAGATATTATCGCCTTCGCGCTGACAGTGTTGCCGTTAGTTGTTTTTTATGTTTATTTAACGCTTTGATAGTTCTTAACTTATTTCAGTGGAAAACAATTTAGTTAAATATAGTGTCGGTTTAGAATGAGAAGTAAAATTTGTTTTTCTATTTCTGATAAATAATTTAAATAGGGATAACTACAGTAAATAGTTTGATTATCTTTATGTAAGAATATGATAAGTCAGAATGTAGCTTTTAGTTTTAAATATAATAAGTTAAAAAATAATAAAATAATATTAAAATATATGTTTATAAAACATTTGATAAGTGCGGTTCTTATAAAAAAAGAGGCAATGTTTCTGAGAAAAAAAATCTATTTTTACCAATCGATAATAACCGTTACTCTCGCTATCACCCGGTATAACGATTCACTGATGTATTCTTTACCCACATTTTATGTAAATAATGATTAAATTTAGTATGCGATACGAGCCGTTAACCTTGTGAATTCAAATTATTGCTCATTATATAATTAAATTATCTAAACTGATTTTACAATCCAGAAATAGAAATTTAATAGCTCCACACGTATCATATTTTTTAAAACAAATATTTCATATAGGGTAGTTAAATTAAAATACATTTAATGAGTCAAAAATTTTTCACGTATGATACTGATTTATTTGTTTTTTTTATTGTTTTTGATTTCATTTTTAAGGTTTCCATGAATTGAAATATTTTTAAGAGCTTTTATTTAACAATTATTCGAAACGAAAACGAAAATTCAAATAATTATTTTAATCAACATTAGACTAATTTTTCGAAAAATCAGTTTTTTTGCAGATTTTTGTCCTTCGAGTGTCCTGATAATACCATTATTTTTAGGATTCGTAAGGGGGTCTGAGGGTACACTGTGATTAAAAAACAAGATTTATAAGGTAAACACAACATATAATTAAAAAAAAAATAACTACTACTCCTGCTGTCAAATGTCGACTGTCCATTTCAGCTTTGAACGGAGATTAACATGGTCGCACTAAGGGGTTGAAACATGTCATTACAGATTGTTATTTAATTTAAAAATGATTTTTTTTAATTGTCCGTAAGGCTTTTAATTTTTGAGATATTTGGAAAAAACTAAACCTCTATTTTTAACTAGACTGTTTTTATTTAGTTATAACTTTTACTAATATTTCTGTGCAAGTTTGAAATTTTCGCACATTTTTCTATACATTATCCTGAATTTAATGAGCCCTCAACCATATTTTAATTCGCTGTATGAGGTGTCGTTGGCAAATATTGACCACATCATTGACAAAGAGTAAAAATATTAACGGTCCCAACATAGACCCCTGCGGAGCGCAGTTCTGAATTGTTACCATAAATTTTAGTACAAATTATATGTTAGTTAAAAAGTTTATTTGGAAATTATATAAATTTGATATTAGGACAATCAGTACGTTAAAATTAAATTACATCCTGTATAAAGTGTCTTTAAAGTAGTTTTATCAATTCTTTTATTTTAATAAACATAGATTAAAAAAATAAATAAATTCAGTTTTTTCATAATTTCTCTGGGCTAGATAAAAAAAAATTGTCACTCTAAAAAAATTTTTTATTTCCGAAATAAAAATGGTTGGAATTAAATTTGGGACACCTTGTATTTACATATATATGTATATTTATTTGATGATAACATTGAGATTATATTAATAATTTTTCTATGATTAAACGAAAACAGAATATTGAAAAAAATATTTTTTTCACACTATGTCATGCGGTCATGTTTACATAATACGATATTTAAAAATATTTAATTTGATATTGGGTAATTCGGTGATGAAAGATTAAGGTTAGAATAAACTGAATTTATTCATGAATTTGTACACTACAAAAATGATTAATTATTACACGCGCAGAAAAAAAAAATTAAAAATTAAAACGAATGAAGATTAACTTAAATTATTTAAATACCGATGTTATCGAAACAGATTATTATACTTTTTTTTTAATTTTTAATGAATATTCTAATCTATGATGATCAGAGCTGGTATCTTTATATTATGCCGTGTATTTTTTAGTGATCGGTCGATACGGACTTTTTTGCCGATACCGATATTTTAGTTGCCGATACCGATACATTATTGGTATAGTTCATCTTAAATATGCCAATATGAATTGCTAATTTTTGCAGTTAAAATACTGATACATATTGGTATCGGCCGATCACTAGTATTTTTCTTACCCCTAATTATCTATGATTTGAAGGCACATTATTTCAAATTTTAACATGAAATACGTGCACTATTTACTGAACTTTTAAAATATATTTAAATCACCAAGTGCTTTTTGGGTCAACCTTTTTTCTCCGCCTCCGAAAAATATGAACGAGATGTCATTCGGTTCGGAAAATCGTGTAGATGATTTTTGAAAAAATTCGAAAGCCGCTTGCAAAAATTGCAAAAGTTATAAACAATTAACAGAAAAAAATGGGGTTTGGTTCTTTGCAAATATCTCAAAAACTATTTAACCTTTTTCAAATTTGAAAAAAGATTAAAAAAGAGGAGGAAATTTATCTAAAAAAAACTATACCTCCCGGAACTGTAGGGCTAATATTTATAATTTTCCAAAAGTGTGAAAATACGACCGAAAACGGGGACTCCGGCTTGCGTAAGCGCTGCCCACTTTAGACCTTTAATGAATAAATATTATTTAAACTTATTAAATATAAAAAATAAAAATCGAAAAAATTCAGTCATCTACCGGATAGATTTATGAACAATAATCCGCAGTCAAAAAATTTTTATCGCGATTTTTCTATTAATTATGCATTAGTTATTTAACAATATTTTCCTACTTGAACATTGTAAGTGCGATAATTGTGAAATAACAAATCTGAATTTTTTTTCTCAGAAGAGATTCCCGTTGGAAAAATTAAAAAATTGTTATTTTTCACTTTACTTAGGTTAAAAATTAAATATTAAAAAGCTTGATTAGCCATTGAAAAAAAAATCTTTTTTTATATTACTATTGATCCGTTTTTTTATGATTAAAAGTCACATGAAAATGATTTTTAAAAATTTTTATTTTCTATTGTTTACAATATTCAAAAACAAAAGATAATCCATAGCTCAAATGTGGTCAATTATTCAACGAAAAATAAAACTCAAAGTCATACCACATACATTTATTATACCAGGTTAAACTGGGGGCGACATGTTTTGGTCACAACGATGACCATCATAAGGCCTACAATACAAATATGAAAAGATTGGATTACAATTAGACAATTAATTGAAAAAAGTGTACTTATAGACAAAACGAAGAACTTATGCATTATGATATTATAAATCAAACAAATTAATTGAAAATTAAAAAAAAAATACTAGTTGAAAACTTTAACACATTTAAACCTCCAATCTGGAGGATCTTATTAACAAAGAATCACATCGAAGTGCACCCTACGATGCACTAATAAAAAGTTTTTAAATTAAATTATTTAAATTTTCGAAAAGCTACCATGTGGCAGTTAATAGTAAATGGCGATTGACATGACAAATTGAATTTGACGCATAGGACAGAAACAAAAGGGGAAAGTAAGAGACCACTGGTTGAAAATAATTAATAAGATCCAGATTGGAGGTTTAAATGTGTTAAAGTTTTCAACTAGTAATTTTTTTATAATTTGTTTGATTTATAATACGGTTATAATGTGACTTGTTATTTCTCATACCATCATAATGCATAAGTTCTTCGTTTTTTTGTCTGTAAGTACACTTTTTTCAATTAATTGTCTAATTGTAATCCAATCTTTTCATATTTGTATTGTAGGCCTGATGATGGTCATCGTTGTGGCCAAAACATGTCGCCCCCAGTTTAACCTGGTATAATAAATGTATGTGGTATGACTTTGAGTTTTATTATTCGTTGTTTACAAAATTGTTACGACAAATGCGTTGTTTATAAGATTATTTTTGGAAACATAATCTTTGATGCAATTTATGATTTTTAAAAAAAAATCGTTCCTTAAAAAAATTTTTCATTACTTAAAAACGTATGTGTTAATTGACAATTTTTTTTACCATATAAATAATTTTTTCTCAAAAAATAACACATGGTTGTTTTTTTTTCATTATGTAGAAAATGTAGAAAATTGTTAATAACAAAGTGAAAAATAACAATTTTTTAATTTTTCCAACGGGAGTCTGAATTTCTTCTGAGACTATTCAAAAATGGGTCCAAAAAAGAAAAAAATTTCATATTTATTATTTAACAATTATCGCACTTACAATGTTCATGTTCAAGTAGGTAAAAAATTGTTAATTAACTAATTCATAACACAGCCCCACAAAAAAAAAGCTCATACACAAGAGGCTGACATATGTATTCCCATGTATTTTTCGACACTGAATCCGATTCCGAGCTCAGAATTGGCCCTACACGTCTGGAATTGGCCCCAAGGGCCGAAAATGGCCTGAAATGCGGTTCCCGCTGAATTTTGGAGCTAAAGCCGGATTTGTGCTCGAAAAGTTTATGGCCAACTGAAATTCCGGTTTTGGGTCCCGGTCGCGACTGTGAAAAGTGTTTGGTCAGCTGAAATTCCCAGTTTGGGTCCAGGAAAATGGCCCATTGGAGCCGGAAAATCATATTTTGGACGTACCAGTCGCAAATGTGGGATTTTCATGTATTTTTCAATCCTGGTCCTTGGAGTATGCTCAAAAAGTTTTTGGACAGCTGAAATTCCCAGTTTGGGTCCGGGAAAATAGCCCATTGGGGCCGGAAAATCATACACCCAGTCTCAGCTCCAAAATTGGAAAGTCCATGAAAATACCAGTCACGACCGGGACGTCCAAAACAGGATTTTCCCGCCCCAAGGGGTCATTTTCCCGGATCCAAACCCGGAATTTCAGTTGGCCATAAACTTTTCGAGTACAAATCCGGCTTTAGCTCCAAAATTCAGCGTCGACTTCGCCTTATCCCGGGAACCGCATTTCAGGCCATTTTCGGCCCCTGGGGCCAATTCCAGACGTGTAGGCCCAATTCTGAGCTCGGATTCAGCGTCGAAAAATACATGGGAATACA
Source organism: Neocrepidodera transversa (assembly GCA_963243735.1). Classification (NCBI taxonomy): domain Eukaryota; kingdom Metazoa; phylum Arthropoda; class Insecta; order Coleoptera; family Chrysomelidae; genus Neocrepidodera; species Neocrepidodera transversa. Next base: position 12,566,810 of record OY725347.1, read on the forward strand.
TATGTCACTCTCTTGTGTATGAACTTTTTTTTTGTGGAGCTGTGTAATTAATAGAAGATCGCGAAAAAAAATTTTGAGCGCGGATTATTGTTCATAAATATATCCAGTAGATGCCTGAATTTTTTCAATTTTTAATTTTCATATTTAATAAGTTTAAGTTTAAGTCATAGTCCAAAGTGGGCAGCGCTTAAGCAAGCCGGAGGTCCCGTTTTCGGCCATATTTTCAACACTGGGAAAATTATAAACATTGGTCCTATAGTTCCGGGAAGCATAGTTTTTTTTGGTAAATGTTCTCCTCTTTTTGAATACTTTTCAAATTTGAAAAATGTCAAATAGTTTTTGAGATATTTGCAAAAAAAACAAATCCCATTTTTTTCAGTTAATTGTCTATAACTTTTGCAATTTTTGCAAGCGGCTCTCGATTTTTTTCAAAAATCATCTACACGCTATTCCGAATCGTATGACACCACGTCCATATTTTTCGGAGGCGAAGAAAAAAGTTTTACCCAAAAAAGCAATTTGTTGACTAGACTATTATAGTACAAACTATCCGTACTTGTTTCATATTTTTGTGCATATTATGTGCAATTTTTGTGCATATTATGTGCAATTTTTGCGCAATTCGTGATTTTTGTGAAATTCGTGATTTTTGTGCATTTATACTTTTAATTATGATGCGATTTTTTTCAAATTTCCATCATAATTCGGTGCGTTTTATAAGCAAATTATGTGTGGAATCAAAAATTAATTTGGTCCAAAAAAAACTTTTTTACTAAGATATTGTGCTATCTTTCATATAAATCTAGCACAACTTTTGTTAATTATAATGCGATTTTTTTTTCAAATTACCACTATAATTTAGTGCTTTTTTCAAATTACGTGTAGAATCAAAAATTAATTTGGTAAAATAGTTTTTTTTTATAATGAAATAATGAAAATGTATGCCTAAAATAAAATAATGTGAAAAGATTATCTTTATTGGAAGATGTGTTGAAAATTTTAAATTTTAATTTATAATTTTTTGAACAGCAAAATGTCTGGCGCCCACTAATTTATATTGTAATGGTATATTATTATGAAAAATTTCCCCTTTTTGGGGTGGGTTCTATGAAAAATAAAATAAGAAAAATAATAAACAACACAAATCAATCATAACCAATAACCAATTTTATATATTATGTCTATTTTTCCATCTTTCCAACCTTTTTATTTTCTTTTTTCTTTAGATTTTTTCCTAAATGGCTAATTTTTGATACATTAGTTCCATAACTTAACTATTTGTGTCTACCTTGAAAATGTTTTTTTTTCGTATTTTAATTTTTGTAATTAAACAATGTATACGATTTTTTTATTTTAATTTTTTTTTAATTAAACAATGTATTTGTTTTTTTTTTGTATTTTAATTATTTTTTAATTAAACAATGTATATGTTTTTAATTGCTATATAATTCCATTTCTTAAAACATTTCTATAAAACATTTCTGATCAAAACTTATATAGCCGTTTTTTTTTTTAATTAATGACAAATCTCTGTATTATTCTTTTTCATATGTTTCCTTTTTCTCAAAATAAATTTTTGCACAAAAATATGAAAAAGGTCCGGATAGATTGTACTTGCTATAATTGTGTGCCAACTTTATTTAACTGAATCGCGAATCTTACGAAATTCTTAGTTAAAAGCGAACTTTTTTAAATAAGAAACTTGTACTGGAAAAGACAAAAAAAAGTCAGTAGAAAACTTACCTTATTTATTTTCTCATAAAAAATAGATAATTTTATATTACGAACGTTAAAAATATGTTTCTGAACTGCGAATTGCTCGAAAGGAATTTTTAAGTAAGAAAGTTTAATCCGAAAAACGAAAGTTAGTAGAAAACTATATTTAATGCGATTATTTGCACACAAGTTTTGTCATTGATAATTTTGTTTTAAGCATGTTACTAAATTTGAATCCTGAACCGCAATCTTACAAAAATTCTTGGTTAAAAGCGATCTTTTTTAAATAAGAAATTTGTACTGAAGAGACAAAAATCAGTATAAAATAAACCTTGTTTATTTTCTGATAAAAAATAGGTACTTTTATATTATGAATACTAAAAATATGTTTCCGAACTGCGAAATACTCGAAAACCTTAACTAAAGAATTTTTAAGTAAGAAAGTTTAATCTGAAAAACGAAAGTAAGTAGAAAACTATATTTAATGCGATTATTTGCAATTCGTCATTAATTATTTTGTTTCTAAATTTGAATCCTGAACCGCGAATCTTACAAAAATTCTGGGTTAAAAGCGAACTTTTTTAAATAATAAACTTATACTGAAAAGACAAAAGTTAGTTGAAAACTATAACACGATTATTTGTACGAGTTCCGTCATTCATTTATTTTGTAAGAAGAATGTAAAGAATTTTTCTATATTTGAACACACTAAATACGAGGGCTAATTCTACAGAATTCTCAACAAAAAGATCTTTTAAATACCAAAACTTTACCTGAAAAACGAAAGTAGAAAACTATTATGCTAGTGCAGAAATTTGGTAGTAAAAAAATAAATAATTTTGCACCATGAATAAGAATCAACATGTAAAATTGTTTGCAAAAAGAGTTTAAACTTTTTAAAGTAAATAGAAAGTATACGATTGCTATTGTATAAGTTTTGTTATAAAAAGAAATAATTTTGTAACAAGAATCTCAATTTTTTTTTTTTTATTTGAACCGCCACAGTGCGATAGCGAATTCCGCAAACTTATCAGCAAAAGAAGAGGTTAATACTCGACTCACCTTAGAATCAGCAGAAATTTGATATAAATTTCCCACAACCAAGAAACATATCACAAATATGGTGAAAAAACCGAAAAGTTTAGGATTGTAACCCATGGTCGAAAAACGAAAAATCTTTTGTTCTTGTTCGCGAACTCTAAAATGTCATCGCACTTAATTTTTCTTTTTTCACTGGTCCAGAGGCTGCACTCGTGTCGAGAGAGAAGTAAACGCGGCGCTAGGCGGCTGTGTCTGAGTCTGGTTGAGGAGAGCGACAGTCAACTTTTCAAAAGCGAACACATGGCCAACTTGGCGCGCGATGTTCTTTATGGTATAAGGTCTATACCGTTGCGCAGCTCTAGACCGGTCAGCGAGCTTAGTTTTCGATATACCCGATACCGTGATATCACTTTTATTTTTACCGGCTGTGGTTTCTATAATAAAGTTTCAATTTGTTAATTTTTTTTTTAAATGGTTTAATTTAGCATTTAGCGGCGAGATTTTTTTTAAAGCGAGCCACGTGCTCGTGGTGCGCGAAGGCGGGGCTTGAGGAACAGCCCTTAATACATACCCTTTTGTTACGGTTGCTGGTAGATTTAGATTATACGGGGTGATGTTAAATTTTAACTGTTTTTTATGTTGATCGAGACAAAATATTCTCTAAAGGGAGTTGATGTAAATAAATAACTCGTGGTTAAAATAATTATAGTATTTTTCTACAAAAGAGCATTCGAATTTAGACGAATTACCAGTATTTAGTCTAAATTTTTAGGGTTTATTAAGGTTGAAGTTGACTCCCGGAAAAATTAAATACAAAATTAAAAATTACAAAAAAAGTCATGACTATTAAATTGTTCTGTTTTTTTTTTACCCCAATGGTGCACACGTTGGGCCATGTTCTGTTACCTCTTGAACCAAAATATAAAAAAAATATCTTACTAAAACTCAAATTTTCTTAAATTTTGAAAATAATTTTAACTAATCCCTGTGTAATTTGGTATTCTGAAAATAAAAAAAATAGTCGTATCACCCACGAATTTTTCAAAGCTGTGAAGTTAGCAGCCAAAATATCCGGAACTGCACGATCGAAGCATCCAGTGGCGCACACATTTTATATATGAATTTTCACTGATCCCAATTTGGTTAAAACTGTATGTAGTATATTGCAATATGCATCTTTTATCCAAATATGAAGTTGGCTTTGGGTTGCGGTTAGAAGTTATAAAATTTGAAGTATTTAGAGTAGCATTTTAACCCCTCTTCCCGTTCGGAAGCAATTTTGGTTAAAACTGTATGTAGCATATTGCAATATGCATCTTTTATCCAAATATGAAGTTGGCTTTGGGTTGCGGTTAGAAGTTATAAAATTTGAAGTATTTAGAGTAGCATTTTAACCCCTCTTCCCGTTCGGAAGCAATTTTGGTTAAAACTGTATGTAGCATATTGCAATATGCATCTTTTATCCAAATATGAAGTTGGCTTTGCGTTGCGGTTAGAAGTTATAAAATTTTCAAGTATTTGGGGTAGTATTTCGACCCCTCTTGGCTTTCGGAAGCAGTTTTGGTTAAAACTGTATGTAGTTAATTGCAATATGCATCTTTTGTCCAAATATGAAGTTGGCTTTGCATTGCGGTTAGAAGTTATAATATTTTCAAGTATTTGGGGTGGTATTTCAACCCCTCTTCCCGTTCGGAAGCATTTTTGGTTAAACCTGTATCTAGTAAATTGCAATATGCATCTTTTGTCCAAATATGAAGTTGGCTTTGGGTTGCAGTTAGAAGTTATAAAATTTTCAAGTATTTGGGGTAGTATTTCGACCCCTCTTGACTTTCGGAAGCAATTTTGGTTAAAACTGTATGTAGTTAATTGCAATATGCATCTTTTGTCCAAATATGAAGTTGGCTTTGCATTGCGGTTAGAAGTTATCATATTTTCAAGTATTGGGGGTGGTATTTCAACCCCTCTTCTCGTTCGGAAGCAATTTTGGTTAAACCTGTATCTAGTAAATTGCAATATGCATCTTTTGTCCAAATATGAAGTTGGTTTTGCGTTGCGGTTAGAAGTTATACAATTTTTAAGTAATTGGGGTAGTATTTCAACCCCTCTTGGCTTTCGGAAGCAATTTTGGTTAAAACTCTATCTAGTAAATTGCAATATGCATCTTTTGTCCAAATATGAAGTTGGCTTTGCATTGCAATTAGAAGTTATAAAATTTTTAAGTATTTGGGGTAGCATTTCAACTCATCTTTCTGTTCGGAAGCAATTTTAATTGAAACCGAATGTTAACCCTTTGGAAGCAATTTTTCTTAAAAGTACAAAGATTATATGTTAATATACATCTTTTGTCTTCTTATTGTAAAAAAACTATTGCAACTATTGCAACAAATTTCTTTGTAATTGGAATCAATAAAAATTCATACATATATATATATATATATATATTCAAAAAAAAAACGAGAAATGGTTATTGGGGTAGCAGCGAAACGAAAAGTGTACTCTTTAAAGTTATTTAATCCAAGCTTTCGAGTGAGATTTCACTCATCATCAGGGAAGCTACAAGAATTAGTGAAATTTAGGAAACAATTTCTACAATAAAAAGTGAAGTACTTACAACTTATTGAGGATGTTTCGTAAAATGATATTCATAATAAAATTTTAAAAGCACATAGGTTCCTCTGACACACATAAAATTTGATAAAAATTATTGTTAAAAAACATTCTTTTGCAACTCAAGTTACAACGTTAAAATTATTAAAAAACTTAAAAGTAAAATATCTAAATAAACTTTTAAGTAAAATGTCTAAAAAGACATTTTGTTAATGCGTCCCAGCAAAAACAGACTTATTTTTGAAGTAGACATAAGTCATACTTGTCACTTTGGGGAAAGAAGAAAGAACAACGAATGGCCTTTTACTAATGAGGTAAAAGGACACTCGTTGGTACTTACCTCATTAGTAAAAGGCCGTTCGTTGTTCTTTCTTCTTTCCCCAAAGTGACAAGTATGACTTATGTCTACTTCAAAAATAAGTCTGTTTTTGCTAGGACGCATTAACAAAATGTCTTTTTAGACATTTTACTTAAAAGTTTATTTAGATATTTTACTTTTAAGTTTTTAATAATTTTAACGTTGTAACTTGAGTTGCAAAAGAATGTTTTTTAACAATAATTTTTATCAAATTTTATGTGTGTCAGAGGAACCTATGTGCTTTTAAAATTTTATTATGAATATCATTTTACGAAACATCCTCAATAAGTTGTAAGTACTTCACTTTTTATTGTAGAAATTGTTTCCTAAATTTCACTAATTCTTGTAGCTTCCCTGATGATGAGTGAAATCTCACTCGAAAGCTTGGATTAAATAACTTTAAAGAGTACACTTTTCGTTTCGCTGCTACCCCAATAACCATTTCTCGTTTTCTAACTAGTCAGCAAAGACTAAGGGTTTTCTTTTCTATATATATTCATATATGTGCGCCACTGCATGCTTCGATCGTGCGGTTCCGGATATTTTGGCTGCTAAAATTTTGTCCCTAATCCCTAATCTTTCCTATGTATTGTAATTAAATACTCTGTATAAGTTTTTTTTCAAGTTCTTATATAATTTTGGAAATTTAAAAGAAAAATACTACGCGGGGTAAAAATATATGATATTTTTAGTACTTCGGCCCGAAAAATTCACTTTAACAATAAACACAAGAACTATACGCAACGCAAAATTTATGTCTTTTAAAAATTGAGGGCGGGTTCTGTAAAAAAATTTAAAAAAATAAGCAGATATCATTAATCTTTTAAAATATGTTGTCACAATAATTTATAGAAAAAGAAGGTTGGTAAAAGCAAAGGAATTATATACCTACTAATAAGAAATATTGTTTTTACAAAGGATTTAAAAAAAATCAAAGGTTTTAAAGCAATGGCGGCTCCTCGAAGGAGGTTAAGGAGGCTCAGCCTCCTGACCAATTTATCCAGCAAATAGCACCAGAAGAATTTTATTGATCATTCTTCATTTTATATACTGTTTCTCTAATAATTCTTTAAATTCTACAATTAATTCCCGTTTTTAGTAATTATTTTTGAATCTGACAGCAGTGCCCTCTGAGGCTAGATTTTGCAAACTTTGTATATATCTCAAACTCTAAACACATGTTGCTCAACACAGTTGCCGTTTTTTCGACCAGTCCAATTTGCTAATTACCGTAAAAAATAGCTGAAATGGCAACACTCTCAGTAGGCTAGCCTCTAGCCTGCCGCCTGCCTTTTTTACAGATGGGGTGGTATTCGACACAGGCGTGTTGCGTGGGTCACACTTCCTGTCATGTCGGCATAAATTCCAAAAAAAAAAAGAAAAAAATTAAAATCTAAAATAATAAAAAACAAAAAAAAAATTTTCGGCAAGAGAATCTCTATACCTTTATGTTGGTTCTTGCTGGACAACAATTAATTTTGTCACTATGAAGTAGCTTTTACGGCCGCTGCGCAAATTTAAATTAATTGGCTGAAAACAAAAACGTTTTATGTCCAGCCTCCTTTCTTAAAAGTTGACGAGTCGCCACTGTTTAAAAGAAGTTATTTTTTTTTGAAAAGGTAGCTGATTAATATGATGGAGATAGTTTAAAATAAGTAATGTCAAAAGAAGCAATTTAAGAATTTTGAAGAAGGAAGATAGGATAAAAGAAATAAATAGCCAAAGCTGATTCGAAGAAGAAAGAGTGTTGCAAGAGTTGAATTTGAATTTGTTGGAGGGGTATAAGAAGAGGAGGTGGTTTAAAATTTATTTTTATGCGTTGTTTTCTTTTGTAATGTTTGTTATTTTTCTGGTACCCACCCCAAAATTAAGATTTTTTAAATTAGTATATCATTACATTCAACCCAATCCAGTTTCACCCCCGTAGGTCGGATAAAAAAAAGTTTTATACAAATTAATTTTATAATAATTAGGATATGATAAAAGTGTAAAGACCTGTTACAATATTTTCAAAAATTGCGGATACGAATTTTTTGAAATTTCAACCCCCTTCAGTTCCACCCATGAAGGTCAAATCGACAAAAGGTTTAAGCGAATTAATTTTATAATAATTAATTTATGAAAAAAGTCTTCTGACCTGTTTCGATATTTTTAAAAATGGAGGAGATATGAATTTTTTGAAATTTCAACCCCCTCTAGTATCCACCCCCTTACAGGTAGAATGCCCGAAAATAATAGGGTTCATCTCGTAGATACGAGAAAACGATTGGCGAAAGAATTTTTGAAATCGGGCGACTGGTTCTTGAGTTATCGTCTCCACATACATCCATCCATCCAGACCGACGGACATGAAAATTTTTTCACCTAATTGTGTTGTAGGTGGCTCAAAACGTCGAGAAAAGTCATTTTAAGTAAAACAAAATTTCAAATTTTTGTTATGGTTTCGGTGCGGAACGAAGTAATTTTAGGTACAAAATAAGTAAATAATAAGAGACAAAAGTAATTAATTTTTTTTTAAATAATCAATTAATTAATTTTGAATAAAAGGCTGAAAAAAAATAATAAACAAGAATTTTTAGAAATTTTAAAAATTTTCAGAAAGGAATTTGTCAAAAGAATAGTTAAGAATTTAGATTATTATGGGTAAGAAAAATAGAAATAGAATAATTTATTTACAAGACAAGACTAATTTTTTTTAGAAGCAAAATAGAAAAATTAAAAGAAATTCAAAGTTGGAATTTAAGAAGAACGTAACTTGTTCTTAGAAGTAGAATATATTTATTCTCTATAAGAGGCTAAACAATACGAAATAAATTTAAACAAAATATATAGATTACAATTTTCCTCGATGATTAAAATGTTCAAAACTTTTGCCATTGTTGCTGGGCTTATAAAAATCTTAATTTTTACAAAATTTTTTAAATTGCCAAAATTATGCATTTTTATGAAAAATTATAAGCTATCAAAGTTATAGGAAATAACATTTTCCACATATTTTGTCATAACGGTTTTTTCGAATTCCGTAGAGAACGTGAAAGAAATATATATCAAACTTTTGGGCATTTTTTTGAAGGAAAATTATGCATATGTATGAAACATTACAGTAGATGAAAATTGTAGACCATAAAATATCCTACAAATTTTGTCTTTGCTTTTTTCGAATTCCTCAAAGTTTCGCCATAGTTTTTATTTTAATTTTTAAATCATTTTTATCTTATTAAATTAAATTTTTTAGATAAATTAAAAAAATACTATTAAATTTATAATACTTTATAATTGCGATTTTTTTCAAAATTGTATTAAAAAAAATTACGGAATTTAAAAAAAATGTATCAAAAAAATTTGATACGTAGATAAAAGTATGATAATAAAATAACTTTACTAACTATTAATTTAAATTGGTTTTTTTTTCTGGTACTCAGTCTGCTGTATATGCGCATGACCTACTACAAACCTTATTTATATTACAGCTTTGTTCCAATGAAAAATTACCTATGTAATAAATTACGAACTATTCAGTACCAATAAAATAATTTCAGGATAAATCTCGAATTACTTCGGAGAAATACGATTAGTTCCGACTAGATTCTGATTTATGTTAAAACAAGTTATATAATAAAAAATTGAAAAATATGCTGACCTACCTTTGACCTTTGATAGCAGTAAATTACGTTTATCTTCAGGATACCCAATTCAGCTTACATTAGTCCACTAATTATATTTCAAAAGTCCACAAATTGTTCAGGAAATCCACAAATTTGTTGAAACGAAAATTTTTATAAACATATCAACCGCGTTAACGTTTCGACTGTCTGTCTTTTAAAATCACTACAACGATTCGGGCAAAAGCGTTATTAAGATATATAATACGTAAATTATTTAAAAAAGTATTAAAAAAACATACGCACAAACTAAATTAGAATTACTGACTGTCTTCTGTCACTTTCACTAAAAGTTGCGAAAATTGATTCTGCTCTCAGTTACGTTCGTTTAGCCAATTCGCGCGATGCAACCAACTCAATACAGTTGTCTCAAGACAGGAATGCATTAAGTTGCTAACCGAGCTATTTTTACTTGTCGAACCCTCAGATAAAGGAACTACTAGATATGCCCTGTATATCTAATGTCATTTACAAAATTTAAGCCAACATCTAGCCCTCTCTCTCGGTAAAGTTTGTGGGCGAGGGACGTGAGACGCGCAGAAAAATCTCGTGCAGAGGACGAAATCAACAATAAAAATTGACGTGATGTATTAGACAGTGGCGACGCGAAGAATTATAACTTTTTATTTATTTTAGCAAAAAAATAGAAAATTAAAATTGGGTATTTTACATGTTATTAATATATCACATTTGAATTAAATATGTCGTGAGAAGTTATATAATTTCGATAAAGTTGTATTTTCTGTAATACTGATAAATATTAACGTTAAAACATAGCAAATGCTTGTAAATTTATATTAAATGTACGTAGTTAATAATGGAATCAAATAAATAATATTTTTTATTGCTTCTAAAACCTTGTTACAGTAAGGAGTACCTAAATGCGAATAACATTAAAAAAATGTGAATGGTATATAACATAAAAAAGAAAGGAAGCAAAATAAAAAATTATCAAATCTTATCAACTTATATTATATTTTAAATTATTCAAAAACTACTTTCCTAACTTACTTGTGAAGTGTAAGATTGATTATCTAATGGCTTGAGAAAAGCACCACATATTTTTCACATTTCTTTCTCATGGTTAACAAGAAAATCACTTAAAATAGTTCAAAATGTTTACAAAAATATTTAGTACAACCTATAACACTAAAAAATAACACAAATCAATTCACTATTTAATGTACGATTTTAAATTATCCTGCTTGAAAGTACGCTTATGGAATCTCTAGAGGACGATGTCAACAAAAGTTAACTAGATGTTGGCTTAATAAAAAAGGATAGAATGCCCTCTCTATATATATATTTACTCTGAGGTCGAACCTAACAATGCTGTAGAAGGAAAGTATTTTTTGGCCATACCCAGATTTTAACTGATTTTTACGTTTTGAAGTTACCTGAATCCATTTATACCATTTTAGCATGATGTCTATACCTGTCTGTGTGAACGCGATAGCGTATAAACGGCTAAACCTATTTAGATGAAATTTTATATACTTATTTAGAGCTCAGAGTAAATATATATAGAGAGGGCATTCTATCCTTTTTTATTAAGCCAACATCTAGTTAACTTTTGTTGACATCGTCCTCTAGAGATTCCATAAGCGTACTTTCAAGCAGGATAATTTAAAATCATACATTAAATAGTTTACAGTTTGTGAATTAATTTGTGTTATTTTTTAGTGTTATAGGTTGTACTAAATATTTTTGTAAACATTTTGAACTATTTTAAGTGATTTTCTTGAAAGGTTGTTAACCATGAAAAAGAAATGTGAAAAATGTGGTGCTTTTCTCAAGCCATTAGATAATCAATCTTATACTTCACAAGTAAGTTAATAAAGTAGTTTGTGAATAATTTAAAATATAAGTTGATAAGATTTGATAATTTTTTAGTTTGCTTCCTTTCTTTTTTATGTTATATACCATTCACATTTTTTTTATGTTATTCGCATTTGGGTACTCCATACTGTAACAATAAAAGAAGCAATAAAAAATATTATTTATTTGATTCCATTATTAAATACGTACATTTAATATAAATTTACAGGCATTTGCTATGTTTTAATGTTAATATTTATCAGTATTACAGAAAATACAACTTTATCGAAATTATATAACTTCTCACGACATATTTAATTCAAATGTGATATATTAATAACATGTAAAATACCCAATTTTAATTTTCTATTTTTTTGCTAAAATAAATAAAAAGCTATAATTCTTCGCGTCGCCACTGTCTAATACATCACGTCAATTTTTATTGTTGATTTCGTCCTCTGCACGAGATTTTTCTACGCGTCTCACGTCCCTCACCCACAAACTTTGCCGAGAGAGAGGGCTAGATGTTGGCTTAAATTTTGTAAATGACATTAGATATACAGGGCATATCTAGTAGTTCCTTTATCTGAGATTTAGAGTAGCAAGGAGACGACCTGTATATAATTTGGTGTTAATCAGATAACCGGAAGTGACAGTTACTATAAGTGATGACGTCATTACTAAACAAGATGGCAATAAAATTTTACACATATATTTTGTAGGTATTACACCAGCTTTACAGAACTTCGATTGCAGCGAGCGGCGTTTCTCTGATTGGTTGATCCTGTATTCCCCTCAAACCCTCCACATCAACACGATGCTGCTGCTTGAAGTTGAAATGTTTGTAGCTTCACGCGTTTAAACTTCCAGTCAACCAGTCAATGATTGAGGTTAGATTTTTAATAATCTTTGGTTAGTCGTAACTAAGAATAAAATGACCAATTTTGTAATGGTTGAAAGCCCATTTTCAGAGTCTACCTACAACATTCATTAATGTAAAACTGGTAAGAGCTCTCGACAATCTCATATTTACCTTAATCACATAAATATTTACCGTACGAAATACAAGAATCTGTGTAGTTTATTTTAGTCACTTCTTCACCTTCATTTTCATAGATCTGAAAACACCTAATACTGTTTATTTTGCAACGCGCTGCAAAATATTTCCATCTTGTTTCAAAATTACAGTAAACTTTGTGAAACTTCTAAACCGACCGCTTGGTTAAAAATTAGAGAAGTAGGGAACGAAAGAACAAAGGGAAAATTAGAGAAGTGGGGACGCTGGAGGTGTCGTTTTAGTTGTAGGTCAATCTGTATACAATTATATACGAATAACCAAAAGCGTCCATTTGAGATTGGTAATTACCTCAACATTCAAGCGGCTTCGATTATTAATTTGGTCATATATCCGTGACGTCATTAATCAGCTGTTTTCCGTCAAAGTTATAAATAAAATTTTGTTGTATTTATCAACCAACGGAATTATTTTTACTTCTTGGTTGAAGTTGACAGTTATAAAACTACAAAAAAGTGAATATTTTGTTCTTAAAAGTACAGAAAGGTATCATTTAGTTCAGATAAAAAATGGCAGAAATGGCAAATTTACATTAAGTCTTTCTTACAAGACAATAAACAATACAGTATAAATGAAATTTGATAAACAAACGCTAAACAAAGCCAAAAAGAGAGGTTATATCAATTGAAATTTGAAAATAAACAAATTTGGGTGTATTCCGAAATACACATCAGTATACTGGCTAGTGGTACTGACGTCATGAATCCGACGCCATATTGAACTGGTGAGAAAAATGACCAGTGTGGTGTGACAGTTGTGAAGTCTGGTCGTAAAATATTATAATGACAGCTCAGCATTCTCAAAAAATTAAACAATTACTTTTAATAGACGAAGGTAATAAGTCGTGACTAGGTATGTTAATGTTATGTTAAATAACCTTAAAATTTTGACTTATTTTTAATATTTTACAGATCCTGATTAAGATGCAATTTTGCTGGTAGATTACTTATTGTTGTAATAATTAACACCTCCATTTTTTTGAAATAGATTATTTGAAATTTATAATAAATTTTTGAGCATAAACGTAAACAATAAAAACGTGCTCTATTTTTAATGACGTTAACGCGCTGGCCAGTGTACTCCGGAACAAATTGTCAGTATGGCGTCGATTCATGACGTCATTACCACTGGCCAGTGTACTGATGTATATTTCAGAATACACCCTTTATAACCACGGTAAATACCACTTGTGACGTCAGTATACTAACCCCTGATTAAAATTTTCAAAACTATTGCCATTGTTGTCAGATTTATTGATTTATTGATTTTTTTCATGTTTTTTAAATTGCCAAAATTATACATTTTTATGAAAAATTTCTGGATATTAAAGTTATAAAACATAACATTTTCTCGTTGTCATTACTGTTTTTTCGAATTCAGCATAGTTTCGCCGCTAGAGGGAGTGATAGAAATATGACTTTTTCGCCTTTTTTGAGCCAGAATTATGGATTTTAGGAAAAATTACAAGGAATCAAAATTGTGGAACTTAAAATTTTCTACAAATTTAGTTTTAACTTTTGTTTCGAATTCCGCATAGTTTTTATTTTAATTTTTATCTTATTAATTTTTTTTTTAGTTAAATTTTGTATTAATTTTTTTTAAAAATATCATCAAATTTGTAGTAAATAATTTTATAATAGTGATTTTTTTCAAAAGTTTTTTACAATAATTGTGTAATTTTTGAATAATTGACACAAAAAAATTGAAATTTTATTACGATTTTAAACTAAATTGATTAACTTTTAAAATATTAAATTAAATTAAATGTAAATTAAATTTACAATGTATTTTAGTTTATTCGAATTTAGAATTGTCATTATTATAGCCAAAATATATTTTTTAATTTTTTTTGTAATTTCGTTTTAAAAAAAGTATAAAACAACTAAAAAAAGTAAATAGGATATCCAAAAGGGATCCAAAAGTTCTATATGTGTGAATTATTTTATAATTTTAAAATAATATTTGTAGAAGTTGTATCTAAAAATGTAAAAAGTGAAAACTAAAAACTCATCTATTTTTTTATGTTATTTTTCAACTGCTGGAAACCTAGCTAGGCAAATATAACAAATTTAGATTGGTTGGATACCATCCTCTAGGTATGGGTTACAAGCCTGCGATAATTCTAAATTTTTTACTCATTGTAGTTGTATGAAAATGGCAACCTAAATCGTAACATAATATATTATTCTATTTCATATCATTTTTGGATTACTACAAGTGGTAGAAAGTTATAATTTTATCAAATTTAATGTGTTTTACAGTTTAGGTAATGGCCATGTAATGGCTTCTCAGCCTGCCCTTTAAGATATTTTTTCTAATCATTGTAATGACACGGTAATTCAGTTTTATAATGAAATATATTACATTCTTTGATTTTTTATTTATTTCGGGCAACTACAAGTGGTAGAAAATGAAAATAATATTAGTTTTACAGATACACACCTACAGGAACAGATTACATAATAATAATCAGTTTGTCTTCACACCAATGGACTCTTAGCCTATAAACTGTTGATTACCACTGATTGTAGTAGCTCAAAAGTTCCATTTAGGGATAAAAAATATGATATTCTTTTATTTTATAGTTACTTGAGCTTACTACAAGTGGTAGAGAATTATAATTTTAGAGGTTTTTCGGGAAGCTGCATGAACAGATTCATAGCGCGTCATAGCTTTATCAGCAATTATTTAGGCCTTCAAATTGGTAATTTCTACTCATTGTAGTTTATTGGGACTAACATTTCAAGATAGAAAATAGTATATTGTTCAATTTTACATAAGTTTTGAGTAACTACAAGTGGTAGAAAATTGTTTTTTTTTTGCGTTTTTCTTAACATGCGTTATGCGCGCTTTAATAGTATGGAATTCATAACCAGCGTCAGCAAGCATCAATCATAGGAGGCTGTGATCATTGTATTTTGACACTTCAAAACATAAAAAACTCGCGTTTTGTTACAATAAAGAATATTGCACAGCCAGTAAAACCAATAAAATTCTTTGTTTGAAAAAATGAATCGATTTGAAATTTATGCTTATATGCAAAATATGCATGACTTATTTATTGTGGCTCCAACTTGAAGAAAGAAAATTTGTTCCGAACTGTCCACGAATATTTGCATCTAAACTACGTAAAATTGAATGTACTGAATGGGAAAAACGTAAATAAATTAGTGTCTAAATATTATATATATTTTATTAGACATAGACACTTAATGGGGGAGTTCCCTCAATGTTGCCAACCTAGAAAAAGGTCTACCAATGGGGAAGGATTGTTTTTGGTCAAAATCTACTTCATTATTTTCGCAATGATAAAATATGTGTACAAAATTCTATTGAGCTTTCCAGAATATATCGTTAGCGAAATATAATGATTTTAATAAAATCTTACTTCTGATTGGTTGAAATTTCGTTGTCAAATGTCATTCCTCATAGAGTAAGTATAACAGAGCGACATGTTTCATTCAAACTACTAGCCAAATTCAGTTTAGTTCCACCAATCCTCCAAGGCTGTAGGTCAGTCGCTGAAAATGAAACATGTCGCTCTGTTATATGTACTCTATGACGAATGACATTTGACAATGAAATTTCAACCAATCAGAAGTAAGATTTTATTAAAATCATTGTATTTCGCTAACGACATATTCTGGAGAGCTCAATAGAATTTTGTACACATATTTTATCATTGTGAAAATAATGAATTAGATTTTGATCAAAAATAATCCTTCCCCATTGGTAGACCTTTTTATAGGTTGGCAACATTGAGGGAACTCCCCCATTGAAAACATTCAAAGTCCTGCATTTTCGCCGGTGTCCGAAGAATATAGAAAACATCTTAGATTTGTAATTAAAATGTATCGAAACTAAATATTATGTGAACAAATAAAAACCAGTCTGTCAAAAATGGTCTGTTATTGTAAACGTCAAAAAATTTCCAGTAAAATTCACTGTTAGGTATCCCACGAGAAAAAAATTTCCACTAAAATACCTCCGTTGCCATGGTGATCTGTCAAAATAACGTATTTTGATTGGTTCAAAATTACAGGTGTGGAATTTTCACAGTTATGCATTTTTATGAAAAATTACAAAGTTTATTATATGACTAATAATTGACAAAATGAAGCCAAATTGGGTTACTCTGGGGTTTTTGGGGGTAGGTTGAACACGAATATCATGTCGAAAAATTACCTGTTTAAGGTGCTCATCTACAGGAATTCCGTTATGAATTTTAATCTTTTGTATAAAAAATAGTGATCTGGTTAATAATTAATAACAAAATGAATCAAAATCAGTTACTCAAGGGATTTTGGGGTCGTTAAACAAGAATTCTACTCTTTGGATCCAATTTGTTATTAGTAAGTTTTTAATGTTTGTTAATGCTATTGATGTCTCTTCACAATGTCCTTTTGATGATGGTCGTGTAGACCGAAACATGTCGCCTTAGACTGTATGTCATATATTAAATTTTTTAATGTGGTATGACTTCGAGTTGTTTGATTCTTTAAAATATATGATGTCTGAAAATTACTTGGAGGTGACTCGGGCGACCTGTTTGTGCTCACCTACAGGGATTTTCTTAAGATTTTTTTTTGTATACAAATCACGAAAATAACATCCAAAATTTAATCTATTTTTATGTAATTAATAAAATTAATGTATTTATTTGTTATTTACCAAAAACGTTATTAATCAATTATTATATAACATAATTGTTTATTTTTTTATTATACAATACATATCAAAAATAAAATGAAAATCTTAACAATGTTCCTGTAGACTGTAGAGGAGCACCCTGCATGGTGATCAGGTACCTCCAGGTAATTTTTCGACATCATATTCGTGTTCATCGACCCCAAAAATCTTCGTGTAACAAATTTGGCTTCATTTTGTTAATTATTAGCCGTATAATGAATTTTTTTAATAGTCTCAAGAAAATTCACTCAAAAAATGCATTTTTCCATACATACACGATTGAAGTAATTAAAATATGTCACAAATTTTCTGTTTCATTAAAATCATCTAACTGTCGAAATATCGGGTACGAAATGTTTTATTTATTGCTGCTCTGAAGAATAAATACGTATATGTTGTTTAACTTGAAAATTTGATTACACCGGTCCGATCTAACGGTAAAGTGTGTGGTTTTCACGCGGGTTTGATTCCTGATGAGATCAACATCTTTCATTCGAATAAATATAAAAAATTATTGGTTTAATTTGTAGTACTCTTTTTTATTTTATTTTTTCATCAAAATGAATGGGAAAAACTAATAATAAATAAAAATTACAAAGTCTTCGGGCGGTGAATGCCGTAGGAAATAACTAGGAATATACACTAGAAAATTCCTAGTTGACGAGAAGAGCCGATCTCTTAACTAAATTAAGTTAGGAAAAGATTTTCAGAGTTACAAATGGTATTGGTGCCGAAGAGCATACAACTTTCTGATTGGTTCGACCCCATATAGCCCGGCAGCAGAACCCTTATTTTTCCTTGAAGTGCCAATTGTGGGATTAAGTTTTTTTTTGACAGATTCTTGTAGATCCATATGTCTACTTTCCATATTCGGCTGATGACAAGCTGTCATCCTTGGGAAAATCCAGATATACAGGATGTTCCAAAATATAAGACGTAAAAATATATTAGGTAGTTTTTTAGACTTAGGTAAAGATTTTAGAATGCACTGATTAATTTATTGGTTGTAGAAGTACTATATGCTTACATAACAATAATTATTATCTACAATATACAGGGTGTTTTAAAAAAATATATAAAACTTATAAATGTTCCTATTGATGTTTTTCTTGTTTTTAGAAGTTTCTAACTTAAATTAAATTTAAGAATTGGTGTAGATAATTTTACAGCTTCAGTGGGATTCGAACCCACGACCTTTGGATTACAGATGGTTGTGTGTTTCAATTTCAATGAATTTTTAATAACTTAAAGTCAAGTAGATAATGAAGCTGAGTTAATGAAGCCTCAACAAAAATATTTTGTTTGTTGAGGCTCCATTAACTCAGCTTTATTACTCATTTCTTTCAGTATGATGAAGAAAAATGCTTAATTTCCAGAAATCAGTGTGCGTAAATTTTAATTTATAAGTCCTGTAATTCGCAGTTGCAGGCGGTAATTGGCCGTTCCAGATTCATAAAATTTTCAATCTGAGGGAACGGCCGACTGCGGCTGTCGAATGCAAACTGCAGAGCTTATAAATTACTTTAGAAATCTCAAGACACAACGATAATAGTGTTTTCTTTTTCGGATTAAAATTTGATTGTAGACACAGTAACATAGTTAAAAACATCAGTGAAAAGTGTTTTTTTGAGTGGAAGTTTTCCTGTCAGAAAAAAAGTGAAAAACTTTCAGTTGCTGGATTGCAACGCATAGAAACTATTATAAAGTGTAGCAAAGTGTATCAAGATGGTAAATTTGAAGAGAAGATCACTGCAGACAAGGATTTCCATATACTATGTCACAGAGGTTGCGTCTCGACTTACACATCCAAAACAAATGTGAAAAGGACCTTATCCCCGGAGAATGCTAGTAGCAACACTGGAACTTCAAGTAAGAAAATGCAGCGGCGTTCAGAAGTGCCAATATTATTTAACTTCATAGAATACTGTTTGTTTTGTAGACTTAAGTGTGAACTACAAAAAGATGAAAAGCACCCACATCGATAGAGAGCGGCCTTCCAGTTACGCGCTTTAGATGGCAATTCTAAAAAAATGGCAATCAAAGAAGCGATTTTAGAAACCTGTACAGAAAGAAATGATACCTGGGCTTACGAAGTTAGATTAAGATTAGCGGTCTGTGTAGCAGACTTACATGCAGTAGACGCCAGATACCATCTGGATTGTCGTAACAGATTTATGAGCAAAAAAACTGCTTTTTTAGCCAAACCACTATCCGACCACAATAACGACGAAGAAGATATTGTGGGTGTATAAGTGCTAGATTGCCTTGCACAATGTTTTGCATGTGCCACGGGAACGAACATTTGTTGCAACGAACTCACCTCTGCTGTAGCGGCTAGTGATGACGAGAATGAAAATGAAGCAGTTTCCGATAAAGAAGCTGATTCTGAATTTGATAACGACTGGTAAACCTTTATATCCCAATTAGTTTACCCATATAAAAAATAGCTTAATATTTTATGATACGCCTGTTTAAAATAGTAATTTTTTCTACGGAAGTGATGTATTTGCTGAAACACCCTGTATAATAAAGGATAATAAAGGATGATTGTATAATAAAGGATGGTTTTGTTGTGTTACATGCATACTTGTTTTACCTACAATGTATACAAATTGTAGAAGTATTTTCAAATATTATTAAATTTTTCATTACTTTCAGTTTACGTGAAAATATAGTTTTTTGAAACACCCTGTATACAAGATGTGTAGTTATCATTTACCTATGAGAAGCCAAATACTCATATTTTTACGTTAAAAACACCTGTAATTTAAAAACAATTATAATTTCACATAATCGATAATGAATCACCCTGTATCTTAAATTCCTCAAAGATGCCACTTTGTCATCACTCGGATATCAAAAGTAGGAGATCTGTAGATGACAAATCCGTAAAAAAAAAAGTTAATCCCAAATTTTTGGGTTCACCCCAGTGACTGCTGGACTAATAAACTTCTAGCTACCACCTTAATTTTAACAGGTTTTAGCAAATAGAAAGCGCTTTTTAGCAATCTAAGGAAGGCATATCCATTTTTGCTACGCATCTGACTTCCGGTATTAAATTAACCAGTTATACTGGAATTTGATTGCCGATGTATCAACGCCTCTGTGTCTTTTGAATCCGCACCAGTCTATCTCTCGAGGCAAGAATTACTTCGGGTTATAATCATAAACTTTAGATTTTAATCGTATGGGAAACCCCGTCGAAAAATCACCAATTATTTCTAATTAATACAACAATTGGGGTAGTAAAACGCTAAATCCAGTAGGTACCACATTTAATGTGTGAAAGTATAAAATAAATGTGCTTCAATTTAACGTTAATGAAATTAAGTTCATTATAATGTCTCTTAATTTTTTGAATGATCCAGTAAGTCTTGGCTCTATTAAAATTGGAGAAAAGCGAAATAAAATTAGGAAAAACTCTGTGGTGTTTGCATCTTTGTAAGAACTAGATTCTCAGAAGACTTTTCTTCCTGTTAACCATAGCACTGCTGTATTGACGGATAATTGTAGCCAGACTAGCTTTGGTTAATTCCAAAACATTATCCATATTTTCGAATATGGTTAAATGATATGGTAGTAAAACTCTAAATCCAGTACCACATTTAATAAATATGGTACTGGATTTAAAGTTTTACTACCTCATCATTTGACCACTTTCGAGAATGTGAATAACCTTTTGGAATTAATACAATAATTATGTCACCAAGATTAAGTATAGTATAATAGTTTATATTTTTGAACGAGTACATTTTTTTGGTAGGAAAATGCAAATATTTGTTATCTAAAAGTACCAGTAAGCTGGGGCCAATAGAAGGGTCTGTATTGTATTTTTAAAATTTATTTCCCGGTGGAAGTCTTCTAGCAAGATACTATTTACAAGTACCTAAAATGAATTCTAAATAGTTTCGCATTTCTAAAGTCATTAAAACTATTTATTGTTTCCGCCCCTTTCTAAGCAATAAAATTTAATTTCGTAAAACCCACAGAACATCATTTGTGTTAGAATTTGAATATTTCGCAAATGATTTGTTACTTATTGTTGCACATTTTTATTGTTTATATTCCTATAATCATTTAGTTTGTCTAAGAAAACATATTTTGCTTTCAATGTTCAAATATATAAAACTTATTCTTTATTAATTTCTTTATTAATTAATGTTTTCTTAAATTCTAAGATTTTGAAAATGATACAGTCAAATAATGTAAACTAATGACGTTATATTAATTTAATTTGGCCATAGCTTACCTCATTGACGTGGGGTTACCAGGAATCAAAAGCAACTAGTTCAACATCAAACATAAGAAATTTATTAACGAAGTAACACCAATAAAATACATACAAATAAAGTTGTTTTCTTATACAAATAAAGTTATTAAAAAATAAAGTTGTTTTTTATACAAATAAAGTTCTTATACATCTCATAATATAACGAACTTGGAAATTTTACTCTACTCATAATCGGGTCCCGAATTTTACTGTTTTTAAAAACTCATCCATATCTCCCAAGTTAAGATACAAAAACCCCAAATTGTGCTGAATAAGATCATTCATTTTTGAAACAAGAGTTTAAAGTAACGTTGTTTTAAATTTTGAATAACATAATGCTCATTTAATTATAGAACCCATGGATTAAAATACTATAAAAATCTTGACAAATGATATGGGAGGCCTCACGTGTCGTGTTAATATGATATTATAATTATGTACTTTATAATTTACTTCATCACAGACATAAATTAAACTTGTAGGATAAAGAACCCGATTTTAATTTGCACCACAATCTCTCCGTCGCGTCGGATACTTACGTTTGTTCAACAAGTCTGCCAAAAATTACAGATTAGTCAAATACTAAAGGGAAAAAATAAAATCCGCATAAAATCTTATGGTTGAATAATCACAGTACGAATAGGACTCAAAGGTAAATCCTCCACTGATGTGGAATTAACAAGAACACGATTATTGACAATTGGTTCACAATTGCCGAATTAGCAGAAGAGTTACACGAAAAAAAAATAATACCAACAAGGGTTTGAGTTAAGAAAAAAATTAACCAGAACTTCCACCCGGGTTTCTAAAGAAAAAGAAAACTATTCTCAGCTCAGATATCATTTATATATCTTTTTCTTCTAAAAAAGAATAAACTCATATTTCTTCATAGTGATGGGAAAATAGAAGGAAATTCGAAAAAACTGGAAATAGTTTTGCACTAGAATTTCGCTTAATCTGAAAAAGACAATTTTGACAAACTGTGTCACTCCAACACATCCTAGAAAAACGTGTCGGTTTTGCAGTCGCTATTAATATATGTGTTTAACTGTGTCGGCTTTTACTTGATGAAAATCCATTATTATATTTAAATAAATAAAACAACGTTTTATAATTTTTACAAAAATAATAACAAAAGTTATTAATTTATTAGTAACTAGTTTCATTACATACTAACTTCATCAGACTAACATTATTTACAAGAATATCAGGAAATTTATAATAAAAACAAAAAAGAATATAAGTACCTCTCTAAGCCCTCATAATATTAGAGAGGTACTTATTATATCCTCAGTTGTTTTTAGTATAAATTTCTTGATATTCTTGTATATAATATTAGTCTGATGAAGTTACTATGTAGCGAAACTAGTTACCCTAATAGCACAGTCGTCAAAAAAACGTTTAAAAAACGACTCTTCCGGACTTATGGACGTTTTAAAAAGATCCAGTTGGACATTGGACGTTTTATGGACGTACGAGAAAGGTACAAATGTCACAAACTTGGACATCCTCAAAACGTCCCAGATAGAGGTTTAACTAACGTTTTGTCCCAGATAGAGGTTTAACTAACGTTTTTCCAGGATAAGCAACGTTTTTAGGATACCATAGTAATGACTCAAATTCAAACGTCTTTTTTGGCATGTTTTAAAAACGTACCACGAATAACGTTTATACAACGTCCTTTTTGGTATATGTTTTAAAACGTGCCACAAATAACGTTTATGAAACATCCTTTTTCGTTTACCTTTTAAAATGTGCCACAAATAACGTTTATAACATGTCCTTATTGCTACATCTTTTAAAACGTGCCACAATTAATGTTTATAAAACACACTTTTTGGTATTTCTTTAAAAATGTGCCATAAATAACGTTTATAAAATGTCCGTTTTGGTATATCTTTAAAAACGTGCCACAAATAACGTTATTGGTATTTCTTTTATAACGTGCAAAAAATAACTTTTATAAAACATCCTTATTAGTATAACTTTTAAAATGATCCACAAATAACGTTTATAAAACGTCCTTTTTGGTATATTTTAAAAACGTGCAACAAATAACGTTTATAAAATGTTAGTTTTAAGTCCTCGGACCTAGGGACCTTTCACGGACATAATAAAAACGTTTTATGGACCTTCTGTGCTACTAGGGTACTAATAAAACGTTTTATTTATTAAAATAAAATTAATATATGTCTTAATCAAAATTGAACAACTTAAGAGAAAACATTAACTGAAGAACAATTCATATTTAAAAAATGTAACTCATTAATCCTATTACCTGTTGTGAATAAAATAATGGAGACGATCGTATGTGACCAACTACGAAGATATTTCGAAGAAAGTAATTTACTTTTTATTGGACAATTTGGTTTTAGGAAAAGTTTCATGTGAAGCGGTATAAGTGCGGTTCGGAGGAGTCAAATTAATAAAGTAAGGATAGTTCTAAGGGCCGGTTGTACAATTCAAGTTCAATTTAAGTTCAGACTGAACTTGGTTTGAACTGGTTCATTGTGTTGTACAATATGAGTTCAGCGTGGAAACCGGGTTCAACATCGAGTTCAACAAAGTCGCCAAATTCCAACATTTAAACCAAGTTTAGTTTGGTAGTTTTGCAAAAAAACGTATTCAGGAGTATAACCTCAATATATGTGCAATATTTACTATATTGGTGTTTCGATAAAAAAATATTTATAAAATGGCCCAGGTGGAAGATATCACCGATGACGAAGATTTTTTGGAGTTAGTTAATATTGTACAAGAGCCAGAACGTCGGCAACAAATTTACAGAGTGAGAGAAAATCAATTCGAAAAATGGACAATGACTGATTTTCTCAAAAGATTTCGACTTTCAAAACAAACAGTCAGATATATTATAGAACAAGTTGCACCCTTCATAATATCTCCCACAAATAGGTTTGGATATAGTAGTATAAATTGATTACCGCTTCACATAATTATTTTATGATTTTAGGAATCATGCCTTGAATCCCGAAGAGATTGTCCTCATGGCATTGAGATTTTATGCCACAGGCAGTTTTCTACAAGTCACTGGCGATTTTCTGGGAGTAGACAAGGGCACAGCAAGTAGGCATATTTGGAAAGTTACCAGAGTCTTGGCAGGAATGTATGATCACTACATAAAATTGCCTTCCACAGTAGATGAAATGAAAGCCATATCCCAAAACTTCTACAACATTAGTAGGTTTCCAAAGTGTATAGGTGCATTAGACTGTACACACATCCGGATTATATCCCCAGGTGGAAATGATTCTGAAATTTATCGAAACAGAAAATCTTTTTTTTCAATGAATGTACAGGCAGTATGTGACGCAAAGTGTTTATTTCAAGATGTTGTATGCCGTTGGCCAGGTTCAGTTCATGATACGCAGATATTTGCAAACAGCTCATTGAGAGTAAAATTTGAACGAGGTGATTTTTCCAACAATTTGCTAGTAGTGGATGGTGGATATAGTGTTAACAAATATATGATACCTCCTCTAGAACAGGTAACAACAAGAGCTGAGAATTTATTCAATGAAGCACAAATAAGAACAAGGAATCCAATTGAAAGGACTTTCGGAATATGGAAAAGGAGATTTCCAATACTAGCCCATGGAATTCGTTTAAACCGAAATAAAATTGAAGGGATTGTTATTGCAACTGCTATTCTTCACAATATTGCGACATTGTTAAATGAAATAGAACCCCCAATTGATGAAGAAGATGAAGTGGCATTAAACTTAGTCAATAATTTTGAAAATAACATACCAAGAAATATCATTGCCGATAATAACCGAGTAAGACGATTACTAATAGATGAATACTTCAGTGGCTTATTATAAATTATTGTTTAATGTAAAAGTATTGTAATAAAGTAGTGTAATACAGTCTGTCTACGTAAGTTGACTACATATGGAAAAAAATATTAGTTTTATCAAAAAAATGTTTTCTTTATAAAAAGTTCTGCATGTTCTAAAACCGAAAATTCAACCATCAGATATTAAATTGTATCAGTCGTATAGAGGTTTGTCAAAAAAATGATTTTTGATCAAGACTAAAGTACCTTCATGTTTTACCATATCGAAGAAAAGTTGTTAAGGATTAAAAATAATTGTTTATTTACAATAGTCTTTTTTAACAATTTCTCTGTGATACACATTGAAAGTTTTTGTTTGAACATTAATATATAATTAATCTAGGAGGCAATTATCAGTGAACGTCAAAATGTAATACCTTGTTAATGTTTTGATATTGTTGTAAAGTTATGCATTAATGTTCATACTTAAACTTTCAATTAAAAAAAATTATTTTTAATCCTGTACATCTTTTCCTAATAAAAATTTTCAATATGGTCAAAAATGAAGGTACTGATGCAATTTAATATCTGATGGTTGAACTGTGGGTTTTAGAACATGCAGAACTTTTTATAAAGAATACATTTTTTTGATAAAACTAATAATTTTTTCCATATGTAGCCAACTTACATAGACACACTGTATATCACCTTTTTCGTGTTTTTTGAATAGTTATTGAAATCCAAGTAATTTTACATTTCGTAGGACTCTTTATAGTCTGTAACAAAAGTGACATGGTAATATATAAGATCATAAAAGAGGAAGAATTTGAAGGATTAATCAAACAAGATTACGAAAAATTCTTGCTTATTCATTAATTAATCATATTGCATGAATATTAGCAAGAATAATGAATATCAAAATAATTTTCTATCCAAAGAACAAACATTTTTGTTGAAAAAGTTACTTCTTAAAAATATAATTAATAAATTAATTAGGATTTTTCAAAAATGATGATCGAGTCAAAGCGATACAAAAACATTCATTATAATGAATTCTACCCACCAAAATATGTATAGTGGTTTTGTAAACCCAATTTAGTGAAAATCATTATGAAGAAGTTTAGTTTATATTTTACAATGCGGTGAATTACTAAAAAGTTAACATTCCAACAAGTTATTAAAGTTCAATAGACATATATTAATTAAAACAAAATTTTATTATAAAAAATCACCAAGGTTGTTTTTATATTTATTTTTTTGCAACTGCAAAATGTCCAACTTTAATTTTCCTTCCTCCTTCATGAATTCCATTTTGTATTCATATTCCTTTTTCATATGTTTCAATGTTGTTTCTGATTCTTGCTTTAAAATCAACATTTGGACATCATGTTTTTCTTGCATTAGTTTCAACTTTAATTGATGTTCTTCATCGATTTGTTGTTTTCTCTTCAATTCCAATTCAGCCTTAACATTTGCCCATTGCGATACTTTTGTGACAATTGTATTTTGTCGTTTTTTACTAGAAGAACCTGCAAATTAACAAATATTATTTTGACATAACTCTCATATTAAACTATTACCAATTTGCTCTTTATCTGGTACAAGGTTTCTTGATTTTGGGGTTCTCAGCATCTGTGGGGTATATTTTGCCCAACTGGTAGTGTTCTCTTCAAAACCATGATCATTTATGGAGTTTACATCAAGATTGGAATGTCCTTTGTCTTCCTGAAGATCTTTCATTGGATAGTCTGAACGAAAGATATTTGAGAGTAAAACAAAGACTATGAAATCAACTACTGTTACAGTTAAATTTCTATATTAGAAGTGCTTATTTCAAGTAGCTTTTCTATGAGTTCACTTGCAGGTGATTATAGTATGAGTAATAATATAACCTTTTAAAAATTTTATACTTATACATAATATACAACTTTCACTTTATACTTACAAGTTTCTTCAACTGGTTTTTCCAATGATTGTTCTTCATCAGGTTCTACTATAACTTCGAACGTTTCCATATCTAGAAAAGTATGAAAAACAGATTTGATTAATATGATTACATTTTGTTACAAAAATCTACCTGCATCAGTACCAAATTGTGCTGGTAGGCCTGCTATTCTAGCATCACCTAGTAGTTCCATAACATGAGAATCCAGGGTGCTTAATGGAAATATTTCATCCTGTCCGCCTCCTGTAACTTTTCTAAAACACTTTTCATCAGCTATTTTTTTCTTGGTACGTTTTTTTATGTTTTCGTATTTCTTCTTCAATACCAGTGCATTGCGATGTATTTGACCACTCTCTGCATTGAATTCCTTCTCGATTTTAATCCAAACATTATTTTTTTGTGTAATAGTTGTGGTATCTGTTTTTTTATTCTCGATTATATGCTTATATTTCTTCACCAGTAACACAAGCAGAGATTCTTCTGCTGTTGTATAATTGGCTGACCTCTTCTTTTCACTTTCCATTGTAATTTTGTTGCATATGTTTTACGCTTAGTTTACATATAAACATATATGTCATTTCCCGCCAAAACCCTCCCTTAATACAAACCGAAGCTGCGCATGCACAACCACTACCAACATACAGAAAATTACTATAAACTAGGTTCAATTGATCTTACAATGAGTGTTACTTGTACAACCTGTTTACATGTTGAACTAGGCTCGTACATGAACTTAGTTCTGTTATACATACACTTGAACTTTGATTGTACAACCGGCCCTTAGTGTGTTTGTAGATCTAAAACGGGCATTGGAAATAATAGATCGTGATATTGTGGCTAAAAAACTTCAACTATACAGGGTGCTTCATTACTAATTGGAAAAATTTCAACTATAGAATCCTGAGCCCAAAATATGAAGATTCAACCCAAATCAAGTAGATAAAATGTGTCTCCCATCTGAGTTACAGGGTGTTTTCATAATTTGACTAAAGTTTCATTTACGTAATAAATGCAATCTTATGACA
Source organism: Neocrepidodera transversa (assembly GCA_963243735.1). Classification (NCBI taxonomy): domain Eukaryota; kingdom Metazoa; phylum Arthropoda; class Insecta; order Coleoptera; family Chrysomelidae; genus Neocrepidodera; species Neocrepidodera transversa. The sequence continues at coordinate 12,594,812 of OY725347.1, forward strand.
AAAAACACCGACATAATTAATACACATTAAAATCAAAATAGTTGTACAGCTTCATGTTTAACTTAAAATATTTTGAATAATAACGACTTTATCGCTATGAAGAGAGAGTATGATATTTACGTATAAAGTATTGGAAAATTGTGATGAAATTGCAATTCCCCCAGTGAGGTAGAATTTAGGAAGGATCAACCAGTCTCTTGTCCCTGTCGTGCGTCTCTAGAAGTAGCCAGAAACGTTTATTTGACATAATTTAGCATAGTACCTACACTTCCCGCCAAATATGACAATATTATACGTCGAATAGTTTTAAAGTACCGGGACAAATAATTTTTAATTTTTTAAATAAAACACCCTGTAACTCAGACAGGAGACACATTTTATCTAGGTGATTTGGGTGAAATCTTCATATTTTGAGCTCAGGATTCTACAGTTGAAATTTTTCCAATTAGTAATGAAACACGTATATGGAGTTAAAAGTGATGCACTAAAATGGATTCAAAATCGTTTGAGTGATACGAGAGTAAATAAATGTATATCAACTACAAGGGAAAATATTTGGGGAGTATTACAGGGAAGTATTTTGGGCCCTCTTTTGTTCATAATTTATGTAAATGATGTAGTTATATAAAGTTTTAACTGCAACATTTATAAACTTATTTGCTCATGATACGTTAATCTCTGTAACGGGACAGAGTGCTGCTAAGGTGACTAATACTCTTAATAATGAGTTAAGATATATTGTACAATTCTGTATGTCAAAATAAATTAAAATTAAATACTTCCAAGACAAAATATATGATACACTGGGTTCTAAAATTAAATGTCAGGAAAGCAAGGAGCAAAACTTTAATGGAACTAAAATTGATTTCGTCACAAAAATAAAATATCTTTGATCTTCAACTAACTATTAGTAATCATCTAGAATATGTTTACAAAAAAAAAAGGAAAAAGTTCAATTTTTTTGAAGAATTTCAAGTAATTTATCAACATGTAACTAGTTTTCAATATAATGATCTTACCGCAATTGTAGAACAAAATAATGATAATTTTGTTAAATTGTAGTAGACATACATCTATACATAATATGCTGAAAGCTTTAAGATGGTTACCTGTTGAGCAGTGTATTCAACAAGCTAATCTCATCTATAAAATTGAGCACAAACAATTACCTACTTTAATCAATTTCTGAATAAAAGATAAAATTTACATGAACGTTTTTTCTGAGAACTGCAGCTTTACAAAAAAGTTTATTTTATGATTGGCGATGGCATTAGGATGTATAATGGGCTCATACATTAAGGGATCACCAAACCAAAAAGTTTTCATTAAAAATGTATATAAGTATTTATTGATGCATAATAAGGATAAGTAGTTTATAAAAAATATACATAGCTAAATAAAGATCTTTTCTACTTCTACTCTACATCACATAATACAAAAATTTCCCCGAGTTTTATAGTTATTTATCTTTGGCGAAACCAGTATGATATTTGCGTGTTATGGTTAACAATGTGAATTTTTAAATGAGTTCTTTTTAATGAATGATTTGAGGCAAATTCCACATTTAGAAGATTTCTTTGGTGTGAGTATTTAAATAAAATATATTGCTAATTGTTTAAAACAAATATCACATTTAAGAGGTGTGAGAACTTGAATGATTTTTTAAAGTAGATCTGTTAGTAAATTGTTTGAGACAAATTTCACATTTAAAAGATTTCTCTTTGGTATGAGTAATTAAATGATTTTTTAATAGATAATTCTCAGTGAATTGTTTCAGGCAAATTTCACATTTAAATGATTTCTCTCCTGTGTGAGTATTTAAATGTCTTCTCAAACTAGATCTGACAGTGAATTGTTTGAGACAAATTTTACATTTAAAAGATTTCTCTCCTGTGTGAGTAAAAAAATGATCTTTCAAAGTAGATCCTTGAGTGAATTGTTTGAGACAGATTTCACATTTAAAAGGTTTCTCACCAGTATGAATTTTCATATGATCTTTCAAATGACCTCTCTCAGTGAATTGTTTGAAGCAAATTTCACATTTAAAAGGTTTCTTAGCACTGTGAGTATTTAAATGACATTTTAAACTAGATCTGTGAATGAATTCTTTAAGGCAAATTTCACATTTAAAAGATTTTTCAAGGGAGTGAATTTTTAAATGATTCTTTAAATTACTACTCTGAGTAAATTGTTTGAGGCAAATGTCACATTTAAAAGATTTCTCACCAGTATGAATTTTTGAATGTTTCGTCAAATAAGATCTCAGAGTGAATTTTTTGAGGCAAATTTCACATTTAAAAGGTTTGTCGCCAGTGTGAATAGTTGAATGATACTGCAAACAAGATTTGTAAATGAATTGTTTGAAGCAAATTTCACATTTAAAAGGTTTCTCACCAGAGTGAGTGGTTACATGATATTTCAAACTTGAACTATGAATGAATTGTTTAGGGCAAATTTTACATTTAAAAAATTTCTCACCATGAATTTTTAAATGACTTTTTAAATTACTACTTTTAGTGAATTGTTTGAAGCAATTCCCGCATTTAAAAGATTTTTGATCTCTATGAGTATTTAAATGCCTGCAAAAGTCATATTGACGATGAAATTCTTTAAAACAAATCTCACACTTGTAAAGCATTTTGTTACTAACACTATTTAAATCATTTGTCAAATTAATCTTTGTAAAAGAGTCTTTGCCTCTTTCTCTGCCGTGAATTTTGAAATGTTTATTTAATTTCAAACTACCTGTAAATCGTTTTAAACAAATTTTACATTGAAATGGTTTTCTAGAACTGTTGGTCCCAAAATGTTCATATAACTTTTTGTATTTACTTTTTACAAAATGAACTGCATAGTGATTCCAAAACTGGAACTTTCCATTGGATTCTTTTCCACAAAAAGTGCAAGTTATGGAGCATTTTTTGAAGTGTTTATTGAAATGTTTTAATCTTGACTTTGAAGATGAGAAATCTAGAAAGAAAACAATTTTTGACAACTATTCTTTAAAAAATAAAAATAGCTTACATTTTTGGCAAACCGGACATTCACACTTCTTAAAAATCTTTTTTGGATGTTTTTTAACAGAGAGATAATTTTCAGAAATCATATTTTTAGTTCTGATATCAGATAAATTGGTTTGGATATCTAAAATTTCGTTTTTAATATTACATTTCCTTATTTGAGATTCATCTATCAAGTGATATGTTTCTTTGATGTTCTGGATTTCTGCTTCAGAGACTAATAAAGGTTCATGATTAATTTCTATAAAATTTGTGGAACATTCTTGTTTTATATCAATTTCTTTTTTTACAAGCGACAAGTCTGGTACGATGCACATAATTTCTTTTTTCATTTGAGATTCATTCAACATACATTTCTGTTTTTGGCAACTGTAGTTCTGAAGAATGAATGGTTCTGCAATTTTTTGAATTTCTATATCAGAAAATGATAAAGGCTCAGATTTCCCTTCTAGAAAAATTGATTCAGAACATTCTTGTTTTATCTCCACTTCTTCCATTTTTAGCTTTTTTCCTTTTGTTTGAAGTTTTGAAATGCAGTGACATATGACATTGACGTTACAAGCTGAGTTCGGCTTGAGAAATTCGGAGCGTAGTAGGAGTAGAGTGTGAACGCGGAAGCGTCGTTAAATGTCAGGTTTTTTTTTATTATTTAGAATTTAGAATGAAAATAAAACTAATGTTCAATTAAACCAAACCAGGGTTAATTATTCATAAAAAATTCCATTTATTTCGTAAAACAAAATTATTTTTATGGACTATTTGGAATGTTTGTATCTCGAAATGGAATATTTGTCTCTCGAAATGAAATATTTGTCGCTCATAATCATAGATGAAATGTGGAGAGCATGATAGATATAGACTTATGTATTCAATGTAAAGCCGATGTTCTCAACATTTTGAGTCGAAAAGTACCTTTTGTTCAAGTCGATTAGTAATTTTGTGTGATTATTTATAGAATTTGTGCAAATTTAGTGAGTTTTTTTTTCGCCAAATCAGCTGGGATTGTCAAAAAGTTAAAAGAAATACACTGTGACTATCCACACTTTAACCCATGGATAATTTTTGAGATTACCCACACGTGAAACGTGATTCTCTTAAATAATAAGTTTGAAAAAATTTAAGCATAAGCTCTAGTAACAGTGTGACATAGTGTCCGCTAGTGGTGCAGTGGGTCCGGGGATCGAATCCCACGTGGCCTTTTAATTTTTTTTAAACACAGGCTAGATTTAGGTAGTCAAGACTTCTTTTAATAAACTAAATATTTTTTTATATGCATAGGCTAGATTTAGATAGTCAAGACTTCTTTTAATAAAATGAATATGTTTTTTAGGTTAGATAACCAAGTTTAATGTGTTAACGTCTGAAATTATCCACAGGTTAAGGTGTGTTTAGTCTCGGCCAAAGAAATATTGGATGGACTATATATCTTGCTCATTATCTCACAAGCTGGGTTCGGCTTGAAGAATTTGGAGAATTAGGAGTAGAGTGTGAGTATTTGGATTTGGAGTAACATTTAAACCGAAATTTTGTCAGTATAGATTGTACAACAACTAAAACGACACCTCCAGCGTCCCCACTTCTCTTATTTTCCCTTTGTTCTTTCGTTCCCTACTTTTCTAATTTTTAACCAATCGGTCGGTTTAGTAATTGGACAAAGTTTACCCGAACGGTTAGATCAATAGAGGAGTAAAAGTACCGAAGCCGAACTCAGCTATTGGATGGTTAACGTCAATGCCACATGTCAATTGTCAATGTCAAAATTGAGAATAGGAATGGACTTTTAAAAATAGAAAGAACACAGTTTCACAAAATCAAAAGAAATGGAGATAAAAGGAGAATGTTCTCAAACAACCATGATAGAAGTTAAACCTGAGCCTTTATCACATTATGATATAGAATTTGAGAAATATCAAGAAGTACATTTTCAGCAATACAGTTGCCAAAAACAGAAATTTATATTGAATGAATCTAATATAAAAAATGAAATTGTAGATATCGAAGCAGACTTATCGCTGATAAAAAAAGAAAATGATATAAAACAAGAATGTTCTTCCACAAATTTAATAGAAATTAATCCAGAACCTTTATTGATCTCCGATGTAAAAATCCAGAAAGTCGAAGAATCATATCAAAAATGGGAATGTAATATTAAAAATAATATCAAAACCGATTTATCCGATCTAAAAATAAAAAATATAGTTTTTGGACAAGATCTCTCTGCTAAAACATATCCAAAAAATATTTTTAAGAAGAGTAACTGTCCGGTATGCCAAAAATGTAAGATTTTTTATTTACTTAAGAATAGTTTTATCAAAAATTGTTTTCTAGATTTATCTTCAAAGTCAAGATTGAAACACTTCAATGAACACTTCGAAAAATGCTCCATAACTTGCACATTTTGTGGAAAAGAATCCAATGGAAAGTTACAGTTTTGGAATCACTATGTTGTTCATTTTGTAAAAAATAAATTTACAGGTAGTTTGAAATTTAATAAACATTTAAAAATTCACAACAGAGGAAAAGGTAAAGACTTTTTCACAAAGATTAATTTGACAAATGATGTAAATGTTTTTAGTGACAAAAAGCTTTACAAGTGTGATATTTGCTTTAAGGAATTTCATCATCAATATGACTTTTGCAGGCATTTAAAAATTCATACAGATACATCTTTTAAATGTGGAATTTGCTTTAAACAATTCACTGAGAGTAGTAGTTTAAAAAGGCATTTAAATATTCACACCGATGAGAAATCTTTTAAATGTAAAATTTGCCCTAAACAATTCATTCACGGATCTAGTTTCAAATATCATTTAACTACTCATACTGGCCAGAAACCTTTTAAATGTGAGATTTGCCTTAAACAATTTGTTTACAAATCTACTTTGAAATATCATGTAACTACTCACACTGGTGAGAATCCTTTTAAATGTAAAATTTGTCCCAAACAATTCAGTCACAGATCAAGTTTAAAATATCATTTAACCACTCACACTGGTGAGAAACCTTTTAAATGTGAAATTTGCTTGAAACACTTCAATCTAAAATCTCATTTGAAAAGACATTTAAATACTCACACTAATGAGAAATCTTTTAAATGTGAAATTTGCTTCAAGCGATTCACTCAAAGTAATAATTTAAAAAGTCATTTAAAAATTCACACTGGTGAGAAACCTTTTAAATGCGAAATTTGTTTTAAACAATTCACTCAGGGATCTACTTTGAAAAGTCATTCAAAAACTCACACTGGCGAAAAATTTTTTGAATGTGAGATTTGCTTCAAACAGTTCACTCGGAAATCTCATTTGAAAAGACATTCAACTACTCACACTGGTGAGAAATCTTTTAAATGTGAAATTTGCCTAAAACAATTTAGTCACAGTTCTAGTTTGAAATGTCATATAAATATTCACACCGGTGATAAACCTTTTAGATGTGAAATTTGCTTTAAACAATTTACTCAGGGATCTACTTTAAAAACCCATTTATATACTCACACAGGAGAAAAAAATTTTAAATGTGAAATTTGTCTCAAACAATTTAGTCACAGTTCTAGTTTGAAATGTCATATAAATACTCACAACGGTGAGAAACCTTTTCAATGTGAAATTTGCTTTAAACAATTTGCCCGGGGATCTCATTTGAAAAGACATTCAAATACTCACACTGGTGAGAACTCATTTAAGTGTGAATTTTGCCTAAAAGAATTCACTGTCAGATCTAGTTTGAGAAGACATTTAAATACTCACACTGGTGATAAATCTTTTACATGCGAAATTTGCCTGAAACAATTCACACAAAGAAGTCATTTTAAAACTCATTTAAAAATTCACACTAACTCATCTACGACGTCATAATTAACCCGTATTTAAGTTAAGAAAATTTTATTTCTTTGAAATATATTTACCTCTTTCCTTGTGTATCATAAAATAATCTACATTGGGTAGATTATATGGGACGTAATTTGTACAAAATCCATTTTTCCTAACACAATTTAACAAGACATATTTTTTTGTAAATTGTGCATTTTTATGAAAAATTACAGGATATCAAAGTTGCAGAACATAAAATTTTCTACACATTTTGATGTTACTGTTTTTTCGAATTCCGCGTAGTTTCGTTGCTAGGTGGCATGAAAAAAATATATAAAGATGGATTTTTATGAAAAATTACAAGAAATCAAAATTGTAGAACAGAAAATTTCCTACAAATTTTGTCTTTACGTTTTTTTTTTGAAATCCGCATAGTTTCTCCACTAGTTTTTATTTAAATCTTTAAATAATTTTTATATTATTAAATTATTGTTTTTTTTAATACATTTTAAACTGACTGTTAAACTTGTAATAAAAAACTTTATATTTGCGATTGTTTTCAAAATTTTATTTATTTATTTTCACCATTCGAAAGGTAGGTAATATAAAAAAAAACAAAATATTATCTATACTCAAATGTGGTAAAGTATTCAATAATGAATGAAACAACTCGAAGTCATATCACAAAATTATTATTTAATAAAGGCAAACAGTCTGAAAAGGCGATATGTTTCGGTCTACACGACCATCATCAGGCTACTAACAAATTGGATCGAAAACGTTGACTAACCAATTAAAAAATTGGTATGATGTTACATTAGTAAAAATTAAAATTTAAAACACAACTTAAAATTAAAGGAATATTTAAATAACTCCATAGGAGTTATTATTTAAAATGGAGTTAAATTTTAATTTTTACTAATGTAACATGAAAAAAGTAAATAGTATATCCGAAAGAGATCCAAAAGTACTATGTGTGCAAATTATTTCATAATTTTAAAATAATATTTGTATAAGTTCTAGCCAAAAATGTAAAAAGTTAAAACAATTTAAAGGGTTTGATTTTTTTTTTTAGTTTTTGAACTAACTTTATTAATATATTTGATCCAGAAAACCTAAAAAAAGGCATGTTTCCCATTTTGAATAAAATTGAATGAGATATTAATTATTTATTGATTTTAAAATTATTCAAAAAAAAATCTATTAAATTTTTGTTAAAAATTCTATAATAGCGATTTTTTCAAAATGTTATTCAAACAATTGTAGAATTCGTAAAAAATGGCGAATTTAATATAAATTTAAAAAAAAATTGAATAACTTTTAAAACTATTAAAAATATTAAAATGCAATTTAAACCATACGAAAAGCAATATAAAACTATAAATTTAGAATATATTTTAGTTTCTTCGAATTTAAAATTGTAATTGTTATAACCAAAATAATTTTTTTTTGAATTTTTTTGTTCTTTCGTTTTATGAAAGTAAATAGTAGATCCGAAAGGGATCAAAGAGTACGTTATGTGTGAAATATTTCGCAATTTTAAACTAATAGTTGTATGTAGCCAGAATTATAAAAAGTTAAAAAAATTTGACAAAGAATTTATTTTTTTAAACTTAACTTTATTAATGTATTTTGATGCACAAAACTAAAATAATCTACTAGGAGTGTTTAGAAAGTTGGGAGGGATTATCCCCCATTTTTTTTAAATTTGTTAATAAACAAATAATAAATTTTTTAAAGTTATTTAAGGTATCGTATTATTATTTAATAAGTATATTATTGTGTATCTTAAATTTTATTATACAAGAATATCCCAGTTTTACCGATTTATTATTTACATTTAATTATTGTAATAATTAAATGTTTGTGTTAAAATTTCTCTTCTATCTATACTACAAATATGTGTTATAAATGTACACTTCAATAAATCATAATTATACATAAACTCTTTGATATGAAGTCACCATTAACAGTGGAAAATAAATTTCGGGAATCACATTGCGACCTCTCACCCCATGCTGTGTAAATTTTTACTATTTGCAAGAAATTATTTACCCTTGTTAGCGACGACCCAATAGGGAGTGGCTTACTACTACCCATGTGACATCGCTATCTTCGTAACTAAGCGAAAACGGGCTATGATCCCCATCGAATTCTAAACAACTTAATTTTTTTTCTGTGGTCTGTATGTCTGCCTGTCTGTATGTCTGGTTGTCGTCCGCAATGCTTAAAAATGCCATAACTTTTGAATGCTTCAATGTATCGACGTGAAACTTTCACCATTTTTTAAGACCTACGAGTATTACAGTTCAATAAAAAATGAACGGTATCGGAAAATTAATAATTTTTCAATTTCACTTTGATTTCGCCAACTTTTTTTCGATTTTTCAAAGCGGAAAAAACGGGGCAAGGGTGGATCGTAGTCGTCGCATTTACTACACCTTTGTGGTTAGTTGCTTGTTATTTATTTAACAATGAATTTTATACTTTTTTTTACCGGTGGACTTTTTACCCCAATTGCTGTGATCGTCTGTTGTTTAGTTAGGACACACGTTGTTGTATTTAATAATCGTAGTAATAATAATAGCATTATTATTAATAATTGCAATGACCCCAGAATTTTTTTTAAAGATTAATGAAAAGTGAATAACAAATCAAAACACAAAAATCTCAAGAAAATATTTATTCATTAAGAAATATTACTGTTGCGCTCCGGGCGTCTTACTGAAGAATTATGTCGCCATTTGACATAAAATGTATAGGGAAACCCGGAAAACCTAATGACCTTAATGACCGTTTCCTTCCCCTATTTTTCATACTTTCATCCCCATTTTTAATCCTCCAAGTGGAGTTACTATATGTATCAAGTGTTATATCAAATGGATAGTATATTATATACCAAGGGACTAAAGTGCATCTTTTAATCCCGAGGGATTAAATTAGTCCTGTGCATGGTATATACGCTATTTTTTACACCGCGGTGCACAAGCCCCCTTAAAATTCAAATAACTATTTATCTGTTAATTTTGTTAATATTTTAACGTAATAATCAATTCTATAAAAAAAAATAGTTATCTATGCAACAAGTGTGTAAAGTGATACTTTTTTCACGAATGTGAATGTTGTCGCACGAGCCAAAGGCGAGTGCGACAATCACATGAGTAAAAAAAGGAACTTTACACACCATAATTGTTATGTACAAAAATAGATTTCGCATGCAAGATGTTAACAAGCTATTTTCCAAAATCTTGAAGTTAACCAGTTGATTTCTGGCACATAGAAACTTGGCAAGATAAGAAACATAAGGATATTGCAAAAAATGTGTTGCACATGTAAAACAATTATTTTGAAAATTTTATTTTACTTTACGCACTAGTGAAAAAAAGTTAAACTTTACGCACTCCTTAGCGTGCGTAAAGTAAGTACTTTACGCACGGTAGTAGAAAATTTTTTTTATAAAATGCCCGCTCTTACAAAAATTCAGAAAAATGGGGTTCTAGGATGGGGCTCGATGCTCGATCTCGGACCAATTTGCAAAACCTTGTCTTGTCCCATTTAAGATATTTTAGATTTTTTGTGGTTTTTAATGAATAATATATTTCCAACAAAATCGAAAAAAATATATGAAAAAGCTTAAGACGATCGGATAAAATGGTGTTAGAGAAAATAAAATTGAAGACTACTACCGAAAATTGTCTCCTATGCTCCTTTAATAGGAGTATTTGACAGTTCTGAATTAAATTAGAATAAACAAGGTGGCTGGTTTCAATTGTTTTTTATTTGCGGGACTAAAACATTTTAGTCCCTTGGGATTAAAAAATTTTAATCCCAATGGAGTAAAAACGGCACGTTAGTCTTGCAAATGCGGGACTAAAACTAGTTTCACTCCCCGCGGTGTAAAAAAGTCATTGTTTGCAAATTTCAGAACAATTTTTTTTATAATCTTATTTTTTTTTAATAATTTTATGTGCCCCACTTTTAGACTTATATCGAAGTTTTCAGGTCAAATTTAATATTTTTTTATGAAAATAAAAAAATCTGAAATAAAAATTTATATTTTACAGAAATAATGAAATTAAGTATCCAAATTAAAATAAAAATAACTTGAAGTTTCAGTTTTAGCTGGACGGAACCCCCCGGTGCGCGAGTTCGACTCGCACTTTACTGGTTTTTTTTTTGTAAAGAATAGACTCCCTTGAAAATATCAAAAACTGAAGTACATGTTTGTTTATTTATCACAGGAAATCTACATACCAATTTTTAATCGAATATTTTTTGTGTGGTTTTGTTAAACCCCTCCCCTTCATTAAAAAAAATACATTTCTTTAGAGGAATCTTATACGTAGCAATTTTTAAACACCTATCACCATTTATAGTTTTCGAGATATTTAATATTCAATCCAATATTCATCCCAGAATTTGAAAAGTAGGAAAAGGAAACCGGTATAATTTTTATTTATTCCAATATCAACGCGGACGAAGTCGCGCACAAAAGTTAAATAATAAATATCTATTTTACCCAAAAATTACCTAATAACTAACCCGTAAAGAAGTAGAAAGAAAAAAATAAACTCACAAAAACAAAGAAACAAAACTACGTAAAATAAGAAATAAGAAGTAATGAAAAAATGTGTCCTCGTCCACTTGACGAGGCTGTTCAGGGATCTTAAAAAAAAGAAGTCGTGTATGCTGATGCTGTAAACTTGGACAGATTCAAAATGACTCCAAAAACTGTAATTTACAGTTTTATTTTGAAAAACAGTTTGCTTCTGTTATCTGCTATGTAAAGCGATAGACACGCTTTGAACTTCAATATGGCTTCCTCTGAAAAGGTCTATTGTAGCGTACTTTTCCAGCTCCAACTTCCAGTAGTTAGTAGTCGTAGATAAAATTTTGTATTACACACGTGCATGAACATGTTTTGCGCATGTGCCTTAAAATACAACTATCACAAAAATATTATTTCACGCACTTATATCAACTAAAAAATATATAGATATTTCACGATAATTCTTATTTTCAACTACACTGTAAGTTTACTGTATAATTTGTTTTTGCGATAACTTGCTATTTTTATAAAAAATTATTTAAAATTAAATGGTGACTGTATTAGAGCAAAGTACCAACTATCAAAAAACAAGCGATCATTAAAAAGAAGAAATAATTTGGTTATGTTATTTGTTTATATCTTTTTAAAACTACATGAAATAAATATGATAATTTCATTTAACTAGATACTTTATCACAATACCATGAAATACTAATTTATATTTAATTCTTAAATGAATTTATTACACTATTAAAAAAAATGGTAGGTGTTGTTGCAGTTCATTGCGGTAAGATTGATAAAACACAACTAAATATAATATAAAATTCAAACTGTTTTATAGGAGCAGGCACCCATAGCAATCAACTGTTTAAAAACTACAAGAAATTGTGTAATAAAGCTTGTGAAAAAGCTATTCAAGTACTTGGAAATGGTGGTTCTGCACTAGAAGCTGTTAAAGCTGCAGTAATAGGTACAAAAATTTATACGCATAGATTTATAACATGAAAACTCCTTGTTTTAGTTCTAGAGGATGATCCCCTGACAAATTGTGGCTATGGTTCAAACTTAACTTCAGCCGGTCTTGTTGAAAACGATGCTTCCATAATGGATGGTAAAACTCTTAATTTTGGAGCATGCGGAGCTGTAAAAAAAATAAAAAATCCTATCGAATTAGCTTATAATTTATGTGTTAAACAATCTGAAAGTTTGCCATTAGGTCTGATACCACCTTCACTACTTGTTGGACAAGGAGGTCTTGATTTTGCAAGAATTATTGGCTTAAAAATTGTAAAACAAAAAGATCTGATCAGCAAAAAGTCTTTAAGACAATTTAATAAGTATAGTAGGATTTTGGAAAATCATGAATGTAATGAACAGTTAGACACAGTTGGTGCTGTTTGTATTGATGGTAACGGAGATGTTGCTGCTGCTTGTAGCTCAGGTGAGCTGAAAAAATATTTATTATATTCCTATATTTTATAGGGAGTGGATAAAGGTCCGCGAGTCGTAGATCTTTAACATGCTTATAAAGATCCGCGATTTGCAGACCTTTAACAAATTTTATAAAGATCTGCGAGTTGCGGACCTTTATATATAAAAAAAATATTTATTTTATTAAAAGAAGTCTTGATTATCTAAATCTAGCCTGTGTATTTAAAAAAATATTAATTTTATTAAAAGAAGTCTTAACTATCTAAATCTAGCCTGTGTTAAAAAAAAGCCCATGTGGGATTGGATCCCCGGACCCACTGCACCAATGGCGGGCACTATGCCACGCGGCAACCAGAGCGAATCACGTTTCACGCAACTCGCGGATCTTTATACACTCCCTATTTTATATAAATACCAAGTACGAAAAGTCAATCTGCGGTTACAGTTTAAAGCAGAGTAGTTATTTAGTCACATGACCTCAGAGCAAATAGTGCTGAAAAATATTAAAGGAACAGCTGACATTCGACACTTACAATTGATAGCAAAAGTCATAAACAAAACCAAACAAATCAATATTTGTAAATTGAATGTTTTGGGATTTGTGTATATTTTTAATTTTTTACCTTTGCAATAAAATAGTGAATGTCTGAAAATACAAAATACTGTATGTAGTTGCATCTCAGTGTCGTGAAACTTTAGTATGAACATTATTTTCTCACCTTCTATTAATGTGCTGTAGCTACCTAAATCGAATTGTATTGTATTGGTATTGTATTCTAAACCAGTTTCGTAGTTATCCATTTTTATTTAATTAAACTTTATTGCTTTACCCTTTAAAACACAAACGAAATTCAAAAGCAATAAAAACAAATATGGCCGTCATAACACTTTAATAACCAAATTCGGATAGAGTGTAAATAGTTTGGAACTATTTACACCAGCTTGGAATTAAGGAACACAACAGGGTGGATTTGGTTCGAACAGAATGATAGTTAAAAGACACGTTAGAGCAAAAAGTGTGTACTTTCTGTACGCACCAATAGGCTGTCCCAGTATATGTTTCGGTATTTTAAGAGCTTATAACTTGAAGAAAAAAAGACGCTGGTTTCATTGAAATACTTCACAATGATACAATTTTTGTTTATACTCATAATTTTTTTTCTCACTTCTGGTTAACCAAAAAACAAATTGGCGTTTTTTTCATTTTGTTTTGTTTTGTTTTTAAATGTATGTTTTTTGATGAGACGAAAGCCACTTCTTTCAGCTATTTGCCGATATAAGGTTTTTTAAAATCGATGCAATTAATGTTTAAGCGTATGCCTGTAAAATCAGCAGACGACAATTAATTATCAATAATTTTTTAGTAGACACTGGAATATTTTTAACGTGAATGTCACAATTCTTATAGAGTTTTGGCATAAAAATGGTATTTTCCAATGTGCTTAAAGCTGACCCACCACTTTTGGCCCACTATAATACTGACAAATGGACAGTAGATCTAAAATGGCCAAGGCGGTAGATTTGCCATAAACAAAACGGTAAATTTGGGTTTGAAAAGTAGCTGTCATATGGCGTTATTTCGTTATCTTGCACTACTGTGTAACTAAAGAGCGCAATCGCAAACAGCTGGTCGCTTTTGGGAATGCCCGAAATGCGTCGTGTCAACGTATACATATATAGAGATGATGCCATCCAATGATGCCAGATGCACCGAATCGTCCTTTAAGTAAACACACAGAGAGATAATTTTGAGCAATTTATTTTTAAGCTGGCAAGATAAACTGCTCAAAAGTATCTCACCATCTGCGTTGACCTATTCATAGTGATATCGATTGTCCATTGATACTTCTTTTTTATTTTACTTTTGATATTAGATACCAAATTCTAGTAACTCTTTCGGTTTTTAATTTTGCGGTAGACCTGGCATCACAGAATTTATTTCACATTAATTACAATTTCTTTGTTCAACAAGTGTGGATATGATGGCCATATCGCACGCGGGAGAAGTTTGAGTACGACGCCGTAGGCGGAGTGCTCAATCGTGTATATTGAAATTTTCAACACCCTGTATGGTCTTTCTACTTTAGTAACCAAGATCCAGGGTGTTTTATCTATTTTGCCAATTTCTTGCATGGTTCATAACTTTCTAACCACACTGTATATTTTCATGATATTTGGCGGGCATATTTTGTTTAAGGTGTCCAATCGATCAAGAAATTTACAAATAAAAACAACATTCTGTATATCAGATTTTTCTAAAATAGATTCTGTATTTGCAAAGAGCACGAAAAAATGAATTTAGTGATGTACTTTGCATTTTCGGCAAAATATTTTTTCTTGGAAAATTTTGAGTTGGAATTCTGAAATGGTGTGAATTGTATGGGCCTAAAATTGAAACTAATTCAGTTTTAATCAAGACTAGTTAACCTAAATTGGTAAAATTTTAATATTTTAAGTATTTTTTTATTATTTGCGATAAATAATCCACAAAAAACATTCATCTTTAATTAACGAATAAATAATAATGAATCCATCAAAAATAAATAACTTTAATTAATGATGAATTACAAAAATTTAAAAAAAACTCTAAAGAAAAATACACGGGGTAAAAACATATGATGTTTTTTAGTAGTTCGGCCCGAAAAATTCACTTTTTTATGATTTTTCACGATTTTTTTCGATTATTTTACGATTTTTGCGATTTTTTACGATATGACCTGTTTCGATAATTTTAAAAATGGCGGAGATATATATTTTTTTATATTTCAATTCCCTCCAGTTTCACCTCCGTAGGTCGGATAAAAAAAGTTTTATGCAAATTGTATTTGAAAAATATTGATCCATAATGGTTTTACTTTATTTGTCATTAATTTTTAGATGTTTTTTATAATTTTTGTTGTTTTTCATTAATTAAGTTATTTTTTTTTTGTAAATTTATTATTATTTATTCGTTAATTAAAGTTGAATGTTTTAGTGGATTATTTATTGCAAATAATAAAAAAATACTTAAAATATTAAAATTTTACTTCAATAAAACTAAATTACAATAAAAAAAAATATTTTCAGTTTTGGGCTCTCACAATTCACACCATTTCAGAATTCAAACTCAAAATTTTACAGGGAAAAACATTTTGCCGAAAATGCAAAGTATATCACTAAATTCATTTTTTCAGGCTCTTTTGCAAGTGCAGAATCTATTTTAGAAAAATCTTATATACAGGGTGTTGTTTTGGATCGGAATATTTCATAATATTTTTTTTAATCGGGACCTGGATTACTTTTAATGTAAATTTATTGGTCGATTGGGCCCTTCAAACAACATATGCCCTCCAAATATCATGAAAATATGCAGTGTGGTTAGAAAGTTATGAACCATGCAAGAAAATGGCAAAATAGATAAAACATTCTGTATCTTGGTTATTAAAGTAGTTAGACCCATTTAGTATGGGTTTTTTGAGATCGCCTAGGTGTCCTCTATCTGTAGTTAACGTATGTCACTTTCCCAATGAAACACCCTGTATTTTACCATTGTTCATTTGATATTTTTCATCGAACTGGTATCTCATTTTATACCTGAAGATGGCTTGTTAGCCCGAAACTAGTTGCCCCTCTACTTTTGTTAATATATTACTGTAGTACATGATTTTGAGTTTCATTTATTGATTATTATTTATAGGTTCATATTTTGTATCACTTATTCAGACTTCATTTTTATTTCTAATGTATAAAGTGTTCGCTTTTCATCATAAATAATATGCTTTTTTCAGATTGTTTAAAACAATTGTATAAAAAATCTATAAGAGAAAGTGTATTGATATACGAAATTATGGAGACAAAATTTAAATGAAATTCTCCTTTCTTTATAGGTGGTTTAATATTAAAAAAACCTGGTAGAGTGGGCCAAGCAGCCATATATGCAAGTGGTGCATGGGCAGATAGTACTGATAAAGAAAAAGAATCTGCCTTAGCAGTTTGTACGACAGGTTGTGGAGAACATTTAATACAAACTCAACTTGCTAAAGAAATAAACAACAATTTGAAATCCAGCACAATTCCGACTGAAGATCTCCATAAAACGATGACCGATAAATTCTTAAATTCCAAATTTTTAAAAAACGTCAAAGTCAAAATGGGTGGTGCGTTGGTTTTGCACAGGGATATTAAGTCTGGAGACGTTGTAGTTTTGTGGGGACATAGCACCGAGACTATGGTTGTTGCATATATGGGAACAGATGATAAAAAATCTAAGGTATGAATTAGTATATTGAAATAGAAACAAATATTTTTAAAATATATTTTTAGTGTCAAATGTCAGTTTTACCACAAAGTGTCAAACCAGGAATGGCCATAAATGTAGGTGGATCACAGTTTTATACAATTGACAATTCTACATCAGTTATTTGACCAGTTTATTCTTTAATAACGCATGTGATGTATTAAGTTATTTAATTTTTATTATATTATTAATTTATTTCTCAAG
The DNA here is from genome assembly GCA_963243735.1 of Neocrepidodera transversa. Classification (NCBI taxonomy): domain Eukaryota; kingdom Metazoa; phylum Arthropoda; class Insecta; order Coleoptera; family Chrysomelidae; genus Neocrepidodera; species Neocrepidodera transversa. The sequence goes on from OY725347.1 coordinate 12,612,101, forward strand.
TTTATTTTATATAAAAAATACAGGGAGTTAATAGCAATGTTTATTAGCCTCAACATAAGAGGAAATTTTAATAATACAACAATTATTCAAAAATATGAGCATTAAAGTATACATAATTGAAATCTCTTGCGATTTTTCGATCTGCTATTTGGAGTTAACCCCAAACTCTGACAGTTTGATCCCAGCTGCAAGATGCTATCGCTATACCGTTTTCAGCTACCGAGATGGAAGTCACTCTGTTGTCATGGCCAGATAAAGTACCTAAAAAGAGCAAAAAATTGTCTTATTGTTTATAACAAACAACATTTTATGTCGAAAGTAAAAATAATGGCTATCATTTTTAGAGTTAAAAATACTTACCATTATGTTGATTTTTTAAAGTATCCCACATATGTACGTTATTATCATCAGATCCACAAAACAGTATCCTTCCGCTAACTGATAAAGCGCAAGAAGTGAATCCACTATTAGATGTAGGTGGTTTATAAAGAGCTATCTGTTGATCGCTTCTAATATCAAACATTCTCGCAGATTTATCTTCAGAAGCAGTCGCAAAACAATATCCACTTGGATGATACTGAAAAATATTTTTAGTTTCCCAAGTATCAAAATTTTTATTGATACTTACACTAACTGAATTAACATCTGCTGTGTGACCAAAAAAAGTCTGTTTAGGTTTCTCTTCTCTTATATCCCACAATCTACATGTTTTGTCCACACTTCCCGTAACGAAAGTGTTTCCATCTGGTGCTAAACTTATAGAAACCACATCACCATTGTGTGCAATAAAATCCGATGTTTTCCTACCAGTTTCTAAGTCCCATTTACAACTAAAAAGTATAAATTCATTTGTCCTTTATTAATATTTAAACAAATGGACACCAACTTACATTTTCATATCTCCCGATCCTGTAATAAGTGATTTGTCATTTAGGAATCTACATGAGCTTAAAAATCCATCGTAACCAGCCAATTCTCTAATCATTTTAGCAACCCCATTTGCGTCTCTGTTATTTAAATCATAGACAGTACACATATTGTCCATTCCCCCACAAGCTACAAAAAATAGTTATAATAATAACTAAACGAAAAAGTAGGGAAAAATAGAAAAAAATATAAAAAATTGGAAAAAATAAGCAAATATTAAAAAAAAATACAGAAATATAGGGAAAATAGGCAAAATGGGGAAAAATAGATAAAAATAGAAGAAAAAAAACTGTAACAACTAGTAAAAAACAATAAAAAATAACGAAGAATAGGAGAAATAGAAAAAGAAAATAGGGAAATGGGAAAAAATATGAAAAATTTGGAACAGAACAGAAAACAGAATAAAAAATAGTAAAAAGAGATAAATTAAAAAAAATAGGAAAAAACAGGCAAAAATAGGAAACAATAGGAAAATGGGAAAAAATAGGGAAAATAGAAAAAACAGGAATAAATAAAAAAATAGAGGAAAATTGGGCAAAAATAGAAAAAAATAGTAACCAATAATATATATAATAAATATTAAAATTAGGAAAACTTAAAAAAATAGTGAAAATAGGAACAAATAGAAAAATAAGAAGTATTGGGGAAAATAGAAAAAAAATGGGAAAATTACAACAAAATAGAGAAAAACAGAAAAACTGGGAAAAACAAGAAAAAAAAATAGTAAAAAGAGATAAATTAAAAAAAAGGAAAAAACAGACAAAAAAGAAACAATAGGAAAATGGGAACAAATAGGGAAAATAGAAAAAAAATGGGAATAAATAAAAAAATACAGAAAAATAGGAAAATTGGGAAAATAAGAAAAAAATAGTAACTAATAATGGAGAAAAATAGGAAAACTAGAAAAACGTACAAATAATAGGGAAAATTTAAAAAAATAGAAAAATATAGGCAAAAATAAGTATTGTGGAAAACAGAAAAAAATGGGAAAATTACAACAAAATAGAGAAAAACGGAAAAAATTGGGAAAAAACAGGGAAAAAAATAGTAAAAGGAGATAAATTAAAAAAATAGGAAGAAACAGGCAAAAATAGGAAACAATAGGAAAATGGGAAAAAATAGGGAAAATATAAAAAAATAGGAATAAATAAAAAATTGTGAAAAATAGGAAAATTGTAAAAAATAGTAACCAATAATAGAGAAAAATAGGAAAATTAGGAAAACTTAAAAAAGAAATTGGGAAAATATGAAAAAATACAAAACTATATTCAAAAATAAGAAGTATTGGGTAAAATAGAAAAAGTGGGAAAAATAGAACAAAATAGAGAAAAATCGAAAAAACAGGAAAAAATAGGATGAAATAGAGAAAAATAGGAAAAAATAGAGAAAACATCCAAAAACAGAAGAAAAAAAAAGAAACTGTAGGCAAAATAGGAAAAACGGGGAAAAATAGAAAAAACATAAAACAGAAAAACTGAAAAAACAAGCAAGAATATGAAAATAGGGAAAAAAACATGAATAAACAGTAAAAAATAAAAAAAAAACTACAAGAAAAAGGGAAAAATAGTAAAAAATAGGCAAAGGTAGGGAAAATAGGAGAAAATCGGAAAATATGGAAATAAAGGCAAAAATGGAGAAGAATAAAAAAAAACATTAAAAAATAGTAAAAAAACAGGAAAAACCAAGAAAAATAGGATAAAAATACAGAAAAATATGAAAAAAAATAGGTTATATGAATGATGGTGCTAGTTGAAAAACAGATGTAGGAACATCCGGATTTATAAATAACACAGGCCCAAGGGCGTAGATATGGGGGGGGGGGTAAAGGAAATAATTACCCCCCAGGATACCAAAAAATAGCACGAAAAGAAGAAATAAAATATAAAAAATGTAGAAACGGACAAACATATTTGTCTAAAAGTTTGATTAGGCCCCAGGAAATAAGTACCCCTGTCCCCCAGGAAAGAATATTATCTACACCCTTGACAGACCCACAAAAAGAATTCTGTCTTTTAGACCGAACTCACGATTTCTTATGGCGCTAAGTTTGAATTTTCTATTAAAAAATTTCTACAATGTGAATTTTTCGCAAAACTCGTTTTAATGTGAAAAAAATCAAATTTTCGTCTCAGAGCTAGAATACTCTTAGGCTCAAATGGATACATTGCCGTCGACGTGTCTTAAAATAGAAAAATGTGATTACGATTAAATCGCCGTCAATTTTTAGAGGTATAAAAAAACCTGGGAAAACATGTAGTTGCGTCAAGCGTCGCGATGTATGATCTGGAGCGCCGATATATTGACTTGAAAGTTGTCGATTCTATTAATATTTAATTAATAGACTGGGAGTTAATGAGATGGGCATTTTAGACATACTATGCACAATGGAACATCAAGACTATTAACACTTTCGGAAAGATGCTGACTCTTATTTGTCAAAATCGAAAGACTGAATTTTGTCATTAAACTCATCTAAAGAAAAATTACGAGACCAGTAAAATCTGGAAGATTGATTTTGGTATGATTGACGCAACAAGAATGAAAATATTTAGCAATGGTTTTCGATGAGTAAAGAACAACATCATTGCACATATATAGTTTTGGAATATTATTATCCCTAATAACACAAAGTAGTCCTACAGATATCCATAGGACGTCCTCTTCGGACATTCCGGACATCCTTAGGACATCCTTTTCTGGTACACTGGACGTTCTATGGACGTCCGAGGGACGCACTAATGTCACAACTTTGAACTGAATTCGAACGTCCGCCGCGGACATCCACTGGATATCCCCCTGGGACATTCACAGAACGTCCTATTTTGGTACAGTGGACGTCAGAGAAAGTGATTTTTTTTGTTATATTATTCACACCAGTTTAATTGTAATTGTGAAATTTTTATTTCAACACCTGCTCGTGACTGAAACTTCATCTACGTGAATAATAGCCACCGTTTATACTCGTTGAGCGAGCTCGGAGCAGATTTAATAGGATGTTTTAAATCTCGATATACCATACTATTCGTGGTGTCTAAGAAGCATCAGCGCAAGTGTCTCCATCTTTCAGGCGGAGCTTTACTTTTGGTCCATATTATGTCGAGTGAGGACCACTCTTAGGTGTCTGTCCCGGACATGTTTTGGACATTGCATGTATTAAGTCGGCGAGGGACTGTTTTAAGACTATGGTATGGATATGTTATATTATATCCATCACGGACAACTACTGGATATCCGGTATGGACATTGTACATAAATTGTACAAATAATGGATATATATCGTGGACGTCTTAATACTGTCCAAAAACAAACATCCACAGGACATACATATTAAGTCCATGGACGTTCCGACATTAAATGGACATAAATTGTACGTCCCAAGGATGTTGTGTGCTATTAGGGATATGACCAAGTTTCTTTATTTAAACGTAAGAAATTGCTTTCTATCTTGTGGATTAAACCGATAGACGTGGAAGGCAACGATGTCAAATGACACATTTATTTCTGATATTTATCATATCATGTTCTTCACTAATGACAACCAGAATGATGGTTCACATGTCAGAACTGATGATGACCTTTTATCTTGTCACTCAATAAGTTTAACACGTCAAATTATTTTCAACCTATAATCTTTTTTTTTATATTTTTATGATAATGTAACGAGACTGGCCTTGTGTACACAAAAACTTAGTGACTCGCGAATAGCGCGCGAGAAATCCATCGATTATTCGGGAAACGACGGTAGTGTTCCAGATGAAACAAAATGAATTTAAATATTCCGAAAGAACGGACAAGAGTTAGTTGAATTTTGTATATTTTGTTAGTTATAATTCGTAGAAGTGTTTAAATTTAAAACGATAAAACGAACCCAAAGTATAAAAATATTACAATAAAAAATGAGCAAGACATTAACAAAGATGATTCAATGTCGACTTTAAAATGTTTACAAAGCTTAATAATCTTTTTTTCTATTTATTGTAAGGTATTTAGGGATAACTACTCACCTACGTAATTTCCTGAATTTGCAAAAGCAACACTCATAACCCAAGCTGATCTTAATGGTATGATTTGCATTTTATTCCCAGTGTAGGTGTCCCATATGATCAGTTTACCGTCCAAAGATCCAGTAACACAGTGGCGACTGTCGCCGCTGTAATGGACTGAGTTTACTTTATTTAAATGGCCTTTCATCAATTTTCGAGTGATGAGTTTTACTTTTGGGGCTGAACTAACACTGTCGCATTCTTTTTCTAAGGAACTATCTTCTACTTTTTTTTGGTCTTCCTAAAAAAAGTTAAACAAGAAAAAAAAGAGTATGAATTGTACTTTATATATCCGATGATTGGAAAAAATATATTCAGCGTGTCATAAAAAAGAAAATGTTGAAACTGAACAATTTCATAGAACTGACCATACAAGATGAAAATAATTTAAAAATCAACGCCCATCAATCTTTACTAATTATTCAATATTGTATCGGTCTCGGTGGCACAGATCGTTGGCTATCGGTCATATTCATATATGGCTGTTTATATGCTAGAGCCAACGTGGGTTCGTGCCTCGTATCTGGCAGTGAAATTTTAATTTAAAAATTTCAGCGTTAGATACTTGGCTCGAATAGGTAAATCGCATTGAATATTAATTTAATTAATGTCTAATGCGGAGCCTAGATTTTCAATCCCCCTGTGTCACTGTGCCGATGATGGTGGTGAGGTTTTCCGGGTTTTCGTACACCTATAGCCAAATGGTGCCATCAATCCTCAGTAAGTTGCCCCGAAGCGCCACGGCAAATAATAATAGCCGTCCCTTCCCGCACAACCAATGGCTTCTGGGGTTCACTCAAAAGGGGGTGAAATGTAGGGCTATTATTATTATGATTATTATTATTTAAAAACAAAATATTATCCATACTCAAATGTGGTATAGTATTTAATAATAAATAAAACAACTGCAAGTCATACCACAATAAAATTCTTTAATAAAAGACATAAAGTCAAAAGGGCGATAAATTTCGGTCTACAAGACCATCATCAGGCCTATAATCAAAAAAGACGATGAGAAGAAATATCAATAATAAAAGAATTTACAAAATTACTTACCGATTACAAATTGGATCCAAACAATAGAATTTTAAATTTAGGTATGAAAAAATGAAACTAATATTACAAAATATAAAAAACGAAACTTAAAATTAATTAAATAACTCCATTGGAGTGTAAATTTATTTTTCTTTAATAGTGCATCAGAGATGTACTTCGATATTATTTAATATTACAATTTAAATAACTCCAATTGATTTATTTAATTAATTTTAAGTTTTGTTTTTTATATAAATTTGTAATGTTATTAGTTTAATTTTTTTAAATATTAAATTCTATTGTTTGGATTCAATGTGTAATCAGTAAGTAATTTTATAAATTCTTTTATTATTGATGTTTCTTCACAATGCCTTTTTTGATTATAGGTCTGATGATGGTTTTGTAGACCGAAACATGTCGCCCTTTTGACTTTATGTCTTTTATTAAATAATTTTATTGTGGTATGACTTGGAGTTGTTTTATTCATTATGAATAATTTATTTATTGTTTTATTTTATTGGATACATTTATCGTAAAATATTTTAAATTTAAATTCAAATCATGGTTTCAATATAATAAAAAAGAATGTGAATTAAACCATCCCAACATGTCTTAACTTGTATGTTACTACGTCAGCATTGTAAAATGTCTAGAGAGATCGAGCCAATATTTTCTATTTCAATAATTAAGCGATTTTCTCTTTCCCTCTTGTACGCTGCAATAAATATTGTATCGAAAATTGTTCACATTACGAAGCGCAACTTACTTAAGTCCTATAAAAAATGTCACATCATTTTTTGTTAGTATATCAAATTAAGTTACATATCTCCAGATAGTCAACGGTTTTTCTAAAAATGGTGGTGTGCTGCCTTCAACTGGTATGTAACAAATCAAACAACTGTTTATGCACAAAAAACACTATATTAACTACTCTACATAAGTAATTTATTTATTAACACTTTAAACACATTTCAATATTTTAATTCAACCTGTCGCTAACATATAAATTCTATACTGTCTTATCAGTTTCTTCAAACCGATCCCAACCGCTTTTCGTCTAAGCAAAACAACCTTTTTTTGTCTAATATTTAATGACGATAAAATACCTTTCGGATTCGTCATTCTTGAATACGTTTCCACATTCCCTCCATTTTTTTCAGCTTCAACGGTGGAAGTTTTGGCATTGTCGTAGAAAAGTCCTCTTCTGGCTGAATTATTTTTGATGGTGGTGCTTTGGTGGAATTGTCGGTGGTACCTGTTGGAATTTGTTCTATATTCATTTCTGTAGAAGACTTTTGCGGATTATTTAGCAATATAGGTGAATCTGGTAGCCTTTTTACGTGAGTGACGTGTCGCTTCAAAACTTGTCCATCAGCTCTGCTTACTGTAACTTCATTTCCTTCTCTCTCAATAACTACGTATTCTTCGTTGTTGAAGCGACTTACTAATTTATGTGGAAAAACCATATTTTGAATAAGGACTCTATCCCCTTTCTTTATTTCGCTTTCTTTGGCATGTCTTGTATAATCTTCCTTTTCTTTTCCTTTATGTTTGTTAATAATGTCATTGTCACGTGCCTCTTCGTCTTCAGGTTCATTAATTAAATCGTTAATTGACGGGATTTTGTCGCGGATGTTTCGGTTAAAAAGTAGTTCCGTAGGCGACTTGCCTGTCGTTCCGTGAGGTGTTCCATTATACATCATTGTAAATTTCTGAATTTCGGTTCGGTAGTTCATTTTATTTGCATGAGCAATTTTAAGGCGTTTTAATATGGCTCGATTCATATTTTCCACTTCGCCATTTGCCTGTGGCCAATATGGTGGTGTGTGTAAAAGTGAAATGTTATGATCAAGACAAAAATCTTTAAACTCTTGACTAGCAAACTGTGGTCCGTTATCAGCTCTTATAGATTTTGGTAATCCTAAACGAGAAAATATTTCCGATAAGTGATTGATAATTATTGCCGAGGTAGTGGATTTTAGGAATTTGATCTCTTGGTATCTCGAATAGTAGTCCACAATGACCAAGAGTTGCTCGTGATTTGGAAGAGGACCCATAAGATCTATGGCTACACATTGCCAAGGACCCTCTGGAAATTTATGACGTTTCATTGGTGGTGGTCTATCTCGTAATGTGACTAATAAGCAATCACGGCATTCTTTCACGAATTTTTCTACTTGTTTATCTAAAAGTGGCCACCATACTTTTGCTCTTAGCCTTCTCTTCATAACAGTTTCGCCTGGGTGGCCTTCATGTGCTAGACGTAGTGTTTGGGCCTGCAATGAGTCGGGAATAACGATTCTGTTTCCCCGAAGTAAAACTGGACCCATTGTTGTTAACTCAAGACGAAACGGAAAATAAATATTTTTATCCCTGTCTATCCATGACTCTTGTTTCAATTGTTTATAGCTCTAGGTGAATTTCGTTCTACAATTTTGAAGACATGGTATTCGTTTTCCGTATCAAATGATTGTTCTCGGCTCAACAAGCAGAGCCTTGACACAGAATCGGCTATGTTCTGTTTTCCGGACTGGTAAATTATTTTAAATTTAAACGATTGAAGTCTAAGGACCCATCTCTCAATTCTCGCCGGTGGTTTAGAGGTTGGTTTAAAAATCGCCTCCAATGGCTTGTGGTCGGTTACTAGTTCAAATTCTAATCCAGAAAGGTAATAGTAAAATCTTTCCACGGCCTATACTAATGCCAAACTTTCTTTCTCCGTTTGAGAGTATCGCTGCTCGACATCACTTAAACTTTTACTGGCAAAAGAAATTACCTGTGGAATTTGTTGATCGGTGAACTGCAGTAAGACTGCTCCTAGAGCCACTGGGCTAGCATCTGCTATTAGACGTGTCCTTCGCTTAGGATTAAAGTAAGCTAAAGTTGTAAGCTTTTCAAGAGACTGTTTTAGCTTAATAAAGTTTTGTTGATGTTTATCCGTCCATAGGAATTTTTCACTGTTTTTTGTTAGGTTTCGAAGAGGTTCGGTAAGTGTTCCCAGATCAGGTATGAATTTACCTAGGTATGTGACCAGTCCAAGGAAGCTTCTTGTTTCCTCTTTGGTCTTAGGTGATCGGAACTCTAGGACCGTTTTGATTTTCTTTCCATCTGCATCGATACCCCTACTAGAGAGGTGGTGTCCTAAGAATTGAAGCTCCTGGACTTTTTTTATGCTTTTTTCTTCATTTAAAAGAACATTGTTATTTTTGAATACGTTTAAGACTTGACTTAAGCATTTATCATGTTCTTCGATAGTATTACCGAAAACAATTACATCATCTAGGTAGTTCAAGCAATTTTTACATGAAGCAAGCATTTCTTCAAAAACCCTTTGAAATATTTCTGGTGCTGAATTTACGCCGAACATTAGTCGTTTATAACGGAACATTCCCTTATGTGTTATAAAGGTTGTTATTGGACGGCTGTCCTCATCTAGTTCTAATTGGTGATATGCATTGACCAGATCTAATCTAGAAAAATATTTAGCATCTCTAAGTTTCGTCATAAACGACTCAAATGTTGGTAATGGATAATTTTCTCTTAGTATTGCTTCGTTGGCACGGCGCATATCTACGCAGATGCGAATGTCGTCATTTGGTTTAAAAACCACTACAATTGGTGATATCCACGGGCTTGGATGTATTACCTTTTCTATGACATCCGAGTGTAATGCTTCTTGTAACTTTTTTTCGACTTGAGCTTCGACCGAAATCGGGACTCTTCGTACAGGTTGTCTAACAGGTTTAACTTGGGGGTCGATGGTCAATGTAACTTTTACATTCTTTACCTTCGGAAACGGAATTTTAATCTCAACATTATTAATATTAAGTCCCAATCTTAAAATTCCCAGACGTTTAGCTGTATCTTTTCCTAAGATAGAAACTTCCCCTTGGTCGACAACATAGAAAGGTGTAATGATCTCCTCTTGACCATGTAAACTTATTGTGGTTTGAAAATGATGCGTTACATTTAACGTTTGCCCCGATGCATACCCTCTTAGGTCATGGTTTGGTTTGGAATTAATGTCCCATAATGCCGCCTGCTGACTTCTAAGTAAATTCCAATCCTTACCATTTACTATATTTACTTTTGAGCCGGAGTCGATTAGTAAAGTAATACGTATTCCTCCCACCATACATTCTATAAGATCGTCATTCGTTTCAGCTTGGTCGTAACTGGAGATTTTAAAGCATTCAGGGTTTTTCATTTCCTCCGAGTTTTCAACTTCTTCTGTCTCCGTGTTCGGATCTCCGACGAAGTTTACGGAAAAATTTGTTCGTCTTCGTTTGTTTTGTGGATCGAATTTTGTTGATTTGTTAGTAGTAAAACGTTTCCCACGTGTAGTCTTGCAAAGTATCGAGTAGTGACCTGGAAATCCACACTTATGACATTTGACATTTCTTGCTGGACAATCTTTTGTGGTGGACACATGTCCAAGTCTTCCACATCTGGAACATTGCACGCTTTCAGTTTTATAATGCGATTGAACTTTATTAACGGCCAATGACGTTGAAGTACTTGGCTCATTTATTATATGATCCATTACTTTTGACTGAGATCCTATTTGTTCGTGAATCTGGCATAATTCTATGATTTCGTCAACGGACCTTTCTTTTTCTAATAATTTCTTTTTAAGCTCCACGGGTGCCCAGCTATCAATCAACTTGTCTTTAATGTTGATTTCTTTTGCTTCTTGCGCTGACTCACCAAAAGAGCACTTGCTTGCTTGTTGCCTAATTTTCAAAAGAAATTTATTAAAAGGTTCATTTTCTTCCGGTCTGAGATTTCTAAAAATGTGTCGCTCAAAGGTTGAGTTTTGTTTAGGTGAAAAATAATTTGACAGTTTATTAATTAGAGTTTTAAAAATATTATTATTATCAACCGGATTGTATTCTTCTATTGCACCTGGAAGGTGATATGCTACCTGTTGTAATTGACTTCCGCCGTAATGTAAGAGCTTGTTTCGCTTCTTCGTAACATCTGTGATATCTTCGGCTGCAAAATATAGCTCCAGAGACCGTAGCCATTTTTCCCATTCTCCTCTAAGCAAAGATTTGTCTATGTTATCGCACAAAAATGGTCTTATACCGATGTCAGACATTGTCTAAAAATTTCAGTGTTATTACTAAGCCGTAAAACTAAAAAACTTTTTTTTTTTTTTTTTTTTTTTTTTTTTTTGTATACCAATACCTACTTGTAGATATTTCGAAACTTAGTTAAAGCAATATTTGAAATAAAAAAACTCGTAAAATAAAATGATGGGTGAACTAGTTTTTTTTTTCCACGATAAAATTGCTACCCACTTATTTGTAGTAAAATACGATAGATATACTCACAGTTTTTTTTTTTTTAGTTCTCAGTATACACTTTTCTACTCCAAGCTGCTTGAGTTATTGGGTCCCAGCCCTATATTAGACTCCAAGTCCTTTAATAATTGGGTCCCAGCCCTTTGTTCGACTCCAAGTCGTTTCACTTTTCAGGTCCCAGCCTGTTAATCGACTCCAAGTCGTTTTTCTTCTTTTTTTTTGTTATTATTATTAGGTCCCAGCCTTTTTTGTTCGGCTCCAAGCCGTCTGAGTACTGTCCTAAAATAGGATAACAGTATTATATTTTTTTTCTTAAATTATAAATGTGTAAACTTATTATATATTTATTTTTTTTTTTTTTGATATTACTTATGTACTATTAGTATAATTTTAATTTACCTTAATTTGTATTTCTTAAATTCGCACTTCCACTTTTTTTTTAAATAAATCCTCGTCGCCAGTTTGTGCTGCCTTCAACTGGTATGTAACAAATCAAACAACTGTTTATGCACAAAAAACACTATATTAACTACTCTACATAAGTAATTTATTTATTAACACTTTAAACACATTTCAATATTTTAATTCAACCTGTCGCTAACATATAAATTCTATACTGTCTTATCAGTTTCTTCAAACCGATCCCAACCGCTTTTCGTCTAAGCAAAACAACCTTTTTTTGTCTAATATTTAATGACGATAAAATACCTTTCGGATTCGTCATTCTTGAATACGTTTCCACAGGTGGTTCACACAAAAGACCGCTAAAAATTTATCATAAAATTTCAAAGATATGTGCTCCGTTGAGAATAAAAATGTCGCGAAAGAATGGCAGTAGTAAAATAATTGATATCAGCAATTAATGAATAAAACAATATATAAATTTTCTAAGGTTTATAAAAAGATAAATTGTGCAAAAAGTATTCTTTTTAATAATTTGTGTTGGAAAAAAAGGTGCAGTGATCTATATTAAACACGTCTATAGTGCCGGTAAACCAAGTGAAATCGGTATCGTTTGATGTAATTATGATCAATATATATAACCTTTTGTAAACGCTATAATAAATAGAAATAAAAACGCAGATTTTTACTTTTTTAAAAGTGTGTAATAATTTTTTTTAAATGTCGAGCGCTTTCGGTCAGTTACCGGCCATCATCCGCCGAAAGCGCTTGACATTTAAAAAATTTATTACACACTGTTAAAAAAGTACAAATCTGCTTTTTCATTTCCACTTTATTACAAGTAACCTTCTGTTACCTTCGATGTAATAATAAATGTTTTAATATGAATAAATTATCATGTAAATGCTCTTCAGAATTAATTGTTATTTTTAGTACAAGTGAGTAAAGTGCATCATTTAATCACGAACCTAAATGCTGAGCGCCTGAGCCACAGGCGAAGGCCTCAGTCAAGTGAGTGATTAAAATCACCTGATTACATCTACACTGATTTTTTCCAATTTCTTAAAATATAGACCATAAAGTAATAATTTCTGTTGCTTGTAGTATTTATATTTATCAAGAATAGAAATTAAATACAATGAGATATAATTATGGTTATAATGGCTTTTAAACAAAATGTTACACAATATTTAATAATGTAAACAAATGTATGTCTACGCTTTCGAGGAGTGATTAAAAGATGTATTTTAGTCACTCATTTCAGTTGATAAAAGTAGACTTTTGTCAACGATAGGGCTTTACACGAGACGGGATGAGACGAGAATTTCAAAAATCTCGTCTCGGTCTCGTTAGTTGAGAAAAAAATAAGTCTCGTTTCAGTCTCGGTCTCGTCTCGTAACCGCTTGTGTCGTCTCGTCTCGTCATCTCGTTATTGCTAGAACTTATTTCTAAGATAGCACAAAACGAGGTAATTATTAATTCTATTGTAATTTATAAATGCGTGATTGTATTTAAAATTACTAAAAAAAAAATCCAACGAATAATAAAACACCAAGTCATACCACAATAATTTATAAGATGTTTAAGTTTTAGACAATTAAATGGCAACATGTTTCGGCCAAACAATGGTCATCATCAGGCTTATAAGACAAAATACAAAGTTAGAATACAAGAAATTGGTAGATAAGTGATTACTTACAGAAAAAGGTTATTCAAGTACGACAAATTACACGATATGGTATGAAATTCACATAATGAAAAATGAAAAGGAGAAAACTTTAACCAATATTGTTAACTCGTACTTGAATAACCTTTTTCTGTAAGTAATCACTTATCCACCAATTTCTTGTATTCTAACTTTGTATTTTGTCTTATAGGCCTGATGATGGCCATTGTTTGGCCGAAACATGTTGCTATTTAATTGTCTAAAACTTTAACATCTTATAAATTATTGTGGTACGACTTGGTGTTTTATTATTCGTTGAATAATCTTACCACATTTGAGCATGGATAATTTGCGGTTTTTTTTAAAAAAAATTATGAAATGTTCAATGGTAGGTAATATGGTTATAAAGAAGAGCAACAACAATTAAGAATATAGACAAAAAGTTAAAGACGGAAATATTTTTGCCGTATTTTCGAGTTTTCAAAAATTTAAAGTTACGAAAATAAATTTCCATATATACCTTATATAATACAGTATATATGGTATAAGTAGCGAGAAAGTAAAAATAGGTTAAATATTCATATCATTTTTGGGGTTTTTAACCAATTTTAATTTAGTTTTGTTTGAAAAATGACTTGATCGAGAGTATTCTTAGTTATGATTCAATTTTTTTGATTTTCCGATTTTTCGTACATCTAGTGGTGGCTCGCTTCCCTGAGGGGGTGCAAATATTTTTTATTATTTGTCTCTAAGTAATTTAATTACAAATAGAAATGAAATTATAAATTATGTATCTCAACTCAATGTCATTTGATCTTGCATAAAAAAGTTAAAAAAATATTTCCAACATTTTAGAGGTGGGTGTCACCCCTTAACTTTGTGCTTAGTTTTTATGGGCGTACTAATTTTGCTAATTTTCATCACAAATATCACATTACAGAGTATTATTTGGAGGTCTCATAAAAATTGTTGCGAAAAACTCCCCAAAAAGGGTGGTTTTTGGCGATTTTAGGGGTGATGCAACCATTTTAGAGCCGCGGGACCCAGATTTTCATTATTTCTGTAGGTTATTTTGGTGATATATGCTTCCAAACGACAAATAAAAAATATTTTTGATGTGAAATTACTATGTGAGTAATTCGTGAATGCACCAGAAATGAGGAATAAAATTGGTGCTATTTAAATTACTATAATATGATTCTTGGGTGCGACTTATTTATCATAAATCAGTAAAAAAAATGGAAAAAATAGAAAAATTAACAAAAAAACCAAGAAGGTACCAAAAGTAGAAGAATTAGGAAAAAAATCAAAAAAATTAAAAAAATCAAATCGATCAAATCAAATCTTCTTGTTACCGAAAATGTTTTAGTTGTAGTTTAATTAAAAAATGATTAAATTATTTGATTTTTAAGCATTATCTATCATTGAGTAGATACATAGGGTGTTCTATTCAAAAAATCGACAATAAATGCAATTAAAAAATATCATTATATTTTTTTACCATAAGACATTTCTGGTTCACCCGGTATTTTCTTATAGAAACTGGCCTATAAATTTTGATATCAATAGTCGACGTTTCGTTTCCATTATTTGTAGCTTCTTCAGGGGCTGAGGCGAGCAGGGTAACTTTTTTTGTGATTTTGCAGTTTTTATTAAAAAATATTTACTAACCACTGAATTTGTTAATTTATGGTCTACATATATTATTTTTTGTAATTTGGATAGCTAATTTTATTTTCCCTGCAAACTACAGATAAATATCCATCGGTATGAATTAATTACTTCGACCTGAAAACTTCGCCATAAGTCTAAAAGTAGGTCACATAAATATAAAAAAATAAGATTATAAAAAAATTTGATATAACACCTGATATGGTAACTCCACTTGGAGGGGTAAAAATGGTGATACAAGTCGCGAGAAAAGCTAGTTTTAAATAAATTTAAAAAATAATAACTAAATATTTCTACAAATTGTTTTTTACCTGCAATTTTTTATACAAATCTTCCAACTCCTTCTTCAAGGCTATAATTTCAGGATCGTTTTTGGGAGGCATGTCGAAGGATTTTTCACTGGAAAAAGAGCACGCAAGTTAAAGTACGGGCAACGTTCTCATCGTATACTAAAGGTTTTTGTAATCTACTTAAATTTAATTTAATAAACAGACAACGATTCCGTAGAAGTGCATGTTCTAACCCAATTTATATGAAATTGATTCTTCAAATATTTGAAGCTAATTTTTATTTAATAGAATGTCTTTTCTTTAAGAAAATAATCTTGATTTTTTTTAATCTAAAATTGAATACCAATCATATACATTTTTGAATTTTAAATATTTTAAAACTACGTTTCAAATGAGCTATCACTCGACCCGTCCGTGCATTATAAAATGTTTAAAAGGGATATTAAAATTAGATTAGATTCTAAAAATTACATTTTAACTAAAATCTCACCCTTTTGTCACTGTAACTGTAAATATTATAATTTTAAATAAAATATGTGAGTTCCTTGGATGAAATAAGTAGGTACTATATTAAAGAACATTTTTCTAGAAAAGTAATTATTTTCATGCTAATTAGTTAGTATAGAGTTGGCATGTATATCTATTAATAGATTAAAATTACAATTATAAATTGTATAACATACGTTTTAAAAGTACTGAAGAAAATTGTGGAATATTTGTTCTACTGAATGATTTTTATATAAGAATGAACTAATAGCTTTTTTACTATCCCTAATAGAATAGAGACGTTTAAAAAACGTTTTAAAAACATACACGACCGACCTTTGGACTGTTTTAAAAATGTTCGTTAAAATATCCAAAAACGTTTATAAGACGTTTTTCTCTAGTGCAAATGCCACAACTTCTAACGTCATATGGACGTCGAAAAAATACGTTTTAAAAACGTTACAAAACGGACTAAATAAATAATTTGACCAAAGACGTTTTTTGGATGTATTTTAGAACGTCCACTAGACTAAAGTTTTAATGATTCCTAATAGCACAGAGGCGTATAAAAAACGTTTTAAAAACATACACGACCGATCTTTGGGACGTTTTAAAAATGTTCGTTAAAATACCCAAGAATGTTTATAAGACGTTTTTCTCTAGTGCAAAAATCACAACTTCTAACGTCATATAGACGTCGAAAAAATACGTTTTAAAAACGGATTAAATAAATGATTTGACAAAAGACGTTTTTTGTACGTATTTTAGAACATCCACTGGACCAATGTTTTTAACGATCCCTAATAGCACAAAGACGTATAAAAAACGTTTTAAAAACATACACAACCCACCCTTATTTAAAATACCCGAGAACGTTTATAAGACTTTTTTCTCTAGTGCAAATGTCACAATTTCTAACGTCATATAGACGTCGAAAAAATACATTTTAAAAACGTTTCAAAACGGACAAAATAAATGGTTCGATAAACGACGATTTTTGGACCTATTTTAGAACGTCCACTGGACTAAAGTTCTTAATGGTGGTTTTAAAAATGACTAAAATAAAACATTTAAACTTTCTTCCTCAAAATATACTTCCAAGGTAGCAGTGTGACGTGTTAAAGACGTTGAAAATTGGTGTATTCTCGTCAACTGACGTAATTTGGGCCAAAAGGTGACGTGACAAAAGTTGGACGTTTTTAACACGTCATAAAAAACGTAATATATTCGTCGAATTTTGGTGTTAGTTTTCGAGTAAATATATAAAATCGTATTTTTTAAAAATTAGTTTATAATCAGTGCGCTCTGACATTCCCAATAAAATTAAGAGAGAAAGGTGTTTTTAGTGTTCAAGATTTCGCGCGAAATCGCTTGCACTGTAACCGTATTGAATAATATATTGGAAAATAAACTAAAGTAACCAAAAATTATTATTACATTAAAATTAATAGATAATAACGAAAACAGGACTTAATAAATGAAAAATATATTTTAAACTGAAATTTATTAGTAATCAGTGGCCTGATAATTATCGAAATCTAACATAATTTTCTATAATTTTGACTACGATTTGATAAATCGATAATAATAACCTAACAATGTAGCTAAAATAAATGTTTAATTACGTTTTAAATACGTAAAAAAACATAATTTTTACGTAAAAAAAGACGTCATTGGTCTGTGACTTATGACCCTGTATTTCACGTATTTTTCAGGTAAATAATGACCAATATTCAACGTCTTTAACACGTCGCACTGCTATCTGGGTTTTGCGGACACAAAAATACAACGTTTTTTGAACGTTTTTTACAGTGGTTATAAAAACGACATACAAAAACGTAATTTCTGGCTTTTTCTGAAAACATACTTTTAATACCTAAACAAAACGTTTGTTGAACGTTTTTACTGGTGGATTTAAAAACGACTCAAATAAAATGTTTTAGAAACGTTCCTATTGTACCTTTATAAAAAACATTCTGACATAGATATTAAAAAAATCTTTAGTAGTCGTTTTTTATCGTAGGTTTTAAAAACGTCTTTAGTACTGTAACGTAAAGAACATTTTGTTTTTAATTTATGAGTTCGGACGTTTTGTCGACACATTTTGCACGTTGCTTTATGTTCCTTTTAAAAACGTTCTGGCAGAAACGTTTATAAAATATTTTATTTTGATCAGACGTTAAATGAACCATAAAAAACGTCAATTGGGCTTTTGTGCTATTAGGGAGTGTACTTTTTTTACCTAATGGAATAAATGTATTATGTTTAAGATTGTGTGAATTTCACTCTGTATAAATCAGTAGAACGGAGTGAAATTATTCTCCTAAAAACAGATTATATAAAATATCTAAAAATCAATTTCTTTTAGTTAAGTGAAAATAAAGTCTATTTATTGTTACTTAATTCTATGGTTGAATGGTTTTTAGAGATCAAAAACTTTTACTTCAATCGGAAGTGTTTCAAATTAGTTCTCATTGTGATCTTAACCAAAAATGTTGTTCGGTTTTCGAATTATTTATATTTATTGTTTTATTCATTTTTCAGCTTGTACAGGTAAGAAAGCATTTCCACACATGTTTCCTAATATAAATTGACAATTCCGTATTATCTAATATACACAGTGTTTATTAAGTTGATAACTTGCGATGAAAAATAATGGTGTTTTCCAATGTAGTCGTTTTTTTTTGATTATATATAGGGTGGCCCATCTCGTACGGTTCTGCCTGTATGGAGTATAATATAAATATACAGCGTGTCCCAAGAAAATAACTTCATCAAAATTATGTTTTTAGATAAAACACTCTGTATTTTTCGTTATTTTTCATTTTTAAGACCAAACTGAGATGTTTTGATATTAAAACTACAATTTTTGAGATATTTGATGATTTTTAGAATTGCATGTTAAACTTTAAATATCAAATTTACACAATATATACAGGATGTTTCAATATTTTAATCATATGTTCTTAAAATATTAACATTTTGCTAAATAAAAAGTGTTCAAATATTATCTATAACTGAGATACGAAATTTGAAAATTAAAAAAATGATAATTTTCCATAACTTTAAAATTCGTATACCGGGAGGACAAACTTCTGCAGTAGAATATTTACTTAATTTTAAGACCAAAAGTCTATATGAATTGAGAATTAACGAAGTTACATGGTGTTAAATTTTCAGAAAAAAATAACATTTTTTTGTATAACTCCTATATGTTTTTATGAAATTTGTTGTATCGGAATGTATAAATTAGTCTAATATTACAGCAATTATAATTACCTGTCTATAACTTAAACCAGGGAGGTACGGTAGATAGGGGTCCAATATTTGTACCCACTATTTTTTACGCAACTGGAAAAATTTTGGTTTTTTTGACATATATTTTTGTAAAATCTACACAGTACACAAAGTGTATAAAGTTTGTTATATAAAATTTAAACAGTTTTTGAGATATCGAACATTATAGGTCAAAGTTCAATAATTATAAAAGTTATTGTTTCTATGGTTTTCTAAAGTTTGGTAATGACAATTACTTTTTTTTATAAATTTTAAGAAATACTGAATAGAAAACTAAGTAATAAAAATTAAACAAAATATAATAACCGGAGGACGTAGGCAGTATACATCCCCCAAAAAAATCTTAATGTTTATAAAAAAAGAAATAATAACCCTTATGCACTACTTTGTGTACTAGTTAGGTATAGATTTTAGAAAAATATGTTAAAATCAAAATTTTTCCAATGGCGTAAAAATTATAAAGACTGGTCTTAAAATTATTTAAATATTTCTCTTTATTCTGGAACATCCGTATATCTTCTTGTTAAACTCAGTAAACATTTGAACTGATCTCTAAAATAAGACACATAACTGTAAAAAAAATCGTTGACTCATTTTTACCAGGGACGTACAGCAGCAGTATGGGACTCCTTAGAACTCTCCCTATTTTGTACAATACTGCTTAAATTTTAATTTTGCTCATATTTTTGAATTTGCATTTAACTTCTTAAAAGTGGATACCTTTTCACATATTGCTACTTAAAGTAGTAGTATTTTTATTATTTAAAAAAATGATATTCGCTCACTTTGAAATAAAAGTGTGTACTTCATTAATTTTGTATATAGGAGTTTGTTTTTACTAAATCACTAGTGAAATTTATGAAAAATAAGCGAAGAGGGAAAGTAATTAGTAAGAAACAGAAGAAAATGAAAAAACAAGTGAAATATTTTTGCCGTAAATTCCTAGTTTTCGAAAATTTAAAGTCTATAGATATATACCTTATATAGTTCAGTATATATATGGTATAAGTAGCGGGAAAGTGAAAATAGGTGAAAGATTAATATAATTTTTGGGGTTTTAACGATGCTGAATCGATTGCCGTTGTCCGTTTGTCTCTATCTCCCACCGTTCTCGAGTTGAATCAGGCTAACAGACGGGCGGACGGACAAAACCGTTTTATAAGTCTTTTTTCTTCGAAAACTCTAAAAGTGGATCGAGACATCAAGATTCTAAACAAATGAGATACGCGAAAAAAAACGTACCAAATTGAATGTGACAGGGAGGGTTTTTGAGACTATAGCTGCGTTTTGTTGCGTCTTCCAGAAGAATTTACAAAGAAAACGCTATTTTCTCTTGTCTGTCAAATGCCATTTTTCTGTTACGATAGGTTATGTTTTATGCTACACACTTTATATTTAGACTTAATGCATTCATAAAATGGCACAACATAATGCATTTCTTGGAGGTCTCTTAGCACAGATAATTGCCCAACAACATATAAAGAGAAGCTTGCTTTTAGAAAACGACGAATTTAATGAAATTCCAGTGAACGATGACAAATTAGGAAATCGTCTGTTTTAATTAGATGACCTTTGATAATCCCTATTAAAACTATATTTGTTATATACAGAAACAACAAATGATACTTCATTATTATATCGAACCCAACATTTTCTTGGAATCGAAATAGGCACCCAAACCCAGTGTTTAGTACAACAAAAGAGCATTATCGTTGCCACCAGAAACATATGTGGAGCAACGAAACGCAGATTATGTATATAAGGTTTGGTCTTGTCAAATGTCAAAAATGCATCACAGCCATTGGTAGCTAAGGACTTGAAGAAAGTCGCGTCATTCAGCTTATTGGCCAAATTGAAAAGTCCGCGCTTATTTTTAAAAAAATGTTCACTGCACAGCGCGATGTTCAATTTTCGATCTTAGATAAAAAGATCGATTCTTATGATGGATACGAAAAATCGAGAGGACAAAAAATCAATTCGATTTACAATCTAAAATCAAACTGCCCAAAAAATATAGAACTTGAATTAATTTTTTTATTAAAAGAATTATTCTATTTATTTTTTATTTTGATGGTTATGGAAAGATAATATTTTGATTTAAATTATTTTTACACTACAAACTTTATTACTATGCAATTGTAAAGCTGGTGCATATATAAGTTGAAAATATAAAAAATAATCAACGTTAAAAAAAAGTATTCAGATTATTATTGGATCGATCGCTTTTAAAAATCGATCCGTAAACTCTAAGATCAGATAACATGAGATCGAATCGAAATGGAGTCTGATTTTCGATTGCAAAGCTTCATGCACGAGTCTTTTGTGTTTATTTGACGCTTTGATAGTTCTTATGTACTCAACTTTCAGTGAAATATAATTCAGTTAAGTGTCACATAGGAAAAGTGTCATACACTTTTCCAAGTAATTCTTTTACAAATTATTATATTTTCTTAAAATAAACAAATTAAATAAATTAAATAATTCGATCTCGTATTGTTTATAGTTATTGTTCGTACGTTCAATAACGCTAAACTATACGAGGTCGTTCACGCATCTTGTAAAAACAATGTCGAGTATAAATAACGGTCGACATTGTTTCTAGAGGAGTCCGTCAAAAAAGTCTCTTTTGGCTGTCGGTACTCTGCCGACAGTTTGAATAACCGACCCTAGTGACATGTCTCCTTAAAGTATTCGTTAGTTTAGTTTTAAGTTATGGTAAGAATATTTATTTGTATATATTAGTTAGGTATTTATTTGAGCGTTTGGTGCGTTATTTCATTGTATTATATTGGTCTCCCATGTATATCGTATACTACCAGTTTGCAGTGCATATTATTTTCACTAGAGGATATAGGATAAATAGGGACAATCATATAAAAGCGAAGTTTGATTATCTTGCTAGCTTAGGTATGATAGATTAGAGTGCATAGGATACGTGATTGTCATCTGGGAGCTTCCGCGGGTTCATACCGGAAAGAAAATCATTTTTTTACGAAATAAATGAATAAAAATTATGGTGTTAGTTTTTATTAATAACTAATACGAATAATAAACATAGTAGCTTCCGGGTTCATTTCGGAAAGAAAAGAATTTTTTTTTACGAAATAAATGAAAAAAATTATGGTGTTAAGTTTTTATTAATAACTAATACGAATAATAAACATAATATATAATGTTTACTTTTACATATATTTTAAATATGTTAATAAAACACATTACGCTTGCACTTAAAAGAAAAATTGTGGTAATTATGTTTTAGCATTTTTTTATTATTTTAACAATTTTATTTGTTAAAATTAAATTTTAAACTTAATTATCATAAATTTTCTTTCAGATTTCCATTGTAAAAATGAAGACGACAAAATCAAATGTTTTGAACCAGTTAAAAGTATTCTAACGAAAAATATAAATGTAGGTAAGTAAACATTTATTATTTCTATAATTTTTGTATGTATTAATTAAATATATATTAAATCGCTATTTTCATTAAATTTTTTTTGATATCTATTGATACGCCTATGGTTAACCAACTAACATGTAAACTGTATTGCCTATCTTTCAGGAGATTTATTTGTGAATGCAACATTGCCAAATCAATTCTTGAAAAGAATAAAGTATTAACTTGGGTATGTTTACTTCATTTTCTTTTATTTTACTGTCGTTACTATGATTTTATTTATAGTTTAACTATATAATTTTTCGAGTTTCATAACTTCGGTGAGATCTAACAAATGAGCAATATCATATTTACTACTAATACCGCGACTAATTTTTTAATGCCGGCCGGCACTTAAATTAGTTATCTTTCTCTGTCGTATTAAAACTTTCTTGTTCTACTGATTTTACAGTGTGTTTAAAAAATGAAACCATAACAAATAAAACCAACCAACATTTTTAATATTTATTGAAACTTTTAAATCCGTCATTTTTTAATTTTTGCTCACCTTTGTTATATATGCCGAAAGATTTGGTCTGGGCATTAAAAATATTTTTATTACGGAAAAAGTAAATGTTGTAATTTTATTTTCCTTAAATAGCTTTTTCGGAGAGTACTTTTACTTCCCATACCGTTTTGTATTCGAATTGTTTGCCGAAAAATAGTATAGATACGGAAAACGGCCGGAAACTTTTTTTGATTTCTCGCAATCGACTCATATTGCTTTTCGAAGGATATATATCTATACTCATACAAAAAAATTACACTTTCTGTACCTGTAACGTAATATACTATTAAACTGAACTATAAAAGTATTAAAATTATTATTTATTTTCAGTATAATTTAATAGAATTCAGGAATATTTGGTAGAAGTAGATTTTCGTCTGTTTTTCGGAAAAATTGCGGTTTGGCAACATTGGAACGCATTCAGACAATTAATGATGTTTTGTCAAATCTGCAGTCTGTGATAAGTACCAGAAGAAGTTTGGTTGGTGATTGTTTTGTGCCATGATTTTTTTTAAATAATAGTAAAAATATCTATAATTTAAACAAGTATTAATTTAAATAACAATGGCATTTATATATTCACTCTTTACTTTGTCCATTTTCTTTATTTATGTTAGCACCAAAGAGACCAGTGGTAAGTTATGTTTGTAAATGAAATCATTTGTTTATTTTTAAGAATATTTTCGCTCATATTATATCATTACCACAAGAAATTTTCTTCATGATTATTTTAAGCATTTTATTATTTCTGAAAATCTGATTCAGAGGTTTTCTTTATTTTATTACAAGAAACTTGAGACTCGCCAGAAGTCACGTACATCTGAAATTTTAAACTTAAAATAGAATCACATTAAATGTTTAACTGATGTTGAAATAAACCGGACAATTTTATTGCGTTAATTGTGATAAGATATCGGGGTGACAACGTTTATAAGATCAATTCTCTACATTCAGGAAGTTGGATGCTGTGGTCTGATTCTTTAATCAGTTTGTTATTTTTAATTTAACGATGGTATGATGTAATGATTTTAAAAACATCTGCGTATGTATATGCTTAAATGTTCTAGAAGTAAATGATTGAGTCAATACACTTTCATGAAAGAAATTTATTTTAATTTAAAATAAACATTTGATCTATATCAGAATTTCAGGAAGCGGATTTTTTCTTTTTGGGGCCCAGATATTTTCTTTATTTTGACTCAAAAATACCTACATATAGGTACTCTCAAAAGACGATGTAAGATTTAAAAACAGTTTTAAATAGTGTTCAAATATTCTGAAATGCATCCATAAAGCAATTTTCCAGAAAACCAAGTAATTTTCTGAAAAGTTTAGAGATAGGAAAACGCGGTTTTTACCAGCTTATACAGAATTAACATATAATCGCCCGCGTGTATTTAATCCATGCACGGATTTAAGGGGAGGTAGAGGGCAGACGCGGTCGCCCCCCCCCCAAATATAAAAATTAAAAAAAACCACGAAAATAAAAAAATTAATCTGTGCCCTTTTTACAACTATATAACACATTTTTTGTACTGTTACTCGTGTGTATAACAATTTTCCTGGCCAGGCACCTTCTGTTTTATTGAAAATGACCTAAAATCGCTCTTGTCAAAAAATCAAGCTCCTGGATCCGTTCCTGATTTAATCCTAATTTAAAGTTAACAGCAAATAACCCTTAAAACTTTAAAGCAATGGAAGTTTCTTTCAAATGTTGAAACCAGATTCTTTTTTATAGAGTATGTCCTTAAAACGATTTATTTGGTAGTTTAAAAGTTTTAAAATTCAAACCGATATCTTGAATAATCTCAAAATTATAGAAAATACGATTTAAACCGTCTGAGATAACTGTTTTTTTTTTCGAATTTAAAGTTAAAAAGGTTAGAAGAACATTGTTATATAATATTTCCTCCTTAGAAACTATAAATTGCTAACCGGTGAATGGTCGCTTGTATTATTGATTTTTTAAATTAAAATTATTGTTTTTTTTTACTATTTTTACGTATTACTGTGATAAATCAACCCTGGGTATATTATATTATTTTTTCAGCAATTTTTAATGGTGTTTTGTTGTTTGTTTATACAAAACGATAAGTCACACTTGAACCATTTTTAAAACTATTAATGTCCCGATTTAAATCCCAAATGATAGAATGTTGAAATATTGGAAAATAATTCTTTAAATATTTATGTCCATGAGAATAAAAAAGAAGAGATGGACCACACAAGATTACGACGTAAAATGTTTCCTCAAACTCAGCATAAAAAGGTAGTTCAAAACATTAGAAAAGAGACGCCGACGTCAATAATTTCGACAATCAGTTGCAGTGGCGGCACCTCGACGGAGGCTAAGGAGGTTCAGCCTCCTCAATTTATCCAGTAAATAGCACCAGAAATATTTTGTTGATCATTTTTCATTTTATTTCCTGTTTCTCTACTATTTTTTTTAAATTTTACAATTAATTCCCCGTTCTCAGTAGCTGTTTTTGAATCTGACAACAGTGCCCTGAGGCTAGACTCTGCAAACTCTCTGTTATATATCTCAAACCCTAAACACGTGTTGCTCAACACAGTTGCCGTTTTTTCAATCAGTCCAATTGAAAAAGATTTAGTAAAATACTTTAAATAAAATGATACATTTTATGATAATGTCATTGATAATTTATTGCAAACTAAAGACCGTAAAATTCAGTTAATATAAAAAAAGTTAATAAAACAATTAATTTTACCGAATTAGTTGGTAAAATTAATTGGCTGAAAAGAGTATATTTTTACAAAAACGTTTTATGCCCAGCCTCCTCTTAAAAATTTCACGAGCCGCTACTGGTCAGTTGGGTTTTACTCAGTCTATTCTCACAAATTAAACTACGAACACCATCAGCGGAAGTTACAGTATTCGACGTCATTTAACGGCGCTACACTCTTCCTCCCGACGCTCTTTTGTACTAACGATCTTTTATACCGACTCTCATTTGTACCGACTCTCATTTGTACCGACGCTCTTTTGTACCGACGCTCTTTTGTACCGACGCTCTTTTGTACCGACGCTTTTTTGTACCGACGCTCTTTTGTCCCGACGTTCTTTTTGTCCCGGCACTCTTTTGTCCCCACGCTCTTTTGTCCCGACTAGGGGTTCACACGAGACGAGATAAGGCGAGAATTTAAAAAATCTCGTATCGGTCTCGTTAGTTGAGAAAAAAATAAATCTCAAACTGGAAGTCCTAAAAAATTCAAAACACATTAAGAGTGTCATTTATATAAAATAAAATATTTCACAGATGGTTACCAGATTTTAGATTTCGTAAATTTATCATAACCTATGCAGACCTTTCTTTTATAAAAAAATGAAATGTTTATACTCTTGCTAGTTTATTTTTCTCGGAAATAAGAACAAGACTCTCGCCGTATGTGGTCTCGGTATCGCCTAAATGCTTTTTAAAAAGGTCTCGTCTCGCTCTCGTCTCGGTTTTACGACGCTCTTTTGTCGCGAGGTTAAATATTTCGGCGTCTAACCATTTTTACATCTCCCATCGTAAACGACAATTTCTTCACTTCTTTTGGATTTATTTTGTCTTCTCAAAAATAAATCGGAATAATTAATTTCACATTTTAATTTGCCAACTTCTTATAGTCGCTGAGCAAAAGCTTAAATACGTATTTAATGTAATAGCTTATAAAATTTCGATCTTTCGTGTGTTCACGCGGGGGTGACGTTTATTGGTTAATTGTACCACCCTAACAACTTTTATCATATATTTTTCTAAAATATATTGCCAAAGTTACGCAGAGGCGTACTGTGTCAGTCGCATTATATTTTTCTAAAATATTGTTCAACGAGTATTTAATCCTAAATATAAGGGTTATTTCGCTGGAACTAATCTGGTAGTAACTCAGTAGGGTTGTCCATACATAAAACACAATAATAAAAGAGCAGTATTTGCCAATAATGCAGAGAGAGGCAAAGTGCACCTGATGACGTTTCCTGTATTGAAAGTTAATAGCCGTCCCTTCTCCGCACAAGCCTCTGGCTTCTGGGGTTCACTTGTAATGGGGTGAAATGTAGGGCGAGTATTATTATTACCGAAATTTGTTTACGTTACGTTCGCGTCGATGCCAAGCCAGTATTTGACTTACCGATGCCTTATACTTTACAGCGTTGCCACTACTGACAATTTTTACTTATATCCACGTATATTATTGCTACAGATCTTTTACAAATGTATGCCGATACCGATAATATCGGTATCGGCAACTAAATATCGGTATCGGTCGATTATCAGTATCGGCAAAAAAAATCCATATTGGCCGATCACTAGTCTCCCTTATACCTTTGAAGCCAAATGTCGGCATCATTCTTCAGCACAACAGTATGAAATAGTATTTTCTTGAGATTTTTGTGTTTTGATTAATGTTCACTTTTCATCAAACTTTAAAAAGAATTTCTGAGGTTATTACAATTATTAATAATACTATTATTATTATTACAATTATTAAACACAACGTGGTTCTTAACTAAGCAAAAGATGATCACAGCGATTGGGGTAAAATGGCGACAGGAAAAAAACTGTACAATTAAATTAATTGTTAAACAAATAACAAGGGTAAATGATTTCTTGCAAATAGTAAAACTTTACACACCATAGGGGTGAGAGGTCACACTTTTTTTCTTTTCAAATTTTGATTTTTCTCTAGTTATTCCATAGATTTTTTAATAAGTGCCCTTATAGAGGTCCTTCGTCATTATTAAAACCATTAATTTTTAAAGTTCCTTTCCACATAAGAAAATAATCAAAAGTAGTAATGATTTTTTTTACATATGATGTTTGATGATTTGTTTATTTGCCGCCATCATACCAGTCCACAAAGGAAACTTTGTCCTTTTTTAATCATGGTTTAAAAAGCTTTGAAAATGAACGAGTTGTTCATTTATTATACATTATTATAAATATGTTTATTATTTTGTAAATACCATTCACACGCTACCCTTCATTACTTAAACACTTCACAATACAAAATTTTCATCCACATGTTTTTTTCTTTGGAAAAATGACAGAATTTGCTTTTTTTCTCGTTAATTAATTAAACTATCCTAAAATCTAATCAGTTCTTCCTTAAATTGAAAAAAACTAAATTAAAAACCCGATTCGTCTATTCAGCTCAGATTTTGGGTTATCTTGAGGACTAACTTGCTTGCTTTGTTTAAGAGAAAGTGTTTTTTTAGCATTTCTCGGAAATGGAACAACTGATTCGCATGTGGTTTTTTTGCAAATGATAGATCATGCGCAAACTTTGAAACTCCATGTATTGAGTAAAAAGTGAGTAGTTATCTAGGAAAATGTGCAAGTGTGGTTTTATTACAAAACCGAAAGCAATATGAACAGTTTTCTAGCAAAAGCTCCTTCAATTT
The DNA here is from genome assembly GCA_963243735.1 of Neocrepidodera transversa. Taxonomy (NCBI): domain Eukaryota; kingdom Metazoa; phylum Arthropoda; class Insecta; order Coleoptera; family Chrysomelidae; genus Neocrepidodera; species Neocrepidodera transversa. The sequence continues at coordinate 12,640,575 of OY725347.1, forward strand.
CTTTTTGAATAGATTGATTTTCTTTCCTACTGTTGGAAATCATAAACAAAATATTAAAATTATCACATTTGACAATACCAAGCAAGAAAGAAACAAAATGACGTTGTGGGTGTGAGTCGTATAATGATTTATAACTATATAAAAAAACATTAAACGCCCATGTAGCGCAGTGGTTAACGAACTTGTTAGTGACGTTAGATGGCTGGAATGCATTGAATAAGATGAAGATTTTTGTTTATGTAATTTTCGTACTCTTACGTAAAAGTTAATACTATGAAAATAAAATGTATACCTGATTAATATAAATATTATTTGGGAATTGGAATTGGACTGTGATCCAAAGGTCTAGCTAGGGTTCAAAGATTATTTTTTGGTTTTGTTTTATTTATTAACAAAATAAATTGATTCGTCAATGTGTTGATCATAACAGTGAGCTTAAATCATTGTAAATTTTTTTAATAAAAATAAATTTTGCCTCTAATCCGAATAAGGGTGATTTCTTAGTTATTATTTCCTTTATGCCCTGTTTGGCGATATTTTCTCTCTAGGAACCGTATATGTCAATTTCTTCGATTCATTTGATAACTTTCTAAAATAACCCAATTTTTCTACAGTTATAGAGCGTTTTCACACACCGGCAAAACCGGAGCCGGTGACGGTCTCGGCACCGGTTGCAGTGTAATTAAATAATGGCAATTGAGGATTCGCAACACCTTCGAAACGGACTAAGTGAAATAATTCGATTGAAAAAAATTAATGATTTCTTTATTACTCACTGTAATTAGTGCAATCAAACCGGTGAGAAATGCACTTTTCCCGTTTTTTGGTTTTTTTTGGATAATAAGACAATTTAGGACTACATGCGTCACTCTGCGGTTAACACTCATTCATAACTTTTTATTTCTGCTATTAAAATTATAAAACTCAGGATCCAGTAAAAATGATTTATTTTAAGATTTTTATAAACTATAAATAATCTGCAAGTGTCGTTTTTACAAAAATATGAGATGTCCAAAATTGTGTTCATTGTGAACAATCAGTTGAATTTATGAAGGGTGAAAATTATAGAAACAATTATTGGTGTTTGTTAGATATAAATCCACTCCACACTTGCATCACATAATTCGAGATTTTCCCTTGCAGTTTTGAAATTTACAAATGGCATAGCCCAATAAGATGGTGCAAAGTCCCCTGTCTTAGATTTTGACCAAACATAGGGCATTCGATTCGGTATCCAAAAAGACCAAGCTCCCTAAATTTTGAGCCCTTGAGAGTGTCCCCTCCGTCCGCCAGGGCGAAAAAACTGTTTTTCAGTATTTTTGCGATAACTCTGGCTAAAAATAATATTTTTAAATGCGGTTTGCGGCATTCGAAAGGTCTTTTAATGGAGCAGATGTCTGAATTCTTTCAGATTTTTTGGCCCCTTGACCACAAGAATGGCCCTCATTTCAATATTTGTAATGCGTTTTTCAGCACATTCCTTTTTAGCGACACAAAATTGAATAACGTAAACTTTTGGCATTTTTTGTTACCTTTTAGATGGTGTATTTTGAAAATTTTTTCAGGTGGGACTAAAGGTCGAAAAAACGTCAAATATGCGATTTTGGCCATTTTTACCCGATTTTCGACCCATTCCTGATCCTCTTAGGGCGTTTCTGGGGATATCAAGTCATTATCGAGTCCCCAGGACACTCAAAAACAATTTCGGCCCCTCAGGAAAGATTCTCCTCGGAAACAGACACTGGGAACCAGTTTAATGCCCTCAAAAACCCACGATTTGCCATTTCTGACACCCGAAGTTTTTCCAGTATGATTTATTTGGCAAAAATCTATATTGGGACTTCATTTCCAACCCTTAGAGACATTCAGTAGAGAAACTGAACCCAGGGAAGGTGCCAGTGCCCTCACAAACCTCCGACTAGGCCTGGTTGCCGTCCGTTAAACAAGTTACTTTCCGACAACGACACTTCAACACCTATGTTATTTTTATGAATACCCAATGTTTTTGCCTGCTTGATATATTCTATCCAAGAATTTATACATGCCAAATCTATGGCATGTGTAAATACGAATTGTCCATTTCCTTGATCTGATAAATGTTCGATAAATGGTCACTAAAAAATCTATTTTATCCACTCCACCCATATGTGTATTATAAGCTTTGATAACCTCTGGCCTCTCGACTTGAATGTATTTTTTTTATCCCATTTTTTGCACTAGTCTTGGTTGCCTACACCCAAATAGTTTGAAGGCATAATTACGCCCTTATTGTTATACCACTTGCTTTAAATTAATTCTCCTTATTTTTTGATATTTCCTTCTAAAATACAACTACCCAAGGAGGTAAAGTCGGTTGTGAGTAGCGCCCCAATAAACACAGAATAGCCGATCCGACAATGGCCCAGGAGCGGCTTGCCGAATGGTTGTATTCGGCCCGCATACGGCTGCCGGCGCGGCGTCCGAGTAGGGCATGGCCGCCTGGCCAAAGGGTGGCAGAGCGAAGAAAGGAAAGTGTTGTCGAATAAATAACGATCGGCGAGCCATAAACGGACCAGGGGCGGCCCAAATTGTGGTTATTTAGCCGTCGGAATACCGACATCTTTCTTTCACGATAGCCAAACTGAAAATGCCGGACATTGCCGAAGTGTGTGAAAGGAGACAACTGATCGGCCTGGTGCCGACGCCGTCACTGGCGCCGGTTTTGTCGGTGTGTGAAAATTAATTTCTTAACTTCGGCACTTTTCGGTATCTGAATATATCATCATACCTTTATTTGTGAGTTCTTTCTCATTTATCCCTCGTTTTCCTAAGTTCATTTTTACAAAAAAGTTACACTGTTTTTATCAGTAAGAGGTTATTCCAATTATACTTATTTTATTTCTAGCTACGCCTGTCGTTCTTGGGTATAAACATCTATATAATTCCCTTGATATATAAAATACACACTTTTGACTATTTCTGAGATTTTCGTGTAGAAATCGTTTTGAAAATTTTTATTCCTAAGCTGTAATAAATATTTTATTTCAGACATCCTTGTCTACACCGTAGCAACAGACCAAACAAACGGTTTCGACAGGTATTTAGACTCAGCCAGTGAATTCAATATACAACCAAAAATCCTAGGATTCGGTCTGGAATGGAAAGGTGGTCAGGTGAAAACCCACCCTGGAGGTGGATGGAAACTAAACCTCCTCAAAAACGCTCTTAAACCCTTCAAAGAAGAAACAGACAAACTAATACTTTTCTCTGATGCTTATGATGTAATTTTTTCTGGAAAACTAGATGAAATAGTTAGAAGATTCAGAAATTCTGAAGCTAGAATCCTCTTTGGAGCTGAACCATATTGTTGGCCTGAACCAAAATTGGCAGATCAATATCCAGACGTTAAAGTAGGAAAACGGTTCCTAAATTCTGGAATGTTCATAGGATATGCTCCGGAGATTTTGAAACTTTTAGAAAGAACTAATATTGATGATACAGATGATGATCAACTGTTTTGTACTAAAGCTTATTTGGATACGAAATTTAGAGAAGAAGTTCAGATGAAGCTGGATCATACCAGTGAAATTTTCCAAAATCTTAATGGAGTGGCAGGTGAGTTTTGCTGATGTTTCATATATTTACTTAATAACCCTTCTTTATTGCCTTCTTTTCTTATTTGTAAATTGTAATTTGTCTGGTTTTCTTTTCCACTCCTTTTTTTCTTGCTGGTGTTTTTATTTTATTTAGTATCTTTTATAGTTTTAAGATTTATTCCATTTAGATTGTTTTATAACTTTATACAACTGCTCAGCTTTAGTTGTCTCTTTTTGTGTTATAAGTGTAATAATTATTTTTCAGGTGAAATTGAGATTTCCTCGCATCAAGATAAAGAAGGAGAAGCAGAAAGATATTTTATTAAAAATACCATCACACATACTGAACCTCTTATGATACATGGAAATGGAGCTTCAAAATACACTCTAAATTACTTAAGTAATTATGTTCCAAATGTTTGGAATTCAATCGAAGGTTGCAGACAGTGCAAAAAAGGTCATATCAATTTGGACAGTGTTAATACCAAAAATATGCCAGTGGTTTTGATTGCTCTATTTATAGAGCAAAATACTCCGTTTTTGGAAGAGTTTTTAAGAAAAATTTACAATCTCGAATATCCTAAAGAAAGGATACATTTGTTTATTCACAACGCGGTAAGTAAAAGCAGTCAAAAATATAAAATGTATTTCCTAGAAGAGTTTTTGCTCTAGAATTGATAAATCCAACTTTTTTCATATTTAAAATTTTCATGTAAAAAACAAATTATTAATTATCTGATTTTTTATTCAATCTGTGTAAAGACTATCATAAAGAAATACAATGTTACTTTTTTATTTTTTCCCAAAAAAGTTTATTTACAGCATGATTTTTGGCATATCTAAGATATTTGTAAATAAGTGGGTTTACGACACCAGTTAGTACTAAAAACATATTTATTTCGTATGAATATTATTGACCGTTTTCTATAAATAATTGTCGATTTTAACCTTACATTTAACCTAACATTTTCATTCTATTGAATTCGCCAGTTTATAATTAGCATTAACAATACAAGATAAGACATTTATTTACAATACCAAAATAGTTCAATCAAATTAAAAATAAAGAAAATTGAAATTAATTTCTGATTATTTTCTTTCAGGTTAAATTTCATATTGACCATGTAAAAAATTTTACCGATAAGTTCACCAAAGATTACGTTTCCATTAAACAAATCACTCCTGAAGATGGTACTCCAGAATGGACCGCCCGAGATCTATCTCTGTAAGTCCTATTAATGAATCCAAATGACTGAAATAGCTGTTATTTTTTCCTTTTTTAGAGACCAGTGCTTATTGAAAAAATGCGATATATTTTTCTCGCTAGATTCAATTGCCCATATCGACAATCCGTATACTTTGAAACTTCTTATTGAACAAAACCGGACTGTCATCGCTCCGTTATTGACTAGACCTGGAAAAGCTTGGAGTAATTTCTGGGGGGCACTATCCAAAGATGGGTTTTACTCTAGATCCAATGATTATATGGATATTGTGCATAATGAAAAAAGGTATTTGGATATTTTTTATACTTTAACGAATTATTTTTTTTAATTTTTCTAATAGTTGTTTAATTGTTTTTAACGGTTATAAAACTTTTAAAAAGATATTTAGAAACTTAAAAAGACAATTTAAAGATTTTCAGTTGTATGAGTTTTTTTGAGAGACTTTTGGAAGGCCTTGGAAACTTTTAAAATACTTTTTTTAATGATTTTAAATGTTTTTTTATACTTCAATTATTTTGATTTTTCGAGTGTGAATTATCATATTTAGAGATTTTTTAATTTGATGGTTTGATGGTTTCTTATTTTAAAGTAGTATTAGATGTTTCTTTGTTACGTCTTTCATTTTTTAAAGATTTTTCATTTTTTTCAAGTTTAATTTGCTACCCCTGAAAATTTTTGGTTACCATCAGGACAATTTTAAATCTTTCTTGAGGTAATACTTGAAATCGTTTACAAATTAGGTTTTGGATGGTCTCTTAAACTTTAATTATTTTCTGTTTTTCATTTTTAGGGATTTTTAAAAAAATATTGTAGGTACCCCAGTGAACATAAAAATTGGGTTTACTTCCGAAATCTTTATACTTGCATCGATTTTTCCGAAAATTGGGATTGAGTTCGAAAAGTACGCTCCGATAGATCATTTTCATTCTATGGTGTGACGTTTGTGCGATTCGGTTGTCTCGCTCGTGTGACTTCTTTTCGAACGGGTAGAGGCTTAAACAAATTTGTCCAAATTCACCTCAATTTTGGTTTCAACCACAGAAGATAAACTAATTCAGAAGCGAATGTTCCTGATGTATCGATGTTCAAAATTTGAGTGACAGTTGAATTTATACACTGGGAAAAATTCGTAAATTCGTCTATCTAGACTCACGAATTTTGAACATTTTTCCAGTATTAAGCGGCATAAACTTCAACTGTTACTCAAATTTTGATCATCGCTACATCAAAAGGGCCGACAGAAACCTTCGCTTCTGTATTAGTTCATCTTCTGTGGTTTCTACTACAAGTACTAGTACTAACAACAAGAGTCGGTAATCTGTGAACAACATACACAATTTTAAGCAATAACAAACAAAACCACTACAAAGTCCATAGTGTTATTACGAACCAAAGACAAACTACTTTTTTACAAAACGTAAATGACGGAGAGCTGAAGGTTGTTACTCTTGTCACCAGTCAAAAGCTCAGAGTAAATATATATATCCTTTTTTATTAAGCCAACATCTAGTTTACTTTTGTTGACATCGTCCTCTAGAAATTTCATAAGCGTATTTTCTAGCAGGTGTTAGTAATATTGGTGTTGTTTATTGATAATAGTTCATATTATTGTATATTACATTTATATTTAAATTATAGTTTAATACATTGATATTTAATATTATAAATATTTTGTAAAAAAAGGCGGCAAATTTAAAAAAATATTTATTTTATAAAAAACCAATTTATATTTTACATAAAAAATATTAAGTAAAAAAAATTAGCAAACGTTTTTATTTGGGTACAAACAAAAATTATCCTTTCCACTAATTACTTTAATGTCTTTATCGCAATATTTACAACAAGCAAATTGATCAACTTTTTTACTTTTTTTTAACCGCCCTTTAAATTCCCATTCTTCTTTATACTTTTGGGAATATTTAATTTTTTCACCGTTTTTTGTTCGCTATCACTAATTACAGTTTCGCTTGTTGACATTTTTAACTGATAAATAAAGGCAAAAGAAAGAACTATAATTTTTCAACCCGACGAAATCGTTTTATACTTATAGGTGAACTTTATACGATAATTCCCACACAGAGTTAAAATAATATGTATGTGGTTCCCGAATCCCGTGTGGTGAGTTTGCTCTATTGATAAAATGTAAAAGATGTTGCATTGCATACATTACCATCAAGCATAATATTTAATAATTTGTGAATAAAATATATAAAAATATAAAATAGTGTAACAACCTAAAAAGTCAATAAAAATCGGTAGATCAGCTCGCAAATCGGTATATCGGTAGATTAGTTCCTAAATCGGTAGATCTACCGAAAAATCGGTAGGGTTGGCAATGTGTAACGTTAGGCTGATAATCCTAGAGTTTTCGAGCGGCTAGTATCAATCGAGCGCACTCGAGTGTACTTTTCGACCTCAGCCAGGGATTAGGCTCATTTTACCCTCAACTTCAAAAGTTGTATACGTGCAATTTGCGCTTTTTGTTTTTAAGTGGTGAAAACTACCCCTTGTATTACAAAATTGAAAAACAATATATTTGAGCTTTTTATAGGTTGTAATAATGTTTAAATTTATCAAATATTTGTTTTCTTTTTATTATGGGAACTCGATTTATGTAATTTTACAATGTTACCACCCTTAAAAACTATCCCCTATAACGAAATTGACAAAACAAATTTTAACAGCTATGAAACCTTTTTATATTGACGAAATATCTTCTCATAGTTTTTATGATATGATATATTATTTTCAACTTTGATCGTGGCATTAATGTAAAACAAATAAATATAAAATTACTGTTTATGATTAATTTATTATTTATTGCAAATTTTCAACTCTTAAAAATTATCCCTCACGTCGAAAATTAGAAATTTTTTTTAACAACGTATAACAGTTTAATAGAGACATTTACATTAAATAATAATCCCTTTACTGTTAATGTGTTAGTTTCCCTTATTGTTTAATAGCTCAGTTGGTAAGAGAAATAATGGACTGTATGTTTAAAAAAAAGTGCAAAACTCAACGAACCCCACTAACCTTTATCTCGATATGGATGGTCCCGAGGGCCCTCTTCTTTGATTAACACCAAAAAATCTCGGGTTTAGGAGCAGACAAGTAACACCGGAACGTGTTTTTGAAATAAAATAACCGTGGACGAACTGCGTCCACATTGCTCGTGTTCCTGATTGCGCTTGGGCTTTGGCACGTGCTTCTTAGGCTCGTCGTGATTGTGCTTTGGCTGCTCGTCTAGATTTCTGTACTCGCAAACAAGTTGTCCAGACTGCATATACTGTTCGCACAAGTTCGCGGTTCAGTTGGCTCCGATTGATCGTGAAGATAGATCCACGTGTGTATGTTGTGTAGAATTAGTTTGTCGATTTCCGGGGTCATTTTGAATTTTACAATGTAAACCCCCCGGGGTGGAAGCGCATATCGGCACTAACTTTTGTTATTTGTGTAATTTTACAACTACTAACAAAATTTCAAATCTTTCGATGCAATTTTAAAGATTTCGGAGCGGAAAATGTTTAGTGACATCAAATTATAAAATTTGTTAGTGTTTTTTTTTAAAGTTTCCATTTTTTTTAGATTATTTTCATATGGCGTAAAAGGTTTTTAAATAATTTAATAATCTCCATGCAACTTTTTAAATATCTTTTAGTCACTATAAAAAAATATTAATAATTTACAATTTAAATAGAAATATTAATCGAAGGCGATGCTGAAATCTGTTTTGAATGATCTTCTATCTATAGAATACATATTATCAGCGGTACATTCATATAAACCAGCGTCCATTTGAGTTGCCGGGTCTATTTCAAGTTTACTCTTTATTTTGTCTCTTCCTATTTGCCACTCGTGTATCTAAAAAAAGTAAAAAAATTGAATTATGTTTTACCCTTAATGGTAAACATCGAAAGTAGAACACTTTTTAAGACTATTTCCAAGTTTTTAGATTTTTATTCGAACGTTTAAGCCTTTAAATAAATTTCGACGGGGCGAAGTTTCGCGTGACGTCACTTTGCATATACTTGTCGACATTTCATAAGACTGAAGCGCTTGTTGTTTTTTCTATATAGGAAAGGCGTGTTATCGTTAAATTATATCTTTTTTAACTTCTTGCTAGTTTAAAATAAGTGACAAAAATGCTCTAATAAATATTGTGTGGGCCCTGAGTGCCATAAATAGTTCAGAAAAACTGTTAGGATCTTTTAAATGTGCCAATGTGAAAACGGACTACAAAACCTATTTTGCCAAAAATAGTACTAAAGTTTTTTGATAACGAAAAAAATCATATTACGACTCGATCCAAAGATTGAAACCAGAAAGAAAAGAACAGCAATCTTTGATAAATATCTTGTTACTTCCTGAAACATCAGAAATGCTTGTTGAGGATGAGGATGTCGTGCGGGAACAAATGGGATATAAATCGAACAAAAATTCTAAAGAAGTTTGCAGCAAAGGGGTTTAGTGTACAAGTGAAGATTTGCAATTGTCAAAATTGAAAAACAAAAAAAATGTCTTTATAAATGTTTAGAGAAAAGTAAAGTCTTGAAAAAATAAATACATTGTTTTTAGTAATTGATTCATTCGTTATTAAGAATTTACAAATTTCAGGATTGGGCTTAAAACATATAGTTTGTTTCATGCCGAAAAAATCGTTTTTAATCAAATTAAGAAATTTAAAGAGAAAGAACTGTGCCCCCCATCAGGAACGAGTTAAAATTTTAAAAAGAGAAAAAAATCGGAAAAAAACAAAAAAACCAAAGAAATCGAAAAAATCGAAAGAAATAGAATGAAATTAAAAGAAATCGACAAAACTCAGAAGAATGAGAAAAAATGGGAAAAACAACAAAAAACAATTAAAAAACAACAGACAAAATTCAGAAAGATGAGAAAAAAATCGGAAAAAACGAAGTACACGAAAAAATGAGAAAAAATGAGGAACGAGTAGAAAAAATTCATAAAGAAAACAAAAAAAATCATAAAAACGAGAAAAAAACGAGGAAAAAATAGAAGAATCGAAAAATCTGAAAAAATAAGAAAAAAATAAAATTGTAAAACACGGATAAAAGCAAATAAATTGTAAAAACCGCAAAAAACTCTAAAAATCGAAAAAAAATTCACAATATAAAAATGACAAAAACTTGGAAAAAACTGCAAAAAAACCGGAAACAATTGTAACTATAAAAAAAATTAAAAAAAAACTAAAGAAATGAAATAAATCCAAAAAATCGGAGGAATAAGAAAAAATCGGAAAACCAAAGAAAATAAGAAAAAATCGAAAAAAATCAGAACAAAAAATTAGAAATATAAAAAAAAACGAGAAAGAAATTCGAAAGAATTAGAAAAATCCAAAAAAAATCAGAACAATGAGGAAAAAAACGAAAAAAGCGAAAATCTAAAAAATCAGCATCAGGCGAATAGAAAAAAAATGAGAAAAAATCAGAAAACAAAAGAAAGAAATTGGAAAAAAACAGAACTATGAGAAAAAAATGAGGAAAAATTAGAAAAAATCGAAAAAAATCAGAAATTATTTATTGAAAAACTACTAATTATGTTTAGAAAATGAAACTGTTTTTTAGTGTAAATTTTTATTTAATATTTAGAAAATTTTAGAAAGTTTATAATTATCGAAACTTTTTAAAACAATTTTAATTAAGGAATTTTAAGATTTTTTGCTAAGTTTTTAAATTAAAGTCACTATTGGATATATTGGATATTTTTTATAAGTTTGAAATTTTTTTTTTTTGAAGATTTTTAATTTTTTTGAAATGTATGAAGATTTCTTAATGTTTTCTTGGATCTCAGATTTATTTTACTTCTTTTTTTTAATATTGTTAACTAAAAACTAATTCTAATTAGATCAAGAAAAAAATAATTTTTGAAAAGGTCAACGACCTTGTTCGAGAAGCCTAAAAAATATTTTTCCAGTATAAGATGGAATTTAATATCCATCTAGTAGTAGAAATACTAGGGGATGTTAATATTAGTCTATTTCATATTTAACGGAAAAAATCCCATTGCTATGACAAAAATACTTACGTGTAAATACTGGTGGGTGAAAATTTCGCTTCCGTCTTTGTACCAGATGATGTGAGGTCTCGGGTTGCCTCTAGCCACACATAGAAAAGCTATTTTGTGCCCTAGAACGTATTCATAGTCGAAATGGGATGCCAACGTAATTTTTGCACCCTAAAAATTAGAAATTTCTTATTTTCCAGTTTAGCCATTATTTTTTTTTGAAACTATAAAATTAAAAAATATATTGAGTGTTAACTTACATTATTGTTGTTATAATATTGATCAGATTCGGGGTCTCTGTATTTTCCTGTGATAGGAAGTCCTATTTGAAACTAAAAAATATAATTTAAAAAAGCATTAATTTAAAAATAAACCGATTGCATAAAGGAAATAAACTTATTTATTAATTTTTTATTTTTTATTAAACTTATTATTAAAAAACCAGGTATTTTGGACAAATAATCATTTTTGTTAAAAATTAATTTCTATAAATCATATTTTGCTAATAAAAAAAATATATAATTTTTTTTTTAAGAATCAAATCATTAGAAACCAACATAACAGTAAAAAAAGCGCCAATGTCACATATGTTATCTTGCTTGAAATGGTTTTTGGCACGCTCCGTTAATATTACAGATAGGAAGCTACTGTTTCACCAATTGATTATGTAATTAATTCTTTAAAGCGCATATGTGGCATTTTTTTTTAAATTATTTTTAGTAAAAACGATATGACTCAACTTTTTCTCTAGATAAATTTGAAAAAAGTAGCACAGACACGATCTTTTGATAAATATTTTTAGTATTATGAAAAAACCGCGTATTTTTAGTTGCTATATTAGGCGAGATCTCGTCCAAACACGAATAATTATGTTTTGTGGCGCTCTAGCAGAAAAAAAATGAACTAGAAGCTAAGGTTACTTATCATTAACCGGAAAATACTAAAAAAAACTTTCGTCCAATTTATTACAATACAAACACATGTTCCTTGGGTAATTCACTAAACGTCAACCACGCAAGTCACGTGGTGTGCAAGTTACATTAGAAAAAAATCGAATCTTAAATTTCCTCTAAAAAAATGAAAATGTAGAAAACACTAAATTGAAAAAAAAACAAATTTTAAAATGATATAAATAAACTAAATTTTAATTTTCCAATTATTTAAGAAACGAACAAAACTTGTTTAATAAATGTTTTATAAACAATTACCTTAGACTTGGTCCTACTTATCTTCCGGCCTCTCCTTGTTTCTGAAAATCCCACCAACCCGATTAAAACCAATACCAAAATCGACGTTTGTAGTTTCATTTTCCTCGATCTTTTTCAACTCGAGGTACAAGATTGAAGAAGTAAATCTCGAGTCCCCTTTTCGGTCAGCATTAGCACAGATTGGCGACAATTTAATTCAATCAAAAGATATATTTATACATTTTTATTAATGGGGACATTTCGTTACTTACCTCTTTTATTCCTGTAATTTTCTTTTGGAAATTTTTTAGGTGACCTAGTAAAAGAATTAAAGAGCATCATTATCAATTATTAGTAAACTTCCTAATGATTTTTCTTAATTATTTTTAAGGTATATAAAATGTTGAAGGATTTTAAAGAATTTGTTTAACTTTTAACTAATACAATAAAGAAATAATATTCTAACTCATTTCAAAAGTATATTAAAATAAAAGTTTTTTTTAACAAAAGGCGGCAACCAGTTTCGGCATGTAGCCATCTTCAGGTCAAGTATAATAAAAATTGACAATTAATGAAAATCAATCATTGAAACGCTAAATGAGGAAGGTAAAAAGGGTGGGGGGAATGGCACATGAAAACGTAACGTAATTTTGTGTCTCTTTTTACGTTTTCATGTACCCTCTTTTACCTTCCTCATATACATGTATCCGCATTTCAATGATTGATTTTCATTAATTGCACAATTTTTACTATACTTGGCCTGAAGATGGCTATATGCCGAAACTAGTTGCCTCCCTTTGTTAAAGAACTTTTATTATACTTTGTGATACATGATTTAGAGTTTTATTTCTTTATTGAAAATTTGACTACATTTGAGATATGGTTCTGGTTTTTTACTATGAGTTTTGCAGATATTTTTCACGCATTTTTGAAATATTCACAAATCTGCTGATTACCTTTAGAGTAATTAAATTTTTTTAGTGTTGGAAACATATTTTTGATGGTTTTTTAAATATTTTGGGATTTTGAAAAATTTCTACATATATTTTCAATCATTTTCATTTAGTTTTAACGTATGTACAATTTCTTTAAAGATTTTTGGAGTGTTTTGGACAATTCTAAAAGTTTCCAGCATTTTTGACCGAGTTTTAAAGTATTTGGTTTCATAAGTATTTAATATTTGGTTTTTAAAATTTTGCAATTGTGAAATTAAACTTTTCAGATATTTTTGCAGTTTTTTTTTTTAATTTTCTTTTAATATTTTTCTAATATATTTAAAATTATTAGAAACATTTTAGAAAATTTGGACAAATTACTAATTTTTGAATGATTCAACAATTTTTTGAGTGTTTAAGTCTAAAAGATTTTTTTAAATATTCTGGGGATTTTTGAAAGTTTCTAAATATTCCCAGAAGTTTCTGACCCATTTTAATTGCAAATATTTCGTTGAATAATTTCTTTTTAATAAAATTTTATATAGGGTGTTTAAAAAAAATGTGTTTTTTAAATGCAAATAACGTCGATTTTTTTAACACCCTATATATTTTTATTCCATCTGAAAGCTGAACTCTTCATCATTCAGAAAACGTATAATTTGTTTAAGTTTCGTTAAAAATATCGACTATATTAGCATTTAAAAATCACCGTTTTTTTAAACATCCTATATAAGATTTTACTAAATAAACATTTAAATTGAAAAAAACTTTATATAAAAAGAACCTCCCTATTAATTTCCGAGATATTTACAGTTAAAATGGGTCAGAAACTTCAATCATTTTTATTTAGTTTTAACAGTTAAACAATTTCTTTGAAAAATTTTTGAATACATTTTTAAATTATTTTTTTAGAGAGTTTTAAAGATTTTTTTTGAAAATTTTGAAAGCTTTTAAATGGCTCTAAAATGTTTTAAGGTATTTTAAAGTTTGATGGATTTTAAGAGTAATTAAATTTCTTTAAACATTTTGAAATCTTGATAGTTTTTAATGTTTTGAAAGATTTTTGAACGATCCGAAGCATTCAAAAAAGTTTTTTGTCACCGGAGGTTTAATAAAGTTTGAATGTTTTTTAATTATTTTAAAATTTTGAAAATTTTGGAAACTTTTTAATAATTTTCTTATCAAATTTTTCAAATATTCTTGTAGTGTTTTTTTAATTTACTCATTTAAAATTATTTGAAACATTTTAGAAAATTTGGACAAATTAATAAATTTTGAAGGATATTACATGTTTTTGAGTATTTCATTTTTTTTTTGATATTTTTGAGCATTTTTCAAAAATGTTTAAGATGTTTTTAAATATTCTGGGGATTTTTACAAGTTTCTAAATGTTCTAATATTTCAATCATTTTTATTAAGTTCTACAATTTCTTTAAAAAAATTTCAATATTTTATAATATTTTTTAATGTATTTTTAAATTATTTTAAAAGTTTTTTATTGAATTTTAAAGAATTTTTCTTTTAAAAGTTTTTAAATGGCTCTGAAAATGTTTTGAGGTATTTTCGGAAGTTCATTTTTTAATGTATTTGAAGCTTTTGAACGTTTTTAACGGTTCATTTTTTTAAAGTAAGTTTTTGATTGAGTTTAAAAAAACATTTAAATGTCTTTAAACATTTTGAAATCTTGATAGTTTTTAAAGTTTTGAAAGCCTTTTTGCAGAATGTTGAAAAGAAGATTTTTTAACGATCCGAAACATTCTTAAAAAAAGTTTTTTCTACTATCGTGCAAAAAGTCACTATTTTTTGCACTATCTGCTATACCAAAAGTTTAACTTTTTGCACTTTGGTAAATTGCTCTAACTGCGATAATAAAATTGAAATTCAGTCAAAAAAATAAATAGTTTTATGAAAATAAGGTAAGAAAAATTGTTATGTGCAACAAGTGCAAAAAGCATATTTGTTGCACTCAGCTTGATTGCAGCACTCGACTTCGTCTCGAGCTGTAAAGTGCATGTATCTTGCAACAAAATATGTACTTTTTGCTCTAGTTACACACATAACTATTTTGCCACCAGAGCTTTAATAGAGTTTTTAATGTCTTTTTTTATTTTGAGATTTTAAAAATTTTGTGAGCTTTTTAATGCTTTTCAGATATTTGTGTAGTGTTTTAAAAGTGCAATGAATTTTTTAATTATTGAAAACATTTTAATTTAAAATCTTTCCATGACTTTTTTTATTTTTTGTATTTTACACTTAATATTTACCAACATTCCTCCTACTTTCTATTATTTCCATTGGTAATATTTATCATATTTAATTTTTTTAATTAGCTTTTTCTTAATTTTTATTTATTACGTTTTACTGGACCAGCGTCAGATAGATAGTCTTGTTGTAATTTTTTTCGATTTTTTTGCTTGATTATGATAATGCAAGTGCTGTGTTATATATTTTTTTACACCAAGATTTTTATATTTTAAACTCAAAATTTAACTAACTAGAGAGATGTAAACCTCTACTTCAGAGTACTCTTTTTTTTCCTATTTTTTCCCCATTTTTCCTACTTTTCCTATTTTTTCTGTTTTACCCCGTTTTTTATTTTTTCCTATTTCCCCTATTTGTCCCTAGTTTTCCCTCATTTCTCTAATTTTCCTTATTTTTCCCCATTTTCACCTATCTTTACACATTTTTCCGTATTTTCCCCTACTTTTCTAATTTTTTTTTCTTCTCTATTTTCCCTATTTTGCTTTATTTTACCCTGTTTTACTTTATTTTACCCTATTTTACTTTATTTTTTCCTCTTTTGGTCCATTTTTCCCTCTTTTGGTCCATTTTTCCCTATTTTACCTCTTTTTTCCTACTTTGCAATATCAAAAACAAATAGAATAAGTTTTCGAAACTATACATTCCGACCATTACCATACATGTTTCATCCTTATAGGAATCTTCAGTGGCACTTTGTCGGAATGCATAGTTTCAAAAATGTATTCTATATACCCCAACTATACGATAGATGGCGTGACTATCTATCATTTTGGTACTTTGCAATATTTTCTCAAATATCCAATTTTTACTGCTTTTCCCTATTTTTTTACTACTTATTCCTATTTTTCATCTCCCAGTTAAGTACTATCGCAAGTCGCGTAAAGAAACTTAGTACCAAAAATTTTGCCATATCTCCGGTCCTCTTTGAACCTATAGGTCTCAAATTTAAACTCGTCTGAGGTATAATCTTAAGATATCTATATACCAAGTTTGTCAAATCGGTCATGTGGAACGGCCGTGAGATCTCTCACAGACAGACACACTAACACAGACACACACATACTAACAGAATGATCTCCATGACTTACTTCTCTGAAACTATGAAGTAAGTTAATAACTTAATATTGTTCACAATTATATTATACAAACTTTTATTTTAACTGGTAAAAAATAAATACATTAGTTTAAGGTACAAAAACAAAATAAAAACCATACTTTGTTAAAGAAAACGCAAATATATATTTTTATTATACTTTTGAATCATTATGCGATCCTGACAAGAGATTTGAACACAAATATTTATAGATACCTATAAAAATAATAAAATATTTCAATAAGTAATCATGACATAGTCTGTTCTAAACCCTCTGGAATCGATGGAATATTTATTATTAGCCTGACATTCGTAATATCCAGCATCCTTTTGAGTAGTCGGATCGATTTCCAGCTTACTTTTTACAGTATCATTTCCAATAGGCCATTCATGGACCTTAAATAGACAAACTTATATATGAGCACACTTCAGTCAAACTAGTTTTTTGATATTTATACCTGAAAAAATTTGTGATAGATAAGCTCTATTCCATCTTTAAACCAAACTATTTCGGGTCTGGGGTAACCTGAAATGTTTTTATAAATTATTAATGTATTAAAAATATTAAATCTAAAAATACCTGTAGCCATACAGAAAAATGTGATTTTCCTACCTAACATGTACTCCAACTCAAAATGACTGGCTTTGATAATTTTTGCACCCTAAAAAATACTTGGCTAAAAGCTTGCAAATCAGTGTCTTAGATAACAAAATTAAACTTCGTATCTGGGATCATAAAATATCAAATCAAAATATCAAAATAAAATAATATGAATCATTGTAAGAATTAAAAAAGTACTCAGAAGAGGTAATTATCACTTACGTCTTTATTTTCATAGTAATTTTTAGCAGCAGGATTTCTGTGCTGAATTATTACTGGTACACTTGAACTAAAAATTGTTCCTCTTCCTCTGCTTAATTTTCCTATAATAATAAGCAAAAGTTTGTTATTGACTACATTCAAACTATCTATAGATCTACATTATTATGAATTCCTTAAAGAAAATTCAGAATTTTCATCCTGTGTTAATTACAGACATTTACAGAAAATTGCATTTAACTTGTTTCTTTCTAACATACCCAATTATATATATAGACTAATTGTTTATTTACATTGTAATTTTCGAAATTCAATATTTTATATATTTTTTTATTAAGGTTCTTATATATTGTAATGCCCATACCCTATAATTTATTTCTTGTGAAGATAATTTAGAAACTATTATCCAATTTTATATTAACCTACTTAATAAGTGTATTAAAACGAGGTTTTTAAGCTTACCTCTCCCTCCGCCCCTGGCACATTGACACATTTGAACGCAAATGCAAATGCATGCAAGAGCAACCAACTTCCTGCCCATCATTATTATGTAATCAAAATGTAAAGAAAAAAAAAAGTGAACGCGATAAGAATTTTCTGGCGTAGCTCGATTGAAATGTTCCAAAAAACATACTTGCTCTAAAACAAAAGGGGTCAATTGATATTATCCATTACCTAATTGAACGATCTGTTAAAAGGGGACAAGGATGCGATAAGTTGTTTGTTTTTTTACTTGCAATTTTTTCGCAATTTATCTTCTCGTTAATGTATATTGTTGTCAAGTTTGCACCTTTTACGAGAGGATATTAAAATTTATCATGAAATATAAAAAAAGAAATAAGGAAGTTACAGCTGTGGTGATAAAAAACGTTTTTTTTTTTCGCTTTTCAGAGGTCTATGGAACGTTCCATTCGTATCCAGTGCATATATAATTAACTCCACACTACTAAAATCACGTGACCGAACTGTTCTAAACTACACAAAACCCAAATTAGATGCCGATATGGCTATATGCACCAATTTAAGAAACTTAGATGTATTTATGTACGTGTCGAATCGAGTCGATTTTGGACATCTCATCAATCCAGACACTTTTGACATCACTAGAACCGAACCCGAAATGTACCAAATCTTCGATAACGCACAAGATTGGGAGGAGAGATACATCCATGAGGAATATCCAGAGAATTTTAAAAGAGAAGATCAGCAGGTAAGAAAAATATAATTCCCAAGGAGGTTTTACTCGTCCTGTTAAATTTATAGTATAATAGTGGTAATTATTAAAATAGCCAGTACCGAAAAGATCTAAAATCAACTCTTTAAACTATATAACCATAACTTTACTTTCATCCATTATTAAAGTGGTAAAAAATACATCCATCAAGCTTTTTTTGTCGACAAAAATCTGCAGGTGACTTCTATCATTTGTTACTCTCATCTATAGACCAATTTGTTTTGTGTACTACTACAAAAGTCACAGGTGGGTCAATAGATTCCTATTTTAATGTTCAAATTGTGACACTAACATAGCTACTCTTTCATGTTCTACGAGATTAACAGATTCAGCTTTGGCCTAGATATTATTCATTAAACATATCAACGACTTACTCTCTGCTATAGCATTTCGACGACTATACTGCTGATCTCCTGGCCACCAAACTAATGTGCTCAAGATGTAAAGGCAAATTACAACTGAAATTCATGAGATTATCACTAAGTGGTGACTCAAATCTTGGTCCATAATTCAAATTATCCCAACCATTAAAATGTTCTTACAAGTTTTATTTGATGAGAACTAGCCTCAAAGCTATAGTGGCTGCCACCATTTCTCAATACAGCCGCTGCTGCTAATAGATACTTCAGGATCCGGACAAAACGCCAAAAACTAGTATTTGGATAAATCTAAGTCACCTATATTTCATAAAATACTAGTAAAAGCATTTCTACAAAATGCCCTTATTTTCGGCGTTTTACCACGTTCGGCGGTTTGACCAAAGACTATTTTCGGCAATTTGTTCATAAACATAATGGTAATTTAGAGTTGAAATGAACTAAAATCTGTGCAGAAGCTAAAACTTTTTTAACTTTTTCAAAATATGCTTGGCAATCCGCTGACCATTTCCAAACTGATTTTTGTTTATAAAGTTGGTGTAGCAGATGTAGCAGTAAAGATAAATTTACTCCGACAGGTCCGGCGCCGACTTGTTCCGGTGCCGACTTTGTCATGCGCCG
Source organism: Neocrepidodera transversa (assembly GCA_963243735.1). Taxonomy (NCBI): domain Eukaryota; kingdom Metazoa; phylum Arthropoda; class Insecta; order Coleoptera; family Chrysomelidae; genus Neocrepidodera; species Neocrepidodera transversa. The sequence goes on from OY725347.1 coordinate 12,659,929, forward strand.
ACTTGTCCAGCGCCGACTTGTTGTGTAAACTTAGTCCAACTACTAAACCGACCACTTGGTTAAGGTACTTTACAGCACTAGTATTTCATTTTACGCACTAGGGCGTAAAGTTGAACTTTACGTACAAAGTATATGTAAAGTTAGTAATTTACACACGGTGGTAGAAAACAACATTTTTATTTCCTGTTTTACTTTGTTTTTTTTCTATACACATCGGCGCTAGGTGTCATTTTTTACTGCAAACCTGATAGTAACATTCTCGAAAAGTACATCTAATTCATGTTTTTTTCTTCCACAAACCGAACATTTGAATTTACCTGATGACGATTTCGTTGAGTGACCAGTCCTCCTTGCTTATGTGCTCTTCCCTCTTGATAACGTGGCATTGCGTGGAATGTTTATGTTTTGAAAAACTTGCTTTTGCAAAATGGGATTTCTGGTTCACTTTTTACTACTTCCGCCGAAAAAACTATTCTTCATAAAGACGATCTTTTACCGAACCTTTATGTATCCTTTATTGTACCCAGTAATAAATTGATTTACTAAAGCTTTATCAAATTCATAAACTGACACTAAACTACATAATCTTGTCGCCCATTCCTTAGCATATTCATTCGGTAATTTTCGAGCTACGAAAAACTTTCTCGAATGGCAAACCTGATAAAACTGATTTAAAATGTTCATCCATCAACGCTAATAATTCACCATATTTTTTATTTTCCGGCTACTCCGCAATGCACATATTAATAAATATCAGTTTATATGCTCTTCTTCGTTCAAAGAGCTTAAAAAATAGCACTTTTCCGATTTTCGTCCTTAATATCATTTGCTAATCTTTTTTTACATCTGAACTTTCCGGACAAATTATTGAACGTAAGACGGTTCAGGCGCCGACATTTTACACTAGTAAAATCATCACGTTTTTTACTACTTACCCCACTAATTTCGTTAATTAATTATCAGATTTTTTTTATAATCCTCATCGCCACTTTGCAATATATTTAGCCGTACGGGATTATTTCAAACACAATTATTATGTTAATTTCGCTAATTGAAAATACTGGTTACAACTTTATATTTCATACTGATACAACAATCCTATGGGTACCAGCCGATGACAAAATAAAAAGTATAAAAAGACTATTGAACAAATATGATTAAGAATCAATATAAGTCGGCAGTCGACTAATTATCGAAGGACCAAATCAGTTAGATAACTGATTAATTATTATTTTAAATGACTTCTAACTATTTTTGAATCCGTTTTATGAACTTGAATTAAACAAGCAAAATTAACTTGAACTGTAAGGACTATTTCTTCACCCGTTTATTATTAAAGCAAAACTCTTACTTTTACATTTTTTACGATTTATTATTTTTATAGAGCAACTGGTCTCACTCACGATCACTGTAAAAATAATATTCACAATTTTAATACATTTAAAACCTCAGAAAATCTAATTTCAGTTTGTGGTTACCCACATTATATATTGAAGAGCTCTAGTTGGCAAACAACCATTCTGTTCAACCAACAATCTAGAAGCTAATGATTCACAATTATCAGAATTGGCGCGCTCAAAGCTTATTACAAGTGGGGTTTTGTAACAGTTTTTTATGTTCTCGCTTTAAAACCGACTCGGAAGGTATTAGATATATTATCTGCACTTGAAACTCTTAATAATAATATTAGAGAGAGATAGAGAGCACCTTCAATAGTAGTATTGAGTAAATTATTTTTTACGAGCTGTACTTTTTGCACACGTCTCTGAAGCAAATTCTGAACGACAAAAACTGAGATGAATTTAAATTTAAATCTATTTTTAAATTATGTCATGGTAAAAAATTCCGTACTGGCCAAAACTTTAAACCGAATAATGAATATTTTTAATTTTATAAGAAATATATTTTGTTTGGTAAATTCTGGATAATATTTCAGTGAAATATATCAAAGTATTTTCAGAGTTTTGACCATTTTCGGTGATTTATCCAAAGACTAGTTTCGGCGTTTTCTCCATTTGACAATTTGTCATAGGCCTGATACTTCCTTACATTTATTAAAATTCTATAGTCTACATTTGAATATTGCTCACATATTGTGGGAACCGCTGCTCCAGCAATGCTTTCAATTCTTAATGCTCATATATATTTATAATCTATAGATATTTTAACAATCTTAGTTTTTTCCGACATGATCCAGATCAGTCTGGTAAGTCATATTTTTACTCAATTCAACATTAAACATCTACAACTGATCTTTTACAAGCTTTCTAGCAACCTAAAGTGTCAAGATTTTCCAGAAATTTATTCAGATAACCCAAATATTCAAAAATCGTGTTAATAAAGTATATTTTCTGTCACCAAAGTGTTTAAGGTGGAATACATAAACATTAATTGCGTCTTATCATATGGAGCCCCAGATATCAAACGCATATTGATAATATTGAGGCTTTACAAAGAAGTTTCCTAAAATTATTAAGTTTTAAAATTGATAGGGTATATCCAGCCATCGGTTCATCTCATTATTATCTATTAGCGAGGCACTTATTCAATATCCTTGTTGCTAGAAGGGAATGCAGCTCACTTGTTCTTTTACGTCAAGTTTTGGCTAATACTGTGAACCATCAATATCTTCTGGAAAAATTAAACTTCTTGGTTCCTAGGCTTTCGTCACGAGGAAATCAAACTTTTTTTATATAAAAATACCCCGTACAAATACTTTTAGAAATTCACCAGTATCTAATATGTGCGAAAACTACAATAATAGTCATCTTTTTGCATCTCCTGGACAAATTAAGTCTATTTATTTAAGAACTTATACCTAAATTAACCAGTTGTGACAATTCTGTATAATTTTTGTTTTTGTGTTTACATACTTTTTTTCTGATTTGTTTGATAATTTTATTTTTGTGTTTATGTTCTATATACTTTATGTCTCTATTTTGTTAATGGGAAACTGTAAATTAGAGTAAATAAATAAATAAATTAATAAAATTGTATAATTTGTTATTTTTAATTCTTTCTAGCCTTGCCCAGATGTTTATTGGTTCCCGATTGTTTCTAAACGTTTCTGCAACTCCCTCATTAACATGATGGAGAGTTTTGGAAAATGGTCTTCTGGTACTAATAACGACGAGCGCTTGACAGGTGGTTACGAGGCAGTGCCGACCAGAGATATCCACATGAATCAAGTCGGTTGGGAACCGCATTGGTTGCACTTTTTGCAAAAATACGTGCGACCTATACAAGAAAAAGTTTTTCTAGGTTACTATCACGATCCTCCAAAATCTTTGATGAATTTCGTTGTGAGATACAGACCCGACGAGCAGCCTTCGTTAAGACCACATCATGACAGTTCTACATATACTATCAACATAGCCCTAAATCAGCGAGGAGTGGACTACGAAGGTGGTGGATGCAAATTTTTACGTTATAACTGTAGCGTGGTTGATACTAAACAAGGATGGCTTTTAATCCATCCTGGTAGATTGACACATTTCCACGAAGGGCTGGTGGTTACTAAGGGCACCAGATACATCATGATTTCATTTGTGGATCCATAAATGACTCACTTGGTATTAAATATCCCAGTAAAAACTACTTTATCTTAAATTTCATGAACAAATAAAAATGAGACTTGTTAACATTGTAGATATTAGGATGTTGTGTTCAGTTTTATATTTATAAGTAACCTGTAGATCTGAATTTTAATTTACCCACTAAATACTATCTTTTTTATCTTATTCTTTTAATAAAGAAATAAAAATAATCACATTTGGTTGTACAATTTGTTGAAATTATCCTTTTAAAACACCTAAAATAGTATGAGATAAAGTGGACGCTGGCTCTCTAGACCCTTGTCATCATGACATCTATAAATCACATACTTTATGATAAATTTGAGCATGGAAGTTTCTTAGAGAAATGGCCATCAGTTTGTAAGTTTGTTGGGAGGTTACAATATTAGTCATAAAAGTGTTAAAGTTTATTTCTAACTTTTGAGTTAAAATTTTGTTTAACCATGTCTTTTATTGGAAGCTTTTACACTTTCACCTAATTTTCAAAATAGATAAATATCACAGGAAATGTTTACGTAAATAAAAAAATCTGAAATAAGTCATAATTTATTATAGGTTATATATACAATGAAGATATTTACATCTATTTAATTTACCTTTACATTCTATACAATGAAAGTAAAAATATACAATATATTAATAAAAATAAATACGGGGGGAATAGAAAAATGAATAAAACCTTTGGTTCTCCACTGAGGCCTTAATTAATCTCTTACAAATCGAAGGAATGTATCTTCGTTAAATTTCAAAAAAATAATCACTATTTTGTTTTTAAATTCTACAAGTTTAATATATACATCGAGAAATACGTCTAACAGCAAAAATAGGCCAGTATATTCTAGATATCACATTTAAAATACAGTTAAACATCGTGGGGGGTAGTGAATACTGAGCTATTTGGGAAAAAATATTGAGAAAATCTACTTTTTCAATTACGTAGTGCTCTTGTGGAAGAAAAAATTTGTAATAATTGGCAATTTCAGAAAAAAAATATATATAAAAACAACGTTTCGTTATATAAATGATCATTGGTCATTAACGATTTCAGTCTTTTGGTTTTTTTGTATATTCCTCACATTATATAATAAAAATAAGTTTCAGCAAAATACAATAATCATATTTACGACCTATAAAAAGATCGTTAAAATTAGGCCAAAAACAAAGAATGTTTTAGTTGTAAAAAATTCAATATAGTTACTAAAATAAAAAAAACATTAGTTGGAAACTAAACCACTATTTTAATACAAATCCAATCATATTTTTTACGTTTCAAAAAAAGTATTAAAATTTTTATTATTTATTTTAATGTAGCACCTTTTTTTGAATACAAAATTGTAATTCTCAGACTGGTGTCTCAAAAATAAAATTGTATTAAAATAGAAGTTTATTCCCATATTTATTTATAATAATTTGTTCACCCAAATACCAGATTTTTTAATTTGAAAGATCCTTAGTCAAAATATCTTTGGTTTTCTACCATTTTTAAATTTAGATTTTTTTATAAACTATATTCTATATATTTCTGATTTTCTGAATTTGCCAACTAGCAAAATTTTTAACACATACTGCGCCAAAATTCATACAAAAAATATATTTAAGTATGATTGTATCAACAAAAAACATCAACCAGTTCTTTCAGATCTTTTTGTCCAGCAAATATTTCTAAAGTGACAAAAACATAAAATACAGTGTTTTTTAACATATATAAGATTTTTTTTTCACGAAATATTTGAAGCTGTTAAGTTAGCTGTAAGTTCACCAGATCGTATACCATTGGATTTGTTCCTAAGGCGCTGTATAAAAAAGGTAATGTAAGAATTTTTTTTTAAATTGACTAATTTTCTTGTGAATTCATTTTTTAACCAATACGTTTTTTAAATTTTCTCTATTAATTTTTCAACAATTTGATATTTAAAAACGATTTCCCTGATCTTTATTAATTACTCATAATGACTAATGATTAAAAAAAAAATATAATTGTGTTGTATATTAAAGATTTTTAAAATTTGCAAATTATGTATTGATGTGTCAAGAAATTAAGTTTTCGAACCTGAAAACGTGCTTCTTAGCATTTAAAAATTCTCAAGTGCCAAGACAAACGTGTTCGACCTGAAAAACTTTTTAGAACTATATTTATTGGTTTGAAATCTTTTTGGTGCCTTCAAGTTTATTTGTAATTTTAACAATTTTTTAAATAATTTTAGTATATTCACCAATGGAACATGTTCGTAAAGAAATCAACCCAAAATATCAACAATTAGAAGTACCTTTAATAATAATTTTAATGAAAATAATATAATTTTGTATATAAATCATTCACATTTCCTTTTTTTTAGCATGTTGTTCCCTAACAGAAATATTCACCGAGACAAAACCATTTTCCACTTACTCACAAGACACGACTAAGGACCATCAACTCTTCCAGTCTTCCCTCTCCGTAAGAACCCTGCGGTACATCAATTTAAAAAATGCTGGTGAGACGAAACCCTTCACCAAAAACAAAACATTAGATCGAACTAGACTTATATGTCAGAATCAGGTACATATATAAATACAAGATTAACGTGATTACTCTTGTCCGAACGTGTCTGTCTCTTCGATGGCGTAAGTCAGTTTTTCCACCAGCTGTTCGTAGCTCTTATAAGGCGGGAGATCTAAGCGGTTGAAACAGGTGTGGGAGCGCGGTAACCAGGATTCCTTGCCGACTTTTTCGACACAGAACCTCTGTGGGCCGTTGGAACCCATCAGCTCGGCGAAACCTCCTACAGGTACCCTACATGTGCCTGTTACGAATTGGAGTAAACGGGCACGTTTTTCGTTGTCGGATTGTTTTACAAACTAATAAAATAAATTAAAGAAATTAAATGTCGCAATTTTATAAAATTATGCTTGACTCACCTGCCAGAACCAAGCTACAGGTTTACTATTTCTTGTATAATGCCTGTAAATTGTGTGTCTCTGCCAATCTTCGACATCAATTTCTTGCATTCCACATAACAATAATTCTAACTCTCTTTCATCAAAATATTTAAGCCACTCAATCGGTACGACCTCATTAAAACCATCAAGGAATGCTTGAGTTTGCTGTTCAATACCTCTAGTCATCCTCCAATCCGTCATTAAAGTTAAATATTCTTCTTTATTTTCTTCTGTAACTCTAAAATAACAAAACAGATTAAATATAATTTAATGGAGGTTAAAATTACATACCTTTCTTTATCACCATTCTTTTTTAACTCGTGATGAACTATTTGACCTAATACTTCGAAATCTACACTATAATATAATTCCAAGCTGCATTCATCGATGTCGTTTTCTTTTATCCAAACTAATGAGTTGTAGAATTCTGGATCGATGCTTTCAATGTCTTTCATTATGAGTTTTTTGCCCAGCATTCGCTTATAAAATGGCATCGTGAAGCCCGAATAGATGAACCTACCGTGATACAACGCCATTGCTATAAATCTTCCTAAAATTTTAAACAAATTTATAAAGTAGTAGATAAAAAGTTTACCATCATTATTTAACATATGGTGGAAAAATCAAAAAAATGGAAATAAAAATAAAGTAACACTCGAATACATCTTTTTATAAAACACATACCAACATTTTTATTTTTTTGGAAACTCGGAAGCTTATATAAAATTAAAAACTGTGAATGGCTAAAATGCATAACGGCAAAGTAAAAAACCCCCAAAAGTTTATAGGAAAAAAGATAAAAAAACGAAACAAGCGAAATTAAATTTTATCAAATGCGTTTCTTTTCGCTGTGATTGAAATAATCAATATATGTCATAAAATTTATAGTTCATAAAGGTATTTTTAGGATAAGAATTAAAAATCTATGTTAAACTTTGTATTAAATAAATACATGTAGTAAATAATATGTTTTATTGCCTGATAATCCGTATTAAGTACTTAAATACCAGGGAACCGATTTACACCAAGATCAGATAAATGAAAAATTACAGGAACCGATTTACATATTATTTTTAACCCTCTTTAATTTGGTAACCATTTTACATGTACAAAATTCCATCAATAGCCATAAATAAACAAAAGAAGCTATAAAAGTAATCCACATTTCATTCAATTACTATTCAGGAAAAAATGAAACATTTTTTTAAAGAATTTAGATCTATGTGTAATAATGCAATTTCTGATATTTTAAAAATATATACTTCAGAAATAAATAGAGGACAACAATTGTTAGTACGAAATTAATGGTGGCTGCAAACCAAACATTGTTATTTTAGAAAATTAATCAAAATTTTTGGCCAAAATCGAAATGTTTTTCCCAAAAACCCAGTAATTTGGAAAAAATTACTTAAAAAATAAAATTAGAGAAAATTTATTAAATTGTAGAAAGAAATTCCCCCGAAAAATTAAAATCGAGTAAAAAAAGTACAGAAATCAAACTTAAGCTAATTTTTATCATTATTTTTTTGATATCAATCTAATATTGGTCCATTATTACTCACCTATAAATTTAAAGTAAGTCAAATGTTCTGGATTCACATATGAAGCAGGATTGATCTGCAAGCTGTAATTATTCTTATTTGCATACTCAAATAGACAGTACATGGGATTAAGAGCCTCATGAGAAACCAAGAAAAACCATTCCCTGCTCACCCCGCCGTAATCCAACCCTTCCTCGCCTTTAAATATTATATACAATCTTCTTCGCAGTTCATAAGCTGGTAACCGCATAATTGTGTGGAAAGAGTCTTCAAACAGTGTCTGGCGAGTAACTTGAATCTTTATATGACTGGGCAGTGCGTTACTTTGACACAAAAATCTATAAATAATAGGAACAAGTAGAGACAAGACAAAAAATATTGGAAAATTCTCAGAAGAAAAAATAATCTTACCTAAATTGGCTAATTTTCCACTTAAACGATCTTTCATAAGCTCTAGGTACACCATAAACTCCCTTGGGTCCTTTAGGAGCACCAGGTCTCGGATCATCAAATGTGGTAGTCTTTGTATTATGGTCAACAAAATACCTTTTATTATCTTCTGTAAATCTAATTTCCCATCCAGGAGGTAATGGGAGTTCCTCAACATCGCTTATTTCTTGTCCTTGAGTTCTGGGATCCTCCCACTGAGTCGTGCGGTTTTTGTGGTTCACAAAATAAACACGACCTAGAAAATGTAACAGAAAAATTATCTTGCCATTTGATAAATAGAATTCAAAACTTACCTTCTGGTTGGACACGTCTCTCCCAACCCGATGGAAGAGGACCTAACCCATCATCCTCTTCAGCCACTACTGAAGGACCTGGAACTGGAGCAGGCTGGTGTTGAGGGTACAAGAAACGTTGGTTACCTGTACAAAATTTTGAAATGAATACATTTTAAGAAATTCAATGTTACTTTTAAAATGTAGATATTGTAACCAAAAATTAAGCGTCTTTTTAAGTATGAACTATCAAATTAGCCTGTTTCCTCGGAAGATTAAAAAAAATCCACCAGAGGCAGCACTAGTGGGAGGTACACATGTTTTCATACCTCTATTGACAGTAACGTTAAACATACTTTAAAAAAATGGATGATGTACCTGGAGCAAAATTGAAATTTGCCAAAGTTCAAGACCATCTTGTCCGGGACTTGAAACGATGGCCTGCATGCCGTGGTTTACCTATTGCAGGTAATAAAAATGTTAGAAAGGATAGTTTCGTTGACAATCTATTTTATGTTTTGTCAAAGATTTAATTATTTTAGTTAAATGTTTCCTTTTTTTATAATTCAGAATTGAAGAATGTATATAATGGTAATGATAAAAAACTTCAATTATATCAAATTTCAATTTTCCTCCAGGCACATCATCTTCCATTAATTCCATTTTTTTAAGTACGTTTAACGTTACTATCAATAGGGAAATCAAAACATGTTCAACATTACTGTGTCATTTGTATAAATTCCCACTTTAATACACTTTATTATTCACTGTAAAAGCTAATAACAATGCCTCTGTGACTGTTACGTGATTGTAATTGCACTCATCAGGGCTCATCTCTATTTTCGGGCCTATTAATTTGGTCGTTGGTGGTCAGAGAAGGGGTTGACTTGTTTAATTAGTGAGAGTGAGACTTATCTCGTCGGGAACAAAACTGTATCGATGGCTTTATTTTTCATAATATTGCAATATTGTTAGGCTCAGAGGCGTCCGCATAATTCTATTTAATTATTATTAATATTTAATACTGGTTAATATGGATTTAACCACCTAGTTAGTTTGGTAACTCCCAAAAAAATGTATTGACCTGAATAAAATATTATTCCAGGTATGCCACTAAAAAGTTTTAGTAACATAATTGCTATATTTGGTTACTAAGGTTTCGAAGTGTCATATATTTGATCTGTTTTATTAAAACGCTAGCCCTGGTTGTGATTTGCCAAAAATGCAAGAAATACAAGAAATCAATCATCTTACTGCCATGTGCACAGACTATCCATAAAACACATACATAAGTTGTACTTTAATTTAAGTTATCCTTAAAACTGAATTTAACTGCACCATTTTATAAAATGTTAGGCTTAACAAAGGTTGAGATTATTGTTTGAATGCCACTGTCTTGATATCTTTTTGGACAGAAATTTAGCTTTCTATCCGTCATGACTGTCATTAGTGTCATTTTTGATTATATTTGATTCATTGTTACTCCGTGTTTACTGTGAAATTATAATATAAAATCAATATGGAGAAAAAAAAAGAAAAATAGTAATATCAAACTATACTAACTACCGAGGAAAAATCTTTCGTTACAAATACCATACCTGTTGTGTGGCCGTTCTAAATATGCTTCAATTTGAGGCAACAGGTCCAGCACAATATTTAAAAAAATTCCGTTTCATCATATTGGTGAAATAAATCAAGTCTTTCATAAATTTTGTTTAATATTTCAAATATTTCTTAATCAACCTCTATCACATCTAAATTCATTTTGTACTTTGAATACACAGCTTTTTTGACAAAATTAAATGTATTAAAAACACACGTCGAGAAGTACACAAGAAACAAATAATGTAATTTTAAGGTTAGATTTCGTACCTTAAATTCATAAGCCGAAGAAATTCTGCGGTTTAGTTTAAGTACAACTTTATATACTTTAAGTCACACTTTTAGGTTGGTGCAAAAGAACAACTGTCACTTAAGACATTTAAGGTACAACTGGGAGTTAAGGGAAATCTGTGCACATGGCAGTTAAAGAAATAGAAGAGACTGCTAATAGAGCTACCTAGGATTTATTGCCACGAAAATCAAGAATTCAATATGAGATTGCTCATAAATTTATAAAATTGACATTTTAGTTTTAACACTTGTGCCTTAAAGCAGGTACTTTTAGGCACCAAGTACCTTAAAGTAATATTTTTAATGTTAGTAAAGTGTTAAAAGTTCTATTTTTAACACGTTTGTAGAAAATATTTATTTTTATATTACATAAGTGGTTGAGTTCCCAATCAATCATTTTTCATTACAGTACTCCACAAAAAGGAACATGCAGATCATATTTAGTTCTTATTTAATAAATTACGATTTTTATTAGGAATATTATAAATAATTTTGATGTTTATTATTGTCCTACTTTTTTATGTACCTTATATATCTTTTTGGCCTTTTTCTATATCAATTTAGACTTAAAAAAAATCACTTTTTATTATTCTATATGCAGGGGTATTAATTACATATGATATTCTGTGGAGTTCACTTCAAACGTTTTTCTCCTATCATTTTTCTGTATGTATTTATTATTTATCATTTTAATTTCTAAGACACAATTATACAGAACTCTAAAGATTAAAAAGGCTTACAAGATTAAAAAATTATCTGATTTTTATCTAAGAGATAACTAAATTTAGAATATCATATAATTTAGAAAAATTTCAATTTTTTCAATACATTGTGTTCACACAATTCTATAGAAAAAATAAATTTTTTCATTATAAAAAAAATAGGTTAACAAAATCAATTTGCGTTAAGAGGAAGTGATACATGACAAACAGAAAGACCTGCGGGGCGTCGGGTGAAGGGGAGGTATATTATTCGCTACTGATAGGCGTGTCCTAAATACTACGAATACATTATTACTTGGTCGTCAATCCGTTCCTAGACCGAAGTTTATTACTTTTGTCCAGGTGTTGATCTATGTCGAACACTTACGAGGGGGAGTCTAAATTCTTTATGACGGTACCGTTGGTGGAATTATAAAATAATAAAAAATAACAGCAAGTTGTAGGATAGGAAGCGAACCGTTGGCGAGTTTCGTATATAATATGCGACTGTAATAATGGCCATACGCTATTCTATTTTTTCTACTCCCATTATATATTAATTATCTTAAATGAAAAGGAACTTTTTTTACAGCATATTAATTAATTAATCTTTTTGTTATTAACTTTTAAAAAATTTAAAATATTTTGACAGTCGTCAAAATAACTGTCAACTTACCTAAAAATAATTATATTCTATTGGTTAAAAAAGTATCTTTATTGATACAAATAAATTATTTGATTATTATTATTATTTTTTTTTAGAATTATTATCATTTTTTAAATTATTTTTATTATTTTATTATTTACCCTACAAAATTATAATTATAACTTACAGGAATAAACGTAATAGTGACGTACCGACGCGCGGCTACTACATGTAGTCTGATTATAAGGAACAGGCGTTTTTATGGCTGTAAAAAGGACACATTTTATATAGGAGTTAATTTATCATAGTGAAAATCACTATCATAATAAAATTTATGAAACAGAATTTAATCTTTTAATTAGCGAATCATTAAATAGGAGTATAAAATAGTTATTTATGCAACAAGTGCGTAATAGTGATACTTTTTTCACGAATATGAATTTTGTTTGACAATCACATGAGCGAAAAAGGCACTTTACACACTAGTTACATACAATATTTTTTCTTCTACCGTAATATTTATGTACAAAAATTGCTCATGAGAAAAAGCTATTTTGCAATTTTTTTAAGTTAATTGGTTTTAACTTTAACAACATTTTTGGCATATAGAATCTTGGCAAGATAAAAAACATAAGGATATTGCAATAAAATGTCGTGCACATGCGCAGAGACTATTTTTCAACTTTTCTTTTACTGTAGGTATGAGGAGATTTTTAAATTAAATTCATTTGTGACTTTTTATCTTTCATTATCTCTTTTATTCAAAAGTAGGAAAAAAATGTGAAAAAAATAAGAAAAATAAAATAAGAGGAGAAAGGTAAAAATAGAAAAAAATGAGAAAAAAATACGAAAAAATTGGACAAAATTGAAAAAAATACGAAAAAAGGAGAAAATAGGAAAAAATCAAAATAATATGTAAAAACAGATAAACATGGAGAGAAATAGGGAAAAATTGGGAAAATGTTAAAATATCGAAAAATAGGGCAAAATAGAGAAAAATAGGAAAGAGTAGAGCGAAATAGAGACAAATAGGGAAAAATTAGGAAAAACAGGAAAAAATAGGGCAAAATAGGGAAAAACAAGAAAAAATAATGAAAAACAAATAAAATAAGAAGTAAAAATGGGAAAAGAATGGGAAAAAATACGAAAAAATGGGAAAAAATTGGGAAAATAGGAAAAAAAAAGGGAAAAAGGGAAAAAAACAGGAAAAAATTGGAAAAAAATAGGAAAAAATCGGAAAAATATGAAAAAACAGATAAACATGGAGAGAAATAGGGAAAAATTTGGAAAAGGTTAAAATATGGAAAAATAGGGAAAAATTAGGAAAAAAAAGTAAAAAATAGCGCAAATAAAATAAGAAGTAATAGGAAAAATTCGGAAAAATATGGAAAAATGTGGGAATAAATAGGAACAAATGGTAACAAATCTGTCGAAATAGTGAAAAATATGGAAACGATAGAGTAAAACAGGGTAAAATAGGAAAAATAGGGGAAAATGGGAACAAATTGGAAAAAAAATTCAAGATGAGATCTTTGAAAAAAAATAATGCAAAATAAAAAAATAGAAAAAAACAAGAAAAATAGGAAAATTTTGAAAAAATCAAGTAAAGCATGCTCGTACAGGTATTCAGCTAGTATTTAGTATAAAACTGTTTTATTTTTCGACACACGGAAAGTGGAAGAGGCCACGTGACTTGCTTTGTTGCCATTTAGAGAATTACCCAACGAAAATATTTATCAGAAGAGCGCATCTGTTCTACTTTTTCAAATTTATCTAGAGAAAAAGTTGATAGTCGTATCACTGTTACTAAAAATAATTCTAAAAATATTCCACAAATGCGCTCTCAACAACTAAATACAGAATCAATTAGTGAAAACCGCAGCTTCCTAGCTTTAATATTATCGGAGCGCCCGTCCAAAAACTATTTCAGGCAAGATAACATTTTTGTATTGGCACCTCTTAATAGGGGCATTGGCAAGTAAACGAATTTCATCTCTATTCATAAATGATTAATTCCTTTGAATTCTGATAGCGGCGCCACTCTCCAGATATAAAATGTTGTAATATGTAAGGGTTTCGTAGTCCCTAACTTTTAAAGTTTATTTTTTATTATTAACGGATAAAAAAAATTGTACGTATTGGTAAAGGTCTGATCTATGTTCCTTACCCTTCAATTTTTCGAAATTTGATTTGGATCTTTTCTAAAAAAAATGTGAAAATAGTAAAAAACGTAGAATTTTGCGATTTTTTTTTTGAAAAATCTAAATCAAATTTCGTAAAGGTGAGTGGTAAGGAACATAGATCAGATCTTTACTAATACGTACAAATTTTTTAATCCACTAATAATAAAAATTAAACTTTAAAAGTTAGGGACTACGAAACCTTTGCACCCACTGCTTTATAGTATAGTACAACTCTCTCTTAAAATTTCACTTTTCGATATATTCAAATTCTATTCGTGGAACGAACCCATAATAAAAAGAATTGAGCTTAAATCACATTTATTGCTAAATCACTTTTATCAACGAATAAAAAATTAGCGTTTCACAAGTTGGCGCCAAACGTGGGGCTCGAACCCACGAATTTCGTTTTTTTTTAGGTTTAAGAAAATATTAAAAAGATTAGGTTTAAGAAAATATTAAAAAGATTTAAAGATTTAAAGAAGAGAAAATAAAAATAACCTGGCGCATATGAGACGAAAAATGCATTTTTTAACAAAATTAATAATAACACAGATAAAGATAATAAAATATCGAATATCACAATCCGCATATATACTTAGAATGCTTTTTTTAATAAAACTAATACGATTACACACATAAAAATAATAAAATATCGAATATCACAATTCGCATATATACGAAGGTGCGGAACCCTAAAAATGAGGGAATGGTAATGAAAAAATCATATTTATTAATATATTGGCATTTGTTGGTAAAATATACGAAACAATAAACATTATCAACAAATTTCAAACTTATAGGTCAATGGAAAGTAAAAAAATTCTTCAGAACAAAATTTTGTAAAAAATGCTGACTTTGGCAGCTTCTCATGCCTACATTTTGCAATATTTTTTAAAACAAAAAATATGCTTTTTATCTACTCAATGAGCTCTATTTAACGATACCTCACTCGATGGGGTAGGCCAAAAGCTTCCTAGCTTTAATATTAACGGAGCGCCCATCCAAAAACTATTTCAGGCAAGATAATATTTTGTATTGGCAAGTTTTATTAAATTGCAGTGTCGCCGCTGTGCTGAATATACCTACGTTCTTTTCATAATTATATTCTTCATTGTGATCACATTGCAATATTTTTTTTTTTCATTTATTTATGACAAGTAAAAGTAGAATTGTGTGTGCAGCAAAAAATTGACCAAAACAAATATAAAAATTGTTTTCATCGGTTTCCAGCTAAATTCAAACGTAAATGTTTGGTCATGTATTACTTTTATTTTTATTATTTTGAGGTTTCCTGATTTTTTTTCTTTCCTATGTACGATATGAAATAATAATAATTTAATTTTTCACGAAAATTATAATTCTTTACCCTCGTAAACATTGTAAAAAGTAAATGAATTTCATCTCTATTCATAAATGATTAATTCCTTTGAATTCTGATAGCGGCGCCACTCTCCAGATATAAAATGTTGTAATGTAAGGGTTTCGTAGTCCCTAACATTTAAAGTTTATTTTTTATAATTAACGAATGAAAAAATTTGTACGTGTTGGTAAAGATCTGATCTATGTTCCTTACCCCTCGCCATTTCGAAATTTGATTTGGATCTTTTCTAAAAAAAATGTGAAAATAGTCAAAAAACATGGAATTTTGCGATTTTTTTTTGAAAAAACCATATCAAATTTCGAAATGGCGAGGGGTAAGGAACATAGATCAGATCTTTACTAACACGTACAAATTTTTTAATCCACTAATAATAAAAACTAAACTTTAAAAGTTAGGGACTACGAAACCTTTGCATCCACTGCTTTATCGTATAGTACAACTTCCTCTTAAGTGAAAATATTCTTCAATAAATTAGTTTAAAAATGAATTAATGAAAAAAATTGTAGCAATTTTTCTGACATATCTGAAGTTTCAAATTGCAGTTTCTGCAACAAATACCAAAAACAAATAAAAAATATAATGTTATATTTTAATACAATATCTCATTTAGTGATATGAAAAAAAGGGACTATTGAGAATATTGAAGAAGTTGAAAAATTAGTTGTTTTAGAAATGAATTGGAAATTGTACAACTATATGTCTGATATTATAAAAAAATGATGAATTATCAATGGAAAAAACTAAAAATAAAAAAGTGAAAATCATATAAAAAACACACTTCATTTTTAAAAGTTGGGAAAACAAGATGGCACCCAAAAATAAACCAACCAGTCCATATATAAACAAGCGGCGGGTGTCAACCGGGCACAGAACGACCCTATTTACCTGAAAAGGTCACTTAATCCTATCCGTCAACCGAGCACTAAGATTATTAGAGTAGATCAAGTATATTTTACACTGCACATATTTTTATTGGAAAATTACTAGAATTTCAAACAGATATATATGTTAAAATACAAAATCTACACATACCGCATCATATCAAAGACAAAGAAGTCAAAAATAAATAAAAAAAAATTGCAAAATCTAGTGGTTATGTTTGAAAAAAAAAACCAGAATAAATTTTATAAAATGTGTCTGTTAAGCTAAAAATCAATTATTTTAATAGGTATTAATATGTAACATATTATTTTTTCTAAAAATTGGAAAATTATTTTTACAAGTAGGTAGTCAGTCCATCCGTGTGTGGTGCCCGGTTGATGATGCTCCTTTTAAGGATTAAAAATTCTGGTGCCCGGTTCATCTGTCGTATTATTTGCTACTACCTGCTTGGTGCCCAGTTGATATCCGCCCCTTTAAAGTAGGCAGAAAAACCGACAGACCGATGGACAGCGTGTGTTTTATCTGACGAAAATATTTGCGTGATTCTTTGTGCGGCGCATAGTCTACATTTATAACCATGTCTGAGTAAATTTTTAAGCAGTAAAGTATAAAAACCTCGGCAAAAATAAACAACTCAGAAAACAGTGATGTAACCTTCACTCATTTTCACCTATGGCTTGAGCGGGGAGACGTAAAAATTTTCGTGAATAAATATCTCTGTGTTAAATAAATAAGTTTAAATTTGCGGCGAAAATATTTTCGACCAACCCGTTCGCCGCAAATATTTGTAGATGTGGATCTGGATTTAAGCGTCCACACTAGAAACAGCATGCGGAGCAAATTTCTTTGATGTTCGTCGAAAAATGGGCAAGCGTTGAATGTGACAAAATTATTTGCGTCCTTTCCGTGCGCCGCACAATACCTAGAATGGTCGTAAATATTTGTAGATATAGACCCAGCTTGAAAATTTTAATGAACGCGAGCAAATTTGCGTCAAATACAACGCACAACATAAATATTTATTGATATGGACTTAACTTTACATTCAAATAATAATATTAAATTATTATGAATCAATCTGTGTTGGTCTTCAAAAAACTAACTGGACAGTTACCTAATCTACTATGATGATTATAAATTTAATATATTTATAGATATATAACTACTGTTTCAAAATTTGGTCACAGTATGTATCAACGGTATGCTAAATCTGTACTAATATACCAGTAATAGATAAAAAACAGTTCTGTCTCTATCAATCATCTCCACCGGGTGACAACGATGTTTAGGCCTGCGGTTCATCAAGATTTAAACGTCCAGAAAATGAAAGGGAGTACTAAACTTTTTTGAAACAAGTAATATGGATAAATCCTTTTGTAATAAATTCCTTAGAAGGATCTGACTTGTTCATTAATAAATTATTTTCGATCCGCGCGGGCTTTTAATTGTTATAAATAATTAATTTGTTAATTGGTAGATGGCGTTAGCTGTCTACCCGAGAACAATATCCTTCTAATTAATTTGTTCAATAAGAAAAAAAATAGTGAGTTGAATTAACTTTTTTACCTAAAAACGGCCCAAATAAATACTTTTTAATCTTTATAATTTTTCGAAAAAAGGCTTCATAAAAAAGTTACGGCCCATTTTATTTGTACAACCTTCAAGAATTTTTTTCTCGCACATTAAAAACAGGATTGTAGAGAATTTTCTGTAGAATAAGACAATATTATAAAATCTGTTTTTATTAAAATAATATTCTTTTATTTTCTTGAATTTGGGACGAATTTTTACGAAATAAATATTGAAAAATTTCCCAACGTCTGCTGAAAGTATAATATTATACATATAATTGCGTATAGCACAGCCGCTCGAGCAGCTGAGCGCACGCGAACACGCATACGATTTTTTTCTATAAAACTCGCGTTATATGAATAAAGTCTTTCACACTCTTGTTTATAAAATTAAAAAAAACATCTTCTTATTCTACAGAAAATTCTCTACAATCCTGCTTTTTTGATTTTTTTAAGTGCAAAAATGAGCGAGAAGAAAATTCTTGAAGGTCGTACAATTTTGCATTTATTTTTTAAAATAAAATCGGATATAACAATTTTTTTTCCTAGTGAACAAATTAATTGTTTATAACAATTAAAGGCCGCGCGGATCGAATTTTTTTTTAATAAACAATGTCAGGGCCATCTAAGAAACTCATTGCAAAAGATTTTATCCATATTAACTCTTTTTTTTTAAATTAGTCACCTAATGACTAAATGAAAATTAAAAATTGGTTATTAAATATCCGTCACGAACATCTTCGTGATTTCTTAACATGTATTAGGCTAAAGATATAGTATACTGCATATATTTCTTTTCTTTTTTAAATACAATATTTTATAATTATAAGAATTTATTGTAGGTGTAGGTTTAAGTAAATAACCATGTGCTTAAGGTAACTATTGATAAATTAATGAAATATGCACGCCCCACGCTCAAATTATCTTCTTGAGAGGGTTTCTTTTTATTTATTTAACAGAACCATTATTTGAAATTTATATTAATTAAATAATAATTTGTATTGATTGTGGTTATGGTTAAATAACTTAAGGAACACCTACACAAAATGGGCATCTACCAAGACGAACCCATCTGTAGATTATGTAATAAGAAGTAAAGAGCCTCTCACACAACCTCCTGAGGGCAGAAAATTCACAGGAGACCTTCCCAAGAGAAAATCTGATGAACAAACCTTTTTACCTAATAACAACGATGTAAATGGCATAAGACAATAAGCCTTAAGGCTGCAGTGTTGAGGCCTAAACATCAGCCAGCCAGTAACATCAATCAAGTAGAATAAAATCACTTAAATTTTGGCTCTAATATTTGTTATTTTTTATTTATTATTATTATAAGTTTTGCAAAAAAAAAAACAAAATTATATATAATAAGGCACTTACCCTGAGATACTATGTGTTGCCTTTGGCCCTGCCACTGCTGGTAATGCTGAAGTCTTTCTGAATTTGGTCGTTGCCAAGTTGTAGTTCTAGTATTGTGATCTACATAATAAACTCGACCTCTAGGATCACGTCTCATTTCCCATCCGGGTGGCAATGGTTGTGGTCTTTCCCAAGAAGTTGACCTACAAAAATTCGTACAGAAATAACATTCCTGTTTATAAATAGTTTTCTTACCTGGTGTTATGATCTACATAATATCTACGACCGTAAGTATCAAATCTCATTTCCCAACCTGGTGGTAAAGGTTCAGTATCTGTTCTAGATTCTTCAGTTTCATTGTGTACTATATTGCCATTTGGTACAGTTACAGGTGGACCAATACAACCTAAAATAATATTTTTTAGATGGAACTTCAAGACCTGAATCTAATTTCTTACCATTGGGAATACTTGTATTACTAGGTGACATAGTAATTGGTGAGCCCACACTGGCATTACCTTGACTTCTTCTTGCTTCAAGTCTGTCTGTACTACTTCTCGAAGTTGATGATGGATTTGGCATAACATTCTCTGTTCCTTGAATTCTTAGTTTGGCTTTAATACCATTCAAAACATTTCTACTAGAAGATCCCTCTGTATTGCTTTGTCCTAAAGGTAAAGCATCATTCGATCGTATATGTGAAGCCATGTCAACTGTGAGACCCTAAAAACAAGACATTCACTTATTCATCTCCTATTTAATTTTGATAATTTACCTTAAGTGAACAAACTAACTCTCCAACTTTTAAGGGAGATTCTGTCTGTTTGGCATCACTCATAAGATCTAAAGTTAAGTCCAAGTTGTCACATCTACCATTAAAGTGAAACAGCAGCATAAATAGATCAACTTTTTTCTCACCAATTACGGTATCTTTTCTAAAGTTGTTGTGGTCTTTGACAGAGAAAAGAATTTTGGAATTGGGTGTGACTAAGCATGTGAAAGTTTCGTTCCATTTTGGCTGGGAACTGGTTTTTACTGTTTCTGTTTTTTGAGGAGTTTTGTCGTCAACTATTATTTCTACATAAGGAGTTGGTTTTAGTAATGTGCTGGATCTGAGATGAGCACATTCAACTAAAAAAGAAATCATTCAGTATTTTTTTTATACAATTTTGACATTTTATCCCAATTAAATATTCCTCCAAATTAATGAAATTTCGTAGATGTAATTAATATGATTAATATATGAATATTTTATCAAAAAACCTTGAAATAACTAGCTAAAATAAGGTTTAATGTAGTTAATCATATACAATAAAATGAATAATTCCAAGAAAAATATTTATTTTAAAGTTATAATCAGTAAAAAATGATAAAAATTCCATATTGATATCATTAAACACAGGCACAAACAAAATACCAAGTTTATATGTTACCTGTTATCATTTTAAACTTGTGATTCCAATTGAGGTTTAAGAATTTGATATTTAATGTTCATTTTAAATGTTAATAATAATTGAAGTTATTTGATGATACAAATGATCTTTTATTAAAAATATTTATACATTCTTATTGATTTACATTTTTGTTGCTGAGATAATGAAAATGATTCATCATTTGTTACTTTTTACTTACCAGTTATACTAAGTTGGTAAAAGCCAGAACTTGCCACTGTGCCTTGGGCTTGATCCATATTTAATAATCAAATAAAAGACCTTAAATAAATAAAAATTAATAATTTTTTTTTAATCAATTATAGCTATACTAGTTTTCTAATTTCCAAACAATTTTATATTTGCACTATTTTTTAAGCAATCAGTAGTTACAAGGAATTGTGAAATAGGGCTATTGTAATAATTTAAATGATTACAGGTACCCAGATGATTGGTTCCACTTTAGTACAAATATGTTAAAAAGTAATAAAATTATAATAAAAAATATAATTTACCAAGCGCTGACGTAGGGAATCATTACACAATAAAAATGTGTGGTTTACAACAAAGTACTGCTCCAGTCTTAAAACCTTTTTTCCATGACGGTCAGGATTAAATCAATTTATATTATTTGTTAGAGAACCACTAAGAAAATGTCACTATACGATTATTGCAACTATTTACGAAAATTGAAAATACATTGACAACACAAGATGAATCCGACATTTCATCATTTTGTAGGTGTTGCCAACCTTAGCAAAAAATAATCTCTAGATTCTTTATTCATTTTTCAAAAATTTCTAAATGGTATATTTAAAAAATATTTATAATAATATTAATACATTTTTTTAAGTTTACAATGACAAAATTAAATATTTTTTGGTAATAGATATTTCACAGTGAAATTATATATACGCGATGCCAATTCTGTGAATAAAGGTACAAGTGGCAACGTGTTATATTTACAGGCTGACCTGATAAGATCCGGACTCGGCACAGATGGAGTTATCGGGAGACAAATATTCCAGATATATAGTTAGTAGAAAGGAGCATTTACCATCAAATATACGTGGAGTAGAGATATGTAGATTCAGAGAGATAAGTTGTCTCCAACATAAACATTAAATGTTTACATTAGAACATATTCAACAAACTGTGAAAAAATTCATTGTCACTGAAATTTGGATAATTAAGTAAAAAAATAATGAATAAAAATTAAAATATGGTTTTTATATTTTAATTTCAAAATATTACTACGTCCCTGAACTAACGACGCTAGTAATTTTGTGTTAAAATATATAGTGTGGCTAATCTGTTTGGATGTGTCTACTGGGCCACTACCAAGTTTAAAAAATCGGCTGTGTCACCCCAGAACTTTCTCGGCTCGGCCACAAAGTACACAAGATCGACCGTAGAGAATATGTTATTTATTATTATTATTTTAATTACAAAATACTAGGCATTACAATAATTTATGGAACACATTAAAAACAGCGAGCCGATGGTGAATACGTCTACCGAATTGATATTTCAACGTTGATAATGATATAAGCTGCGCATGCGCACGTTGTATATCACACTGCTACAATTAAGATCTCCTAAAATCATGTGTGTGGGAATTCGGGAAAAATTTTCATACAATAGTTGTAGTGAATTTTATGCTTTACAACTTTGCACTGAAACATTTTGCACTAAAGAGCCTAATTTACCTCCAATTTTAAAAAAATGAAAAATTATAAATGTGTATTTTTCCCGCCATCTAGCGGCGAAACTATGAGGAATTCGATACAAGTTAACCATAAAAGTTAAAAGAAAATTTGATGCTTTACAACTTTGAACCAGAATATTTTGCACTAAAAAGCATTGTTTGTCCTCAAAATCAAGAAAAACTAGAGAAAAACTACATGCATATTTTTTACGCGCCCTCTAGTGGCGCAATTGGAAATTCTAGAAAAAATTTCAGACAAGAGTTGTAGGGAATTTTATGCTCTAAAACTTTGTACTACAATATTTTGCACTAAACTGTATTATTTGTCCTCAAAATCAAGAAAAACTAGAGAAAACCTACATGCACATTTTAACTATTGAAAATTTTGGAAAAAGTTTGAAACAAAAGTTGTAGGGAGTTTTATGCTATAAAACTTTGTACTACAACATTTTGCACTAAAGTGTATAGTTTGTCCTTAAAATTTAAAAAAAAGCAAAAAATTGTTACATGTTACATTGTCAATGTCGGTCTTGAGGGCATTCTACTGTACCAATTTAAACCAAAATGGTCTAATGGTCGCATTCTAGACACACACCGACCCTCCATACCAAATTTTAGCTTGATTGGTCAAACGGTTCGGCAGTTATCGTGGAAGATTGCACACAGACACATAGACACACAGACACATAGACACACAGACAGTAGACACACAGACACACAGACAGACCATACTCTGGAAATGGTTTCAATCTTCTTGGGGGACCTCAAAATGGATATTTCCATCAATATCTCGATTTTTTTTTTGCTCGTTCACCTGACTTCCCCTTTGATGGGTCCGGGAAAGTAAAATGAATTAGTTGAACATAATATGCATAAAAAATATAATTACAATAATTTAGCATATTCCAATCGATTACTAAATATTAATTATTTTGAAAAAAGGCAGGAAAACTGTTAAAAATTTAAAATATATATCCTTCATTCTAACTTAAAATAGTATCAATAGACCGTAACAGTTTTGACGGATTACTTACAAAATATTGACAGAATATGTGCAGATTTAGTGATTTTTTTTTCGCCAATCGGCTGAGGATTGTCAAAAAGTTAAATGAAATATTGGATCTTAGGTCATATATGCTGCGCTACAGATACGGCATCATGTAGTATTTTGTTGGTAGAAGAGGGGTGTAATGTTGACAGCGTACTCTGAGTCGGGTACTGATTTGTCATTGGTCACACTACGTCGATCTGATTTCTCATTGGTCATACTATGTCAAAATTTGAAAACAACCAATCAGTGACATTACTAAGAACCACGTATGACTCATAATTAGCACGTTAAATATATCTATATCGGTTTGTTTACTGTGTTGTGCATGCAAGGCTATAGAGGCATCCACCATTTGCAAGGTCCATCGCGTCCACCAAGCGATAGCGAAATGCTTCTTCCTACTATTCTAAGGTTAACAAATCATAAAATAAACATTTTTCTTCCCTTTTAGAATAGAAAAGATATCTACTCAGCAACTATTCGCGATAATATCCTACTATAGAACGAGAGACTTTATTATTTTTTATAAATAAACAAGAATAAAGGAAATAACATAAAATATAAACAATACAACTATTTTAACTCATAATATATACTAGTAATGTAAAAAGTGTATTACAAAAAATACTGAAATTAAAATATAAGAGGATCTCAAGTATGAAGATTCGTTGCAGGCATCTTTGTAGCAAACACACTGGGTTTTTTTAATAAAATCTGTGTCGCTCTTGGTACACTTTTCAATTTCAGGTAATTCTTTGTCTTTGATCCATCCACAGCTTCTATAAACTCTTAAAGCTTTGATTTTATCTTTTTCATGAGCAACTAGAAATAAAAATAAAATCAATTAGTAAATTCCAGTAAAATAGGAATGATAGAAATTACCGTGAGCATGCGCAGTCTGCTCGAAATCAAGGTAAAATAGTTTTAGCGTCTAAATTTTCTGAAATAACGGGATATATATTTTGCGGGTCCCCTTAATTGAATCGGCTACTTTTGTTATTTTTATAAAAATTACTTTTAAGGTCAAAATGTATTATCTACACTATAATTAATAATTTTAAATCTTAACGGTTTTGGGCCCTACTGACTTCTATTTTCAAATATCGCGGGCTATGACTACGTGTAACTCCTCCCCTTTTGCAGATTTAGTTTGAAAGTGTCTACTCGACCACATATTATATTTGGTGGTACAACTAAAATAATTGGTATATCGATTTTTAGTGGCTTTCGTTAATAGTTAATAAGAAATAACATCCAAAAGCAGAAGAATTTAGTTTAATGTGTGTGCGTTAGCAACACACTTCTTACATACTTACAGGCTTACCTAAATTTAAATTTCATCGTTTTTTTATAACCGTGTATCATAAAATAATCCACATTAGGCAGATTATTTGATGTAGCTTTTACATATTTATTCTCTATTTTTCAAAACACTCCCACAATCACAAATAAAAAGATATAGCATAAAAATAAAGACGTAAACAAATTTTGGTTTCATAGACAGTCCCGTTTCCAAAGTGGCGTTAACAGCAAGGTGTACCAATCTTATAAAAAAAATATATATAAAGTGCCAATTAAATCAAATCCCAGGTAGTACGTCATTGTTTATATTAAACTGCTATTTCTAAAGAAAAAGTAAATTTGTGCAAAGTTATTAAAGGTATCATATTAGTTATTTAATAAGTTAATATCTACATATTATCCAAATATATTAGATTTTGTTATACAAAAGTAGCCCATTACATTTAAAACAATTGTCATAATTGACACATGACATAATCTAAAATGCAGAAAAATGCAATTGCTTTGCTAAAACTCTAATTTGTACATTCCGTTATTCTATACGCTAACCAAATTAAGCGTTAAAGTTACTGTTAGCGGGTGAGGTACTAAAACTCTCTATTATCTTTAAATTTTAAATTTTAACGTTTTTGTCAGCCATGTTAGATAGTGCTACCAACTAATATAATCTAAGCTGTTACCAACTTCAAACTAATTAACGTATAATGTGTTGCCTATATCACAGGTATATTTAAAATAAAGAAAAATTGTATAATTTTGATTTAGGTACATACCCTCAGTCGCATATATTCTACAAAATGGTTTTTCTCCGTTGTAGTTTCCTAAACATTCTTTGTAGTATTCACTGTTTGTACTGTTTGTAGCTAGACCAGCACAGTCTGGATTCACTGCTGAGTTACATTGGAAGCATTTTACTGAATAACCTTCAAATTATGGTAATTTAATATAATTTACTGATAATATTTATCAATGTTAAAAAAATGTTATACAAGGTGTTTTTTTTGTGATCAAAAACTATAATGTAATAACATTTAATTTGTTTAAAACTTACCTAGTGTAATTAGGGACAAAATAGTTGCCGAGAAAATCGCCAAATTTAGAAGTTGACTCATGTTAAAATCTAAAACAAAAAAAGTATACAAACATAAATATGGACCCAAAAACTTGTAAAACAGAAAAGATCTTCCAGACTAATCAAAATTAATAAAAATAATCACACTATAAATATTTTAGTGATGATTTTTTTAAATACATAAAAGAGGTCAAGTTAAATAAGAAAGTATTTTAGAATTTTATGCAGATCAGTAGAATTTAGTCATTTTTAATAATAACATGGAACTTTTTATTTTTTCATGTTGGCACAACTAAATTTTAAAGTCAAATTCAAAGCGGTCTCGAATCACGACTGCATTGAATCTGAATACATTATAATTGTGAAAAGTGACAAAAAATCAAAAACATAACCTTTATTTTTATTGTGTTATTACTCAATGCTACCAACAATCATACAACTACATCAAATGTTTCCAAGTTTACATTTTATAAATTTTTCTACTTAAGGATAAAATAGAAACCAAATAGAAAAATAATATATTCGTTCGCACTCGTAAGACGTATTATAAAACTTGTGTAATAATTACCTATACTATTGATTTGTATTTTTTCGACATTATAATATTTATATTTATTACTCACCGTTATGTTAAAACATCCAGCATGTTTTTATTCTTTCTAAAAATATGTTTTCTTTAAGACTAGATTTAAAAATCTTATCTTACCAACAAGAGGTCAAAGTATTATACAATATTCAATATCTACATTGACCTTTCTGACCTATGTTGTACTGTAACTAAATACTATTCGTTAAGAAGTGATAATACGAATTCCAGGGCTAGATATAGTCATAATAATATCAAAGCATAGTCGTCACAGTGTTAAAAAAGTTTTATCAATGCCAACTACTGCAAACTTAAACAACCAATTATTTACGAAAAACAAATAATGAATAATTAAAGGCACTAAAGTTAGAATTAAGTTAATAATGAATCTGCCGGTAAATATTATAAGACAAGATCTGGACATGGTATAGCGAGAGGAAATTATTATTGTAAGGAGAAGAACTAATTGAGACTCATTATAAAGGCCGAATGTAATAAACTACCTACCCTTAACCACATTTAATAATGGTTTATGAGTACGGCCATAAATTGAACCTCAAAGCTTAGAGAGCGCTCTCTGGTCCGTATTACAAATTTTGTTTTTAAAATAATAAGTATTGACCTATACTTATAGTTAAATCATTATTGACTGCGGAAGCCAAAATAACTTTCCTATCATTATTTTCAGTAAAATTTTCTAGCATATTTATTTAAATTTATTAAAATTTTATTTAAATTTGCTTCTTCTGAACTCCTTAACTATTTATTTTACTTTCCCGGACCCATCGAAGGGAAAGTAAGGTGAACAAGCAAAAAAAATGGAGATATCGATGGAAATATCCATTTTGAGGTCCCCCAAGAAGATTGAAACCATTTCCAGCGCATGGTCTGTGTGTAATCTTCCACGATAACTGCCGAAACGTTTGACCAATCAAGCTGAAATTTGGTATGGAGGGTCGGTGTGTGCCTAGAATGCGACCATTAGATTTTGGTTTAAATTGGTACAGTAGAAGGTCCTCAAGACCGACATTGATTAAATGCACATGTAACAAATTTCTACTTTTTTTAAATTTTAAGGACACACTATACACTTTAGTGCAAAATGTTGTAGTACAAAGTTTTATACCATAAAATTCCCTACAACTTTTGTTTCAAACTTTTTCCAGAATTTTCAATAGTTGCGCCACTAGAGGGCGCGTAAAAATTTGCGTGAATGTTTTCTCTAGTTTTTCTTGATTTTGAGGACAAACAATACACTTTAGTGCAAAATGTTGTAGTACAACGTTTTAGAACATAAAATTCCCTACAACTTTTGTCTTAAGCTTTTTCCAGAATTTTCAATACTTGCGCCACTAGAGGGCGCGTAAAAATGTACATGTATGTTTTCTCTAGTTTTTCTTGATTTTGAGGACAATTAATACAATTTAATGCAAAATGTTATAGTACAAAGTTTTAGGGATTAAAATTCCCTACAACTCTTGTCTGAAAGTTTTTCTAGAATTTCCAATTGCGCCACTAGAGGGCGCGTAAAAAATATGCATGTAGTTTTTCTCTAGTTTTTCTTGATTTTGAGGACAAACAATGCATTTTAGTGCAAAATTTTGTGGTTCAAAGTTATAAAGCATCAAATTTTCTTTAACTTTTATGCTTAACTTTTTATCGAATTCCTCATAGTTTCGCCGCTAGATGGCAAAAATACACATTTATAATTTTCCATTTTTTTAAAATTGGAGGTAAATTATGCTCTTTAGTGCAAAATGTTTCAGTGCAAAGTTGTAAACATAAAATTCCCCCAATTCCGAGAAAATTTTTCCCGAATTCCCAATAGTTTTCACACATGATTTTAGGAGATCCTAATTGCAGCAGTGTGATATACAACGTGCGCATGTGCAGCTTATGTATTCAACATCGGTTGGCTGTTTTTAATGTGTTCTATAAATTAATGTAATGCTCAGTATTTTGTAATTAAAATAATAATAATAAATAACATATTCTCTACGGTCGAGAAGGGAAAGTTCTGGGGTGACACAGCCGATTTTTTTATACTACTTTCCATTTTGATTAAAAATTTATACCAAGTCAAAAAAATATTTAAATGCATTGTCATAATGTAGAAGAAGATGTCTTTTATATCCCATAATAAGAAAAGTAAATAATATATTAAAACTAACTTATTAGGGGTCTATTCTGTAACGTTTTAGTTAATTTTAACAGCTAGGTTAAAAGTTATTTATAACTATATGCGGTTAAAATTTTAACCAAAATATCAATTTTAATGAAATATGCCATGCAGAATATGAAATTGAAAATAACCGGAGGTTATTTGCATAACCCAGGGTTAATTTTAACCAACTTTTTACTTAATATAGACCCCTTAATAAGATTGAAAAGATAATGAAACATAATAGAAGTGGGAATTTTTAAAAAAAATTAAAAACGAATTGTAAATTTGAGAAAAGTAAGAGACCAAAATGAGAAAAATTAAAAAATGCTTATAATTGTGGTCTCTCCCTATTCTTACAATCACAATTTTGTATCTAAAATTTCGAAAATATTCGTATACATAGTATATTTTTTTCTCTTTCTATCTATAGTTAGCATTTTTTAATAATGTAGACAGTTTTTTTGTTACCGATGCTAAACAATACGTTACAAGAAGTTTTAATTAAAATTTTGTTCCTAAAGCTACAAAAAACGAAATATTCGTAAAATTACAATACATTTACCATTTAAAAAAGAATAAAAAATGTTCGAGTTTTCTCAAAATTTTTAAAAAAGAATTGTGAACTTGATGAAAGGAAGAGACCAAAATTAGAAAAATTGTGATCTCTCCCTATTATCACAACCACAATTTTTTAACTAAATTTTTAAAAATATTCGCTTATATAGTATATTTTTTTCTCTTTCTATCTATAGTCAGCACTTTTTAATAATGTCGACAGTTTTTTGTTACAGGGGCTAAACAATATGTGACTAGAAATTTTAGTTTAAATGTCATTTCTGGAGCTAGAATTGCGAATTTCGAATCTTTGATTATTGTTTTGTATAGTGATTTGTTTTTGAGAATTTCTTTGTATGAATGGGGAGTTCAACTTGAAATATTAGTTCATCTTTTTTTGCATTATTTGAGAAAAAAATGAATTTCTTTTTATGAATAAATCATTTTTTCTGTTTTTTTTTCTTTGATTTAACATGAAAAAATTGATATTTAAAAATTACTGCATCTATGCAACTTGTAGTCACTTATGTGCAATAGCTGCAGCATAATATTAACGTGGGCCAGTTTCTCTAAATAAAATTGACGCTTTCAAATATAGATGACGTTTGCTAATAAAGTGTCGTTTGGTCAATATGTTTTTAAATGTGTTTACTTTTACCTTTGTTTACGTATCTTTACAAATACAAATAAACACGGAAAATTATCAACATCAACCAGCTCTACAGAGTACAAACTACAACAGTGACAGTGAACTATGCAGTAAGCAGACGTGGACGCGACCTTTCACTTTATCAGAAACGCTTGTGCCCAGCACTTATGTACCAAACAGCAAATTATTACCTGATCTCGTTAAAATAGTTTTCTTTATCTAACAGCGGAATCTAATATCTATTTATCTCTTTCGATTTTGAATGCGAATTCACAGTGGATAGGTCCAAGTTTTCATCTTTATCCAATTATCATATAATGGTTTTCTCCATCTTTGTCTGTATAAGTGAGATTTAGCATCTGTTATTCATTCGTATTCTCTTCTTTAGACATTTGCAGTTAATGGCTTGATGGTAACTTCATTGCACATAAGTGACGTCAAGATGGTAATGGCGGCATATTCAAATAATTGGAAATTTGAATTTTTAAATTAATTTATTAAAAAATCTAGCTCAAATTACGGTAGATAATTAAACTTAATGGGTTTTATTTGATTAATTCTAACTGTTATTAATAAAGAAAAAACGTGGTGTTATATTTTTGTTGAACTCTTCTGCAAATTATGTTCTATGTTCTATGGTACTGGGCACGCCCATTAGTATATGTCAATAATATTACATGATATTCATATAATATGTCATTTTAATTATTAACTTGTCAGTTATTGATTTAATGTGATTGTACACAAATGGGACTTTTGAGAAAGGTAAGTTTTCACATATTATTTATAACAGTATAATTGATACCAGGAAATATAAAACAGCACAACAATTAATTTTTTTATTAATGATAATGTTTATTAATTTTTGAAAGAAAAATTTAACATTAATATGCAATAGTGTTGGTTTTTTTTAAAATTGTCCTAAATAATGTCTATTGTCTCTCTGTTTCGTTACACGTAGAAGTTTATTTTGACTTATAATTTAATATTGTATTTTTAGAGCTACGCCAAACTTTCCTACAAAGAATCGTATGAAGATTCAACCTTATTTACTAAAGTTTTAATATACATTGGTTTTTATATTCTTCAATTTTTTGGACACGTCAATGAATTATTTCCTTCCGCCAGAATTAAAGAAAAAAACAGAGATGGTAACTCGAAATAATGATAAAAATAATCTACCAAAAAGTAATTCCCCGTATAAATTATTTTTTAGGGTACATCCCACTTAACGATAAGTTTCTGACTTATTATTTAAGGTATATTGTAAATAGAGTACTAGATTGTTGGTCATATCCTGTTTGTAGTGCACCTGGAGGAATAATAGAACTCAGAAATAGAACCAGGAAAGGAATTGGCTTCCCTTTTCAGTGAGTTTATATGATAGTAATTGATTATTAGATTTTTCTTTTTTTACATATATAAACTTTATGACGAATTTCTTTACTTTCAATTATTACTTTTGTCTACCTCTAGCAGATTTTCCAGCTTTTATTACTCATAAGCAAATCTTTCGATGAAATTATGCAACTAGTAGAATTGTAATAATAATTGTATAGATTGTCCAACTACTAAACCGACCGCTCCATTAAAAATTAGAGAAGTGTGGAACGAAACTTGAGAGTGCTTTGTACTTGGCGAACTGGTAGTTACCAGTGTCGTGTCTAACATTATTATTGCTTATTATCAAACTGGATAAAAAGTATTCTGCAAAAAAGTATTCTGCACAGACAAAACAAATAATAGCCAACGTTTATGAAAAATGAGGCGAAAAATGGTAACCAAATTCCTTTACAACATCTAAGAGTACTAGCGGCAAAGAACACTTTCCAAACATTGTTAAAGAGACAGAAAAATTGAATCATTAACATATTCCTAACATCTTTTCCTGGCGAAGAATGCTTTGACCTCCTCGTGATCTTCGCTTTGCATTCATATTTTTTTTATGAATAAATTATAATTATCCTCTATTTAAAATAACTCTTATATATCTTTACACGTATTCATGTATATCAACTTCTTTGTTTAAAGTTAGATATTCATTTATAATATTTTTAAATGTTCAGATATTTTAAATTTGCCGCCAAAGCAAACAATATAGAAAGCAGTTGAAAGGTAACGCCGCCACTGTTCACTATTCGGTGAAAGCCGACTGTCGAATATCGGATGAGAGAAATTTTGGTGGGGACGCTGTAGGTGTCGGTTTAGTAGTTAGACAATTTTTATTGATCGCTGGATTATCTATTTCTATTAATCAGAAAGATGTGGCGTTTGCGACGCCATTATTGAATTTTGATTGAAAGAAAGTGATATTTACTTAGAAATCATCTTTCTAAATCAACGAAAATCGTCGTAGTTTCATTATTTATGTATTTAATATAAAGAACCTCGCTCCGCTCGCCCATTTAAAGCTTGTCTGTGTCTGTGGTCTCTCTCATGTAAGTAATAATTGTAATTGCGATTATCTCAACTCATTTTCTACTATTTACTCTATTCATACTCTTATTATAAACCGAAAAATCGCAACAACAATACTGTATTCAAACAAATTACTAAAAAAATTACAATTTTAATGAGACCACAGAAGAAAACGTCTTATGTCATTGATTAACATTGATTATTCCTATACCTTCTGCAAGATCAATTCAGGGTTACTCGCAAGGCCCAGCTTTTACACATCAAAATTAATAAATATAATTTAAAATACTTATTTCTCACCAATAACATTTAAACATAAAATAAAGATTTTGTGTTGTTTAAAAAAAAATCTATTTTTTATTCTCTTTTTAAACAGTATCTATTATAAGAAAGCAACTGACTCGAAATTTTAACAATAAATTTAAATTTGAAAACCAATATACAGGGTGTTTCAGAATAAAGTACTGTAAATTATCGACTATATAGATTTTGACGAATTATTAAGAAAATTCAAATAACATTTTTCTGTAAATCCTCCATTTCCATTCTACAGGGTAATAAAGTGAAAGTGAAAAATACATATTATTTTAAATATCTTTACTTAGAGTAGAAACATTAACTTGAAACTAGGTACATATTAGATGTTCAATAATACGAATTAGTACCACTTTATTTCGACAAATTACGATAATCCATTGACGTAGAAACAAGAGGATGATCAAATCATTTTGAGCTTAACTTTTTGCACACCCTGTATTTCTTAAAACTTAAAAAGCTCATAGTTATTCCTCATACAGTTTGATCCAGAAAATGTACTCCTACTTCATCTCTGTAGAGCATTCCATTTTTGAGATATTGCAAATTTAATGCTACTCACACCTGCATGAACGCGATTTATTAATAAATTAACTGAAAAGTTTTATGTTACAAAATAGAAACTAATAACTGACTCAAATGAAATGTAGCATGTATTCAGTATAATGTCGTTAATAAGCAGATAATGTTGTAAATAAGTACTAGATAATAAAATTAAGCACTAAGCAGCAAATTGAAATCAAATTGAACATGATAAGAATCCGCTACAAATAAAATAAAAATTAGTTCATGTCCTACACATTGTTTCAGAAATTATTCAAAATGACATCCTTTAACTTGAATATATTTTTGGGCTCGTTTGATGATTAGTTTTTTGTAGAGTAAACCTATCATTGGACAAATCCCTACAGGCATTTTCCATTTTCCTCTTAGCTCTTGCACAGTATTAACGGGCTCAGAATAGACTTTCTGTTTTAAAATACTCCAAATTCCATAATCCATGTGATTTAAGTCGGATGACCGTGGTAGCCATTTAATCGGAGCGTCTACTCCACGATCTATCCACCTGCAAGTAAAATTGGTATTGCTGTTAATGCAAAATTAAGAAAGCTGTATATCGTTGTCCAATTAAATTTTCTTCTAAAATAAAAGGTCCTATTAGCTGATTGTGTAATACTCCAACCCAAACATTGACTTTAAATTTGTGCTGAAAACTTGTAATTTTCGTATTATGAGGATTTTTGTCTCACCATACATGCCCATTATGCATGTTAAATATCCCATTTCTGGTAAAGGTTGCCTCATCAGTAAAAAGAACATTATTAACATTATCTCTTATAATTTGTCTTAGTAGCCATTGGAAAAACTCTACTCTAGTTTCATAGTCTGTTTCTAACAGATCCTGAACTTTTTGTAAATGAAAAGGATACAGCTTTTGGTCTTTCAACATTCTTGTTTTGTTCTTTTGCTTCCACGAAATTGAGCAGCAGGTGAAACAGTTCCAGTTTCTCTTATCCGCCTGCCTACTGCCACAAATGTTTTTCTATTGGGAATAATGCGTCCTGGATATTTTCGTGCATACGTTCTTACTGAATTTTCGGAATTACCTTGACATTCTCCTAGTACCAAATGCATATCAGCAAATTCTGAAAATGTGGATATTACCATTTTTGTATTTGACTAATAACAATAATAAATAATAAACCGTAGTTATGTATCGAATGATTAAACTTTTGACAACTACACGGAGTGAAAGAAGCCTAATAGATCCGACGAGTATTTAGTTTTTTAATTTTACTAGTAAATTATGAATTATAATTATTTGAGTGAACATTTATTTTTACTTAAAATATTTTCGAATGACCTACTGTATTTCATTTGAGTTTCAGTTATCGATTTTTATTTGTAAAATAAAGCTTTTCATTTTTTGAGTTATTTTATTAATAAATCGTGTTTATGTATGAGCAATTAAATTTGAAATATCTCAAAAATGGAATGCTCTACAGAGATGAACTGAGTACTTTTTCTGTGGCAAACTGTATGAGAAACAACTATAAGCTTTAACTTTTAAGACATACAGGGTGTGCAAAAAGTTAAGCTCAAAATGATTTGATCACCCTCCTGTTTCTACGTCAATGGATTATCGTAATTTGTCGAAATAAAGTGGTACTAATTCGGATTATTGAACATCTAATATGTACCTAGTTTTAAGTTAATGTTTCTACTCTAAGTAAAGATATTTAAAATAATATGTATTTTTCACTTTCACTTTATTACCCTGTAGAATGGAAATGGGGGATTTACAGAAAAATGTTATTTGAATTTTCTTAATAATTCGTCAAAATCTATGTAATCCCTAATTTACGGTATTTTATTCTAAAACACCCCGTATAACATATAATTAAAAATAAATAATGACGGTCACTATTGTGAAATAAGAAGATTGTTATGGTTTCCATAATCCCAGTTCAACAGAAAATTTAGAATTTAATTAACCTAACCACAGTAATGTCTCCTTCAAATTTTCTACAAAAACACAAGGTTTTATATTTTAATTATTATTTAAATTGGTTTCTAAATTTGTATTTTACTTGGAAATGTGAAGTACTTACTTAAAAAAAAGTATTATGTTGTATTAGGCGATGACATTCAGGGATTTTTATTTATCCATTCATCTAAGCCGGCGAGTGAGAGTGATAGATTACACATATAAAAAGTAAAAATAAAAAGATTTGCCTAATATGTCGGTAAATCACAAAATAAATATTTTATTTGGTATGTAATAGGAATTATGTTGATACTAAAGCTGTACCTTGAGGTACCGTTGTTTTCATCTTGTAGAAAGTGGAAGCGATCAAGCGATAAAAAAGTTATACTTGAGTCCGGGTAAAAGTCAGAATCAAAGGAAATGTCGAACAAGGAGCCGCCGACAAAATACTGCACATATTTTAGGTGAAAAAAAAAAATTGTTCAATTAATTCACGGTTCATGTGGACTAGCGATAATAGCGGTTTCTCTAATAAAAATTGAATATTTTTTGGATATTAATGACTTGAAATACTTTTTATTTGTTCTGACTCAGAGTTCGTGTCGACTATGTATGTATGTAAGATATAGGGATTAATTACTCCGCGACCTATAAGGTCTATTATATCCCCTTCTGGTACTTAGTCGTTGGGAATATCTCAGTGTTTAAAGCTCCCCGTCTACTAGTCCTATTCTCCTTAAGAGATTTAGGATATCTGACGGTTTCAGATTCGATATATCTCTCTCTCTCTCTTCTATTTGATGTGTTCAGTACATTCTGAGAGTATGTGGATTGATTTTTCAACCTCTAAGTCACAAAATCTGCATTGCTGGTCCATTATTATGCAAATGACAATTTCTTACCTGAGGAATTTCTTTTCTACGTTAAACTGGACACATTTTTCAATAGCGTATATTTCCGCTAGATAGATAATTGGTGATTTTTTGTCCTGAAATCTTTCACAAAGTCATACTTTTTTGGTATCTAGTCCTAAAGCATATCCCAGATGTAAAATATAGTCATCGGGATGCCCAAAAAATCAAAATAAATGTTGGTATAAGATGGGATCACCCCCACCTGAGGGATCTAAAGAAGGAAGTATTTAAGTAACGATCAATTAGTAGTATGGTAATGGCACCAGCTAATACTGGTAAAGATAGTAACAGGAGAATTGCTGTAATTACAACGGCTCAGACAAATAAAGGTATACGATAGGTTATTCATCTTGGTCGCATATTAACTACTGTGGTGATAAAATTTACTGAACTAGATTGGACGACAGGGGGGATAAACTGTTCATCCTCTTCTAGCTCCTCTTTCTACTATTCTTCTTATTAAAAGTAAAACTAGAGATGGGGTTAAGAGTCAGAATCTTATATTATTTATTCGGGGGAATGCCATATCGGGAGCCCCCATTAAAATAGAAATTAATATAAAAAAAAATATGATAAATGCATGAGCAGTAACAATAACGTTATAAATTTGTGTATTTCCAATTAAAGATAATAACCTCCATAGCAGCCGTCGGACATGTTGTCATTGCTCCTGTTATGCATATACAGGATAGCCTCTGGATCTACAAGAGATTGCTCCTCGAGGTTGCAAGGTTAGTTATTTTACTCTAAGCAACAGCGCCGTAAGTGATAATTGCAGGATTTTTGAGTTACATCCCCAGTTTTCTCTGCAAAATTCATACATACCATTGAGGCTTTCGTAGCCTTTGTCGGTACTTCTCTTTCGTGCTTATTCCAGAGCAGCTTGTTGTCTAGGGTGATTCCCAGGTATTTTGCTTCTGGGTTCCTCTCAATAACGTGCCTATCTAGTTTGATGGTTTTAAGATTGAGGTTTATTTGCCTCGTAAAGGCTACAATAGTGATTTTGGTGTGGCTGATGGTTTGTACCATCGATTGGCACCATTAATTTACCAGGTTAAGTCTCCTTAGAATTATGTCGCAAAGAGTTTGCAAACTTGCCTCTGGCCATTATGACTATGTCATCAGCATATCCTTGGCAGGATATACCGAGGTCAGTTATCTACTATTAGGCTCTACATAAACGGGGATGCCACTCCCCCTTGTGAACGGAATTTGATAGTGCAGATGAAGATGGTGACTTACCCTATCTTGGTCTCTGGTATTCTATTGGAAAGCAATTGGACGTCGTTCTGTCTACCAATCTGTCATCGAGGGCTCTTCTGACAGCTTCATGTGGAGTGTTGTCAAAAGCCACTTCTATATCTAGAAAGAATCCTACCACAATTCCTTGTTAATCAGTGCTTCTTGGATAGCATCAGTCAGTTGCATAACTGCGATGTTGCTGGATCTAACTACTGGCTGAAGTGCAGCGGTACACGCTCTAGGATTTCTGTTCTGATATAATTATCTACTTGCTTTTCCCATAGTTTTAAGGAAAAACGATGTGAGGCTGATTGCTCGTAGGGATTTAGGCTTTAGGCTGCGTAGTGTCCCTTTTCCCTGCCTTTCTCCATATTTCTGGTATGTATTGCAGTTCTAGACTGCTCCGGCTGATGTGGATGATATCTTCTTGTCATTGCTGAAATAGACCTGGGAGATTCCATCAACCATTGGGAATTTAAATGACTGGAAATTGTTCAATGACCATTTTATCCGCCTGTTAATGCATATATGTCTAGCCATTTTTTGTGGCTTACCTAGTACGTCTGCTGTGCCCCTCTAGTGTGTTTCCTGTTGGGGATGGGTTTGCTTCCAGGAAAGTGAGTTTGTAGTAGGAGCATAACTCTTTCCTCTTCACTTTCTGTGAAGTTCTCATTTGGCTTTATTAGGGCCGATACTGTATCGACTCTGCCTTGCTCGATATCCTCACAGAATTTTCTGAAACTATTCCTTTTAGCTTTCCTAATATCTCTGTTGTAGATTGTGAGTTTTCCACTGTAGCTCTGCCAAACTTCGTTGTACTTTTCCCTATTGAAGAGTTTTCGCACTTCGAATCTTAGCTTTGACAGATGAGTGTTCCATCAAGGTGTGTCACTACAATTTATCCCTTTCTGAACCGGATAACTCGATTCATATGCATCGTTTGCTTTCTTAGGTCATTTTCTAGTTCAAGAAGGTGCTTTGCCCTTCTGTTCGGAATGCGTGCTAAGTTTGCTTTTTGGTTGGTGGTGTTTTACGTTTCGACTGTAATATACAAGTTTTGCCGTAAAAAATAGTTGAATTTTACTATTCAATTAAATTATAAACACATATTTCTTTATGACTCTGCAAGTGTTTGTTGAAGATTTGCAGGTATGACAACAAAATGTATTAACTTGGCCTCCTACAACTACTTAGGCTTCGCTGAGTCTTCCGGACCCTGTGCGCTAAAGGCCATAGAATCCATTTACCATTATGGGATTAGTACTGGTAATACTAGACAGAAACACGGCACGTGCGCAATCCACGATGAGCTAGAAAGTCTAGTAGCAGAGTTTTTAGGCGTAGAAGATGCTATTATATTTGGAATGGGTTTTGCTACTAATACTCTTAATATTCCAAGAATTTTAAATAAAGATTGTCTTGTTTTGAGCGATGAGAAGAATCATAATAGTTTAATACTTGGGATAAAGTTAGCCGGTATTAATACTAGAATTTTTAGACATAATGGCAAGTTAATGTTTTTAAACCAAAATAAACTAGTTTAATTTTTTCTTTTAATTTTATAGATGTTAATCATTTAGAATATCTTCTAAAAGAAGCTATTTATTATGGTATACCTGATCAAAATAAACAATGGCAAAAAATCTTCATTTTCGTGGAAGGGATCTATAGTATGGAAGGTACAATCTGCAAACTCCCGGAAATAATAGATCTCAAGAAAAAATACAAATCCTACTTATATTTAGACGAAGCACATAGTTTTGGGATTTTAGGTAAAACAGGAAGAGGTATCGTTGAACATTTCCATTGTCACCCTAAAGATATCGATATCTGGATGGGAACTTTTACCAAAAATTTTGGATCTACAGGAGGATTTATTGCTGGGACAAAGGTACATACCAACAATAATCCTTAAGATATTAAAAATATAGTATTTTATTAGAAATTCATATCATTTCTCCGTGAGGAAAGTTACGCATCTCGTTATGCTTGGGCAATGTCACCTCCTCTTGTTGCTCAAGCTATGGCGTCGTTAAAAATCATCATGGGTAAAGATGGGACTAAGGAAGGACAAAGAAAAATTAAAACGTTAGCCAATAACACTTGGTATTTTAGAAAGAGATTGGAGAAAATGGGATTAGTAGTTTATGGAAACGAAAATTCTCCTGTAGTCCCCATTTTAGTCTATTCCTTTTCTAAAATTGCGTAAGTACCTAAATAGATAATAAATTTAATAAAAAAACCACCAAATATATTTTAGAGTTTTAACGAGAACATTAATAAAAGAAAATATAGCCATTATAGGAGTAGCTTATCCAGCTACCCCTTTAACAGAAATTCGAATAAGAATTTGTCTATCTTCAGCCCATACGAAAGAACAGCTTGACTATAGTTTAGATGTTATAAATAGAATGGCGGATAAAATAGGTTTAAGATATTCTCGTAAACCTATAGATAATACTCCAGTTGAGTATCCTCAAGATAAGGATTTGTAAAAATATGATTTTTTAAATACTGAGGTTGTTATAGAATTAAAACTGAGTTGTTACAATTTTTGAAATAAAACAAATTTGCTTTTATTTATTAATGCGATTATTAAATTTGAAAAGCAAACTCGATTTTTTTAGTTTAAACTAAAAACTGTTTACAAAAGTATCTGTTTCTTCTTTTGAATTATGCTATTTTGTAAATTTTAACTAAAATTTAATAGAACGGATACTTTTGCAAAAGCTTATTATATTTTATTAAAACCTGAAATAAATAAAATTAAATATAACATTCATTGATTATCTCAAATATTAGACTATTTTTAATTATCGGTACGATAGCCGAATCTGATATTAAGCTGACTCTAGAAGGGGTATGCTCAAATTCTAATATTGTCAACTTTTTTTTTAGAAACAATTTTTTCCTTTTCTTTTTACTTTCCCGACCCACCTCCTAGAAGGGAAAGTATTGTGAACGAGCTAAAAAAAATTTCGAGATAAAAACGGAAATATCCATTTTCGGGTGCCCTGAGACGATTAAGAACATTTCCAGATGGAAGTCTGTCGGTCGGTCTGTGTGTGTGTGTGTATTCTTCCACGATAGAGGCCACACGTTTAATCCGATTGAGCTGAAATTTGGTATAAAGGTTTGGCTTACCCGTCGGAAGAACCCATTAGTTTTTGTACGACATCTGTCAAACGGAAGTACCACTATCAAATAATGACAGATGCAATATGACACGGAATTGGACATGCAATATGTCATTTGAAAGCCCTAGAAAAACTCTATTCAGAACAGTCAAAATTATTTCTCCAACTGTCACCCGTCAAAAATAAAAAAATGTCAAAATTTGAAACTTCAGCATCAAATATCTGAAGAAGTATTAATCCGATTGAGCTGAAATTTGGTATATGGGTTTGGGTTATCTGTCGGAAGAACCCATTAGTTTTTGTACGAGATCTGACTAACGGAAGTATCACTATCAAAAAATGACACGGAATTGGACATGCAATATGTCGTTCAAAAGCCCTTGAAAAACTCTATTAAGACTGTTCTTATTTCTCCAACTGTCACCTGTCAAAAATAAAAAAATGTCAAAAGTTGAAACTTTAACATTAAATATCTGAAAAAATATTCCTGGATACTCGTCGGGAAAGTTTGGGGGCGACACAACCGATTTTTTATAATTTTATTTATTACGTGAAAACTTCTCCGGACGATTTTTGGATAGGAAAAAAAATAGAAAAAATGATAAAAAAAATAGGATAAAATAGGAAATATATAAAAAATAGGGAAAAATAGGAAAAAAGTGGAAAAAACGGGAAAAATATGAAAAAATAGGAACATAAGGAAATATAGGCAAGATTTATAAAAGCTGTGAAAAATAAAAAGAAACAGGGGAAACCAGTAAAAAATAAGAGAAAACAAAAATAAATGGGAAATAACAGAGAAAAATAGAAAAATAAGGAAATATCGGCAAAAATATGATAAACGGGGAAAACAGAAAATAAATGGGAAGAATAAGGAAAATAGGAAAAATGGGACAAAACAGGAAAAAATAGGGAAAAACAGGCAAAATAGAAAATTGAGGAGAAAAAGAAAAGACATGGAAAACTGGTAAAAATATGGGGAAATCGGAAAAATAGGAAAAAAGAGAAAAAAATATATAAAAATACAGAAAAATATAAAAAAATATGAAAAAATACATATAGACATCAATTTAAAATTTTAAAGAATTACGGTCAAATTCAACCATAAGTAAACATTAAAGCACATTACTGTTGTTCTATATGCTACTTTTTGGAAAATTTTTGGATTTAAAAAAATATGAAAAATGGGAAAATAGGAAAAAAGGAAAAACAGGGAAAAAATGGAAGAAATTGAGAGAAATAGAAAAAAAATGTTAATTAATAAAATATGGGGAAAATAAGGAAAGAAATAAGGAAAATAGAAAAAAATAGAGAAAAATAGAAAAAAATATGAAAAATAGATAGACTAAACTTAAAATTTTAGAGAACTATGGTCAAATTCGATTACTGGACGACCATTAGTAAACATTAAAGTACATTACATCTATATGCTACTTTTTAGAAAATTTTTTAATTTAAAAAAATAGAAAAAAATGGGAAAAATGGGAAAAAAGGAAAAATTAGACAAGAAATGGGGAGAAACAGAAAGAAATGGAAAAATAGTAAAATATGGGGAAAATCAGGAAAAACATGGAAAATAGGAAAAAACAGAAAAAAAATGCTACTGTTTGAAAAATTTTGGGATTGAAAAAAAATCTTCTAGATTTTAATAATATATCTAAAAGTAGTCAATGTTTTATCGTTTAACAACAAACAAATGGTCATTAAATTTATTATAGTTTATAATAAATATAAAATAACTATAGTTGTGTAATTTTTACAGGTTAACATATTGGTTAATGTTTGTTTAAAATCATTGTTTTATAATAATTATAATAATAAATAAAAGTAATTAGTTGTATATACTTTACAACTTATTGAATAATAATTCAGGAAATAAAACACCAAGTCGTGTACCACAAATATTATAATGATCTGCATTATAATCATTAATTTTAACTTTTGATACTTTAGGAGTGGGTTCAGATCTAAATAAAAAAAATCATAAAATTTTACAAAAATTATAAATACTTAATAAATTTTATGTGTTCTCTTAATTTCCTCTTCTTCCTCTTATCTAAACTTTGTTGACCATTTTTAGTAATATTCCTACCTCTTCTAACTTCTTAATTATTTTTTTTTGTAATTGTTGTTCCTCTTCTTCATATATTCTTTGTAACCATTATCTCAAAAACTAAATTTCTTCTTAACTAATTTATTTTCTATATTTCTTCTTGACCAATTTCTTTTCTATATCTTATATGATAAGAATTTTTTTCATTTAATGTAAATAATTTTTTTTTAACTTGTAAAGGTTGTTTTATTTTTCATTGGTATATAAATTCATACAAATTCAGCCTTTTTTTTGTTATTTAACATTCAAAAATCCATCTCATCAAAAAAATTTAAATTATTCTGGCTTTTTGTATCTAATCAATCTCTCCCTTCTTTTTTTAACCCTTACTTGATTCTAAAAACTTATCCCGAAATTTTTTATACCGAATAATTTTTAATTTTCAAAGTTAAATTTTAAATAATTTTCTAATTATAAAATAAATTTTATTTTCATTAACATTTCATAAAATCTTCCCTCAATATCAAAATTTCTTGATTATACCATAATTTTTATTTATATACCCAATTATTTTAAATTATCTCTCGACTGCGCTGGAGGTGTCGAGTTAAATATTTTTTAAGGTTATGTGAATGTTTTTTGTTTTGTTTTAGTTGATTATTGTCAAAATTTTAATTTTTTTAAGTTAAAAATTAAAACATTATTGTTGGGAAATATTACAAATGAAATATGCTGCCAATTTTGCGTGCGAAGACGACTGGAAAATTTCATATTGCTTTGTAGACGTGAAACACTCAGAAAAAAAATCAAAAACCATTTGAAGTGCCTCAAAGAAGATTTATGGAAATCTCCAGGTTGTCTAAGAATTTAGCAAGGGAAGACAACTGGCGAGAGGAATAACTCTCGAAAGTATGGTACTATTGGATAAATTTCACAAAATAAACTTATATTTCCTTTAAATTCAATAAGATTCATTTTAATTTATACTTTTGGCTAATGCTGTATATTTTACCATTCCATAATCTAAAAATAGATTGTTATTCTGTATTGACGTCACTATGACTGTCGTGCCAAGTGCAAAAATAATGTTTGTAGAAAATAATTCACCCTATCGCCATCTCCCTCTAAGCGATATAATATTTTTCTAAGAGCGACAAGCGCAGAAATACCTGTGATCGCCGGACAGGTCGGTTTTCTTATTTTAAAGAAGAAAACCGTTACAAATCCCCTCTTACAAATCTTCTAAAACTATAAATAGGGAAACAGTCCAATAGTATAGGAAAGTCTCATCATATTTATCAGTGTTCAGTTGACATATCACGTCTCGACGTTATAAAACGCGGTTAACCGCACCCTAAAAATTAATAATATAATAAATTCTCTGACAGTCTAAAAATGTACATATATAAATTGTAAATATGTTTTGTAGTAGTGAGAGCAGTTGCTCAAATAATAATAATGTCATAAAAAATGTAATATTAATAATTTTGGTTTTCTAATAAATGTGTGTGTAAATAGTTCACTTAAATAATTTGATTTATTTTGTGGTAACATACTAATTCTTTATACTCTGTATTAAGGTGGTCCTTCGAAAATTTAGGCAGCGTTAATACGCTGTCTGCCTTAGTAAATTATTCTTAAACTTATATCGATTCTTAATTATATTTGTTCAACTATGTAGTTTGCGTTTTTATGCAACAGGATCATATAAGGGAAGAATTCAACATTGGTATGGCATGGCATGGCACAATGCACTGTCCATATAATTTTTCGCTACCTCAAACTATTAAGCCGGATAGTTCGAGTTTCCCACATTTTTATTACTTGCTTTGAATTAGGAGTGGTCACTCAGTCAGAAACCATTCCTGGATTTTTTTCAAACTAATCTAAAATAATTTTCCGGTGTTTTGGGGTCAGTCTTGAAGACATTATTATTTATTATTAAAAATTTAAAAAAATTACAAGTTTTACGTTTGTTTCGGTAGTTGTTGCTATCCAAACCGAAGTTCGGCACAATCGAAAAACTCGATTCGATCGAGGTTCATGAACAACTTTATAAAGCACGATAACGAGGTAACTTGATTTCATCAAGTCGAGTCTCGTGATTCCACTGCTGAACTTACTAGGGGTACCGGAAGATTTCCCATGCAGGAAATATGAGGAAGAGGACGAAACTACTCTTTATATTGCCGGGACCTGAACAAGGAGAGAGAATGGTACTTTGGGGTACAGCATCCTAAATCTGAAGAGGTAGCGGAAGCTAA
Organism: Neocrepidodera transversa; assembly: GCA_963243735.1. Classification (NCBI taxonomy): domain Eukaryota; kingdom Metazoa; phylum Arthropoda; class Insecta; order Coleoptera; family Chrysomelidae; genus Neocrepidodera; species Neocrepidodera transversa. The sequence continues at coordinate 12,704,650 of OY725347.1, forward strand.
CATCAGAACTATTATTGACTTTGTAATAGGCCTAGAGCATCAGTGCAGGTCGGATCTCCTACGCTCGATTTTGCAGAATAGAATATAATGGGGATTTTTCTTCCAAAAACCTTTTTAACTATTTTTAATTATGTTAACTAATATTAATTTTCCTCTACCATTTAATTTAATTTAAGTCAGTCATCTTCGATAATATAATTGAGCGAGAACAAATTTAAATTTGATTCCTGCTCATAAGCAGACGTAGCCTGATTAACGGACCTGACTCTATAAGTCCTGGCTCATATGTTTTGATATTAATCCTTTGCAAAGTTATTAAAACAACTATTTAAATTAATGATTTTAATTAAATTAACCCCAAAAATACTAAATCTAAAAATATATAAATTTAAGCCGGCCGGCAGTTCAAATTCTTATAACTATAGAAAATATACATATATAAAGTAAAGATTAACCACGGTTTAATGATCTTTGACTAACTCTAAATATACTGCAAGTAAGTTGAATTTACTATAGCATAATAAATTCTTTGATTTTTCTCACCAAAGCAAAGCGTAGACAGCTATCAGTTTTTAAATTGTGGGACTCTTGTAGCTTGGGATTCTTGAGGGTTCTTTTCTTTAACAGATGGGATATGTTTTTGTAAGAGGAATATTCATATAGTCCATCCAGCTGAGTTGGCGAAAAAAAACTCATTAAATCTCATATATGTAATACTCCTATATCGCCAACGTCCTATCTTTGCCTGTAGAAACAAAGTGTTCCGACAGAAGGAGATGCAAGATCGGAATTGGGTGCCAACGCGCATGCCCATATACATAAATTGAATTGGCGTCGTGTCTCGTGGTGAAAAAGGAACGTAGCGAAAATAAAAGTTAAGCAAACGTAGGCGATTTTAGAGCTGTGACGCCTATGCCTATATCCAAGACTGCGTGAGAGAGAAACGATCGTCTACACTCTACTATCGGCGACGCACTTCTCTCTCAAGCTGGCGATATAGGAGTATTACATATATGTTAAATCTGCACAAATTTTGTCAATAATCCGTCAAAAACGGTAGTGTCTATTGACGCCATTTTAAGTTAGAATAAATTATATAGATATTCTAAATTTTCAATAGTTTTCATGCCTTTTTTCCGAATAATACATATTTAGTAATAGATTAGAATATGCTAAATTATATTCCTTGTAATTATATTTGTTATCCATATTATGTTCAAATAATTCACTACTTTTTAAACTTGGTAATGGCCGAGTAGACACATCCAAACAGATTAGCCACACTATATATTTTAACACAAAATTACTACTCGACCTGAAGTCTGTCATTTTAAGAAAAAAGAAATATTGGACAGAGTATAGAGAGTCATTTGACAGTCATTTTTAGAGAAGTGACAATTATATATTTTTTTATTTACAAGTCAAAGGTACTACTTAATAAATATTGTTCACTGGGGTCGTCAACAATCGGAACAATGTTTGAGGGTTTCTCGAACAACAATTCCTTTTCATATACTTGTGACAATTTTTTTTGACCTTTATTATTTGACCTCATAATGGCTTTTTAATTAATGTGGCACATGACTCTTTTATTTCCTGAAAATTTGCACCACATTTGAGATATGGATAACTTGGATTAGATTTTGATTAAACCCATTAGCGCCTATCGGTACCATATGGACACAATAAAGGTGTATATAATAAAGCGTATATAAATTTGAATTAAAAAATTGTGAAACTTAAAAAAATAATTACCGGCGTTAATGGGTATTGTTATAAATGATTACTTCTATTCGTCGTGGCATGGCTATAGTTTGCGCATTTCCCCCTAGTTTATGGTTGAATCAGTTTGTCGTTGTACAATGTGAATAACTAATTTCAAAATAACCTTTCTTTATGTTATCGATTTAAAACATTAATATACCTATTTATAAATAAAAAATTTTGATTACAGCTCGACCCAGTGTACCGATCGCTGTTTACCGTATTAGAATGGGTTAGATAAGCCTATTATTATCAGTAATGTCCGAGTTCGACGCTTGCAGGTTTGATAACTTTTCAGTAGGGTAGTATTTTTCCTATACAATTTTTTTATTAAACGGAATTTTACTAATTGTTAAAGATAACCTCTTAATCTAATTAAATTAATAGACTTACTTGTTAATCTCAGGAAAGTAACTTATAAATATTGTGTGTTGCAGTGTAAGATCTTCTGTTTTATTATTTTAAAATGTAAAACAGAACTAGTGTAAAAGTTTGAACTATATAGTATTAAAAAATAAACAAACAATTTAGAATATTTATAGTACATACAGGGTGTAAGTGAGACGGAAAATATGTTCAAGAAATTGTATCTATACCGTTATGTTATCACAAAATGTAAGTATGAACTGAATAATGCTTAATTGTTATTAATCTATCACATATTTTTGTTATAATTAAAAACGGTATAAAATGATCATAAAAACAATAAATATTTAGTATGAAATAAATAAAAATATATTAAATTGAGCAACATATTCTTATTAAAGTATTCAAAATACCACATTAAATAAATATTTTTTATGTTATGGCCTCTGGTTTCATCCTTACATTGTTACAAGGTGTTAGCATTTTTCTAAATTTTTCTAAATTGTTATTTAATGATATTTCCATTAACTAACCTAATACCACCTGTTGTTTTATTTACTAGTCCTTTTAGTTTAATAATTTTTACATTTTTACCCTCTTGTACCAGTGCGCGAACACATGTGTTTTTACCAACCATGCTCTTAAGTTTGAAGTTTTTTGGTCTGATGATGGCAGTGATGCCGAAACTAGTTGCCGCTACCTTCTTTTCGTTTTAACTACAATTGAAATATATGTTATGATTTTGAATTTTATTACCTCAAGTCTCTTCAGTAGGATACCGAAACTTTATTCGATTGGGCACTAATTTCAAAAATAAAATATATAAGTGCACATGAAATCGATATCTGTGTTTTTTATGTTAAAATTTTACTGATCTAACTTATAACTTTTAATCTAATCACTTTCTTGATCGTTGGAGCATATTTAATGTTATACATCTGGCCTCACCATACAGGGTGATTCACGCCCGACGCCACGGAGTTTTATGGTGTAATGGCATATATTCGTCAAGTTCTATTGCGGTGGTATTATGTAAGTCAATAAGGAGTACATTTTAAAAATATTTTAAAATATACATAGTGCTCCACAAAAAAGTAACGTATCAAAGTTATGATTTTTTAAATGGCACACCCCGTATATTATTACATTTTCAAATTGTACATAAAAAATAAGATATACTTTCATAAAGGTTCCCTATACCTACATACAGAGTGTTCTAAGTTATGTCCATTTTAATTAAAATATAAGGTTTTAGAAAAAAATTAATTTCTGCAGATACAAACAATTACAACAAATTTACTCTTAGGTTTAATTAAAAGAATGTTTCCTTAGTCTATTTATTGATTCACTGATACATTTTTATTTACAGGGTGTTTAAAACTTTAAGTTCAATTAGTAGAACATTCGCACTGTAATATTAGGCTTATTTTAAATGGAACACCCTGTATTTTATAAGCCTATCGTAAAGCTAATTTAATTGCCTTTCAACTTTTATAACAGTTTCCGATACTTAAATCGTCAAATTTTCAACTTATTTAAATATTTTTGAAATTTGGGTTTTCTTATAACATTTGTACAAGTAAATATCCTCCCAAAATGTCTAATTATTGTCTTTTACCAATATAAGTAATGCAATAATCTATGGCTAATAGACTCTAATAGACTAGAATGAATCCAACCAACCCCTTCCCCTCAAAAGTATTTCAATAAATGCGTATGACAAAATGACTAAAATACAGTAGACACGTTTTAAAATTAAGACCGTAGTAACTTTAATCAAAACATTATTAACCTTTTTTCTAATGAATGTCTTACATTTTGTAACATATTAGAAGTGACCGTTTCGAAAGCAATTTTAATTCGTATTTTCATATCATCTGCAGTGGTGGGGGGGTACGGTATAAACTAAATTTTTAATATAGCCCCATAAGAAAAAGTCCATAGGGGTTAGGTATTTTTCAATCCTGGTCCTTGGAGTATGCTCAAAAAGTTTTTGGACAGCTGAAATTCCCAGTTTGGGTCCGGGAAAATAGCCCATTGGGGCCGGAAAATCATATTTTAGACATACCAGTTTCAACAGTGGTATTTTCGTGTTTTTCAATTCTGGACCTGAGGGACCCGAACAGGGAATTTCACATGGCCATAAACCTCTCAAGCACAGTGTAAGCTACAGGAATTAGTACATAAAAATCCCACTGTTTCGATTGGTACCTCCGAAATATGATTTTCCGGCCCCAATCGGAAATTTTCCCGGACGCAAACTGGGAATTTCAGCTGACCAAACACTTTTCACACCCAGTCTCAGCTCCAGAATTGGAAAGTCCATGAAAATACCACAGTCGCGACCGGGACGTCCAAAACAGGATTTTCCCGCTCCAAGGGGTCATTTTCCATGACCAAAACCGGAATTTCAGTGGGCCATAAACTTTTCGAGCACAAATCCGGCTTTAGCTCCAAAATTCAGCGTCGACTTCGCCTTATCCCGGAAACCGCATTTCAGGCCATTTTCGGCCCCTGTGGCCAATTCCAGACGTGTAGGCCCAATTCTGAGCTCTGAATCGGATTCAGCGTCGAAAAATACATGGGACTACATATGTCACTCTCTTGTGTATGAACTTTTTTTTTGTGGGGCTGTGTAATATTTGTGAATTCCGTATATTTGGAAAATGTTCACTACTCAGCAAAAAACGAACAGTTCTACATTATCTATCCTGACTTCATGAGAAGGAATGTGCTGAGTATTTCTATGCTTGTAGCTCTTTCCCAGAAGTTTTTTTTCCTAAAACCAGATTGATGTAACGCATTCAAGTGCTAATTTATCTTTTTTCTTTGGGTTGGCATCTGTTTTATATTTTAGGTTTTCTCACACATTGCTCTCTTCTATTTTTTATCATAGTATTAAAGACGTATATAAAAAAACCCAATTTTTTTTCATTGTTTGAATGTAAATTTGATGTAGCCTGAACTTTTTCTGACTTAATAACAAAATGCCACTTCTGTAATTCGGAGCCAATAACATTTTTCTTCTCATTTTGTGTATCTCGTACTAATTTTAGAAAATTTACACTTTTTTATTCTCCGCAAAAATCGACCATAGTTCTTCTCGAGGATAAATGTACTGAGCATTTTCTATGCTTGTAGCTCATTCCCAGAACAATATTTCCCCTAATATCAGATTGATGTAACGCATTTGGTTTGGCATGTGTTTTTATATTTTAGGCTCCTGAGCTTCTCGTTCATCTGCGTTTAATCATCCACTGATCGCTTCTATATATTTTTCCCCACTCCTGATTTATCTTTTTAAAATCGCATCACCATCTCCTACAATTTTATCGTCCACTCATAATCTATTTTTCTTCATCTGAATTATTACTTTTAAATTCGTGATTTTTATCAGTCATCAGAAAAATCAAGACAATCTTCTCTATTTTATTAATTTTTCAAAATTTTAAACAGTTGCTAATCTGTTAGCGATTTTTTATAGTTTCTGATCTCTAACATTTGCATATTTATAAAAAACCAAAAATCTGCTCGTAGAAATAAATAATAGACTCTTTTCCTAACTTTAAAATATTTTTTTAACTTTTTTCTTGTAAAAATACCGCAACAACACGTAGCACAAATATGGCATTAGAAAGATAGAACGATACTAAACAATTAGATAAATAAACAAAAGCTAGTACCACCTCAATTACAAAACACTCCATAATATATTAGTCAATTTTATTTAAAGTGTTGCATTTTTTGCAAAAAGATGCATTTAATATGACCGCTGAAACCTCAGATTTAAATAATTTGTCATTAAAATCAATTATACTTGATTCGTTTTTTAATTTTTCTAGTCTCTGGGACAATTCACCTTCCCATATAAACATCTACATAATGCTGCCCCTGGTATATATGTAACTATAATGCTACATTAATTTTGTGTATTGCACACTTATTTTATAAAATGTTTACAATAAATGCACATTTTTTATATATTGCGCATTTTAAGTGTCAATTATAGCATCCGTTTAAATTATTTAATTGTTAGAAAATTCCTTGAAGTAATATATATTCAACAAATATTAAATAATTCTGATTTGTACATCAATTACAACTGTACTTTAGCTCATATTTATTTATCACATGAATATATTTGACATATTTTTAAAATTATAATTTAACATTTTCACAAACCAAAAATCGCCTTGTGTTATTATTGTTTTATAAACTCTTATGTTTTCATTGAAATATCCATATTTGGAGTGTTGAATCGTCTTGTAATTATTTCTACAAACTATTTTGCATAAAATTATTACTTATTGAAGTTATTAAAATGTATCAAACAATCTAAAGAATTTTTTAATAATATTTACACAGTATAACCTTGTTGTATAGTTTTTAACATAAAAATAACAAATATAAATAACGTCAATAACCAAAATTCTAATGACAAAAAACTCGATTTAGTAACTAATTTATTTTTTTGTCGGTTTTTTGGATTTTCCAGGGTAATTATTTATAAATAGATAAACAAAGTGTACACAGGTATGTAAATAAAAATCAAATAATAAACAATAAAAATACAAAGAGGAAATAATCCCATCCAACTCTTCTAGAAAAGAAATTGTAGAATAAATTATATTTTAAATATCATAATATTATGAGCGTTCCATGACAGTTGCCCACTAGAATAATCCGCACATGATAATTCCCCACAGACAATTGCCCACAAGTAGAAAGGCCCACACGAAATTTGCCCACATAGAAATTTGCTCACAATGATATTTGCTCACAATGATATTTGCTCACAATGATATTTGCTCACAATGATATTTGCTCACAATGATATTTGCTCACAATGATATTTGCTCACAATGATATTTGCTCACAATGATATTTGCTCACAATGATATTTGCTCACAATGATATTTGCTCACAATGATATTTGCTCACAATGATATTTGCTCACAATGATATTTGCTCACAATGATATTTGCTCACAGAGAGAATTATTAATGGAATTAAAACAAGAAGAAATTTACGGTGATGGTACCTTTGATAAAGTTCCAAATATATTTTTTCTAATTTTGACATATAAAGTGACACTTTTTAAAACTGACAGACTTTATCAAACGTATTACTTTTCGTAACTAATTACATAAAGTAAAATTTTATGTAACTGGTGACGAAAAATGGATTTCAAAATTAGTGACAAAAAGAATTTTATTTATTTAGCTGTTATAACACAAGATAAGGACATAACTTATATATTAATTAATTATTATAAATATTGATAACATAATTATTGCAATTATTTAAATTAATTTCCGACGACATACTTGTTTTATTGCTGGTACTTGCTGGTACTTGCTGTTATTTGGGAGACGCGCACATTGCATTAAATGTTTCACCAAATATTTCAGGCTTATTTACAAAATGTCAAACTGACAACTGAAATGAAGTGACGGCAGCAAATAGACTAGATTTATGTTTTCACAATTTTTATCAATTATATTTTATTTATTTTTTTATTACTAATCTATTATCAATTATATACGAGGCCTGCTAAAGTTGGGAACTCTTATCCACCCTGCGAATACTTTTTATTACAAAGGAAGAAATCTGAAACATATTCACGGATGTTTGATATACTAACTGTCAGTAGATAGAACGTCCATTAACTTTAAAGATTCAGTAAGTAAAGGCGATGACGTTTAGAATAAAACTTTACAAGTTGATTTCTGGTACAATTGTCACAATCTAAACGTCATTGTCATTAGTTACAGAACCGTTAAAGTTAACGAACGTTCTATCTACTGACAATAAAACTTTTAATTCCTGATTTATCGCCTCAAAAAATTCTATTGGATTTTGAAAAAGCTTGCATAAGTGCATGGCCTTTCCATTGGCAGAAATTAAAGGGGATGGATGCTATTTTCATCTATCACAAAGTATTATTAGAAAAGTGGGTAATGTTGGTTTAAAGACTCAATTTGAAAGTGATATTGACACCAAATTAAAATTAAAATCTTTAGCGGCATTGGCTTTCGTTCCACCAGGTGATGTTCGTCAAGTTTTCGATGAACTTGCATTTATATATCCTGATGAAGAAGGTTTTAATGAAATATTAACTTTATTTCTTTTCAACATATATTGAAGGTGCAGCAGGAAGAAATCCTCAATTTCCCATTCAAATGTGGAATCAGCAAAATGCAGCTCGGCAAAAATCTCCAAAAACAACATATTCTTGTAAGGGATTTCCTAGCATTTGGAGATTACTTGATGGGTTAAAAAAATATTTGGCTTGCCATACTCTTATATTAGTGAATCCTCAGGTAGGTACTTTTGAAAGAAAAAAACGAAAATATGAAAATTTATATACAGCTATGGCCAATCATGTGGAAAATTATGCTAATACGCAAAATAAAGTGCAATATTCTCGAAGGCTTGCAAATTTGCAGTAATAAATGTAATAAAAAGAACATCAAAAATATTATTTATGTAATATTTTTTGCTTTATAGTATATTTTAATGGATTATTATAATTAAACATTTAATATTATATTGAGTATTTTTTTAATAATTTTCTTTAAAATAACTCATATACCTACCTAATATTTTCTGTCAATAATTTTGGACATTTTACTTACATCTTTTTAAAAAATTAATATTTCTTAATTATTTTTTATTCCATAAACTCAATAACTATTGAATAATTACCAATAAATGTTCTCAGTGAGCAAATATCATTGTGAGCAAATATCATTGTGCCCAAATTTACTGTGAGGAATTATCTGTGTGAGCAAATTTCTATGTGGGCAAATTTCGTGTGGGCATTTCTACTTGTGAGCAATTTTCTGTGGGGAATTATCATGTGGAGATTATTCTAGTGGGAAAGTGTCCTATTATGAGATAGATAGCTCATTTTTTTTTCAGTTAAATTATTTATTAATTATTTTGGGCAACTGTGGCAAAGACTTTGAAATTGTTAATCATACAAATATATAAAATAACTGACACTGAAAACTGATTCATTTTCCTCGGTAACAGACTGGAACAAAGGACTTGTGGAATAAAATAACGCTGAGTTATGACAAGATCCATAAAATCACCAATAAGGCATAAATAAAAAAGTCCTAAAAAAATTTCATAATAAGAGCAAGTCACGGGGACTATGAAAACAACACCAACAGCAGCCATGGAAGCTCTGCTGAACCTTCCCCCTAGCATGGGGGAGACAAGAATGGAACTTTCAAGGCTACAAAAAAAGAACAATAGTTCGGATCACAACAAGATAAAGGAAATAGTTGAATGTAACATTCTTGAAACGAATCCAAAGGACCACACAACTTCTATGTACTTTTTCTTTACTAACTTCAAGGTGAACATGCAAGACCGAAGGGAATTGTCCATTTGACAAAATCAAGGGCAAACCTGGAGAGAGGATCTGGTATAGAGACGGATCCATAACCAATGATGCAACTGGTGATTGAATCTACAGCGAAAGAAGAAACTGCCAACTGAGTATCCAACTGGAAAAAAATACGTCCGGATTTTAAGCGAAATTGTACGCAATTCTGCAATGCGCAAAAAAAATTAAATTTACGGGGTACTTGTTGGCAGAAAATTAAAAAGGATCATTTAACCCAAGCTAAAGAAGATAAAATGTATAGATAAGTTAAAAAACGAGGATGTTCTAAAAGGAATCGGAGAGGTATGTGAGTAAAAATAATAGAAAATAGGAGAAGAAATTAGTTTGGCCGGGTACTAACTAATATTACTTGTTTGTTAAGAGATGTTTTGGATGGATCAGTAGAAGGAGACGTGAAAAGAGGAAGAAGGAAGAGGAAAATGATAAACCGTACTAAGGCAGTTTACGAAGGTTATAATAAGACTCAGCACAAGAACGAGTACATTGGAGGAAACTTAAAGGACCTGCTGAAGCAGATAACCAATAATAATAATGAAAGAATCTATTGTGTTTATATGCATTGGAAGATTTCCTTTGGTCCTTTTTTTATTTAATGTTGAAGTGACTTTTAGATATTATGCTAAAGAAGAGGGATCAGTAACTTTATGGTCTTAGCTTAGTTTTGCAATCTTGAATTTTTTCTACTCCAACATTCACTATAAAGTTTCTCACCTTGCCATTACCTCTTATTCATAATAAATCCTATTAAAATCATCTAGTGAAGGAATAAACGCGAAGACTAAAACGCAGGACGCCACTGGACTTGCATTTTAAGGATTAAATATTGTTATCGAGTCTAGATTAAGATACCTAAAAACATTTTAAAGAAAACAGTAACAGTTGGGTTAATTGGAATACTTGTCTAACGAGTCATATTTCTAAAAACAGATATGCTCATTGTATACGAAACAAAATACGACACAAAAATTTAAAGCTGTATAATTTTTTTCACCCATTCGAGAAAAAAATTCTTTAAGCACTTATTAGCACTTTATACATTTAATCTTATGTAATTTATTTTCTCATTTGTAATACTTATGTGACGAACACTGACAAAAAGTGCTCGTGAGCACTAAGCACTCAAAAAAAGTGCTTAAAAATTACGAGCACAAAGCACTTTTACAGGAAAGTGCTCGCGAGCAATAAGCACTCTAAAAAAGTGCTTTAAATTCACGAGCACAAAGCACTAAGCACTTTTTGAAAAATTCAATTATTGATGGGGACATGTCTGTTAGCTTATTTATAAAAATGGAGTAAGTCTAACAAAATTACCTAAAGTTGGAATATCAAAAATTTAAATTTATTTCTGAACTTTTTAAATAATAAAACAAAGAAATTTTTATTATTTTTGAAAACATAAGAACAAAAAAACGGTATATAATACCAAAGAATATTGATAATACACTGCTCATAGGAATACAGGGACGTAACCGACTCGTTTTCTAAATATTGGCGCGTGGACTAAATTAATGTCTTATGAAAATATGTCGTACTCTGACCAATAATGCGCGGCTTTATCTCTTCCTAGTTGGAGCTTACTGTAACAGTATCCAAGTAGCTCAGCTATGGACAGACGGACAGACAGGCGGTTGTAGACTTGACTTTGGTCACTGAAAATAGTAGTTGAGCGAGATTTCCGAGATCAGAGTGCCAAAGTTAGAAACCGTTCTCGAGTTATCGCTAAGACAAACAGACAGATAGATAGACGGATATTGTAAAGTCAATAAGTACCTTCCGCTTTGTTTCGTTACTTAATACAACGGTTCATAGTCAAAACAGCAATGATTTTTTTTCCAAATTATACAATATTTACTAATGTGAGTTTAATGCTTAGTATTTTGAAGAGGTTTTTAAGTACTCGCGAGCACTTTTGACGAGCTCTAAGCACCAAACCCTTTGGTAATGTGTTTTAAGCACAAGCACCGATTTTAAAAGGTGCTGGTAAGCACTGTGCTGCCGAGCACAAAAGTGCTTAGAGTACTTAGCAAAGCACTAAGCACAGTGCTTATTGGCAGCTCTACTTATGTGTATGGGTATAGCCGGTAGATAGAACGCTCACTAACGTTAATCACTGTCAAAGTACCCAGTAACGTTTAGGATAAAATTGTATTAATCATAACGTTATGCTTATCAAATAATTACCGGTAATGAGTATTATATTTATCGGCTGTAAATCTGATAAGTGTATGCTTACAAATGTAACATTGATTGATAATAAAAAAAACTGAACTTGGTTTTAAGTATTTGTGTTTTCGTTTATTTTTAATTAGTAGGTATTTTTGTTTTCAGCGGAAGTATCCAAATTTTGGATTTAGTTTGCCCTATTACAATTAGTTTACACCATATGGAAAACTTGTTTATTATCGATTTGTCAGAAAATTTTATTCTTGATAAAAATTTATACTTTACAGAAAGTTTTCATTTGAGTTATCAAAATGGTAAATTTACGCTTGTGGCACGAGCCGTAAGGCGAATGCCGCAAATCTGGCGAGACCTCAGCTTCCTATCTTTAATGTTAAGGTAGCGCCTGTCTAAAAAGCATTTCAGGCAAGTGTACAAAGTGTACAATTTTCTTTTGTAGTGTATCAAAAAAATCACAATAGATGTTTTGTGTTCCCAACTAGTTAATTATTTTTTTTAGTCTAGCTTATACCTCCCACTTCCCCTTTGAACCTCAAATGATATCATGCATTATCTATTATTCTTCTAGGTAATTATTCTAAGTTAGGAATAAATTGGATTTTTAAAGTTGTTTAAGTTCATTATATCATAATGATCCACGTGTTTTCTTTTACTATTAAAAATTAAGCTATAATTTTTAATAAACCCATATTTATTTCTCGCGTGTACCCATTTCCCTTACTACTACGTCGTATCTTAAAAAGACGTGTTTAATTGTAATTTTATAATACAGTTGAGGACGCTCAAAAATAATTGTAAAAGTTATAAACAAATGAAAGTTTTACAAAAATCGGCTGTGTCACCCCAGAACTTTTCCGGCTTGGCTGTAGAGAATAAGATTATTTTAATTACAAAATAAAAAATTCTTGAATGGGTTATAGGGTCTAAGAGGCATATGCATATAGAAAAGTAGGTCCACATCTTTAATATTTAAAAAGTTATGCGTAAAAAGAAGATTTAATTTCGTACTTCGTAAACCAAAAACTAATGGCCCCATTCAAGGCACACTCACTCTGGATATTTTCTAGAGTTACCTCAAAATAGATATTTCCATCGATATCTCGATTTTTTTTTGCTTTTTCACTATACTTAGGTGGAATGGGGAAAGAATAATGTGATATATATTTAAAGCAATAATTTATTGTAATAATTTGTAAAAATCAATTACAGTCCTTTTCCGGGCAATTGTACAAGAACAATCCTTTCCGAACAATCCTTCCAGGACAATCTTATCCGGACAATCCTTCCTGGACAATCCTTCCCGAACATTTATTCCCCATGATATCAATCATATTATAGGAATAATTGTAGTAAAAAATAATTGTCGTGGGAAAGCATTGCCGTGGGCAGAAAGCGTCACGTATGGAAAAAGCGTTATGCCCCCTCCAGGCGAGCTTCCCTCTCTTTCTTTTACTTTATGTCTTTTTCTACCATATGAATTTTTTCTTATTTAGATTTTATTGAGACATTTGGATTTTTTCACGCTTTTTCTCATGTTTTGTTTTTTTTTTTGATTTCTTATAATTTTTTCTCATTTTTTTTCCTATTGTTCTGTTTTTTTATTTTTTCTTTCGTGTTCTAATTGTTTCTATTTTTTTCTTATTCCTCTGATTTTTTCGATTATTTACGATTTTTTTGGGTTTTTTTTTTGCGGTTTTTTGCTGTTTTTTGCGATTTTTTGCGATTTTTTGCGTTTTTTTTGCGATTTTTTGCGATTTTTTGCAATTTTTTGCGATTTTTGGCGATTTATTTCAAATCTTTCAAATTTTTTCATTTTTTTTTAAATTTTTTATGGTTATACTTGTTTCCGGTTTTTGGTTTTTGGTTTTTTTTGTGATTTCTTGCGATATCTTTCTAGCGTTTTTTTGCGACATCTTTTTCGGATTTTTTTTGCGATTTTAGCGTATTTTTCACAATTTTTTTGATTATTTTCCGGATTTTACTATTTTATTTTTTGTTTTTTATTTATTTTCCAATATTTTCTGATTTTTATTTTTCCCTGAGTTTTTCAAGGGCTTTCAAATGACATATTGCAAGCCAAATTCCGTGACATATTCCTTCTGTCATTTTTTCACACTGACACTTCCATTTGACAGACATACAAAAACTAATGGGTTCTTCTGACGGATAACCCAAACCCTTAATTTCAGCTCAATCGGTTTAAAAGAGGCCACACCTATCGTGAAAGAATACAGATAAACAGACAGGCAGACAGACATCTGGAAATGATCTTAATCTTCTCGGAAGATCTGAAAATGGATATTTCCATCTTCTCTGATGGTGGGTCAGGAAAGTAAAAGGGGTATAGTTTTTTTTTCAAATAACTCGCGTTTGAGTGAAAAATAAAAAAAAGGTTGTGAAAGGGGAAGAAAATAACAAAAAGTTCTAACTCCTGGAATTCTAAATTATTAATGTTGAACAATATCGCTAACCAAAATTACACTTTTTTATCGCGTACGTTTCGCTAACTATGTTAGCATCATCAGGAGTTGATGATAAACTGATAAACTCTAAATTCCCAATTCAAGTTAATTATTAATATTTCAAAAAAATTTTTAACACAAAATACCATGATTTTTCAAATTTTTAAGCTAAAATAAATTTATGTCTCACGGTCAGAAAATACGGCTGCTGCGAACTATTTTCACCATGCGCAGTGTTATTTTCAGCGTGAAATTCACAAGTTCTAATTTTATAATTTTTTACATATTTTTTCACGTACTTAACTTAAATTTTCTACTCTTAATGGGTCTCACATGGTGTGATTAATTTTTCTCCTTACATATTATAAAATAATGGCCTGATGATGGTGTGTTACCGAAACTAGTTGCCTTTCTATTTCAATTAAATTCTTGTGGTTCCCGACTTTGTGCTTTATTTCTTGTAAACCACATTTGAGATATGAGTTTAGTTTTTTTCAAATTCACTCTAACGCTCATACTCTGAGTTATTTACAAAAAACTAGACCCCTCTTTTTTTATTTTTTTTTTTCACTTTTGCAATTGTTTCTGTGCGGATTAAATTATTTCACAAAATTTTCTGGAAGCTACTTTAAATCAAATAAGACCCCGCTCACGTTTATTATTAATTTTTATAAACTTATATAAATTAAGACGTGTCTGAATTAACACATATCAAACAATTATTTACTACGTTCATATTTTTGGACATTTTTTGTTTACTCCATTCAAATCAAATTAATGAAACCTTATAAGAAGCTGAACTGTAACTTTGTTATCAAAAATATATTATCTATTATCTAGATTCATCATCAACTATTTACGGAATCGGAATAATAGTTATTTTAAAAACACGTGTATTTATGGCACGTGTACCAAATTCGCATTTTCCATCCATGTAAATTTAAATAATTTGTTTACCAAAACATATTAGTTATTTGTGTAACTAGTGCAAAAAGTGTATATTTGTTGCACGATGCTTAAGTTCGCAGCTCGAGACGAAGTCGAGAGCTGCAATCATACTGCACATGTTGCACACAAGATGTTTTCTGCGATAGGATTAAATTTTTTATTTTAAATTTTATTCAAGACTATTTTTCAATACAAGAAATATTATTAATTTTATTTTCATAAGACTATTTATTTATTTTTTTGACTCAATCGCAGTTAAAGCAATTAACTATGGTAACTGATGGACAAAGTTCACTTCCAGTGATTTTTTAGAAATTTTTGCGTACTTTTTGCACTAGTGCTAAAAGTTAAACTTTTGGTACAGTAGATAGTGCAAAAAATAGTAACTTTTTGCACGATCGTAGAAAAAATGTTATTATGAATTGAAATAAATATGTCTAAAGCTAATATTTTTTGACGAAAAGAGGCTTAACGTGCTAGCTTTAAATATTAGTACAAAAATAATTATTGGCTCAAACGTAGATGGTACGAATACTAGATTTTTTATTTATTTACAATCATACAGTTCAATTACCCAATTGCGTGTAAAATTTTAATTTCTATATCAGCATTATATTTTAAATAGTAACATAATGAGTATTGATGACATTATTATTATTCTATTTATTGTATTTTGATTTGTATCGAGTTTGAAATACAAGAAAAGAATAATTTTGACCCTCGCTACAAGTTAAATTTTAAACTCAGTAAAATGTATATTGTACAGGGTGAATCACTAAGGGTGGTGACCGGTCGTATCTTTTAAATCGTTTATCCTAGAATTTCGGGAAAAAAATTCTTATAACAAAATCGGCCCTAAAAAATTGCTTAAAATATTTCTCGCTTGGGTTTTTTACCGAATTTTTCCCAGTTAAGGTTGGTAAAAAATATTAGCTTTAGAAACTAGTGTCCTTATTTTACAACTTTTGTTTAAATCATTTTTCTGTATCATCTATTTCTTAAGTGGTGGGGGACATCGTTAACATCAAAAGGACAGTAACTTCCATTAGACTCCATACAAAGAGCATTAAAGGGAGTTTTCAGAAACAAAAAACAATATCACCTTTAATCTTTTAATCGGCAACTACAGGGCGTTATGTAACACCTAGCTCTATTTATATTTTTTTCTGTGAAATTTAAAATACAATGCTATAACTATAACCAGCTTACAAAAAGGCAAATAAGATGATTTATTGACCTGGCAAAACCGCAAACTGACATATTTTGGCATTGTATTTATTTTAATTTTTGATTTTTGATGAGTGTTGGCTCATCCTGTAAGTAGCTGCTAAAATTGTTTTGAGAATAAAATAACAAGTAAAAATGCAACACAAAAATATTTATTAAGATAAATAATCAAAAGTAATAAAATTAAGTTAAGTAACAGATATTTACAAAAAGTAAAAAAAAAACAACTACTAATGTAATATTGGTTTTTGTTTCTGAAATCTCCCTTTAAGACGGAATTAGCACCCATGATTTTCATAACGAAAACTATTATTAACTAAATGTTCTATAGATGGTGATTAGATGTACTTTCTGTGTAAAAATTTAAATGTATATTATCCTCCAATAATACTTGCTTAGTTGCCAGATGTTACAACCGCCGGGTTTTAATTTTAAGTGATATCGAGATTTTAGTGACGTCAGGTACCACATTTTGTAGAGAGGTTTTTTTATTTTTTCTATAGTTTTTTCGCATTTTTCTGATTTTTTTTGTGGTTTTTTCGATTGTTTCTACGTTTTTGTTTTTTTTTGTTTATCTGTTTTTTTATTGATTTATTTCGATTTTTTCTTATTTCTAATCATTTTAATTATTCTTTTTCTGCTTTTTTCTTTTGTTTTTAAATTTTTCTCATTTTTTCTTAATCTTCTGTTTTTATTTGCAACTTTTTTGGGATTTCTTTGCGATTTTTTGTAATTTATTTTAATTTCTTTGAATTTTTTCATTTTTTATAGCTACTATTGTTTCCGGTTTTTTTCTTATTTTTTCTGTTTTTTTTTTCATTTGATTTTTTATGATAATTTGCGATTTTTTTGTTATTTTTTTGTGATTTTGTTGCGGTTCTTTTGCGATTTTTTCTGATCCTTTTCGATTTCTTGCGTTTTTCCTTATTTTACAATTTTATTCTCCATTTTTTCCCAATATATTCTAGGTTTTCTCTCTATTTTTTCAGTTTCAAAGTTTTTTGTTTTTTTATTTTTTCCGATTTTTTCTGTTTTTTTTTTATTATTTTATTCTTTTGATTCTTTTAATTTTGTTCTCGTTTTTTTTTTTCATTTTTATGATTTCTTGTTTTTTTTTTATTGTTTTCAGCTTGTTCTAATCTTTCCTCATTATTCTGTTTTTCTATTCTTTTTTTTGTTTTCTGATTTTTTCTCATTTTTCCAATTCCATTGATTTTTTGTGATAATTTGTGGTTTTTTTGTCATTTTTGCCATTATTTTGCGATTTTTTGTGATATTTTTCGATTTCTTCCGTTTTTTGAGGCCATTTTTTTTGCGATTTTTAGCGTTTTTTTTTTCGATTTTTTTGATTTCTACATTTTTCCCATATTTACAACTTTATTTTTTATTTTTTCAAAATATTTTCTAATTTCTCTCTCAGGTTTTTTGTTTTTATTCCGATTTTTCTGTTTTTTTTTTGGAAATTTTTTCGATTCTTCTAATTTTTGTAGATATTTAAATAATTTTTTTTGTTTAAACTATGAAACAAGTACAACTTTTTTATTACGTCACGTCCTACTTTAATTGCAAATTCGGAACCATTGAAGCTTTTTTGACACACATAAACTTTAATAAAGAAATATTTTTCAAATACTGCCTAAGTCATTTATAATTATTGATACATACAGGATAATGCCAATTATTTTTTACACATTTTTGACAAAAAAAATGATTGTTTCACAGCTGAATGAAATTCTGAAGTTGAAGAATATCGTCACCACAAACCAAAACTAACTTTTTTTAAAAAATCACTAAACATACTTTTTTCTAACTAAGTTAGCATCATCAGGAGTTGGTGATAAACAACAAAAACTGATTGTAAGACTACAATTTTACATATTATTACTAATTTATGTTTACACATGGGTGAGAGGGCAATTTAAATAAAAATACTTTTTATATTCCATAACATGAAAACTAAAAAAGATATTAAAATAAACTTAATACCATTGAAAAGAGAATAAAAAGTACCATAAGTGGAAATTTTTTTCAAATTTTTAAGCAAGAATTGTGAACTTGAGAAAAGGAAGAGACAAAAGTAAGGATAATTAAAAAATCCTTATATATGTGGTCTCTCCCTATTCTCACAACGACAATTTTTTATCTAAAATTTTGAAATTTTTTGCACATATAGTATATTTTTTTCTC
This sequence comes from Neocrepidodera transversa, assembly GCA_963243735.1. Classification (NCBI taxonomy): domain Eukaryota; kingdom Metazoa; phylum Arthropoda; class Insecta; order Coleoptera; family Chrysomelidae; genus Neocrepidodera; species Neocrepidodera transversa. The sequence goes on from OY725347.1 coordinate 12,723,205, forward strand.
TTTCTATCTACATTAAGTTCGTTTTAATAACGTGGATATTTTTTTTGTTACAGAGGTTGAAAAATATGAAAACTAGAAATTGAAATTCAAATATTGTTTCTAATGCTTAAAAAATATAAATTACCCTTAAAATTATAACTACTGATCATTTACTATTTCTTGTTTACACATGAACGTACATATAATTTTTTTCATGGGGTTTGAAATTTTTCAAAATTTTTATTCCAAAATTATACAAAATAAAACAAGATTGTGAAATGACTAATAAAAATAAAAAAATAATAATATAATAATAATACACGTCACCCCCTTACAAGTGAGCCCCAGAAGCCAACGGCTTGTGCGGGGAAGGAGCATCTATTATTATTATTTGCGACTTACTGAGGTTTGATGGCGCCATTTGGCCATAGGTGTAGGAAAACCCGAAAAAACTCACCCCATACATCAAAAAGGGACCTCACGCTATTGGGAAATTTCAAAATGTCAGGTCTTTTCTTGATTTCTTACTTTTTAAAAATAACCAAAAAAATCTTTCTTAGATATAAGTGAAGATATAATACGTAACAAATGGAAATAGAAAGAAGGAAAAAATCAAAATTTTTGCTTTAAAAATAGAACGTCATAAAACGTAATTTCTAGAAAAATTTAAATTAAGATAAATTATATTTGTTTATAAGCGAGAGCAAACTGACCCTGAAATCATCTAAACCAACAATAATTCCCTTGTTGCTAAAGAATTGTTCAAGGTACAAAAATTTATTTTTTATTAAAAAGTTCTAATATCAAATTTTAAAATAAAATCGAAAGATTTTGTTTGTTTGTATAAGTTAACTAACTGCATATAAGATTAATGGATTAATATTTTTGTACCTAAAATTGAAATTTTAACTTTTTTAAAATGTTAATAATTTTTTTCTTAAATTTTGAGTCCGGCTCTATGATTTTTAAATAGTGAATATACGACTTAGTAAACAAATCATGCATTATCTACAAATTATTAAATAGTCCTGAAAAAAATATCTTTATTTTTGGAATGTTTTACGAAGGTTAATTGCTTAAAAAGTTATTACTTTTGAATATTTATTTATTTATTAATGTGCCAAAATGACTTCATTTAGTTTCATAATTTATTTTGGGTTGGTTATAGATAAATTATGCGTTCAAATTATGAAATAACTGTGTTAATATTAATATATCCTGATTTAGACACCTTTTAAACAATATTAGTTAATTAGGGATAATAAAAATATAAAAATCAAGGTACTTACCTCATATTCTAAGTAAAAATTAAATTTGTTCAGAGTAATACATGCTGTGGTAATACACAATTCTATCCACTACCTACACTTCAGCTAGGATATAAACAATTTAAATGTCGTCTACAAGTGGTCCATTTAATAACAATACTCATAAATGGTCTTTATGTGTACTTAAAAGAAAAAACAGTACAATTTACTTGAGTAAGATTTAGACAACCGCTATTTTTACAGCTCCTTTGTACTAGAAAATTTTAAAAAAATTCTGAAAGGAGATTATTAAAAAAATTCTAATAAAAATTATTGGTACAAAATAAAATTTTTGGTACAAAATATTCATTAACACAAAAGTTGTTGCTTGAGCACCATTTCTATTATTCGAATTCGGAATAATGGATACTTTTAATTTTATAAAGTATTTAGATACTTATATTAGGAAACATTTATACAGGTTGAGTCACGAATACCTATAATAACCATTATTTAATACAATGGGGAAGTTTCATCGTAGTGAAAATATAAAATATGTTTTCACATTTAACTAAAATATAAATAAAAACTAATAAATCGGTAAAAAAAGTTTTTGAAATCGGTCAATAAATAACGGAGAAATATTAAAGTTATTGTGAAGCGTGTGACGTCACGTCTCCGCATAACCAAAGCACCGTACTACAAACCGAACTCATTCTATGCAACGACACGATTGACTTATGTCTGACTTAAATTAAATGTCCTATTAAATCACCATTTCTTTGTTTTATTTTTTTGTATAAAGATACGTGGAAAATGACTTTTTCTACAACCACTATGCAAAAGACGCTTTTCTACACAAATTTTTATACGCAAAGCAGGCCTTTTCTTAATTTCCTTGATATCCGTTGGAAAAGCAATAATTTGGAGTGCGAAAAGTACAGCACTTTTCTTCACGGAAATGTCAAACACAGCTATGACCTGTCAACTTTTTTTGACAAGTCACTCTTTTTATTTTATTAATAAATGTGGTTGTACAAAAAATATTGTGTACAACTTGTACGCAAGGCACTTTTAACACTGGGTAGATTTCCGGCACTAGCCTTACGGCTCGTGCCGCAAACTTCTGAGTTCGTGTGAAAAGTGACGCTTTGTTCACTTATTGTACAAACTACTATTTCCTAAGACCACATATGCCCACATATGCACACTCGTTTGTACTTAAGAAAATAGCTTATATCACATAAGTACTAAAACATTATATCACACGTGTATTGAAAATGAACAAAACACACATGTATTGAAAAGTAAAGTGTTGTTATACGATATACTTTTCAACACATGTGTGATATACTTTTCACTACATGTGTGATACTGTTTAAGTGACTTTATTTGAAAAGACATTTTTTTGAAGAATTTTTTACGTGGTCATAGGAAAAATAATGTACACAACTCGTTGGAAAGTGTATTCCGCACTCTTTACGTTTCTGGCACTCGCCGCTACGCTGCTCGTCCAAAAGAGTAACTCGTGCGGAATATATCACTTTCCAAACTCGTTATGTAATATACTATTGTTTGGCGTTTTAATCGTTGCACTAGTATAAGGTATAATACAATTTTTATAGCAGCCTTTTCACTTTCCGAACAACAGAGTTGTATAGAAGGAAAGTATTGCGATCATGATTTTTTGGCCATACCCAGATTTTAACGGATCGTTACGTTTAGAGGTCACCTGAATCCATTTATACCATTTTTAGCATGATGTCTGTCTGTGGGTGTGTCTGTGTGTGTGTGTGAACACGATAGCGTCTAAACGGCTGAACCTATTTAAATGAAATTTTATATACATATTTAGGGTAGCAAGGAAACGACCTGTATAGATTTTGGTGTAAATCGGACAACCTGCAGTGACAGTTGCTGTAAGTGATGACGTCATTACTAAACAAGATGGCAATAAAGTTTTACACATATATTTTGTATACGTTATAGTTTAATTTCGAATGATTAAAATTTTCAAAAACTTTTGCCATTGTTGCCAGATTTATCAAAAAGTTATTGTTTTTCATATTTTTTTTAAATTGGAAAATAATGCATTTTTATGAAAAATTACAGGATATAAAAGTTGTAGAACATAAAATTTTCTACATATTTTGTCTTTACCGTCATTTCGAATTCCTCATAGTTTCGCCGCTAGAGGGCATGAAAAAAATATATATAGACTTTTGCGACATTTATTTAGATTTTGAGCCAAAATTATGGATTTTTATGAAAAATTACAAGAAATCAAAATTGTAGAATATAAAATTTTCTACAAATTTTGTCTTTACTTTTTTTTCGAATTCAGCATAATTTTGTCGCTAATGGGCGTGAAAAAAATATATTTAGACATTTGCACCTTATTTTTAAATTTTGTGTCAAAATTATGAATGTTTTTGAAAAATTGCGTGATATAAAAATTGTAAAACATAAAATTTCCTACAAATTTGTCTAAAGTTTTTCGAATTTCGCATAATTTCACCGCTAGAGGGCGTGAAAGAAATATATAAATGATTAAACAATTATGTTACTAGGGGTGTTCGGAAAGTTGGGTGGGATTACTCCCTCTTTATTTAATTTCAGTCATTGTAATTTATTAATTGTCACACAATTGAATAAATGCGAGGAATAACAAGAATATAGAAGCGACGTCGCTTTGTTTAAATTCCCGTCTCGTACACTTATTAGGAGAGATGACGTCAGGTCAGTGAATCGGCGGAACAAAATTATTAATGCAAAGTACAACCACAGAAGATAAATTAATACAGAAGCGAAGGTCCCTGATGTAGCGATGGTCAAAATTTGAGTGACATTTGAAGTTTCTGTTGCTTAATACACTGGGAAAAATGTTCAAAATTCGCAAATTTATCTATCTAGACTTACGAATTTTAAACATTTTTCACATTTTTAAGCTGCAGAAACTTCAACTGTTACTAAAATGTTGACTATCGCTACATCAAAAATGCCGACAGGGTCCTTCGCTTCTGTAACATTAACTGGAAAATACTAAAAAAAACAATTTTTACACATAATTTATTAGAATACAAGCACATTTTAAATATTCTCTATCTATCCTTTTCTCATCTTGTTTCAACTTCTTGACAATTCTTCTAGTTTTAACTTTTAATATTTTGATGTAATCGGTCTTCTGTATCTTCTGTTATTAAACTTTTATACTTATTTCACATTTTTCATTCTCTATCTATCTGTTTCTTCTGATTCTAGCTTTTCTACCTGATCTTTTTGTCACCTTTAAATATTAGGTATTATTTCTTCTGTTTGTTTCTTAAAGAAAATATTCTCACTTTTGTTTATAACTTTTATTACTCTCTGGCAATTCTCAAATATGAAAATTTTTGATTTTCCAATAATTTAAATTAAACGAATCTTCTAATTTATTAAGAAAAACGTATTTTTTTTCAAACTGTATATCTAAGTAGAATTAAATGCGGAACTAGAAAAAATATAGAGATCTACTCATATTTTTTGTCTCATTTTAAATTTTCACACGGATTTTAAATATTTTGACGTGGATTTCTACAAAGATTAATATGTCAATCGATTTGTTAATTGATTCTTAAAATGTGTGCCCAATATAAAAAAAATTGGCTGTGTCACCCCAGAACTTTCCCGGCTTGTAGAGAATATGATTATTTTAATTATATTAATTTATGGAACAGATTTTAAATAGCGAGCACTGCTACACTTAGAATCTCTTAAAATCATGGCTGAAAACTATTGGGAGTTCGGGAAAAAATTGATACAAAAGTTGTAGGGAATTTTATGCTCTACATCTTTGTACTAGAATATTTTACACTGAAGTACATTGTTTGTCTTCAAAATTAAGAAAAAGGCAAGAAGCCTAAATGTGTATATTTTTCGCCATCTAGCAGCGAAACTATGGGGAATTCGAAAAAAACTAGAATATAAAAGTTAAAGGAAATTTAATGCTCTCCAACTTTGCACTAGAAAATTTTGCACTAAAGTGCATAGTTTGTGTTTAAAATTTAAAAAAACTACGGTAAACCTACATGAACATATTTTGAGTGCCCTCTAGTGGCGCAACTGATGGAACTCCGGGAAAAAGTTTAATACAAAAATTGGAGGAAAACTTTTGCACTTTGCACTAAAACATTTTGTACTAAAGTGTATTGTTTGTCCTTAAAATTTAAAGCTAAAAAATCTTACATGTGCATGAAATTAGGCAAAAAAACTTAATAATTTCAGAAAATGTTGCCTGTTAACCAATACATTTTTACTAGTTGCTTAATAAATAATGTATTACTTATCTAGATGCGTTTTAGATAACAATTTTAAATGTTTTTCTTTTTTTTACAAATCTTGACAATTTATCGCTTTTAGCAATTTTTGAATTTCATACCTACATTTTTGACAGTTTCTGATAATTTTAACTAATTTGAAAGAATTTTTTTTAACGCTTTTTAAGTTTCTGACAAATTTTAGTAAACTTTGAAGATTTTCTTACTTCAGCAATTTTTCAGAAAATACAGTTTTTTTTTTACTAAAACTTAATTGTGTAAATCGAAACATGGATGTGCCACCCTGTATATAAAATTATTCATTCAAAGACCATTAAAGTGACATAAAAATTTATGTTTCATTTTTTTTTATTATTTTTTGACATTTCTGCTATTTTTAATGTATTTCATCATTTTTTTGACAATTTTTAGGAAATTTTGAAGATTTTTAATAAATTTCATCAATTAATAAGGTTTTCTTCACATTTTACCATGTTTTACATACTCAAGAAATTTTAAATGTTTTTTTTTACAAAGGTTTCTAATAGTCTGGCTAATTGGTTTCTGCCAAAGCCATTTAACTAACAAAAAAAAGGTTTCTAATAATTTTAGCTAATTTGAATGTATTTTTTTACAATTTTTAACAATATTTACCAAATGTTGACGATTTTTTTTATTTTTTTGAGCAATTTTTGGAAGTTTTTGGCAATTTTTAACAAATTTTAAAGCTTTTAATAAATCTTATTAATTAAAAAGTTTTTCTTCATATGTTAACAATTTTTTATATATTTTGAAAATTTTAATTGTTTTTCTTTTTTTTTAACAAATCTTGACAATTTATCATTTTTATCAATTTTTAAAGGTTTTTCTATATTCCTAGCACATTTTGACGGTATCTGATAATTTTAACTAATATGAATGTATTTTACAATTTTTGACAGTTTCTAACAAATTTTAACAGACTTTGAAGATCAAGTTTTTTCAAGTTTTTGACAATTTTTAGCAAATTTTGTAGTTTTTTAATAAACTGTATTAATTAAAAAGGTTTTTTTTTTATATTTTTACATATTTATTAAATTTTAAATATTTTTCTTTTTTTACAAATCGTAAATTTTAGCAATTTTTGAAGGTTTTTCTTCATACCTAAAAAATTTTGACAGTTTCTAAAAATTTCAACTAATTTGAAAGTATTTTTTTTAACATTTTTTAAGATTCCAACAAATTTTTTGGAAAATTTTTAGGAAATTTTGAAGATTTTTAATACATTTTATCAATTAAAAAGGTTTTCTTCACATTTTACCATATTTTACATACTCAAGAAATTTTAAATGTATTTTTACAAAGGTTTCTAATAGTCTGGCTAATTGGTTTCTGCCAAAGCCATTTAACTAACAAAACAAAGGTTTCTAATAATTTTAGCTAATTAATGTATTTTTTTTACAATTTTTAACAATATTTAGCAAATTTTGACATTTTTTTTATTTTTTGAGCAATTTTTGGAAGTTTTTGGCAATTTTTAACAAATTTAAAGGTTTTTAATAAATCCTATCATAGTTTTTAGGTAGATTTCCATATATGGAATCTACTGTAATCGATTTAATGACGGGACCCGGAACCGGGAATAGGGGCGCTACGCCGTTTATGACCTTCTGAATAAGAATCAGTAAAAAAAAAATTTTTCGGTAGTGGGCCAATTACCTTCCCGCGGTTTGTGGCGTCGAAACTAGTAAAGATATTAAAATGAAAACAAACTGTTTTATTTGGTTCGAAAATCCCTACAACTAGAAAATATTTTCATTTATATAGACTGATTCATATACGGGCGGCTAAAAAAATTGTAATTTTTTTAAATGACACACCCTATATATTTTTACATTTTTAGATTACTACTTTAGTGGCCTTTATGACAATATTTTATTTTTTTAAAGATATTCAAATATTCATTAAATTTTCTGAAAAATCGCTACATTTCAAAATTAATGTATTTTCCGAATTTGAAAATGAAACTTTGGTTAAAGTTAGTTTAGATATGGATGTAACTCGTCCATATTTCATAATTATTTATATATGTACAGGGTGTTTATAATATAAGATTAAAATTTCAAAATTGTAATTATAAAAATCTTTGTTTTTTTAAATGAAACACCCTGTATATTATTTAATATTTAGAAAGTCTAGTATGTGGTATGTATAGAAATTATGTAGAATAGGCTTGATAAATATTAAATAATATACAGGGTGTTTCATTTAAAAAAAACAAAGATTTTTATAATTACAATTTTGAAATTGTAATCTTATATTATAAACACCCTGTACATATTTAAATAATTATGAAATATGGACGAGGTACATCCATATCTAAACTAACTTTAACCAAAGTTTCATTTTCAAATTCGGAAAATACATTAATTTTTGAATGATTTTGAAATGTAGCGATTTTTCAGAAAATTTAATAAAAATTTGAATATCTTGGCAACGCAGCATCCGATTTAAAAAAATAAAATATTGCCATAAAGGCCACTAAAGTATTAATCTAAAAATGTAAAAATATATAGGGTGTGTCATTTAAAAAAATTACAATTTTTTTAGCCGCCCGTATATGGATCAATCTGTATAAATGAAAATATTTTCTAGTTGTAGGGATTTTCGAACCAAATAAAACAGTTTTTTTTTCATTTTGATATCTTTACTAGTTTCGACGCCACAAACCGCGAGAAGGTAATTGGCCCACCCTGTATATGTATGAATGTGTAGACATTCCGTTCCGGCACGTAGAGGTCGCAATTTTTGTCCAATCGACACCGAACTTGGTACAAAAATTCTTTGGGGCAGTAATTCGTTGCGTATTGCAAATGGGCATTCTACCTCTAAGGGGGTGAGAATTGGAGGGGGTTGAAAACTCAAAAATTCAGATCTCCGCCATTTTTGAAAATATTAAAAAAGACCATTAGACTTTTTTTTAAGATCTGATTATTTTAAAATTAATTTATCTGAAACTTTTTTTCATTGGGTGTACCTGGAAGGGGCTGAAATTTCAAAACAATTATATCTCCGCCATTTTCAAAAATATTGAAATAGGTCACAAAACTTTTTTTATGTTCTAACTATTATAAAATTAATTTGTCTGCAACTTTTTTTCATCCGACCCACAGGGATGGAACTGGAGGGGGTTGAAATTTCAAAAAATTCATATCTCCGCCATTTTCAAAAATATTGAAATAGGTCACAAAACTTTTTTTATGTTCTAACTATTATAAAATTAATTTGTCTGCAACTTTTTTTCATCCGACCCACAGGGATGGAACTGGAGGGGGTTGAAATTTCAAAAAATTCATATCTCCGCTATTTTTAAAAATATTGAAACAGGTCATTGGACTTTTTTTATGTCCTAATTATTATAAAATTTATTTGTTTGAAACTTTTTTCGATCTGACCATATCGTGGAGTGGGGAATGATGAAAGTCTAAAATTTAGACAATAGAAATCTACCTCCCCTGTCGACCCTACCGACAGGAATTTTTTTTTTAAGATCGTTAATGACATGGATTTTTCAATATCCTTCATCTATATTGGATCATTTCTTGCTAAAACCAAATTGGTAGTTATAATTAAAGCAATATTTAAAACAATTTGTTCTTAGTAACATATACTGTTTTTTCCACTTCCGACGTATATTTAGGCAATTTTTAAAAACTTAAAAAATTATTGGTTTTTCCTTTAATTCATTTGAAAGTACAAAAAACACATTATAATTTCTATAATAGACCTTGATAATCCGGTATTATGTAAGAATTTGGTTTATTAACACAAATAAAGGGAACATCCATTAAGGTAACTAACAATGATCTGTGGATGTATTTATTGTGTGAAAATAACAATTTAACTATTATTATGTATCAAATTCTCATCGATTTGAAATTAAATGCAACAAGAATTACTATACCATATATAGGGTGTGTTATGACATAGTGTACGTAAATGAAGTTCGAGGTTAAATTTATGGATTTTTTAAATTGAAAACTACCGAAAATAAAATAAGCAAAGTTTCCATAATTCAATGGCTTCCTTTTATGTAATTTGACGTCAATAACTAGGGGAATCTTGTTTATTTTTACTAGAGAAGCGCAAATAATTACCAATTTATTGTGTAAGATAATTCTTGCTAAAATAACACGTATATAGTGATCATTAATAAAACTATAACATAATAAAGATCTCATTTTTTAATGCAAAAATTCGCTTTATGTTTGTGATCAAATATAATAATATAATTTTCAACATTTTTTAATATTTTTTACCAATTTTTAATAACTTTTAACCATTTTTAGTAATTTGTAGGAATTTTTAGTAATTTGTAGGAATTTTTAGTAATTTGTAGGAATTTTTAGTAATTTGTAGCAATTTTTAGTATTTATAGCAATTTTGAGAATTTTGTATCAATTTTCACAAATTTTTAAGTATTTCTAGCAATTTTTGTATTTCTATCAATTTTTAGCAATTTTTAATATTTTTTAACAATTTTTAATAATTCGTAGCGTTTTTTAGTGGCCTTTTAGCGTTTTTTAGTATTTGTTAGCATTTTTATAATTTTTAGCAATTATTAGCAGTTTTCAGAATTTTGTATTAATTTTCAGTTATTTTCGGCATTTTCAACAATTTTTATTATTTTTTAGCAATTTTCAGGATTTTTTATTATTTTTTAGCAATTTTTAGTAAATTATAGCTATTTTATTGTTGTTTAATAACTTGTAGCGATTTTTAGGATTTCTTAATAATTTTTAGTCATTTGTAGCAATTTTTAGTAATTTATAGCAATTTTGAGAATTTTGAATTAATTTTTCCCAATTTTTAAGTATTTCTAGCAATTTTTGCATTTCTATCAATTTTTAGCAAATTTTTATTATTTTTTAACAATTTTTAGTAATTAGTAGCGTTTTTTAACGGACTTTGGCGTTTTTTTTAGTATTTGTTTGCATTTTATTAATTTTCAGCTATTTTCAGAATTTTCAACAATTTTTTTTACTTTTTAGCAATTTTCAGGAGTTTTTATTGTTTTTTAGCAATTTTTAGTAAATTATAGCTATTTTATTGTTGTTCAATAACTTGTAGCGATTTTTAGGATTTTTTAATAGTTTTTAGTCATTTGTAGCGATTTTTAGTAATTTATGGCAATTTTGAGAACTTTGTATCAATTTTTACCAATTTTTAAGTATCTCTAGTAATTTTTGTTTTTCTATCAATTTTTAGCATTTTTATTATTTTTTAACAATTGCTAGTAATTCGTAGCGTTTTTAAACGGACTTTAGCGTTTTTTTACTATTTGTTAGCATTTTTAGCAATTATTAGCAATTTTCAGAATTTTGTATTAATTTTCAGCTATTTTCAACAATTTCAACAATTTTTTTTACTTTTTAGAAATTCTCAGGATTTTTTATTGTTTTTTTAGCAATTTTTAGTAAATTATAGCTATTTTATTGTTTTTTAATAAATTGTAGCGATTTTTAGGATTTTTTAATAATTTTTAGTCATTTGTAGCAATTTTTAGTAATTTATAGCAATTTTCAGAATTTTATAGCAATTTTGAGAATTTTGTATCAATTTTCACCAATTTTTAAGTATTTCTAGCAATTTTTGTATTTCTATCAATTTTTAGCATTTGTTAGCAATTTTTTTTATTTTTTAACAATTTTTAGTAATTCGTAGCGTTTTTTAGCGGCCTTTAGCATTTTTTATTAATTTTCAGCTGTTTTTAACAACAATATTTATTATTTTTTAGCAATTTTTAATGTTTTTTATTATTTTTTAGCAATTTTTAGTAAATTATAGCTATTTTACTGTTTATTAATAATTTGTAGTGATTTTTAGCATTTTTTATTATTTTTTACAATTTGTAGTAGTTTTTATTGTTTTTTTTAATATGTTATCTTGCCAAATATAGTTTTTGGACTGGCGCTCCCTTAATATTAAAGATAGGAAGCTGCGGTTTTCACCAATCGATGCTGTAGTTAATTCTTTAGAGCGAGTCTGTTGCAATTTTTTATATTATTTTTAGTAAAAATGATACGACTATCAACTTTTTTCTCTAGATAAATTTTGAAAAAAGTAGCACAGACGCGCTCTTCTGATAAATATTTTAAATATCATGAAAAAATTTCACTAGAGGGTAGGATTACTTAACATTAACCGGAAAATACTAAAAAAAACAATTTTTACACCCAATGTATTAGAATACAAGCACATTTTCCTTGGGTTATTCTCTAACCGGCAATCATAAAAGTTACGTGGTGTGACGGCCTCTTAAAGTGAAAAAAAAATATATCAAATAATTCAAAAACGTGTTGGCAAATTTTAATTTTCATTGTCTACACTTATCAAGTTTTAAAACTTGATTTTTCTTCTTGTTTTACTTTTAAAAAAATTTTAACATATTTATCATTAGACTAATTAGTATTTTAGGAGTGTTTAGCTTAAAAACACATTACGTGATATAATATTAAAGACATATATACTTAAACGAAATATTATCTTTATATTTATTATTTATATTTACATTTTTTAAACAATAAACAATTGTATTATTTTTCTGAAATGTGTAAAAAATTGAAATTTTTACTAATAACGGAAAGAGCAATTAATTAACTTATATTTATAAGTCCAATAGGTTATCCATATCTCAAATGGAATCCGGGACATTTGTTCCCTCGTACATTTGCTCCCTCGATACATTTGCTCCCCTGTCTTAATTTTTCGAATAATGATAACGTTTAAATGAGACATACCTATTAATGGGATACCTGCTATAATCTACTAATAATGTATAACCGTGAGTCGTCAAGCCGTCTTTTGGCGCATTAGTCCAGGTTTTGGATTGCCTCGGGCGCCACTTACCGTTTATAGTGTGAAGGTCACTGCACGGGCAGCGTCAGTGGAGAAAAAATACTCCTGGGGTCGTTATGGTCTCGACCAAATCACTGGCTACCAGAAGGGCGGGCTTTACTTGACCCACTGGGTCAAAGTACCTGGATATTTGCTGCTAAATGTTAAAACTCACAACCAAATAAAACAACAAAGTAAATAAAAACAATTTATTTAATAACCAAATCAAAATCCGGAAGAAAGGTGTGTAACATGATATGGACGGTACAGGCACAAGCACGTCTTCTAAGTTGACTTGGGCGGATTGGCGGTTCAGGAACAGTAACAAAGGAACTTGGCTTCAGCTTGACCTATCTCTAAAGGTCGCTGAAGTGAACGGACTGGGACTGCCACTGGAACTCCAATTCTGACTGCCACTGCCACTCCAATTGGGTCTACCAAAGCAACTACCGACAACGAATTGAGTCGTCCTACTCGATAGGTTGCTTCTCAAATGAGCAAACTAATGGAAAGGTTTTATTATATTATATTTTCATGTACCTTCATTTCTTCACCCCCCACCTACCCTTCTTAATAGCGATATTTTAATTAAGAAATATGCTTACCTTAATTTAATTATAAAAGTATCAGTATATTTGGCCTGAAGATGGCTTTTTAGCCGAAACTAGTTGCCTCCAACCTTATTTGGAAAATTGTATAATATTAGCTGACCCGACAGACGTTGTCCTGTCCAAATTTCAATAAAGTTGTTTGTAATTGTGAATTTGTGAAAAAATATTAGAAATCGAGAGTGCACACAAAATTATGATTATGAGTTTTACAGTTTGTTAAAATTTTCTGACTGTCCGTTGAAATTATCCCGAATTTTTCTTCCTGAAAACTTTTTCAGGACTATAACATACCAAAAAACAAGTTTGTGCGGTCTAATGACTACATTCATTACGTTATTTTTTTAACTTTAAACGTGAATATTTGTCCCTCCCTCTCTTTTCATTTGTTTACTATTTCCTCCTATTTTACCTGTTTTTCATAATTTTCTCCTATTTTTCCCTAGTTTTTAATATTCTTTCCTATTTTTCTCCGTTTTTTCTATTATTCCATATTTGTCCTTATTTTTCACACCACTGGATAAATTTCCAAAATTGTTTTTTTCTTTAATTTTTTTAAGTTTTAGTTTTATTATTCCTTGAATAATCTTACCACATTTGAGTATGGATAATCTTCTGTGTTTGAGTATGAATAATCTTCTGTTTTTTTTATTTTTTGTTCAATTTAGTAAAAAAATACATAAAATTTGATATGAACAAAATTACTAGTTTTTGGAAAAAATTTGATCAAAACTAAGGGATTTTGAAAATTGATTCCTGACCTAGATATTCTTTATTTTATGAGAGGAGTGTACCTTGAAACGTTGATCGTCGAATTCTGAAACACCCTTTATAATTGTGTATTAGGCCAGAAATAGTCGAATTCACAAAATGGCTGACATAATATACGTAGATTTGCTCTTAACTAACCCAACATTTTTTCGCAATAATCTCTGTGTTTATTATAACGCTGTGACTGCAGGCACGCTAACGTGCCGCGATATATTAAATTAGAGGCACGTGAATTGCGTCATTATACGTTATTTCGCTTAAATAATAAGTTAGCTAATTTTAATGAAACGTGAAAAAGATATTAAAAATTATTCGAAATGCAAAAATAAATACTTAATGTAAACATTAATTTTATAAATTTCTGGAAATATTATAAATATCTATTCAATAAATAAATAATAAATGTCACTGTCACTCTTTTTCTTCTTTCTTAGTTGTAGGCAGTGTTGCCAGATGGCCAACGCAAAAAATAACGACAAAGAAGTCACAAAAATCGAAAAATATCGTAAAAAAATCTAAAAAATGGGAAAAAATCGCAACAAAATTTGTTTGCTTTTTTCTGATTTCTTTTTTATTTTTTCCTCATTTTTTTTTCATGTTCTGTTTTTTTTATTTCCTTCCTTTCGTTTTCTACTTTTTTCATTCCTCTGCTTTTCTGGGATATTATTGCGATTTTTGGCAATTTTGTGGAATTATTTTGTGGTTTTTTGTTTTTGCGATATTTATATTTTTTTTGCTTTATTACAATTTTTTTTTCAAAGTTTTTCGATTTTGCTTTCTGACTTGTTACGATTTTTTCTGTTTTTTTGAATCTTGAATCTTTTTTCGTTTTTCTGTTTTTTCTTGATTTTTTCAGTTTATTTCTTTTTTCTCGTTTTTGCTCTTTTTGTGTTTTGTTTATTTTTTCTGTTTTTCTTATTTCTTGCGGTTTTTCGATTTTTTACCAATTTTTCCTCATTTTTTTCTTGATGTTCTCGCTTTTTTTCTAATTTTTTTTTTAATTTTTTCGTACTCCTATTTTTCCAATTTTTTCGATTTCTTTGCGATATTTTCGTATTTTTGACATTTTTTATAATTTTTTGCGATATTTTTCGTTTGCTTGGAATTTTTGCGACTTGTTTTTCGTTTTTTTTTGGTTTTTTATAATTTTTTTTTCCAAAATATTCCGATTTTTCTTTTAATTTTATCCAATGGTTTCTGTTTTTCCAATTTTTTTCTGTTTTTTCCATATATTTGATTTTTTTTCCATTTTTTCACATTATTTTCGTGTTTTTTTTCTAAATCTCTCTTTTGTTTTTAAATTTTTTCCAATTCCTCTGGTTTTTTAAATTTTTTTTCTTGTTTTTTTCTGATTTTCCCTATTTTGTCAGTTCTTCCAATTTTTTTTGTAAAAATTTTTCCGGGCAGTGGGACCGGAAATCGAATCCCACATTGCCTTTTATTTATTTTTTAAATACAGGCTAGATTTAGATAGTAAAGACTTCTTTAAATTAAATAAATATTTTTTTTGGTCAGATTTTAACGTGTGGGTAATTTCTGAACTTATCCGCAGGCTAACGTGTGTGTAGTCTGGGCCATAGTTTTAAGTACTTTGATTTTCACCTTCCATTAAAATTAGTTAACTTATTATTTAAGCGAAATAACGTATAATGACGCAATTCACGTGCCTCTAATTTATTATATCGCGACACGTTAGCGTGCCTGCAGTCACAGCGTTATTATAACTCTTCCTTCTCGCTCGCTCTCATAGGAGACGAGATATATTATCTTAATATTGTATTCTATATTTGCTAGCGAGTCAAATCGACCGTTACATAAAATCATACCACTAATTCTTAGCCAATGACATTCTGTCACCTTCTCTACAGACGCATCGTTAGTTTAGTTTTTATGGGATGGGTAAAAAAATTACCCGCCACAATTATCACTGTTTCATTATCTCTTGAAGAGAGCAGTCACGTTTATTAAAATAGTCAGTTACGGCTGTGCTTTTTTTATCATTGACTAAGCAAACATTTCAAGATGTAGTCATATTAGTTCATATTCCTTCATTACATTTTCTGAGATTTCACAAAATTATTGTACATAGGGAATACTGAGTAACAACCTTTTTAATTAATCTGATGATTATTAAAACGTTTAAATATAATGCATTTATGTTTTATAATGTAATAAATGGGTGAGAAAATCACCCTTACATTTCACTTGTGTTTTTGTTTATATTAATGTAAGTGTGTGACACGCAGTTTCATATTTAAAATATTAAAAAATCCATTCGTATAGTTGGTCCTTCGATAATTAGTCGATGTTAATGCGTCGACTGCTGTAGTAAATTTTCCAAACATTTATCAATTCTTAATCATATTTGTTCACACGTAATAAAACGTCTCTCTGTCTTTTTTGTAACTTTTCCTTAATGTCTCTTTCTTTTTTGGAACTTTTTCATATTATAATGTGTAAAATTTACATTTTAATTTTATAAGTAGGTATTATAAAATAATAAAATAGTTTTGTTGCTAATTAATAAATTGAACATGATAAAAAATAAATGTTGTTAAACAAGTTATTTTATTATTCTGTTTTTGTACACGCAGAAAATAAAAATGCTTATATCTACAATTCTTAAAAGTGACGAAAGACAATACAGAGTCTTCCGATTTTCGATGACATATTCAATTTTTTTCGGGAAAAAAACTTATTTTTAATGGAATTTAAATTTACAACTGTTCAAAAGAATTTGGAATTTAAAAATTTTGGATCACACTTCCATTCTAAACGAATTTGGGATAAAAAAAATATTGTTTTCCTGATAAAGAATAATAAAATAGGTGTTTTCCTACTTCGGCCGTTTTGAAAAACTTTTGTCCCATTTCGGCCGCTTGTCCTTTTCTTGCATTTCAGGTAAAACGGATATGCTGTTGCATTTCGCCCTGTTAATTATTATTCACTATAAATTACCCACCCTTTATCAATCTTATTATCGCATATAAAAAAAATGTTTTAAATAAAAGTTGTGTGGTTATTATAGAATTTTGTTAAAATGCCATTAAAATACACAGTGCCGTGTAGATTTCACGGGATACAACAAAAATAATATTTTTTTAAATGGGATACCCTGTATGTTATTTAATTTTTGAAATTATCTAGGTATTCTTCTTGGTTCATATCAGAATGTGTGCTGTTCTGGATCATTTACCCGAAGAAAATATCGATGACGGATCTCTGATTTTAATGGAAACTTTCACTATGAATGATTTAGTTATTAAATTTAATTCCCAAAGGTTATCCATTTCTCAAATGTGGTCCAAAGTTTCAGGTAATAAAGCACAAAGTCAGGTAGCACAAAATTTAAATGTAAAAAATATATATTACTACTAGAAGGCATCTAGTTTCGGTCACTGACCATCATCAGGCCTAAAGATACAAACGTTCTTAATTAGTTTTCAAGATATAAAATTAGTTACAAAACCAAACTTACCAATATTAAATACTAGGAAGGGAAAAAAATATTATTCACATAAGTGAGGGTAGATTAAGTAAAAATACGATGGTACTCGAAAAGCAATAACAGTTATACAGTGCGACTCAAAAAGTCTGCACCATATGGGAAATATTTTTATTATTCATTTGACAGAAAATTTTATTCTTGATAAAAGTTAGTGCATTGCATAAAACTGCTATTGCGAACGTCAAATTTTCAAATGCTATACAGGGACGTGCAAAGAATATGAATTTTGACCAAGAGTAAAGTACCCTTATTTTTGACCTT
Source organism: Neocrepidodera transversa (assembly GCA_963243735.1). Taxonomy (NCBI): domain Eukaryota; kingdom Metazoa; phylum Arthropoda; class Insecta; order Coleoptera; family Chrysomelidae; genus Neocrepidodera; species Neocrepidodera transversa. The sequence continues at coordinate 12,740,750 of OY725347.1, forward strand.
ATCAAAAAAATGTATTTAGGAAAGTTGATTAGAATTAAAAATTACACTCAGATTTAAAATCATAGCCTCCTACGCAAAAAACCCATTTTTTATGTTTTTAGCCTAGCTCAAAATAATATCATTTCGGATGCACTTTAGGGGCCTTCCTTCAATCACTATGATACATTTTGGTTAAAAAAATTTGGTTTTCTTCGTTATTTTTACACTATTCTCTGCCTTTTTTCAAAATGTTTATGATTTTTGGTTTTTTCTTGGTGCAAAGTTGAAATTTCACCCTGTAGTACATAAAAACGACCAGTATGATTTAATTGAATAAAATGTTTAAAAAAAATTATACCCAAAAGTTTTTAGTACCATAATGTAAATAACATTCACTTATGTACGTCAAAAAAATATTTTTAGATTTAACGGTGTAAAACAAAATCTAGCTAAAATTAATTAAACAAAATGAAGCTTTGAAAATAAATATAAAAAAAAGAAAATAAAAACTTTGCACCAAGAAAAAACCGAAAATCATAAAAATTTAAAAAAAAAAGGACGAGGCCAAAATGCATTACATCCGAAACGATTTTATTTTGAGCTAGGCTAAAAACATTAAAAAAAATGTTTTTTTTTGAGTAGGAGGCTATGATTTTAAACACCGTTAAATCTAAAAATATTTTTTTCTACAAGCGTGCGGAAAAGTATACTGATGTTTCTTGATGTTAGCTTTTGTGTTTTTTCCGCACGCTAGTAGAAAAAATAGTGTACCTAACACGTGCGTAAAGTGACTTTTCCGCACGCGATTGCTGGCCGAACTCCGCTACGCGTCGTTCGGCCATCTGCAATCGCGTGCGGAAAAGTATCACTTTCCGCACTTGTTAGGTAAACTACTATTTTGACGTAAATAAGTGAATGTTATTTACATTATGGTGCTAAAAACTTTTGGCTATAATTTTTTTTAAACATTTTATTCAATTAAATCATACCGGTCGTTTTTATGTACATGTCTACAGTGTGAAATTTCAACTTTGCACCAACAAAAAACCAAAAATAATAAACATTTTGAAAAAAGGCAGAGAATAGTGTAAAAATAACGAAGAAAATCAAATTTTTTTAACCAAAATGTATTATAGTGATTGAAGGAAGGCCCCTAAAGTGCATCCGAAATGATATTATTTTGGAGGCTATGATTTTAAATCTGAGTGTAATTTTTAATTCTAAACAGCTTTCCTAAATTAATTTTTTTCATATTGTCAAAAATAAGGGTAGGTACTTTACTCTTGGTCAAAATTCCTATTTTTTGCCCGCCCCTGTATATCATTTAGAAATATGAAAATTTGACGCTCGTAAAAGAAGTTTTACGCAATGCACCAACTTTTATCAAGAATAAAAATGTCTCTCAAATGAATAATAAAAATTTTTCCCATATGGTGCAGACTTTTTGAGTCGCACTGTATATACTAAATTATTTACGAAAATTATTGGTAAGTTTTTTTTGTAACTAATTGTATATCTTATAACTAATTACGAACGTTTGTATCTTTAGGCCTGACTTTGTGCTTTATTACCTGGCAATTAAATTTAATGATTATTCTACTTCACAATGGTTAGAAAATCCAATTATCCAAAATATTTGGATATATTCGGGGGGCTGGTAGAGCCCATTTCGGCGGCGCAGCGGTCAATTATACCCGAATTTAATTATTTGTCGCTTCTAAGGTGTAGCCTTTTTGGTCGTAAAAGCTCGATTATAGATTCCAGGAAAATGAAATAGGAAAATTGAAGATTAAATATTATTTTTGTAATCTTTTCAATTTTGATTTACTCCTATATACAGTTTAAAAAAATGTATTCGTCTACGTTTAACACGTTGACTGCGACCTATCAGATAATTAGTAGTCAAACTACAAGATATCTCGTAGTTGGCAGTCAATGTGTTAAAATTGTTATATTTTCTTTTTTGTGAAAGGAATTAATTCCAATTTAAAATTTAAGTTAATTTATGGCTGAACCACTATGACCAAGAGGCCCATAAAACTTAAGACGAAATGACCGGTGGGATTACAGAACTCCGTATACAAAATTGACCGATAAGACCAAGTGACCAACACCCGTTCGGGGCAAAGATATCGGACTACAAACGTCAGTGGAAGGATATCAAAGTAAATTAAATAAAAAAATTAAGTATAATTAAATTATAAAAAATAAATCAATATATATCACATCCAAAAATTAAAAAAATACGTTGATATCGATATTAGAAATAAAAAAACATTAAATGATTTAAGGGACAAAAATACTGACTTAAAAAATGAGTTGAACAAATTACTAAATTTGAATAAAATTGTGTTATTTTAACAGCGTTATAGTATACATACATATTGTTTTTTTTATTATATTATTTGATTGTTTTTATAAAAAATATTGTGAAACTTTAATAAAGATTTTTTTTGTGGTTTTGGGATGAATGTCCATGCAGCCAGGAACTATGTTATACGATGAAATGAAACAATTTAATTTGTTTAAATCTTCATTATATTTGAACTGAGTTCAATATAGATCCGTGACGCGTTTCGCTAACACAGTAGCTTTCTCAAACGAGTGAAGGTATAATGAACAAATTTTTAATTTATACAGTGCATTAATAGGTTACTGATAAAAGAATTATAATCTAATTTACATGGAAAAAAGTATGAAACAAAATTTTTACTTGGAAATTCAATCAAAGGTATATAATTTACATGGCAATTCACTAAACTTGGAAAATCCATTCACAACAATCTTACCGGGACCTTTCTAGGTAAAAAGGTTTAATAATGGGGAATTATTGATATCTCTTTGGTCGTTAAGAAGATTATCTGAATATTTGTCTTTGTTTATCTCGAGATTTAATTTGAAGGATTTAGATTCTATATGTAAAATTTCAAAATTTGAATCAAAACTATGTTGGTTTGCTAATAAATGATTTGAATAGTTAGAATCTAATTTTTGATTGTCACAGCTGCGTTTGTGTTCTGAAATTCTAGTTTTAAAATTCCTAAAAGTTCTCCATATATAAATTTTATCACAGTTGTCATTACCACATTTTAATTTATAAACTCTTGATTTGTTTAATTTTGAAGATTTAGATTTCTTGTTTTTAATGAATTTGGATAAATTGTAATCATTTTTAAAGCAAATATTCAAGTCTAAAGTTTCTAAAAATGATTTGATTTTTAAGGATGGTGTACCAAAATATGTTAAGCTTTTGAATAGAATATTTTTGTTTTTATCAGAAGGAAATACTTGTTCTAAAGTACATTTTCGTATCTTTTTATTTATGATATTGTCTATTAAGTTTGGATCGTAATTATTATTAACTATGTGGTTAAAATTTTAACCCAAATATCAATTTCAATCGAAAATGCCATACAGAATATAAAATGGAAAATAACCTCCGGTTACTTTTATAACCTAGGGTTAATTTTAACCAAATTTTTACTGAATAGACCCCTAGTTCTTTGTTATAATTGTCAGTATTTAATGGAACTGTTAAAAGTCTGTGTATCCATACTATTGAAAGCTGCTATTTTATGACTATTATGAATTGTAATGTCTGTATGTGATGGTTTGTGAAATATAGATAAATCATGTTTATTATTTATATTTGAAATTGTAAGGTCTAGAAAGTTTATAGACTTATTTTGTTCAATTTCCACGGTAAATTTGATATTTTTATGAATTGAGTTGATATAAGTAATGAAGTTATCTAATTGTCTCGATGTGCCTGTGAAGCAAGCTAACATGTCGTCTACATATCGGTGCCAGTACAAACATTTTTTACTAAGAGGGTGTTTATGAATTATTTTTTTCTATATTATCCATGAAAATTTCTGCTAATAGGGGGCTGAGTGGGTTGCCCATAATCAAACCATCTTTACTGTTATAAACTTCTCCGTTGAAATGGAAATAATTTTGATTTAAACAAACTTTTAATAAGGTTATTATATCAGAATGAATTATAGGATTAACATTATTGCACGTGAGCAATATAATAAAGATTTAAACAAATTAAATTGTTTTATTTCATCGTGTAGTATGGATCTTCATCAAGTAAAAGCCTCATCTATTCAACTATATTATAGTATATGTAATTTTTTTTCTCCTTTAGTAGAAACTATAAACTATCTGTCTGCATGTATTGAATTTTGTATAAGCACGAATTTCTTTTCCAAGTTATCATTTATCGCCCGACACTCCCTAATCCTAGCAGCAACAACAACAATAACAACAGGATGGGGTAAGGTTCACACGTTTCTCGATTATGCAATTTTTGCGAGTTTTCGCGATTTTTTGCGGTTTTCGTAAGTTTTTGCGGTTTTTTCACATTTTTGCGATATTTGCAATTTTTCTTATCTTTTCGTTTTTCTTCTCTAATTTTTTCCGATTTTTTGTCATTTTTTAATTATTTCCAAATGTTTCCTGGTTTTTTATTTTTCAGATTACACAGTCCCACAAAAAAAGTTCATACACAAGAGAGTGACATATGTGTTCCCATGTATTTTTCGAAGCTGAATCCGATTCCGAGCTTAGAATTGGGCCTACACGTCTGGAATTGGCCCCAAGGGCCGAAAATGGTCTGAAATGCGGTTCCCGGGATAAGGCGAAGTCGACTCTGAATTTTGGAGCTAAAGCCGGATTTGTGCTCGAAAAGTTTATCCCCAACTGAAATTCCGGGTTTGGATCGGAGAAAATGACCCCTTGGGGCCTGAAAATCATATTTCGGACGTACCAGTCGCAAAAGTGGGATTTTCATGTATTTTTCAATCCTGGTCCTTGGAGTATGGTCAAAACGCTTTTGGACAGCTGAAATTCCCAGTTTGGGTCCGGGAAAATAGCCCATTGGGGCCGGAAAATCATATTTCAGACATATCAGTTGCAACAGTGGCATTTTCGTGTTTTTCAATTCTGGACCTGAGGGACCCGAACAGGGAATTTCACATGGCCATAAACCTGTCAAGCACAGTCTAAGCTACAGGAATTAGTACATACAAATCCCACTGTTGCGGTACGTCCGAAATATGATTTTCCGGCCCCAATGGGCCATTTTCCAGGACCCAAACTGGGAATTTCAGCTGACCAAACACTTTTCATACCCACTCTCAGCTCCAGAATTAGAAAATTCATGAAAATACCACAGTCGCGACCGGGACGTCCAAAAACAGGATTTTCCCGCCTCAAGGGGTCATTTTCCAGGATCCAAACCCGGAATTTCAGTTGGCCATAAACTTTTCGAGCACAAATCCGGCTTTAGCTGAAAAATTCAGCGTCGACGTCGCCTTATCCCGGGAACCGTATTTCAGGCCATTTTCGGTCTCTGGAGCCAATTCCAGACGTGTAGGACCAATTCTGAGCTCGGAATCGGATTCAGCGTCGAAAAAAACATGGGAATACATATGTCACTCTCTTGTGTATGAACTTTGTTGAGGCTTGTTGATATTTTGTACATTCAAAAAATATATGGAAATAAAGATTTTGTATTGATTAAATTTGTTTTTCTGTGTGTATAATGCTAACAAAATTTAACAAGTTTACAATAAATAAACAAACGGCCGATATTATTTAAGTAATTTTAATTTAAAGGTTGACCGGCCAAAATACAATTCTAATGTTAATTTAAATATGCCAAAAACTGTGACCGGCCGAAATGCAACTTTTTTATTTAACGGCTGAAATTGGAACGGCCGAAGTGGTACTAAACCAATAAAATACTGCCTTATTTTTGTGATTTTGTAGATTTGAAAAAATCATAAATTACTTTTTTATTTAAATTTTGTATTAAAGTAACGAAAAACGAATACGTACCTTCATTATTATTTAAATTTAGCAATAATTTTCAGTCGCATAATTAGGATAGATAAGATAATTTCATACAATAAATGAAAAATTTTAAAAAATCAAACAGGATATACCGCCAGTTCAATAAGTATTTTAATTTTTTCATCATTCCTCGTAGATTGTTTAGTTCCCTTCCATCGTTCCATTCTCGTGCCGACGACAGCTGGCATTGGTAAAAGGCGAGCTTTTTAATGCTTTTACGAACAATATGTCGTTATCATGTCACCTGTATACTAAACCGAAATCTCATTGAAATTCACTGAAGAACCGCGATACAGTTCATAAATATAAAGCGAGCGCGCTAGTTTGGGATTTAGTTACTATTTAACGCATCCGGACGTTGTTGCCATATCAAAAAACGTCGCTCTGTATATGTTTTTAAAATTTTTCGAGTTTTCAATTAAGACAGTGGTGGAATAAAATTGTGTTTTTTGGACCAAAATGTTAACAGGATGGAGGCTGACACTGTCCAAATGTGAGTTTTCTATAGTTATAAATAATTAATTTTTAATTTTCCCAATGATTATTTTTAAAAAAAATTAATAACTATAAAAATGTAAAAAAATGTTTTCATCTATATCCCACCTAACTTTTACAATAGTGCTGAAATTTGAGGTTAATTTAAACTACTTCTGGTGGGGATGCGGCATTTTTTCCCAATTTTTTCTGACGGAAAATATTTATAGGAAAGTTATTTTTATTATTAAATACTTAAAGAAAGTTTTCGTCTTTAATTAATCCTTAAAAATCAGCTAATAATTAATATAACTTCAAAAATTTAAAAAAAAAAATAGAAAAGCGAAAAATTAAATCGCTGAATCTCCTCTTAACAAAAGTTTGTATTGATTTTTTACTATCGAATTTTATTTTTTAATTGGAGACTGTAATAACCCACTCCATAAATTGTATAAATTATTTTTATAAAATAATTTAAATGATAACATGACAACAAATAATTTGATAAAATATCTTTTCTAAAATCAAATTAAAAATTGTATCACTATACATATTCCTGATTATATAACCACAAAAATTATAGTGACCGAGTGGTCATTATCTAGTAACAATAGACACCTGAGGCGATTTTTTTAGTAATGTCATAATTAACACTTAAATAACAAATAAAAAATTGATTTAAATAAACAAAAATTTAAAACAGAAAAAGTATGTTTATAAAATAATATTCAGTTTCATACAAAAGTAATCTAAGTCATTAAAAATGCTTAATTAATACTTTTTATTAAACCCAAGACTAGTTATTAAAATAACTAATAATTTGTACAGAACATGATATACCTAAGTCGACAAAAATGCTTCAAATGAATAGAAAAAATATTTATTAATTTTAATTTTTCCTGTGACATAAGGCTAAATAGTAGTCAAAGAAAAAGAGTATAAGAAAGTCAGGTGAAAAATTTTGGGGTGGTACATAATAGAAAAAATATATTAAAGAGAAAAAAATATACTCATGGAATTTTTACTACAAGACTATTAATTATATATTACCTCAGTGCTCTAATTAGTTTCGAAGTTCCATAAAAAAATAACCTTAATTGTTAATAAATCTTGATTATTAATACTATTTAGTTATATGTTTCACACTTTTAATATCGAGAAAAAAACAATTTATATAAAACAGTAATTTAAAATAATAAATTAAAAAATAAGACCTAAGGCTACAATTTATTCTAATCTGGTTCTAATCATAAAAAAATATTGTTTAACAATATTATATCATAAAAATTTTAATTAGTTTAAAAGTGTAAAGAAATTAAAAATATATCCGTAAAATTAGTTCGTGGTTGTTTTATTACCGATACTAATTTATATATTAGAAATCGTTTGTTAATATTTAAACTTTAAAACAGTAGTTAATGGGGTGCGTGAGGAAAAATTTTATGGCCCGTATTTATTATTTTTCTTTAAAACCCTACATCTAGGCTAAAAATAAAAAAACCACTTATGACAACGTGCGGTGTATTAGTTGAAGAAATATATATGAGATGGTGCCAATTTTTCAACTAAATCGCTGTCTTTGTTTAACCCTATAAAGCCCTAGATACAAATAAAATTCTAAAAAGTCATGCACTTGACTATTATTTTTTTATTTTAAGGAAATAGAGGGGAGCTTTATCATATTGCAACTGGGTCATTGACCTATTGTGTTCCCTCTTACAGGGTCTCCTAGTTCTTAGGCTTTTACAACTAGTTGTGGAGGCGGGAATCTTTTAAAGACCCCCTGACGCTTGGTACTATGCGTGAGGTAGTGCATGATTCTCCCCTGATCGCTCTTCATGCAGAGTCAGGGGCATACCTACTAAAACCTCCTCGGTAACCTGTCCTTTTTGATTGGTGTTACCTTGTACTCTGCTGTAGTATAAAGATTTCAGGGATACAGAGGGAGGTGGTGGTCTGTCGAGCTTATATAATGTTTAGAGGAGCATCCTCCAATATATGTGGAAGCTCGTCCGGGAGATCTATGTCTTGGCTTGCTTCGCTAAAGATCCTGAGGTTGGCCAGGATGAATTTCTTCTTGGTTTTTCTGCTAAGTGTTCGTCTGTTCCTGGCAACTGTCCATTTGGTCCTTAGAGTTTCCTGGGCATGGATGTTGGTACTGTCTAGTCTTCTCCCGACGTATTCTCTCTGGAGCTTCTTGAACCTGGAAATTCTGGTAGTTATATTATCCTCTTCTCAGTTGTCGTGACGGCGTGTAGGAGACGAGGAGGGAGTGTGGAAATGTTGAGAGCTCTGTAATCCATTACTTTACGGATGTAGCAATTACACCTGCCAAATCGTGTACCAAGGACGCCTGTCACCTAACTCTGTCTAGAGTTCTTTGGACATCGGTCGCCCAATTGAGAGTACGCAGGAACGAGTCTCTCTCCCCAAAGCTACTGATGGTATAAATGACATAAATGACAGGAGCGAGTACGGAGCCTTGGGGAACTCCTGCTAGAGGAGTGAAGGGATCAGAAAGGGAATTTCCTACTTTGACACGGATGGTTCCGTTTTGGAGATAGGAGTAGAGCTAATTTTTGAGTAAACTTGAAAATTTTATCTGAACTAGGTTTGATCCTCTCAGGGCTTCTTGTGTATTATACCTAAAATGCCTCTTTGGCTTTGTACCAGTGCATCACAGTCAAACATTAATTGTCCTGCAGTTTCTTCTGCTTTTGGTGGTTCTATAATACTATGAGTAGGCCGACAACTTCTCTCAATTATCGACGATTGAGCTGTAATAGGTCATTTGCTAGATTACGAGAAGGTGGTTTTTTCGTATGCCTATTACCATGTAATGATTTCCAGTGTTAGTATGCTGGTTGAGCATCCACTGTTTCATTTTCTGACGAACCAGTGCATATGAAATTTCACATACTGGTTCGGGTCGCATAAAGGTCTCGTCTGTTCCCTTCCTTGCGAGATTGTCAGCTTTTACATGGTCTTCTAGTCCACTATTCCCTGGTACCGAAAGAATAGTCACAATTTTGTTCTTTGCCAAGGTACTAAGTGATTTTAGGTAGTCCCATACAAGTTTGGAATTATATTTTCGTGATTTCAGTGACTTGGATGGATTTAACTTTCTATTCTCGGCTACGCAGACTGACATTATGGCTTGAATTTCGGCTTGGAATACCGTTGCATGTTGTTCAACGTTTAGACTGATGTCTTTCGTTGGTCTCACTCCATGTATCCCTGAGTCGCTATCACTTTTGGTTTTCGTGCCATCAACGTACCACAACGTACCTTGCATATGCGAAGGCTCTCCTTTCTCCTATTTCTGTCTGTTACTCAAGTTAACACAAAATGATACTTTGGTGTCATTCTATCAGCGGTCATCTGATGGTTTGAATTATTAGCCTAACTGATAATTCTTCCGTATCCGTTAGAATTATTTCCCCAGTTTCCCCTACATTTGAGACGATATGCTGCCAACCTCGCTTCTCCCATTCCAAGGGAAGAAAATTTAAGATTGTTTCCATAGCCGTTGTAGATGTACTGCTTAGTGCTTCTAGTGTTACAAAACATGCCAGTGTTTGTAGACTTGCTAGATGAGCTTTCGCTGTTGATTGTTCAACTTTTGGCCACATACCTGACTATTACGCATTAACCAACTAAGAATGTGGTTGCAATGCAATGAATACTCAAAAAATGGAGACTAATAATGTTCAAATTTGTCGCTTATGTTGAACTAAAGCAACAGTGACAGGTTAAGATTAAAATTTTTGTACAGGTCAAACGAGGATTGAGCACTGAGAAAAATAATATTTTGGTACAAAATATAAACTACAAAAATAAGTAAACGTGAAGTTTAATACTTTTACAGTAACAATAGAAAACAAATATAGAAATGTATTAACAAATATGAAAATTGCAAAATCTACATAATCATTTTGAACCGTAAAGGCATTTTTGGATACTCCGTGTCACCAACTCGATCCAATGATATCACATGACAGATCTCTCCGATTACTTACCTGGTTACCAAAGTATCCGAATGTGACAGGTTAGTGCTCGGAGTTTTATTATTTTGTGATTCTGACAATAACCTATAAAATTTATTTAAAGCATGTTTCAAGGGCGTAGATAACTTTTTTCCTGGGGTGGGTACTTTTTTCCTAGGTAGGGTAATCAAACTTCTAGACAAATATGTTTGTCCATTTCTACATTTCATATATTTTATTTCTTCTTTTCGAGCTATGTTTTGGTATCCTGTTGGTAATTACCCCCCCCCCACCCCCCCCATATCTACACCCTTGACGTGTTTTCTGTTATATGATTTGTTTTGTTCGTTCTGTAAATAAACTTATTCCGAATGTTTGGCCACACCATATTTTTTTATTTCACTGATTTATCGAAGTTGTAATGTAGAATTATGTTTGTTTTGAAATCAAAACGAATTTACAAAAGAACTACGACAGGACCGTAATTAAAAAATATTGTCACTGATATTAGTTATTTCAGATAAAATGTAGTTAAAATGACATGTAAGATATATCCCGGAATTTGAATTATCACGGTTTATTAATATTTAAAATAAAAAAGATAGGAAACATCGTATCGAAGACTTATTGTTAATACACTTTTGTAAAAAATTTCAGATACAATAAAACTTTCCTTTTCGATTTTTTATAATATAATGTTCTCCAAAATAGTTAACTTTTTGCCCATTTAATCGCCTTCGTATTCCTTATGGTTTAGAATATAGCAATGTTAGCACATGATAAGAAGAAACAGCCTGTATAGGACAAACTTGTAAAACTTTCTGTGTCAGAATGCAAGTACAAAAACTTTTTTAAATCTGATAAAAATCGTTATATAGGAAAAACTAAAAAAATCACCCTACAGAATAAAAAACACAGTTTACCACAGAACTCACAAATCTTGAAACGTGTAGAAGCTTCTGTGTCAGAATGCAAGTACACAAAATTATCATGCCAGAATGCAGTTTTTATCAACTAAAGTATCATTTACTTCGAGTAAATACTTTTTGAGGATGATTTTATAGTTTTTTTTAAGTTTTTTTTTCTTTATATTCCAATAAAAAGTTATAAATTTGCGCACTCTTTTATTAAATATATAGATTATTTTCAAAATTATCGATATACTTTTGTTGAAATAGGGAATGAATATTCTAACTACGACTTTTCCATACTGCGAGTTTGCTGATCAGCCATTGGATCCAATATTTAATAATACAATTTTTCAAAATAAAAAAAATGGTGTATAGGCCCATTTCTCATTTATTTAAAATCGGTAACCACGATCCAAGCTGACATTAAGTTTACCCGGAAACTCAGGCCGAAAGCGGGGATGGTTTTAAGTGATTTCTACGACTTAAAATCGGACAAAACAGCTTTCAAATCCCTATTTTAATTTTTTTAGTAAAACCTGATATGTGAGAAAAATATATACAGGGCGATCAAAGGTTTAAGTTATAAGTACAGTCAGCGGCCTTTCTTAGCTGTACAGAGTCCTCTGGACAAGTACATTCGTGATTATGTTAAAGGTGTTTTTCAAATAATGAACACACAAGTAGCTATTTTGAATTTTTACGATATAATATTTTATACTAACAAAATTTTTATAATTGTTATTTTGCTCTAACGAACAGACTAATTATTGTTTTAACTAACGAACTACAATTTTTTTTATATTAATGAAACTGCACCAAAATTAGAAATCATCAGACGGATTTCCACGCAGTGAATGCAATTTGATAAAGTACGAAATAATTAGGTCCTCATACACGAAAGGAATTTGTGATAATTCCAGATTTTTTTATCCCGCGTAAATCTTTCATATTTTATATTTATTATACCGGATGATTCAGATTCAGCTAAGTATTCGCAAACTTGAGAAATAGACCGAAGATCCAAAATAACTTTTTTAAAAATTTTAATTTAAAGTTAACAGACATGAAATTTTATATTTTGAACAAATGAAGGCTGAATAAAGAATGTATATAAAAATAAAATATGAAATTGAAATATTATAAAAATGAAATTATATCAGAAACTGGTAACTTCTTATTTCTGCTGGCCTCGCATTTTATTGGAAATCACATCATATAACTATTGTAACGTTTTTATTTGAAGCGAAAATAACTACCATATCTGATAACTTTTTTTAAATGGAATGTTATATTATATTATAAAATCGGTTATTTGGTAGGCCTAATTCAGGCTTAACTTTTGCTTAAGTGTGGGTGTAATGAATGTAATTATCCCCTAGCGCAAAAAATGGTAAATAGTAAAATAATATTACTTATAGTACAGTAATTACACCATGTTTTTTTCATTACATTAACCAAAAAGCCTTTGCATCCTAGTTCCTGGCCTAACTCCCAAACAACTGGGGATGAAAATGATGCCGATAAAAATGACAAATTTTGTTTATTCTCGCAGTTATTTATTTCTTAGTTCAGCAAAAGGGCATCAAGAACTATCAAATAAATAGTTTTTCTAAGGTTTAAGGTTAACCATCTCTCAAGGGTTACCCCTTTTTAAATTTAAGTTTTCATTTCATATTATTAATTTTCTTGTACCATAAATTATATTTAAACCCCCCTTTTTAATGTTTTAAATTTATTGGACCATTACAGTGGTTTTAATTTCAAGGGAAAGTATAATGAATGAGCAAAAAAAAATCGATATATTGATGGAAATATCCATTTTGAGGTTCTCCGAGAAGTTTGAGACCATGTCCAGAATGGGGTCTGTCTATGTGTATGTGTGTCTGTGTATCTGTGTGTCTGTGTATTTGTCATTTAAAAAAAAATCAGAAACAATTTTTTGTTTTTACTTTTGTAATTTTATTTTTGAAGTGAAAATTTCTCTAGGCGCGTTGGACGATTTTTGGATAAAAAAATGGGAAATAATATAAAAATGGGGAAAAATATGGAAAAAATAGGAAAACATATGGTAAAATACGATAAAATAGGGAAAAATATGAAAAATAGAGAAAATTACAGAAAAATAGAAAAAAACATGAGAGCGGCGGCCGCTGGTAAGCAGACAAATGAGACTTCTAAAAAATCATACATCTTATAATTCTCCAGTTTTGAAATAAGAAGACGCAGAAACTTGAAACTCGCTTAGGGACATATTCTAGGTATGCTGAGTCTATTGCCGTTGTCCGTTGGTCTCTATCTGTTGTGGTTCCTGAGTTATAGCGGTGACGGACAGACGGACGGACAGACGGACAGAGCCGTATAAATAGAGAAAAATAGAGAACACTTTAAAATTTAATGAATTACGGTAGGCCACTTGGCGACCACTAGTAAAAATAAATATAAGGGTTTAACATTTTTTCAAACAGTTTTATGATTTGTTTATTATATTGGTAAAGGTAACTTTATTGAATTTAAGTAAGAGATCCAAAGTTATTTTTTAGTAATTAATTATTTTCGTTTTGGTTCTTCGGAGCTAAAATTTATTTAATTTTTTTTAACCTTTTCTATTATATAAATAAGATTTTTCTAAGCTAGACATTGGTCTGTAAAAATAGCAAAACTTTCACTCGACACCGCCGCATGTCGCAAAGAAAATGTCGTCATCTTTAATTAATTACTTTAAAATGTACATTTTCGCCATTAAATGAAGCCATTTTCATGAATTCAATTGTCCATTGTCAACAACAAACCAATCAAAACTACATTACGTTTTTGAACCTGTGCGAGGAATTTATAAGGATTTGAAAGGTATTATAAGAAAAATGGTGCATTTTTATTAGATTTATGGGTAATTTGGCTATTTTGAATTGACAATACTGATTGCGTGACCCAAACTGTTTTCTCAGTGCTTGAGTTGACAACTTTAATCCCACAAGTGCTTTTTGGGTTAAACTTTTTTCTCCGTCTCCAAAAAATATTCGTTTCGGTATAGCGTGCAGATGATTTTTGAAAAAATTCAAGAGCCGTTTGCAAAAATTGCAAAAGTTATAAACAATTAACTGAAAAAATAGGGTTTGGTTTTTTGCAAATATCTCAAAACTATTTGACATGGTTTCAAATTTGAAAAAAGATTCAAAAAGAGGAGGAAATTTACCAAAAACAAACTATAGCTTCCAGAACTGTACGTTGGACCAATATTTATAATTTTCCCAGATTGTTGAAAATACGGCCGAAAACGGGGACTCCGACGGAGACATCCTAGTTGCATCCCAAAAATTTAATTTTTACTTGACTAAGAAAAGGTACCATCCGAATTGCATCCCCCCTCAAAATAAAGGTATTTGCTGATTATTAAAACTATTCTTGGTAAACTCCGTAGCAAGGTTGCCACTTTGTGCTAAAATTCTAGGCTGTTTAAGAAATTTACCCTAGCACAATGAATTATAAAAATATTTTAAATCAGTTTGCACTTAATTACATGATTTTTTGAATGAACATCACTAATACAAGTTTTTAAAAAAGCTTTACAATCTCGTTTTGTACATTGCCATCTCTTCACTGTATTTTTTGAAAACAGGATGTATAACCCTGGATAACAAATAGACGTTTACCTTTTTCCCCTAAAACCGTTTGTGCTTTCATTATTTTCAAGAGAAAAATACACTTTGTATATGCATAAAATGTTACTATGAACACTCTGAAACTTGTACTCGTTCTAAATGCACTCTCAAAATTTTTAAAAGAAACAAATAAATAATATACCACAATAGCATAATTTGTAACCCACTTAAAACGTCATTTAACATTTCTTATTCCCACATAGTACGTCATCAATACTATGATATTGTACTTTATAAATTCTTAACATATTTTTTACTATTTTAGTGTACCTACACAGGAATTTTATACTTCCAAGAATTACTATTTTATATTTGAGTCCAGTTTACAGTAATGAATATTTATTTATATATTCCAATTTAGTATTAAGTAAACGTGACAACGCTCTCTGTTATTATGATGATGGTAAAAAATCTACCTGCTTCACCCGGATGCTCCGACTCCGACTTGCGTAAGCGCTGCCCACTTTGGACCTTTAAAAAATTCAGGCATCTACTGGATATATTTATGAACAATAATCCGCGGTCAAAAAATTTTTATCGCAATTTTTCTATTAATTATTCATTAGCTATATTTATTATTATTACTAATTACTGAGATTGGAAAGTAAGCACGTGCTCGACTATACTTTCACCTCTACAGGAGAAAGTGACATGACATATGACAATTGACATCAAAAAGAAATACATTGGAACGGGGAGGGTGGTAATAAATAGAAAATATAGTACTAATAATGGCAAAAATGATTCCGAAATATAGTTAACATACAATAAATTACTGAAAAAGATATAAAATAAAAATTTTGAAAAATTGAAGAAGTTAAAGTAGTGGTCCTTTCTTCAGAGCAATGGTGGCAATTTTTGAATTTCTTTTTTATCCGGCGGGATGTTAATCCCCCTACAGGTGTTGTCTATATGTGAGAATATATCCTCCTAGGGAGCAACCTGTCTTAGTCTGAATTAATTTAATAATATTTTTTTAAATTTCCGTTTTTCAAGTACCTCAAAGTTAATGTTTACTTTTTACCTTCTACCCTTAAATGGGTCTTTCACTTGTGCGATTAATTGGTTCCCTCGTTAGTACTTAATATTGGTAAGTTTGGTTTTATATTTTTGGTATTTAATTTTCATGACTAATTAAGAACGTTTGTATCTTTAGGCCTGATGATGGTCAGTGACCGAAACTAATTGCCTGCGCTCCTGTGCTTTATTATCTTAAATTTTGGACCACATTTGAGATATGGATAACCTTTGGGATTTAGTTTAAATAATATTTATTCATTAAAGATCCAAAGTAGGCAGCGCTTACGCAAGTCGGAGTCCCCATTTTCGGCCGTATTTTAAAGTCTGGGAAAATTAGAAAAATTGGTCGTACAGTTCCTGGACGTACAGTTTTTTCTCCTCCTCTTTTAGAATCTTTTTTTAAATTTGACAAATGTCAAATAGTTCTTGAGATATTTGCAAAAAACCAACCCCCATTTTTTTCAGTTAATTGTTAATAGCATTTGCAATTTTTGCAAGCGGCTCTGGAATTTTTAAAAAAATGATCTACACGCTATTCCGATTCATATTTTTCGTCATGATGATCGACGCGACGCCACGTCGTTTCGCTTTCCACCTGACATCCAGTATTTGAAAGTACTTCGGCGTTTCCTAATTTTCACATGTGGTCGTTTAGCTTTGATTTGTCTTTTCAGGGATAAATCTGAGAATAATTGTTTTCACAATATTTTAAATTGTCAATTTTTTTTGCACGGTGAGCCAGGAGTTAAATGGATATCGAAGGAAATATTCATATTTCGTCTGGTCACGAGGTGATGATGTCTATTAATTGATACTAATAAATGGCAAATTATTAAGAAACGCCAATACCGATTGAGTTCAGCAAGTAATCACATTGTCCTCACTGACGTTTTTATCAATCATTTTCCTAGGATGTATTGTTGGTAGCCATACACGCTCCGGCTTGCCTGAGAGGTTTGACGGTGCAGTTTTACCGGATGAGGTTTGCCTGCACAGTTTTTTTTATGTCACCAGACACGCAACAATAGAACTCTACAGTTAATTTAAAAAATGTCAGATTCGGAGAGTGATCTAATGGATCTGGATCAATTTCTTTTAAAATTTATTGCAGTCTGACAAAGACTGCGTCTCTCATCTCCCTATAATGATAAATTTTACTTTTCACTTGCCACAGACATCTTGTAACCTTCTATAAAATATTCAATTACTCTTTTTTGGGAACGTTTAGACATTGCTAATAAAATAAGTGTGTATTTATTTACAAGAAAACAAACAAAACAAAAACAGTAAACACAAAAATAACCTTCAATTTTAAAACCTTACTTTATCTTCAATGAATAATAAAAAATGAACTATTACGCAGCTATCTGCGCAACTCTGGCACAGGGCAAAATAGCTTTTTCAATATTCACTCCGGTCAACTATACAGTCCACAATAACAATAACTGTGCAGGTTTTACGATACACGTTCCGGTCGGCCTACACAGGCCAGACTGTGAAGGCAAACCGGAGCGTGTATGGCCACCTTTATTCAGGGTGGGACTGTTGCACTCTAAAAGGTGAAGGTGATGACATGTTATAGCAGGGGCCTAAGAAGTGAAGGTGGCACGTGAAGGTCCTTTCGGAAAATCCGCCATCTTGCAAAAGGGAAAATTTTTGTTTTTTTTGCAATAACTCTGCTCTCAGGCATTTTACGCACATGGTTTATTGTTATATTTGTTTCATTTTTCAAGCGCTACAAATAAGGTTCTATAAAATTTTCACCTATCGTTGACCGTTTTCGAGATATCGAAAGAAATATAAAAAAAATGTAGACATTGATATATATTTCCGCTTATATCCCTTTTATGATTACTCTCATCGAAAATAACTCAGTACCAAACTCGTAGAGCATACTCATACCTACAATTTGGTTTTTTTTATTTTTCCGTTCCGATAAAAATTGCGGGTTTTAGCTCCCCGTGAAGTTTGCAAGTCCGCGTTTAGAAAGTCGCGCGGCCGTATATATTGTTATGATATTTACACTATTTCAGATTTTGAGTTGGGTTCTAGTCCAAAAAAAAATAAACAACAATATTTTAAAAACAAAAGAAATAAATTTTAAGTCATCTCCACCTCCTCTTCTTTAGATCCCACCGACAAATCCACCTTCTTTTCTTCAAATCTTGTAATACTCTTCCTTTTTTAAACCTATTTATTTCCTCAACCTTTGTTCTATCTTCCTTCTTCGAAATTCTTTCAACACTACTCCATTTTAAATCATCTCCAACATACCAGCCTTGTCTATCATTTCAAAAAAAATCTTCCCTTAAAATTTTTGATTCTTATTTTTTTATTTTTCAAACTTTTATCCTTATTCCAACATTAACAATAGCGTTTCCCACTGGTACACCCTCGCCCCTTACAATTCTTTTTCTTATAATTAACTTTCGACAAATTCTTGTGACATTTTTTTTTAAACCACTTTCTGACATCTGTTTATTATTTTTTTCCCTTTCAGCTTTTTTTACCACTAGATTTTTTTTTTATATCGCAACCTGAGTTTAGTTTTATTAACCCTATATTCCCTGTTTACTATCTGACTTTGATTACTTAAATTTCATATATGACAACTAAATATTATAGCATCTTTCATTATTTTAATAAATTTAAAGATTCTTTCACCTTTTTTAAATTTATTGCCAATTTATCTATAATTTAATAAACATAACACCCGTCTTTATGTTCATTGGTTGATTTCAATATTTCTTACTCCTACTACTAATGTGCTAGTTATTGTACTTTAACTTGAAAGTTTGATTATTTATCATTTTGTTACGGAGTTTGGTCCAGTGGTAAAGTGTATGCTGTACAAGAAAAAGTTCCTGGTTCGAATCCCGAGGAAAGATTTATTTATTTGTTTTTTTAATACACATGATAGACATGGAGACGGTTGCCGGTGTACGAATAATTTTTACACTCGTTTAATTTTTACTCGTTTCATTTTTTTATACTCTTGGCGGGGCACAAATAGTTTTTGAAATACAAAGCTAATTGTCTGCATAAATCAAGAAAAATATTGAAAAGTAACACTCATATGCGTTACAACATCTTGTCTACTTGTAAAATAAAATAGTCGAAGGAGGGAATTATTTTTTTCAAAATAAAAAGATTACAGTATTTCGAACTATAGTATGCAATTCAATAACAAAAATTGGAGTGAAATAATTTATTAAAAAATACAAAATCAAAAAACTTGAAAATTATAAAAGATCTGTAAGAACGAAAAATAGATTTTTTTCTATGCTCCAGTGATTTATAACTTGTTAAAAAAAAATAAGAAAAAATGCCAATTTCCGCGCTTCTGGATTCCCCTCAAGGCTCAATGTCTTGATTTTTTTATTATTTCTTTCGATATCTCGAAAACGGTCAACGATAGGTGAAAACTTCATAAGACATTATTTGTAGTGCTTGAAAAAACCAATGAATTAAAACTGTAAACTATATGCGTAAAATTTTGGAGAGCAGAGTTATTGCAAAAAAACAATAATTTTTTCATTTTCAAGATGGCGGATTTTCCGAGAGGACAATTCAATCTAGAATCTCAAGTTAAGTTTTCTTAGACCCCTGCTACAACATATCCAAGTTTCGTCACCTTCACTTGTATTTCCAAATGTATATAATGTCTGGACTAATATATTATGTACCCGAAATGTATTTTTACCTGACTCGGATTAATCTGCCCGTAACTCAGTAGAGTGGTCAATACAAAGAAAACAATTGTATGATGTCCTGCAATAGAAGAGTATTACTGATAATGCAAATAAAGACGGTGAAAGGCTGATGACATTTACTATATTTAAAGTCATTTTAATGAAAATTTTAGTACATATGTTTTGGTAAATGACTCAGTAATTTGTATTCGTTGGATACAGCTTTTGTAAGCTCAGTTTATTTACATTTTGTTTACAACACACGACACAGTAAGACACATAGTGATTTTTCTTAATAGATATTGAGATTTTTGTGTTTTGATTTATATGACCAAACACTAAAAAGAATTTCTAAGGTTACTATTATTATTATTAATGCAACGGTTACTAAACACAACGTGAGTCTTAACTACTCAAAAAGACGAAGCTATTGGGGAAAATGACTAGATACAGTCAGTATAAAATCAGCATAACATAATAACAAAATGTGTCAAAAGCAGAGCTGCGGTACTGATTACCGACAGTACATAAAAAATGTACTTATATACTTTTAAGTACTTTACTCTAATTATTCCAGAAAATCCGTGTATTGGTACTTAAACTTTTAAGTATTCAGCCTAATACTTGTACTTAGTAGTGAATTTTGTTTTAAGTATATTTTTACTTGTAATTTAAAAAATGCAAAATACTTAAGTACTCGAAAAGTACTTAAAACTTTTAAAAAGTACTTAAGTATTACTGCAAAAATATTCTTCAATGTGTTCGATTTGCTGTGGAAATCATGTTTTGACAAGTATTTTTTTGATTTGTTCCTGCGTTCCTGAACCGAGCGGCAAGCCTAAACACAAATAGGTTACTTAATACTTAGTACTTAAATTTACTGTTTTCAAGTAATACTTAAACGAAATACTTAAGTACTTATATATTCTTGGTACTGGTACCTATACTTAGATTCACTTTGAACAAGTACTGATACTTTTTGTAGGTACTTACAGCAGCTCTGGTAAAAAGGTATATTGGTACCACGACTATGAGAAGAATAAACCTCTAGAGGCGGTCTGTTACTTTACTGTTTCTTGCCACATATATTACATATTCATAAATTAGTAGGATTACTCCTGGTACAATTAATTAAGCCGAGAATAATCCCATTTATTTCATAAAAAAATATTATATTTGTTTTAAAATAAAAATTATATTACTGTAATAAAAAAATCCTTCCTAGATAATAAAAGAATTTGTTATGTTAACAAATACAGTTACATTAAAGAATAGTTGAGATTATTAACATTATAACTTATTGTATCTTATTTACTGTATTTAATCTCCTAGTTACTAAAATAATTATAATCGCTTTTATTTGGAAAAATACTTATTTTCATTTTCGGATATTTAAAATGTCAGTGTACTTTGATTACTAAGACAATAATTAACTCTAAAAAGTATTGCACTTAACATAACTTCATAATCTTTTATATACAATTACATTTGGAAAAATGTTGTCAGGAAAGAGACCGAAACGTCAAAGAATATATTTAGTTTTATAAATTTTCATTTTAATGCTTATATGTAAATTTTTAGGAAAATGTAAAGATCAAATTGAAACAATTGTTGTAGTTTTAATTTTTCCATACATATTTTTAGACTTCTAAACCTTATAAGTCTTATAATACGGCTCTGTCTGTCTGTCCTTCTGTCCGAATTTATAACTCAAAAACGAAAAGAGATAGACGCTTCTGACTTTTGTTTTTTAATCTGTATATTATTTATTTATTTATTTATTAATGGGCATACATTGCGGGAAGTACAAATCTTTATGGAAACTTAAATTAAAATTCAACAAGTATTACTGTGTTAATTTTTCCATTATTTTACTGTCATATCTTTTCTCTTTTTTAGGTGTTTCAGTGTTCTTTTATCTAATTTCTTTCATATTTTCAGTTTTATTTTTTTTACTTGTTTTATTATTTAGGAAAATAATAGTTGTTTGTACAAAAGTGCGCAAAGCGTAACTTTTCCCACGAGCTTAGAATTTTGTGGCACAAGTCGTAAGGGAAAAGTGTTTTGTATATAAGTTGTACACAATATTTTTTCTACAACCACATTTATTAATGAAAGAAAAACAATAACTTGTCAAAAAAAGTTGACAAGTTATAGCTCTGTGTTTGACATTTCCGTGGGGAAAAGTGCACTCTAAATTATTACTTTTCCAACCGATATCAAAGAAATTACTAAAAGGCCTGCTTTGCGTATAAACATTTGTGTAGAAAAGCGTGTTTTGCATAGTGGTTGTAGAAAATAGTAGTTTGTATAACAAGTGCGTAAAGTGTTACTTTTCCCACGAGCTCAGAAGTTTGTGGCACGAGTCCTTAAGGCGAGTGCCGCAAATCTAGCGAGTGGGAAAAGTGCTTTGCGTACAAGTTGTACACAATATTTTTTCCACAACCACAGTTATTAATGAAAAAAAACCAGTAACTTGTCAAAAAAAGTTGACAGGTCATGGCTGTGTTTGACATTTCCGTGGGGAAAAGTGCCATAGCTTGTACTTTTCCAACGGATATCAAAGAAATTAAAAAAAGGCCTGTTTTGCGTATAAAAATTTGTGTAGAAAAACGTGTTCTGCATCGTGGTTGAAGAAAAATATTTTTATTGGCAATATAGAGGATGTTTGAAAATGTGTTAAAATTTTTCAAATACGGATCTATAAAGACACACCGAAAGTACATTGTATTGACCACGTTTTTTATTTCCGTTCGAATTACTAAATTGTCTCTCCAACTACCAAACTGACGTGACTTTCAAATACCGATTGTGATTCAATAATCGGCAGTTAAACACATTCTGTAATTTCGTATTTAAAATTAATTTTTTGTACAAAATTATTAATTAAATTAAATACTACTCATTTTTACGTTCATCTCAATGTTTTAAGTTGTATCGTTCCATCATTAAGTTAGATTAAGTCGGATCAAGTAACCTTATTTTTATCTCTTTTTAGAGTTTTCGAAGAAAAAAACACTCTTATAATACGATTTTGTCCGTCCGTCTGTTAGCCTGATTCAATCGAGAACGGTGAGAGACAGTGACAAACGGACAACGGTAATCGATTCAGCATCGTTAAAAACACCAAAAGCAATAATGATCTTTGACCTGTTTATACTTTCCCGCTACTTATACCATATATAGTGTAGTTTATAAGGTATATACCTATACCGGGTGTCCAGCAATTTTTTTAACAGGCTATTACTTCAAAACAGATGAAGATAATTCAATAAAAGTTGAGTTACAATATCAGCACAGGCTTTTCTATAATACCATTCTAGTGACGTCATCGGAGTAGTCATGACGTCGTGTCATTTAAATTTTTTAAATATCACATGGGATCGTGTGATAGCTCATTTTAAAGGTTTTTTATTCGGAATTCATTCATATAACACTTAATATATAAAGCCTAATTATGGGGCATTATTAATATTGTTCGATAATTATACAAACAATTTTGACAGAATAAATCGAACAACTTTAATAAATACATTTAAACAAATAATAATGAAAGAAGACAGTATTCTACAATTAATTTTGAAGAATGTGCTTCAATACAAGCATCAAATCTTCTGCAAAGTTCATTTGAAATGTCAAAATCTTGTGGAATCATAGATAACTACAATTTTAATTTAAATTTAAAAATAGGCGAAAAAAATTAATAATGCCCCATAATTAGGTTTTACATATAATGAATGAATTCAGAATAAAAAACCTTTAAAATGAGCTATCATAGGACCCCATGTTATATTTAAAAATTTTAAATCACATGACGTTATTACTACGCCGATGACGTCACTAACACTATTATAGAATACCATTATAGTAAAGGCTGTGCTGATACTGTAACCCAAATTTCATTGAATTATCTTCAGCTGTTTAGGAGTAATAGCCTGTTAAAAAAATTGTGGACACCTAGTATAGAAATTTATTTTCTAACTTTAAATTTTCGAAAACTCGAAATTACTTGTATTTTTTTTTCATTTTCAAAAACGTAAAATTTCAAAATAAAAGTTAAATGTATCAATTTTTTTTGTAATTATTAAATTTTTATAATTATTCTTACTTTTCATTTACAAAGTTTTTATTTAGGTAAATAAACCAACATTTTATGATTTTCACAAAAATATAACAAAGTAGTTATTTATGCAACAAGTGTGTCAAGTGATAAAAAAGTCACTTTACACACTTGTTGCATACAATATCTTTTCTACTACCAAAAAATATGTAGGTATTAATTAAACAATAAGCAATCTACTTTACGCACTAGTGATTGTAGAAAAACTATTGTGTGTAACATGTGCGCAAAGTGCTTTTCCCACTTGCTTAATTTACCAACACTCGCCTAACTTCTCGTATTCTCAAACTTCAGCACTCGTGGGAAAAGTATCACTTTGGTCACTTGTACAAACTACTATTTAATAAATTATATTATTTAATAAATTATTTTACTCCGACGCCGATTTATCCCACCGCTGATTTGTCCGTGTCCGCCTCCGGTTGGGCAGTCAGTTGGGCCTCAATTACTGATATCAATTCTAATGTAGTGTTGTTATGAAGGAACTTTTGACTGTGCTGAAGTTGATCACAAAATACTGCCCAATGGTGCTTCTCGATTCGTTTGTTTGTGACGTCATAAAATAGCAGATTCCATTTGACTGAATTAGTGACGTGCATTTTTTGTTCAAACACTTCTGAAGAATAAATTCATCTTTGAACCAAAAAATACATTCAGTAACAAACTCATTGCAGGAAAAAACCGTCATAGAACGAAATAGTACCAGTTTATGTCTATTTTTCAATAGTGCCAACTCCAAAGCTGAAAGTGATACTTTTGGCACAATTAAGTATTGTATTGTCAGCAAATTTCACTGAGTATCTAATTTGCTTATTATAGACAATGTTTTGTTTTTAAGAATGATTTTCAGTTTCTTTCAAGTTTCTAGGTAATTATAATGATTCAAAGTTGAAAAACCTTATTAAAAAATTTCTTTTCAAAAATGTTCATTTCACCAAGATATTGGTAAAAGAGAATAAAAAGAAGCTTTTCCAGCAAAAGAGAAAAAAATTTCAAACAAAATTAAAATTTATAATTTGTTTTATGAGGACCGCACATCACGTGACTTTTGTAGTTGCCGGTTAGAGAATTACCCAAGGAAAATGTGATTGCATACTAATACATTGGGTGTAAAAATTGCTTTTTTTTGTATTTTCCGGTTAATGTTAAGTAATCCTTTTTTCTGCGTAGAATAAGGCAGAGTGCCACAAAACATAATTATTCGTTTTTGGGCGAGAAAAAGAAGTTGATGGTCGTATCATTTTTACTAAGATTAATTAAAAAAATTGCCACAGACGCGCTCCCAAGGGCACTATGTAAGGTGCGCCACATTTGTTTAAAACTCAGATAAAATATTATTTTAGGGATTAAACTCATGAGTAAAGAGCGCCACTAGATAAAAGAAGATTAAGTGTTTAAAGCTGTAAACTAAATTATAGGAATAACAGTTGTTAAATTATTATTAGATAGCCGATGAACATTAAAAATATCTGGATTTTGAATATATTTCAATATTAGTTGATTCAATTTAAGACAAAGTGTAAATATGACGAATCCAATGAATAGTCAAAAAGGAAAATTTCATAAAATACGATTAAAAAAATGGTTTCTCTGTATCCGTTGTCTTCGCTCTTTTCAAGATAAAAAAACTACAACTTATATAAAATTATTTACTCTTTTATTAAAAAATATTAAAATTTAGGTTTAGTTTTATCTCCTAATGAAAATGTTGTATATTTTTTACCAATTCTAAAATTGTTTTTTTTTCTAACACAAAGCTGGTTAAAAAATTCAGTCGTTGTTCCATATTCATTCTACAACTTATTATTTTTTTCAGTTCGTTAATGTTCTGTTAAATGTTAAATAATGAAACATTTAAAATTCAGGAAAAAAAAATTAAACAAAAAATAGAGGTTATTAATAAACTAAGACGCGAAAAATATTTCATGATTTTCTTGTGTTAAATCTGTATGTTTTAAATTTATTTCTTCAAACTTGTAAATATTATATTCGAGTTTATATTTGCATAATAATTATAAGTCTTTTTGTTTCAACATGAAGGTTAAATTATTTTTATTCTTGAAGAAATGTAGAATAAATCTAGTATGGTAATTATTTTTATGATAATCTTCTATAGTCTCTTAATCCTCAAATCGAAAATAGGTGGCGCATTTTACATGCCCTTTTCGGACCACCCGGTGCACGTGGCGCATCTTACATACATCCCTCCCAAGAATTAAATACAGAATCGATTGGTGAAAACCGCAGCTTCCTATCTTTAATATTAACGGAGCGCCCGTCCAAAAACGATTTCAAGCGAGATAACATATGGTATTGGCGCATCTTAAATAATTTATTCATTGCGTTCATATCATATATATTAAGAAATGTACTTTTTTATATTTTTTATTCTATTTTTAAAAATATTTAAATCCAAGTAAAAAATTTGAATCCACATTTTGTAATGTAATAAAATACTGGCCTGGAGTATTGGTTATTGTGTTTAGTTATCGGTTTTTCAGTTTCTTTCGAATTTCAGCAATTTTAGACATTTAAAGGGCGATTGACTGTTTAATGAGATATTATTCAAAAAAAATCATGAAATATTAATAGAAACTTAATTGTTACCTGTTTTTAATAGAATTAAGAGAAGCATTTCTAATACTTATCAGGTAATGTTAAATGTAATTTGATTGAAATAATGCGGCTAGAAAATAAAAATATCCAGAATTATTGTTTCAGGTATCTATTTTATAATAACTAGTCTTAACTTACTACCTGTATTATAAGAATATTATAAGTAAAGGTAGCAAATTTCTTATTATAAAGTAAACAATAACAGAGCCGTATTTTGTTTCCGAATTGAACAAATTAGAATTGTACGAATTTGGAAAAATTTTAAAAAAATGACAAATTTGATTTGAAAAAGATAAAGATGTTTTCAGTAGAATGGGAAATTTATATCAATAATTTTGTTATTTAGATAAATTGAATATAAGTTTATTAAAATTATTATTAAGGTTATAACCTTAATAATAATGTATTATCCAGAAATTAAGATTTTGTTGATTAAAGCTGGAAAATTATCATTTAGGAATGAAAATCTATTTTTTTTTAATTCCTGCCACCTTAATACCAAATACATTCAGTATCACTTAACTCTTTCTGCTCTTTACAAATATATAAATAAAATTTTAAAATATTGATATGCAGGGTATTGTATCGAGTCGAAAACTACATTTTAATTTGTTTAAGGCCAGACCTGGAATAAGATTTTTATTTATTATGTTAATCGACACCACAGTGGGCAAAGAACATACAGGGTGGGCAAATTACCTTCCCGCGGGTTGTGGCGTCGAAACTAGTAAAGATATCAAAATGAAAAAAAAACTGTTTTATTTGGTTCGAAAATCCCTACAACTAGAAAATTTTTCATTTATACAGAGTGATCCATATACGGGCGGCTAAAAAAATTGTAATTTTTTTAAATGACATTTTTTTAGATTACTACTTTAGTGGCCTTTATGATAATATTTTATTTTTTTAAGTCGGATGCTGCGTTGCCAAGATATTCAAATTTTTATTAAATTTTCTAAAAAATCGCTACATTTCAAAATCATTCAAAAATTAATGTATTTTCCGAATTTGAAAATGAAACTTTGGTTAAAGTTAGTTTAGATATGGATGTACCTCGTCCATATTCATAATTATTTAAATATGTACAGGGTGTTTATAATATAAGATTAAAATTTCAAAATTGTAATTATAAAAATCTTTGTTTTTTTAAATAAAACACCCTGTATATTATTTAATATTTAGAAAGCCTATTCTACAGGATTTCTATACATACCACATTCTAGGCTTTCTAAATATTAAATAGTATACAGGGTGTTTCATTAAAAAAAAAAAAAAAACAAAGATTTTTGTAATTACAATTTTGAAATTTTAATCTTATAATATTAACACATATTTAAATAATTATAAAATATGGACGAGGTATATCCATATCTAAACTAACTTTAAGTAAAGTTTCATTTTCAAATTCTGAAAATACATTAATTTTTGAATGATTTTGAAATGTAGCGATTTTTCAGAAAATTTAATAAAAATTTGAATATCTTGGCAACGCAGCATCCGACTTAAAAAAATAAAATATTGTCATAAAGGCCAATAAAGTAGTAATCTAAAAATGTAAAAATATATAGGGTGTGTCATTTAAAAAAATTACAATTTTTTTAGCCGCCCGTATATGGATCACTCTGTATAAATGAAAAATTTTCTAGTTGTAGGGATGTTCGAACCAAATAAAACAGTTTTTTTTTCATTTTGATATCTTTACTAGTTTCGACGCCACAAACCGCGGGAAGGTAATTGGCCCACCCTATATATACCTATTACAAAAATCTATAAGGTGGTTCGTAAGTTATGATTAATTTAAAAACAAGAGACAAAATTATTAAATCACTCGCTGTATCTAGGTTATAATGTACCCTTAATGTATACGCATTTCCCATGTATTTTATTTGATCCAAAAATTTGTTCATAAAAATAAAATGAAAAAAAATTAATTTTAATGCTCAATGCAAATCGATACCTTAACTGAATTATATTTGGCGTTATTTGAAAATCTTCTGGTATCTTTGAATAAGCGTTTTTGTACATTGGTCATTACTATATTAATTAATATTCTAGAAATGTTTAATAACTATTTAAAATGTCATTTTTAAACTATTATAATACCAGATTAGTCTTACATAATTTAATTACACGTTTTGGTTTGTATTTCTCGGAGATTAAAAATTTAAATGAAATCAGGTCTTTCCAATAATTTCAGCTCGTTAAATAATTATTTTACAGAAAATACCTTTCATTATTTCTCGATTTTTTTTTTACAATAATTAGAGAAATTCATAAATTGATATAATTTTTTGGTGAAACTTGGTAATTGTTGATTTTACTTTCTTATAATTACTACGTTTAAACCACTGTTGCCGAGTTCCACAAATCTTTACCTGATTTTTAATACTGGAGTTCCACAAAAGTAATCAGCTCTCTAAAATTGGAGTAATAAAATCCAAAATCAAGTACCACAAAATTAATAACAAAACAAACGTTTTTTTTTTTTTCAAGGCATCGACAGCTAGGTCATTAGCCTATAACAGTATGCAAAATTTTTCTTGTCTCTTATATTTTGTAATATAAATTAATTAATTTCAGGTATTCTATTACCTTTTGTTGTTCCCTTTTTGTGTTAGGCATCCCTTTAGGTTTGCATGTAGGTTGGTTATTTGACGTTGTACCGTAAATTTGGGACATTCCAGTATGATGTGTTTTATTGTGAGTATTGTTCTACATCTTTCGCAAACTGTTGGATTTCTCCTTAATAATAAATGTGAGTGTGTGAGGTGTGAATGTCCGATTTGCAGCCTAGTGATAATTATTTGTTCTCTTTTATTTTTTAAATTGTTGGTGGTCGGTTGCCATTGAACTTTTTCTTTTATTTCTTTAAGTGCAGTTGATGTATGGTTCCATTCTGTTTGCCATTGTTCTCTAACTTTGTTTTTGGTATAATTTTTTATATCGTCTATCCAGTATGTTACTTCTTCCGGCTCTTCACTCTTAGCAGCTTGTTTTGCGGCAATATCTGCTTTTTCATTTCCCAACAAACGTTGTTAAACGGACATAAATGGGGAAACGGCAACTAGTTTCGTCAGAACTGCCATCATCAGGCCTGTAATACACAGTGTCAGCGGAAATTGTTATTTAACACAATTTATCAAAACTTACCAAATAAATTGTGTTAAATGACAATTTTCGCTGACACTGTGTATTACAGGCCTGATGATGGCAGTTCTGCCGAAGCTAGTGACCGTTTCCCCATTTATGTCCATTGAACAACGTTTATTTTTTATTAAATTTGTGGTATTTGATTTTGGATTTTATTACTCATCATTCAACCACATCCGAGATTATGGATAACTTGTTGGAATCTCTAAAATTTACTTATTTTCAAGGATTATAATACAAGTAAACTATATTATACATGTACCTATAGATAGTAAATATAAACAATTTTTTTAAAAATCAAATTTAATTATTTCCATTTTACAATTTATTTACAAACAAGTAGATTTTTAAAACTTATCGATCTAATTTATCGACAAAAATATTTCTTTTTGTTTAGATTTCTTAAACATTGACTTCCATTCCATAGCGTTCCATTCAAAACTGAAATAATTTTATTATATACTTCAATTTGAGCATCAAGCAATTTTTAATAAATGGATGAGATCAAAAAAAAATTCTGAATTAAATTTTGAGTGGAAAGTAAATATCTTTAGATATTTCAGTGTGGATTATTAATTGATACTTACGAGCCTCTCAGGAGGGGAGGCTCAGAGAGGTATCCTGTAGGCGTTGGTGGTCGGTCGAGCTCATCTGATATGCTGAGTGGCGCCTCCTCCAATAGAGCTCTTTCGGGAGATCTATGTCTTCTCTTGCTTCGTTAAGGATCCTAAGGTTGGGCTGGATGAATTTCTTAATGGGTCTTCTATTGAATGCTCGTCTGTTCCTGTCAACTGTCCATTTGATCCTTAGAGTTTCTTGGGCTTGGGTGTTGGTGCTGTCCAATCTTCTCGTCACGTATCCTCTTTGTAATTTTTGGAATCTGGAAATGACAGAGATTTTGAAACTAAGCACACCGTTAACTAGATAAAGGATGATGCTATTCAAAAATATATTAATATAAGATATCTTGATTGTTGATTGATTTAATCGATGTTTTGGCTAAGAATTTAGGCCTCAACACTGCAGCCTTAAGACTTATTGCGCTATGCCAATTGTATCGTTGTTAAGTGAAAAGGTTTATTACCTTTATCAGGCTTAGCAGCCTCTTCACAAGATTTTCTCTGGGGAAGGCCTCCTGTGTATTTTCTGTGCTCAGGAGGTTGTACCTCCAGCGTATAAGTGCTTGATACTCTAGTATAATGTGAGAGGCTGTTTCCTCCTCCTCATTACATAGTCTACAGATGGGTTCGTCTTGGTAGATGCCCATTTTGATTTCTGCTTAGCTGCAGAATATCGTTGGTCAGTTCTTTTGATGGCTTTTTGACCCGGCACTAGATTCCAGCTTGTTTGATGTTCTTTTAGCAGGCCATCTAGTCAGCCAGAGTCGTACTGAGGATTTCGGAATGCCAAACAAGGGCTCGGGACCCGTAAATTTGGTCGCTGAGGTTTTTCGTACCAGAGCGTCAGCTTCCTCGTTGCCTGTTGTCCCCTTGTGTCCGGAAACCTATTTAAGTGTTACCTTGTTTTGGTTTGCCAGAACCAGTAGGGTTTGTAGACAGTTCCAAACCAGTTTTGATCTGATTTTTTTGCATGCTAGAGCTTGTAGGGCTGACTGACTATCGGAGTAAATGAAGATTGTTTTCCCTCTGTAACCCCTTTCAATGTGCTCCCTTAGACATAGCTCTGTGGCATATACAATATCTTAATTGGTTCGGAAGATACAAGTGCTCAAAATGTGGAAAAATATAGTGAGACACCAGGTATTTTAGCTGCTTCTTGTCTATTTTTTGTATAACTAATCTTTGTCTTTCTTCATTATTGACTGTCCTGTTATCTTTTGATATTTCATATCGACAATTGTTACTTTGCTTTCCTGTATATCATCATTCGAACTATATTATTGTCTTGTTTATACTAGTAATTTTTTTTCTTAGATCTTCCTTTCCCAATAAAGTTATATTTATTTGGTATATTTTTCTAATTCTACTCGATATTTTGCATCTAATTTACCATCTCTGCTTACATTAGTCCCTAAATATATCGTGTACTTCTTTAAGTATACCATATCCTCAAATATGTTCTAATTTTGCTACCTCGTTTATTCATATTATTTTGATTTCTTCCTATTTATCCATTTTCACTTGTTTTAATTCCTCATTCGATTTATATAAATTTTCTCTAGCTACTTCTATATCCCAATGTTGTCTTTATAGTGTATATTTCTATCAGATTTTCGTTATTGTACCCATCCTATATTATAAACAATAGCGGACTTAGGTTATCTCACTTTCTAATAATCATTCTCTTCGTTTTGAGCTCTTTCTATTTATTTGAAATCTTCCCTAAACATTTCATTACTATTGAATTTCTGTGATACCTCTAAGCATTCCCACCACTTTTTTTTAATGTGTCAAATCTTGCCTTTAAACACCATGTATAATTTCTTTCCTTTTTGTTTTACTCTTTTTATTCCCTTTCTTAGTACATTGATTTGGTCGTGGGCTTACATTCCTTTTCTAAAAGCTGCCTATTCTTCCTCAATCTTGTTTTTAGTTCCCTCTTATTTTTTTGCTAATATTCTCGTGTACATTTTTTATAATTCTGGAAAATGATTCTGAAATTTTTACAGTGCATTTTTGGTAAGTATTTGTATATTTAATAAATGAAACAAAACTCGAAGCCATGTACCACGTAAATATAATTAAAATTGTTTTAAGAAATGGCGACTTATTTCAGCTGACAAGCCATCTTCAGGCCTTATAAAAGGGTTAATTAAAATTAATAATTACTCAAAGTTTTTGTAATAGGGCAAGAATATAGGAAGGAATTTAAAAAGGGGTTGTGGAACATAAAAATTAAAAATTAAAAATTGTGAGGATTTTAAAAATTGAAATTAAATTTTTTTTTAAAAATCCAAGAAGAAATAATTTGGAAACGTTAATTTAAAATCGATGACCTTACTAAGTAAGGAAATATCAATCCCCCATGAAATAATAGGCAATTGAGAGGATTCTTCAATGGCAGGAATCCTTATATCACTGGGAGGAACCACATGGCATCCGGGTTCGGTGAATTCCGAACCATTCTAACCTTGTTACAGAATCTACTATTACATCTCTAGTACGCTTGTAAGTAATGGATAATACATCTTACTTAAACACTGCTTCTTCCTGACTATGTTCTGAATTCTGTCTTTTTCTTTTTTGTTCTGCGTTATTTCCCTATTTCATTTCCGAATTCTTCTTAGCTTTTCTTTTTTGACTTTTTACTTTCTCTTTTACTTCATTTATTTTTTGTTGTTATATTTTTTTCCTTTATTTTAACTTCTTCATTCCACTGTTG
Organism: Neocrepidodera transversa; assembly: GCA_963243735.1. Lineage (NCBI taxonomy): Eukaryota > Metazoa > Arthropoda > Insecta > Coleoptera > Chrysomelidae > Neocrepidodera > Neocrepidodera transversa. The sequence goes on from OY725347.1 coordinate 12,773,561, forward strand.
TAAAATAATAAAACCTTTTACTTATAATATAATCTATTCCCAATAGTTAGGTACAAATAAATACATTAACAGATTTATGTTTTACGAATACTATGTTGTCAAGTATATAATAATATTTATTATAAAATGTTCTTTAAAGAAAAATTTCTAGTTCAAGTATGTCTTTATATTTTTGGAATATTGCGCAGTAACGAAAGAATTCCAACCTCGATAATTGTGATTTGCAATTGCCCTAAAAAAATCGCTCAACCAAACGGGCAAAAAAATTCTTACATAACTCTCCTAGATAGTATTACCAATTAGAATTGCAAATTTGTGATTCGATTAAATCATTACATTACTTTCACGGTCTATTAGACCACATCAAATATGAATTAAATGATCCAGATGAGTTGCGATAATGAAAACCGTTTTTTTTTTAATTAAATAAAGAAGGACAAATTATATGATTTTGTATTTAACCTTCAAATTTTCTAGATTTATTATAAAGTTACATCAAAAATAATTAAAAATAAAGACTGCGCTGGTAAAATGTGAAATATACATTTAGTATAATAAATTTAGCAATATTTAATATAACATTTATTTTTTTATAAAATACAATTAAAACTATAAAAGAATGTCAATATTTAATGATGAACGTATTTAAGTCAAAGCAGTTATATTATAAAAGAGATTTACTTATCTTTATAAATTTGTGTTTATTTTATTTAAACTTTGAATAATAATATGGCCTACCCGCTTTCTTTATTTAATCCAAGTGAACTAACTGAATGATATTAAAAATTAATATATTTTATTCGTAAAATAATTATTAATTATTTTTTAGATGTAAATGATGTTTTTTTATTTTCAGTTTTTCTCATACCACAGAGATATATTCTCGGAATTATGGGATTTCTGGCAGTGGTCAACGCCTATTCGTTAAGGGTTTCACTAAATATAGCAATAACAGAAATGGTTGCTAGTAGTACTTCAGATTATTACGACCCTGATGCTTGCCCTTCTCCTAGCAACCAAAGTTCACATACTTCAGTGACGGTAAGTATTCAAAATGCTATACAAGATTATTATTAACCCTAGACCATCATACTTATTATTTGAGACATGAACTTCAGTACTGGGGTCTCAGAAATCCAAAGCTCTTTTTTATCAAAAAAAAAAAACAAAATATGAATATTTTGTGGTTTTGGAAGAATATTTAACCTTATTAGGATGTGTAAGAGAAAATATAATCATGGTGTTTTATTTCACAAAGATATATATTTGTTGAAAGTGAAAAATAACATAAAATAACATTCAGACATAAAAAAATTATGAAACCAATTAAACATGAAATTCAAATTAGCGATTACAAATTATAACTCTATAACTATCCTTGTAACAAAAAATTACCTCTTTTGGCAATATTAGTCCTGTTAGCCAGGTCTTCAGTTTCTTGTATCTTGATATTCCCATTCTCAGCATAGCTGGGCTCTATGCTCCATGTAGTACGGCCTACGACATGTTGTGGAGGGGGGACTTCAATTCAGAGAATTTCAGAAATTATTTGCCGCAATGTTTTTTGTAAAGTAGCAACCGTCAAACGTTCTTGTAAACATGGTTTAATTAAACTCATTCCTAATTGCTTTAGAAAAGATTTTCGATTATTATTTCTCTTTTACTTCCAGTGTGGATTTGACAGGTAAAACAAAACCATTGCGTTTATTTCACTAGCATCAAATGTATTGAAAAAAATTCGTAGTAGCTAACGTCTGATCTTCCGTGAGGTAGTGTACGAATGGCAGACCTGATCGAATGTATCTGTTCCTCCCTTCGTTTCGTTATACGAATGTATAATATTGGGCTTCCCAGTAACGGCATTTAGAGAGTCATCAGAATGTAATGTTGACAGCAGAAGTACAATTTTGTTTCGTTTAGGAGTGTATGAAACAAGAGTTTTATTTCTGTAAAAAGCAAATAGCGATGTACCTACTCTTATTATTTCTAAAGGTTCATAGGAGAGTTAATTGTATTTCTTAAGGTTCTAGAAGAGTTAATGGATACTATTCTAACATTTGTTCAGCTAGGGGAATTGACGTAAATCACTTGTCAACTGTGAGGTTTTGATTAGTTCCATGTATTGGTTGTGAAAGTTTTCTTTCGAACATAATAAGCCGGTACTGACTCATTGCTTCCTGCAGTTACTCTTCCAACGTATGGAATTGCATTGAGCATATAATATGTTTTTGAATCATTCAGCATCATTATTTTCATTCCATACTTATCAGGCTTACTAGCCATGTAGATTCGGAATGGATATTTTCCTCTATTCATATATGGTACAGTATTCATATGGTGTGTAGTACGATATACAGTTATCCACAAAAATGTCGAATAATTCCCGTACAGGTGCAAATTTATCAACTAACCTTCTTTCAGCTCTACTGTCTTTACTATCAAACGTCAAACATATTGTCAGTAGATAGTACGTTCATTAACTTTAACGGTTCTGTAACTAATGACAATGACGTTTAGATTGTGACAATTGTACAAGAAATCAACTTGTAAAGTTTTATTCTAAACGTCATTGCCTTAACTTAATGAATCTTTAAAGTTAATGGACGTTCTATCCACTGACAGATAATGTTATAAATGGAAATCGCTGCTGTGACATTGTCGCTAGAAATATTCCGTTTCCAAATGTTACTAACCAAAATTCATCTAAGTTACATTTTGATACACGTAATGCACCTGCTAAAAATAACAGCCCAATAAAAGCCTTCACTTCTGTTCTATTTACTGGTCTTGTGTAACTTTATTGTCTAATATCATAACATTTACGAGTAATTTCTTCATTTGTTCGTTAAACAACAAATTCTAACCTTGTTTGGGAAATTGAACTGTTCTGGCCTTTCCATTGGGGCCAGGTAATTGTATTACAATGTTTTCTCGTCTTGTACGACCCTGTCTTGTTGGTGCTTGTATGCTCCACCGATGACCATTTTTTCCAGTAAACTAGTAATATTTCTAATTGGTTCATCCACTACTTCATCTTGGTCACTGTTTCTATCTGAGAGTTGCTCTTCTACATAATTTTCATCAGAATCGTCCCTCCAAACATATGATCAACGATGTCGTTTTCACTCTCATTGTCTCATAATTTTTATGCACAACAGATATACAACAGATCATCCGTATTCTAACAACTGCAGACTGAATTTACATAAAGTGGCGACACAAACAAACCACTCATGCGCATGTCACATTGCAGCGAATGGCGCTCTGGGTTTCTGAGACCCAACAGTGCATTTCCAAGGTTAATTAAATCCAAAAGGTTATCTATACCTTAAATGTGGTCAAATGAAAAACGGTAAGATTTAAAAATTAGGCGACTAACTTCGGCTAAATACCTATTTTCAGGTCTAAAAGTAATTACAAAAAACGTTCAAACATTTTGAAGTTTAAGACTTACCATATACAAATTAAATTCAAGCTAACCATAGCTATCAGAGGTATGTGTAACATTCAAAAAAAAATGGAGGGTGTAACATAATAGCAAAATTAACAGGTGGTATATAAAAAACCTGCGTGGAGTCTCACTAGTGCATCTCGGGTAGAGTGATCAGACCTAAATACATGTGTGAAGCGAAAACGAAACCAGCGCCTTAAATATCTTTATTTTTCTTTAACTATTAACAATTCATTAACTTATCACCCCTACCAGTATTAGGACCTCCAACCTTGATGGTCTCGTGGTGATTTTAATGTTACAGTTGACGTCATGTTTGCATACTCCTTGTCTCTTTGGGCATTATTATGCTAATTTCCTTTGTTTTAAAGAGCGATAAATTGACCTGATATTTTTGTGTGATGTTATGTTTGGTGTTAAGAAACTGACGAAGGAGCTATACCAACTACAGCTAGTACGAGCCATGCTAACGACACAAAAACAAAAACCGAAGGAGACTGCAGCCGATAGGAGACCGCAACGATTGTATTATAATCAACTAAGCTAAAAATAAGGCTAGAATTAATAACGATGTTTACCACTCAATATAACAAGCATCAGCATGTCCTGAGAATTAACATAAGGACTCCTGATGATTACAGAGAGATGACAAACTTTATTGACGACAAACCGGGAATCAAATAGAATTACCCACAAGTTGCTAGAAGAAAAGCTGAAAGTAATCGCAATAAAACGAGTACTTGGGACATTCACCAAGAACGAAACGGGAGATGACTTTCAAGAAATACAACTAAACCGAAAGAAAATCATTCAAATAAGTATCAGATACGGCAATAAACAATTACTATCTTGTAGAGATGAAAAAAACTGAGGAAGAAAACAATAAACATTTAAAATACCTGCTAGAATGACAAATGACAGAAGAGACACAATGATATCGATGTCAGGGATCGATATGCAAAGACGATCTATAATAGACGTTCCATGTAAATGGTTTAAGATAAACTTGATTTTGTATTTTGGGACCAAAGCCCTAGATGACACTGTCAGTACGAATACTTAAATTTAAGTTGGCTGCAATGATAATGTTTCAAATTTTTAGATATTGGTAATAAAGTTGGCTCTATCTGGTGCTCTGTTTCCAAATTATTCATCTGCTAAGAATATCGGGAAATTTAAAATGTTAAAAATCAGCGAGAAAAACTGCAATGAAAGTTTTATCTATTTTAATGGTTACAGTATTATACATTTGTTACAATCTAATACTATAAAGCGATATAATAAAATAATTAAAAAATAAATTAAAGCGATGGAATTTTAAAATACACAGAGTTGGCCATACGTTCTGAAACATATTTAAATTTGGTTTCTCAATACTTATCTGGTCCCAAACTTATCCCCAACTCTGTATATAATAAAAGACAAACTACATTTTTAAAGGTGCATGATGATGATGATGATGGTGGCTGTATAACTAAAGATAAAGACATTCCTGTCTTTCGTATAACATTAAAAGCCCCTAAAATAAAATCTGATCAAATTCTTATATGTATTTAATTAAATAGAATATTTTTTGACTTACCACATAAATGTAAAGTTGGAACGGTATTTAAAAGTAATCTATTAGATCGTGTTGTCACATATTTTGGTTTAAAAGGTCTGTGGCAGCTGCTTTTTAGAAAAAACTAACAGAGGGTCCATTTTATTTAGTTCATTATTGTTCAATTTGGTCACAATTTGAAGCAACATTTTTCTTTATAAGGTATTATTCGAAAATTGAAAAAGCAATAAACGAATAGAAAGACACAAATGTTTTATAAAGGAAATACTGTCACAATCACAAAAATTAAACCAAAGGCAAAAAGTCATTATTAAGATGTCTAAATGTCATTAATAAGTACCCAGTAGAGCAAACTTTTATCTACCAAAAGTTGAAATTTTATCATTACAGCCAACCTAAATTTAATTATTCATACTAACAGAGACATCTAGGGCTCTGGTCCCAAAACACAAAAACAAGTTGACCTTGAACCATTTTGATCGATATGCCATGGTAACATAAAATGTGTCATCGGCAAAAGAGGACACCAAAAGACATCCTGCGAATGACAAACGATGACCAAAGATGCCGAAAGCAACTCAACAGGTGCCAAGGACTCTCCAAAAACCACTACGTTGCCACTAAAGCAATGTAGCCAAAATGCCGACGTTATAAATAGACATGAAATAACTGATTGCTAGCTGCATAATAAGGAAGTCAATGATTTACATATGTGAAAAATATCACTGATAAGTATCAAGAATTTAATTTGTTTTGTAAAAAATAAAAAATCAAATTGTTATTTATCGAGGTTACAATGAGAAAGCAAAATCAAAAAGTCCATGACGAATCGTAAATTTAGCTCCGCCACTTGCAATGTCTATCTCGCGTTTCGAGGAAATAATAGAGGGTGGTGAAAGTGGCTCCCGAGTTTCGACTTCAGTCGAAAGATTAAAAAAGAAACATTAGAACCTGATCACAAGATGATGGTAATGTCTATTTTCAGTAATCAAATTAATAACGAAAAAATCCTGCATTTTCAATAATTTAGTCGATAGTGTCAAAATCCCGCTATGTCAGTCAGGTCAGTATGCCGGCGCTGTAGGTCGGGCGTCGCGGCGCTCGACACCACTTTTACCTGACTTACACATCACTTGGAAACGCCCTATTTACATTGTTTCATTTTAAAACACTTCGATGATAACGTAACTGTTTTGGCCTTAAAATATTTCTCTTTATATCAGACAAAATATAGTTACCAATTTAAATATACTTCTGAAGAAATTTATTTTCATTGGAAATTACCTGATTTCTTATGGTCGGTAATCCAGTGGTTAAATTGGTATCTGCGAGAATATCTTACCAGATTTTCACCTTTTGTTTGGTGACATTTTTCAAGTACTTATACCCCTACAACATATTCATAAGAACGTGTCATGTCGGTGCCAAATGCGATTTCTCATAAAAAAAAGATGAATTAGAGTTTGACGAACGATCACATTTAGCTCACTTGCGTTATTGTCAATCATGCTGTTAAGAAATATCAGTAATGTAATGCAAGGTTGGAATATCTCAATCTAAAACTGTGGACCTTATAAACAAAATGGCAGAATTGCTAAGAGAGATAGTGCTAATCTGATGAAATTCACTATATTTAAAGAAACAAAGAAACTTTACAGTATATATTTGTTTTTTAAATGACCAAGTAGCGGGTATTCGTTTGGGTGGGACTTTTGGATGCCTAACATTTTATCTACATTGTATTTACATCACAATAAATTATCTGAGTTTTCCTTTGCCTGTATATTAAAAGGCGCCATTATTCATCAATAAGACAGTAATTTTTCTTTACGAAAAAATAATATTCTGTGTATTCCGTAAATGGCAGATACAAAAGGGAAGGGGAACAGTCTTATGTGCAATATATGAGCCAAAAACGATTGTGTAAAGGCTGAAACTATATTGAGCGTTTCTCTAGAATCGTGATCGAACCGGAGTAATATATCTGTCAGATCAGGAAATTTCAGGTGTGGGTGCGTATATTATTATTTACGGGTTACATAAAATCATCATTTAAAAATAATTTTTTTTGATTATGTATTATTGAGTATTATTTCGGTATGTACTTTACAAAATGTTAGAGGACTCACCTAAAACAAGCACCCCCAGTGGTGTGTATTTGGAAGAATAATTTGGGGGATTGGGTGGAAATTTTGGCTCAATTCATATAGGGTAACAAAAAAAATAATAGAACAAATACCCCTTAATTTACTCAACCGTACGCTCATTAGAGTCTTAAAAGTTATTAAAATAAGGGTAGCCTATGGTTATGTTACACAAAACCGGGCGGCACAGGTAAAATTCTTAAATTCACCATATCTTTTAACTGCCGGCTCTTTAAAATCACAGATTTTGTTTGAGCCGCTTGTGCTATAAAACTACCATAAAATTTTTATTTATTACTCCGTGTCGATTGCGATTCTAGTATAGCAACTTTGAAGAAAAGAATTTGTACTTATTATAATGAAATAATTTTCAAGTTTTTTGAATGTTATAAACATAGTTTCTTATTCTTATTTTTGGCACATCATTATTATTATTATTATTATGAAAATAAAACTTTTGAAATGATATTAAAAGAAATTTTAAGTAATAAGTAAATAACAAGATTGGAAGAAATTTTTTTATTAATCAAGTAAAAAAATATATATTATTTTGGAGAAAAAACATGAAAAAAAAAATAATAAACGGGGATGTCAGAAATTTTTTAAAGAGAGAATCACAAGAATTTATCGAAAGTTATTAATTATAAAAAAAATTGTAAAAAAACGAGAGTATACCAATAAAAAAAAACTATTGTTAATGTTAAAATAAAAGAAAAAAGTTGAAAAAATAAAAAAATATCAAAAGTAAAAGAAGATTTTTTTGGAAAATGTAAACAAGGCTGTTTAATATGATGGAGATAATTTAAAATAAAGTAATGTCAAAAGAAGCAATTAATTTTGAAGAAGGAAGATAAGATGAAGGTTGAGGAAATAAATAAACGAAGCTGGTTTGAAGAAGGAAGAATGATATAAGATTTGAAGGTGAATTTGTCGGAGGAGTAAAAAGAAGAGAAAGTGGACAGGATTTAAAATTTATTTTTATGTATAATTTTTATTTTGTAAAGTTTATTATTATTTTTTTTTTATAGAACCCACCCCAAAATTGAGGTTTGTTTATTAGTATATCAGTACAGTATATTTATAATTTAGATTAATAAAATATATAATAATTTTGTTTAAATATTAGAATGGAATCTAAATTGATTTGACAATTGTTACAAATTTGGGATTATGTTAGCTTTTCGTTAAAAACCTAATCAATGCAAAATAGGATTAGTAGATTCATGAGGTGTCCATACTTGATTTATGTGCTATTTTATTTATCTAGAAAAAAATTTGTAATTTATATCTAAGATTTTCGTAATATATAAGCTAATATAATATTACCTAGATATAATCTAAATCCTCTAATTTTTAAATACAAAAAAATAAGTGAACAAAGATTTATATATTTTTTTCATATATCCATAAACACTTGACAGGGTTTAGAAAGGAGGATTAAGCCTTATTATAAATATGTATTTCTAGCTTTAAATAAATAAACAATATACTACAATTATCTGTTATATTTTACAAAATATATACAGCACAAAAATAAATATGGGTAATTATTAATATATGTACGTAAAACAAATAAATGTAATGCATGTGATTATTATATTATTTTTTTAATTTGCTTTAATTATCCTAATTAAAGAGTTATTTCTATTATGAATGACAATATTAAAATAACTCATCCTAACCAAATCTACACATTTTTTTTTAAACAACACTCTACGTACGTTTCGCTAACTATGTTAGCATCATCAGGATTTGATGGTAAACAGTTTATACGTTAGGTTTATTTTAAGTGTAGTTTTGGTAGTGGCGTGACTATGGTCTTTAACCTTGTTGAAAACTAAAGGTTCCAAATTCCCAATTAAAAATATTTGTATTGTTTTAAATAATATGGAAAAACGGTAAAGGTGCCTTTAATTATCCTAATTAAGGAGCTATTTTTCGTAGATAATTCCATATCTCCATTGTTTAGAAAATGAACAAAAACTGGTAATATGTACATTTTAAATTTATTTTGAAATTACACACAGTGTGCCCCAAAACGTTTACACGATATGGACAACATTCATTATGAATTTCTCAGAAAATCTATAGATGAATATAAATTCACAATCTTCAACAATTTTTAGAGAAAAAAATTGTTAATTAATCTGCATTTATACAGATATACAGGGTGTTTCAATTAATAAACAAGTAAATATCTCAAAGGTTATCCATATTTCAAATGTGGTCAAGTTTTTAAGAAATAAACCACAAAGTCAGGTACCACAAGAATTTAATTGTATTAAACAATCAAAGGCAACTAGTTTCGGTAACTAACCATCATCAGGCCATTATTAAATACTTTTATAGGTGGAAAATTGATCACAACATGTAATACCCATTAACCTATACGGGACGGCATCGATAATAACGATCAGTGCTTGTCAGACGGCAGTGGACAGTGTTTCGACTCCGATTTTTTTCTTTTTTTCTTGAAAATAAAATGCTGAATATTACAAAAAACCAAAACTTTATTTCGAGTAACGTCATAAATCAAAAAAAAATCAATATAAAACAATAAAATGTCATTATATATTAAAAAACAAGGGATCGTTTCCCATCCTAAACTATGCCCTCCTTTGAAAAGAGGGGAATTTTTTTAGTAAAAAGAAGGGAAATTTAGGTCAAAAACTTCAAATTTTTAACAAAAAAAAAAGAAATTGCATTTTTTTTAGGAAATTTGAGAGTGAAAAGCGTTTAAATTTAGGTCAAAAAACTGCAATTTTTTAAGAAAAAAAAAGACGTAAAGTGCAATTTTTTCAGGTCAAAAACTGAAAAAATTGAAGAAAAAAAAGGCATAATAGTGCCAAGTTTTCAAGAGAAAAGAAGGGAAATTTATGTCCAAAAATGCAAATTTTCGAGAAAACAAAAAAAATCAATTTTTTTTTGTAAATTTGAGAGTGAAAAGCTTAAATTTAGGTAAAAAAACTGCAAATTTTTAAGATAAAAAAAGGCAAAAAGTGCATTTTTTAAGAGAAAATAAGGGAAATGATCAAAAAATGCCAATTTTCGAGAAAACAAAAAAGACAAAAATGCAATTTTTTCAGGAGAAAAGAGGTAAAAATTTTGAGTAAAAAGAAGGGAAATTTAGGTAAAAAATACTGCAAATTTTTAAAAAAGAGAAAAAAATGCAATTTTTTCAGGAAATTTGTGAGTAAAAAGAGGGTAAATTTAGGTAAAAAAACTGCAAATTTTCAAGAAAAAAAAAGGTAAAAAGTGTCATTGTTTCCAGAGAAAAGAGGGGAAATTGTGAGTGTACAAGAGGGGAAATTTATGTCCAAAAATTCAAATTTTCAATAAAACAGAAAAGACAAAAAAGTGCAATTTTTTCAGGAGAAAAGAGGGGAAATTTTTGAATAAATAAGAAGGTAATTTAGGTAAAAAAAACTGCAAATTTTCAAGAAAAAAAAAGGTAAAAAGTGTCATTGTTTCCAGAGAAAAGAGGGGAAATTTAGGTTAAAAATGCAAATTTTCGAGAAAACAAAAAAGTCCAAAAAGTGAATTTTTGCAAGAGAAAAGAGGGGAAATTTTTGAGTGAAAAGGGAGGAAATTTAGATAAAAACTGCTAATTTTAGAAGAACAAAAAAAATCTGTTGTGTCGCCCCTAACTTTCCCGACGAGTATCCACGAATACTTTTTCAGATATTTAATGTTAAAGTTTCAAACCCATATACCAAATTTCAGCTCAATCGGATTTAACGTGTGGCCTCTATCGTGGAAGAATACACACAGACAGACAGACTTCCATCTGGAAATGGTTTTACTCATCTCAGGTGAACTCAAAATGAATATGTCCATCTTTATCTCAAAAAATTTTTTTAGCTCGTTCACAATACTTTCTCTTCTCGGAGGTGGGTCATGAAAGTAAAATAGACAAGCACTTTCGAAACTATTTGAAGCACTAAGAAGCACTAACGAAGCACTAAATCAAAGTACCAAATTTCGTCCATTTTGGTGGATCGGCTGGGCTGACCTTGAAATTAAAAAATCCTTAATATGGAGAAAACGGAAAAGCACTAACGAAAATAGTTAAAGCACTAAAAAGCACTAACGAAGTTCTAACAAACGGGAAATTTCCGAAAAAAAATGATACTTTGGGGGCCTTCACGGAGCTGAAATACAAGCTTGATATCTTTAATTCTAGTATTTCGGCCATAAAGACGTACTTCTTGGGAAGCTAATTGTTATTTTTTTTAATTTGCTTACTATCCTTGTTCTGTATCTGTAATTATGTATACTTTCATTATGTATGTTATGAGCTGTTATTTTTTTTCTTATTTTATTCTGTTAGGCCTTTTAATGTTAATTTAATTTAATTTGCTTATTACATCTATTATATAGTTGGGTGTAAACCTGTTTGAAAAGTAATAAATAAAGAAATAAACAAAACAAGTGTTTGGTTTACTTTGTATTATGGGACAACCTGTACATTTCAATATAATTTTAAAATGTGCGTCTTATAATTTCTTCCTTTAATATTTTTCATGTTTTTACAACAAAAAATATATCCTACTTATAAAAAAAATAACTTTTATAACTTAAGGGTTTTTTTAGGGATTTTTGTACATTATTTTACGTAGATATTCTTGGATTATAGTAATAATAAGAACCACATAATATTTACTTTCTTTAAAGTGATACACGAGAATGTTACTACAAAAATTGTTTAAAAAGTCAGCTGATAAAATTTTAATCAATTTCTTTTATGTTTTGTATTCATTTTTAATTACTTCCTCTTCTCATTGTTTATGCAAAAAACTTATTTTTTTAGCCAACTTATTTTCAGTTTCTTTCAGGATACGAGTCTCCTCTACGATTGGGATGAAACGACAAAAGGTCTCATTTTAAGCTCCTTTTTTTGGGGCTACGTAGTTACTCACATTCCAGGTGGAGTACTAGCCGAAAAATTTGGAGGTAAATATTCCTTAGGACTAGGAATACTGTCTACTGCCATTTTTACACTAATAACACCATGGGTCATTATCGCTACCAACGGAAATTGGAAAGTTTTAGTTGCCTTGAGAGTAATAATGGGATTAGGAGAGGTAATTAAAAAAAATTTAATATAAAAAATATATAAATTTTTATAAAACATTTTTTAGGGTACTACCTATCCAGCACTTAATGCACTTTTAGCTAAATGGGTCCCACTTAACGAACGAGCTAAAATTGGAACCTTGGTGTACGCAGGGAGTCAAATAGGTATACCATACTTAATTATAATCTTCTCGTTCTAAAAACGTGACATTAAATATTTTACAAAGTTATCACGTTGCACGTTAAGTCTTTAATAGTTATATACGGTACTAAATCAATAAAAGTGCTATTCACGATTTTTTTTTTGTAGAAAATGATAAAAGTCATAAGTGCCGGATAGGGGGAAATAAGGAGATAGTCGTACTCCCAACCCCCGTCTATTAGCCCTTAATTGATTAAGCTCAAATCCCAAACAATATCTACCATAATTATGATTCTTTACAAGTATGCTTTTACCTTCATATTTAAAAAAAAGTCTTCCTAGAAGATAATGTGAAAATTGTGTTTCAGTTCTTCTTTTAGTTTGGCCAAAAAATCGCTTTTAGGAGCTTATGTCAAAAATATATACCCTAAAAAATATTGTAGCTCCAGAAAACTAAATAAAAACAATTTTTTGGGATATACTCCTATTTTAACACATCATTGGCAGTTTGATATATAAGTTTGGAAGAAAATTTTCATCTCATATTCACTACGTTTTTCTATCATTTTTATTTCGCTGGAAACTCCACTAAGTAAAAGCATATCATGAGGCATCTAAATCTTATTTTTTTGAAAGGATGTTGTACTCATGCAGACAGCTAACGCCATCTACCAATGGGACACGGTATGTAATAAGCGCCAGTACAAACTGGAACCGACAGAGAGCCCATATCTCTAAAGGGTTTTTTTCTCAAATCTTACAAGTATTTTTTTGAGCTTATTCTTAGTGCTAATTTTCTCTAATTGTCTAGTTTAATTTTAATAATACTTAATATTTTTAGGTACCATTGTAAGTAACAGCATAAGCGGCGTTTTGATTAACACAACCAAAAGTTGGGCATCAGTTTTTTACCTTTTTGGAGGCGCTGGCGTCTTATGGTACATCCTATGGCAACTCCTGTGCTACTCCGATCCAGAATCTCACCCTTTCATCAGTGACGAAGAAAAAGCGTTTCTTAAAAAAGAATTAGGTAACTATTTTGAGCTTTTAATCACGTGAAATTGGCGTCTATGATCTTAAACTTGTAATAGTGACTTTGCACTTTGATTTTTGTAATTATTTACCAAAAAATAAAGTCTAAGCAATTTAAAAAGTATTATTCAGTTTGGACTAGCAAATCCGAAAATCGGATGATGGGGAAGTTATGAATCGGAAACGTCTCTATCTCCGTTATTAGTGGTCCAATTTTAATGTGACGTAGGAATTTAGAAAAGAAGAAAAATCATGCACAGCAGCAAAGACAAAAGGGCATTAGCAACTATCTCCGTTATTATTAGACTAGTTTTAGTGGATTAAACGTCGTTGTAAACTTTGCAACAAATGAGAACTTTTTTACCATGCATTTATCAAAAAAAAATATAGAAAGTTGGTGCTTAGTAGGTATCTAACACGAAAGATTAAATTTTCAATATTACCTTTAATTTTTAAGTAATTGTTTTTAAATTAAAAGCAATTTTTAGATATGAAGTCACACCTTCCTATATAAAAAAAAACTAAAAAATATATAAGTGTTTGGTGCCCTCGTACATAAGGAACGAAAACCAACAATTATCGTTTTGAATATACCTTCTCCGGCTATTATTATGTTTCCATTAAAATGCTTTGAAATTAATAGTCCGTATTGGCTATAATTTTTTTAAACAAATACTATTTAATAATATTAATTTATGCAAAAGCTGATACTCATGGTATTGATAACTTGTTTTTTTTACCAAATTTTTCTTTTAATCGGTATTTGCAATCATAAAAGTTTTATAAACGTTATATTGTCGTAAGAGTTGTTTTGAACCACAAGCAACCAAGCGACTAGGGGTTCACGTAATCTGAGGACTAAAATTCAGATTTAATATTTGGTACCTGAAAAAGTATATGTAATCTGAGGACTAACCGTTTTTGAAAACTAATAATTTGCAGCCTTGATTGTTCTCAAATTCACTCATTTTATACTCTAAATACTCTGTTTATACCAGTTGACATAAAATATACTAAATTCAGATTATATGTTTGCAAAAAGCCTTCATACTATTAAAATGTCATTATAATAATTTCAAGAAATTTGAAATATTGGGAAATTTCGTAATTTTTCGTAATATATTAAATTCACTATGTTTGGAAACATAAGATAAGCCTAAAAACCCTTTATACTATTAAAATGTTATAATAATTTCAAGAAATTTGGAATATTGGGAAATTTTGTAATTTTTACCTGCTTTTATTTGGTGCTCAGATTACAAGTCGGATTATTAATCCCTGTTTCAAATGGTCCTCAGATTACATGTCATAAAGGGATTTAGTGCTGAGATTACATACTCCGGCGACTAATAAGCAGAAGAAGGAACCAAAAAGAAAAAAGATAGGGACAATATAGTTAATGAGTAGAGTTGTGTCAAAACAATTTTGTCACATGCAAATCTTTTTTTTTATTTAAATAATGCACTTAGTGATAATTCAATGAATAATGTTTATTTACTGTATATTAGTATAAATAGTAAATACATTAAAAAAACAACCATATTATAAAAAACAAGTGCAAAACATATTAAAATGTAAATAAATAAAGTGAGACCATTTATTATGAATTTATTTTTCTACTGCCCTTATATTCTTATTTTATCCGTTTTAAAACATGTTTTAAACTTATTAATGTTACCATGATCGTCGCCACTTTTTGAGTTATTACTGAGGTCCAAAAGCCTCAGTATTAGTTTCGTGATGGCGAAAAAATTTCTTACCCCTACTTTTTATTACTTTTCTCGACGTTTCCAAGCACCCTGAATTCGAAAATGCAAAAAATCCTTTCCGCACGTCTTTATACCTGTCTGTCTGGATATAAACACTGTAACTTTTGAACGAAAGCTCCGATCGAGTTCTGGTTTTCACTTTAGTTTTGTCCAAGGAAGAACCCTATTGAATATGAACAGTATCGGACCGGTCCTTCCGGTACCCGGCATACAAATTAAAGTGGTTTGCATGAGAAAACTTTTTTGCAATTCAAATTTTCAATATTTTTCCACTTCACATCATATATAATATTCCCCTACATGTATGTGAAAAGTTTGGCCAGTATCGCACAAGTCATTCCGGTACCCGCCCCACAACGATCCATAAATATCAAGTTCTCAACTAATAAACTTTTTTTACACTGCAAAATAAGATTAAGATCATATATAATAGCGCCAATGCTTCACAGCATAAAAGTGTTTGATCGATGGGCCGAAGTCCCGAAACGGTGCACCCCTATTTGGGCGTCTCTAGGATTTAAATTAAAGTAAAATTGTAAAAAAATAGTACATGAAGTTACTTATAATTTTTAAATCAATTATAAGTTACGTAATTCCACACAAGTTAGGCTGAAACGCAGGTTAGGTGTGTTAATATGTTGTTATAATTTTATAATTGTGGGTGTTGTAAATTTTGATGAAATGTAAATTCTTTTTTTTTAATTCTTACCTTGACTAGTTCTTTTTACCAGAGCAAATTGAATTTCTCACAGGGTTTAATTCATAAAATTTGTTAATTTTATATTAAATTTTAGAAAAACTATTTGATTTAAAGATTAGATTGATTAATGATACATGAAATAATCAATTTATATTCCTAATATTCTTGGAAAAACTGTATGTAACCTTTTATTAGTAAAAGTATTAAATAATCAAAATTACATGATTCCAATCATTAAATGAATGGTTGTTAAATTAAATACTAAGATTAACCTTTTTCTCACTCATCCATACCTTTAACTAGAAATTAATTACAATTTATAGTATTACTTAAACCGCAGATTACTTATTAAAATTAATACAAGAAACAACTATCCATCTAGTTCCTTTTCTTCACCTTGAGAGCTATTCATTTCATTTTTGACCTCGATTTTTTTAAAAATCCTAATATGCCCTTAAAATGTACACGTGAGACATAAACGCCATCAAATTACTTCAGGAATGGCCAGAATTAGATTAAATTTAAAGGGATTCCCCTGTATGACAAATCGCGTGGAAATCCGTTGCCTTCCACTCTCTTCTAACCCCGATGCGAGAATTTTAGATGCATGAATATCAATTCCGATGTTACCACGTCTAAATGTTATATTACATTTCTTCAGAATTAACAAAATATAATACTTTGAATAACTACATTATTATAAATATAATCTAGTCACCTTGTAATGTTACTAGGTTATACTTATTCTACGTAATAATTACTGAATTATAGTAAAAAACCATCTTGTCTTCAACCTAGACTTAGCAAAATGTACATATTGCTAAAGCCTGTAATAACAAACCCATAGAAAAAACCCTAAAGCAATCTATCAACCCGTTTGCATGATATCGCGACAACTACAGACGGACGGACAGACGTACAGGCGGACACATAATATAATCTTGATCTCTAATATGTAAAAAATTAGGATAACAAGGCATATTTACTCCATTTATCCATAGCTTAATAAAAATTTTATAAATTACCCATAGAGATTATACATATACCAAGCTCCAAAGTTTAGCAAGAATATTTTTTGTGATCAATGCCCAATAAAAAAGTTTCTCATTTTATAACTGTAAATAAATAAATAGTTTTTAAGGGTATCCATTTCATTAAAAAAACACCATTGATTGATAATCTACTAGAATAAAGATTAATAAATTTTTCTTTTAAAGATAACGTTTCGGAAGAAAGACGGGACATTCCATGGAAATCTATCCTAAAATCGGGCCCTGTATGGGCATTGGTAGCAGCTCAAATCGGACACGACTGGGGATTTTTCACCATGGTTACAGACCTACCAACATACATGAGTGACGTACTTAAGTTCAACATTAAACAAAATGGTCTTTGGACGTCTATACCTTACGCTGTCATGTGGCTGGTTTCCATGGGTTCTGGCTGGCTATGCGATTGGTTAGTATCTTCAGGATACTTAAGGATTACCTTCGCTCGAAAGTTTTTCACCACAATAGGTAAGTTAAAAACTTTTATATTTATATATCCTACTGAACATATCATATTTGTTTCAGCTTCTGTTGGTCCAGCACTTTTCATCATGGCTGCTTCGTACTCTGGATGTGATAGATATCTCACGGTATCTATGTTTACCATCGCCATGGGTTTTATGGGTCCTTTCTATTGTGGGATGAAAGTCAACGCTTTAGATTTGGCACCCAACTATGCTGGGACACTCATGGCCATTGTGAATGGAATAGGAGCCATTACTGGAATTATTACGCCATATTTGGCTGGGGCTCTTACCGAAGAGGTAAATTTTCAAATTAATAAAGTTGTTAGTAGAAAAATAAAAAGCTCAATTCTAGAAATTATTGAAATAATCATATACACATTTTTTGCAGCACACTCTGAAACAGTGGAGAACCGTTTTTTGGATCACATTCGCTGTGTTTAACGTAACAAATGTGATCTACTGTCTCTTTGGGAGTGGCGAAGAACAAAAATGGAATGATCCAATTCGAGTCAAAGAACAAGACGTTGAATCGTCCAAATATGGCAGCGTTACTAACGATACAAACGCTGTTAGTAACAAAACAAACGGTGCCAATAATCGCGAAGTTACAAAAAATGAAGTGCCCAGTGAGAGCTCGGCTCTTTGACGATGTGGATTGTAGTAAAACTGTGATATTAGCGATTAATTTTTTAAGGAAAGGAAGTTAGAAATTGGTGAATATGAATGTAGGGTATTCCAATTTAAATTTTATATTCCTATAACTCTGTTATTAATATTATGTTAAAAATTTCGTTAATTTTTGTTTTTATAGCACATATTTTGATATGGTCAATGCAGCTCTCCCAATGGGTAGAAACTCTTATAACAAAAATGTTAATAGAGAGAAGTGGTAGATTGACCATCTATAGAAAAGTTTTGAAATTATATGACATTTAAAAGTTTTTTTATAATATATCTCTTAACATCCCTCTCAGATTATTTTACTAAGCTTCATAACTACAAGAACGTTTCCAAAATCTGTTTGTTTTCACTAGAAACAAAATGATGGTTTTTAGGTTTTTTACTGTGGTTCACTTTAACTAGAATACTCCTATATCATATTTTATACCAATTTTTGGTAATTAGTGCCTAATCTGTTGAAGAATATACTCCTGATGATGCTAACATAGTTAGCGAAACATAAGTAACATATTTTTAAAAATTGGAGTTTTGTTTATTGACGATATTCTTCAACATTGTTGAAAATCGAAGGTTCCAAATTACCAATTCGAGTGCTTAATCTGCTTTGATCTTTTCTTAAAAATGTTTTCCTGTACATAAATTATGTAAAAAATGTAGTTAAAATATTTTTTTAAATAATTCAAATGCGTACAGCTGTCACAAACTAATTTGTCTAAAGTGGATTAAAATTCGCGCACAGGGAATCACGCATACTTGAAATAGTATTAAAAAGCATGGTTTAGCAATATTAGTATGAATAGTCATGGGTACACAAAGATTTAAAAACTACGTTAAAGTATTGAACTATAACAGATTAACCGTATTTAAATAAACCTTTTTTGCACAAAGTGTGTAAATAAATTATAATTATAAAATACAAAAAAGTTAACTCATAAATGTTATCATCAACAAATTTATTATACTAGCCAGGGTTATTACAACAATATTTTTTAACGACATTGTTTTTTACTTAACAAAATAACTGAGACAAAATAATAATTTTAATTTTCCTCCATTCAGAGATTCAGAATACTAAATGCAAAGTAATCTTTTCAATAGAGGTGTCCTTTTATTACAGAATTACTCTTCAGTGGGAGATTTTTTAATGGGTTTGCAAATTTCCCCGTTTATACTATATATGGTGCCAAGACAGTCATAGGTTTATAGTAATATTTTTGAAAAAATATTCATCAAAAACCATAGCTTATCAAAATAAAC
Source organism: Neocrepidodera transversa (assembly GCA_963243735.1). Lineage (NCBI taxonomy): Eukaryota > Metazoa > Arthropoda > Insecta > Coleoptera > Chrysomelidae > Neocrepidodera > Neocrepidodera transversa. The sequence continues at coordinate 12,792,890 of OY725347.1, forward strand.
ATTTAAAAAATAACGCACGTCCAATGTATCAAAGTTCTACCATTTATTTGTTAATAAAGAAAACATTTTTAGGGAATTTTAGAAGAACATATTCTCCTGCTTGGGATTCTTAGGGAATCCAATTTTCCACTGCAGAGTTTTATTTATATTCGACACTTTTACCTAAACCTATTTCTGAAATTTAATGCTCTTTTGACGTGACAACTTCTTCTCATAACTCAGTCCCTGATCTTCAGGAAACTATTTTAGTTTTTCAATGATTTTTTAAATCAAACCCTTCTATAGTTTGCAAATCTGCTAAATATTGAGATGTATTTTTCTAAAATTAATGTAAATATGAGATTTTGTTTTTCCTATAAATCATCACAATTTACTACCTTTATACTAGTAATAACCCTTTTTTCTTGTTTCAAAGAAAAAACTGGTCATCACCACTTTGGACAAATTAAATTGTGGCAGCTGTATATGACTCTACTGAAATTCCTTCCAGGGGTCGTATACAAAAAAGTACTTATTTCGAACAATAAAGTGTCCTAAAATCCTTTATTATAGAGAATACAAAAAAAAACTTGTTTTAGGAAAAGAAGCATATTTTAAGATTATTTAATGGGACACCTTGTATTTAATGATTTTATTGTAAAAAAAAATAAAAATAATGACTTTTTTGTTTAATCCTCTTTTCGGTTTTGAGTCTTAAATGTACGTTATCGTATTTTGATAAATATGTTAATATTAAATATCCAAAGTTTCCTTTGTAAATAAAATATTTATGTATTTGTTTAATAAATGTTTAACAGTTATAATCTAGTTTTTTTCCTAAAAACCTTTTGCACCCTCATTTATCTAGTAATTCCAAAACTGATAGAATTTTAGGAAAAATAAAATTAGTAAAATTATACCTGATATAATCCCTTAAATTTTGGGTGTTAAATTGCCTTTTTCTGCAAAATGAGCAATTACGATCTACTATTACGTGCTAATACGATATAATCAGGTACCTACTAAAATATTTTTATTGTCTTAATCCCTACAAGTGTATAAATCTACAGAAGGTTTTAAAATGTAATTATACTATTCGCAGAAATGAGTTCAAAACCTTTTAAAAAAAATACAAATTTATTAAAATATTTCATCAAAACAATAAAAAAATCGGCAGGATTATTAAAAGAGGACTTTCAAATTTTAATCAAACTAAAAAATCAAAAATACTTGGTAAAAAAATTTAAAGAACAGAAAAGAAAAATAAATTTAAAAAATATTTATTATTTTAAGTGGAACGCCCTGTTAATTTAAAAAATGTATAGTTTGATACCTTTTGCTTTCCTAAACAAAGATATTCGAGATTTCAAGAAACACCGCATTTTTCCTTATGGAAAACCTAACAAATCTAATAAAGAATTTATTCAACAACAAAACATAACAAAAATTTAATAAAAATAATAATGCAATTAATAGTAATAAAGGATGTAAAAGTTACAATAAATGCTGTATGTGCCTACCCTCTTCTTTAATGCACATATGCAATTTTAAATTTTTAAACGATTTTTCTAATATGTTTGTCGAAATGTTTTCGATATTGTCCCTAATGTTATTTTTTAGATGTTGTGTTATCTTTTGTTGCTGAATAATTTTTTTGTTAAATTTTTATTTAATGCCCTTTTTCCAAAAGGAAAAAAGCAGTGTTTCTTGAAATCTCGAATGTCTTCATCGACAAGAGAGCAAAATTTGTCAAACCTACATTTTGTTAAAGAAGATAAATGATTCTTTTAAATTCCATCAAAATATACAGGGTGTTCCATTTAAAATAATACAAGTTATTTTGACCAAAATTAGTAAAACACCCTGATGGCAAAAAAATGTAAACAAACTTCATAAGAAACTTTGATAAAAGAAAACAGGATTTGTTAAAAAAAATGCGTTTTTTAATAAAAATGAGGGAACGTTAATGAAAAAATCATATTTATTAATATATTGGTATTTGTTGGTAAAATATTCATAACCATAAACATTATCACCATATTTCAAGTTCTTAGGTGAATACAAAGTTAAAAAATACTTCTCAACAAAATGTTGTACAAATTGCAGATTTTGACGGCTTCTCATGCCTATATTTTGCAATATTTTTTTAAACAAAAATACCCAATGAGCTCTAAACAACGATACCTCACTCGATGGAGTAGGCCAAATTTTTTTTCCAGCGCCCCCCTTTAACTGTATGGGAGCCCCCTTAAAAACTTTTAAAATATGTTTTACAATATATTTGGGACAACAAGACGCATATACTGTGAGCAATACGGCTCCGTTTGGACCCATTGGGGTACGGAACCCTAAAAACAATAAATGAAATAAAACTCAAAGTCATGTATACCTACGACAAAAATGCATTAAGTAAAAAATTAAGAAACAGCAACTAGTTTCGGCTAACAAGCCATCTTCAGGCCATATAAAAGTTAATTGATACTACAATTAAACATAGTAAATCGATTAAAACATAATGCTAGGGATGTTTGTGTTTGGGAAAAAGAGAGACGAGTATAAGAATGGCATTATAGTATGAGGCATGAAATTAGTGCCGAATTCATATGTATGGCCCGCGCTAATCGGTTTAGAATCGGAGCCGAATTCATGTTCTCGGAGCCGAAATCGTGTACGCCCATTAATTTACCATAAAATAAAATAATTTAACTGAACTGGTGTCAGAATATTTTTTTTTCAATGTACGTTATACTGAAAAAGTAACATACTATATACTTTTAATATGATATACAGTGTGCCTGAAAAAGTTGGCAACAAATGGGAAACTTTTTTAATTTGTGAAATATTTAATGGTATACAGGGAAAATAAAAAATATTGATTTATACTAAAGAGTAAAGTTCTTTTAAATTTAAATACAGAACAAAAAATGTAATTTGATAATGTTGAAAGGAATTAAGTTTAGATCCATGGCATTCAGTTATTCAACTTAAAGTAAAAACAATCACTAAATATTTCAGCACTTGATTAATTATTTATTGAATGAGATGAATCAAAAATTAAATTAAAAATAAATGAAATTACAGATTATGCTCATATTCTGATTATAACTGCTTGTGTATATTTTAAAGAATTGTGTAAAGATTTATCGGAAATGTGGCCGAAGTAGCTAATGAACAATGAAAAAACAGCATTAAAAGTCACCAATTTATGACAATAAAATAATTTCAGGATTAGCTATAACTTTACCAATTTGGATATAAAATTTCTATTTCCGCCTGAATTTTACAACAAAAATTTTATATTTTATACTGATATACATTAGTTAACTCATCTCAATTTGGGGTGGGTTCTATAAATTTTTAAAAAAGTAATAAAGTTTACAATATAAAAAAAAATTGTATATTCCCTGCTATACCACTTCTTCTTCTATCTCCTGTACAATTTTCACTTCTTAATTTATATAACTCTATACTCTTCCTTACGTGTTTTTATTGATTTTTTAGTTATCTTCCTATATGCTTATTACTTTCATAATTTTTTTTAATGAAAGTTTTATATATTTCAAGTATTAGTAACTAATTTTATTGATTTAGTTCCATATCTTTACATTATTACTCTCTTACTAAACCATTTCTTACAAAATTTCTATAAAATTGACACTCTAACAAAATTTTTTTAATCCAAATTGCCAAATATCTTGTTTATTATTTTTTTTATTCATCTGTTCTTTTTCCCAAAAAAAAATTGTATTACTTGATTAATTTAAAAAACTTCTTTCAATCACTTTTGCCAATTACTTATTAATTCTACATCAAAAACATCTTTTAATATACTTTCCCAAAATTTAATTTATTCTATTAAATTATTATATAATATAATTATTTTAATGATATAATTAATAATAAGAATAAGATTCTTTATACTCCACAATTGTTGATTTAGAATATCTTATATACCAATTACTCTAAATAAATTCTTTAAAATATCAATTTTTTTTAATAATAAAACTCATAAAAATTATTTCATTACAAATTCCCAAATTTACATTTTAAATTTTCCATTCATGTATTTTAGATAAAATTATATCTATGAAATCCTTTGCTGTAGGAACTACAGCTATTTTTTTTTAAATTATACATACACATTGTGCATTATTTTATTACACTTTCAAAATAATAAGTTGATTGACAATATTTAAAAAATGTTCAGGAAATTTTTCCACGTGTAAGTTGCAAATAGATATAATTTAAAGTGAAAGAAGAAAAAAAATTATTTTGGGAAAAGATTAGATTAATAAAAAAAAATAATGAACAAAAAATTTGGCAATTTTGAATAAAAAAAATTTGTTAGAGTGTCAATTTTATAGAAATTTTGTAAGAAATGGTTTATGTTAGAGGGTCTTATTTTGGAAGGATTAACAAATTTGGTAAGATTCTTTTTTTATTACCACAATGGTTGATATTTTTGACTGAAAAGTAAGATAATTTAACATATTTTGATTTTAATTTACTAATTTTGAGAGTATTAAATCTATACTAAAATAAATTGACAAAACTAAAAGATTTGGCAATAAATAAAAAGTGGCATTTGTGACAAAAGCACAATATACAGTGTGGAATAGTAAAAAAATGTACGTGGTAGTCAAAATAATAAGTGTTAGTGGTTAAAAAATAAAATAGTTTTAAGAGGGGCAAAAAAGATTGGGCAAGGTGATAAAATAAAAGTTAAAAAACAAAATTTAGAAGAAATATCAGTAGAAAAAAGTGATGTAGAAAATATTAAAAAACAAGAAGTAGAGCAGAAGGAGACATCACAAACAAGGATAGAAATGATAGCTAAAATGATACAAGATATGGAAAAGAAAATGGATGAAGTTGAGAAAGTAAGATAATAGAAAGGAAGACAAAGAAAAACGCTTAAAAGAAATGCAAAAAAATGGGAAAATCAGTAAAAAAATGGATAACAAACTGGATGAAAATACTAAGAAAATTGAAGATATGGGTAAAGAAATTGGAAAAGATATAAAAAAGGATATTAAGCAAGAAATTAAAAATTAAATTGAACAGACAAAAAAGGAAGTTAGAACTGAAATGATTGAGAGAATTATAGAAGTAGAAAAGTTGCAAGATGTTAAAATTGAAATTTTACAAGAAATTTAAACAAGAAATTTAAACAAGAAATTTAAACAAGAAATTTAAACAAGAAATTTAAACAAGAAATTTAAACAAGAAATTTAAACAAGAAATTTAAACAAGAAATTTAAACAAGAAATTTAAACAAGAAATTTAAACAAGAAATTTAAACAAGAAATTTAAACAAGAAATTTAAACAAGAAATTTAAACAAGAAATTTAAACAAGAAATTTAAACAAGAAATTTAAACAAGAAATTTAAACAAGAAATTTAAACAAGAAATTTAAACAAGAAATTTAAACAAGAAATTTAAACAAGAAATTTAAACAAGAAATTTAAACAAGAAATTTAAACAAGAAATTTAAACAAGAAATTTAAACAAGAAATTTAAACAAGAAATTTAAACAAGAAATTTAAACAAGAAATTTAAACAAGAAATTTAAACAAGAAATTTAAACAAGAAATTTAAACAAGAAATTTAAACAAGAAATTTAAACAAGAAATTTAAACAAGAAATTTAAACAAGAAATTTAAACAAGAAATTTAAACAAGAAATTTAAACAAGAAATTTAAACAAGAAATTTAAAGAGGAAATTTAAACAAGAAATTTAAACAAGAAATTTAAACAAGAAATTTAAACAAGAAATTTAAACAAGAAATTTAAACAAGAAATTTAAACAAGAAATTTAAACAAGAAATTTAAACAAGAAATTTAAACAAGAAATTTAAACAAACAATTTAAATAAGAAATTTAAACAAGAAATTTAAACAAGAAATTTAAACAAGAAATTTAAACAAGAAATTTAAACAAGAAATGAAAGAAAAAGTGGATAAAGTAAAATATGAAAAAAAGATAAAACAGAAAGAATGGGAATTTTAGAAAATAAATAGATGAATACTATTACAGGAATAGATGGAATAATAGAGAAAATTATCAAAGAATCAGGAGAAAAGATAATAGAAAATCAAAAAAATATAGGGAAAAAGATAAAAGGACGAATTGAAAAAGTTAAAAGAGATAATAAACGGAAAAATCATAAAAACAAGATTACAAATTAATAATGAAAAGGATGAAGACTGATTAAACTAAAAGAAATGGAGAATAAATTAAGATATTTGAATGAGGAATATGAAAAAGAAATTAAGCCAATAATACAAGAAAGAGATTTTCTGGGAAAAGAGTCAAAAATCATAAATAATTATATGATTTCAAAAGTAGAACATAGATTCGAATGGGATATAAGGAAAATACATTCTAAAGTATTTATTAAAATTATTAAAAATAAATTAAAAAATATAAAAAATTTAGAAGATTTAAAAGAAATAATGAGGGAAATTTTAATAATCAAGCATTATTGGTGTGGGTTGATAGTATAGAACCCACCCCAAATTGAGATGAGTTAAATAATATATATCAATACAATATATAGTAAAATAACATATTATATTATATTTAATATCTACATTTTTTAATTTTTTCATTTGTGATAATTTTGTTTTAAGTATAGGATTTCAAATGTACTCGAAATTTAATGATTTTGGATAATATTTAGTATATATTTTTATGCAAAGGCAATTTTTTGCTTTGTAAAATATATTTACATAACTGAACTGGTATTTTAATTGTTTTGTTTATTATTATTAAATTTGTCAATAATATTTTTTAATAAAGTATTAAGAACATGGTGTTAAAAAATGAAAAAGTTTTTTATTGTTTTAAAATATTTAAAAATAATCCAAGCAACCTAATTTTTAATTTTGAGAATAATACTTAAAATTTTCTCATAAAAAAATTGAGTCAGCATTTAAAATATATCTATACCACCCTGTATAAAGGTATTAAAATAAACATTTGTACCTAAATATCATAATTCCAGAAACAAACAATCAAATATCAATTAAGGGAAGGTACAGCCCTCTCCCCCTTTCCCGTCTTTTAAATACACAGTACCTGCCGTTTACAGCATCAGTCTCATCATAAGTTTTCTATTAACAAGTGTTTAAGTGACAAAAAGGTAAGTAAGTGAATAATTTTTTTTATTTCGACTTGGTAAAATACCGGGTAAAAGTTGTATATACGTTAGTTTTGTCGTAGTACGACTTGTACTTGGTGTAATATCTAGTCAATAACAACTCTATAATCATCTTATAAAAGTTTATATTTTTACTTAGTACCAGTCGTTTTTACGTGTGTTTTAATCGTAGTACGTTTGGTACTGGGTTAAAAATATTTATAACTTATATCTACATTTTAGTTCTTTCAACACTATTTGTCCAGTGCAGGGTCAGGTACAATATGATCTCTTGTTTTATTAATTATACAAACATGGGACATAAAGTACCTGTCCTTGCTTTGTACGTACTACATATCCAGTGAAGATATTTTTGTTTAAAGTCCACAATGAAGGAACAAGAGATCTTGTGTTTTAAATTAAGAACTCTTGGCTTGTCTTCTTCATTGCGAATTTTTTACAAAACTACAACAAGTTGCAGTAACTAAGAAAGATGGATACGCGAATTGCTATTACCTGTTACCTGCTGTTACTACATTAATTTTAATTGAAGTACGGTGGGTCCCAGGCGTTAGAATTCGCTTATTAATCATCATATAACTATAGCAAGGGTGCAACATGAGAAGATATCGAGGCAAATTAGTCGGTTAAAGCATTAGAAGTGCTGGTGTTTTATATAACCAGTAATTTTCATGCTTTATTTGATTATTTGTAAATACAACCAAAGATCATCTACCACGTACATTGCTTAAGATAAAGCCCTAGATCGCTCTATACAACCATACAACTGGTGCTCTGTTTCCAAATTCATCTGCCCATAGTACCGAGAAATTTAGAACACATTTATACATTTGTCTAATACTATTGCAATAAACAATGTACAAGTGCGCACTTGCCTTACGGCTCGTGCCACAAAAGCTTGGAGAGTATTACAATGGTCAAAAAATATCTACATGTTATACAGGGACAACTAAAAATGCTACTTTAGTTTTTAGATATATTTATATCTCAAAAAGGGAGAAAAAAAATCTTATCTCAAATTTGCTACAAAACTGGTAATAAATCTTACGACGTTTCGTGCCTTAGCGGCCACTATCATTTTTTAATACAGGCCTGTCTTTATTTTTACAAAAACCGTTAATATTCAAATTCCGTGATATACTGCACTTGTTATTTTAACGACGTTTTATCTGAAATAATTGACATCATCAGTGAAATAATTTTGAATTACGGTTATGTCGTTGTTCTTTTGGTAAATTCGTTTTAATTTCATCAAAACGAATATACCATTACAATTTGGTAAAAAAATTAAACAAATAAAATTCAAAATAGAAAATTAAACAATATTCGACCTGCATTATTATGAATATTTATTAAAACCAAATTAATAAATTTTTGATAGTTATGTACCTAATAATACTTGAAATTTGTTTGTTGAATATTTGTAGTTATTTATTAAAATAAATTATTAAATTAAAGGTAATATCCAAGATAACAAATAATCATCATCCATGATTTAAGATGATAATTATTGATCATACAAAATGCCGTATGATACATGACTGAATTTGACTTAAATTCTCTATTTTCTCTATTTTTAATCATAAATCAGATATAAACTTGATGGTGGTCGTTAAGACACGAAACGTCGTAACGAAGATTTATTGGTACAGTTTTGTAGAAAATTTGAGATACAATAAAGCTTTCCTCATATTTTTTCAAATGAAAATTCTATGCTAAAAAAACCTAAAGTAGAATTTTTAGTTTTCCCTGTATAACTCGAGAAGGGCGCAAGTCCCTGTAGATATTTTATTTTTTCTTACGGTTTCTGATGTACCAATGTTATCCTTTCCAATTCCAGACATCCTGTATATATGTTTTTTTTTTCATTGCAAAAATATAAAGACAAACCTTCAACAACATGAAAAAACCTTGAAATAGTGGTAAAATAAAAAAATATGTGAAAGTATCAATCATCCTTCAAAACTTGCTAAAATTTATCAAGAATTTAAAAAAAATACATTTAAAATTTGATATATTTTAAAAATTCCTAAATTTGCAGGAAATTTGCAGGAATTACGCAAATAAAAAACTGCCAAAAAAAATTCTGAAAATTGTAAAAAATATGGAATAACTAAAATCCAAAGAATACTAATTGAAATTTATTACAATTTGTCAGGAATTATTAAAAAAATGAAGCAAAAAATATTTAAAATGTATTTATATATTTTAAAAAATTGCTAAATTATGAAGAAATATCTTCAAACATTACAAAAAAATCAAAGTGTGCGAACGTGTGCTTTGCGAAATGTGGAGAACATATACCTGACATACCCTAAGTCATTTTATGGGAACCGTGGGGTTTGCGAACACTGCTACAATACAGGTAATTTTTTATTAAGTTAAATTTGTGTGCACTTTCATTTTTATATCTTAGCAGCAAAATATTGAACATTTATTAGTAGTACTAGGTAAAGTGTTAAAATTAGAAAAATAATTCAGTAAATGTTAAATTTCAGTTATTTTTTCACACAGAACTCTTTTATATTTACAAAGATATTTAAAGTTTAGTCATTGTTTTTTTCAGTAATTCTGTCTATCGTCCTCAAATTGCATTATTATTTAATATTTTATGTGCCATTTTAACAAAAATAACTTCTGGACTTTCTGAAAAGGTGGGTAAATTGAGTAATTTTTAATTTTTAAAAAGGCGGAAATAAAATAATAGTAGTTTGTACAGCAAGTACACAAATGCTCACCTGCCCCACGAGCTCAGAAGTTTGTGTTGTGGCACGAGCCGTAAGGGAAAAGTGCTTTGCGTACAAGTTGTACACAATATTTTTTCTAAAACCACATTTATTAATGAAAGAAAATCAGGTCATAGCTGTGTTTGGAATTTCCGTGGGGAAATGTGCCATGGCGTGTACTTTTCAAATAAAGTAACAATAAGGCCTGCTTTGCGTATAAAAATTTGTGTAGTAAAGCGTGTTTTGCATAGTGGTTGTAGAAAAAAACAATAAACGTTAAATAAAAAGACACTCACAAAAGTTTTCCAAGGAAATCACTGTCACATAAACTAAACCAAAAAGGCAGAATAAGTTACCAGTACATCACCTAATGAAATTTTATCATTGCAGCCAACCTAAAATTAATTATTCATACTAACAGAGACATCTAGGGCTCCTGTCCTAAAGCATAAAAGCAAGTTGACCTTGATTCATTTACGTGCAGTGTTGCCAATTGGCGCATAATTATGCGAATTCCGCATAATTTAAGAAGTCTGCGCATAATTTAAGCATCCAAATTAATACGCATTATTTTCGCACTTTTTCCTAATGTTTGTTTTTTGTTATCTTGTATAGACAATAAAAGGTTTTAAAAGACACAAAACTGTTTTACTTTAAAAATAATATAATTATTTTTTTATAGGTATTTACTACATACGTTTTCTAATTTTATTACAAGTCATTAAACTGATTTTTTCTGGTGAGATGTAAAAAACAAGTTAATTATAAATCGCACATCCCTCAGAACGAAGTAATACCTTACCATTTACTATTAGACATGCCTTGTTTACATTTTTATACACAATATTTTGAAGTCGATACATCTTGTCTCTTTCTATGACATCTCTCATGGTGAGGAGATCCGGTGTGTGCGGGGAAGTGTTTACAAACATCAATAGAATTGGCATACGACCATGGAACTTACCACAAGTATCGTTTACAATTTAAATAACTCAATAAAACTCTAGAAAACGGCTCGGACATTAATTTAAACCCTCGATGAGTTACTTGCGATACTGTTTGTTTACGTGTTTGTATACAAACAAACTGTCATATGCATATCACAACCTGCTATGCTTCGATATCGACTTCAAGAGAAGGATGGGAAATTGATGTCTAATAGTAAATGGTCTAAGAGTAATACCAATAAGTTATACGACGAAGTACTAAACACAAACATGTGTCAAAAAATTTCGCATTCAATTCAAAATCGCATTATTTTTATTCAAGAGCCGCATAATTTTACCTAGAGCAGTTGGCAACACTGTTTACGTGAAACGTCTATGGTTGTTGATGTTGATTATAACATAACCTCAATATACGACATGTTTATATTTGTTCATAATAATGATAATGAATAGACTTGTAAGTAGTAATTTATCAGTAATAAGATTATTTTGTTCTACAAAACCATCAATTAGACTTGTACCTACAGAACGGATAAAATCTAAGATAGACCCTAAAAGTTTGCCACCAAAAACCGTAATTGATAAAGATACTATTACTTTGCTAGAGAGACTTTCTTTAGTAGATTGCGAAAATAACAAAGCCATTGAGACTTTGGAGGCAAAATTAGAATTTGCTGATAAAATATTGCAAGTTGATACCCGTGGTGTAGAACCTATGATAACGCCTTTGGAAGACATGTAAGATTAGTTTGTTTTTTTATGATTTGGATTGTATTAATATTTTTTTCAGACCATTAAGAGTACGAGAAGACATAGTAGATGAAGGTAACTGCCGGGACACGGTATTAAACGGAGCAGTTTTAGTAGAAGAAGAATATTTTATAGCACCGCCTGGAAATATCCCATTAGAAAGTAGGGAATTCGATTCCGAAAATGCTAAAAAAGATTCTAGACTTGGCAACTAGCAATGGTTTTTTAAAAAAAACTGTTATTCCAAAATATAACATTGATCAGTATAAAATTGGACCAGTAGGTTTTCTTTTGTGCCAAAATTTAAATACAGAATGGTTCTATATGAGTGTTATTAATAAGGACATTACTGTAGTTTTAAATGATGGTAATTTGAGTGAAACCGTTGATTATATTAAGAGTTTATGTTCTGAAAAATTACCGTTTGCAATAGCAGATACACAACGAGTAAAGAAGACCTATTCTACAGAAGAAATCGTTGATTATTATAAAAATGCCAATATAGATAAAAATTTGGATTTTGAAAATTTGCTTAGACAGGAAGAAAATATTATTTTTAAATTTTATATGTTTGTACCTCCGAGTGAGTCTACAAGATTTTTTCACCAGTGGCAGAGACAGCGAAGAATTTGGTATAGAAAAGTAAGTAACTACATAATATTTATAGGTGAGGAATATAACATTATTACAGTTTTCAGCTTTTCCAGAAAGGTACAGTGTGAGTGACATAAAAAATAATGATGAAACTTTTCAATCTGTAGATATTATAGCCAAATATCCATGGGGGTCACAAGTTCTTGAGTCTTTAGTACTTAATACACAAGATAAAAATTTTACCAATGAGCAACTACAGGTACAACATCCTTCCTGTTTAAATTAATTGTGTGAAACTAGCATTCAAATTCAGCAATAGATAATTATTTTGGATACCCTATCTAGCAGGTGAAATCCACTAACACGTTTGGAGTCTTTCTCTAACTCTCAGGTGCACTTATTTCAATAGGATCCTGGTTGGATTTTCATGCGAAGAATAATAGTTAATGAAGAAAACATGCTTTATATGTTTATTGTATTTATTCATTTGAGAATAACAAGCTACGCTGAATATTAACTTATATTTACAATTGTGCCTTGTGGCAAACACATAAAATCTTGGGTCAGGCTCACTGAATTTATATTGAGGGTAACGGTAATTACAGATGCCTGAAGTATTACACCATTACCTTACTAGTTTACACTATTGCACTTAATTTATTAATGAGTTTGGCAACACAGGAATGAAAAGAAACTTGGATTGAGCACGACTTAACTGCCAAGAGGAAGAATATTACCAATATTTATTAAAGGGATGATTTTACAATTACAATTTTATGTTACATCTCAATATATAGGGCATTTAAAAATAAAAATTAAACGTGAGCAATTTTGTCAAGAAGAACAAAATTAATTACTAAATTCGTTATTCTAGGAATATTCTGGTAAGATTTTCTTTATTGTGGAAAATATATAGAAAAAGTTTTATATTTGTTTAATAATTTTATATTAAGAGGTAGAGTGTTGTAGAAATGATTTTAATTATAACTTTATTTTATCCAGACGAATTCGAGAATATATTTTTTAAGGAAATATAATCATAATAATCTTTATTTAAAAAATAATGTTATAACAATGTCCACTAACATAAATAGTGAGATAAAGTCACAAATTTTCAGCCCAATAATAATAATTAAAATTATAATTTAAATATTCTGAAATGCTATAAGGTTCCATTTCCATCAATAATTTTTTGATACGTTTTTTAAAATATTTAATACTTTTAACGCTATGTGGCAATGCATTAAACAATTGTATGCACATATAATGACAATTTTTTCCGTTAATGTAAGTCAGTGATATGGATACATGAGATCCATATAAACTGGTCTTAATTCAATGATAAATTTGTTTTTATTTTTAATTACAAACATTAAACATTCAAGAACAGAAGAGCTCAAATGTCGTAAATTATTCAACGACTTTTATTAAACATTCATATTTTGTCATTATTCCGTTCTATTTAAAAATTGTTCTGCATGATTCTCTGAAACTCATTTTATGTATAGTTTTTATCACTCTTTTTTGTATAACAAAAATTCTAGTAACCTCAGAACTTCCACCCGAAAACAATATGTCATATTTACAAACTGCTTCGAAACTGGCTGAGTAAATTATTTTGACCGATTTGTGTAAATATCTACTGATAATTCGAAGCACATATGCTAATCTCCTTAGCTTAATAGCTAGGTTATCTAAATGGTTTATCCAGCTCACAAATTCTTCTAGATGTACTCCAAGAAACTTTGTACTTTCCATTAAATTCCATACATGATTGCACAAGTAAACATTTGGTCTATTTACTTGCCAGTATTTGGATCTGAAGAGTGTTAGTTGAGTTTCTTCATATTTTTTTTGTTTTTTGCAACAGTGACTTACCATTATCAACAACCTCAGGTATTGTTTCCCCTCCAATTAATACATTGGAGTCATCTACATAATTTGTAATTATTCGTTTCATGCTTCTTGGTACCAATGATAAGTCATTCAAATAGATAATATATAGTTGCTGGATTTTATTGCTAGTTTCACAAGTAATTAAATATACATTTTTTACTGTTTATTTTTTAGTTTAAAGAAAGAAAAAATATTAATGCACACACAATTACCAGCCAAGTGAATTTATCGACACTATTTTTAAATTCCCTTTGTGATTCCTATGAGGAACTTAATTTTCAAGAAAAACCAAGACCTTTATGGAGGTTTCACAGAAAGATCGCTCCTTACAAAGTCAGTTTTGCACTTACAGGATCCAGTAAGTTGTAAATAATTTTATTACTAAATTTAATTAAACTTAATTTTAGATCAGTCTTTAATAAATGAGCTCAATGATTTGGCTTTATATCTAAGTAAGCAACTTAGAACTAATCATGTGTCGACTTTATTGCTTCCCAGTTCCTCCAAAAATACACTTGAATCGCAATATAGGCAGTACGATCAGTTGGGGGTACCATATACATTGGTTTTGAATGAACGAACACTTAAAGATGGCATTGCTAATTTGAGAAACAGAGATACCACTTTAAAGGTAAATTAAATAAATAATTAAGTCTAAATTTGGTGATTAACCTGCAATGGCTACATTTCGAGTACAAGACAGTCAGATAACACCCCTTAAAGCCCTTTTTAAAGTTTAATTTTAAAATACATGTAGGTTGTTCTTTTTACTACAAGTAAATGTTTTTTACTGTATATATTGAAAATATGTTACTAAATATGTATGACAATTGCTTTACAGTAACAAATAGTTCATATCAAAGAACCGAAATCTGGGATACCAGGAATATCTACAAAAAAGCAGGACATGTAATGAAATTAGTGTCACTAGATTCATTAATTTAAAATGTACTGTCAGCTGTTGTGGGTTAAACCAGTAACTAACATTTTTTTTACATACATGTTTCTTTATTTTTTAGGAGCAAGTTCATGTCACAGATATAGTAAGTTATGTAGAAAAGTTATTTAAAAACTATTAAAGTACTTTGTATACACGAATAAATTTTTATTTATAATTAGGTACTATTTCATAAAAAAAAAAGTTATTTTAGAAAAGTTCGAAGTTACTTAACAATAAATATTTAATGGTATACAGAAAAAAATTTATTTAATGATTTGTGAAACAAATACTCCATAAATATAGAGGGTGACATGTTCGTTGGATCACCTGAAGGTTGCAGGTTTCGATTAAGACAATTATTCAAATACTCATAAAATTATACACATAATTTAATATATTCTATTTTGGTTCGGAATAGTATGAAAAGTTTAGGTAATTTCATTATTCTATTTTTTCTTTTTTTTTCTTTGTACTTATTTACAGATATATATAGTTTTAATAGGTAATTTGCATTTTCCATATATATTAAGAAACATATAATTAGGCTTATACCTATTTGTTTCTGTTAATAAATAAATAAATAAAGCTTGAATTGGAATTAAAAATATCATAAACAATATTTTATCAAATTGAAAATTATTTTTTTAGTTTCCTCGACATTTTTTTTTAATATTGTACTAAGACTAGGAAGCCCTAGTTCCTAGTCTGCGTCGTTGTGTCGTTTAATTAACACAAATTTTATTTGGATCTGAGATTTAATTAATGCTTGAAAGAATTATATATTTTTCTATTCATATACAATATAACGACATGTAAAAATTTCGTATCTATCATCTATACATGTAACACAACTTCAACTGTTTTATTTTTTCGCTCCCTTAATTTTCATTAAATTTAAGTTTTTGGCTAGCCACAATAGCTAGCTACAAGTAACACAATAGCTAGTAACAAGTATAATTATAAAATATATTATTAGGAAGACAATTTAATTCATGTATAAAAAATCCCATAAGCCGCGTGATTTTGTCATTATGATAACGACAAAAGTTTGCCCTAACTTTTCCAGCGACAATAACGGAACCTAACTTTTGAAATTTTTGATGACGTTATGTCAATTTTTCTCAAACTTGTCAGAAGTTTTCATTTTCCGACTCAAGCTATTTTTAATAATTGTGTTCTTAACAATTGTACTTTTCCGTTAAATTAAATAAACTAATTTACATCTCATTTTTTAATTTATTGATTTACATATTCATTAAATTGTCTTACCGAATTACATTCTAGCTTTTTTTGAGTCGAATTAAACTTGACATTTATAATTCGAATTTTGTTGCCATTAGGTAATTCAACTCAAAAAACTGCCAGAAAAAATTACTTGTCCTACGGACTCGTAATTTTTTCAGAGGCAGTTTTTTTCGTTAAATTGCCAGGCAACAAAATTCTTATTGATACATGTCAAGTTTACTTCGACAAAAAAAAGTTCTCGTGTAATTATAAGTATTCTTAACAAATATAGAAGGTTATAATTTAACATAAGATTATTTTTACATAAAATTTACCTCATTCTTTGAATTTAAAATTACTAGTTAGAATTTAGAAATAACTAGAGCTGAGCTTAGATGGTGCTGATTTTTTTGAAAATTAAATTTAAAATTGAACTAATGATTTATAGAATTTATTTTTTATACCAAATTTTACGTATAAACAATGTTGACAAATATTTATATTATTTTTTTGTCATATTTCCGAGATATTGCTACCTACAATTAATTTCAGGAATTCTATTACCTTTTGTTGTTCCCTTTTTTGTGTTAGGCATCCTTTTAGGTTTGCATGTAGGTTGGATATTTGACGTTGTACCGTAAATTTGGGACGTTCCAGTATGATGTGTTTTATTGTGAGTATTGTTTTACATCTTTCGCAAACTGTTGGATTTCTCCTTAATAATAAATGTGAGTGTCTGAGGTGTGAATGTCCGATTTGCAGCCTAGTGATAATTATTTGTTCTCTTTTATTTTTTAAATTGTTGGTGGTCGGTTGCCATTGAACTTTTTCTTTTATTTCTTTAAGTGCAGTTGATGTATTGTTCCATTCTGTTTGCCATTGTTCTCTAACTTTGTTTTTGGTATAATTTTTTATATCGTCTATCCAGTATGTTATTTCTTCCGGTTCTTCACTTTTAGCAGCTTGTTTTGCGGCAATATCTGCTTTTTCATTTCCCTCGAGACCTATGTGGCTTGGTATCCAGACGAATATAATTTGGATTTGTCTAAGTTCCAGTTTTTTTAGGCTCTGGAAAATGGTTTATGCAAGTATTTCATTGTTGAAGGCATTTTTAATTGATTCTAGTGAGCTAAGTGAATCAGTACATATTGCTACCCGTTTCAGTGTACTGTTTTCTATGAATTTGAGAGCTCGTGTTATTGTATTCATCTCGGCATAATATACACTAGCAATTTTGGGTAATTTTTGTTTAAAAACTTGATCCTCGAGAATGAAAGCACTGACAACTCCTTTCTCTGTTTTTGAACCGTCTGTGTAAATTTCCGTTTGATTATTATTTATTTTCATGATCTGTCTAAACACATTTTTAATGATTTCCTTTGGGGTACTATTCTTATCGTATTTTGAGCAGTTTAAGTAAATGGTAGGTATTTTTATTTCCCATGGTGGGTATTCTTCGTCTTCCAAATGGTACAGTTTCGGATTTGTGATTTGTAGTTCGGATAGGGTATCTTCTACTCTTGCCTTGTACGGTTTACTTAATCTGTTTTGGTGTAATTTTTCGTCGTCTTCTATTAGTACGTCATAGACTGGGTGCCTTTGCTACCTACTTATATCTATATTACAAAATATAAACTATAAGACAACACCAAAAGTAAATTTATATTATCATGTCTGCCATTGATATTCTATTATTTAAAAGTTTAATCTTTTTTTTTTAACTAATAAACATATCAATATTTTAAAAAATTTGCATTGGTTGATAATCCTAGTGTGGTGCGCACAGAAACTTAATGTCGCTGGACTACTGAACTGTTGATAATAGATATTTATAAGTTTAAACTGCATTAAAATATATAACTAAAATTTAATAAAAATAAGCAAATCGCATATTTTAAATAATTATTACATTGTCATCAACCAAATACAAAAATGATGAAAATTTCACAAATCTAGCTAAAAGAGAATATCTTTCTTATTTTTGTAATTTTTATATAGTGTCTTGTAATAGGTTTAATCACATAAAAATAAAAAAGGTCAAAGCCGTTTAATTATACTTTATCAAGCTCCTTTATAAGCATTTTACTGTTAACTACTACCGTTTTCTTTATTCAGACAACGTTAAAGGGAAACTTATTCTTGATCCAATTTCATTTTTTAAATTCGTGTTTTCTTAAACTGGATAAATTTTCGAAATCTACGCCACTAGATCAACGCCAAGTGATAGAATTTTTCTTAAAATTTCTTCACGAATTAAAAATTTTATAACAAGGATCATAATCTTCACGTATAGAAATTACAGAGGAACTTGAGGCAGCATTTGAAAGGCTCGAAAGCGCGATCACGATCACAAGAACGATCGCGCACACTTCGAAAACTAAGCGCAGAAAGGGACTGAGCATTTCTCGGATATCAGCGACGATCTGAAGAGATTAATTCAAAATAAGAACAGAGCCCAAAGAAGGGCCAAACACGCGATATCGCTTTTAAGAGAACATATAAAAGGATCGACCGTCCATTAGTGTTCATAGGTTTTTATAAACAAAAACATTTTGGCGTCGAATGTCGCTATGGACCGAGCGCCTACAGACATAAAGACTGCACGAACGAGATTTTTTTCTGCGTCTTACGCACAGATATATATAATATAATATATTTCTAGATAGCTAAAGGTATAGCAGTTTCCATAGGCCAAAGTGTGCCAAGAGTTGTCTACCGGACAATGCTGCTCATGCGCAGTTTAACTATTTTTTAATTGCAGTGATGCCAATATATATGAATTTAGTATTGTTGTTGAAGACTTCCTGATTTGTATTAAAATCAGGAAATCTACTTACATTTCAAAATACTGTGGCAACACTGTAAACTTCATGTTGATTTCAATGTCAAGCGTTCAGATCCGTATTCATATTCCCGCTCTCCTTTGTGATTATTAAGTATTAAGTGTGGATTTCTTAGTGCAAATTTGATTTATTAAGCACAGTTCTTAGTTTGGTTTACTAGTTGGACAAATAACTAGGGTAATAATAGCAAATAAAAAGACTAGTGCTTGTGTGATAATTTCGTGCCCCAACAAAAGGAAAATGCCGGGTATTAGCTACTTACAAGTAAGTAAACAATCCCATAAAATGATTTTGAAAAACATTAATACTGGTATTAAGACTGCATTCTAATAGAAAATAATAATTATTAAACAATATCTGTTTCATCTATCTATAACATGTACTGATTAAAAATGTAAGCTTAATCCGCCCCTGTCCTATGTAAAGTTAAACTGCGGACACACGCTTGTTCGAAAATGCAATCTGCTAGGGACAATACTGCGCAACTCAGAAGGTTCAAATTAGTCGCGTGCTGCTTCAATTTAAGAGGTAGCATTAGCATTCTATGTTATATAATTCTGTGGTCAAAAATGGTAGTGTCTATTGATACTATTTGAAGTTAGAATAAAGGATATAGATATTCTAAATTTCAACAGTTTTCCTGCCTTTTTTCAGAATAATAAATATTTAGTAATATATTAGAATATACTATAAATTATGTTCCCTGTAATTATATTTGTTATGCACATAATCAAATAATTCACTGCTTTTTAAACTTGGTACTAGCCGAGTAGACACATCCAAACAGATTAGCCACACTATATATTTTCACACAAAATTACTACTGAAGTCTGTCCAACATAAACCGTAAATATTTACATTAGGACTCATAATGAACATCTGAAAGCGGCGTTGACAGATTTAATTTATATAATATAATCGCATTTTATTAAGTATCAATGAACTGTTATAAAAATTCATTGTCACTGAAAGTTGGATAATTAGGTAAAAAAGAATGCTGAACAAAAATTGAAATATCGTTTTTATATTTCAATTTTGAAATATTACTACGCGTCTGAAGCAACAACGCTAATGCATTTTTATGAGTCCCAATGAAAACAAAAAGTGCTTTTCGAGTCGAGATGTTGTGAACATCGGATTTACATTGAATACACATAAGTATGCCTCTTTCATGCTCTCTCTAAACTTATCCTATCTCTATGATGATAACTCACGATTTGTTTATGGATACTATTCCTTGATCAAACGCAAATGAATTATTCATTGATAAAAGTAGATAATTTTTTTATTCAATGGATTCGCCATTTTGTTAATGATTTGGCAACGTCTGAAGATTAGACAGTTGTAAACAAATCGCTGTCAGTGTCTTGATTGTAAAAAATAATCAAAAACCAAAATCCAACTCATTAAACAGCAATCAACAGATGAACTGAACTTTAGACCTGAATACATTTGTGAAAAGACTAATCAATTAAATGAAATATTTGTTTGTTAATCTTTTTTAAGTGCTGCGACAAACATGATAAATACCGGGTAAGTCTTTAAAAATAAATTTATTTTGACTAAAAATATTTTTTAAAAGCTTGACCCAAATCTTATATAAAGTGAAAGTTTTACTGTACTGATTTCTTTAAACACAACAAAACCCTGATTTTTAGAAAATTAGCAGGTAGGACTGTTTTTATAACAGGAGCCAGCCGAGGAATAGGGAAAGCTATAGCTTTAAAAGTAGCTAAAGATGGAGCCAACGTTGTAGTAGCTGCCAAAACAGCCAAACCTCATCCCAAGCTACCTGGAACTATATATTCGGCATGTGAAGAAAGTAAGCACAAAAATTCAATACCACATATTAAAAATAAACAGTTAGTTTCGGCGTAATTCCACAACGGTATACTCTGGTTTCAGTCCACTAGAGAAATAAATCCTGCAAAATTAATGATACTGTTATGCAAATTGCCAAATTCACATATAAGCGTCAAATCGAAGCGTTAGGGCATCAGTTTGTGCCAAACCAGAAGTGTGATAAGTTTACGTATTTATTTTTGGGATTATACTTGAGTAAAGAAAGTTAAAGTAACAATGCTTAATCAAAGCAGTTCTTACAAGAAAAGAAAACCGCATAGATATTGGGTACAGAATATTTTTAAAGTTGATTATCAGAAGGGCAATAATTTCATATACTTAAACAATTGGAAGAAGATGAAAACAAATTTTATAAATATTTCAGAATATCTCCACATAACTAATAAAGTAATAAAAATATCACTGCCATTCGCGCGCATAATATTTGTTCGGGAATTCACATTTGTACACTTTATCGAGCGACATTACACTTCATTCCCTAATTTTAAATGTGGTAAGTAAAACTCTGCACGTCTATTCCTCGTTTATGTTTCAAATCAAAAATTTGAGCTAATACCCTTAGGATGGAATACACACATTATCAAAGTATAAATTGTTACAATATAATATATGTACACTTAAAAAAAGATAATATAAAACAAAATAAATACCAAAAAGTCGAATTTAAAACATCATAAAAAACGTTATTATGACAAGGTTATTTACAATCAAACTGTATACAAGTCCTGTATTTTTATTATCTGTTTTATTCACTTCCCACAGCTATATTAAAGCTTTTTTTTATTGACACATTTTTACTTTAATGCAATTTCTAATAAACAAAACAACAGTATCATGTTTGAACGAAATAATTCTTATATTTGGTAATTTGGATAGCATAGAATTATTTATATATATAAAAAATATTGTAGGAACTAAAATTATCCGTGGTACTCCTAGTGTTACAGTTAGGAATACTAATATTAAGATTGCTGTTTATTTTAACGTTGTTGATTTATCAAGTAGTCAGCAAAGATATTTAACAAAAATAGACAACCACCTGCTAAACAGTTATTAAAAATACTTAGAAGCTTTATATGGTTTACTGTGTCAAATAACTTTACCAAATCTAAGAATACTGATATTCATTTATTCTTCACCGTGGCTAAACATTCAATTTTTTTTTTTTGAAAATTATTTCTTTTTGAAAACGACATTTATATTTATGAACCAATCTACTACTTGTAATAAAATCAATCTTTTTTAATCCTCCCATCCCCCAAAGATGCCCTTGATCACAGATAAGATGTTTTTAATAAATATTCAATATTAAGTTGATACATAAATTTTTTCCAAATACAAAAGTTTATCTATACCTCGAATGTGGTAAATAAAACTTAGTGTACTGTACCTTAAGATATTGTGATATATGACACTGAATTTTATTCATTAAATTTCTTTCCGTTTTTCCTGTGTAGCATATTCCAAAAAATATTATTTTGCAGATAACGTTATTGTTTTACCTCTCGCCCTTCAGATAAGAGAGGTATAGGAATCATGCTAAAAATTGGGTAGTGAGTTTTCAATGAATAAACACGTTTTAGGGTCCCTAGAATACGATTTTTTTTATTTTTAGGAAATAAATTATGACAATCAAAAACACAATTCTGAAAATTTGTTTTCTCATAAATAAAATTATCTCTCATAGAAAGTTAATGTCTAAACACACTAAACATCGATTTGGACTGAAACCTCTTTTCTAAAAATTACATGTAAATGCTACATAATAGAGCTCTCAAAAAATTTTTCAAACTTCCACATCTATATCCATTTATGTATTATTAGAAATTGTATTTATTAGTATTGATACTTTCAATTCAAATTGGGCAATATTTTCACTTAATTAATAAGCACCGTATATGTCTTTGTTTTTAGTTGAAGCAGCAGGTGGTAAAGGCCTCCCATGTCTGGTTGATGTCAGAGACGAAGACGCAGTCAAACATGCAGTGGAAGAAGCTGTAAAAAAATTTGGAGGAATTGACATAGTCATCAATAATGCCTCTGCAATTTCTTTAACAGGAACTGAAGATACAGAAATGAAAAGATACGATTTAATGCACAATATCAATACTAGGGGCACATTTTTGGTGTAAGTTTGCAGAAAATTAAAAAAAATTAGAATTTATTGCATATTTTTTATAGAACGAAAACATGCCTTCCATATTTGAAAAAAAGCGATCACGCACACGTTTTAAACCTTTCTCCACCATTGAGTATGAACCCATTCTGGTTCAAAAACCATGTAGCTTATACCATGGCCAAATATGGTATGTCCATGTGCGTGTTAGGAATGCAAGAAGAATTTAAGCCATTTAATATAGCAGTCAATGCCTTGTGGCCAAGAACAGGTAAATAAATATTAAATCTTAGTTTCTTAATATCAAATTGCGTTTTTTTTGTAGCTGTTCATACAGCGGCCATAGAAATGTTAAGCGGGAAGAGCGCAATGGACTTTAGTCGAAAACCAGAAATAATGGCAGATTCTGCTTACGCAATCTTAACTCAGGATCCTAAAACTTGTACAGGGAACTTCTATATTGATGAGGATGTCCTTAAGCAAGCCGGAGTAACAGATTTGAAGCAATACGCTTGCAAGCCTGAGAACGCTGATAAACTTATGCCAGATTTCTTTGTAGACGCAAATTTGAATGAACTGGTTGGTAAAAAAATTAAAAAAAACTATGGTCATCGAGTAAAATAACCAAATGTTTTTAAAATAATAGTAACAGCATCTAGGGTGCCTGATTTCGC
This sequence comes from Neocrepidodera transversa, assembly GCA_963243735.1. NCBI lineage: Eukaryota > Metazoa > Arthropoda > Insecta > Coleoptera > Chrysomelidae > Neocrepidodera > Neocrepidodera transversa. The sequence continues at coordinate 12,816,605 of OY725347.1, forward strand.
CCTGTTTGAAATAAATCGATAAAAAAATGATACTTCTGATATCATTTTTTACTATAAAAATTATAATCAAAGTTTAGTATTCAATATGAAAAGATATTTGGGTGCCTCGTCAATCTGCTGGAAATTACTGATAACTATTTTTTAAATATATATTGGTTTCTTTACTTGAAAAAAAGTGATTTCGTTTTCTTCCAAATAATATAATTGTTTCGAATTCTTTTTCAAAAATATTTAAAAAAAAGTGAAATAGGTCTATAATTTGTCGGATTGAGAAAGGAAGTGCCCAAGTCTTGGGTGCATCGTTTATCTCAACTAGGGTTTTCTTTATCTGGTTTGTGTACTATTTGAAACATTTTTCATTCATTTCATTTCTTCTCAGGACACTTTCATTTCCTTTTTTAATTAATAAATCAACCACTTTTTACCACTTATTAATAATTCGTTTATTCATTTAATAATAGACATTGTGTCATCTATGACCAGTTAATTTCATTTATTTTTATTCAAAAAAAACCAATGAATACTTTGGTAAGTTTATAAAAATTACTTCAAGTTTATTGACGGTAGTCATTTTAGCCCTGATGATGGCGAAATTTCGCCAAAACTAGCCGCTCTTTCTACTTTAAATTATTTGATGCACTTTGACTTCGAGTTTTATTATCTCATTTTGTTATTATTAAAAAAAAGTTGATGGAGAAAAATATTTTCCTTTCCTTCAGGACCTATCAGTACAATTTGTGTACAGATACTGTTTAATAATTATTTTTATTGATTTTTAGAAAGGGGATGAGTACCAAAAGCCACAAGAGAGTGAAGGAGCACCAGCAGGGCCAGTTGCAGGTCTATTTAAAAAAATTGAAGCTTCCATTTCACCCGATACTGTTGCCAAAACACAAGCAATTTTTGCCTTCGATGTTACAGGAGATGAAGCAGGAAAATGGTAAATTTTCATTTTATTTAAAAGTGTAAATAAAGGCCAAAGTTGGTAGACTACAAAATTTTAATTTCCATTTGAGAGAAAATAAAAAAAAATATTAGGATCATTTTCAGGCTATAAAGAGAGATTGACAATAAAAATAACTACTAATAGTATATTGTATACCAAGGGACTAAAGTACTCCCTGCGGTGTAAAAAAAATAATAATACTCGACTTATTAATACTAAAAGCAAACTTTCAAGAATACCAAAGTAAATGTTTTGCTTTCTTATCACCACATTAAGAAAAAAATTGACTTCAAGTTCAAAATGCATCAAAAGAAATACAGGAGATAAAGAAAATTAACTAGAGATGAATCAAGAAAGGAACATATTTTTGCTATCTTCCTCCAAAGACCTTTCTCTTTGTTTCCCTATTCTCATTCTACCTCCAAATATTTATTTCTGGATTAATTTCTTGCTGCATCTAATTCATGTTTTGTGAGTGTTTCTCTACTAATTCAAATTGGGCTGAATGCGGATCTGTGAATTGGAAAATTATTATGTTAACGTCATTTTTAAATCATTCAATATTTTGTATTTCAAACTTCATTTTTTTCGGGAAGTGTGTGTTCTGTTGAACGAAACTGATATTGAGAGTACATTTTTAGCTAATGGGGTAAGGATTTTGTTACGAATTAAATCTATGTAATTGATGGAATATATTTTGCGTTGACTCGATTTATAGTAAATCCCTATGTAAAGTATTTTACTATTTTTTCATTTATATATATATATATCTGTTTGTAACATATATCTAAGCGTTGTTAATCAGTAATTTACAATACTAGTTTTAGCTAAATCTTTGGGTTTGCTCTTGTATGTACGCTTAATACAAATTTATGGTCACAAGGGCGTAGATAACTTTTTTCCTGGGGGACGGTACTTTTTTTCCTGGGGGAAGTAATCAATATTTTTAATAAATATATGTTTGTCCGTTTCTACATTTCATATATTTTATTTCTTCTTTTCGTCGCTATTTTTGGTATCCTGAGGGGGTAATTACACCCTTTACCCTCCCCATATCTACGCCCTTGTATGGTCATCCACTAATTAGTGACCCACTCTCGTCTTCGACTTCGAGTTTTAACTATGGAATGAATTATGAGATTTTTTTGGATCATTTTTATTGTATTAAATTTTGTCCTAATTCTGGCTTTTTTTAGGTTTTTAGATTTGAAAAACGGCTCGGGCTCCTGCGGTAAAGGTGAAGCGCCAGAAAAACCAGATGCCACACTTACAATGAATGACAAAAATTTTTTCAATATGTTTTCTGGAAAAATGAAACCAGCGACTGCTTATATGACTGGAAAGTTAAAAATTAAAGGGGATTTGACCAAAGCTCTTAAATTAGAAAAGCTCATGTCTAGTCTTAAGGCCAAATTGTAATTTTTTAATTGATTCATTTTTTATCGGCGCTATTTTAATTATTTCCAAAAAAGGAAGTTAAGATAATCTTATAATTATTGTTAAGTATATTACAGGTTATATTTTGGAAAATATATAAATTTTATATTTGTATACAATTATTAATAAAATATTCATGAATTTTAATCTTCTTTTAAGGACACACGACGCCCTACATCTGCTTCATATCCCATATTTCTAATATCAATTTTTCTACATCAACATTTTTTGTCATTAACTTGGCTTGTGATCTAATTTATAAGTAAAAAATACGACAGAAAAATCATAAGGGCCAGAAGGAGCGTAGGCAAGCGACAATAGTTCATTTATCAGTAGGCAATTCCCCTAAACAACTTAGTCATAGATTTACAGGGTTTAGAGTCATTCGAATTTGAAGCCGATCTTCTACTAACTTTATTTTTATTAGCCGATTTAATACTCATAAAAAAAATAAACGATTTTATAAAACCTGTTCAACTCTAGAAAATATCTGGTACATATTAAAAAAAATATAATTTTAACAAAATCCTTTGATAATTTCTTATGTTTCCTTTAACATATGCTTTACAGATCCATAATTTATAACTTCGTGTGTTACGTTTGGCCGAAAAAGATTAGCATCGATAAAACCGGTAAAAGGCTAGTATTAGTTTCGTGATGCCGAAAAAATTTTCTTACCCCCAATTTTACCACTTTCTTTGTGTTTCCGATCTAGAGTCCCGAAAATGCAAAAAAAATCCTGTCCGGAGGTAAATAAGCTTCGATCGAGTTCCGGTTTTCCTTTAATAGTTAGTTTTCTCCAGTGAAAAACCATATTTACTTTGAGCAGAATCGGACCGGCTCTTCTGGTACCCGCCGTACAAACTAAAGTATTTTGCATGGGAAAACAGTTTTCCAGTTCAAATTATTAGAACTTTTCTACGTCACATCTATAATATTATTACTCTAGTATGTGAGAAGTTTGGTCAGGATCACACCAGCCATTCACGCTTCAAAACATAAGTGTTTGCTCGATGGGCCGAAGTCCTGAAACGATGCACCACCGTTTGAGCGTCACGAGAATTGTTTTCTTAAATGTTGTTTAAAAAAAATCCTATTAGAAAAACATAAACGTAAAATGGTATTTTGATTTTTGATTTTTTTTTAAATGTTCGTCATAAAATTCCCTATCGATCTCTCTTTCTCGATTTTTGCTTCGGGTCTTCATTTTCGCGGAATTTGACTCCAAAAATGCATGGAAAAAACTAGATTTTTCGCACAAAAATGACCCTAGGGAACACGAGATTGAGATTTTGCCGGACTTTTTTACGGGGAAATGCTCGTCTTGGAAAACCCTACAAAATGGCCACAATTATCCAAAAATTTTCACATATCGGAAATCGTTCTACTGAAAACTGTAAAGTATTGGAAAAAATTCTCGTCTGACAAAAATTATTTGTATACATTCGAGGAATCCGCAAAAATTTTTCCAGAACTGTTGGGCACATTTTTGGACATTCAAAAAAATGGCCACATACAGAAATTTTCGAATTTTCCCATAATTCTGAAAAAGATTTTGAACACTTTTTGGAATTCAATTTTTTGACAAAAATGGCTATTTTGGTTACAATAGTTCACTTTGATCTAAAATCCACAAATGTTCAATAATTTGGCTGTCCAAACAAATTCTCAAGAGCTCAGTTTTTTGAAAGGTTATAAACACATTTGTATGATTAGATTCCCCGAATGTGTATAAATAGTTTTTGTCAGATGACGAGTATTTCCCCATAAAGTCCGGCAAAATCTCAATCTCGTGTTCCGTAGGGTTATTTTTATGTGAAAAATCGTTTTTTCCATGCAACCCCATTTTTGGAGTCAAATTCCGCCAAAAATGAAGACCCGAAGCAAATATCGAGAAAGAGGGATCGATAATGAATTTTATGACTAACATTTAAAAAAAATCACCTCAAACGGCCCAACAAGGGCGCCACTGTGCGTCGATTAGTAACTTTAAAAATATTAAAAAATGAAGGTAAATAAAATAAAACTAAAAATATAATACATGTTTAATATATATGTATTCACTTTTATATACACAGTATTTCGTGAAGAAAGTGACACTTCCTGTATGATATTCCAAAATAACTTAATTCATTTGTACTTAAAAATGTTTAAATAAAAAAAATCATTTAGTTTTAAACTCCCAAATTAACAAAAGCCAAAAATAAAATGATTAAATAAAAGTGTTCAATCTCACAACAATTTAACCACTTTTTAAAATGTTAATAAACAACTTTATGATAAGTTAAAAAGAAGTAAAATAAATATTTTGGACAGATTGGCAAGCACAGATAAAACAAAAACTATGTCAAATTATTACTTAATGAATTAATACAAAAGTAAAAGAATACAACAGTAAGTGTGTAGTAATATATTAAAAGTAGGTGTTTTGTCAGAAATTTTATTGTAAAAAATTGAAGAAAATTTCTGGCTATCTACTTATCTGTTAAATGTTTTTTTCAGATAAGCATACCTATTACTCATATCATAAAGTATTCCCTAAAAATAGGATATTTTACTTTCGACAAAAAGGAGATCCAGATGCCTATTGCTCTTCTAAATCTAGTACCACAAAATTTTATTATTAAATAGAAGATTGGCGACTAATTTCGGCGACAAGCCATCATCAAGCCTAGAATACAGTAGTTCTTAGGGTAGGAAACAAGCATTTTAAAAAATCAAAAATTACCAGAGAAAATTATTTAAATGTCTGATATTATTTAATGAAAATTAAATTAAATTTAGTGACAAGTAGATTGTCTCATTTTGAATTATTATTTATGTGCGCGCACTGGGAGACAAAGGGGAAGATTAAAGGGAAGGTTGTGGTGCAGGAAAGGAAAGTAAAATTAATATGAAAAGTTTATTCAGCAAAAGGAAATAAAATGATCTGTGGGGTTGGCGATGCATATGCGTATTTCTGAACCATATTCTGTATATTATTCATAAATTGTAAGAAAACTTTTCTCACGTATGGAAAAAGAATCAAAAAAAGTTTCTGGTTATCTGGAGGGTCATTTTCTGCATTTTTGTTCGCCGTTTTATGTCATTATTTTAACCTCACAAATTACAACACTCTCGCAAATGTCGGGTGTAAATAAAACCTAAAACATACTAAACTATTTTAATCTTGTCGCGTCGCTCTACTATATTTGTACCTTTAGAGAAATATGTGCATGTACGTAATATGAAAAAACAGGAAATTAACCTCCCTTCCCCACAAACGCTACATAAAATAAACCAAGAAGTATTTGTCACTGATTACCCCTCTCCTATATAAAAAATTTGTATGCGCCAATGCTTCTTCTATCTATATCTTTATTTTTTTACAATTTATATCCTGTCACCTATCATCCAGTGAAATATGTCACTTTTTTCGCGAAACACCCAGTATATTCCGTGCTACACAGGGGACAGGGCCACACTTACATCTTTCTTGTTTATAAACCTTAGTGAAATTCAGTATGGAGATCATATTACATTATGTATAAATTCCGATTTTCTAATTAGTAAGATATGGGTGATATTTCGTTGGAAATGCCACAATTTTAGTTTTTTTAAATAAAAAAATCACCTAAAATAGTATTATTTAAGATAATACTTTTAGATAAAATCCTATTTTTTTATATACATATTGTGGCTAAAACACCCCTCGAGTTACGCCGTTTCTAACAAAACTCTCTAAATCTGTAGTAACGATTTAGATCAGACCCCATTAAAGGCTATTTTAACTACTTTGCTAATGTTGCTCCACTGTTATTTTCAATTATGAACTCCAACCCTTTTGATGCCGTCTTGTACCTCTGCAACCATAGAATTCTTAGTCTTCATTGTCTTCTACTGCTTCATGGTTTCCCTCCTATTATTTTCTTGTTCTTTTAAACTATGTCGTGAATCAATCCGTTGTTAATTATTCTGTATTTATTGTATGCTACTTTTATTGGATTACCATACCTTAAGGCTGGTCGTTTTAGTTTTGTCTCAAAAATTTTATTTTTTATTAGATTTTTCTTCAATTTATATTTGCCTATCTAGAATATTATCTGAATTAATCTTACTTTAAAATATCTACCTAAGTTATTGAGATCATCCTATTAGTGTGTCTGTCTGTGAGAGCTCTCACGGCTGTTCCATTGGACCGATTTCCTTCAAACTTAGTAAGTATTTTTAGCAACACCATAGAAAATCGGAACTCATATATTTTATTAAGATCTTTAACAAATAAAATATAAACATAGCCCTACTCTCTGTTCATCTGGTATATATTGTATATTTATACATTTTTTAATAAGACTATATTTTTATTGAGATATTATGAGTACGATTTACAATATTCACTTAAAAATAAACTGCGCCGAAGATTTTTTATTGAGATCCTCCACTTTCCTATAAATCTTGTTCAACCCTAGGAGCTTAAAGTAATAGTCCAGTCAATGACCGTTTTTCCGTATAACAGCACGGATTTTCACAAAAATTTGGATTTATTTTATACTTACCCTCTCCTTCAAAGTTAACCATGTGCCTAGGTTTGCTTTTACGCTAGAGGTAGATTCCACCCCTTCTCGGAAGTGAAAAATGTTTCATTGAAAATAAGTGCGGGAATGGATAGATTGACTAATTCTATAGTTTTTTTTTGAAAGTCAATACTTTTCGACTTATTCGCGCGAGAAAATGTTATTTTTTCAACCAAAAAAAAAAACGTTTTCAGACGGTTTTTAGCGAATAATTCAAAAAATAAGTATTTTATCGAAAAAATTATTCGTATTAAAAATGTAGCTTATAAAAAAAAAAGAAAAAAAGTGGTGGATTTATAGTGTCTGTGGACTTAAAACAAACGGAGTAATAGCTTGCTAAAGGTTGCTTCTTATTCGTCAAACGCCAAAATTGAAAGTTTCAACGTGAAATAACAAAAAAATAATGCATTTTTCCGGGAAAACTCGGAGAACCTTTTTTAAAATACATGAAAAAACCTTTATTTTTATTTTGTATAAAAGACTTGTAGCATCAAAACTAAGTGAGTTATGAGGAAAATAGAGTTGTTACTTATTTTTTTCGACGACAAAAAATGTAAAAATCACCACTTAATCACAACCCCTATTGAAAATAATCGTTACCACTTCACAATTCACTTTATTTAAGTAACTTGTAATATGGAAGTTTGGTCGGTTTAAAGCGCTTAGTTTTGAAAAAATTTGAGGTCGAAGTGAAGACAGCATTTTTGTAATTTTGCAAAAAGTAACTCAAAAACTATTAATGATACACAAAATTTTGCAGAGTACAAAATTATAGGTTTTAGTTTTATAAAAATTACATTTTTTTCCTGCAGGATAAAAATTGAGTAAGATATGGCCGTTTGCATATGTTCGTAAATAGTAATTTGTTCAACCTCTTTCAGCTCAAACCCATTCAAAAATAAGGGCTGAATGAATACTTAATTTATATGAGCTTACAAAATCTACAAAATGGTTTTTCGGCCAGTACTTTTCTGCATATATAACATGCAGTGAAGACAACTGTCAAAATAGTGCTCCAATTATGGACCAAGAGGAAGACGAGGAGGAAGACGATGACGAAAAGGAAGACGAGGAGGAAGACGAAGAGGACGAGGGGGAAGACGAGGACGAGGAGGAAAACGAGGATGAGGATGGTGGACGTGGAAAGGAATGTGAGCGAAGGGAAAAGGAATACGAGAGTGAAGAGGGGTTTTGATTATTTGTTTGTAAAAAAAAAAAAAATTGTAATCAAAATCAAAAAAATTAAAATCCACATAAAAGTAAAATTCTTATTTTCTCTATTTTTGATTACAAATGTATAATAAAATTAATATGTTAAAACCAAAATAGGCTAATCGACATGTTTCGGCCTCATCTGGCATAAATGTAACAAATGAACAGCAACGAAAACAATAAAGTAAATGTACATGACGTGGACTTGTGACTGCTTCAGTTTTTTGAGTTTATTTTCATTACTACATGTCATGTACATTTAGTTTGTTTTCGTTGCTATTCATTTGTTACATTTATGCCTGATGATGCCCTGATAGGCCGAAACATGTCGCTTAACGTATTTTGGTTTTAACATATTAATTTTATTATACATTGTGGTATGACTTCGTGTCTTATTCTAATCTGAACCTATTACCACATTTGAGTAATGAAGATTGTATTATATTAAAAAAAAAATTAAGTGTAATTTTCTATTTTTTATAAGGGTTGAAACTTATAAATAAATGATAAAACCAGTAAAGAAATATTAATTTAATTTCACTCTATGATTAAATCATTCCGAGTTGCTGAATAACATTTTTCAACATAAATTTTAAAGATCTCTGTATCATAGGGTGGTTTTTAGGAGTTGAAAATTTTCAATGGACTCATCCAGTGATTTTTTTTATATTTTTATTTTATAATTTTTGACCTACCATAACACATTGCACCGGGTCCAGCCCTTCTGAGACCGATCCTGCGGCAGTAATTAATTCTTAAAATTTGAATATCGGGGCCATAGTGGCTTGTGACGTGGCCCAATTGAAACAGATTATATTTGGCTATGTTGTCATATCGATAAAACTGGCAACTCTCGTATTCTCATTTGTTATGATTAAAAGAAGGAAAGAAGTATGTCAAAGTAAAACGTCAATTATTGGTCAGCAAGTAGCGCCACTTTCAAAATATATTAATTACTTTTTATTGATTTTTATTAATTAATGAATATTATAAGAACAATGAAAATCAACATAAGCAACTAGGTTCATTAATATAAAACCAATAAATTCGTTCCTACTGGATAAGTCCATTCATAATAATTTATCCCTCATAATGTCAATTGACAATTATTTTCGAATAGGGTTATTTTTGTCCGCTAAAAATAAGAATCAAACCCCTGCACAGAGTCAACTTTGAAGTAGAGGATAAGTAGAACCTAAATCCATATTTTTGTCCAAATCGGTGCTGTTTGGCAAAATTATAAAATATCGCCAGATTTTACCTTCAATGACTGAACTAGAACCTTCAAATATTTTTCCGTCAATTGTATATTTGTCGGCTGCCATTTCCACAATATTACCACTTTGAAATTTTTAAAATTTGTTTAGTAAAAGAATAAATGGATTTCGGTATTTCCATTTTATTAAAAATACAGTCGGCGGAAAAATTTTGTATTCAACTTTTATATTAAAAGGCGATTATCACTCTTTTATTAATATATATATCTGCTAATTAATACCAACTCACTGTTGTCCGGAAATTGGATATTTATCAATTTTTAGAGTTTCTGAAACCTACAGTTGCTAATGAACTTAACATGTAAAAATTCAGAGGCAAACTAGGATTCTTAACTGTAGTTCATAAAATTTTATTGTATCTCTTGTTGTCGCATCTTATAATAGATGCAAAATGTTTTATTTTGACTGAACACCAGTTTAAACCTGGAATTTAAGGAAACATCTATTTAGTTACTTAGTAACATTCACGTATTTTTATAATTGGCAGTTTCTGAACCAACATAACAATGATTACATTTATTTATGTATATAAAAATACAAAATGGATATATTTAGACATACAGCAACTTTTTTCTATGTTTAATCACACCCAAAGGAGACCAATAACTAAATAATACGATCAGCAATCACATTTTTTCAACAATAGTTCAATTTCTAAATATATGACACTTTGTATACACATAATAGACAATAAATAATGACAAAAATAACAAATTTTTTAAAAATATATTGGATTTGATTGTTAAAAAGAAAATTTTATTATTATATTAAACGATTAAATATGTTGAAAATTTTAATGGCTGTGTAAAAGTCAAAATAAAATCACAAAAAAACAACTTTGCACAAAACAGAAGACTAGACTTAGACGAGATATTTTTTTTAAAACAATATACAGGGTGAATTCCAAAGGATAATAAAATATATAACCGAAATTGTGAGGTTTATATGTTGGCTTGAAGATTCTAAAATCATTATTTGGGCTATATTTTATAAATGCATTCCTTAATGATTCTAAAAACTTTTAGTTTTTCTTAAACAAAAATAATTACTGCATAATTAACTGGACTTTCAAAAAATCCACAAAAAATCAGAAAAGAAAATACTGCCAAAAAAACTGCAACACTGGTCTGTTTTTTATCAGTTGTGTACAAAGTTTAAACTAACCATATATGAGATGACAAAAAATTGGTAAAAGGCGAAAAATGGTATTACCATTTACAAAACTAAGGTTTAAAAAGATCAAACTACTATTTTTTATTTTCCCTTGAATTCACCCCTCAATTGCGCTCACAGTAAAACAGGTCACAATATAAAACTTTTCCGATAACGCCCGTATCATTGAGTCATTTGAAAGAACTTAATGATTACATTCTTCAAGGGTTTCAACTCGGAATCGTGTTCCACAGGTTGGATTTTCTCTCTCAACGTCTTCCATTCCCTCATTTTATACATATAGTGAATCATATTCTGCGAATCAACAAGTTTGGTATAGATGTTGATCAATCCTCTATAATCATATTCTAGACCACTATATGCGGGACCGAAGAGCTTGAGGTTGATATTGATGGAACGAAGGTAGAGCTTTTCAGCGTCTTTGTGTCGTTTCATATGGTAGTTGTAAAGAGAGGCTAAGTGGCCCACGCTGAGTCCGACCTATATAAATATAAAGATTAGATTTAGATTTCAAGTTTGCTATCCTAGAGATTGTATTGTTATATATTGCTAGAAGTAGAATTTTATTCGTCATAAAGTATTTTTTACATGCTTAAAAAAAACCTACCAAACTAATCAGATTAGATATACATCCACACAAAAACACATTCATCTAGTTCTCACATGTTTAAAAATATAGAGATTTTATACAGTAATTAAATATATAAAACAATTATAATTTTCAATATTTTCATTAAACGATTCTGCAAAAATCAGGTGTGAGATACTAAATTTTATAACGCTACAACTTTGCCATGGTCGGGGTGTCGGAGCGCCAAAAAGCAAAATATATTTGTCAGACAATATGTTTTTCGCTTTTAAATTAAACTGCAGATTGAAAGGAAAACTATATTTAGGTCATTATTTTTTCTTGTGCATTAAAAAAATAAGTTTGCGACGACCCCAGAATTTTCCAAATAAAACATTTGTCCGAATTGACATAAAGTACAGATATAGGCGTGGGCCTGAGGCCTATTGGGGTTAAGCAACAATCCATTATTTGAAGACCAACGTTGAAAGTCATTTGCACAGATATTTGAGATACTAACTGTATGAGACAGATTGTTTTCAGCAATTAGCTGATTGATGTCATCAGCATAGCCAACCGTTGTCTTAGGTGTTGTGTATGAGTATTTTAAGTCACTCATAAATAATATGAAAAATAAAGGAGCCAAAACTGACCCCTGAGGAACTCCTTCTGTTATTAATCCAGAACTTGAATTCGATAGCAACAATCTGAGAACTTCCACGCAAATAAGATGCAGCCCATTCATTCGTAATGCCTCGAACTTCTATCAGGTAGAAGTAAACAATCAGAACCCTGATATAACTGAAAACTGGAGTTTTTCTTAATAGTTTAAAGTTTTTATGGTTGCCACTGATTTAGCAAATATGATCAGATAGAAAGATATTCGAGTTTTTTAACAGACCAATGCAGATACGGAGCCTCAAGAACAGGATGACAAGATGCAAGACCGCATTGTTGTTAGAATATTTAACAAATCAGTGCTAGAATGGTTACTGAGAGAAGTTAGATTTTAAATGAGTTGAATGTAAAATTTAATATATAGAAAACGTCCTCCAGCTTTATATAGAACGATAAAAATAATGATTTGCAAACAAACCATTTAAAACACATGTGACATTTTAACCCAATAAGCTGAAATGCAGTCCAAAGGGAGATAATGACCTTAGGTGTCGACTGACCTAATATGAAGTTTTCAGAAGTTAATAACACGAGTTACAAAAAAGCAAAAGAAAATCTGTGACTGTTGTGTATATTGATATGGACCAGGAAAATATCCAGCATGTAGGAAAACGTGTCAAAAGTAAAAGAAAGAATCAATGTGCCAGTATATGTAGAAAAAATTATATGAGTAGAAAATACATGAGATTGAAACTGATAGCAAGAAAAAAAATGATGAGATTAGATAGAGTGAATTTCATGTACCTTAAATTGTCTAGTGAACAACAAATTAACCCTTTCAGGCATATTGTCCTCTACAGAGGACATCATATTCTGAATTTTTTTGTTAGGCTTTGGAACTCTTCATCATAGATATTTAAATTACTCTGAATCTTCTTATCGACTGTAAAATTTTGTAATTTAAATTCACTCAATTTTTTTATCTATTGAAGAGTACACAAGGGACGTTGTGTTTCACCGTCATAATATGCATTGGTTATAAATTTAATTTATTTTTTATTCTTTTAAATTATTATTTATCCCAGACTTTTCATATTTAGAAATGCCTAAAGGCATGTCGTTAAATGAAAAAGGGTTGTTTGAGGCTCTTGAATCTATCTAACATATCCTAAGTAGTGACAATGATGGTGGATGGGATAGTGACTCCACAAGTGCCCCATGTGGGAGTTCTTAATTTTCATTTGATTTTTTATTATATTATTTTTAGATTTACCAGATTTCGACGAAAAGCCCAATATCACAAGATGTAAGTTACCACTTTACTACATAGCAAATTTTTGAATTTCATTCCTGACTGAAAGGGTTAAGTGATATGGAAAGAGGCCATTATTTGTCTTTAGCTCCAATTTTTAAATCAGATCATTTGGGGAAAGCAGCTTTTGATACAAAAAATGGAGGAGTCAACTATGAAATTATGCAAAAGAATATTTTACAGTTCTTGACATAAATGATATTTAATTCCAAATTAAAATTGATAATATTGGTATTGACTATTCAACCTATAGAACTAGTTTTTAGGTTTACCTTTTAGCATTAGCTCATCACATGAAATATTTGGGGATAAAGATAATTACTTATGAGAATAAAGTCAAAAATTTCAAATGAGTATTTGAAAGACTTATACTCAGTAGATAGAACGTTCTTTAACTTTAACGGTTCTGTAACTAATGACAATCACGTTTAGATTGTGACAATTATACAAGAAATCAACTTGTTAAATTTTATTCTAAACGTCATCGCCTTTAGTTATTGAATCTTTAAAGTTAAAGGACGTTCTATCTACTGACAGTTAAAGCGAAATATAAAATTTAATAGGTGCATAATTCAGATTAAGTCAAATATTTAGGTCAATTATATTAAGTCAGTTATTAATTTAAGCAATAAGTAATAAGATAAATCTGATGACCTTCGAAAGGCGAATTTTGTATAAATATTTGTCCATGACATGTCTAAACAGCCTAATTAAGAAACCTAATTCGCCCAGACATTTTCTAAAATAGATATGACAAATCTATAAACAATTTAAAGAATTTACTGGTGACTGCACCAATTTTGGCATGTTTTGATTCATCCAAGTTGAAACTGATGCATATTGTCTGCCTTTTGAGCCCCTTAAATTAAATCCAACCGAAAGTATTTCCAGATTGAGCTAGAAAGCTGCACTATTATACATTAAAATTCATTCCGATCATAAACCTTACAACTGACACCATGTAAAAAACCCTGTGGAATCAAATGTAGGCGCAAATACACGTCACATTTATATATTACATGTCATTGGTTATCTTTTACAAATCTTAAATTCTTTCGGGCGTTATTTACTACGTATAATTATATAAAAATCTAAGGAGCAGGAAGGTTGGAGTCCATATTAAAATAATTGTGTTAGCAAAAAACGTCCAAAGATGTTTAGTTCTTCTCTAAGTAGACTCAAGCAAACTGCTTCTAGGTTCAAATTTACTCAAACTCACCTCATAGTCGTTCTCTCCCAATAATTCCTCCTTAATAGCAATAGCCCTGAGATGCATCTTTTCTGCTTCATCGTACCTTTTCATGCTTTGAAACAATCTTCCTAAATTTCCATAATGTTTGGCTGTTTGTACATTCCTCTCTCCAAAAGCGTTGAAAGACAGAGTTAGTGCTGTTTGATGTAATGCATGAGCTTCTTTAAAATATTGGGTTTGCAAAGAAGCGTTATTTCTTTCATCTAGAGCTATTTCTTCGAGAATTAGAGCTTTGACGCGTTTAACGGAAGCCAAAAGAAGATGATCATCAGGAAGGACGCGTTCCATGATGCGAACAGAACGTTCCACGTTTTCTCTTTAAAACATAAGAATAAAGATTTTGTTGTAGTTAATTTATTATAATGCTTACCTAGCTTCGTAGAACCTTCCAGAACTATACTCGTAAACATACTGGGCATATGCTAAATCTTCGTGACTCAAAGCAACTCTAACGTTGTTTTTTTGGAAAATTTCTTTTCTAATCGACAAAGCCTTTTCGTAAACTTTAACGCTTTCTTGAATCGAATCGAAATTTAATAAATAAAAACCATAATCAAGTAAAGTGTCTGAGAAATGTGGATGGCCGTCTACCTTGTACAATTCTGAAGCCATATTAACGGCTTGTGAGATCAGTAAACCAGCAGGTGTAAATTTTCTTTTTACTACGCACGATTTTGATGCTTGTCTAAGAATTTCAATTACTATTCTAAAAAAAGGAATTTATATTTTAATATGGGTAAATCTTTTCGTGAAAAAAACTCACTTTGTTGGTAAGTCCTCCGTAACTAGTCTTAATGCCTTTAAAGCCCAAGAAAACGCCTCATCGTATTCGCTTCGAACGAAAAATAAGAAAGAAAAATTTGCATAAAGGCCAGCAAGATTCGGTAGAGCCTCTAAGGCCTCTAATTCTTCGATGAGCTTTTGGGCTGAAGTAAAAGTTTCAGCAGCTTTTTCAAATTCGCAATAGATGGCTTCGGCATATATGCGTCTGAAAATAATAATTTCCATAAAATTGTTTATTTGTACAATTAGTTCTGTTTTAATTTTATTGGTTGCTCAGTAACATTAAAATTTCCAAAAAAAGGGGCTCTGAAAAAAAAATAGTGGAAACACGAGAAATAATGTAGTGAACATCCCTAAGAAAGTATATTAAAAAAACACTATTTTATTTGACTTTCAATCCAACAAGTGTTATTAAAAAAACACATATTTTTTCATTTAATACGAATTTAAAAAGAATAACAACAAAGGGCAAATAATAGGTCAATCAGTGCTTAATTGACTGTAATAGCTGGACCAATCTACGTTGAATAGTTTTTATCAATTTAACTTAAGGTGACTGCTCTTTTAATTTGTATACCTATCAATAATCCTTGTGAGTAAATACTTTTTTGATTATCTATAAATTTTAATACTTTTAATTATGTCTATTGACATTGATTTCATAAGATGGTTACAGATTGGTCTAAGCTTTGAGTACAACCTGTAGCTAAATTCAATACCGTTTCTAGGCAGATTAAGTCACTCTACAACAACAAAGTTGGCAATTTTGTAATATCCTCTGTATAACCTGGTTGTTACTAATAAACTAACTGAAATTCATATATGTGGTAACTATTTACAGTGAATTATGTCTTATTTATCACAATGTCATCAAACTGTTACCGTAAGTGGAGTAATATCTCATGAAGTAGAAATGTCGTCAGGTATCCTACAACAATCATACATAATAATACTTTATTAGTCCTTTTAGATCATTTACATGATGTAGGATAAGTCGAAAATTATATTTAAAGAAGATGGACAGTAGTAAATCTATTCAAGATAAAATAAAATAAAATACATAACACAATATAGGGCACTACATAGCATAAAATAGTTAGAATTAGTACTGACCAGTTTGAAAAAACACCTGTTTGACACAGTTTTTATATAATTACAGACTGAAACTACTGGAAAAATTCATCAATACTGTATGGGCATTATTGACATAAATAGTTTTCAATTTATTTTTAAATAAATTCGGACTATTGATTTCTTTTAAAAAGGTAGGTGGATGATTGAATATTTTTAATCCAGAGTAGTATGGACTTCTTTAGAACATGGTTGAGATCATGCTCTTGATAAGTGTAATTACCCTATTTACACTTCTCTAATTTTCGTATGATTTTTTTTGTAATTAATTTTTTACCTTCGCTTTATCAGTTAAATTTTTTATGTACTAATATCCTTATTCCCTCTTTTATACGTTTTTTAACTTCAGCGTTATGTCTCCTCATATATAAACCTCTTAAATGAGTCAACTACTATTTGTTAAAAAAAATTTATGAAGTAACTTTGTCATTATATCAATATAATTTTTCTAACAATGTCATCCCTCTTTTTAGACCTGAAGATGTCTCATTAGCTGAGAGTAGTTGCCGATTTGATAATTATATTGCGGTACATAATTTCGTGTTTCATTTCATTTATTAATTATAATAATATCTTGGAACTAATATTCTCTATTGTTGTTTAAATGTGTCAGCTTTTAATTGATAAAATCCATTATATTTTGATAAATAAAAGAATGTTTTATGATAATCATAACAATTATTATTTGATTATCAACATGTAACAAATAATCATCGTTATATTTTTGTAAAAATCATAAAATATTATTTTATTTATGAAAATATTTTCTATTGGTAATTACAAACTTTGAATAGATAGCTTTTAAGTAACCACTAGAAAGTATTTTATTTTTAATGGCATATCAATTATACTAGAAGGTAGGTACCCACCCATTACAAAATAACGGGTTTTTGCCTAATACCCAAAGTACTGATTCCTTGTTGTTCAAAACACTCGTTACTCGGTACTTTTATAACTATAGTCCTATAATGCCTAAAATTACTATATTTATACTCAATGCTTTAAAATACTAAAAAGTAACGATTATTTTATTTCTGTTAAATACTTTACTTTTATTTTATATTATTTGTTTTGATATGAAAATAAAGAAGTTTTGTTTATATTTAAAGTACCGAAAACCATTACCTTTTTAATAAAAATTTCTTTGTACCATATAATTCTTATTTAAATAAACACCAATAAAAGAGTAATTAATGTACTTAAAAGAAATAATACCGAAAGTACCCAGTATAAAGTACTTAAATGGGTATTGATATTAAAATAACGAATAGGTACAAGTACTCAAAATAAAGGAAAGTTTACATCACTATGATGTACAGGTTTGTACTGGTAGTCCCATGGTACTTTTATTATGTGTTAATACCACCTGTGGCTCAACAATTTCACTATCACACACACATATTAAAAATAATAAAAAAATTACAATAGGTCAATTTATGATAGAAAACTTCTTTCATTTTAAATTGTTATATACCTAAATAAATGGTTAACTTACTTGTGATAACAATCTAATAGCATCCTTAGAGTTGCAACGTCTCTACCTCTCATTTTACAAATTTCTTCGATAATGCCTAAAATATCTATTGAACAATTAAAAAGTCCTCCTTCTATGAAAAACGTGCCCATTTTTAAACCAGTTTCTATTGTGCTTAAATTATTGATATTGCCTTGGTCGCAGCTTGTTATATAGGCTTTAATAAGTTGTTCGGGAATACTAGCACCGTGGTCTATTAGAGACTGAAACATTTTTAAGAATTTCGTCCTCTGATGCTTCACTGATAGGATCCTGAGGAATATTTCTAAGTTTCCAAGTTCTCCTGCTAATAGACACAAGCGCTTTTCAAGATACATCTAAAAATCAAACATAATTTATATCCGTCCAATAAATTGAACAAAACCTTACCTTATAATAAAAATCGAATAGAACATTATTTGGTAGAGATCTAAATTCCTTTTTGCAAAATTTGCAGACTGAGATACTATCCGTTACCGCTATGCCCAGACATATTTCGTACAGTTTCGGAGGTGCATTTAACATTTTTAATTTTTAGTTAGAACGCCAAAAATAATCGTTTAACTACACTGGATCTTAACGTCTTAACAATAAACAGCTGACTGCTTAAAATCAACAAATATGTTCGCCCATCGATAAACACGAACGTCTCGGGACCGAAATAAAAACAAATAGACTTGACCAATTATAAATTTACTATACTTGCCATTGTTCAGGAATGTGGCTATTTATATCAGTCGCACCTTTTCTTTTAAAACGAACCACATGAGATGCAAAATAACTGTCAATTCTCATTCTGTCACATGATAAAAACAGGGCCAGCTTAACACTTGTATTTTAACTAGCAAGTAAAATTAATAAAAAATATCTAAGTAAAAATCGGAAAGAAATACGATTTCTTTATAAACAGTAATAGCAAATCCTATATAAAAGCACAAAGAGACACCAAGGCACAAGTAAGATACGTTAATTTAAACTAAAGTCAAAAATCGATGTCGATACGAGCAAATACGAACCTGTACCTTCTTGTGGCTTACGAGCAACGTTGCCAGACATTCAATAATTATTATGGATGTTGTACATAATTTTGCATTTTGTCCAATATACAATAAAAACAAAATATACAATTTCATTATACATGATCGACGCATAATATACTATTGTTAAACAGTATATTAAAATAGAGTTATAAAATGAAAGATAACACAAATATTTTATATATAACACGTTGAACACAATCTTCTACCAAAAACCTTACCGGAATCAATATCTGACAACCTGATTTGGAATCACTTTTTATTTTTGTTTTTGACGAGAATGACATTTGATTTGTGTCGCCATCGCGATGACGTTCCTTGTCCTTTCTCCCATTAAAATATCATCAAAAAATGCGAAAAAGTTAAATCGATAATTTTTTTAACAGTCTGGCAACGATGCCTATAGCAATTGTACATTTCCATTACGTTTACGTCTTACGTTACCGGTTCGGTTACCTCTTAGTTGTTACGGCAATGACAGATACAATTTTTGATGTAGTACATCTTGTTTTCTACAAAAAATGGATTTTAAATCCTCAAATCCAATAAATAACGAGGAAGAAACTTCAGAACTAGACGAATCGCTTTCTTCTTTCTTAGAAGTTAAACTAGAATTTGAGTCTCCTATTCTGTCCTATGTAGAAATTGGAGATCATTTTCAATGTACAATATGCAACAATATATTTGAAAGTAAAGAATTGGTACATAATCATGTTTCAAATCACGAATCATTAGTTTGTCCAAATTGTAAAGCAACTTTTGAAAAAAATCAGTGGGAAGAGTACCACTTACATTTAAACAGTCATACAAAAAGAGGTAGACCACCCAAATATGCCCTTAAAACTGAAGATACTAAGACTTATAATTTTGTTTGTGAAAGTTGTGCTAAAAGTTTTAAAACCAAGCAGCAACTCAAAACTCACCGCGTTGTACATACAGACATTAAACTTTTTTCTTGTGAATTGTGTGAAAAGTCGTTCAAATTAAAACAACAGTTAAAAAACCATACTAAAATTCATGAAGATATTAAACCGTTTACGTGTTGCTTATGTGATAAAGCTTTTAAGTTAAAACAACAATTAGAAAATCATTCAAAAACTCATTCCGATATTAGACCATATAAGTGTATATTCTGTGAAAAGTCGTTTAAAATTAAGCAACAATTACAAACACATCTAAGAGTTCATGATGATTTAAGGCCTTTTCAATGTGAGATTTGTTTAAAAGCTTTTAAATTAAAACAACAGCTACAATTTCACATGAAAGTACATAGTGACGATAGACCTTATGCATGTGCACAGTGTGAAAAATCATTTAAATTTAAGCAACAATTACAGTATCACCTTAGAGTCCATAATAAAGAAAGTGATATAAAACGAAGACGAAAGAGTAAAAAAAATCAGTTTGATAATTGTATAGGATACTCAAATACTGAGAAAAATGTCTTAAAAAGTTTGGAATCCGAGAGTCAAGATAGTAATAAAAAGATATAAGAGAAATAAATGTGAATGTAGATTTAAATAGTAAAAATAATATAAAAAATTTTAATCCAAGTAAATTTTTTCTGTAAATGTATTTTTGTGATTTTGAGCATTTTTAATTATTTGTGCAATTTTGATACAGCTTATAGTAAACCAAAATATAATAAACCAAGTTCCAAAAATGTCAGATATATATGTATACTAGATAGTTATTTATTTACAATTTTTCCTAGAAAATTTTACTTTTTGTGGTGTAATAAAAATAAATTCAAACGTTTTTAAAAAATATCTAGTTTTATTAATGATTCTTCCAAATCATATACATTTTTTAGAGTTTTGGTATTCTCAGTTGGGTCAATAGTGCAATGAATAAAAAGTAGCTGGTAAATGATTAATGGTAATTTTGGCATTGTCTAATTCAAATGGCATTCATTTTTGAAAATTATTTAAAGATTGATTCTAAAAATTACTGTATGAGAGCGATTTCTTTTAACTTTTTAATTAAAACATTTAATTAGTTAGCTTAATATGACCCTGGTATGTCATGTAGTGACAATGTGTTTTATTTGCTTCACATTTTTTGCTTTTTCATAATCAAAATTTTAACATTAAGTTTGTTAAATTTAATGAGAAATAATATAAATTCTAGCATCGCTTAACACGTTGACTACCAACCACAAGATAACTCGTGGTTGGCAGTATCACGAGTTAACACGTAAATCCATGGTGCACCGTTTCAGGCTTCGGCCCATAAATCGAACACTTTTTATGAATGGCTTATGCGGTCCTGGCCAAACTTCTCACAGACATGTAGTAATATACCGGGTGTCTATACTTATATTTTCCCCTATTTTAATTGCCTATAACTTCAGTTCAGGAGAGCAATCTGCGGTTTTCACTGAAATGTTTTATTTGGATATATTGATTTTTTTCTATAGATTTCGATAATTTCGAAACAAAAATGACGGATTTTTGACAATTTTTTTGTAGACTTTTTTTAATGGGACACCCAGTGTATTTTTTGTAGTTTAAAAGAATTTTTCCCAATTTTTTAACTCATTATAGCCATATTTGTTGTGATGTACTCGAAATCGATACAAAATCTATTCAAACAAAACTTAAAATAAAACAATTCAGTGAAAACCGCATATTTCTATATAGAACCGTTTAGAAGTTATGGACAGTTAAAATAGGGGAAAATATAAGTGGACATCCGGTATTATATACGAAGTTCTAAAAATTTTAATTGAAAAAAAGTTTTTCTATGCAAAACACTTTAGTCTGAAAGGCCGGTACGATCCTGCTTAAATTCAATAGGATTCTTCCCATGGAAAAAAATAACTATAATTCAGTGAAACCGGAACTGTATCGGAAGTTTTCGTTCGAGAGATATAGTGTTTACATCCAGACAGGATTTATTTTTTGCATTTTCATACTCTGTGGGAGCTGGGAAATGTCAAGAAAAATGATACAGTGGATTAAGAATTTTTTTTTCTTTTTCGCCAACACGAAATTAATAATGATTCTTCCCTAGAGAAATTAATAATGATTCTTCCCTGGAGAAAAATAACTAGTATGGTGAAAACCGGAACTGTATGATAGTTTACGTTCGATAGTAATAGTGTTTACATCCAGGCAGGATTTATTTTTTGCATTTTCATACTCTGGGAGCTGGGAAACGTCAAGAAAAATGATAAAATGGATTAAGAAATTTTTTCTTTTTCGCCATCACGAAATTAATAATAATTCTTCCCTCGAGATAAATAACTAGAACAGTGAAAACCGGAACTATATCATAGTTTTCGTTCGAGAGTTATAGTGTTTACATCCAGACAGGATTAATTTTTTGCATTTTCATACTCTGGGAGCTGGGAAATGTCAAGAAAAATGATAAAGTGGATTAAGGTTTTTTTTTTCTTTTTCCCATCACGAAATTGACAATGATTCTTCGATGGAGAAAAATTACTAGTACAGTGAAAACCGGAACTGTATCATAGTTTTTATCATAGTTTTCGTTAGAGTTGAGTGTTTACATCCAGACAGGATTAATTTTTTGCATTTTCATACTCTGGGAGCTGGGAAATGTCAAGAAAAATGATAAAGTGGATTAAGGTTTTTTTTTTCTTTTTCCCATCACGAAATTGACAATGATTCTTCCCTGGAGAAAAATTACTAGTACAGTGAAAACCGGAACTGTATCATAGTTTTCGTTAGAGTTGAGTGTTTACATCCAGACAGGATTAATTTTTTGCATTTTCATACTCTGGGAGCTGGGAAATGTCAAGAAAAATGATAAAGTGGATTAAGGTTTTTTTTTTCTTTTTCCCATCACGAAATTGACAATGATTCTTCCCTGGAGAAAAATTACTAGTACAGTGAAAACCGGAACTGTATCATAGTTTTCGTTAGAGTTGAGTGTTTACATCCAGACAGGATTAATTTTTTGCATTTTCATACTCTGGGAGCTGAGAAATGTCAAGAAAAATGATAAAGTGGATTAAGGTTTTTTTTTTCTTTTCCCCATCACGAAATTGACAATGATTCTTCGATGGAGAAAAATTACTAGTACAGTGAAAACCGGAACTGTATCATAGTTTTTATCATAGTTTTCGTTAGAGTTGAGTGTTTACATCCAGACAGGATTAATTTTTTGCATTTTCATACTCTGGGAGCTGGGAAATGTCAAGAAAAATGATAAAGTGGATTAAGGTTTTTTTTTTCTTTTTCCCATCACGAAATTGACAATGATTCTTCCCTGGAGAAAAATTACTAGTACAGTGAAAACCGGAACTGTATCATAGTTTTCGTTAGAGTTGAGTGTTTACATCCAGACAGGATTAATTTTTTGCATTTTCATACTCTGGGAGCTGGGAAATGTCAAGAAAAATGATAAAGTGGATTAAGGTTTTTTTTTTCTTTTTCCCATCACGAAATTGACAATGATTCTTCCCTGGAGAAAAATTACTAGTACAGTGAAAACCGGAACTGTATCATAGTTTTCGTTAGAGTTGAGTGTTTACATCCAGACAGGATTAATTTTTTGCATTTTCATACTCTGGGAGCTGAGAAATGTCAAGAAAAATGATCAAGCAGATTAACAAATTTTCTCTTTTTCGCCAACACGAAATTAATAATGATTCTTCCCTGGAGAAAAATAACTAGAACAGTGAAAACCGGAACTATATCATAGTTTTCGTTAGAGAGTTATAGTATTTACATCCAGACAGGATTTATTTTTTGCATTTTAATACTTTGGAAGCTGGGAAACATCAACAAAAATGAAAAAGTGGATTAAGAATTTTTTTCGCCATCACGGATGAGGCTTTTGGGTCTCAGTAAAACATTTATTGAGAATCTTTGGTAAATATATCTATCTACAACATAAAAATTATTGAAACAAGTGTACTTAAATTTTAGGTATCACTTTTTTAATAAATAAAATACTATCGAGTTACTCCATTTTCATCTTCAAATCTGAATATTCATCTTTTTCAGAATGGCTATTTTCATCAGAATCTTCCTCATCAATACAACTATCAATTGTGGGAGCTAAAACTTGGTGAAGAGTTATTACTATAATTGTCAGTGTAAGAATATAGTTAAGTCTATAAAGAGAAATCGTAGCAAATGCTAAACTAATTATTGCCATTAACCATATAAAATTTTCCACTTCCTTCATCCATTTTCTAAAAAAACAGAATAATTAATTTTGAATTCCATCAAGCTTACGACTCAACAGAACAAAGTATTTTAGAATGAACAATATTTACCTGTTAGTTTTTGGAAGGTCAAGTTCCCACAACGCTAGGGCACAGAGACTAAGAGCAAAACCGGGTATAAAAGAATCATCAGGTACTAAAGCAGTTGTATACTTGAAATTATGCGCCCAAGTAAGAACAGCAGGTATATTAATCACAGTGACAATACACCAAAGAAAGAAAAGCGTAGAATGAAAAAAAATTGCGTTGTAAGAAGAAGAAAGATCTAATTCTCCCTCAGGAGAGTCTCCTTTATCTTCAGTCTTACATTTTTGAATATTTTGAGATGTTACTTGTTCTATTTTTTCGTTATTTTCATCTAAAGTCTTGACTTCTAGAGAAATTTTACTTTGATTTTCTTCGAATTCATCAGTTTCATTATCACATTGAATATTTTTATTTTCTTCAGAATCAATATTTCCTTTCAATTCCTCACTGACAATTTCAAATTTATTGTCTTCTTTGGTTTGAACTATTGTATCTCCGTCTCCTCGTTTGTTTAAATTAATTACTTCTTCTTTTATATACTGGCCTGGTGGAATGTCACTTTTGAGTATTAATTTTCCATTATTTAAGTTTTCTTGAGTTTTTACATCATTTTCTTCTTTGTTTTCTAAATTATCGCATTTTTCTTCTACTTGTCTCTCATTTTTTTTTGGAATTGCTCTATTAACTGGGTCAGTTTTTGATTTTTTGAAGAAAGCTTTGCACTTTATCCCAAATTGTTTAACCAAATACCATACAACTTCCTCCATAAAGTCTTGG
The DNA here is from genome assembly GCA_963243735.1 of Neocrepidodera transversa. Classification (NCBI taxonomy): domain Eukaryota; kingdom Metazoa; phylum Arthropoda; class Insecta; order Coleoptera; family Chrysomelidae; genus Neocrepidodera; species Neocrepidodera transversa. The sequence goes on from OY725347.1 coordinate 12,841,421, forward strand.
GACATATGTGTTAGCTAAAAAAGTTAATTTATTAACAAAAATAAAAGCAGTTTATTTTATTATAGTGCTGTTAAAGTTAATTTTGTATTTATCGCACCTAATCTATTTCATTTTCGTGTTTTGGCACATGGTTATCCTTCTTTTACTAGTCCCAGGGTGGACTATTTACAATTTTTGGTTTTATTTGGACAGTTCAAACAAACCGGAATTTACTGAACCTGGAGGACACAAGGATCCTTTTATTTCCTTTCATTTCCTATATAAATCTAAATTTTCATGTTCCACAACCACCCTTCACTTTTTATTTTCCATATAACACTCCTCCCCTAGTACAAAAATCCCCCCTTAGCATTACAACACCTCTTCGATCGACAATGTACAATTGTTATTTTTTTTTTAATTTAAAATGAAATCAATCGTATTACGGTAAGCGTTTTTTTTATTGTAAACCCTCCTTTATCGAATTGTATAACTTTTGGGCCTGAAGATGGCTTGTAAGCCGAAACTAGTTGCCGTTTCCTAATATTGTTTTATTTCATTTATGGATAAAATTAAATACTCACTCTTAAAAAGTAAAAACATGCCCCCAAACATAAGGCCAACCCTCCGCATGTGCTTATGGACAGACAAATTAGTGTCAAGGCTACGATGATAGGTACTTTTTGCAAATAACTTAAAACATAATCAGACCAAGCCATATTGAAGCTCACTGTTCTAGCTAACAACCTAAAACATAAAAAAAAAACTAAAAGGCGTCCTTATTAAAATTCCTTCAGTTAATTTCTCTGAAACTATAAATTATATTTTATTAACTTTCATCTTAAAGAAACTTTTAGATTCCAGAAACATTGATACACAGATTAAATTCTATTATAAAAGGTTCTAAATAATAATTTTCTAAAACAAATCAGATATTTGAAATTCTATGAGTCATTTTCGTTCCAAAAAAGTAAACTGGTTTCCCTACTATAAAATTGGACACAAATGGATAAAAACACAAATTGTCACGGGTCCAAAAGCGCTGGAATGTCAATAAAATATATTGGGTATCCGATTTGAAATTAGAGAAATTGGAATATTATGAAAAAATGGTGAAGTTATAAAGTATTTCTTCCATAATGACCCATTAAATCTCAAATATGTGACAAATGTTATTAGAAAACTAATAAATTCTTTATCTCAATGATTCCGCAATCGAAAAAAAATAATTGTCTGCAAAGTTTAAATCATTTGTTACCTTTATACAACTACATCTACAGAATTGAAATATCTATCATATTTTTGAAGAAATTATCTAAATATATATTAGCAAAGATTCATTATATGCAGATTTGGAATTGAAAATAATTACTTTAAAGTCAGTTTATGTACAGTTGATTCCAAAGCTATCAACGAAATACTGTAAGTCACAGCTAAAATCCAGAAAATTCCGACACTGCAGAAATACAGGATAAATGGTAATACAAAAAAATCCAAACCTTCATCTATAATATAAAAATGATCGGGCTTCGGAATAAATGAAGGTAAAAACCATAAACTGCAAAAAAAAAAGAATAGTACATCATAAGATTCAAAAACGATTATTACTTACTTTAACAAGCTTGATAGGATTTTACAAGCAGGCAAAACATAGTAAGGTCTGGCTCCCTCTTGAATGGCTATAAATAAAATTGAGCAATACCCTTTCTGTAAACTTTTATATTGGTGCCTTAGGGATACCAAGGCTACTACAGCAATATTTGTTAAGAGTAAGGGCGTATAAGTCCTGGCTATTTGACCCAACATGCCAACAATCGAAGATTTCACACTGAAAAAATATTATATTAATAAATCACTTTTTTAATTTTGTAACATAGTATTTACCTAATACTGTATCTACATGAAGGATCCAAAATTAATTTTATCACAGCTGATTTATTTACATAATTGATGGGTTTTGGAGTGAATAATCGCACATTAAATGGTTTTTTCATATTGTTCCTAAAATATATCATTTATAAGTACTTCTGATTGGGTGCCTTAATAATTCTCATCTGATTTCTGACTGGTCACAAAAAAGGAATTAATTTATAAAGAAATTTGGTTTTTAGGACTAAACCTACAAATTTAGAAAAACAAATGAACTCTTCACTTACGAAAAAAATCCATGATAATTTTCGTTACTCCAAGGAACTGTCAAAGTGACAGACGCATGGTGGTCTAATTTCGAACAGTCTATTGGTTCTAAGAATAAATAATAATACTGTATGATATAACTGAGTTGAGGTAATGTCAGTTCGTAATATACTGCTTTTTCGGCAGTTCTTTCGATAATAACATGGTTTCCAATTGAAAACCAAGCTGGTAATTGAACTATTAAAGATCTTTGATTTTGTCCATAAACATCTACATGGTATTCCAGCTAAAAAAGAAAAAATAAATAAATAATAAAAAAGTATAATTTACAAAATTAGTTTACTGGTTCATCTGTAGGAAGAGCCCGAAAAACTATATGGCTGAAATCTGGGCGTTCTTTTTTTAAATTCTTGAGGTTCATATTAAAAAATCTTCTTTTATATTTTGCTGAAGGGGCTATTTCTGATTTATGAGTCATGTGAACCCCCTCCCGACTACAAAATACGTTTTTTTCTCTTATTTAAAAACGTCTTAATTTCAGAATTATATTATTACCTACCAAATTCTACTAGAATCTTTGATAAAATAAGCATTACAAGCGAAAATCCAATCAACAATTTCCATATTAATGGCTAAAATTGAGACATGTTCGTAACCTGGAAAATTTGTTAAAGCAATCATGTACCACTGAATCTCATTCAGACCATTTTTATGGACTACAGAATACTGCTTATGTAGATTTTCAATCCATTGTCCTTTTTGATTCATTTGAACAGGCTTGAAATAGTTTGCACTATTTCTTATTTTTATTCCACTGTGCTGTAATAAAAAAATGAATTTAAAATTTACTTAATATGTTTTTCTTGTTACTTACTTGGACAAGATGATGTTTAAATGCCATTTTTCGATGTGTTGAATTTGATGAAATTTTATTGATTCTGGTATCAACGCTATCAAATAAAGCCCTGTTTAAGGCCATCACTACTTGCTTGCACCACATAATTTGGACATGGTTACATTCTGTCCAAGAAATTGGAATATTTGAAGTCTAAAAATTGAAACTTATACTAATTAATATATTTATATATATTTTTTATTTTCTTACCATTACATGTAATATATCCATTTCTCTTTTTATAGTCAGAAATGGAGATATTAAAATATCTCTGTACCCTCCAGCTACACTTATAATATTCGTCAAATTTTTATTTTTTTTAAAAATTCCTGAATAAAATGTCTCTAAATGATAATCCATTATCATAGGAGCTCTTCTTAGAGGAGAAGCAAGAGTAATTAGAATAGGCACTAAATTAGGGTTTTCAATCTCAGATAGTAGTTTCATACCAATAACTCCTCCCATAGAATGCCCTATTAAAATTACCGATTTTGGAGGATCTTTTTTCCCCTGATACAGCTCCAAAATTCTGTATAAAGAAGCATTGACATATTCCAATTGATCATATAAAAGGGGGCCATATATACCAGAATATTCCTCATTTAAATCTATTGTGAAATAATCGAAATGGAAGGGTAATCGGGAGTTTAACCATTTTCGAAGAGCTACTGAAGCTAGAGATCGAACTAAAAATGTGAAATATGTTAAAATTGGTACGGTTAGTTACAATTTTTTGTAAATTCACCTTGTTTATGAGAACCCTTATTTCCAGGTATAAAAAGAATGGGAATTCCATCAAAATACATATTACGGGATTTTTCAGTGAGTCTTCCCTCGCTGTATGCATACAATCCATATTTTTTAAATATTTTATCTGCTTTGTTTGTCACTTTCTAAAAAATAAAGATAGAGTAAATGAATATTAAAAAACCAGTATTTTTTTAATTTTATTTATTTTTAGCTCAACAAATATGATATCATTGCTTAAAATATTTATGTAAATCATAACTGATAATAATAGAATATATATTATACCGACTTACCACATATTGAGGGTATTCAAACATATAAGTCATTTCACATTTATCTTCTTCATTTTCGGTCAGGAATTTTAATACTCCGATAAAATAGCCAAGCGTTAAAATCAAGCATATCAATATATAAGCATTAATTTTTTTCATTTTTTAAGGAAAATTAAATACCCGCATTTTTGTTTACTGTCACTGTCATACGAAACTTGTCTTGTCAGCTGAGCAAAGGTCTGTTCATAAATTTTACACCGAGGAGATCGTGTCACACTGATATCGTTCGTGTGAGGTTGGTATGGACGTGCCGAGATATGGTAGGGTAGATGTAGTATCATTTTTTAAGTATATATCAACGAACTGTTATAAAAAGTCATTGTCACTGAAAGTTGGATAATTGTGTAAAAAAAATGATGAACAAGAATAAAAATTAAAATAATGTTTTTATATTTCGAAATATTACTACGCCCTGAACCAACGACGATAATGCATTTTTATGAGTCCTAATCAAAACAAAAGGTGCTTTTTGAGTCGAAATGTTGTAAAAATAGGCTTTACATTGAATACCCATAAGTCTGTCTCTTTCATGCTCTCTCTACCTTATCCTATCTCTGTGGTTTGTGTTATGCTTGATTGACTTTTGACGTTTCTGCACTGTAGACGAGAGGAACGGAGGTTAGATTTTAGCCGCTTGCTTCGTTGCCAGACCTCGGATTTATCTGTAGATCTACAGATATTTTGTCTTGCTTACAGAAATTTGAAAATTAATTGGAATAAACAATACAGATTTTTAGAAATGAGTAAAATTGGGTTGATTTTCTTTTTGCTTACGTTTGTAGTATTTAATTTATTTACTATCTTTGACCTATGTTAAGGCATACCCTGATTGAAATATATTGGGAATTAGGAGTAACAGATAAAGTTATTTGTTTTAACTGTAAGTAATTTTTTTATTTGTTAGTGGTTTTTACAGAGTTCACAAATACTTCTTTAATTCGACACACTTTTGATTTGAAGAGTGTGAGCGCAATTTAATTTTTTTTTAAATGGAACAATTTTTCATACATATAAGAAAACAGCTACGTGTGTCATATTAATTCAGTCCACATACGTTTTCGCGTATTTGATTCTGGTTTAAGTCAGATAAAACTTTAAAAAAGTATGTAGATATACGAATTTTTCTACAGGCAAATTACGGAATTCTATACATTTTTCAGCATCACCTACAAATTTTTATAAAACAGATCTGGCAACATTGGCTAAACATCAGATATAAGCAGTGATGTCAGATCTACCGTTTTTACGGAAAATCTACCGTTTTTAGGTTCTATCTACTGTTCTACCGCATAGACTATTGACTCTACCTACCGTTTTCACATTCTATCTACCGTTCTACCGCGAAATTAAAAACAGAAGGGAGTTACAAGAATTTAGCATCTAATATCAAATGTAAAATAAAAAGACAATCGATAAAACTATGAATAGGTCAACACAGAGAGATAATTTTGAGCAATTTACCTAATGACAATTCGGTGCATCTAACATGGCATATCTCTATGCATACGTCGACACGGCACATTTCGCGCATTCCCAGAAGCGAACAGCTGTTTGCGATTGAGCTCGCGTTTAGCTAAATAGTAGTGCAAGTTAAAGAAATTATGACGTCATATGATAGATACCGTTTTCAAACCCAAATCTACCGTTTTTTATATGGCAAATCTAGCGCCTTAGACATTTTAGATTTGGCAACACTGGAAATAACTTAACCTATATTTTTGTGATTGTGATTGTATACAAACTTTAAATTCGTATTTGTGTCTTTTAAAAGTGTAGATAATTGAAAAAATGTCCAATTTAAAAATAGGTGATATTGTATGGGCAAAAATAATGGGTTTTCCGCGTTGGCCCAGTGTTATTTTAAAACCCATAGATAATATGCCAAAACCTTCAGATCACACCAATAAATACTTTTGGGTGTATTTTTTTGGCTCTGACAATTATGCATGGATACCAAAATCAAGATTGAGCCACTATGAAGAAAATAGAGACAAGAATATTGAACCCCAAAATAGTTATTTATATTTTACCGAAGCAGTAGATGAAGCTGATAAAGCTGTAGCTAGAATGAAAAACAATCCGAACTATAAAGTTATGTTGCCAACTGAATTTGTTATGCCAAATATCCAGGAAAAAATTAAGAAAAAAAGGAAACGAGGTACCAGGAGAGAAAAAAAGATTAAATTAAAAAGATTAACTGCTGATCTTCCTAAGAGAACAAAGTTAGAAAATATAGAAACTTCTAAAGGGGTCTTAGATACAAGGGAGATTTTAACATCACAGTTGACTTTTGGAGTATTAGGAATGGGTAAGTTATTCTATACATTAATTTTAAATAACATGTATTAATTTACTTGATTTTAATAAGGTATAATTGGCAGTGGTGTAGTGAAAAACCTGGTTCGTTCTGGTCATGCAGTCAATATATGGAATCGAACAATGAGCAAATGTGATCAGCTTGTAGATGAACTTGGTGGAAAATTTAAGAAACAAATAAAAAGTTTTTTTAGTCCACGTGCATTACTACAAAGCTCTGATATAGTTTTTATCTGCGTATCCAACCAAGAAGTAGCCAATACCATTTTTCGAAATAGTTTTGGGATTAATAATCCTAAAGATACCGTTTTAAAAAATAAAGGTAAATTCAAAACCTAAATAAAGTTAATTTAATATTAATCAGTTCTTCATTTAGTCACAATGAATAGGAAAATTGAAGATTTGAAGACAAGAAAGACTTAATTTAATTTTATTTGTTAACATTCTAATTTTTTAAATATAATTTTGATTGAATTTATAGCAATAAAGAGTTATTAATATTTATAAAGTTAAGAACTGCAGAAATGAAGAACGAAGAATTCTAAATAGAAAAACGAATTTAATAGATGCCATATAATCGATAAGCCTTTGGGTATACTCAATGATTTATTTTTCTTTGCACTAACTGAATTAATATCATTAGTTATTTTAACTTTGGACTATTTTATTTTTATTTAGGAGTAGTTCAAATGACCACCACTGGCCCAGAAACATCCAAAGACATTGAAGCTGTAATAGAAAAGCAAGGTGGGAAATATTTGGAAGCTCAAATCCAAGGGAGTAAGACTGAAGCCATAGAAGGAAATTTATTAATTTTAGCAGCAGGAGAGCAAAGTCTTTTTTACGCTTGTCAATCTTGTTTCAAAGCCATAGGAAAAACAGCAATGTATCTTGGACAAGTTGGGTAATAACTGTTATAAAAATAAATTAAATAGTTATTAAATTCTTTTTTTTATAGATATGCATCAAAGCTTAATTTAATCCTTCAATTGATAAAAGGCGTAAACTTAGCAGTCTTAGCTGAAGGTTTATCACTAGCTGAACGCTGTGGAGTTCCCCACAAAGAATTTATTGCTATTTTTAACACCTGTCCGCTCGCTAGTCCGTATTTAATGGGAAAAGCAAATATAATCTTACAAAAAGACTTCAATAATGTAGAACAAGCCTTAAAGCATCTACAAAAGGATTTGAAGCTTGGTTTGAATTTGGCAGATAATGAACAAGAGCCAATGTATTTGGCTAGCACAGCAAATGAAATGTTTAAACATTGTAGAAGATTGGAGTATAGCGGACATGATGCTGCTACTATTTTTATGAGGAATAAGCACTAAGGATTAGGATTATTAATTACTAAATTTGTACATATATGTTTATTTGTTTAATTGCGTTTTATTATTGATGAGAAAAACGCTGGTTCGCTGGCATCCCTGGTAATAGAAATATGCAGACAATAAATAATTTAAAAAAAAAACAATTGGATGGGTATGTAGTGTATATTTTCAATACATATATCACATACACAGTAATCGACGATGCAACAATAATTTATTGTACTAATATCTAATTAAACTTGTCTATAAAATATCCTACAGGGTAATATCAGATATTACTCATTCTAAAATGGAATGGACACACTTTATCTAAAAAATCACTTTTAATAAGAAATGTATCTTAACTCTCAGTCATATTATTACCAAAACATAGGAAGACTATTTTTACATAAATAGAAATATGGGGTGTCTCTTCGAATCAAAATATTTTTTGTTCCATTACTTTCAGAGTATACTTTTTTTGTTTCAAATAAAAACAAATAATCATATAAGTTTTTTGTCACTGAATAACTATCTTTGAGAACACCCTGTAAGGTCAGTGTTATTGCTTATCTTGAATAAGAAAAAATTATCACTAAATATTAAGATTTATAGAATTAAAAATGGAATTGTATATACAAGTTTAATAATAAAAAATATCGTGAAACCTACCATTCAGTTCTGCATGTGAGATTCTTAAGATTACTTAAATTAAATAATAAACAATATCATATTTAATTTTTAATGTTGACATGTCTAAAACCTTTTTCGATGATTAGTAATTTTTTTCGCTTATTTAAAAAAAATACAAAAAACAATACAACCATTAAAGTCTGCAGTTATGTAGAAGATCTGCACAAAAATTTCGTTAGCAAATACCTAAAAATGAAAATTATTTTTTAGATGATTGCAAATTTGTGATCTTCTACATACTTGAAATTGACCTAAAATTATTACCGGGTGAAAAACGATTAGGCTTTCTTGAAAAAAGAACTTATGCTTTTGCTGCCACTAGCAGCCTTAGCTCTGGCTTTATCCTTAGTAGATACCTTAACTTCTGGTTTACTTAAATCTAAAATATTAGAAGTACTAGTGCTCTTGATCTCTTCTTCCACTTTAACCTTAAAAAAAAAACATCAAGATTGAATGCTGTAGCTTTCCTAATTAATTTATTTACCTTTTTTGGTTCAGCAGTCACAAGTGCCCCGCTTTTCCTTTTCAAACTCTGGTTAGGAGCTTCTTCAGGTAAATTCAGATATCTCAGTAATTTTTGACTCAGATCATCCATGAGATATTCAGAAACGATTCCATGTGCATATCTCAAATATGCTTCATTGTCTGCAGATTCGCCTCTTGTTGCTTTGACATAAGTCGCAGATATTGCACCACCTGATACATTGATGTTCTTTTGCTTGAGGATTTCAGATACACGCTCGGTTTTCTTTTTTAACCAAGTGAGGGTCTTGTCTTCATTATATTTGAAAGCATTGAGCTCTTCATCTCCCTAAAAATTATTTAGTTGAAGTTTCTCGAATAAAATATATCACTAATTATATAATTTAGTAACCTTTTTATCAGCAATTAAGTTTAAGTATTTTAAACCACTGGACTTGAGTAATCTCTCTGTTTCTGGAAATTCTTCATCTCTTAACAATTGGTCTAATGGAATTGCCTGATTATTACAATATTTCCTAAGATAAGGAAGAACTAAAAGAAAATATGGATGATTAAACATTGAATATTTTTATTAATTCATTTAGTTACCTAAAAATATGGGATCAATGGGTGTAGAAAGATGCATTTTTCCATCACTCTTTACAGTTTCATCTATAAACCAAGATCTTTTACCTTCATTGAATGTTAGAACTTCTTGCACAGAGTTATTTGCAGGTGAAAAAAGAAATACAGCAGATTCTCCAGTATTAGGATGTCTCAAAGTGACAATATCTGGAGTTCCACTACCTGTATATTGATCAGAAAGTTCTAAAGCTTCACCTAAAGAAAACAATTAAGTATAAACAAAAACAAACCATGTTATCCATAAAAAAATGATTAGTGAAAACTTTTCAAAGTTTTAAACGAATTTTCAGTGATAATAAAGTCATTCCATTTGGAAAAATAGAAACTTCACAAAGAAAAAACTTGCAATAACCTACCTTTTAGTAGAAATATCCATGAATTAGCTGGCTGCTGAAGATTTGTTTTTATACATTTTTTAGGAGATGACTTCACTCGTGGCATTTTTAATTAAATATATTGCGAATATTATTCAAAACATAATCCAAATTAGACGCCAAACCCCATATGTACCCCGTTCCGGTAAAACCAAATTGAATTGTTGATAATGACCACCTAAATATAAACGAAACGTTCCATATACAACAAAAAAGTTTTCAGTTAAAAATTTGACGTTTCTGTGTTTATACACATGCGTACTGATAATTCTGTCATTTCTGTCAATTAATAACCTATCAAAATCGATAAGAACAGTCTACAAATTTGACAACGTTGGTATTATTAAAAAGTAGCTAATTAATCTTTGGAAGTGACTAGTGCACTGTCCAACCGCTCATTAATTTTTCATCAGTCGACCGTGCAGCAGAGATTTGTTACTGCACCCGACTGTCTATTAGTTTTTCATTCGAGAACTGTGGTTTATTGCAAGTACTGACTGGCCTAATCTAAGGTTAAAAATAGACAACTTGCATTTATATTTTAACAATTTTTATCTTAATTTTTTATTAATTAAAAAAAAAGTACTGACTGGCCTAATATAACCTGCGTATTTAAAAAAAGTAGATAACTTGCGCATATATTTGAACTATTTTAGGCGAAATTTCAGGATTCGAACTATGCTCTATTTGCGTAAAAATCGCACACTCTGCCACTAGACCACAGCGAATTAGCATTGTATACAATGGTATTAGTAGCTAATCAAAACGAAAACGAAACTATTAGAGACAGTCGGACAGTGCAGTAACAAATCTCTGCTGCACGGTCGAACTGCTCCCGAATGAAAAATTAATGACCGGCCGAACCGTGCACTAGTCACTTCCATTATTTTTTTGATTTTAGGTTATATATTCAATATTTGCTAAAGTTTATTGTGAATTCAAATATGAGCAGTTTAAGATGTTTAGGAAGCAATAGAGCTATTCCTCTATATACAAATAACGTTTTTTGTAGAAATTATGCCTTTAAAAGTGATTTAAAAATCAAATGGGTTCGTCCTGAGAAAATACCTTCCCATAAACCAGAAAAAAGCGGAGATTTAAAAGGTTTTCCAAATATAGACAAAAAGCTGGTCCTATTAGATTTCCGAGATTCGAAAGAATTACAAAGTGCAGATGAAAATGTGAAGAGACTGTTCACATTAGAGTTTGCTCCGAAAAAGTATACCAATAAGGTGTTTTACAATGATATTATGGAAAAAGTAAAAAGGCACGAATATGATTATAGTTCCATAGAGACTAGGATAGCCAGATGGACTGGTAAGTGGCATAAAATAATTATTCATTTGTTAAAAATACTCTAAAAGCTAGTACATGTCTTTTACAAACATTTTACTTTTCATAGTAATATGTACATATGAAATTAGGCCGGATCTTAGGCTCAAAAGGTACCGGGGCACAAACAAAATGCGGAGCCCCATTTATAAATTACGATATTGATACTGTAATAAACGATGGGGCAAAATCCACCTTGTGTCGAGGGCTTTGGAGCATTGCCCAATTGTAGTTCCGGCCCTGCATCCCAGTAACTTATTATATATGCACTCTTTTTTATACATACAGATTGTAAATCTGTGCATAGAGCTATGACAACAGGGCATTTAGGGCAACCGTCGACTATCGAGAAATCCCCTCCAATAATCACATGTAAATGGCAACTTACACTGTTTGCCGCCTTATTAAGCCCTACATAATTTCAGGATTAACACAAAAAGTTGAATACTGAATTTTTTTAAGGACTGAAAAAAGTTGCTCACCATTTTTATTTCTCTTGTTCTGCTTAGTCCGTCAATTTAATTAAATAACTTTTCCATTCTTGAGATGTAATTTAAACTTTCTTTTAAATATTGTTACTCCTTGTCTGAAAAAATTATTGCAATTTCAGATTTTTCTATAGTCTTTATAATGTGTTTCTGTAACTATTTGTACTATACGTGAAAATTGTGTTATTGTATGTTGGAACTAAGTATGATTTGTTTCTTCCTGTAATAGTTCTGATTAAAATAAAACTGTTCACTGATTTCTGTAGTGTCTATTATATTTGTCTTTATTTCGTCTTTTATATTATTTATTTGTCTCAGATTTTTAGAACTACCTTGGCATATTTTTATTTTGTGCACTTATATTTTATTACTTTTGTAGTTTTCTTTTTTGTACCTAATTTTTATTGCCCATATCCCGAATCTCCTTAACATTTTAATAACCGTAAAATATTAATGACTTGTCCAATCTATGTACAAATGGTCTTATTTCTTTATTAAAAATTTAAATTGTTCAGTGTTTAATTCTAATATAACGTATTTATACTTCATTCATTTTTTATATTTTTATAGGAGTAATCAGAGCACAACAAGAGCATTTGGATAGGTTTCCAAAGAACATTCGTCTAAAAGTAGCTTTAAAGGAACTCATAGACAAAAGAAAAAAACACCTGAAATATCTAAGACGATGGGATTATAAAAAATTTGAATGGTTGCTAGAAAATTTAGATTTAGTATACAAACCGGAGCCTCTAACAGATTACAAGGTAACAAGAAAAGAATCATTACGAAAATTAACTGATAAATATTGCGGAGGAATCAAAGAAGATAGGTTGAAAACATATAGATTAAAATTAGAAAGCGAGCAACCAGCTTTCTTGGAAGAAAAAATTCGTGGTTTACAATTTATAAGAAACGAGCAAATAGAATGTGGTACTGAAGTTACAGTTACTGAAGAAGAAATTGACAAAGTAAAAAAGCAGTTGGATGAATTAAGGAATAAGAAAGATGATGAACTCAGCAAAAATGATTAATAAAATAAATTATAGATATTAGTTTGTAAATGTCTATGATTTTAAATTTAAATTTTATAAATATAAAATCTAACTTCATCTACAGGTTATATTTTAAAAGGCGGCTCTAAAATCACTACTCTTCAAGTAAAGGGACTAAATATTTTTAAAATAACAGTATACATACAGTATAACAACCAAACCATAACAAGTAGTGGAATAGAACTTGGGACTGTCCCAGAAAAAATATGTGGGTGAAATTTGTGACTTAACATATGCTTTTCCTGTAGTTTTGGGCCCTTGCATCCCCAGGCAGCAAGCGTCTAATTTCATCCTAGCGGAAAATAAATGAAAACCATATGATGGGGTAAATTTTGTCCAACCGACCGTTACGTTAAAAAAATAGAGAAGTGTGGAATGAGAGAACAAATAGAAAATTAGAGAAGTGGGGACGCTGAAGGTGTCATTTTAGTTGGACAATCTTTATTGTGCTCATTCATAAATAAGCTTGAAGTTAATCAAGATTTACTTGAAGGGCTACAAATGTCAAATTGCTTGGGTATGTTGATATAACGCATCAAACTTTGCCTCTATAATTTAAAGCTTTTACTTCATACTCTAGTTTAAAAAAACGACAGGAAACAAGTAGTACTGGAGTCCAGAAGTTTTTTTTTTTATTAATGTTTGGGCAGATCAGACGCTTGGCGCTTTTATTTCGTGTGATTTCTTCACCTATTATCTTATTAATTTCCTTTCCTCAATCCCATTTTTAAAATCCCTAATAGCACAAAAGGTCCGATTGACGTTTTTTTTATGGTTAATTTAACGTCACAACGTCCGAGTACTAAAATAAACGTTTTGTTAACGTTTCTGCAAGAACGTTTTTAAAATGCATAATTTCATTTTTTTGGCTAACTTATATGGCAGGCCCCAAAGTGACGTTCTAAATTATAGGTCAGATCTCGATCCTAAAATTTAGGTACATCAACTTTTAGAACAAACAAAATTATAGTGTTTTTTTGTCAATAATTTTAGAAGAATCCGAAATACGAGCAATTTTTGTATGATATAAAATTTAAAAAAATCTTATTTTGGGGTGGATCCTAGACAAAAATAATAATAAACATTACAAAAATAATCATCAAAAAAAAATATAAATTTGTTTATCCTGTTATATTCCTCTTCTTGCTTTTTCTTATGTATATTTACTTCTAAACTATGATTTCTTTCTCTTCCAAATATCTTCTTACTTTCTTGTTTCTTAATTTATAGATGCTTTTCCAGAATTTAATATTGTTATAATTTATTCTTCCTCCATTTCTTCTTACTATTGATTGAGTACCATTTTAAATTATACTTGTCTTCACTAACTTGAATTTTATTTTGTTTTAATTAAAAAAATTTCTTCGTTAATTGGTATATAATTCCATAATTTTCTTACATTCCTTTACATTTACCATTTAATATACATTTCATCACAAAATTTCTCTGACAATTTTCAAAAATTATCAATAAAAATTGGCTTATTTTTTTTTCTCTCCCCCAAAATTAAAATTTTTTTTTGTTAATTGATTATAGAATAATTTTTTCTTTTAATCATCTTGCCATTTACTTTTTAATTATACAGCAAAAATTTACTTTAATTCCAAAAAACTTTTCCATTAGATTCTTATACAAATAATAATCATTTGTATTGATTCAATAATACAAATAAGATTTTTTTTTATACTCCACAATTGTTGATTTTTAAATATTTTATATACCAATTACTCTCAATAAATGCTTTGAACAATTAACTCTGTTTATAAAATAATTTGTTACACATTTTAACAATTAACTTATCCCATCTCTAACTTGTTTTTGTCTAACATTCGTGGTCTTGCTAGACATATACTGAAAAAAACGTTTTTTTTTAATTTGGATTCAGTATAGAAAGTAAAGAAAAATTTATATTGCAAAAATGTTATGGGGCTTTGAAACTTGTATTCTTTTTTTATTTGTGTTAATTCAGATTTGAAATTTTGATTAACCATAAAAATGGGGACACATCAAAAAAATTGCAAGTTTTTACTAAAAAAAATGTAACAAACTCATTTACATAAATAAAAGATATCATCAAAATGTATTTAAACAAAATCTGCTCTCAAGACACATTGAAACAATAAATATCAAACTGTATTGAAAGTGTTTTACTAAAAAAAGGTAACTAACTCACTTATGTATAAAAATAAACTATCTTTTATCAAATTTAATTTAAACAAACGAAAACCAAGATCTTATGAGCACACATTCAAAAAATAAAAATGTCAGCTTTAAATTTTTAAAAATGTGCAAAATTTGTTATACAAAGACAAAAACGAAAACACCATTGTCATAGTATTACTTCAAACACAGAAAAACTTGTCATATATTTAAAATTAAAAACGTAATATTGTCTCAAATTTTTAGATAAGGATGGGACATTTGTAAAACAATTTAAATTAAATTTTAACTCATTTTATTAAATATGTCTATAAAGTACAAAATATTATAATAAAAATAGAAATAGTATTTGATATATAAAAACACAGGTTGTTCCTCTGTTAGGATTAATTTTATATTAGAACTGTGAATGGGTTTAACATTTAAAACGTTATCTTGGTTCCTACAAAAAAAAAAACAAATAAAAATTGTATAAAATAAAACTGAAATGGGTATAACTTTTTTAAATTTCATAGTCTGCCTTATACAAAATTGTCTTCACAGAAAGTCGTTTTGTATGCAATAATCATTAAAATTTATAACAATTTTATAAATTTATTTAAAATACCTACCATTGTTTCAATTCATCATATAGGGACGTTTCCCAATCCTATAACATTTTTCAAAAATCATTCAAATTCATCTGAAGTTTAATGTTACTACATGATGGTAATAATTATGTCCTACAAAAAAAAAAAAAATAAAAATTTGTATAAAATAAAACTGAAAGGCCAAACTTTTTTTTAATTTCATAGTCTGCCTTATACAAAAGTGTCTTCACAAAAAGTCGTTTTGTATGCTATAATCATTAAAATTTGGTCATGTAATCAAATTATGTAACACCAAATACTTACAATGTTTTCAACTCATTCTAGGTATAAACTATTCAACCCATTCTTTAAGACTTTTCACTCCATTCTAGGACTTTTTTAATAGTTGGTCCTATAAAAGAATTAGAACATTGTAAAAGAGAATCCAAAATATACAGCATAACATCAAAAATAGTAACAGCAAAATACAGTATGGACAATGAAAGTATTAACCAGCCATTTACATATATAATAGTAGCAAGTGACTGGCAATACTATAAATAAACTTCACATTTAATTTTCGTTTTGTGGCACATGGCAATATTACCACTATTGCAAAATTTCTTAATTATGAATTTGTACATACAAATTAATACCATAAATAAAAAATGTCCCATTTTAAATGACAAAAATGAGCAGGTTTTTTTTTTTAGTTAATAGTTTTATAATTTGTGCATATCTATTTTTTAAGAATATTGATTATTTCGGTGAAGTAGTTATGAAGTTATGTAATCCATGATAAATTTTGTTTCATAGAAATGTACAAACAGATTTCGCCTTAAAAAAATTCATTTTTAAGAATAAAATCTATTAAATTTTGATCTAGCGAGGTAATGATTAAATTTGAAAACCACTAATTTGGTCTCCTAACCCTGAATCCTCGCAGTATAAAAAATAATAAAGCACGTGGTCGCATGTGGCCATTACCAAAGAGAAAATCATACCTGGGGTTTTATTTTCTTGCATATTTCTTTCTATGAAGCTTCAAGTATTGTTTATCTTGTATCGATTCCTAAAATAAAACGTGCAAATTAGCTTTTTACGTTTGTACTTGGCTAATATTAAGTAGACAATAAAACATATATCAGAAAGACGTATTCTACTTCATGTATGTATCAGAAGACCGTCGTCAAATCTCATCACGTTAATATCAAAATATTGGAAAGAAAATAAAAGAAAACCTTATATACCTTTTACAACGGTGTCTCCAATTTACATCATTACTCTACCAACGTCGACAACCGGAAAGAAAATGAAAATGAATGACATTTTACACTTTCTATTATCAATAAAAAGGAAACGGAAATTGTTACAGTGTTGCCAGAAGTTTTACAGGCAGTTTTTCGCGAGATATCTTCTCTTTCATTCGGATTGTGGTCGACAATTTTTGAAACTTAGGACACTTTAAACTTTAGCAACTAACCGATCGCTACGTTAAAAATTAGAAAAGATTGAAACAGGAAAAATTATAAAAGTGAAAAATTATAAAAGTGGGGACACTGGACGTGTCGATTTAGTTGTTGGACAAGCTATACGCATGTGTAAAGCTGTGCAATCAGAATTCATTGTGGTGTACCTACATTTTAATACTAATTCGAATTTTAGTTTGACGTTTCAAGGTCTTCACAATTCCCAACTGAGTTGAGGAAAAAAAACTTACCAATCTGCACAAATTCTGTCAATTATCCGTCAAAAATGGTAGTGTCTATTGATACTATTTTAAGTTAGTATAAGGATATATATATATATATATATATATATATATATATATATATATATTTTAAATATTCAACGGTTTTTTGCCTTTTTTAAGAATAATAAATATTTAGTAATAGACTAGAATACATTAAATTATATTTGTTATTCATATTATCTTCAAATAATACTTGGCACTGGCCGAGTAGACACATCCAAACAGATTAGCCACACTATATATTTTAACACAAAATTACTAGTCAGCCTGACATCCGTCATTTTCATTTTGAGAAAGAAATATTGGACAGAGTGTACCCATGCTCCCCCAACGATATCGTATAACAATTACCAATTAGAAATAACATTTTTAAAAATAAACATTCCTTCAACGACAACCGAAAAATAACGAGGAATGAATATGTCAGTTATAGAATAGACCTGTCCTGTTAGGAGTTAAGATATCTCTCGAATGCTAGATAAAAATGGAATTATTGACTTGTATCTGCAGTAAACACTTATTTTACGTCGGTTTGGTTTGATTTTTTTTAAATTTGGTTTAATATATTTTTTTAATTTGTTTAGATTCAGAAATATGGTAGGGTAGATGTAGCATCAGAGAGCGAGAGAGAGAGAGAGAGAGAGAATTTATAAACCCTAAATGTTTACATTAGGACTCATAAGGAACCTCTGAAAGCGGTGTTAACAGGTTTATTTTACTTCAGAAGACGGATTTTCTGTATCCAATTCTATTGGTCAATTTCGATTTAATTTTTGAAATCGACCAATTGGATACAGAAAATCCGCCTAGACATTATACGCATGGCACTTGCGGTGTTGCCGTAACATATTCATTTTTATTAAATAGCAAAGTTTCTAAATAAACTATATATAACAATATGCAAATACTACAAATGGATAAACCGAATTTATTAGAAAAAGCTACGTAAATGTCGACTTTAAAAACAAATAAAGCGTAAAAAGTATTCAATAACAGAAATTAATATCATTTACAACCTGACAGTGACAAATATAAATTATGTTGCTGTCAAATCGTTTAAATTGTAGTCAATTTAAGTTGAATTCGCATTTAAAATATTTATAAACACTCTGAAAATTCTGGCAACATTGAAACGTAGTCTCCGATAAATAATGTTGAGCACAACTCAAATATAAGCAAGGCGCGTCTACGTAGTATATATCGTCGAAGTGTGATTGTCGTAGATTAAAAAATTGTTAGCACCTTTACGCTGACTTCTAATATTAACACTAGAGGGCGTATTGTCGATTTGCAGTGATGAAAAGTAAATTTTGTTTTATCCATATCAATATTACTTATTTTGAGCAATAAAAGACAAGTGTTTTTTTAATTTTATTTGCAAAGTATTAAAGTATTGCTAACTTAACCGAAACAATATTTATAAAATTCTACACGTTTTATAAAAACTGTATCTGCGATAAGCAATTAGAACATTTTTTATACCTTATAAGAACTTTGATACATTTTGATTTTTGTACTAAAGTTGATAGATCCTTAAATTAAGGATTTGAAATTCTAAAAAGGTAGTTACGAATAATAAATAAAAAGAACAATAAGTAAACACTATTTGGATATGTGAATGCAGGGTAGTAACTATTTTAGTTTTTTTTGTGTCATAATTTAATACTATTTATTTCTGTAAAAAACCGTTATTTTGAAATTCAACATTCTGTAGAAATAAATATGACAACATTGTATGAAGTTAGAAAATAGTAACGACCCTGTATATATAGAATTATTTTAGTAATACTAACATTTTACAATGAGATACTTTCTTATTTTCTCCTCTAGAGCCATTGTTAAGTCAAAAGAGTAGAGAAAAGTGTAATTACACTACATATTAGCATAAGGGCGGTTAAATATAGCTTAGTACTTTTTATGTTGTACAAAAAAAAAAAATATAGTAATCAGTTTAATTATTTAAAAAACTGCAAATATTTTGTGGCCAGTGTTGTCAAGCTGATGTATCTATATGTTTTTTAAGGAAAGAAGGCACTAAAAAGTTATGTTAATTAATAAAAAATAGCTTAAAAAACAGCACATTTTTATTCTAGAAAAGATAATTTAATTCTCAAATTTGAAGAATTTATTGGATTTTTGTTATTTATCAAAATTTTGTATTTTAATAAATTTAGACAGTTTAATTTAAAGTTTCTGTTTTATATTTTTTTGACCAAAAATGCAAAATCAATAGTTTTTCCCGGTTTTTCATAATTTATAAAATTTTGCATTTTTATTCCAAAATAATTTGAATTTTTTACTTGAATTTGCCTTAATTTATTATTAAATACCAATTAATTTTTATTATTATTTTTCGTTTCTAAAAATTTAATTGTAGTATTTTTAGCGACTAATTGTTCATATCAACTTTCTATAAGTTAAAATTTTTCTTTAAGAGATTAATTTATATTTGGTCTTAAAAGTTTGATTTTTTAAACAAAATTTCAATTTTGCCAACAATTATTTCACGAAAATTTAATTTTTGAATTTGTTTTATTTCCCCATTTTTTCAGCGCCCAATTTTAAACCCTTATCCGTTTTTTTTGTTCGCAATATTTCTTAATTTTTTTTCTCCAAATGTTCCAAACTATTATAAATCGTGGTAAATTTTGATTTTATTATAATCGATAAATGCGGGATCACGAGCTTTTCGTGAATATTTAAGTCCTGCTTCGTCGGCGACTTTATTGATCACCCCTAAAGCGTAATCTAATTGATCTTTGGTATGTCCTGCAGATAAACAAATCCTTATTCGTCCTTCTGTGATTGGAGAAGCTGGATAACCCACTCCAACAGTGGCTACTTTCGCTTTTGTTAAAGATCGTACTGTATAACTAAAATAGATTTTAATGTTGTAAAATGTATAATAAAAAATATTTTCAGTTGTTTTAAAATTCACAAAAATTAATTTTTAAGTTACCTAAAAGTATCGGGAAATTTCGATTTTTTTGTTTTGTATATTTTTGAGTTAAGAAAAACAATTCAGGTGTAAAATTTTGATTTTTTAACCATAATCACAATGTTTATCACAAATTTTAATTTTTTCATAATTTTCTGATTTTAGAATGTGAAATGCCTCGTTGGAGAGTCGCGAATATTTCGCAATTGAGTGAAAAACAATATTTTTTTGGAAAACTGTCCTCCCAAAATGAGTAAAACGTGAAGATTTTTTTTAACAATCATATTAAGTAATTTGATATATTCAATATTAAATATTTTAAGTCAGCCATTTAAAAGTGATAAATTAGTATAATTTTAAAATTGGAATTTAAAGAATGCTAAAGAAAATTTCAAAAACTAGCACATTAATTGTAGCCAAAAATTGTACGAAAATAATTGATTAGATCATGAATTGTAATAATTATATTATTAAAATAATTATTTAATCCTTTCAATTTCCAAACAACAAAAAATCTTTTTAATCAAAATCTCAAGTTTATCATGAATTTCCGATGTGCTTACAGTTGACTACAAAATATAACAATAATAGTGGTTTCTACAAAAAAATAAATACCAATAAGTAAAATACTTGTTTTGGTATAATGGATTAAATTTCTATTTTTTTACTTACGCGATTTTTGAGTAGAGGTAAACTAAAATAGGAACCACCGGGGAGTCTTTATTTCCATGTACGATTAGCCCCATTTGTTCTAATCTTAGTCTGAAGTAACGAGTGTTTCTCGCTAATTTTTCTATCCTCCTTTGCCCTTCGTTAGTACCGTCTTTACCTAGGATAATTTTAGTAACTGATATGATTTGTGCGGCTACAGGTGGCGCCAGCGCCCAAGCGTGGCAAGAAGCGTAACTATGTTCTCTTATGAAGGTAATAAACTCCTAAAAATAATAATTAAAAGTGTTGTCTGAATATGTTTGGTTATTCTTTATTTGGTCTGAAAGCTCAGCTAATAAAACCAAAAGATTCATACTACCAAATAAATTCAGTCAATGTAATTTTGTTAATTTTTTTTAATTTATGGATAAATAGTATAATAAAAATACTTAAAAGTAGATTTTTTTCTACAGAATAATAATGACTGAAAAACCATACAAAAATAGTTTTTGCATAATTTCTGATTTCTACTTAACCCTTTAACTGCGGCTGTCGTATAAAAATGATTCGTAAAAACTATGCTGTGATGTGGGCATCGTAAATAGACAATTTTGTTTATTTTATTATTTTCTTGCAAATTTTTCAATTTTCGAAAAAAGTTTTAATGTTTTTTTGAAACTTTTGACATTTTAGAAATATTTTCAATTAATCGAATAATTTCGATTTTTAAAATTTTTTAACACTTTTACTTTTTGAAAGTTTCGAATAATTTTTTAATTTTTTTTGAAATTTTGACATTTTTGAAATATTTTGATACATATTCGAAATTTTTGAATATCTTGAAATTCAGTTTTGTTTTTAAATTTTTGAAAATTGCGAAATTTCAAGTTTTTCGAAGGTTTAGATTAATTTTTGAAAGTTTCGAATGATTTTTTAATTTTTTTTGAAACTTTGGCTTTTTTCAAATGGTTAAAATTATTGAAATTTTTAAAATACTTTTAATTACTAGAATAATTTGACGTTTTTTGAAACTTCCGATATATTTTAAAAGACATTTTTGATTATTTTGACATTTTTACTTTTTGAAATTTTCGGAAAAAATTGCAAAATTTCAAATTTTTCGGAATTTTTGATATATTTTTGAAAATTTTGATATACTTTTTTAATTTCTAAACATTTTTATTTATTTAATTTTCTTGAAACTCAGTTTGGTTTTTAAATTTTTGAAAATTATTACAAAAATTATTACACTCTAGTTTATTGATGTTTTATTTAAATTGATTCAAAATTCCACTAATGCCAAAATGTTTTAATGCATTTTACAATATATTTGTCCCCACAGCGTTCAGCGCTGCAAAATTTTGCCCGCAGTTAACGGATTAAGCGATGTCAAAGGAATCATTGATTAACCGAACCAAATGCCGATGTTTTAACATTGATAATTAATTTTCACATTATCGTAGAAATCAATAAGATACGATTATAAGTAACTATTAGAACAGGACAAGTTAAATCACACAAATTCACAAAAATAAAAAGCCGAAGAAATATTATCAGAGCCAGAAGAGAAATATACGAGGATATTATTAGAAAATGATGATCAGATACATTGATATCAATTAATGTATAACTGAACAAACTTATATTAAGAAATATTTAATTTGAGTTTAATTTTACTTACAGCGTACCTAATAAACTTTTACATTCATTTTGTATAATAAAAAAAAATTGAGGACAGTTTTTATAGGTAAAATAAAATCGACCTGCTTTAAAATAAACAGTACAATATTATTGATAAAGAAGAAAAATTAGACAAAGAATGAGCTGGATAGAAAGAATAATGGATTTGGAAGGCGAAACTAGATACAATGAAAAGACAGAGAAGGTATGAAATAAGTGGTGCCTACAATAAAATGATGTTTCATCGACGCTCTACAAATGATCTATTGAAAAAGTTAGTAGTAATCTTAGCGTTACCTTAGTCCCAGCAAGGTATCCTCCGGCAGCTCCGAAACTTTTAGTAAAAGTACCCATCAAAACATCAATATCTTTAGGGTTACAACCGAAATAATCAACGACACCACCTCCGTGTTTCCCCATAGCTCCAATACTGTGCGCTTCGTCCAAATACAAATAGGCTTTATATTTTTTTTTCAATGATATAATTTCTGGTAACCTGCAGACGGTTCCTTCCATGCTGTACACTCCTTCTACGATAATAATGATTTTCTTCCAAGGTTTGTATGTGTTCTTTGGCTGGTTAGGTTGACCATAATAGATGGCTTCTTGGAGGAGCTTTTCTAGATGATTTATATCTAAAAAGAATTTCTGTTTAAAGAAAAGTAAAATATCAAAATAGTATTAGGAGACGCAAATGCGAAAATAGAAAAGGAGACAATATATGGAAAGGCCATAGGCAAATACAGTATGCATAATTAGACATCAGAGAATGGGGAATTTCTAATAGATTTTGCAAAACAAAATATAGTTGTCAAAAGTACAGACTTCAAAAGGAAGGAAATATATAAGGGAACTTGGAAATCTCCGGATAGAAAAACTAGAAACCAAATTGTAATGTTCCAAGGGGTTCAAATAAAACAAGGTATACAATTGAACCCTATATATTACCCATAACCACATACGAGCAAATAGCGACTGACTGTATCCAGATCAGTTTTTAGTGTGCCCGTCCTTATCAGCAACCCAACGAAAAAACTTAACACGTATAATTAAATTCTCTTATACAGAGTGATTCTTTTAACTGAACATATATAAATATATTACACAAATAGACCACGTTTTAATACAGAAGCAAGAAGAAAGAAGAATAAAAAACATCAGATTATATAGGGGACTAGATGCGAACAGTAACCACTGTTTAATACCTGTGCAAAGAAATAAGAAGAGTGAGAAGCACGATAGAGGTACGAAACGATTAGAAAGTCAGGAAGAGACAGATAAATATAATGGAATGAATGAAGAGTTAGATAAAGTAAACATCGTGGAATTATACAGTGTGGAGGAGAATGAAATTTAATAAAGCAGAAAATGGAAAAATGTATGACAGAATGTAAAAAAGGGAGAAGAAGTGGATTGTGAAAGGGAACTAAATTAAAGAAATAAGTTGCGTATCGAAGCAATAATAATAAAGGCGAAAGAAGTAAATAACAAAAGTATTCAGAACAGCGGAAAGCATGCAAAAAACTGCTTAGAGAAAAGTAAAGGAAGTTTAAAGAAAAACATATGTGCGATATAGAAGGTTTCTATAAAAATCTGGATATACGAAACTTGTATCAAGATGTGAAAAGACAAAAAAGCGGCTGTGTATAAAGTATAAAGAAGGACAACTCAAAGAAGATGCGCTAGCAAGATGGAGGAACTACTGAATGAAAATATTTCCGAAGATACAGACCAAGAAATAGATGATTTCGAGGAACAGGAAAGAGAGGTAGACGAAATAGCAGGCATAGACGATGTAAAAACTAGGCAGCTTAAAATTGAATAAAAGTTCTGGCATAGATGACATCACAAGTGAAATGCTAAAGTTCAGAGGGGACAAAGTAATTGAAAAATTGCACATTGCATAAATTTGGGAAAACGAAAGAATGCCTCGAGACTGGAGTGAAGCCCTAATAAGACCATTACACATAAAAGGGGATACAAAATTCTGTGAAAATTATAGAGGAATAGCCCTACTGAATGTTGGATACAAAGTTGTGGCGACTTGCATAAAGAGGTGACTATCTGCGAAAATTGAAAGAAGAATTGGAAAATAACCAGTATGGGTTTAGAGCAGGAAGAGGAGTAGTGGATCAAATTTTTACGATGAGATTCAGGCTGAGAGTTACCAGCATCAAAAAAAAGCATATGGAAGAACTAGCGAAAAACTCATAAGGCTGGTAAAGTTGACGCTTCGGAAAAGGGAAAATAGAATAAAAATGAAAAGAAAAAATTCAAGGTGAAAGTGGGGTTACGGCAGGGGGATCACTTGTCAAGTTTTATCTAAATATGCATTAGAAAATATAATCCGAGAAGCAAAATTAAATAAGAATGGTTTACTATACAATAGAAAGCATAAATGTTTGGCTTTCGTCGATGACCTTGCTATTTTATGTATAAACAAAAGCGAACGAATACAAGTTATTAAAGCACTTGAAGAGAAATCAAAGGAAGGATATGAGATGAAGGGATGGCGGTTTTACGAAGGAAGCGTGGCTTAAAGTAAAAAACAAATAGTGGTAAGGTACGTAAGTTTGAAGGGGTCAAGCAATTTGTCTATTTGGGAGGAAGAAATAAAAACAAAACTGGGGAAGGAAAATAAATGTTTATATAGCTTAAACCATCTCCTAAAATTTAAGTTAATAACAAGGAAACTAAAAATTAGACTGTACAAAACTGTAATAAGGCCCATAGTTACTTTTGCCTATGAAACATGGATTTTGAGGAAGTCTAAGAAAGAAAGGTAGGAAAATTTTTGGAGGAAAACGAAACTAAGAAATATGAGAAAGAAGAAAAACAAAGAGCTTAGGGTATAATAAATCACGTATAAGAGAATTTGGGAGAGCACAAAGACTAAAGATGGCTAGGGAATTTAGAAAAGATGGCGCCAAATGGAATCCCAAATATGATTATTAGTAGAAGCATAGGAGGTAAAAAGAGGAAAGGAAGACCAAAGGAAAGATGAAAGAGAGAAGTAGAATTTGATTTGGAAAGCATAGGGGCACAAAACTGGAGAAACAAAAGTGAAAATACGAAGAAATGACAAACCAAGCCATGCGCCTTTATGCCTGCATAGTTAAACAAGAGTGTAGGTTTCCAGAACCTAAAAATGGTCATTTGTCAATTTTAGGATATATAATTGACATTTATTTTCCATTGTAGACAGTAACTCAGTATGTAAATGATACTAGAAGCAAAACTTGTCTGTATTTACAGTACTCTGCACTTAAATGCCCAGGATAAACTTTCTTAAGATAATTAGAGACTTTTCTCATTTAAATCTTTTGAATTTTTACAGGGCCTACGTGTTTGGTATGTGTCAAATGTTAAATATTGACATACAGTATCTTGATTCGAACCTTGATTTTTTTTTCTCTGGTGCAGTGTACTCGGGTTCTTGATTGAATGAATATTAGAGATGAGATGTGAAAACAAGAGTCTGATGACATATGATTTTAAGTTGTACTGAATGTTTCATTGATGTAAACTTGCCTACAATTTGTTGTTTAGCAATAACTTATTTAGTGTATCCAGTAGAAACCAGGGTTGATTTGATGGAAGTAGAAATCGCATGGTAGGTAAATGTAGGACTAAAGTTTCATAATGAACTTTATTAAAGTGTAATGTTTACGGAGGTGGTCCAGAGACCAATGAATAAAATGCTCGTGAATGTGTGATTAACGTTAAATTAACATAGTTTGAGTTTTAACTCAGAAGACCCACTGATACTGCATTTTAGAGTGTTAAGAAAATCTCAGTAGAAACCCATTGAAGTTTTTTATATTATATAAATGGTTACAGGAAGATTAAGTAACACTTTTATCTGCGAGATAGGCCGAACCTAACGAATTTATTGTTTTTAGTACGGAGATCTTTAAGAATAATGCACAAATATTAATTTTTTTTTAGTGGAAAGGTAGTTAACTTTTATGCTATATAACAAGTATAATAAGTTGGGAAACTATGTTGGCAATGAGACTGTAAGCTATGATAGGTTGTAGGTTTTGTTACTTGTCTTAACTCCTGATAATACAAGCAAAATGTCGACTATCTACCACAAAATTAACTCAAAAAACATAATTTTCATTCGATACTTACTATTATGCCTAAAAACCCGAATTTTTGGGCTATTAAGCTTCACCCCCAAAATCACGCTGGCGTGATTCTTTTCATCGCTTATAACCAAACATTGTGAATCAACCAAGGTTGGAATATTCAATGAATTCGTTGCGAATCCCATTCCGAATGTGATGGCATCTTCTACACCCAAAAATTCGGCCATTAGTGTTTCTAATTCGTCGTGAAGTGTGCATGTGCCGAATTGACGTCTAGTACTTCCTGTGCTGATACCATAAGAGTAAATAGATTTTATCGCTGCTTCCGCGTTGGGACCGGAAGCTTCGGCGAATCCTAGATAATTGTAGGAGCCTAAGTTGATGCATTTGGTTTTAGAGCCTGTAAATCTGAAGAAAGAAAAATGAAGAGTTTTTGCACTGATTTTATTGAATAACTCAAATTAATCATTTTTCTATTTTAGATATGAAAGGAAAATTATTTCCCAGAGCATTAATCAAAGCGAACCGTAGGTGAGCTTTCTTTGTTATGACTCGGTAATTAAACATTAATTATGCGCGCAAATCAATTTTAAACCGGTGTTTGTGATAAAAAAATGAGTTAGCAAGACTGTCATTTCTGGAATAATTGCTCTATTCTTAAAATTACAGTTATATGCGCTAATCTGATTTCTTCAAAATTAATTTTTAATAAATATCAATCTTTTGAAAATTAGAGTAAATGAACACAAATCAAGTGTAAGAGATTATTTTTCGGTATTTTAACAGCCTACACCTTTAAACAAATAAAAATGTAAATATGCGGTATAAATATTTCAAATTACAAGTTTGTTTGTCACTTTCGGTTAACTAAAAAAAAAAACAAACGAAAATAATTAAAAAATTTTTTTCTCCACAATTATTACCAAATAAATAAACTATGAAACGATATAATTTAAAATTTAAAACCTCAAACTCCAAATTCAAAACTCAAAGTTCAAAACTTCAAATTCAAAATTCAAAACTCAAAATAAAATATAAAATTTAAGACTCAAAATCCAGGACTTAAAATTCAAAATTCAAAATTTAATATTTAAAAGACTACCTACTTGCTAATTAACCTCTAAAAATTATTCTAAAATATGTGGGTCAGAATGTGATATAATAATTAATTACTTAATAAATGTAAATAAGTGAAAATAAATGAAAATAAACAAAAATAAATGAAAATGAATGAAAATAAATGAAAATAAACGAAAGTAAATGAAAATAAATGAGAATAAATAAAAATAAATGATTATAAATGAAATTAAATGAAAATAAATGTTAAATTGTTTTTGTTGACGTTTTAAAAGAGATCTCTGTACATTTTTGATACTTCAGTAACCAGTGGTATAGTTAATAAATGAATAATTATTGTTTAAGCAGAAGTCTGAAAAATCAATAATCAATGTTTTTTAGACAAAAAGAAATTTAACATTACCAAAGTGTTCTATACCCCAAGTACACAGTGGATCAGGTATATTTTTTGGCAAAATTCAAAAAAAAAATGGAAGGTATCCAAAATTTGCTGGTGTTTACGGGCAAAATAATAAAAAAAAATAGTGAAAAAATATCTAAAGAAATAGGATGCTTTTCAGGTGGTGAAAATTGAAGTAATTGAGTATAGTTATAAAACTTTGGAATCGAATATAATTTTATCTCATATTTCAAGAAAAATATTTAAAAATGAAATAGGGTGGTTTTTATAGTAATTCGAATAAAGGAAATAAAAATTATTAAATATTTTTTAGAAAAACAAGACGAAAGCATATTTTAGTCGTGGATTAACAGTCGCGTTTAAAGTCACTTTATGCTTTATTCAAATCCCTCCAAAACATATTTTACAATTTTTGAATATTTTCTTCATGGTTTAACATTATTTTTCATTATAATTGATTACTTTTAGTTTTTCTCGAAATAGTTATATTGTATGTCAAGGTTGAGCAGAATATGATAGCTAGGCCCACCATGTTAAATCCCGAGCCAAAGCCGAGGGACTTAGGGCTGACCTATTAGATTTTACTATTACATTCTATTTTAGTTTTTTACGCCAAGTATTTTCCGATACAGTTTTTTTTGTTATTTACCGTCGATCAATACTTTTAAATAAGATATCTTTTGGATATCAGTTTGGATTTACCCCGGGCAAGTCAACGTAAAATGCAATATTATCATTGACGAATGAAATTAATAAAAATTTAGACAAAAGCACACCTACATTATGTGTTTTTGTAGATCTAAAAAAGGCATTTGATACGGTTAGTCAGACTCAGTTACTGGACGTTCTGGAGGGAATTATTTTTAGAGGGACTCCATATTATCTAATGAAAAGTTATCTAAACAGAAGAACACAGTGTGTGAAAATTGATAATCATATTAGTGATCCATTCTGTCAGTAGATAGAACGTCCTTTAACTTTAAAGACTCAATAAGTAAAGGCGATGACGTTTAGAATAGAACTTTACAAGTTGATCTCTTGTATAATTGTCACAATCTAAACGTCATTGTCATTAGTTACAGAAACTTTAAAGTTAACGAACGTTCTATCTACTGACAAATTGACTGTTGAATATGGTGATCTTTATTTAAATGATCTTTTCCACTCAAGGGACAATAGTTAGCTTTGCAGATGATACTGCGATTATTTATAAATCTAACAACTGGAACTCACTAAAGTCAATTGCCGAAAAAGACTTTTCTAATATTATCCGATGGTTTGATAAATAAATATTATTATTATTATATAAATAAGCGCATCACTTGAGTACGGCAGGAAGGATTTGGTGATTTTAATAAAAGAATAATTGTAAAAGTTGCCCAGAAAATTGGAAAATTCAGGAAAAAATTAAAGTGATTTTTTCTATTTGATTTTTGTATGAACTCAAGACCAAAACTTAGAACGATGTGGATGTGCGTAATTTTTTATTGTTTTGTTCATTATGGCCCTAGAAAAGTTTTCAGGTAAAAAAATTCGGGACAATTAGAAAGGAAAGTCGGAAAATTCGAACAACCTGTAAAAAACATTTTTGTATGCACTCTCGATCATAACTGACGACATGGAACGATATATTTGGTTAATCTTTATTTGTTTCACAGATTTACTATTTACTCCGTGTCGATAACGAAATATAATATAAATTGCATTTTAGGTGATAGTTTGTGTTTAAAAAAATATTCTAATGCAAAGAGAACCGTAATATTCATACGGGGTGGTCAAACAAATAAATGTGTATGCCTTTTAAATTATTTGAGACGAAAAACTAAAGGTCCCAAGACTGGTTAGATTCGAACTGACGATTGAATAGAATGTCGTCATTAAATAAATGGGTAAAAAAAATCTTAATAGGATTATTCCCAATGTTTAGAAATAAGGGTACTTTTTCTTGTACCAAACAGACCCGGATTACCCATAAGACCAACTTGGGCCATGGTCTAGGGTGGGCGCAAGATACGGAAACTTTGTACTTGTGATTAGCGAGCGTGAGCGTCCGAGCAATTGCAAATCTTTGCTTTTCATACATTTTGGAATTTTAATCACTGTTAATGCGTGATTGATACAAATTATTTTCTTGGAAAACAGGTAAAAATTTATTCAAAAGGACTAAAAATAAAAATGTGCTAATAGCTCAAACAACCCCAAAGAAGCCCTAAAACGAGGTTTACAGTTAAATATGCCAAAAAATTCCACACTCCCCAGAAGAGAGAGTAATTTAGAACTTTGGCCTAGGGCGAAAATAGTTGCTAATCCGTGCCTGGTACCAAATTAAAATTTTTGATCCTTTTATGGGATATTTTTATTATTATATTATCATTAGTCTATACAGAAATAAACCAACTTATATCATTGATTTTGGATGACAATTTCGATGTGATTGAAATATTTTGTTGTTATCTAATCAATGGCAAATGGCAAACGCATATGTTTCAAGTCAAATCCGATAAAGGCTTATCCAAAGGTTTCAAGTTGAAGTTGATTATGTCATGCAAATACTATTAGATTTTATAGTCAAATAATTGTTTCTTTTTGTTTTTGTTTATATACATTAACATTATTTTTATTTTTTAAATCTTAAATATTATATATTTCAAATAAAAACAATTAAATCTTATTTTTATTTGCCTTTTTGAATAAAAAATATTACAAATAAATTACACGCACTCTACACATTTATTACTGATATTTATGTTCTAGATTTTTATCAAGAATGAAATTTTCTAAGAAATTAATAATCTAGAAGCTTCCATATGATTTAAATTTTAAAACGTTATAAAAATCAATGATTTATGTTAAGTATTTATTTAATAAATTCTCGGCAATTCATATCATTTACTTTTTCAAGAATTACTAAAACGATAATGAAACTAATTTTAGATTTAATTACTTTCCAGATTATGTAAAAAAAAATTCTGCCAATTTTTATAAAATCCTCAAAACTTTTCAACCAATTTTTTAACCATTTCAGATATTCCAGCTAACGCCGAACTTTGTACGAGATACATTTAAATAGAAAATATAAGATTTTCTAGTCAAGATTCTTCCAATGCAGATTTTTTTCCAGTAGGTAGGAGAATCAATTGAACATTTAATTTAATGATTTTAAATATAGTATAAAAACCACAAATTATCTTAATTCCTAGATTACTTAATACTTTTAGAAAACGTCTTTCTCTGCTTTCTTTGCGATCAATATGATATTGATAAAACGAAATCCACACGACTGACGCATACTCTAGTAATGCATAGAGACAGACCTCTTTAATATTATAGCTGAAACGAGCAATAAAAGCAATTATACAGAGACGGCTAACCCTTATCAATAAACTAGGGAATGAACAGAACCTAGTAAATGAACAAAAAATACATTTTAATAAAATAATAAGGTTAATTTTGGTACACTGTAATTTAAATCTGGTTTAAAATTATACTATGACTACTCGACATAATAACGGTTACCTGGGACTAGCTGGAGGGTACACTTTTATGTTATTTTCATAATATTTCATGTAATTGTTGGCTTGAATAGAAAATCTGTTTATCAAAATTTCAATTATGCTGGATTTTTATTACAAATTCGGTTAACATCACCATTTTCAAGAATAGTTTCAATGGTATCAATATCAAATCTGCAATTTTAATTTTTCGACGTCTCTCATTTTATGAACCAAGTACTTTGCTCAAAAACAATAAAATAACGCGAGCTAACTCGAAACAAAACAGAATCTATTTCATGTTACATGTTTCAACAGGATTTACTTCTCTATGAAGTCACTTGAAACGCATTTTCTTGATGTGCGAATTCCCATTTAAAACAAAGTGTTGTTATTTTATGAAAAATGTTTCATGTTTCTTTAATGTGACTAAAAAACCAAATTTTGCCATCTTATTATCTAATTAATAATAGAAATATACAGAAAGAACGATTTTTGTTAGCCTGAGGCACTAACCAGATAAGACCCAACTTAAATAAGTTTTTTTAAGAAAATAATATTGTTTATTTAATTAAACCTGTTCAGAACAAAGTAGATCATACAAAACAGAAGCACCAAGTAAAATATCAACATTGAATAAAGGATCTGCAAGTTGAATGTCAACAGGAAGTTTTAAATTTTAAACGTTTATAAAATTGGATGGGAGTGTGTCTGTAATTTTTTGTAACAAAACAATTGTTGTATTGATTGTAAGCGAGTGTGTCTAGACGGAATTATAGCCTCCATTTTATATAAAGTGTTAATTTTTATTTGGTTGATATACTACAAATTACTCTGAGAGCAAATGCTTACTGGTATCATCAAAAATGTAAATTAAAGCAGTTGATAATAAAATCTGGCTATTATACTAATTTATCAGAGAATCTTTGTTTTCTGCACTGTTTCCAGAAATTTCTAGATTATGATTATTTTCTGAAAACTTGGCGAATTACTTATAGGTTATTGAATAACAAACAAGTGGCTTTCGAGATGGGTAAACGGCGTTATTAATTCTATTTTATCTTTATGTTTATATTAATTAGAGATAAGTGTTGTTTAGTGAAAGTATTTATTGCTGTTTCAAGCCTTGATATGCGATGGCTCAAAAGGTACTATCTTCGTAACTAAGCGAAAACGAGCTTTAGTATCTTTTAGAGACATGAACCCCATCGAATTCTGGCCTGTGTGTCTGTCTGGTTGTCGTCTGCAAAGTTTAAAAATGTCATAACTTTTGAATGCTTCAATATATCGACATGAAATTTCCACCTTTTTTAAAACTCATGAGGGGCACAGGTAAATTGCACACCAATAATCCTTTAATGAGTTTTTTAAATTAAAGGGACTGTAATCCCATAGGTAAATTTCACACCGAGCACTAAGGTAGAGGGTTGGTTTTCCCAAATTAAAATCTTCAGTTACCAATAGTCGATATAATAAATAAAGTTTAGATATAGAATTTAAATTATTTTATGTTGAAAGTTGATAATATAAGACGAGACCAAACAACTAACTGTTGTGAATCTTTTCATGCACATTTTAATAATTAATTTTATACATTGTAAATATTGATAGACAAACTAAAGGAATTTCAGATAAACGTGTACATAAGTATCAATTAGTCTAAAATAAGTAATAACCAGGGTTTAAAACATCTGGAAAATTTATATAATCAAAGAAAGTAGGGAAATATTGACAGTTTCCATTTTTTAAAATGTGTCTCAATTTGCCAACCTTTTTTTGTAAATATGTTGAATTAAAAATGTTTGTATATTGTTAATATAAATTTAGATTATAAGTCCACTTTATTTTCGTTTATAAGTATATAAATTCATATAAATTTGTATTATGCAAAAACCTATAAATGTGAAACGTATTTTTTGTACGTTAATTCATGTCATGTGTTTCTCTATTTAAATTTAAAATCAATAATATTTTTTAATGAATCTAGTTTAATTTCAAATATGTTCGTTCCTATTGGCTGGTGTGGAAATTACCTGTAGGATTAAGATATCAAATTTTGATGGTGTGCAATTTACCTGTCGGATTAAGGGAGTAACAAGTCTTGGTGTGAGATTTACTATCGCCGCCCACGAGTACTTTATTTTAACATAAAATGAGCGGAATCGGAAAATGTTATTTTGGGGGATTTTCGGGGTTTTCCCACTTTTTTCTAGTTTCACAGGAAACAAACTGTTACTCGTAGGTTTTCAGCTTATTGAAAATAGGAATAATCGGAAAATTCCTTGTGGGGTTTCTCGAGTTGTGTTTCCGAAAGTCATAATTTAAAAAAATTGATATTTATGAAACTGTTTTGTTGGGAGATTAATTCCCATGAAAGGTTTAGAAAAAACAACACTGTTCACAAAAACTTATAATGAACTATAAATATTTTTAGTAACAGAAAATATATTGCTACAGCGACTACCGTCTGTGGTTCAGATCTTACTCGTTAAAAAATAAAAAATGTCATTTCCCCGAGTTATCTTCTTCTCTTTCTTCGTGTTTAGTAAGGTGACTCTCTCTTATTAAAATAGACAGCAGCATATTATAGTGAATTTCCAACAGAAAAGGTGACATATATTTAAAAAACTAAAATACTGAAACCTAGAAATAAAATAGCTCAACAAGTCTTATTTCAACTATTTTTCTGAAATTGGTTGGAAAAGTTGTAAAAAAACGTGAAATACGAAAAAAAGAAATTTTTCTTAATTAAATTCCGACAACTTGCGAAAAGAGGGGGAATATCGAAAAATGTCAAGAGCACTTTTTTGCTGTACATGAAAAGGTCCTATGAAAAGCATTTATTGATACTTCGAAAATTGTCCAAAAATTTCCAATTCAATTGTCGAATTGTCAGGAAATCTTTTTTGTCAGTCTTAAATAGTTCGAAAAGAAAAATATAAGCACAGTCAACGACGTTTCAACATATGTGCAAAAAATGTCTATGCGGAAAAAACGGGGCAGGGGGAATCGTAGTCGTTGCATTTACTACATCCTTGTGGTGCGCATGTTTTTTTTACTCCGGAGGTCCAGTTATATGATGATTTAACATTGTTCTTATGAACGTTTTACCCCCCCCCCCCTAGTTTGAATGCACCTCAGGAGTTACATTTATGATAATTTAACATTGCTCTTATGGTCGTTTCTTTAATTTACAACGAATCAATCTACTAATTTTATTTCATTTACACTCATTTATTTTTTTATTTTTTCAAGAATTAATTTGGTAATTTTTGGAAATGACTATTTATGCAAATGATAAACGAAAGGTTTTGTATTAATTTTAATTATTTAAATACACGTGTAAGTTTATTTTTGTTAGCGTATGTAAATGCATGCAAATATTTGATTCTTTGTTTTATGCAAAAATAAATGTTCGTATTTTAATTTTTAGTGTTAGTTAGATTTTAGAATTTTATGTTAATTTTAATTTGAGGCAATTTTAGCCAACAATAGTATTTTTGTTTTCCGGATAAACGAACATGCGAGTCACAAGAAGTTATGTTTACTCGAAATAAAAATCATTTTTTCTTCAAACGTTAATTACTTGAACATATAGCGCCATGGCAAATAATAATAGCCGTCCTTTCCCCTTGACTTCTGGGGTTCACCCTGGGTCACTCAATTTATTATTAATTCCATTTTTTCCTATATTTTTCTATTTTCGTAAAAACCCAAGTAGATGTTAGAAGAGACGCAACAATGTTTTGTGGAAGCCCTCCGAGATGAATCCGTAATGTAAAGTTAAGTTTTTCAGTAGTAAATATTGGATATTTTATAGACATATAATTAAAGTTCAATGTTTAAGGCCTTTCGGGATAATCGTAGGTTTATTATAATCAAAATTAAAGGAAGATGGTAATATTGAGCAAGCATACTTAAACAAATGCTATCAAAATGAAATCTGGCGATGATAAATAAATGTAAGTAATTTATATATTCAATAATTTATTTATGTATATTTATAATCAGTAGGTACTGTAAAAAGGTATGTAAATAAATATTAAAGATAATTGATTTAAAATAAATAAAAATGAACAAATATTTTCGATAATGATTAAAAAAAAATTATTACTTACTCAAAGGTCCACCCATTATCATTAGTCACTCTATGTTTAAGTACGACCTCATCTCCGGGAACGCTACAAATAGGGTAGTTCCAACAATCCCGGATCCTCCTGTAGACGTATCTGGAGTAGAAAGCTGCGAATCTGTCCAAAAGAGGCATGTACCCTTCGCGGTTTTTTTCTTTGACGACTTTAGGAGGAAAAAGTGTGTGACTGAGGAATCCCAAGAACATGAGTATATAGAAACTAAATTGTGTGAAGGCTTTCGTGAAAAAAGTAGGCGGTTCGAAGGATTCTTTGGTTTGTCGAGTTGTCGGATCATGTTTAGAATGATGTTTGTAGCCCTGAACAAAAAAAAAACCGTAGAATACTAAAGATATAAAATAAAATCACAATTTCCGAGACAATTATTTTTAAGAAAAATCAGAATTTGTAAATAAAATAGAAGTTTTTTATAATATAGCCTCTTTAGAAAAAAATATATAGATGAGCGATTTTTTCATATTTCTCCGTTTTTTTTCTGTTTTTTCGATATCGATATAATTATCCACGTCACATGTGAAGTAACTGAATTACGAGAAAATAAAAACAACGCATACTGCTATATGTGACACGCTACAGAAAAAGTCAAGTAGGCAGAACCTAAGAATCATATTATAGTAATTTAAATATCTTCCTATTTCCTGTGACACATTTCCGCTTTGACATGAAACTCATTTCCGTTGATTTCGCGAAATTACTCCCACGGTTTCAATGATGTGCATACAGATTAATAAATCGAAAGCAATCGTTTTTAAATATGGATTTTTTTGGTAAAATCGCAAAAGATTTCTAGACACTGAAAACTAAAATTCTCGTAAATATATTAAGAAACAAAGAAATAATTTTCTTTATAAAATACTTTGTGGTTTTTATGTTTTCTTAATTCAATTTTTTTAATACTGACACTTTTAATGAGCTCAATTTTTTTGGATAATGTAATTTGTTTAAAAAAAATTAATTTAAAAAACAGACTATTTGTAAACATTTTCAATTCTTTTCATAAAAATGTCTACGAAAAATAATTTTCTTTTTAATTAAAGAGGATTATTACCTCTCAAACGTGATCGAATAATAACGTAAAAATACTACAAATTTACAAGTGAAGGATAGATGGATATATTAAGCCGAAATTAGTCGCTAAAATCGCAATTTCTTTCTTTTTTTTTTCAATTTATTCTTTATCTTTTATTTTATCTGAATTTCTTTTTTCTCAATTTCTTTCTTTTTTGTCAATTTTTGTTTTCTCAATTTCTTTGTTTTTTTCTCAATTTCTTCTCCTTTTTCTCAATTTCTTTTTGTTTTCAATTTATTTTGTTTTTTTGTTATTTATCTATTTTTTGCGACTTCTTATCTTATTTTTTCTCATTTTTCTTTTTTCTCAATTTCTTTTTTTTTCAATTTATTTCTTTTTTCTCAATTTTTCTTTTTTTGTTATTTAGTTCATTTCTTTTTTCAAAATTTATTTTTTCTTAATTTCTTTCTTTTTTCTCAATTTTTGTATTCTCAAATTCTTTTTCTCTTAATTGCTTCCCTTTTTTCTCAATTTCGTTTTTTTTTCAATTTATTTATTTTTTCTCGATTTTTCTTTTTTGCTATTTATTTCTTCTTTTTTTACTCAATTTCTTTCTATTTTTCTCGACTTCTTTCTTTTATCTCATTTTTCTCAATTTATTTCTTTTTTCAACATTTTTGTTTTCTCAATTTCTTTTTTCTTTCTCAATTTCTTCTCTTTTGTTCTCATTTTTTTTTCTGAGTTATTTATTTCTTTTCTTTTATTTGCTCAATTTCTTTCTTTTTTCTCAATTTCTTCTCTTTTTTTCTCAATTTCCTTTGTTTTCAATTTATTTCTTTTTCTCAATTTTTCTTGTTATTTATTTCTTTTCTTTTTTTGCTCAATTTCTTTCTATTTTTCTCTACTTCATTCTTTTATCTCATTTTTTTCTCAATTGTTCTTTTTCTTATTTAGTTCTTTTCTTTTTTTTCTCAATTTCTTTCTTTTTTCTCAATTTTTGTATTCTCAAATTATTTTTCTCTTAATTGCTTTCTTATTTCTCAATTTCTTTCTTTTTCTTCAATTTATGTAGTGATGTGGGCTGGACAAACGCCCAATGGGCAAGACATTTATAAATGGGTATTTGTCCAAATTAATTTTAAGCGCCCAAAATTTGGGCATTTATAAAAAAAGTATTGTTTTAACTTTTTACTGCTTGTGATTGTTACTAAAGTTTGTAAAACTTCATAAAAATCATTAATCAAAGGTACATGTCATGAATAAACTTGTACGATGACAATTAAATTATTATATTTGTTTAACAAAATGTATGTAAGTAACTACTTAACTTTGTCTTTTTACATATCAGTAATGTACCATTTTGTATTATAGGCCTGATGATGGCCATCGAATGGCCGAAAGATGTTGTTAAATTTTCAACATTATATAATTGTGGCATGACTACAAGTTTTTTATTATTCTCTTACGTTAAAATTTATTTAAAATAAACCACGCAAGCTAACAGTATTCAAGTAGCTCAGCTATAGTAGGTCAGCGAGCTACTGAAAGAGAATTACAAAATTTGAGACCGTTCTCAAGTTATCGCTTGAACAGAAGGACTGATGGACAAACAGACGGACATTGTAAAGTTAATAAGTACCTTCGCTTTGCTTCGCTACTTAATAATGATTTTTAAATGAAAATTGATTTAAGGCTGCTATTTTAAATTGCTCACCCTGTATATTTTTCTCATTTTCTTAACTTTTGCGTTACTCTATGTAACTTTCACATTAATTTCATCAAATCCTATTCAACGTGTTAGTATATATGTGGTTCTACCTCAGGTGTTCCGCAAGGTTTACATATTGATTCCGTTCGGTTAGTTTTGTTTATCAATGATGTAATTTCATGTTTCAAATTATAGCATGATGACCTAAAATTCTTTTTCGTCCTTGATGTCAATTTAATCATCCACCTTCAGAGTGATGTAGATAATCTAATCAAGTAATGCAGTGACAATATGTTCAACCTTAACATTGATAAAAGTAAGGTGGTAAGATTTCACAACATCAAGTATAACCAACAGACATAACATAAACTTAAGTATCATTATAACATTAAATAAATAAACTATTGAGCAGGATAGACAATCTAATAATAAACATTTTTATCGACACATACAATTATCATTATTTCGTTTTTACTAGTCCGGAATAAATGTTACTAAAGTTTTGTGTCTGTTCTGTTACGAAGTTGAATTTGCATTAATACTTTTTATTTAAATTTATTGCTTTCTTCACCTAATACTTTTGGATTATCAAAATCATGTTTTTAAGGGATTAAAACCGAGAAAGAAATTATGTTACAGTGTTGTGAAAATTATCAGATTTTCTTGAAAAAACTAAAAATATTCAATTTTCAAAATAAATACTAACAGTATCTCCTTCAACAGTTTTATAAGAAGTTAAAACTATTTACTATTTAATAAAAGTGAATTTACTATTTTACTATACAAGCAATTTCCCACTTCCGTTTTGATTAAATCTACTTTTGAAAATATTCTTTCACATGCGGCATTTCAATGGAGAATTAGTATACAAATAAATCCAATACAAAAGACTAGGTACCTATTTATAGGTACCTTTAATTGTCGCACTTTATATCTTTATAATGCAACATAATAAATGTTGAGGATTGTGAGATAGGATGAGAAATGCCCCGAGACTCAAGTACTGCAATATTTACATAGATGACACTAGGTCCGATTTTCATTATGATTCTGATACAATATCTTTGTTAGAGAAACTAAAAGAGGTCAGTACTAAGTAATTAATACTCTATCTAGGTTGGAAAGTTAGTTGCATAGAATAATTAGAACCGTAAATCATTAACACTAAAATGTCAACATGTGGATTCAAAATTATGTTACAATTGACAATTATGTTACAATTAGTGAGTCTATGAAAAAATTATCGGTTGTTTGGAAGACATTTAGAGGAGATTAAGTGACGGAGAAAAATTATTAAATCAAAATGTCTCTAAATAGTTATTACCAGACTAGTTTTCAAAACGTTTTTAAATTATATTTCTGATAAATAACTCATCGACTCTGTAATTTGTAGTATAATTAAAATAATTTACTTATAATGATGTTATACGATTATTTAAATATGGAGAACAATATTCCAAATAAAAGTAAAATTAACAACAAATTACTCATATCAATTTTAAATATTTAAAAAACAAGGTAAAAATACAATAATTTAATGTTATTTGTATCGTAAATGAAACATAAGATATTTAAAAGATCAATGCTCTCATGAAGGTAAATAAACAAAATATGTTAATGTAATTAATAATAAAAAAGATATTCCATATACGTGTTTATGCTTATTAAAAATACTTTTTGAAACAGTTTTATAAACAATGAATTAATACAGGGAGTCTTACGATATTAAGAAAGAATTGATTGAATCTTATCAGATTTCGTTTGCCTCTAATAAAAAAGTTTGATCTTTAAAGATTTTTTTAAGACGATAATTAAATAAAGAGTGGTACTGGATTTAGAGTTTTACTACCTCATCATTTGACCAAATTCGAGAATATGGAGAACACTTTGGAATTAAATAAAGAATGTTTTATTGCGTAATCATTAATTCAGGGCAATTATCGCTACTCCACGAGGTTTCGTATCACAGGACTGTAAAAATGTATCTGATCGTACGTAACACGCGAGGTGCAATCTAGCTAAATGTTTTTTTGCCCGAGAGCTAAAAAAATAATAAGTGTTCTTTAAGCCTCTTTACTAAATAAGCTAGTCAATATTCACGACATACTCTTAATTAAATGTGGTAATTTTAACACCTTCGTCGCTAAGACAGTCACGTGTGCAACTAATTGTAATTTACTAATAACTAATATCATTTTTTTTTTAATTTTTTTATCAGTTCAAAAATAAAACACAAACTCGTGTATTACAGGTTATATTGAAAAAATTGTAGGCGACTAATTGCGGTTAAAAGAACATCATCAGGCCATTATTAAAACTACAAAGGGGAGAGAAAATTGTCACAAAGTGAAATCCATTATGAACGAGAAATTAAAAATAATTAAAAAAACCCTTAAAGACATAAAGTGGTACAGGAAAAAATTGGTGTTTAATTAAAGTAAAAGTAAATAAAATATAAATTAATTTGTTAAATCCCAAATTTTTCCCGTACCACTTTATGCCTTTAATGCTGTTTAACTTATTTTTTTAATTACACTTTCATAATAGATTTCACTTTGAGACAATTTTTCCTCTTGTACTTTTAATAATGGCCTGATGATGGTTTTTTAACCGAAACTAATTGCATACATTTTTTTCAATATAACCAGTAGTAGTAATATTTTTTGAAAATTTGACCAGATTTGAGATATGGATAACTTATGAATATGGATTTTTCATTGAGGTCATTGAGTATTTTTTGTAACCATTTGTATTTAATTACAGAGGCTTTTAGTTTTAGTAGCTCCAAAAATAATAGCTATATTACATAATAAATAATACAAATCATAATGAAGGAGTTATAGTTTTCCCAGTCAGGTAACACACTTTTATAATTCCAGGAAAAGGTATAGCATAATGCCATGTCCTAGATAAATACGATATATACGGTGCGTTCCGCACGTTGTGTTTTAAAAATTAAATTGTTTGTTTTTGCCCGCAGTTAACGTTGATCTCGCATGATGAAGTACTGATTGCGGAGATTCAAAAATGAAATGTTTTGTGGAATAAACGAAATTCGCGCTATAAGGACAGACTTATGGTTGATAAAGAATAGGATTATGTAGCCTAAAACCGTAAAGTTAGAAAAAACCTTTCCTCTACTAAAATATAGGCACTTGAAAATTGGTTGGGACAATGAAAACACGAATTACGGATTGCTTTAACTACATAAATCAAAAGTAGCTGGAAGCATTCTTTTATATCGCCGAAAAGCATTTTTCTGGATACAGATGAAGAAATTCTCCAAAATTTAATCTATCTTTGTAAATTTTATGTTTGTTTTTCCTTTTTCTTTGTACTTTCTTTAATTTTTTTTATTTCGCCAAAACATTCCATTCGGAATATTGTACGTGCTGTTTCTATCGGAGCCATGGATGCAAACACACTAAAATTCGGAAATGTTTCTCGTATTTAATTTGGGCATAATCGCAATTATCGCAACCGTTTTGCGATGCGCGCGATTTCCGCAACGCACGCACCGTACATATCGTATTTACCTAGGACATAGCGGAAGCCAAATATGTCTTTCAGGTGACGGCGAAAATACCTTTACAATATAGATACAAGATCGAATTTTAGAATAAAATTAAAATTACGAAATTCTTAAAAGATAAAAAAATTGGCATCCATTTTCACCCTTTTTTGCGATGAGGTAGACAAATAATAATCGATTTCAATGTTCTACAAGAATGTAAAGTCAAAATATGTCAAAAAAAGCTACATATAGATCCAGACAGAATTCATATGATGAACTTTGTTTATCGAAAAGACGGTGGCACATAACAAAAATAAAGCAACTTATTTTACTTGCTTTAGGTGGAATTATTTAAAAAATGTTTGGTGAAAAGTAACATGTTTCTGTTAAAACATTACAAAATTGATTTTGAATAAATGGCCAGATTCATCAGGTAGTAAAAATTCCATTAATATGTGGAATTGCTGAATTGGATTACGTTTTAAAAAGTACAATAATAGAAAAGAACTAGATTTTGAAGCAGACGAGACTTGGATTTTTATTAAAGAATCCTTGATCAAGACGCCAATTTAATTTTTACAATAAAAAATAAACACCAATTGGATGGAAAGAATATATCTACGAAGTGCTAAGATTACCTTCTTACTATTGATAGTATAGAGTTAGTTTGGTCTGAGCCAAAAAGACATGTAACTTAAATTTTTTAAAAACACGTTCTACTTAGAATAACATCGTAGCTAGTAAAAAGTGCTTTGAAAAAATTGTACAAGAGCAGTGGCCCAATTAATATCATAGAGAGGAACTTATTTTGGAAGATTTTTCAAAAACAAAAAAATTAGACGCGATATTGAACCAATATTTTTTTTATTTTACAAAGTACAAATATCCAATTACATAACAGTAATTGATTATTATTAATATTATCAATATTCTGACCGGCACGGAAGATATTTCGTCATGGGCTTTCTAAATACAAACAATTCCTGTTTCTAGCTACTATTCGATGAATTTTACAAGTCAATGTCTGTAGTTGTAGTAGAATGGGATTGTACACTTTGTTTTAACGATTTTGCTTGGTACAAAAAGAGATAAGCACCCATGTCTTAATTCTAATAAAATTATGTTTATTAAGAGAACTTCATACTCTTTTCAAATATTGAGATATTGATGATTAAATAAACTTCTTAACATCAATACAGAATTTGGTCTAAATTGACTCATACATTTACTTGAAGTAGAAATGAACTAAATTCTCTACCGCATGTGATGAGGCTTGTTCAGGAATATACTAGAGTTGTCTGTCGAATTTTTTTAGGAATCCTGTGTCTGTCTGAGATCGTCCGACAATAGTTTCAGTAATGCATTGTGTGCTTTTTATTAAATTAGTTAAAATGGAACGTCCTTCATAAAGCCATGTTGGTTGATCAAAATAATGTTGCTGACGTGGCTAGATTCTTTTTAAAAATGAAATATACTTTAGATAACGTCCAGGTACAAGAGAATTTACAAGACTTTAGGCATAATTAAAATATACAGATAAGACATAAGAGTAGAGGCACAGTCAGGATCAGTTGTTTTCTTTGGATTATGACCTTAAATGATTCAAATAATCCTTAATATTTAAGGTCAGGAATCATATTGAATAAATGAAATAAAATAACATACTTTTTTAATCAAAACCATTGTTAAGGCCAATATTATTTATACAGAAAATTTCTCGCCTTTTCGTGAAGCAGGAGGAGAAGAAAGGATAATGCGGTGACTGCAGCAGGAAAAATTCATTCGTTCAATCAATCGATCGTAGAGTCGCCTAGAGTCTAGTCAAGCGACATAAGCATTTTTATATTTCAAGTATCTATTTATGTTAATAAAGTATTAAAATTGCATTGAGAATTTTTTACAAGTACTAGTACGATTCCCAAAGGACTGACAGGTCCGTAACAACCATTATATAATATTCATTTCACAATATTTTAATACATATGGAAAAGATCATCTACCTGAAAAAGAGCCGGGCCAAATGATATATTTTCAATATTTCAAATTTTGCCTATCAGACGAAACGAAGTACTTTAATTAAGCAGATTACATACGAAACGACAATTGCCCAAAATTAGGATTTGTATTGTTTTATTTCAATTTGGCTACTATAATATTAATACTCTTTGACCTTTAACATCTCTAACCCTATTACATTGACTCTGCTTTAGTAGTAGTTTCATTTTAAATTATCTTTATTGATGGTTAATAAATATTGAAATTTCTAAAGGAATATAAAGATTTTATC
Organism: Neocrepidodera transversa; assembly: GCA_963243735.1. NCBI lineage: Eukaryota > Metazoa > Arthropoda > Insecta > Coleoptera > Chrysomelidae > Neocrepidodera > Neocrepidodera transversa. The sequence continues at coordinate 12,885,667 of OY725347.1, forward strand.
TACTCAACTAAATTTGTGGTATTTAGGTGATTGTTTATGTATAAAATATGTAAAAAAAATATATTAGAGCAACACAAATATTTACCAATAAAATTAATTATTATACTATAAAAATTTATAATCACTTCCAATTATAAACTATGAATTTATTACTGTTTGGTTGGAGAGTAAACAGAAAAAGATAACTATATTTTTGGAATTTTAGGAATGTTAAATATATTTAAAGTAATTAATAAACAAAAGTTGCTAACTTGAAGAGTAAGAATAAAAAATAAAATCTTACGAAACTAATTAAAAGATAACAATAAATAATTTTATATAACTAAATTTTTTAATATAACTTATTAGACTTTGTTTTAATGATATTATAGGACAACATTTGTAATTAAATAATTATTTTTCGATAAATAAATAATATACCATTAAAATTCGTATTCACTTCCAAATATAAACTATAGGTTGGTTCACCTTTATTACTGTTTATTTGGATGTAGAGTAAACAGAAAAAGATATCTAATCTCATTGCAATTTCAGGAATGTTAAATTCATTTAAAGTAAATAAACAACCTGATGATGTTACCTATTTGTTTCACTAATTATATATGTTGAACCTTGAAATAGATTTTTTTAAATACTAAATATTAGGTATTCTAAAGCAAACTAAACTGAAACTAATCAAAAAATAGAGAGGATAGCAATAAATAATTTGTGTTATCGAAAAAAATTATTAATTTCTCAAAACATGATTAATTAATATGGGTATTTTTAATTTATTTAGACCTTGACAGTTACATTTATTTTAAAATGCAGACTTTAGTGTGATAACTGGATAAAGGAGTTGACTAAAAATTATAATTGTCAACAATAGAATTCTATTAATCTATAACCTCATCTTGTTAACATTCTTTATAGTCAGATACAATGTATTGATTATTACTTTTATTTTCATTGAAGAATTTATTTTCTTCAATTTTAATTTAATTGCAATATTTTTAAAAAAAATTCATTTGAACCGCATAAAAAATAATACTAATAATTATCTTTCAATGAAAAAATAGATAAGATAAAAAAGCCAGTTATAAACCTAACTAGTTTATTTAAACTTTGATAAATGGGCAATGATTCACAATTATGGGTTTTTTTATTAAAAAACACGATATTACTATCACTTTATTTGTTACACTTTTAATGACCGTTTTGCTACTATTAATTCACAACTCAACACTGAATTTGTTTCAGAAAAGACTTAAACCTGTTTTTTAGTATACAATACTTCAACATTACTTTAAGTATGCCAGACTTAAATCTTTTTTTAAGCACGCAAAACTTAAATCTTTTTTCGAGTGTGCAAGACTTTTACCTTTTTTTAATATGCCCCTTATTTTGGTTCTAATCTACATTTTTTTATATTCATTATATCCTGATGAAATTATTTGAGTTGGGCAACTTTCCTCACGCTTTGAAACTGGGGAAAGTTTTACCATTACACAAGAAAAATGACCGTACACAACTAGAAAACTATAGGCCTATTGCTGTCCCGTGTGGCATGTCTAAATTTTTTTAATATGCCTTTTTTGATCGCCTCTTATCTTTCTTGACAAAGAACATTATAACCGAAAATCAGCATGGATGTTATCATTTTACAATAAAATTATTCACCACTTGGAGGATTTTAAATACCCAGTTGCTCTCGCTTGTGATCAAAGTAAAGCGTTTGACTGTGTAAACCATGAGTTGCTGTTGAACATATTTGAAAAATATGGAATCAAAGGCACTGTTTTAAATTGGATCTCAACCTTTTTACGTGCCAGGAAGTAATATGTATCTTTAAAAGTGTAAAACAACAACGACATTAATATTATTAACTCTGATCCATCAGATATTAACATTTGAGTTCCTCAAGGTTCAATTTTTAGACGGATATTGTTCATACTTTATGTGAATAACGTTGACCCACTAATAGGTGATTATCACTATGTAAGCTACCCGCATGATTTTTCGACTATAATTTCATGTCCGTTTAAGTTAGCCTCGCCATTTTCGAATTAAAAAAAATAAGTTGTGCTGTATCAATAAAAAAAAATATTTTTTTTCAAGTATTTTTTTAATTTTTTACTGTTAAGTTGGCCCCGCCATTTTCTCAGATTAAAAAAAAAAGAGCCGTGCTGAGTTGTGCTACGTTTGTGCTATATTGTGCCGATTTTTTTTAATTAAATTAGCCGAGAAAATTGAAAATTAATTTTCAAAAATATAAAAAAAAAAATCGGCAAAACTATTATTAGTTGTGCTGAATTGTGCTATACCCATATTGTATTTTTGTACTTTCACTTTTCCTACTGAAATTTGATTAGTTGGGACAATTGAAAATATATTTTCAGATACATTAAAAAATTTTTTTTTGGTAAAACCATTTGTTGTGTTGAATTGTGCTAGATTCAAATTGTATTTTTGTTCTCTAACTTTTACTGAAATAAATAAAAATGTACTATAGTGTACTGATTTATTTTTTGTAGTTTTTTTCATCCAAACATTAAATTAGCTGAGATTTGAAATTTATTTTCAAAAAAAAACAAGAAAAATTTACTATACTGTTTTGTTTTCGAATTATAACGATTTCATTTCATGTTTTAGGAGAAAAAGAAAGAAAAAACTAATAGTTTTGCCGAACATTTTTTTTAAATATTTTTGAAAATTAATCTCATATTTTCTCGGTTAATTAAATTTTTTAGAAGAAAAAGTCAAGAGTACAAATATACAATATGAGTATAGCACAATTCAGCACAAATTATAGTTTTGCCTATTTTTTTTTTAAATATTTTTGAAAATTAATTTTCAATTTTCTTGGCTAATTTAATAAAAAAAAAATCGGCACAATATAGCACAAACGTAGCACAATTCAGTACGGCTCATTTTTTCTTAATCAGAAAAAATGGCGGGGCAACTTAACGGTGGAAAATTAAAAAATAAAAAACAATTGAAAAAAACATATTTTTTTTTATTTACGACACAACCCAGCACAATTTATTTTTTTTTTAATTAAAAAATGGCGGGGCCAACTTAACAATTTAAATTAATTTGTTAAATCCCAAATTTTTCTCGTACCACTTTATGCCTTTAAGGTTGTTTAATTTATTTTTTAATTACTCTTTCATAATAGATTTCACTTTGAGACAATTTTTCATCTTCTTGTACTTTTAATAACGGCCTGATGGTTTTTTTAACCGAAACTAATCGCATACAAGTTCTTCAATATAGTAGTACACGACTTTGTGTTTTATTAATATTTTTTCATAATTTGACCAAATTTGAGATATGGATAACTTATGAATATCGATTTTTCATTGAGCTCATTGATCGAGTATTTTTTGTAACCATTTGTGTTTAAATTATAATATATAGGAATTTCAGAAGTAATAGTTTTCCCAGTCAGGTAACACACTTTTATAATTCCTTTCCTACAACTCTAATATGTAAATCCGGCTCATTCGACCAAAAATAGGCCACCAGAAAAAAGTATAGCACAAGACAAATATTTTTTCAGGTGACAGCGATATTTGTTTGTTAAATATGTGTTTCCAGGAAAATACCTTTACAATATACATACAATATCAAATTTTAGAATAAAATCAAAATTACGAAATTTTTAAAAAAATAAAAAAATAGGCATCCAATGTTGTACAAGAATATAAAGTCAGAATATGTCAAAAAAGCTACATAGATCCAGACAGAATTCATATGATGAACTTTTGTTTATTGAAAAGACGTGCTTTACGTGGAATTATTTAAAAAATGTTTGGTGAGTAAATGACCAGATTTTTTTAATACTATTAAAAATTAATCTCCCATTTTCTCGGTTAATATATTTTTTTAGAAGAAAAAGTCAAGAGTTTAAATATACAATATGAGTATAGCACAATTCAGCACAACTAATAATTTTGCCTAAATTTTTGTTTTTAATATTTTTGAAAATTAATTTTCAATTTTCTCGGGGAATTTAATTAAAAAAAAAATCGGCACAATATAGCACAATTCAGCACGGCTCATTTTTTCTTAATCGGCGAAAATGGCGGGGGCCAACTTAACGGTGGGAAATTAAAAAATATAATACAAAAAAATGGAAAAAAAAATATAAGTTTTTTTTGTTTACGCCACAACCCAGCACAATTTATTTTTTTTAATTCAAAAAAGGCGGGGTCAACTTAACGGACATTACAATTTCTGCTAAAAAAACGGATCTACTAAACAACAAGAGCTCTTTCATCGCTCAAAAATTGTCGAATTATTTTAATAGCCTTGATTTGTTTTTTAATGCTAATAAGACTGAGGTACTTAGAAGTTCGGCAACTAGTCATTGTGTATTTTACACAAGTAGACTCACGTCTAAGATACGGCATATGGTTATGGGGTAATTCAATTAACAAACCTATATTACAAGAGTAAATTTTGTTTTGAAATTGAAAATAATTTTGATTTAAACAAGTAGAAAGAAGATTTAATATATCATTAACTATTACTGGATTTGTGTTTGAATCAATGAGTAGTTTCTATACCAAATAGATTATCTCGGTAAAAGGAATAATCAGAAATAAATTTTGTACATCAAAGTATATAAATTTTATATTACACTGTAATATCATTGAAATACCTTTTAGTCTCAGTTATTGTAGTATATATTTTTAAGATAATTTATCAATAATAATCTGATGAAGTTGTTTTGTTTTACAATGAAACTTTTTGTTATATATTGTTTTATTTATCTAAATATTTACTGTTTTTGATGTGAAATAAATTTCTACTCTGCATATATTTTAATACTGAACAATTTTTAGCTATTTCCAAAAATAAGAGTACATATTTATGGTTTTGATAATAAACAAGTTTTTCAAGTTATAATTATTTTGCGTTACACTGTAGTTACAAATGTGACTGATCTAGTTATAAAAATATTAAAATTGTAGAGCAATTTGTCAAATGAGATGTATGATTATATGATTATATTATTATGAATGGTTTCTGGGAATGCATTTAAAATCGATACAATTTAAATACAAAATTAAAAGATATAATGAGTACCTTCGTTAAAGGTATGTACTTATTTATATAATTTGCAAATGAAACATATGCGTAATACAAAAAATAAAAAACTTGGACAATATATTGTTTAATTCATATTTAAAATAATATTTACTTACATTTGTTAGATTTTCTTTAGGTTTATTTTTGGAAGATTCTTCATCTGAGGATGTCTAAAAAAGCATACTATAATTAATAACCATTTATTTAATTCTTTATTATTTTTAAATAAGCACAACATAATAAACTTTTTAATTTAATAACACTGATTATATTAACACCTACTTTAGATTAATAGATAAAATTTTCTGTATAATAATAATTATAACTCACCAGTATATGTCCATTAGAATATATATTTCTACTAAATCCATTCTTGTACTTTTTCCTATCCTAAAACATTAACAAATAATTACCGTATTCAAAACACAAATTGTATTTAAATGTACTGCTCACATTTATACCGTTTTCGTAGTTGTATATGTTTTGTTTATTAACTGAAATAAATTCTGTTTGGACGTAATCTCCCGCACTTGGTTCTAATCCCGATGACATATCGAAAATACTAAACAAACCAAAGAAAACTCACAAAGTCCTCTAAACCGCAATACCTCGCAGGGCTACGCTTTAACCTAAATTTCGTGCCACAGTTTCGGTTCGGGTCTACCTCAACCTTACAATCGAATGATGTTAGAGAATCGATTTAAAATCGAATGAGTTTTAAAAGTGACAAGATTTAGCTAATATACAGGTTGTCCAGAAACGCTTTTCAAAGAAAAAACAGGTGGATTTATCGGGAGACAAATATTCCATATTACGCGCATGCGTCATTAATGTTATATTTGGGGTTTTTCTGATTACTTAAAGTAAAACTGAAAAAAAACTACTATTCAAATCAAACCGAAGTAAATCTTAATAAAAATTGCGTTCATTGACGTTACGATGTCGAACAGTGGCTAAAGAACAGTTGAGAAAAACGTTCGAGAGAGAAGACAACACGCCAGTGTTGTCAAATGTAGCACATTGTGCCAAAAGTGACAATTTCAGCTTTGGAGTTACACTAGAACACGCACTATTGAAAAATAGACAAAACTGGCACTATTTCGTTCTATGATATTTTCACCTGTAATGAATTTGAATATATTTCTTGGTTCAAAGATGACCAGAAATGAATTTATTCTTCAGAAAATATTAGAAATGTTTGAAATTAAGCGCAATTGAAGTAAGTCGAGAAGCACTATTGGGCACTATTTTGTGACAAACTTCATTAGTCAGAAGCTCCTCTATAACAACACTGCTACGCGCGGCCCTTTGGTCGTCAGTTCAGCTTTGAAAGAGAGACTCCAGCGTTACTTTTCTTTGTTGGTAAACATTATGTTTATTGTCTTTGAATGGATTATGCTTAGACCATTAAAGCTTCGCTAGACGTATTCTGTACATTTTGTTTGGTTCTTGTGGGGAATGGCAAGGTGAGGTGAGACGTCTACAGGTGATACTGAATCAGTAGCGTCCTGATTTAAAAATATTTTAATATTTTGGTTTAATCAATGTTTATATGCATTCATTATTTATTATATTAGTTCTTTAGCAATAAACAGTTTGTATACCCTGTTACCCATTTATGAGACACGCTTACGATCATTCAGACCGAATAGCCCAGGCAGCTGAGGCCTTAAAAGAAGAAGTAGATGCAAGCTCACTTCAGTGTCCTCTTTATTTCGGACATCATTTTATTTAGTTACGTTTATAAGAAAAAAAAAGAAAATCTTCACACAAGGCTTATAATAAAAATAATCTAACTAAGAATTTTTGCACTGGTAAACTCATTATTAAACATACAAAATCAAAAACATTATTCTTGTGAAGAAATAATCGATTCTTTAAATCATTCGATTTACAACATTTTAAAATGAAACAAGAAGCGCATGCTTGACACAGTTTGCAGATTATTTAATTTAAATTCAATGCCATAATGCAGTATATCGAAATATCAATGGTTAAATATCAAATCTTTTAGTGGAATTTGTTGTGCGTGATAAGGATTGAAGACCAGCTTTAATGTATGCAGAAATTCAATACAGAGATCACTTACTTTCTTTTTTTGCAACATTTTTGTATGCGTCCTAAAGTGATTTTCCGGGAAAACTAAGACAGATAGTAATACGAGGTTTTTACCAGATGAAAGAGGTAAAAATTCTTTTCACAAACAAGAATAAAGTTCCAAACTGCCACATTAATCAGATTCAGAGATACTTGGCAACGATGCTTATATAAGGACGTGTCAAGCCCCCTAACGGGATAATTTTGAACCTGTGTAATGGTGTGGTTGTCACGGAGATTAAAAATTGTTTGCATACTGGTTTCTATAATATTAACATCAGAGGATCTATATCGATTCGCTATATAATACTTGATGAAAACCAGAATTTTTCAAAGTCTTCAACTAATGCCCGTATTTATAGTCGGTGCTTAAGTCCGTAACGATGCTTAAGGTCGAGTCTGCGTATGCTTGAGCCATGGCAGACTCGACCTCAAGCATCGGCAGCGTCTTGAGTACCGACTATAAATACGGGCATAAGAAATGTATAAAAATAAAAGATAAATCCAGAGCGCATAATAAAACATGCGAAAAGGTTTCATCATTATGTCTATAAATATGATGGTTTGACCCACGATACTTAATGCCGGTTTTTAAAAAAGGTTAGTTATGCAACCGTTTTTGAAATCAAATATTAGTATAACGCCTAATAGATTCCAAAAAATGAGAATGCTGACTGATTTTTCATCAAAAAGGTACAAGAGGTGATAAAATGTGCGATGACAAACTCAGGACATTGTGTCCACTCAAATATATTCTGTATATTAGATAGAATCTCTGGTACTTGGTCATCCCGTCCTTTTGTCATATACAGACATTTTGTCATCAAACATTTAAACTATTAATTACGGATCTATCTAATTTATATATAGTTATTTAAATCCAACAGGTTATCCATATACCACTATATAGTTATTGTTATCTTTGACATCTATTTAATTTTTCTCAATGCAAACCGACACTATATCTATGAGTAGGAAAATAAAATATAAAATTGACTTTTCAATGCAACCCGACAACACACACTATACTTAACTGATTCTACGTTTCGTCACATAATAATAATTATATACTATTATATATAGGGTGATGAATTGCAGGGTGACCAACAGCGGGATGGTCCCCATAGTATGGATTCCAAATGATTTTAACTGCCGAAATACTCTTGGTATTGTCTAGTTTTACTTTCAGCCCTGACACTTTGCAAAGTTTTCTCAAGTAATTGTTATTAGCACTTTCATAATCCGAGCTCGTAACTCCTGAATAGAGTGACACCGAGTCTCACATACTTTCGATTTTAGGTAACCCCATAGAAAAAATCTAAAGGGGTTAAATCTGGTGATCTTCATATTCACAGATCCTCGGCGTTTGAAATAATAGGGCGATCTGGAAAACGTTCATTGAACATTCGTACAGCTTCATGATAATATATGAGTCTCGTCAAAAATAACAATCGCTTCGCATATTTAATGTGGTGATTTGTTTGTAGGAGATTAATAGCAATCAAAATCAAAACTTATACACTGACTCGCACTTTCCTTGCGATATCAGTTTATTGTTTTGGCCATTTATCCTGAAAACAATGCAAAACACCAACAAAAAGGTGCAAATGTACAAGCATAATGGCAAGTAAGTCTCACTTCACGTCTGAACCAAAATTGACATCATGCGCAGGGCTAAATTTTAATTCTAAGGATGAGGCCACTATAAATTAATTTTCGTTATTCTGAAACATAAATAACTCGAGAATTAAAGGAGCAAATTTCAATTCCTTTGCATGGTTGAATAGAAAATAAAACCCCTTTAAGATTAGCTATCACTCACTATATACTATTTAAATTTTTCGAAAGAGTTAGCTCCCCTCCAGTAAGAGATGGAATTAGGGATAAACTATTGATACAAAAATATACATTGTAGGAATCAAAAGGTCGGCGTGTCTTGGCTATTTTCCTACAAGAGTTCAGTAACGGAGTTAGATAAAGGGTAACACTTATGATGCTCACATATATACAGTTTTGTACGATTTGGCTGGAGCAATATCACTTAAAGTTGAAATAATGCGATTTTCAATTGTCTATATATATAACTTCAAAACTACTTAGATTATAATATAAGTGTGCAATAGATTTTTGAAATCAGCTTCTTGGAACGAATCTAAAAATGTTAAAAAAAATATAGGATGTTCCATTAAAAAAAAAACATAACTTTGGTATGCTGTGACTTTATGAAACAGCCTGTATATTACGAAATTATTTTAAAATGTGGACTCATCTATAATTTGTATTTAAAACTTTTTTCGTATCCCACAAAACAACGGAGATAACAAACTCCGGAGTATAAGTTGACCACCCTTATAAGAATGCGAAAATTGTACCGTATATATCCAAAATTTACTGTTGCTGGCCAAGTCGGCAGCGTAGCATATTAGGTAATTTAACACAGCGAATCTTTGACAGAAGACAAAAATATCTGTTTTGTGTCTATCCCTAATAGCAAAAAAGGTCCGATTGATGTTTTTTTATGGTCCTTTTAACGTCAGAATCATAAAAAAAAAATCGTTATTTTACTCGTTTTTGTAACCATCAGTATAAACGTTTAGACAACGTTTTTTTTTAGGTCCTCAAAAGCATGTTTTGAGAAAGTCAGAAAGTTAGTTTTTTAAACGTTTTTGTAAGTTGCACTATAGAAAAACGTCTTATAAACGTTCTTGGGTACTTTAAAGGACGTCGCAGTGGGTCGAACCATATTTACCATTTATTTAGTCCGTTTTGATACGTTTTAAAAAAGTCTTTTTTCGACGTCTATGTGACGTTAGAAGTTGTGACATTTGCGTACTATATAAACGTTCTCAGGTACTTTAACGAACGTTTTTAAAACGTCCCGATGGTTGGTCATGTACGTTTTTAAGATGTTTTTTAAACGTCTCTGTGATATTAGGGATGGCAACTAAAAATAGTATAGTGACCGCCCTGAATATTTATACAAGGAATTACAATATTTTGGATTTTTTAATTGAAATTGAAAAATAAAAATTTGTTAATTTCAGAAAATAATGAATGTGATTCCATGGAATATATATGCATACATTTTTAAAATAATGAATTACGTGTCTATAGATAAGGTATAGTTGAAGTAATCGCTACAGTGAAAAATTATCTAAGGGCCTATTAGTTTTAGTACAGGAGCTATAAAAAATCCCCATAGAATGAGTACTTATTTTCCACTATTATGCACTCATAAACATTCCAGCTATGGAACTAAACTGACTATTTTATGAATTACTTTAAACTGATAAAAACAAGACGAACATATGCTGACCGAACAGCCCAGCCTAGGTAGACGCATTATTAGGGTGAATGTATACATTATTAAATATATTTATGTACTAAATAACGTCCACACCTAAATCTATCTCTAACGATTCTAGTCAATATAAAGAAATAAGACTTCTAATAAAAGGCCGATTACTTTAAGATGCAGTATAATATTTATTTCTACTATGCTTAAATTAAATAATTCATAAGCGCTCGTAACAAATTCGTTTCTCTTTACTCCGTATGCGTCAATTACTTTTTTTCAAGCTGTAGGTGGTTTATAATCGCTATCCCTGTTAAGATACCAAATCGATTTAAATTAAGGTAGTGGCTTTTAATTTCATCTTTTTGGTGAAAAAAAATATCAATACTTAAGTAACAATTTATTGAAAAACAGGTATATTTAATATACATAATACCGGGGTTATCAATGAACTCATTGAAAAAAATAAATAAAAAAAAATCGTTTACCTTTATTAACTATAGCAAACACAATAAAATTTATTATATATATATTTATCGAGTGAGGGTGTTTATCTAAAGGACCCCTCACTTCGCTTATGGAAAATGGTTTTTGGCCAATTTTTTTAAAATTTCAGTATGTTGTAGATCTTGACGTTCTGATTAAATGTCTCCATGGGCTCAACTCAATCCTATGACCAGTTTTAGAGATATTTGTGGTCAAAATTGGATAAATGGGTATTTAGGTAATTTTGATTTAATTTCAATTACTTGAAGCTTATCAGCTTATCTTGAATTTATTTATGGGAGAATTTAGTCATAAGATTTGTATTTAAAATAATATATTAATTGTACGTACAGGGTATCAAAAAGTCAGTGAGGCTACTTTATTTTTAATATTGCTATAATACTGAAAACCATTAACCCTCAGTTTTGATAAATTCCTAATAACTTTAAAACAAACGGCCAGATTTTATGTAAAAAATATTGTGCCTGAGAAGCATTATTTTCTATATGCCTACAGAGTGTTTCAATTATTAGGTACTCGCGAGCTATAACAATCAGTTTCTTTTATCATGTTTTAATATTGCTATAGTCTGAACCATAAGAGATACGAATATGATTAAATGGACAAAGAAAACATTACATTGGTTGAAAAAATCCACAGGAACTCTCACTTTCTCGAGTTATATAAGGAAAACCAAAAATTCTATTTTTGGCTTTCTCCACATATTTCAAAAAATAGAAAAGGAAAGTTTTATTGTATCTAAAAAATGCTAATATGCTAACAAATCTTCTATACGACGTTTCGTGTCTTTACGGTCACCATCAATTTTTTTTAATACGGACGTAATTAAAAATGATTGTTACTAATGATGTTAGTTATTTCAGATAAAACTTCGTTAAAATGACAAGTGTGATATATCACCGAATTTTAATTTTAAAAGTTTATCAATATTATTAAAAAAAAATTGCTGGTCGCCGTGAAGTCACGAAACGTCGTATAGAAGATTTATTAGTACTATACAACAGCATTTTTTAAATATAATAAAACTTTCCTATTCCATTTTTTGATATGTCTTGATGTGGAAAAAACCAAAACTAGAATTATTCGTTTTCTTTATATAACTCGAGAAAAGTGAGAGTTCCTGTAGATTTTTTCAACCAATGTAATGTTTTCTTTGTCCATTTAATCATATTCGTAACTCTTATGGTTTAGACAATAGCAATATTAAAACATGATAAAAGAAACTGACTGCCTCGCGAGTACCTAATATTTGAAACACCCTGTAGGCAAATCTGTTATAACTGTACTGATAAAGCATCGATTTTGAAAAAAAATAAGATTTGGAGCCCCATTATTCGAGTCAGTAGATAAGTTTTTAAACTTTGCATAGTGCAGTTTTTCTTTTACTAATGACATATAAAGCATATAATTTTTTTAACGAAATATGGTCGTTTGTTTTAAAGTTATTAGGAATTTATCAAAACTGAGGGTTAATGGTCTTCAATATTAAAAATAAAGTAGCTCCACTGACTTTTTGGTATACCCTGTACATACAATAAATATATTTTTTTAAATACCAATCTTATGACTAAATTCTCCCATAAACAAATTCAAGATAAGCTGATCAGTTTTCTTATATATTCAAGAAATTAAAATTAATAAAAGAAAATTACCTAAATATACCCATTTATTCAACTTTGAACACAAATATCTCGAAAACTGGTCATAGGATTGAGTTGAACCCATAGACATTTAATCAGAACGTCCAGATCTACAACATACTGAAATTTAAAAAAAATTGGCCGAAAGCCATTTTCCATAAGAGAAATGAGGGGTCCTTAATAATTAATTTTAATATGTTTGTTATAAAATATTTTAATATTAGATTATACAAAATCAATCAAAAATAGTAAAATTGGTAGATAAGAGGGAAATATGCACAAAAAAACTATCAGGAGTTTTATTGTAATCCTAATTTAAGAATATTGTATATTAATATGTATTTATAGCATGACATATAAAATATATAAGTCTTTTTAACTTTATTAAAAAAGAAAAACCATAATAATTAAATTTTTCTTCTTAGGTAAATATTAGGATAACACTCCTAAAATAACTATTGTTCTATTTGAAAATAGGTTTAGTCTCTATTCATCCAAATTATAACCTTCAAAAGAAAATACGCAATCCCAAATCCTACCACAATTTTCTCCTTTTGCAGTCTGTTCATATTTTCTAACTCTAAAGCCATAATTCTCCTATTTAACTTTGCCATCTGTCTGCGTAAATGCAAAACTTCTTCAGCTGGTGTTAAACGCTTAAAAAAAAAACAAATAAATATATTTAAAATAAATAAATAATACAACTGTACTTCGCCACTTGCCCCATATAATTGGGTACCACTTTCGTTGAACTGAGAACTGTTTAAATGAAAACTAACATCATTCATATGGACTTTTTGTGGTTGTCTTTTGGCAACAGGTAAACGTTCCTCTTCTACATCTCTATCATCATATTCTTCAATCCCTGGGAAAGGATATTTGTCAAGAGTTAAAGTTCGAGGAGGTGTAGCTACCCGGGGTAAATCGTAAGGATAAGGATCAGAATGAAGAATTGAATTATCAAAAGCTATTTCTCTAGGTGGGGCTCTAGTACCTACAATAAAAAATACTCGAAATAATATAGCATTATTAGATTGATAAGAAATATACTTGCCTACATGTTGGTGTTGCCCTGCGACTAATATTCTCTCCGGTACGTTCATATTTAGACTATCTTTGGTCCAATAGCCCGTCTTGTCACCATTTAGATCGTTAGAAAAACTTATCCTGTCAGGTACCTTCATTTGTTGATTAATCCCGACTTTAAAATTAGCATCAGTGACGAATGCGTCTTCGGGGAAGTGAGTAGGACTCGAATTTGTAGACATTTTATTTCTATTTTTAATGCTTAAATATAATTTGAGTGAACTAAATAATTTTTAAATCGATTTCGGTAAAAAAACTATTTTTTACCTTCACCTAAAACCTAATTTTTTCACACAACAAAAACGTCAGTTTCAGCTGTCGTTATCTGACAGTTAATTAGGTCAATTCAATCAGAGGGATGCTCGATGATTTTCGATGTATCGAAAATATCGATACATCGAATTTAAATATCGATGTGTTTATTTCGATTTTTGTACAAATTGATGTATTTTACATTAGATGTTTAGCTTCGCATAATATTATTATGTTATTTTTTACGCTGTGGCTACCTGTAAGGTAAGTCAGACGAATATTATTCAAAAAGGCAATGACGTCACTCGTGTTATAGTTATTGTACGTTAACTTGAAGGTTTGATTGTTTATCAATGTGAGGAGTGTGGTACAATGGAACCGTGCATGGTTTACACATAGAAGTTCCTGGTTCCCGAGAAAATATTTTTTTTAATACACAAAAATCGAATGGACAAAATCAATCTCATGGAAATCGATTCAATTTACAATCTGGAAATGAAATTAGCCGAAAAATGTGAAACTTTAATTTATTTTTATTGAAACAAGCAATTTCTGTTTAATTGTTACTGTCAAGTTTAGAAATACCTACACAAAAGAATCAATCTTTGATCTCAACTATTTTCTCCGATTTTTAGATCTTTCGATCGGTCTCAACTTAAAAAAAATCGATCAAAAAATCGGGTCATAAAAGATCGATTCTCGATAAGATCTAATCAAGATCGAAAACTGCAAATAGGTATATTAGAATAATTTTAATTTTTATTAAAAAGAGCCATAATTTTTTAATGGGAAATTAGTCGGTGTCTAGTCATTCTATTTCTTTTAACTTTTTGACAATCCCCAGCTGAGTTGGCGAAAAATAAAACTCACTAAATCTGCACAAATTCTATCAATAATGTGTCAAAAATGGTAGTGTCTATTGATATTAATTTAAGTTATGATAAAAGATATAGATATTCTTAATTTTCAACAGTTTTCCTTCCTTTTTTTAGAACAATGAATATTTAATAATATATTAGAACATGCTAAATTATATTCTCTGCAATTATATTTGCTATGCATATATTGTTCAAATAATTCACTCCTTTTTAAACTTGGTAACGGACGAGTAGACACATCCAAACAGATTAGCCACACTATATATTTTAACACAAAATTACTAGTTAGCCTGACGTCTGTCATTTTAAGAAAAAAAATATTGGACAGAGTATATCCAACATTATATTGGGTTAATTAATTATAAGCGTGTATAGAAACGGCTTTTTTCAAGGGTCGCAAATATTATTATTTTTTATTAATGATTTTTGAACTATTGTCGAATCTGATTAATGTGTCAAGCCCCTAACGGGATAATTTTGAACCTGTATAGAAGTGATAACAAATTGGTTATGATGTGGTTGTCATGGAGATTAAAAAATTGTTTGCACTGTTCCACTGATTCTCTAATGATATCTTTAATTTAAAATTTGAATCAAAGTTAATTTTCCTTCGAAGGTATTACTTTGACATCACTGATAGTTCGTACAATTTAACTTCAAACCATTTTACGCCCATTTACAGAATCTAGCATAAAACACAATAAAAAAAATAAGCAAATTTCAGATCGATGGATATTTTTTAATTTATTATGAGAAATAATGCATATATAGTAAAACAGACTTTCAGGATATAAGACAAAATGGCTTAACATTAGGCTCTACGAATTTTCAGATTAGACCTCGGTTAGAAGGATGAGTATACATTTCCATACTCTGGTCTTCTGCTATGTCGGCAAATAGTCTTCTGTCAAATAACTTGTCAAAAATGTAACGTCAAATTTCAAAACATAACCTAAAAAATAGAAACATAGATGTTCGCAAAGTTCGCTTGCTGAAGTAATTATTTCAGCAAATGATTCATTTCCGACCTTCTAAATTTACACAATTTTCCAATTGTCATACAATTTGGAAATGAAATTTATTATGTTTTATAAAAGTGGCTTTAATTTCCGAAGGAAAGTGTGAAAAAATTATTTTTAATTATTATTTGTACTTTTTGTTTTTTTTTTTGAAAATGACTGTGACATACAATGCAGACGTCGCTACAGTGCGAGGATTTGGCTGTTTTTTAAAATTATTAGCAAGGTAAGTCAAAACAGTTAATTTATTTCTAGCCTTTGTGCTTTTGTTAGTAAATTTCTTTGTTATAATTCAAGTTGTTAATGCTCTTAACAGGTTTTATTCTGATCCTATTTTTTAACTTTTTATGTAATATACTATAAATGATTAATATTTTTATAAAAACAATTTTTTTTTATCATTTTATTAAGTGATAAGTTTGTTTGTTTATTGATTAAATTGATTACATACGCAAAGAAATAACAGTACCATTCTTTTAAGTTGAATATTTTTACCAGTGGTCATCTCTTAAATAAATACTCTGAAATATTATGTATTACAAAATTAGTTACCCATTTTAATTCTCTATAGTTTTAAATTTGGTAATAAAAATAAATTATTCTAGGAAGTGTTAACCAATACTTTCATGATTATCAAGGTTAACCACTCGTTTTTTCAGAGATAATCTCTATAGTTACATAAACCTAAGTAACTGTAATACTATAGATACCATGATTGATCTTGAGTTAAGCCAATAATCAAGATTTTTCAGTCCCTTGTTTAGATAATTACATATGTATCCAGCTATTATGATTTTTTTTATATAAAATTAACATGCCTTGACTACATAATGGCCACTGGACACAAAGTACAATTTTTAAATGAAAATATTTTACATATTTTAAAAGTTCAATGGACTTTACATTATAAAACTATTTAAAAAATATATACGCATCTAGTATGGTGGTTATGCAGCTATAGTAAATGATAATGAATACATTAATAATTTTCTTTTTCACAATTTTATTCTGTCTATAATTTTAATCATTTAGATACTCTCATCTCTATAAAAGATCATAAGGATCTGAAAATATTATTTAAGATTGTTAATATTATACATTTGGATTTTCTGTACCGTGCAGAGTTACAAGGAATATTATTGTTTTTCCAACCTTTTTACAAGACTAATAATTGATTTATGTCTAGGACTTTAAGACTCATAAATAAGTCCAATTTAGAATCATTTATAACTTCATCAGAAATTTATAACAACTACAGATCTGTGATATATATTTTATAATCTTAATTGTGATAAACAATATGTAATTGATGTTTTCTAATATATGTCTTTTATTTTTGATAATAATGTAATACTTGTAATTCGATAATTTGTTTCTTTTTTTTAATTATTTTATTTGTATGTAAGTTTTTTTGGTATGCTATTCATCTGTACATAACATTTGTCTTTTAATGGCCTCTGTCCAGTATGGTTGATACTTATCACCTGCTTGATCCCTATCTTTGTATACTTCTAAATATTCTAGTTTCTTTTTCACTTTATTCCAATTAACATAACTATTGTTAGGTTTTGTTCTTAGAGTTCTGAATCATCAAACATATTCTATACAAAATATATTTTTTACCAAATATTCCTCTTTATTATTATTCTGATTTTCATTTTTCATTATTGACAAACAAATACAATTTTTCTAGGATTATTTTTATATACTTTTAATTATTTCATGAATTCAATAGAGGGTTTATTTGACCAATAGTCATTTTTGTCGTCCCTATTTTCCTTTTCTTTGCCTAATATGATGCTGGTTTAATCTATTATTTTTAAATCTGTGATGGAAACTTAACTTCTTGTTTCTTTTATTCTACAGTTGCTATTGGTTTAGGACCCGATTTACATCATTTAGTAAAATGCACATTTATCCTTTTTGTGTCGTCCAGTTAGTTTTTTTTTCTAATAATTATATTTGAATTCTACTAGCATTAATTGTATCCACAATTAGAAAAAACCTTTATTAGGATCAGGTAAACTTTGATCAGAAATATTTCCACTAACCCTCTTGATCGAAAATTTTGTCCCAAAGCAAATTATGTTGTGTTGAAATTTTTGGTTGTGTTGTAATGATTATATCACTTATAATGTAATAATGTCCTATATATTGTTACTTGATTAATAATCGATAATCATTCACCATATACTGACTAATAACTGATAATCACACTTGCTTTTGTACTGTAAATGTAAATTATTGAGCTGTCAAATTTTTAAAATGTCATTAATTCGTGATATAATCTATTGAATACAACTCGTGGTATCTTGTCTATCGATAATCCCATAAGTTAATGCACTCAACGTGTTGTCAAATTATAATTTCACTCGTTCTGCGGACTCGTGAAATTAATATTTGTCAACACGTTTCGTGAAATAACTTATGGGATTATCGATAGTCAAAATGCCACTCGTTGTATTATATATGATAATGAATTAATATATAATTATTCTCTTGCAATTCAATTATTATGAATAAAGATTAAAAATGAACTACATTTTATAACCTTGGAATATAAATTTTAACACCTTCATGGTCAGTTTTAAAACAGATTCAAATTTTAAAGCATTTATAATTGTATCCTATAGCTTAGTTTTATATTTTTTTTTTAAATAAAAAAAAATATTTTTTATAGCTTGCATTACGTAATAATTTTAATTACTAGCAATTAGCTCCAATTCATTCACATTAATTCATGAACAAATGTCAACTGTAAATATAATAATACGTTTCGGTATTTTTATTCCATGTATAAACAGCAATTATTACCTATTTGCTATGCCACATCTGTTAACTAAATAGCTAGTGGTTGCAAATAGTTTGCAATTATTTCAGCAATATGTAACAAGTTGTTAGTCAAGTTGAAAAATGCAATTTACCTAAATATTTTGTAAATTACATATATTTTGAACTTCTCACATATTTAAATAAATTAACATTTACATTGCCATTATTTTTAATAAATGGAAATAATTAATTTTTTATCATAAATCGAATTTTATAAAAAAAATCGAACTTTATTCCATAAATGAGAATAAATGCGCGAAAAATATAACACTCATTTAAATTGCCCACTACTCGCTACACCTTGGTATTAAAAAAATTAGGGGACTGAAGTTGTTGACGAAATTCTGATATTAATGCAATCAAAAATGGCATGTGCACATTTCTCTATTTTGTTTCTTGTATGCGAGTACCACACTGAATTCCTGCATTTTATATTAATTAGCGTTATTGAACAGCGATAACAGTTATTTACCAAGTCAGTAAAGACACTTTAATCTATTATTTTCTATAAATAATTCGCGACAAAAGTTGACAACAAAAGTTTAACTGTCAAAGCCGATTAATGTCTGTCTATCTTGATAAATATTAGCAACAGGTAAAACTAAGATAAAGTGCTTGTTTACTGTCGCAAATCGGTATGGTAATGCATTGCTTTATTGACGATTGGCGATAAAAGATATTGTTGTTTATAAAAAGTTTACCAATCTTGGTAGTAGTTTAACAATTTCCCTGATTTATGTTTCATTGGTATCAACAGCCTTGGATGATTGATGAGTATCCTTAATTAAACACTCGTCAGACATCTAAACTAAAGATTAATTAATATTTTTTATTATACCTACATGCTATCGAGTTATATCAGTAATGTTACCTTGAGCGAAATGTCACCCATAATGACATAAACTAATTAAATTTAACAGCCATAGTTATTATGTAAGAATTAACTATAGATACTATATACCATAGTTTTTATAATTATATATTTAACATTATGGAAAAAATTATTATCTAAATTAATACAAAAATAATTTGTTGTCCGGGCAATTACTGAAAAATGGCATACATTTCAGTGATAAGAAATATAACGTAATACTAATTTAGATATATAAATATTTTCATGAAGGTTTTAACCATATATATTTTTGTCCACAAACTGGTTGGTACAATGTTTTTTGATAATCGTTACAAATAATAGAATAAAAGACCTTTCATATTTTCGCCTTTTTGTTTTTATGTCACATATTGAAATCATTAATTTTCATATAGGTTTTAAAGCAATAAATCAAGATGTATTGCACTTCATCAAGTAAATTTTTAGGAATGCTGAACAATGTAATAGCATTTTAATATACCGAATATTAACAAGCAACTAACCACAAGGGTGTAGGAAATGCGACGACTATGAACTCCCCTGCCCCGTTTTTTCCAAATTGACATATTCTGCACACATGTTGAAATTTCGTCGAGTAGGGAAAATACTATGCTAATATTTTTGCTATTTTTTATCCCCACCTATACTCGTCTCCTTAAGACTCACAAAAAACAGTTTGTGCGATCGGGAGAACTAAATTCCTTACGTGATTTAATATCTCTCCCTCTCTCTTTCCATATTTTTCATTATGTTTTTCATTATTTTTCTTTTCATTTTTTTTTTATTTTTTATTATTTTTTCCCTTTTTCATTATTTTTTTTCCAATTTTTGATTATTTTTTTCCCAATTTTCCAATATTTTTTCCGTATTTTTCATTATTATTTTTCTCTATTTTTCATTATTTGTTTCTCTATTTTTTCATTATTTTTTTACTACTTTTCATTATTTAATTCCGTATTTTTCATTATTTGTTTCCCTATTTTTCATAATTTTTTTCCCTATTTTCCAATATTTTTTACCTATTTTCCAATATTTTTTTCTATATTTCATTATTTTTTTCCTGATTTTTTCATTGTTTTTCAAACAATTTTTTATTTTTTGTCCATTTTTTTATTATTCTTTTTTCCTATTTTCCAATATTTATTCCCTATTTTTTAATATTTTCATTTTATTTCCGATTTTCCAATATTTTCTTCCCTATTTTTCATATTTTTTTTCATTTAAAGGGATCTTTTCAAATACAGCAAAAAAGTACTCATGACATTTTTCGGTATTCCCCGTCATTTTCGAGATTTTCGGAATTTAATTTCGAAAAATTTCTTTTTTTTAATTTTATTTTTTTTTCCCAACTTTCAACAAATTTCGGAAAAATACTTGTTGAGCCATTTCAGTCCTACATTTACGTATTTTTATTTTTTGAGTATCTTTTACGGTTTCAGAGATATCGATTTTTTAAAATGATGACATTTTCGGAAAAACAACCCGGGAAAACCTACAAGAAATTTTCCGATTATTTCGATTTTCAATAGGCTTCGTAACAGTACTTCAAGATATTTTTTTTCTAAATTTGAGGTGGTTTGCTCAAAAATTACGACCTGTAGCGTGTTTCCTGTGAAACTAGAAAAAGATTGAGAAAAACCCGGAAAATCCTATTTATTTATTTTACGATTCTGCTCATTTTCTACTAAAATGTAATACTCGTGGGTCTTAAAAAATGGTGAAAATTTCACGTCTGAAGCATTCAAAAGTTATGGCATTTTTAAGCTTTGTGGATGACAACCAGACATACAGACAGACAGACATACAGACCACAGAAAAAAAATAAGTTGTTCAGAATTCGATGGGGATCATTTCTCCTGAAGATACTATAGCCCGTTTTCGCATAGTTACGAAGATAGCGATTTCATGTGGGTCGTAGTAAGCAACTCCCTATGGGTCGTCGCTAACAAGACATTAACTAAAAAAAGAGAGGCGCCAGCTGTTCATAATTTTTGGTGACCACAGGAAATACATAGCAAATAAAACTTTTGGTATAATTCAAATCCCTATTTTATTCGATAACAATTAAAGTCTTTCAAAATTGATTAATTCACAATACAAAAATTATAAAAGTTACAAAAATTAGAATTAATAATTAAAATAGTGGTACTGGAAATGTTCCCTTTACCTAGTTTCCAGTACCACTATTTTTCCCTCCTTTAACCCTATTTTATTCTCGTACTAGTGCGCACATTTACTTTGTATTTTAATCAGCCATGTCACAATCTTAATATTACCTCATTTTATAAAATAGTTTCCCCTTCTACTTTAACAAAAGTATATCTTGTGGTACTTGATTTAATAAATTAAAAACAACCGGTAACAAATTTAATAAAAAGTTTAAAATGAACAAAAACAATATTTATAATGAAAAGTCAGATTTCTCTTTCTTTACAGGAGAAAACGCATGTCCGGTATAATAATAATTAAACAAATTAAGTATGTATCACTTCAACGTAACTATTATTGAAATAATTTAACCCCGTTAAAAAGGAATTATAAAAATTTTCAAAAATATATTTAGGTTGAATTCTCAGTTCCAAATTTTATGAAAATCCCTCTAGCCGTTTTTGAGATCGCGTAAACAAACAAACAAACAAAAAACGAACAAAACTATATTACTATAGTAATATAAAATCTTGTATGCACTTTAAGATGGTACATAAATAACTTTTATGAGAGGAATTGGTGGTCTAAGTTTGGCTTACGAATTTAGAAATTGCTAATTAACTTTTGTGGTTTTAGTAATGAAATGTTAACATTCATTAATTTAATAATAATTACAAAATTTGGCATGGTTCAAGGTTATACGTAATTTAATTAGGAACAATTGGGACATTTAAAAACGTAAACATTTTATGCACTAGTGTAGACAGTGTTTGTCGAACGCAACTGATAATATTTATAAAAAGTTTTATGCAAACTAATTTCTTCTATTGATCTATATGAACCCTCTTAAATTTTATTACAGATAATATTAAGAGGCGCCAATGTCATATGCTTATCTGAAATGGTTGGAGGACGGCGCTCCGTTAATATTAAAGATAGGAAGCTGCGTTTTTCACCAATCGATTCTGCATTTAATTCTTGAGAGCGCGTCTGTGGTACTTTTTTTAAATTATTTTTAGTAAAAGTGATACGAGTAACAACTTTTTTCTTTAGATAAATTTGAAAAAAGCAAGATTTCGTCCAAAAAAGAATAATTTTGTTTTGTGGCGCAATCCATTGTTCTGGGCAGAAAAATTCAACTAGAGGGTAGGATTACTTAACATTAACCGGAAAATTCTAAAAAAAACAATGTATTCAAACACATTTTCCTTTGTTAATTATCTAACCGGTAACTACGAAAGGCCTCTTAATTAGCAAAATATGTTTTAGTTTACGTTATTAGAACCTTATAGAATCGCCCTGTATAAGCTCTATGAAATTGTTTGTATCTATTGTGTACACACAAATATTACTGTTAATGATAATAAATAAGATTACAAGGTTTTTTTAAATCAGTTATTCAATATTTTGGTAATTTCATTATTACTCATCTATAAAAATAATTTTAGTAAACATATGATAGCTATTATCTTTTCAAATAATATACTATTGCTCACTACTAGACCTCAAATTTCAATTTCATTTTTGAGATTTTAATAGTTTCAAGTAATGATCATGCTATCAATGTGTTTATTATTCGAAAGTTTTTAAATTACAAGTATGGAGAAGTAAAACCGAAAGTAGACCTAAAACCATTAGACCGACCCTCTTACAATAGACCGAATCCTAATAAACCGAACGCACTCTCCCACTAGAACGAACTGTTAAATCACTATTCTTATCTATTTAAAAAAAAAGGTCTTGACTAGCCAAATCTAAATTCTGTATTAAAAAAAGAATAGATAACTTGCATATATATTTTAACTTTTTAGGCGAAGACGAAAACAATGGGCAGTTGTTAGTATCCATCGATCGTTGATTATTCGGTCTATTGGTGTTCGGTCTATTGGGAAAATTCAGCGAAAAAAGCGTTCGATCTAATTGTTTTCGGTATAATTTTAATATACCATATTAAGTTTGTACTCGACGGTAAAAAGAATCAACATTAATTGTTGGGATATTCGAAAAGGAAGATTGTATTTTTGTATAAAACCTTGTATATAACTGAACAAACTACTATACAAACATCGGTGCCTTTAATCTAAAATCCATTCGTAGTTTCACGAAAATACGCATAGAACTAATTACCGTGAAAATATATTTGTAGACCAACTATTGGCTAATTATAACAAACATTATTTTTAGATATTTTCAATAAAGGTTTGTGTTTTTTAAAGCGCCAAATTTTTTTACTTTACCCAGTTCAATTTTTATATTTTGACAATTTTATAAATTTATTGTTATTTTTAAATCTTATTGGTAATTTAAATGTACTATTTAGATCGTTTGCATCTTTAGTAAATAAATAAATAATACATGAACATTGAAAAAAAAATTTACAACGATTTAGTCTAACTTTGGAATTTCCAATATGATATGAAAATTTCATACAAAGGGGTCAGATGTCATATCTAAGATGATCAATCCTGGCTAAATTACTCTTTGGCAATTTGAAATTTAAATTAAATAGTAAAAAAAAATATAACAAGAAAGGCGTTTAAAGATTTGTAAAATTGTGATGTGGAATATTTTTATGAATCGTCATGGGTAGGAAATTATGGAGAAATTTTGATTCATAAAAAAATTTATTTACGAATTGTTGAAAAAGAGAAAATAAAATAATTTATACAACAAAGGTGAGGCCATATTATTTAAAGGTAGAGAAATATAAAGAAGATACCAGGAGGTGAAAGAGGTAGAGAACAAATACCAATACAGAATCAGATACTGAGGAGATAGAAGAGACCGGAGGGAAAATAATGAATTAATTACGATAGTAGAATATTCATAGGAAAAGGAGGCAGAAACAGAAGACACACCTGTAAAAAAATCAGACCCGAAGAAAGCGACGAGGAAACACGAAACGTTAAATTTAACAAAATTGTATTTTTTATATTTTTTTTGTAAATTTCTTATAATAGAGTGAACCCAGTCCGGATTAATTATCGTAGATAAAATATCTGATCTACTGGGTGGTCCATATTAATTAATTCTGTAAGAAACTTTAACAATAAATGTTTTTTACACCGTTTTCTCTAACCACTGGACACCATTTGCTTAGTTGTATTATTTGTTAGAGACGCCAAAGAATCTGATGACTCAGAATAGGCATAAGTTGCATCCCTGATACAACGAAATTACATCCCCGAGGAAATAGTAATTTACGTAACAAGTCCGGAAAATACGGTTTTTTGGACGAGTAGACAATATTCTAGGACGTGCCATAGCCGAGTCCTGGAAGTCTGCGAGTCCAAAAAAATTGTTTTCGGACGTGTTCCGTACACTATTTTTTCGGCAACCTACAAATAGCTGTCCGTAGTTATTTTGCTGATATGGTAATGATCAACTGCATTTATCAAAACCGTACCTACCAAGATTTTCATATTTACAATGACAACAACGATGTGATTCTTCCAGACCTGGTCCGGGAAGCTACTTTCTCAAAGAAAAAGCGTCTGGGAAGTGGGTACTTCCCGGACGGTTGCCGAAAAAAATGAATTTACTAAGTTAGTAGTCTTAACAACGGTATATTAAATGCAATACATTATGAGAATCTATTTCATCTTGCAACATAGTTGATTCCAGAAGCATCAACATTTTCATTGACTATATAGCAAACAAAATATTTGCGAGAATGGACTTATCCAGTAGGAACGAATTTATTGGTTTTATATTAATGAATGAATAGCTTACAGAACGTAGTTGCTTATGTTGATTTTCATTGTTCTTATAATATTCATTAATTAATAAAAATCAATAAAAAGTAATTAATATATTTTGACTGTGGCGCTGCTTCTTGACCAATAATTAACGTTTTACTTTCTTTACAGCATTGCCAAGATTCTAGCTTTGTTCAGTTGTAGAAAAATTTGACATACTTCTTTCCTTCTTTTAATCATAACAAATGAGAACGAGAGTTGCCAGTTTTATCGATATGACAACATAGCCAAATATAATCTGTTTCAATTGGGCCACGTCACAAACCACTATAGCCCCGATTTTCAAATTTTAATAATTAATTACAGCCGCAGGATCGGTCTCAGAAGGGCAATGTGTTATGGTAGGCCAAAATTATACAATAAAAATATAAAAAAAATCACTGGATGAGTCCATTGTAACGAGTGAAGTCTCCTAGTCAATCCCATTAAGAAGTTTTATCAATCGTGAAAATATTGGTTTAATAATTTTATATTTTACTTAAAGTTAGATGAAGTACCGGAATATTAATTCTAGGAACATCAAAAAAGTTCATTGAGAAAAATAAAATATTTGTAGCAGTTTTTGAAGTTGATTCAACTCTCCAATCATCCCTTTGATTAGCTTTTACTAATGGTCAAAATATTTTATAAAGAATTTTATGTTTTAATTTATCTCCAAGAAGAAGTAATAAAAATCAATTCCAGATGCATCAAAAAAGTTTCATTGACTAGATTATTCATAAAACATTACAATGATTTTTAAGAGTCAAGAGTCCTGCTCCCAAGGTCAATCAAGCCTTACGAACTGGACATTCAAACACGAGTGGAATGTTCCTGAAGCAAACCGAAGGCGAGCGTGTAGAATCACTTGAATCGAGCAGCAGGCTATAACTTTTTAACGATTAAAGATATGAAAAAATACAATTAAATGTCAGTCGTAAAATATTTTAAAACACTTTTTATTTGTATTTCATTCCATAGAACAGTTTTTCAACGGTATTTATAATGTTACAATTGATTTCTGAATCAGTAAAAGACAATTGTGAATTCTTACAATAAATGTAATTATTTCGTTTTTTTATACGATCTGAAAATTAACATACAATTAGGCAAATTATCATGGAAACATGTTACAGATGATTCAGATAAAGAGTTAAAATCAATATTGAACTTTACGTCACATTTGTGACAACGTTTTTATTATAGTTACATTGTAAATACCTTTTTTTTATTATAATCATTTTGTTGAATTACCTGGTAAAAATATTTTACTTATCGTATTAAATAATACGGCAAGATTATGAGAATAGATTTGTGAAAAGAATTATAATTAAACAATGTAAAAAATGCTAGATTCCAAATAATATATAAGAGTTTTAAAATTTTTAAACACAAATTATACCTAGTAAAAATTAAAAAGATCTAAAACCGTTGTAAGAATGCTTTAGTCTTTTTATAAAAATCCATTCCAAAAATGTTAACGAGACTTATGTTCAGTATAGTTCAAATGAGTTCCTAATCGATCTAAGAACAATTATTTTGTAATAAATGAAAAGTTATGTAGGTCACAAATAAACGTATTTTTAATTCGCAATAAGGTACAGTCATTTTATGAGAGTTTTTTTGTTTCTGTGAGATAAAAATAACGTGTATTTTTGGCAAAGTAAAAGATTTTACCGCCTTTATAATAACGAGATATTTGATTTTTTAAAAGCCTTTTGACGGTATGAATTTTAGTCTTAAATTTGTATGTATATAAATACTTTAAATCGTTATTTTTTTACAGGTGGCGTGGAAGTCTCTACAAATTAGTATGGCTCGATTTACTGATGTTTTTAGCCATTTATTATGGTTTAAATATTACTTATAGGTTTATATTAGACGACGTAGGAAAAGTGTAAGTATTATTAAAATAAAAATGTCCCAAAATGTCTACAGTACACTAAAAATATTTTAACAAGGGATAAGATTTGTGAGCGTTATTCTGCCGTTCCAGTTATTTCATTCCATACCGCAGAGTTATTTAACATTTCATTACTAGAGCGAGTAGATTTAGTAATATTGGCATATGACATATTACTGAGTAAATAGTTATATAATATATAGTAATTAAATATAAAGCAAATGGATTATTGCACTATATAGTACTGAAACTGGCTATGTGCTATAAGCTCAAAAATTCGGAATGGATAAAATATCCGTTTTTATTTCCAGTTTTTAAATTTTTCTATTTGCATTTGTGTGCCAAGTAGAAAACTGCAATTTTTATACATACGTCGGGTTTCATATGCTACACAAAAATCTTATGAATCGTAAAAGCTTATGTTTTGAGTAACCGGACTCCTAAACATTATACCTAATTGCTTTTTCTGAATCTCGCGATTTTCATAGTTAAAGTGGATATTTTCTGACAGAGGCATTTCTTTAAGGGCGTAAAAATAAATAATCTACGTAAAGTCACCCAAAATGGTTAGTTATCAATATGTTTTTCGAGGTTAAAGTTAACTTACACAAGTGGAATATCCAGTACCTTACTTCTGGAGGCATCCTGTCCAGGTATGCAAACACCGGGAAAAGAGGGTCCGGAAATTTAAAAATTTTTACATAATAACTGTCAGTAGATAGAACGTCCATTAACTTTAAAGATTCAGTAAGTAAAGGCGATGACGTTTAGAATAAAACTTTACAAGTTGATGTCTGGTACAATTGTCACAATCTAAACGTCATTGTCACTAGTTACAGAACCGTTAAAGTTAACGAACGTTCTATCTACTGACAATAAGACATTTAAACGACAAAAGTATGCACTATTAATTTTTTTCTCAAGTACACTCACTCGGGGCCCGCTACTGACTTGTATCACATATTGTGAAACGTTGTTTTTCTCAAAATGAAAATTGGATTTTGTAGATTTTAATTAGAGTTGGCACGTTTCGAGAAGAACCCATTACGTCACGATGCGCACTGACAAAATTCGAAATTTTACTGCTAGACATGCTTCTCTTTTATTTCCAGTGGCAGAGAGGAAGTGTGGTGGTGTGTATTACAATATCTTTTTAATATTGTTTGACAGAATCGGTTACTTAATTAGTGTTTAGTTATTTAATTAGTGTTTATATTAGTTCTTAATTTATAATTTTTTTACTAGAATGGGTCGTTCATTTTTATAAATTAAAATACAAATCAAAATATATAACTACAATACATAAAGGCGTTTATTTAAACGTTGTAAGCCTTATTAAATAGAATTAAAAATAAGACATAAAATTTCAGATTTTCTTTTACTTCCTCCAATGAAGATCCAGACTTTTCAGAGGACACATATGATAGTATTGAACCACTACCTAAGAGAACCGTTTAAATGAAAAATTATAGTCGTAAAAGTTACTATAGTTTCATTTCATTACAAGTACACAAACACTGTTTCATTTTTATGTTCTTTCTAAAGAATTCATTTTAACAGTCTTTAAATTCAGCGTACAAGGTACAGTTTAATTGATAAACAATTAAAAATACTTATTATATAAGCAGTTTTGTTTTGCCTTCAATAACTTAGAAAGAATAAAGTGGAACATCCAATATATTTAAAATTTTAAAATAATATAGCATCTAGTTACTAGAGTCCGTCTCAAATTTCGTGACCACCCTATATAGGTTTAAACTTGTTGATAATTTTTTTTGTTCAGTTGACAGTAGAAATAATTTACTTTTAGTACCAGTTTTAATTTTATACTAAAACGTACACGGTACCATCTTCCTTTCTGCGAAGAATGGAGGCGTTGTCGATGGGTGAATTATGACGTAATGGATTCTTCTCTAAACGGACCAACTCTTAACTTAACTTTTTTGGAAAAAATCACAAATATTTTCTTATGTATTTATTACACTATAATCCATATCGCCCCATTGGTTGTATTTTAGACATTGTATCCACTAAATTGCTCTGTTCTGTTATATTTTAAATGAACCAATTTAAAAAACCCAGTTTTTTTATTGTTTTTTCAGGGTAAGTTTAATTAAAAGTTTTATTCAAATGATAATAAAATAAAATGCCCTTCTCACTCATTTATTTACAAATTAAACTAATCACAAATTAATTTTATAATTTTGACAATTTTTTGAGCAATAAAAATTTCAGATCTGTAATTTTCCTTGTTAACAAAGTAATAAGCCAAATATAAAAATATAAAAAAAAAACTTATCTTCTTATAATTCGATCTTCCAAAATTATGCCTTATATTATAATTTTATTTTATTCCATAAAGTGTTCTTCTTTATTATATTTTTCTTTTATTCCTTCTAGTCGACTTATAACATTCACAATTTCTTTCAACCTGCTAATAATTTTTCTTCATCCTTTTCATTTTGATATGTCCATGTCCATTTTCACCAAACTTTTTTCTCCACCAAAATTCTTTTAAATTTTTATTTCTCTTTATTTAGTTTCCAACCTTTTCTTTAATACTTATTTTAAATATAATTTTTAACTTTTTGTTCAAACACTCCTTCAATCAAAATCTAATAAAATCACAAAACAAATTTTTTTTCTTCCACCCACTTTGCCTTTTTGTCAAAACAAAATAAAATCTATACTCAAATCATCATGCATACACACCTTAAATTTTCTTTTTATAATCTTATTTTCATTCCTGTCATACTTACAGATGACAGTCACTTATCACTTTTCATTTTCATTCAACCATATAATACATAAAAAGCACCAAAACTATGTATAAGAACAAACCATTTTACCACAGTTCATTTTGACAATTTGTCGCCTAATGTTCTCCATTAAATGTAAAAGAGTTTTCTTCTGTTGGTTATTCTCCAAGTGGAATGTCCATTGGCGATAACCTGAAGCCCTATGAGGACAAATTTCCTTAGTTTCATATAGTTTCCTTTTCATTTTATTGTAGATGTAGGTGTTTTCTGTTATTCCCTGATTTCGTTTTCTAAAAAAACACATATTTCCTTTTTTGCACTGATTTATTTCTTGGTTCTATATTTTCTGTGGTACTTCTGCTTAATTTTTTTTTAACTTCCTTGTTTTCGTTTTCTAACCGTCTTTCTATTTTCAATTAATAACTCGATTTTGTACGAAGACGATGTAATAAGTACAACAGTAGTGGATTATCGGCACACTTTTTCATAGTTTCAGTTCAGATTTTATTTAGAAAATTCTGAGGCTATTTACTAAAAGCTAATAAGGTTGGGAAAGTTTGATATTGGAGTGTTGGTAGAATAATTCAAGATTAACTGCTAGATCAGCAAGGAAGGTTTAGGTGGGTTGAAGGAACTTAGTCAGGATTATCATAAATATCAATATCCGTAGTCTCTTGATCGTCAGTGGATTATTCATCAGTCTCATTTTCATATTTCACTTCTCTCAAATTGTTTAATTACGAGACGAAGGTCGTTGATAAATTAGAAATTTATGAAATATTAATTTCTTCACTATAACATGTTTTATTTAAATTACCAAATCTAGTGGTTACATGTTATTCTTTGGGTAAGTGTTACGTTTTTTTGTGCCACCCTGTATTTTCATTATTCTTCTATTCAGTAGATTATAGTTTAATACTCGCTTGATATCCCCTTCTTATTTCTTCGCGTCATGTCCCTCTCTTCTCTTGGTATCCCTATAAAATGCCTTTCCCATGTTAATAATGTTCTTCTCTTTACCTACTCAGTCTAAATAACTGACTTCATACCGTTTGTGACGCTTACTGAAGATTTCTTTTTTCTCCCACTCATCTTGTAGGGGTTTTTGGTTCTTTTATTCTGGACAGTTTTTTCCTCTGGAAAGTTTTTCCTCTGGACAGTTAGTTTTATCTGGGCCAAGAAGTTTTTCCTCTGGACAATTAGTTTTACTTGGGCCAAGAAGTTTTTTTGTCCTCAACCGCAAGAAAAGCCAAGTTTTTTTTTTTAAAGAAAAAATAATCTCTGGAATTTATTATCGTAAAATAAACAAATATAACGTTTAATTTGAGTTTAATTTCCTTAACCCAAAAAAAAGAAAGGACGGATTTTGAAATATGTCGCAGTTTTTTTGTCAATTGTTTCTAATTACATCAAGAAATCAACTTGACTGGCGTCCAAACATTTTTTTTCATTTAATATTTTACTTCTGATATATTTCAAATTCTATTCGTGGAACGAACCCATAATATAAGGATTTGAGTTTAATCACATTAATTATTTATTATCAACAAAATAAAGTATCGTTTCATAAGAGAGCGGTGAAATGATAGTTTTTTTATCAGCTTATATTAATTGTATATTTCATATATGTAATAAAAGAACTAGAGAACTGTAGTAAGAATTTATGTATTGAAATTATTCAGTTTATTAGCTTTTCTGTTAATTGAGCCACTGTATCCACTACAGAACAAAGATTTTCCGACCTTTAAAAAGTTTGTAATTGAGTTATTACATATATGATTGTGAGTAAATAGTAATGATAATTTCCGCCAAGGATATATATTTGCCCTCGACAGTAATGATACATTTCCCGCCTCGGTATGTAATCTACTATTAAACATTTCAAATTGATATGATTTTTATGAAAACTGGATAAATAAAATAATGAATTAATTGATTTGAGTGATGTTATTTCTAGGATTTTCGAGAATATAGTACATTATTGCGATGATTATGCAAATTTGATACCTTTATCGTTTGTGTTAGGGTTTTACGTAACAGTCGTAATGAATAGATGGTGGAGTCAATACAGGGCGATCCCCTCACCTGATCCGCTAGCTGTATTCGTTAGCGCAACTGTACACGGCCACGTAAGTATACGTAAAAAAGAAAATAATAATAATAATAAATGTAAGGTTTATTTACGCTATATTTTTCAAAATGTCACATTCCAACAAAAAATGACCAGAATAAACCTTAGATTTTCATATTTTTAGTCACAAAGTTATGTGAACGTTTAAAAATGAGAAGAATATTGAAAAAAATGTTTGTAGGATGAACGAGGTCGTGTTATGAGACGAACAATAATGAGATATGTGTGTTTGTGTGTAACTATGGTATTTACAATGATCTCACCTAGAGTTAAGAAGCGTTTTCCGAGTTTGGACCATTTTGTAGACGCAGGTTTATTGCAACCATGCGAAAAAGATATTTTAGCTGACTTGAATAACAAATTTCCAAAATATTCCAAACATTGGTAAGCTTACAAATTATTCTTTAATATATTATTTTCTTAATTATTCATTTTAAGGTTACCTTTGGTGTGGGCTTCAAGTATCGTGACCAGAGCTCGTAAAGAAGGACGAATTCGAGACGATTTTGCTGTCAAAACTATTATAGATGAATTAAATAAATTTAGAGGACAATGCGGGTTGCTGCTAACTTATGATCATATTAATATTCCTTTAGTTTATACGCAGGTAAAAAAAACAAATAACAGTTACCAATCTTACCAGTTACCAGAGGAAACTTGAAAACTAGAAACTTTTCCAACTGTATTAAATTTAATTTCAAATTATGACTGTCATTAGCCACTTTCACCGGTTTATATTTTAATTTACTTGATTTTCCCTTATTTATAATTTTCAATTTTATCGCTACATGGGTTTATTTTCGAATTATGGACTATACATTGATCACCTGATAAGTGGTAAGGTCTTTGACGTTTTAATTTTATTGTTTTCTAATTATCTTTAAATCAATGTAAACGTGGAATAGTGATGGGCGATTTAGACCTTCCGTTGTTAAAAATATCCTACCTTCATTTTGCCCTTTGTTGGAAATACATAAAATGAAATATTTTTCATTCAAAAAGGCACTAGAAGGCTAATTCCTTCCCACGACTAGCCACTTTCTTTTCTTAATACTAACTCTGTATTTTCCAATTCTGGATCATAGTTTGGTGGTAGAAGTTTGGATTGGCATTCGAATTGAATTTAAGCCTTAAATGCATGATTTTTTATTTTTATCTAAGACACTTGGGAAAAATAAAAAAAATTAAACTAATACCACATTATTCACACATAATATTTGTGAATCCCGTACTTTTGGGAAATTTACAGCAAAGATAAGCCAGTTCTACATTCTCCATCCTGACTTCTTGAGAAATTTGCTGAGCATTCTCTCTATGTTTATTTGCTTATAGCCCATACCCAGATAAGTATATCCCTTAAAACCAGATTGCTTTTCATTTACTACAGGATTTTTGTGATACCATTGAAGGTTTGTTTTATCTTTTTTCTTTGATTTGTCTCTTGTTTTCTGCATTTAGACCTCTCAGTTTCGCCTTCATATGCATTTACCACAGTACTTTTTGCTCCGATTTTCCATTTTCTCGCTCATTGCTCTTTTTTATTTCTTCATCACACCTGCTTTCTCTTTTCAAAATCGCATCTACACTTTTTTAATTTGTTCTCGTAAAAAATAAAGAAACAAAAATGTTGTATTTTTGCATTAGGATGCATTTAAGGGTTAAAGCTTTTTTATGATTGCTGCTTTCACCATTACTGTTGTAAACAGGGGGCTAATAAAAAAATGACAAATGACAGATTTTTAAATGTTTTAGGTAGTGACTTTAGCAGTTTACAGTTACTTTATAACAAATATAATGGCTCATCAGTGGACCACAGAGAACAAGTACAAATTCGACTTGTATTTTCCTATTTTTACTACTTTACAATTTTTTTTCTATATTGGTTGGTTAAAAGTGGCCGAATCGATGATAAATCCTTTCGGCGACGACGACGATGATTTCGAAGTTAATTGGATGGTAGATAGAAATCTACAAGTAAGAATACATTAATTAAAAAATAAACAATTTTATATACATTTATTTTTAGGTATCATATTTAATAGTAGATGAAATTCATCATGATCATCCAGAATTGGTAAAAGATCAATACTGGGACGAAGTTTTTCCGCAGGAACTTCCTTATACAGAAGCTGCTAGAGCTATAAGAGACAGTCATCCTTTACCCTCTACAGCTAACATAGCTAACAGGCCTCAAGATCAGGAAGTGGCAACTCCCAGCCAAAATTTATTCCTTTCAAATAAAATGGACGACATGCAGTCTTTCTCCGGGTTAGATGGCGGTCCTATTACTTTTTCAGCTCGACCTAGACCGCAATCATTTAGATCTAGGGGGTCTCAGAGTTCTCTTCTTGGAAAATCTGTACCAGGTAAACTCGCCCTTCCAAACTTCTATTTATTTTAGGTCATATTTAATATGTTTGTTTTAGATGCGATATCTCGTCATAATTCAGTTACCAATATGCTCAAGAGATTTTTCAGTAAAGACGACTCGAAAAGTGACGCAAAAATCGAATCTAACGAATTAAATAATTTGATGCCTCAACCTACACCTAAACCAGTCATTGCTAAAAAAATCACCGACGAAGTCATAGAAGAAGTAAATTTTATAATTTTATAGCTTTACATTTCACTAGTTGGTGTTGATTTTATCAAATTATGTATTTTAACTGAATTTATTTATTTTTTAGGTGGACGAACAACAAACCATAACTTCTCAACGTTCTAATAAAGAATCTCGACCCACTGTGATAGGATTATTCGGTCCTCCTTCCCCTTCCACCCCTATAGATGTACCTATATCGCACTCTTATAATTTGTAAGTAAAGTTACTATATTCAACCTCTACACTACACTAAGTTACTGTTGTATAACATCATTATTATTCTTACTAT
Source organism: Neocrepidodera transversa (assembly GCA_963243735.1). Taxonomy (NCBI): domain Eukaryota; kingdom Metazoa; phylum Arthropoda; class Insecta; order Coleoptera; family Chrysomelidae; genus Neocrepidodera; species Neocrepidodera transversa. Next base: position 12,920,789 of record OY725347.1, read on the forward strand.
TTGAAATTAGGTACTTCGGAATCAAACAAGTATAAACATTTTTATAAGATTCAAATTTACAACAATTATTTTTTTCCTGACATCCTGACTAGAACACTTTAAAATTTATGAGATTTGAAAACCAGGAGCATATTTTTATGGGACCTTTTTTCTTTTTAAACGATTTTATAGAGACCAAAACTCTTGACACCTCATTTCCTTTACAATAAATCTATTTTTTTAGGGATCCAAATGTTTACGATCCCTTTGAGCATGTTTCGAGATCTGCTCCTAGTACTTCGAATGACGGCAGGGACGATCCTGATAAAGTCAGTATAGGTGGTTCTGCGACTGATGAAGATGATGATGAGTTTAGTAGATTGAAGAAATTTAGAGAAGAAGAACGCCTTAGCAGGTAAGGATATAACCGAATTTATATTTAATTTAACCACTTTTCTAATATATAAAATAACGTTTAATCCTTTTATTTGTCATCTTTTGGTGTCTCATAATAAATATAATAAAGAAAAAAACTTGAGTCAAGTACCACATATTTATTATGAAAGTTGTAGGTTACTATAAAGCTATAGTTTTGGCTTATAAAGTGATCTTTAATAAAAGCATTAAAAAAACATTATACTAGGTGAGATCTTATCAATTAAAGGTGTAAATATATACAGTGTGACCCATTTTGTTTGGAAGCACCCCTGTAAAATCCGCATTTTTCAACCGATTTTGATTCAATTTTTTTGTTAGATTCAGTATCAAAAACAGTATTTTGGCACAAAATATGATAGCTTAATTTATATTATCAGAAATATAACAAAATCTTCATCATGGCGTACTCGTGCATATTCACCAAGATTCACCATAATTTTTAGCAAAAAATATTTATTAACTACAAATATTGTAAGTTCAGGAGTATTAATGTTAATAGGTGATCTAGCACAACAAGAAATAGAATATCGCCAGAAAATAATAGAAAAACGTTATGACTATGGCAGAATAAGTAATACTAATTTTTCCTATTATTCTGTCCATAACTAACGTTTTCATTTTTAGCACGAATGTTTTTAGTAGGTTTAGCATTAGGACCCATACACCATTACTATTATGTTTGGATAGCAAAAAAATGGCCACAAAGAACATCAAAAATTATAACATGGAAAATATTACTCGATCAGTTTATTATGTCTCCAATATGTATCACATCATTTTTTTTTGGAATGAATGCCATGGAAATGAAAAATTTTAAAGAAGCATGCCTATAACTTAAACAAAAATTTATAACCATATTCACAGTAAGACAATTTATATTTTTCTATTGAATAAATTAAAAACAAATATTTAAATATATATGATGGTATATTCAGCAAATGAAGCGTTTCTGAGCTTAACTCTTAGAGGAAAAAACGAGACGTTTAAAACTTAACGTAATATTTCGAAAAATTATCCTTATTTATTTATTTATTTATTTATTTATTTATTTGATAAAACAAACAGGCTTTTAGCCTTATTATATGGATATGAATAGATAATCAGGCGCATGCTGGGGTGATTTTAAGGCCCGGGAAATTATTCCCTTATAGGGCCCCCTCTACACCTTTACATTTTTATGCCATTTATTTAAATTAGTTACTCAATTAATTATAAAACGTTTCATACCCTACAAGTTTTATTAAAACCTTTTACATACTGATACACAATAATCAACATGGTTATTCTTAAAAAATATATTTTTTTAAACAAATGTGATAAGAAATAAATATTTACCAAAAATACAAACAAATACGAAAACTAAACAAAATATTGTGTTAATAAATAAACAAATATCTAAATACAAATACAAAAGAAAAATTCTAAAAATCGAAAATACGGAAATTTACTACTGTAATATACTTTTAAATCATTATATCAGACTCGCACGCCAAATAAGGCTTCCAAATTTCCCTGCAAAATACAACTACGCAGTCTTGTTTTTAATAATTTTAGTTTGGAAAAAGATCTCTCAGAAGATACTGCGTGAGCGGTATTGTCAACAGAAATTTATAATGTAATTGTTTAAATTCTAAAGAATATAAATTATATTCACATAAAACCTCGAAAACACGGGATAAGCACGAGTAGCACTGTTTCATGGTACATTTAAATGACACATTTATATTAAGGTCCAGAAGAGTAAAAGTGTGTTTGTATTCTTTTGTATTTTGTGTATTTTTAGCATGTTAATTTTTCTTTACCATATATAACGTTATCGGCTTCGAATTTTTACCGTGCAATATGTTTACCATGTTGCCATTTTTTAAATTTGTCTGCATTCTATGTAAAAAATTAATCAAAATACACCTTTTTTAAAATTCATGTTGTAATAACTTTGTCGCTAAAAATTTTTTTTTTATAAAATTTTGGTAGTTTACATTTGTAACGATTCTGAATCCAGTCATATTTGAAAAAAAAATGCTTAATATACTTTCGTTTTTTTTTGGCAAAGAAAAATTAACATAGAGGGCCTTGAAAATAGAAATTAAGCTATGATATTTTGTGCCAAAATACTGTTTTTGATACTGAATCTAACAAAAATAAATTAAATCAAAATCGGTTGAAAAATGCGGATTTTACTTCCAAACAAAATGGGTCACACTGTATAATAAATAAATTTTCAAAAAGTATTAAAACCTAAATTAATTTTAGTACAAATATAAGTAAAAACAGAATTGGCAATAAACTAATAAAAGTAGTAAACCCTACATTAATTTTAGTATCAATATAAGTAAAAACAGAATTGGCAATAAACTAATAAAAGAAAATAAAAATTATTTACCTTCTTCTTTGAAAAAGCTGTCTTACTTATTTTTCATATTTTTTTCTATTTTCCCCCATTTTTCCTGTTTTTTATTCTCTGTTTTTTTACTGTTTTTCCCCATTTTTCCCCTGTTTTATTATTTTTCACCATTTTTCCCATTATTCGTATTTTTTGTCTATATTTTTACTGTTTTTTCTGTTTACCCTTTTTGTCTGTTTTTTTACTATTTGTTATTTTTTTTTCTATTTTCCCCATTTCTCCAATTTCTGTCTATATTTTCCTTATTTTTTCTATTTTGCTCGATTTTTCCATTTTCTGTTTTTTTTCCATTTTTTCCGGTATTTTCTTATTTTTCGCTACTTTTCCTTATTTTTTCTTAGTTTTCCATATTTTTTCCTATTATTTTTCTATTTTCCCCATTTTTCTACTTTTTCCTACTTTTTAATTATTCAAAAATCAGAGAAGTTTTCACTTCAAAAATAAAATTACAATAGAGAAAAGTAAAAACTTCTAAGAAAAATATAAAAAAAGTTGAAATGGTTAAGATTTAACTCACGCCTTCGAAAATCTAGCAGCTTGAAATCGTCCATTCGGCTATCCTACCGATAATTAAAAATAATTTTATACCTGAGATAAACATAAATGTTATATTTAATTTAATTTATTTTGAATGTATTTGTAACACATGTTATACAGGATGTTTCATTGAGAAAGTGACATACGTTAACTACAGATAGAGGACACCTAGGCAATCTCAAAAACCCCATACTTAATGGGTCTAACTACTTTAATAACCAAGATACAGGGTGTTTTATCCATTTTTCCAATTTCTTGCATGGTTCTTAACTTTCTAACCACACTGTATATTTTCATGAATATTTTGTTTATAGTATCCAATCGATCGATAAATTTGAAATAAAATAAATTCAGGTCCGGATTAAAAAAAATATTATAAAATATTCCGACAAAAAAACAACATCCTGTATATCAGATTTTTCCAAAATAAATTCTGTATTTGCAAAGAGCACGAAAAAATGAATTTAGTGAGATACTTTGCATTTTCGGTAAAATGTTTTTTCTTGTAAAATTTTGAGTTGGAATTCTGAAATGGTATGAATTGTGGGAGCCCAAATTTGAAATTAATTTCTTTTTAATGTGATTTAGTTTTATTGAAGCTAAAATTTTAATGTTTTAAGTATTTTTTCATTATTTGCCATAAATAATCTACAAAAAACATTTATCTTTAATTAACAAATAAATAATAATGAATCTACCAAAAATAAATAACTAATTAATAAAGAATTACAAACATTTTAAAAAACACCTAAAAAATATTACATGGAGTAAAAACATATGATGTTTTTAGTACTTCGGCCCGAAAAATTTACTTTAACAATAAACAAGAGAACAATACGCAACACGAAAATTATGTACATTACGATTTTTCACGGTTTTTTACGATTTTTTACGTTTTTTTTATGGTTTTTTTTACGATTATTTACGATTTTTTACCACTTTTTACGATTTTTTACGATATGACCTGTTTCGATATTTTTAAAAACGGCGAAGATATAATTTTTTTTGATATTTCAACCCCCACCAGTTTCACCCCGTAGGTCGGATAAAAAAAGTTTTATACAAATTGTATTTAAAAAATGTTAATCTACAGGGTGTTAGTATATTCGACCGACAACGCTCTACTCCAGAGAGCTCTCGTTAATTGATGGATTTTGATATAGGAACATTAACTCCTAAAGGGCTTAGTTACCGAGATACAGGGTGTTAAGAATTTGAAATTGAAATTCAAAATTTGCTATAAATCAAAAACGCCTTGAAATATTTTTTTCAAACTTGGTGACCAATATGCTCTATAAGAAAGTAATATTTTGACATGAACTAACTTTTGAAAAATTTAACCAGTGGCGAGCTATCAGGGTTAGATGCAACTTATATCCCCCTATTTTTTACGCCACTGGAACAAATATATTTTTTTATTTTTTTTTTAAATTCTATGTTCATTTTTAGTTAAAAAAGTAATAACCTTTTACGGAGCTAAAATGAACGGTGTTGTAGAAATTAACAGGCAAATAATATTACTAGTATCCAAGTAATTGCAGACTTTTGTTTAGATGTTAATTTCTACAACACCGTTCATTTTATCTCCGTAAAAGGTTATTACTTTTTTAACTAAAAATGAACATAGAATTTAAAAAAAATAAAAAAAATATATTTGTTCCAGTAGCGTAAAAAATAGGGGGATATAAGTTGCAACTAACCCTGATAGCGCGCCACTGGTTAAATTTTTCAAAAGTTAGTTCATGTCAAAATATTACTTTTTTATAGAGCATATTGGTCACCAAGTTTGAAAAAAATATTTCAAGGCGTTTTTGATTTATAGCAAATTTTGAATTTCAATTTCAAATTTTTAACACCCTGTATCTCGGTAACTAAGCCCTTTAGGAGTTAATGTTCCTATATCAAAATCCATCAATTAACGAGAGCTCTCTGGAGTAGAGCGTTGTCGGTCGAATATACTAACACCCTGTATAATGGTTTTACTTTGTTGTCATTAATTTTTAGGTGTTTCTTATAATTTTTGTTGTTTTTCATTAATTAAAGTTATTTATTTATTTTTGTAATTTATTATTATTTATTCGTTAAGTACAGATGAATGTTTTTTGTGGATTATTTATCGCAAATAATAAAAAAATACTTAAAATATTAAAATTTTACCAATTTGAGTTGACAAGTCTTTATTAAAATTAAATCACATTAAAAAAATTTTTTCAGTTTTGGGCTCTCACAATTCACACTATTGCAGAATTGAAACTCAAAATTTTACAAGAAAAAACATTTTGCCGAAAATGCAAAGTATATCACTAAATTCAATTTTTCGTGTTCTTTGCAAATATAGAATCTATTTTAGAAAAATCTGATATACAGGGTTTTGTTTGTGGGTCGGAATATTTTATAATATTTTTTTAATCCGGACCTGGATTTCTTTTATTATAAATTTATTGATCGATTGGGCACTTTAAACAAAATAATCCCGCCAAATATCATGAAAATATACAGTGTGGTTAGAAAGTTATGAACCATTCAAGAAATTGGCAAAATGGATAAAACACCCTGTATCTTGGTTATTAAAGTAGTTAGACCCATTAAGTATGGGGTTTTTGAGATCGCCCAGGTGTCCTCTATTTGTTGTTAACGTATGTCACTTTCCCAATGAAACACCCTGTATATTCATTTTGTCTTTCTTCACTTTTCCTGTATATAAACTTTAATCATACAAAATCTCACAATCCTCTGTTCGCGCATTACTATTAAAAAGGGATCCTAAGATTTCTCTTTGCGTATTAATATATAGGTATTTTATTTTTCTGTTCAAATCTCATTTGTATCAAAGTCTCCATGCATACTTTCAGACATTTTTACAGGGTATATAATAAACATATAGTACTTGACTAAGTTTTTTTCTTCATTTTACAACCACATAGCTTTTTATAAATATGTTGTTAAAGTAGAATTTTGTTATTTTATTTAAAATTTGCCATTACTTACTTTTTGGTTCAAAATTAATGTTGTAATATTTAATTTATTATTCACAAATTGCATAAAAGCTAGGAATAATCCTAGGATATTTTAATTTTAAGTTGGAGACTAATTATGACTTGATAAGAGATTAAGGGTTATTTTTTTAGGTAATAAACCATTTTGTTTTAGATTTAAAAAGTACTAACCTATTTTTTTTTGTTTTGTTTTTTTAAGACTTAATTTATTATTCAATCATGGCGAGATATAGCAGATTATTTTTGGTAAATATCTCATAATTATTTTGGGAAAATGTGTTTCGCTTGAAATATTCTCGCCGTATCAAAACTCAAATATTCTTGTTTTATATCTTTATTGAGAAAATTGGAAAATGTTCTGCTTAAATACTTGTGGTACCTAAAATTCCGAAATTATACGATTTAACTGTATAAAATTTCTAAAATTTCTAAAATTTCACAAATTTGTGTTCTGCTTATATGTCTGCTTAAAAAACCTAGAGACCTGGGCTCTTTTAGAGAAGATATCATTATGTCACACTTCTCGCATCTACAACTATGAGGAAAACAGGTTACAAATTTAATATTCTCTTTTATTACTCAAAACCATCAGGAGAAAAAAATTGTAAATACTTTTAATAGTATTAATTTATTTATTTTTAATGAATGGAATGCATAAAGCCGCATACAGACATAGAACAAAACATCGTATGGTAACACGTTCGCGTAACAAGTGTGGACGGTACATGTGTGAATCAGAGTAGATTTGTGGACTTGTTGTAATAGAAGTTTGGTTCAAAAAATCACATATAAGCTATCGCGTGGTCGAATAAAAGAATTCGAAGGACCACCCTATAATTATTACACGTTTAGGGGACGTGGGGCAATAAAACATATCGTCCTGCTTTCTGGTAAGATTTAATCAGCAAGCTTTAAACGTTAAAGGTTAATATATAAATTTATAATAATTAAACAAAGTTTATCTAATAGTAAACAACACCAATTAAATAGGTAATATTTGATACAGTGCATTTAAATCAAAGGAAGTACAAGACATAAATAGTTCCGAATATAGCACAATACATTTAATAACAGCTCATATAAAAAAGATATAATTACAAAAAAAGGGTGTCCATATGAGGAGCTCTCCTTTGGTATATCCTGGACCGTGACCTAAGGAATTCTAAATAGTTATGGCAACACCGCTCTCATGCACGATGATCCATACGATTGATTAATTATAAGATAGACCCGCGTTCTTAGCATATTTGTAATAAAATGGAAAAGATCTGTTACCTTAAATTCCACACATTAGACATTACATTTTTGGTTTAAAACCATACACAGGTAGATTACATGTTAACGGCACAACGGTTGAAGTGGAAGAGAGGGTTGTTACGGTGCTCACCTTGGCGGGAGGGGAGATCAAACCGCGGGAGATGTCCCCACCACACATGGGAGCCGTTGTTGAGAAAAGAGAAAACTACACAGTGGCGTAGCAGAGTTTCAAAAGTTAAAGTGATTTTAACAGTACATCATACAGCAAGCGCCAACTAGGAAGAGATTGCGCAGATCCCGAAATTCGTCGTATTCCGCGCAATACTACGCGACTTAATCACTTCCTAGTTGGCGAATATAATAATAGCGTTACTCTGCAACATCGCAACGTTACGGTGTCCCATCAATTGTCGGGTTTTCAGTATCACATCAAAGAATGATACGGACCGACCTTGCGGCATTTTTTTGCAAGTTTGGACGAAAATGCGTAACAAGAACGCGCCGAATTTATTTTTGTTTAATTTAGTTTGACAAAATCGATATGGAATGATGGAATGACAGAACGTTCTGCTTTTAAGTTTTGTTACACCAAAATTTGGAAACATCGAACAAACTGTTGCGCGACGATGTTGCGAAACGATGTTTTCGCGGCTTAATATGTGGTACTTACCAAAACACGAGAATTATTTACAAATCGTTTATGAATAGTAGAAATCGATTATAAATATTGAATTAAAAAATTTAAACAGATTCAGTCACTGACAAAGAATATACACTTCGTTACTGAAAGTGTAGGACAAGAGAATTGAGCCATCAAATTTCAAATTCTGCAAGTGCGCATTATAACCTAATGGTATCTTCCCCATCTAAGTCCACTCTAGGAAAACTTCAAATTTAAATTATTTTATTTTGTTTGTGGTTATCGTGGAAATTGGTAAATTGTTATCTGCTTAAAAATCTGGTGCCTGGAAAACACAAATTTAATCAAGTTAGTATACTTTGGTTAAGTGGTAAAAGGGTTATGCTTGAAACATTTTTTGTCTTATCATTTTGTTGCCTAAATGAAAATAATTACATTTTACGCTCTTTTGTTTCAATTTAGTTGTGGAAAGTATGGTAGATCAGTAGTTATTTTCTAAAAATGTAGGAAGGTAATATTATTGATTGAGGACATTTGTGTATATTACTAGCTAGGGAATCTGAAAACGTAACGCAAAATCAATATCTTGATATTGGATTTTTAGCCAATCAAGGTATTTAATCTTATATGTTGTATATTAGGAATATATAGAACAAAAATAACTACCTACAAAACGCGTCGAAATATGACATACAAGTATCGTCTTTAGATATGAAGTTTCACCAGATGTCGTAAGACTTGCAGCCATCCCTTCGCCAATTTTTTGTCAATATTTCAGCTTAAAACTTAATAGTGTGGGTAAATTATCTGTAGACAATAGAGTCCAAAAAAAAGATAAGAAAAAGAAACTTTGCAAAAAAACCTAAAAGAAACATAACCCTATTTAGAATTTTCTTTTCATATTTTTTTACTTATTTTGTCTTTACACAGGCTTAAACAGAGTTTATCCAGATCTATTGGTAGTAGACCAGAAGAATTAGAATTTTTTCTTCAACGTCAAATGTCAGAAGTACCAACAACACCTGCAAGTCCTACAACGCCGAGAACGCCTACAACCATCCCTTAATTTATTGCTTAAATTAAGAAATCTCTCATGTTACTATTTAAATAGTTTTTTAAGCTTAAAAACGTACTTAAGAGGAAGTTAGCCCGGTTATAATCTTTTGCCTGTTTTTACTATCCTGTCATCCATTTTTTTCTGTTGATTCTGGATTAATTCCATACGTTTTCTACTTACATTTTAAAGTAAAATCTTTTCCATTATATCATTACCCCCGGAAGTGATTAAATGTGACTGTCGCCATCTATTGTTCATTTGAACTAACTCGCGGAATATTGAACAAAAGGCGACTGTTATATTAATTATTTTTTATAAAGACAAATTATAGTTTTAAACGCATATTTTATTTTTATAATTTTTTCAGATTAAGACGCAATAATAGATTTTAGTACATTTCTTTTTGGTAAGAAACATTTAATATTGCAGGTGCCTAAATAAATTTACATTTAAATACTTAAGACAATAAATCTTAAAATATTTTGACTTATAGGCAATATTTTTTTAATTATTGTTAATTTTTTATTTTTATTTGAAAATTACATTGAATGTTTTTATTTTTTTGTTTACTACTTTTTTAATTATTTAATTCAATGTTTGTCCCCTATACATTCCCATTAGATATATTTGTATGATTGATATTAGTCAGTGACGTAGAGTGGTTGTAACATTATCGTACTTTGAATTTAAATTATATCCGTTAGTTCAATTATATTTGATGTTAAAAAAGTGAGTTAACTACGTCACTGGAATGAAACTGAACTTGGCCTAAGATATAAAGGTTCCCAATAATTTTAATATATTTATTAATAGTTTTTAAGTATTATTTATAGGTCAAAAACAGTATTTTTAAATTTATTTTTTATTAGAAAATGTTTTAGTAAAAATGAATAATCTGATGTCTGAAGTTTTATTTACAAATTCTCTTCTAGTTACAGGGGAAAATACTCTACAAATTAGATATTAAATATTCTTACAGATGATAGATACGATGTCTATTACGAGAATATGTAACTTTTCATTAGAATAAATTTATTTATCAAAATATAAAATTTACTTGGGAGGTGTCATGTTAGAACTTATACGGCGAGAGTTCGAACACTAGAATAGACAAATTAGTAAGTAAAGGAAGTAAGTACAGCAGAAAATCGAGAGTTGATATCACAGTAAGCTCGGCAAGTATACTACCACTGGCGTCTTATGTCGGGTCCCCACCAAGCAGACAAAACAACGACAAGACAAAGACATTTATGATTCGCGACAAATCCGATACATTTTTGTCTTATTTTTGTTTTGTTTCCAAATTCGGAGACTTGCAAGTCCCGTCACGAGTCGGTAAAGATCAAATGGTCTGTTTTGTCTGCATACTTTACGACAATTTATCGGTTCAGCGTGGACGGTCCGCGCTGACAAAACTAGGAGACCAGTAAATCCGTGAAAAATCACACAAATTTAGTTTAGTTCTGTTGTATGACCATCAAGGCATATCAGATTCTCGAAATCGTCGGTGGACATTCTTAGAAAACTGTTAAAGCTTGCACGAATCCAATATCATCCTCACGTAAATGAACTAACAATTCATTTATGAAATAACTTTCTCGCTTTTTTAAGCTTGGTCTCATCTAAAACGTTTTCGTTTCATTTTTCCAACGGCTAGCAATAAATCTTCATTTTTTAAATATTCCTCCTGGTGGAAACGCCACATGACTAAACAACGGATTCCCACATTTGTCTTATCTGATTACCTAAAATTTTGTAGCAATTTTGTCGTGTTTTTGTCTCAAAATCGTGTTCCGTTTTTGTCTGCTTGGTCTGGACCCTGCATTATACAGCGACAGTAACTATCAGTCTTTAACTATGGCAAACCTACGGAAACAAAAATATTAAATTCTAAATGCAATTATAAATATTTAGCAGTTACTATGGATTCATTCGCATTTAAGGTGGGACATTAAATTACTGAAACAATTTTATATCGTTTCAAATATTTAAAAAAATATATAGACCAAAACTTAAAAATATTGTACTATTCTTTAGTTATGCTATACTGAGTTGGGTCGGTGCTGCATTTTGCTACAGTGTAGAGAAGAACTATTCGAGACTCATTATAGAGGTCGAATGTAATAAACTACCTATCCTTAACCACATCTAACAATGGTTTATGAGTACGGCAATAAATTCAACCTCGTTTCATAATTAGATACCTCGTTGGACCGTATTACAAATTTTGTTTTTAAAATAATAAGTATTGACCTATATTTAAATCAAATTGTATTATCTATTATTTTCCAACAAAAATCTGTAATTTCAATTTTCTAGAAAATTAGATAGGGTCGATTATAAAGTAATTAAAACGGAATTACTTTTTAACTAAAATGATAACAATTGTTTTATTTGTCTCAAATAAAGGAGGTATGTTATTTAATTACATTATATTTTAAATATAAATTATTATTAAGAAAAAAAAAAATTACAAAATGAAGACTTTTTAGGTAATTTTAGTTTGTTTATAAAGAATTAAGACCAAATTATTAGCACTTAATCAGAAATCGATTTATTAAACCTCTATGTTTTTACTCCATTATAACTATTTTTTTTGTAAATATTAATATTCAGTTATGTAGTACATTTATTTAAATTACTGTATAAAATTACATATTATTCATTTGTATATTATGTTATGTACTTTAAAAATTGTTGTGTTTTTTTTAACTAAATTGTAATACACTGTAATTGTAATACAATTAATGAAACAACTTCAAATTATACTGAAGTACGGTCCATATTTAAATTTTTAAAGAGGTACCATTTCTTTAAAAGATTTGGACGCGTCTATTCGTACGAATAACAGCGATGTTTTTGTACGTCAGTCATACGAATTACACCATTTTATTCGTACAATTATATTTGAAAGATAAAATTTTCGATGCGTTTGCTGATGCTTAATGTAAAATAATGGATTTATTGTAATAACAATTTTTAGGCTACTTATATCACCAAAATTATTTATGAACATAATAATATATTTCTCACATAAATCAAAGTTTGTCGCAAATATCTATTTTTTTACTTCTTTCTCTTAGGAGATTTAAACAAATACTAAAATAATAAGTAACGCTTCATATATATTGTAATAAAATAACACTTCATACAGTCTGCTTACATTTAGGGCACATTTTTATAAGCTACAATTAAACTTTGATTTGTGTGACAAATAAACAATAAACATGTACCTTGGTTTGTGAGAGCACACGTGGCTGTTACTAAAAATAAATAATTGAAAATGAATCTATAGAAGTACAACAGCGAAAAATCCCATGGACGATTCTTGACGACGATGGTGGAAAAGCGAGTTAACGCTCCACTCCCATTGAACCTATACCTAAGTAAAGGAAACCATTTTTTAACGATGATTTTCAAAACTAAATTACTTTACTAATCTTGCATTGGGAATTTGGAAGCTTTAGTTTTCAAAATAAATAAGACGTCTTATTGTAGTAAGAGTCGTTACGAGAATTAAGGGTTTGAGATCATTATCCAGGCAACTGGTGACGAATTGAGGTTTGCCTCTATATCTCTAGTTGCGACTTTTAGTTAGTTGCTGTAACTAATATCTGGTGTTATTTTTGGTGGTCATCTTGTGTTATTTGTTAACTTCTCGTCCATTACCCTTTTGCATTCGCTCGGTGTTCTTCGCTATGGTGAAATGCTTGAAATATTGTGTCGCTCATGTTCTTTTCCTTTTCGATATTTACTATAAAAATCTGTATTGGTTTTTTTGCTTCATATCAACTATTTATTTGGGTGACTTTTCTTAGGTTATGGCTGATCGCAAATTGAGACGCAAACGAAGCATCGTAATCTGATTCAGAACTTAAATTTATTAATTTTTAGGCTATGATATCGCTCATGACCGAATGAACGGTGATCGAGAATTCCTCGGCAATAGGTAAGTAATATGAGCTCATACATAGGTAAAGCCGCAGTTTGTAATGCGCGTCGCAAAACTCACAGTGAGTTGAGCGCGGCTGAATTGTATTGTAATCCAGAATCTGTCATTCCACTATGTTCCTAGGTAAAACGCTGATGTTGGTTTTGTAAGCAAAATTGCGCTGAGCGAGTGAGTTCACTTTGGCACCGTGAGTTTGATGAATGCGTCGTAACCAACTGCTTGGTCAATATCTCATCTGAACTTAAAGCAGACAACAATTATAGAAGTGAATTAAAAGTAATAATGAAATTTGACAGTTTTTTCTGTGTCGGTTGCATCTCAAATTTGCGCCCGGCTTAAATCCCTCGTCATTAAGAGGCCCGCCACCACGTGACTTTTGTGGTTGCCGGTTAGAGAATTACCCAAGGAAAATGTGCTTGTATTCTAAGAAATTGTAAAATGATTTTTTTTAGTATTTTCCAGTTAATGTTAAATAATCCTACTCTCTAGTCCAATTGTTTCTGCGCAGAACAGGCTAGAGCGCCATAAAACATAATTATTCGTTTTTGTACGAGAACTTGCCTAATATGGCAACTAAAAATATGCGGGTTTTTTCATGATATTTAAAATATTTATCAGAAGAGCGCGTCTGTGTTACTTTTTCAAATTTATCTAGACAAAAAAGTTGATAGTCGTATCACTTTTACTAAAAATAGTTTTAAAAAAGTGCCACAGACGCGCTTTAAAGAATTAACTACATAATCGATTGGTGAAATAATATTAAAGAAGCGCCCGTGATAACATATTGTATTGGCTCCTCTTAAGTTCCTCCGTTTTTACTTTTTGTTTCTACCAATCCTTTTATGGTGATTCTTTAGGTAGCTAGTAGGTATTTTAAGTCAGGGAATTCGTTATTGTATTTTGCCAGTTTTCTGTATAGCTTTCTGGCGTTATTGTATTTCAGTGGTGGTAAAATAAAAAGTACTGAAAAGGTAGCTGGTCGGCTAGTTCCGGCTCCAATACACTACTGCTGTATTTCTTCTCAACATATTTTACTTTTTATTATATTGAGTCGTGAATTATATAATTCGAGTTTTCTAACCTCCTACTCTTATTTTTGTCAGGAGTTTGTAGTAAAATCTGGAGGGAGGGGTTGTTTCGCTTGTTTTTCTCAACTGTGGCTATTCATATTGTGTTTTCCCCTTTTTACGTATGTAACTCGTATATCTATTTGTCGTAGCTTCGATTTCAGTGACCTGTAGTTTTACAGGTTCTGTCACTTCTAGTTTTCTGTATTTTCTCGTTCTTTGTTCCCTGTGTCACAGACAGAGAGAATTGTATCTTTTCCTTTAGGTTCCTGGTTTATTCGTTGAGTCCTTCTATTTCTTATTAGTTGTTTCATTGTTTTTAGGTTTTTTAGGTTCGCTTGTCTTCTATTTTTGGCCTCTATAGTAATAACTTTTTTTTAAGTTTTCAAAATCTTCTGAAACAAACCAAGAGGCGTCCACTGATTGCAACCACGTGGGTAATACCAATCTAATGCCCGCCTCCTCGTAATCTCATATGTCTACCGACTAAAAACTTCCACTTTGACTCGCCATCGTATAGTGTCTCCCTGGAACATTGCGTCAGAAGAAGGAAGCGAGGACCGTTGTTTCATGTTATGTTTGGGTCTGTTTCCAGTTTTCTTTTATCTCCTGTTTTCTCTCTATCATTTTCTCTTTTCTTTTTAGTATTAGGTAGATTTCGAATGCACAGCTTACCATGCCCTTAAGTTTTCCAATATTTTCTCAACTGGACGTACTTTACCGGTAATCTTAACCTTCTTCTCTTTCAGTCTCCCATCTACTGCATACAAAGATCGTATGATATACAGCGTTTTCTTCGTCCTGGCAATAGTTGCTTTCTGGGTTGTTACTTAGGTGGAATCTATTTCTATATTTTGGAAAACAGCCGTGACCTGTAAACATCTCAGTAAGGTAACAGTTGAGCTCCCTGTGATTCCTTTCTAACCATTTACTATTATTTGGTATGAGTCTTTTTGTCTATGCACCAGTCCCTGTATCTTACCATTATTGGAGCGTTCTTCTTTCTTTTCCTCCTCGTTAGGCGCTTAATCGGAGGAATCCTTGCAAGGTATAACCAGCTACTGTTGTTCTATAGGCACCTACAATTTGCGCTAATAATCTTGTGCTGGTAGATTTTTTTATCTAAAGCCCTTTTAAAAATTGGGGTACCGTACATTAAGATAGAGTGCACCACAGAGCATATTATCCGCCTCAGTGGACAGTATTTCAATTAGGTTGCCTATTGCCTTATTCATCTTTTTGGTTATTTCATTTATATGAGTTGCCATGTTTCTGTCCGAATGAATTCCCAGATATTTGAAACTTGACTTCTCATTCATATTCCATCGATCTCTATGGTGACGAGTTTTGGGGAGCTAATCTCCATCCATTCTTCGCCGTTACAACTATTCCGAGGTCGTCCGCATATCTGACGAGGTTAACACCATGGATTGGTTATCCATGCCATAGTGTCGAGCTAAGTACTGAACCTTGAGGTACGCTGAACTTCATTTCCATAATAATGTTTTCCCCTATCAGTCATATACATATTATATGAGCGTTTTTAGGTATTCACTCTTAGGTCCGATATATTAGAGGATATATCAGCCACATTGTCTGACATCTTGTTTTAACTCCTTCTTTCCCAAAAATCCATAAAATAAGGCTTAAAGAAAAAAAATTATTCTAGTTTAAGTAGTGCTATAATAAATACTAAACTAAACTTTTGTTAATATAATCACTATAAAAGCAGTTTCGCACAAATCACTACTGGTAATTTCTCTAGCTCAATGTTGTATTAGGGTAAATAAGATTTTTGAAGTAATAAAAAATAATGTTTATTAAAATATAAAATAAGTAAAAGCCATCACGTTATAAAAAAAATGTTAAAAATTTAATAAATAAAATCATTTCTTCTCGTTCTCAAACATTAATTTCAATTGTCTTCTTAATATTTTACCACTAGGATTTTTCGGAATACTATCAATCACACTTATACCGCCTTTTAACTGTTTAAAATGTGCTACTTTACTGTTGACATAATCGTTTAATTTTTGTACATCTATTTTAGTATTTGGCTTTGAGACTATATAAGCCCTAGGGGTTTCACCATCGTACTCATGGGGTATACCAATTACAGCGGCGTCTGCAACATCTGGGAAGTCCCTAATTATTTCTTCTAGCTCAGCAGGTGCGACCTAGAAAGATAATTATGAGTAAATTTAGGCTTTCCAGTTTTTAACAGAAATATTCGTTTTAACAAATTCTTGTAAACTATGGAGGTTTTGACATAAAAAACATGTGTTTAGTTATAAGACAACCTTAAAATGTGCGTTTTAAGTCCTTGTTTATTATTTGTTCTATATTTTTTTGACCATTTAGACCAAAAGGACTAATTTCAATTAAATATAATTCACCGGCTTTTAATAAATGACTTCTAAAAATATTTAACATTTTGATATTTATAATCATTTTATTACTATGCTGATCTGATTTTTGTTTTTTTTTTTTATTATATCAAAAGGTTACTTTGGATGTTAGCAATCTATTTTTACCTGAAATCCTTTAACTTTAATCAACTCCTTCAGCCTATCTTTAACAAACAAGAATCTTTTTTCATTATAATACATCATATCCCCGGTTCTCATCCATCCGTCCATAAATATTTTTTCACTTTCTTCCGGCCTGTTCAAATATCCTTTCATAACTTGAGGTCCTTTAACTAGTAGCTCTCCTAGTTGGTTAGGACCCAATGGCGTCCCAGAAGGGTCGTCAGGATCAATAATTTTTATTAAAGTGTTCGGTAAAGCTGAACCTATCGAGCCCTTACATTCTTCTTTTGAATAATCCGCCTTGCGGGTGCTTGTCACTACTGGTGAGGTTTCTGTCAAACCATATCCTAAAATAAGTATAAATCAGTGTTACCAATTGGCGGATAATTATCTGATTTGTTGATAATTTTATGATTCATTTATAAAAAAATATAGTATTTTAAATTATTCCACCTTGCATCTGTCAGCGTAGTTTTTAGTTTACAAATTGGTCAACATCTGATTAAAAAATTGTTTTAAATGGCCATAATTTTGATTTTTAATTTTGTAATTTATAAAGGCTCTTACATAAGAAATAAGCAATAAAAATAAACAGTTAAAAAAATATTTTTTGTCTGACCGAAATGATTTTTAAAGAACCTGAACCGGACCGGAACCGAAATTTTTCAAATTATGTAGAACCCCAACCGGCGGAACCCTTATTTCATTTGAAAAATTGAGGTTAAGTCGTAATATTTTTATTTTTCTCATCTTGAAATAAAAGTAAATAACTTCTATAATAATTAAAAGTAACACCTAGGTATAAATGATGTTTATCTTAACCACTAAAATTTTCCAAAAAAACTACACAAAAATTAAAAAATACGAAATAAAACACTCCCAACGTAAACTTATGACATATCCAATAAAATGGCCGACGATGACGTATCTAAAAATGTGGCTTATTCTAATCGCTAGGGCATGTTCATTAGTATATGTCGATGGCGTACATTACCTTAAAAATTCTATTATTGACCGATGGCGATCTTGCAATTAACGACTAAAGGCCTGATTCAACAGACACCATCCAGTACCTTATTGTCGGGTTTTTGATGAATAGGAAAGAAATTTACGATGATATTTATTATATGCGGAATTTCGCATAAATTTGACATTCCCCACGGATATTTTTATTGGTAACACTGCTATTAATATTTGTGAGTCCCCAGAAGGTATAAACATGAAGAATGCTTCGAAGTATATAATTTAGTTTAATTTCCTCTCCTTGTTTGGGTATTTATATATAGGTTTAGGTTTTAAGTAGACTGTAGATTAAATCAAATATTAATTACCTTGATATACAGGAACATCTCTTTTTGTCCTTTCTGAAAGTTTAATTGCATCTAAATATCCCAATGAGGCAGCACCGTTTACAATCGATCTAACACTATCAAAATCTTTGCTACTTAAATTTGGAAACTTGGACAAAAAAATTGCTGAAATAAAAAAAAAACTAAAGGAGATCGGGAAAAAATAATGAAATTATAAATATTGAAGTAGAATAAGATTTTTACATACCTATTGGTGGGGCTACATACAATATATTGGGTCGATGTTTTCTGAGATTATCAATGTACAATTCAGGTGTAAATTTAGGTAATGTAACAATCTTGGCTCCTATTCTAAGTTGAAATAGTGACAATACTACCAATCCGTATATATGAAAAAATGGTAATACTGATGTACAAACATCTTGGTGATCGGCTAAAATCCAAAACTACATAAATTAACGAAGAAGAATTATTAGAATACTTACGAGTAGTTCTTATACTGACAATAATCTCTGGATGTTCTAACTGTAAGAGATTGCTTACAATATTATTATGCGTTAATTGGACACCTTTTGGCAAACCAGTGGTGCCACTAGAATATGGCAAAAACGCCAAATCATCACATGAAATCGAAGTATTTGGAATGTCAATTTTGTTATCTATTAGTTCTGTAAAATTCGCTGCACCTTCTGGAATCGACTGACCTTGCTGAACAAAAATATATAATGTATCGTTACTTAAATATGCTTAAAATATGCCATAAGAAATAGCGTTTTATAAAGGTGTTTTCTTATCTTGTTTTTCAGTTTATTGATTACTTGATAGTTTAATAAAGTTTATCTTTGTTACAGCTAATGAGTTATATTTAAATTGTTTCTATATTTATTATAGTTGAAGTTGTGACGTTTTGGAAATAAAATTGATAAAATCATCACTTTGAAAAAGTCAAGATTTTTTTTCGAATCCATAACGATCCTTCCTGGACAATTCTTCACCATAACAATTCTTCCCAGCGACAATTCTTCTCTACGACAATCCATTCCCACGACAAATCCTCCCAGTGACATATTTCCCACATATACTCACTCGAGCAATGCAATGAAAACCAGTCACTATTTTTTTGTATTTAAAAAAAGATCATGACTGTCTTCGTAGAGTTAATATTGGGAAATATCCAAAAAGTACATTCGGATGTTTTTCAGAATGACAAATTTTAGGGAAGAATTGTTTGGAAAAGGATTGCCGTGGGAAAAATTGGAAAAAATGGTCATGGAGAAGGATTGTCGCTGGAAAGATTGTCCGGGAAGGATGGTCGCTGGGAATAATTGTCGTGGGGAAGGATTGTCTGGGGAAGACTTTACTGGGAAGAACTACCGTGTCACGATTTTTTTCTATGTTATATACAAATCTACAAAAATCCTTAAAGGATTCAAATAGTCTTTTTTTAATGAAATTTCTTAATATCCAGTTTAGGTTCATTTGTTCAAGTTCTGTTTTGTGTAGTACAAGAAATCTAGTCTTGTATGACCTTTCAATTTATTGGTTTACTTGATGAAGAACCCTGTTTTATCTTTCCAGAAGAATTGAGAATTTTACCCTTTTTAATGATTGAAATATTTTTTTCTATGTTTTATATGAATCTATATAAAATCCTTAATGGATTCATATAGTTTTATTTTATTTAAACCTGTGTAGCCTTGCTAAAAACATTTCAAAGACTAGATGAGAAATCTTGCATTACAAGAGTTTATGTTATTTTGCCTCAAACTCGTTTTGCAAGGTTTTTCCTATCTTGGGTCTCAATTTCTTAATGTTCAGCTTAGGTCCACTTGCTCAAATCTTCTTTTGTCTTATTAAAACCCCGCTCAAGTTCTGTTGTGTTACAAGAAATATTTTTGTAACCTTCTAATTTATTGCTGTTTTTTTTTAACTTGATGAAGAAACCATCTTGTCAGAGGAATTAAGAACTTTACTGAAAACATTCTAAAGACTAGGAGTGAAATCTTGCATTAAAAGAGATTGTCTTCCTTAATTTTTAGCATATTTTTACATGCTCAATCCCTCTCTTGTCTTACTAAAACCACAGCTGAGACCTAAGACCTAAGAAATCTGGTCCTGTATTTCTTCCAATTAATTGCTGTTTTTAAACTTAATGACTTTGTCATATTGCAACTCAATTTCTTTTTCTTTTATTTTCCTGAATACAGATTGTAAATCTTTGTAGCAATGTACCGAGTAAGTAATATGACAACAGGGCTTTGCTTTTTGCGGCAATCGCCGATCGAGGAATCCCCTCAACAATTACATTTAGATACCAGCGAACACGCAAGGATGCCATATTTCTATAAGGTACAAGCTGTATCGATTTTGATTAGATGAATTTAATCTTTCTGAAGCCATATTATATATTTCACCCCGAAGACATAATTTATCTTGCTGAATTACTGCCTTGTATTGTGTACAAGTACAAGAATAATCATAATTTCTATTAATAGAACATGTATTGTTGCTTACCTGTGAACTGATTGAAATAATTGGTAGTTCCTTTTTTGATAAATTTGTAGCAGCTTTTGCTAACGGCCATAACTCATTTAAAGTAATAATTACTTTTGCGGATGAATCTAGTAATTGTCTTGAAACTTCCTCTAAAAAAAATAAAAAAACCTGAATGGTTCAACTTTATTATTGCAATTCAAAGTAAATAAATTTGTCTAATGAATTCATGAACTCATTTGTCTGGTAAAAATATATTGATTGCAGAATTTTGTGTGATTGTAAAATACTTTTATTTATTAATTTATTAGACAAGATTAAAGAAATTAGCATGTTGATTGTGGATTTGCATTTTTAAGAATGTTGGTTTAAATGGCCTTGATTAACAGGCAATCTTTGTAATAAAGCAGTTCATGGGAACTAGTATTTATTGAAAAACAAATAATTTATCACAATTTACAAAAAAATAAACAAGATAAATATCAATAAACTATTAAATTTCACGATAAAAATAGGTTGTAGATAATTATTATTAAAGAAAAGAATATTGAAATATTTTAAAGTACCCAGAATTTTTCCTATAAATCCAGAGATAAGATATCCCAGTAGTTTTATATTTAATTGCACGTTTTTGATTAATTAAACTTTTATCTGTAACGTGGCGGTTTTAATTATATACCTGGTGTGTAAACGGGATTTACTGTGGTACAGATAACACCTGCATTTAAGGCTCCTAAAGCAACTATGGGAAATTCTGGTACATTTGGCAATAGCACAGCGATTACATCGTTTTTTTCTAGTTTAAATTTTTTCCGAAGAACGGATCCAAAGTTTTTGGATTTATTCCTGAGTTGGGTATATGTATATTTTCTTCCTGTAACACCACATTCCTGGAAAGAAAAGAACATTGAATTAGTTTTGATCAATTAAGTTTTCGTTTCATAATTATTTAACGCTAAGAATTATTATTAAAAAAACATAGTTTTAATGTCTTTTATTTTTTTTAAAACTATTTGAGACTATAAATGCTAGAGGAAAATTATATGTATTATTATTATTAAAATATAAATACAGTTTTTTCCTTTCTCTTTTTCTTCTTTTAAGTCTTTATTATTGATTATTTTCTTAAATATTTATATTTCTTATTTTGTTATTCTTAATTACTTTTTTAATTACTTCAGATATCTCGCTTTAACTATTTCGTCTCAAACTTTCCTCTTGTTTTTTTGTGTTGTGAATATGTTTTTTTTCTGAATCTTCTTAATCTTCTTACATTTGATGTTCTGTCTTCTCTCCATCTCTGCAGTTTTTTCAGACTGTCTATTCTTGTGGTATTATTTTATTTTTCCAGGTTAAATTCTTTTATGACGATATTTCTTAGTTTTTTAGGATTCTTTTGTTTGGTTTTTTTATTTCAATTTTCCCAACTTTTGCTTCATTGATATTTTCTATTACGTCAGTTCTTTGTTTTACTTTATTATTCATATTTCTGTTGTGTTTTCCTTGATATATTTTGTCCATAGTTTCTTTTCTTCATCATTTCCATTTTCACTTCTTCGATCCGCCAACTACTTAAAAGGTGAGTACAGCACTGAGCTGTGAATTCAACGTCAGAAGCACCCACATAGTTCGAAAAGAGATGAGCTGCGGCCTTTGTAATGTTGACGTAGATTAAAAACTATCACGGGTAATAAGACGTGTACTATACACCAATTACAAGCGCATTACACCAGGAGGCAGCACTTAACGAGGCGTTTTAGCAATTAATTTTGGCCAATTTTAAAAAATCATTAAAAAGACATTAAAAGCTCAAATTTTGCTAGTATATACAAAATACTACTATTGATGGATTCATGCATTTGCATTATGAAATTTTGAAATTTAAAACTCCTTGATTTTTTTTCTCGGAAACTGAAACTAATTAAAATTTAAAAATGTATGAATCCCTAGATCATATTACCTAATTTATTTTGCCAAAATTTAAAGTTTTTAACAAAATTGCTTTTTGAGATATACTTGTCCGAAAATTACAAAGGGTGCTGTAATTACCTTAAGTAACTTGATATATTTTGGAAAAGGTATCAACACAACGTTTGTAATTATCATTTTATGTGAAACAAATTCTTTGCAACTGACTAAAAATAATTCATATACAAGAACCATTAGAGATATGCAAAGTACCCAATCCTGGACAGTTCTTATTTTGTTTTTATCATTTTTAAAAAACAATATTGAAGGTAGAAATATAGCATGATCTGTAACTTAAAATTAAGATTAAAAAACTTCTGGGGAAAAAACGATGTTTTTTGAAAAAAGAAAATTATACCAAGACCATTGAAACTTTCCAAAAAAAGATTCTGCTTAATATGTTGCAGAATATCGTCACCCCTAACTAAAACTACACTTTTTTATCACTCTATGTACGTTATGCTATGTTATCATCATGATGATAAACTGATGATGCTAATATAAGTAGAGCGATAAAAAAGTGGTATAGTTTTGGTTAGTGATGACGATATTCTTCAACATCGTTGAAAACCAAAAGTTCCAAATTCACAATTCTGCTTAATATGGTAACAAAGATATCCTTGGTATCCCTTATGTCAAAGATGAAATATAGAGGTTCAGTGGTAAGCATGAAACCAGATTATAACAGCACATTACGAGGAGGCCATCCATCTACTATATAACCAGGACCTTAAACGAAGATTAAAGAGAACCAAGACCTCTGAACTTGTATGGTCTTTGTTGATTAAAAAAAGTGCCCTTGTTAATAGTGTTTTACTTGTTAGTTTTAGGGTTGGTACCTGTTATCTGTTATCAATATGTTAATGCTTCCCAAACCCGCAAGGTAATAAAACTTAATTACTTTTATTACCTGTCTTGTTTGTCTTAGTGTCGGTTTACACTGAGAAGTAATTTTTTTAAATTTAATTTTTTTATTTATAGAATCAGCTAAGTATAGTTTCTAGTAATTTTGTTTTGGACCAACTAGAATATGGAATTGGTTCCACCAATAGTGGCGTTATCCATGATAATTAAACTGGGTTCCTCTAGGTTGGGTATAAATTTGGTTTTGAACCATTTTTAAAAGTTTTCGCAGTATATATTATCATGGTAGTGGCCGGTTTTTCGGTTACTCTAAAAAATTATAAATGCATCTTCAACAAAACTTTCCTCTCCTCCTGCAGGCGCGATTATATATCTTGAGCCGTCCCCTGTTTTCTTTTACTGAGTTCATATTGTATTATATTGCCATGTTTTTCTCCTTTGACCTTTGCTAAAAATCCAAGTCTTATCCATAACCTTTGCTTCATATAAGTGGTACATTTTTCTTTGAAATATTTTCTAAGAAACTGTAAACCTCTTGGATCGTACCGTAGGAAGCTCCATTAAAAAAATTCTGTTATTAGTTTGTTTAAAAATTTAAAACCAATTTTATATATTTAATTTTAAATAAATAAAACAACGTTTTAAGACATAGTACTATGTAACGAAACTAGTCACTATTAAATTAATAACTTTTGTTATTATTTTTGTGGAAATCTTAAAACGTTGTTTTATTTATTTAAATTTAATAATGGATTTTCATCAAGTAAAAGCCGACACAGTTAAACAATTTTATATATACCGTTAACAATGGTTCTTTTGCTACATTGTACATCAGGCATTTCTTCTCGGAACCGCTCACGAATTGTTTCTTTCGTCGTACATTTTATGCACCATTTTGTCGTAAACTACTTAGAATAAGAGGTGTACATCTAGTTTTAGACTTCTAAAAAAGTCTTATGATACGGCTCTGTCTGTCTGTCTGTCCTTCTGTCTGTTCGCGCTATAACTCAGCAACCACAACAGTTAGAGACAAACGGACAACAGCAATGGACCTTGAATATGTGCCCAGACGAGTTTCACCATTAATAGTCTACATTTTTTTTGTTCTCCATACAGGTTTTAGTGATTTTCTCAACACTTCTGCAGCTAGTTCGGCAGCCGAATTATTTAAACTTTTTAAAAAAATTGGTTTATTTTTCGAAAAAAGAGTTGGCTTTCCGTATGAACATTTTTTCTTCGTTAATAATTCTTTTGACCATATTTGTATTATGTGACCGGTTTGCAACTGCAATCTAGAGACAATTCTTTTATTGCTGCAAACTATACCAGTTTGCAAACTATATCAACATATATTCCAACATTTTCGACCAATTAAAAGCCTGTATTTTATATCGTTACCATAGCAACTAAAAAAATTTCCGGAAATTTTTCTCCTCCTTGGAGCATGAAATTACAATGATAATTTTTTACTAACTATAGTAACCAATCAAATTACTTAATTTAGAGTCATGTGTCAAATTTCATCCAATCAGCTATGGATTACAGCGATAACACCCTACATGTGGTGTTTTCAGTTTGGTGTTTTCAACTAGTTTAAAAATGTCGCTAAGATTTGGTAATGCATCTGACGATGTAATTAATGATATTATATCAAGTAATATACCAAAAAATACAACCAAATCAAAAAAATATATATGGAAAATATTTCTCGAGTTTTGTACTTTTAATACCTGTAGTTTTTAGTTTTGTTAAATAAAAATGGGTAAATATTAAACGCCAGATTGACAACCAATTTTTCATAGTATTTGTTTAAAATTTCGGTGTGAAACTTTCTTACCGAATCCCCCACGTGCTTGAATTAATTGCGGGAAATTTGTCCCGTACATGAATTTTTAAAGAAAATTCATGTACTCAAAAAATTTCCGGCAATAATTCATGCCCTAGGGAGATTATAAGTGAAAATTCAAGTTTATACGTAAATAATAGAGAAAGAATAAAGGACTTGGGGTATTTCTCCGACTATAGTGTATAGTGTATGGATTTGATAGGGGAAAAAAATAGACAAATAGAAGAAGAGGAAGAGTTGTAAGTAGGACAAGGTGATATTGTAGAAATACAAGAACAATAGTATTAGTGATGGAGGAAGTGATGGAAAACAAGAATAAAACCAAGAAAGAGGTGAATAAAGAGGATAAACTAGAGATCATGGTACAAATAATAATTCAGAAAATGGATACAAATAGCAAGAAAATGGATAACAAATTGGAAGAAAATAGTAAAAAAGTGGATAGAAGTAGTAAAAAATTGTAGAATGAAATGCAAAAAAAAGGAGAAAGAAATGCAAGTAATGGGAAAATATATTAAAGATAAGCAAGAAACTAAGGATAAATAAAATTGAAATTATACAAATATCTTCGCAACGTGGGGCTTTCTAAAATTCAAGGCCACACATTAACATTACAATATATAGTAAATAATAAGTTTTAGGTACTTTTAAATACCGGGAACCACCAATTTATACATAAAGATCAGGTAAAACACAAATTGCGGGAACCAATTTACATATTATTTATAACTTCGTTCATTTGGGAACCAGTTTACATCTACCCTATAAAGCTATGGATATAATGCGATGAATCTAATATTTAGTTTTTAAGTTATATTAATGGTTCATCAAATAAATAAATGAAATTTTTGATATGGAGGAAACAGTAATTTAGCGAATTTTTTATGTTAATCATTTAATAAAATTTCTTTGTTTATTATCATTTTGTAAGATTTAAAATTATACATACAGACCACGTTATAGGGACTAAAATTTCCACATAATAAGCAATTATAAATAAATAATGGAAAAGTTTTATGTTGGCTACAGTCCAGTTTTCTTTAATTTAAATAATTGTTGTTCATAAAATATAGTTTTAATTTAAAAATTTAATATCTATTTTGAATGTTTACCAAATTCGATAAAAATAATTGCATTGGTATTTATTTACTTTCACAAATAATGAATAATTATATTTGTTTACCTTGGTCAGGTAATTTGCAATTGTTAATTATATGTTTTACATATAATATGTATATTACTTTTTTAAAATTAAGTAGACAAAAGAAAAGTTGTTTAAATTTTAATTGTGTGTACAGGGTGTCGTTAAACATCTGGGAAACACTTCGGGAGCGTAAAGTGTAATTGAAAATTACCTATACATTTTTATTTTGTTTCAAATTAAAATATTTTGGGATTTCTGACAATAGTACTGTCTATAATGGTTGTTAGTTAAAATAATAGATTTAATCTCGTTTAATATGCTTAGTTTTTACGTATATACACATTACTGATGTTTACTTAGTGCAAAATTAGTATTTTATTCAATAATGAGCATATTAAACAAAGTTAAATCTATTATTTTAACTAAAAACCATGAAATAGGCTTAAAATAATCTGTGGAAACTAATTTCGTATATAAAAGTCCACTTCAAGAAAAAAATTAGAAAAAATATTGTTTTGAGATAGAAAAGCTGTAATTTTATATTTTCCAAGTAATATTTTTTTATATTTTTAAACAAGAGGATACTTTACTCTCCAACTGAAGGCTTTATTAAAGCAGAATTTTTTTCTCAAAAATCAATATTAAAAATGTTTTCCATATGGTGCAAACTTGAAACTTCAATGCAAACATGTTTATCAATTTCCACTCATTTATGCTTATTTCACACGTTTCATATCAATCATTGTGACCTTCGCCACTTGTTTATTTTCGTGGTTTCTTTTTAGTCGATGCAACGTAAACATTTCACATATTTCTTATTGGTCGTCGTGACCTTCGTCACTTGTTTATTTCTATCGTTTATTAACAGTTGACGCGTAAACATTTCACATATTCCTTATCGGTCGTCGTGACCTTCGTCACTTGTTTATTTCTCACGTTTCTTAATGCGACGTACGCATGCTTATCAGTTTCCACTCACTTTTATATTTCAAATAGATATACAAGATTTTAATTATTCAAAATTTGAGACTAAATGCAATGATTTTATTTTGCAATAAATATTAAAGACATTATCTGAGTCAATGTTTTGATAATTTTACTCCACGTATTCTAATTGTAAGCCGATGACCTTGATAATTTTTTAGTATAAATTATATTCCACAGAGAGTTAAAAATATTGGTTTTATTTATATATTTTATGAAAATATACCTACTTTATGTTATTAATCGATTCCTATTGAAACAAAATTATTGCGCTAGATTTATTTTTGGTCTGTGTGTCAGCGTATCTCATAAAATATTCGAAATTAAATAACAAGAATGTTATTTTGTTTTTGTCATATAGTTTATAACATTAAAATACAGGATTATAATTTTTATGATAAAAGGAAGTTAATTGTTAATTACATTGAAAATTGTGGATAATTAAAAAATATAGGTTGTGACCAACGTAAAATTTCAGAAACAAATCATTCCAACTCTATAATACATGCACATACTATGTCGTCGATTTTAGATGATGTTATTGAACGCAACGCACCTTACAGATAATTGGTAATAAATGTCAGTCTTCTTCTTCTAATATGGTCATTTAATATTACCTTCCTGGCTTTTTTTCAAAGAAATTAAGAATTATGAAGAAGTAAAGTAGCAAAGGTGTTTTACGATAAGACCTGAATAAAAAATATGTATAGAACAGTAATATAAAATAGAATGTTAGTTAAGGTAGGAGTTAGTTTATTCATTTTACAGGACGTGTGTAATTGGTTTAATGAACGTAATACACTGGGTGGCTGACTGACTTGGGCCAAGTTTATATATTCAGAATGGAAAAATGGATTATTTTATTTGGGGTGGTCATACTAGATTTAATATTAAATTAAATGACAAAAAAATACAAAATGGCAGAATTGGAAGTAAAAATTGAATTTTGAAACGGAAAACCCAATTTATAAAAATTTTAATTCTGAGTTAAACTACATATAATCCATAAGCTACAACACATCGAATTTCAACCTCTGACTTTAATGAAGGGAAGGTATTTGATTTTAGCTGATCATGTCCAAGACGTGGAGTAAGTGCGTGACAAAATGATATGAATCACATAATTAAAGCTCTGTCAGACTTCACTGACACCAACGCCAACATCCCTGAAGATGATTAAAATACTACGATGATACACTGTCAAGCATAAATTTAGGTCACCTAGTTGTCATATAGTTTACTAATATTGTTTTGTTCAAAGTTTATTAAAAATAATGAAAATAAAAAATTTATTTTGATATGCTTTTTTAGTACAAATAAAAGAAATTTTAAGGACTTCAGTAACGAATTTTCCCTTTTCTGGCAGTGATAACAGCTTGCAAATAACGAGGCATGCCTTGGAACACATTCTGAGGAAAAATTTCCCATTCCTGGACCAGGATGTTACGAAACTGTCTAGAACTTCTGCAAACCGGCATATGTCTCTCCAAACATCTCCCATCTCATCCCAAACATGATTTTTAGTACAAACAAAAGAAATTTTAAGGAGTTCAGTAACGAATATTCCCTTTTCTGGAAGTGATAATAGAGTGCAAATGACGAGGCATACTTTGGATTACATCCTGCGGAAAATGTTCCCATTCATGCACCAATATGTTGCAAAACTGTATAGAATTTCTGGGAACCGGCATTTGTCTCTCCAAACATCTCCCATCTCATCCCAAACATGCTTTTTAGTACAAACAAAAGAAATTTTAAGCAGTTCAGTAACGAATATTCCCTTTTCTGGAAATGATAACAGAGTGCAAATGATGAGGCATGCTTTGGATTACATCCTGCGGAAAATGTTCCCATTCCTGCACCAATATGTTGCGAAACTGTCTAGAATTTCTGGGAACCGGCATTTGTCTCTCTAAACATCTCGCATATCATCCCAAACAGGCCTTGATATGATTTTTTAGTACAAACAAAAGAAACTTTAAGGACTTCAGTAATGAATAATCCCTTTTCTGGCAGTGATAACATCTTGCAAATGACGAGACATGCTTTGGATCACATACTGCGGAAAATTGTCCCATTCCTGCACCAGCATGTTGCGAAGCTCTCTAGAATTTCTGGGAGCTGGTACATATCTCTGTAAACATCTCCCATCTCATCCCATACATGCTTTGATATGCTTTTTTTAGTACAAACAAAAGAAATTTTGAGGACTTCAGTAACGAATATTCCATTTTCTGACAGCTTGCAAATGACGAGGCATGCTTTGGATCACATCCTGCATTGTCCCATTCCTGCACCAGTATATCGCGCAGCTCTCTAGATGTCTGGGATCCAACACATGTCTCTGTAAACATCTCCCATCTCAACCCAAACATGTTCGATCTGATTTAAGTTTGGACTTCGAGCAGGCCAAACAAATCGCGTGATTTGAACCTTGTCTAGATAAGCAGTAACAATCCGAGAAGCGTGGGGCTGTGTGTTATTATGCATAAAGGTTGAGCCTTCTCCAAGAATAACCATGAATGGTACCAACATAGTCTTCTAGAACCTGTGTCAGGTAGCTGTGTGTATTTAAAGTCCGATTTTAGATAAAGGCTAACTCCGTGCGAGCTTCAAAAAATATCGATTACGTAATGGTTTTAAAAAGTTATTAAAAAAAAAAAGATTTAAAAAGTTAATCTGTCGGGGGTTTGAACCTGGGTCTTCTTGTTTACAAGATAAGCGTTCTATTGGTTTTGTTATTCGAGGGACTAAACTTTTTTAATCCCTCGGACGGTGGACCAAAAATATTTTAATCCCAATGGATTAAAAGTGGCACTTTAGTCTCTAAAATGAGGGAGTACAATGCATGTTTTAGTCCCTGAGGTGGAAAAAAGAATTTGTGGAATAAACAATAACCAAGTAGAATAGATTAGATGAATAGATAATCCGAAGTTAAGGGGAATTTTTGTTTCCAGGTAAAAGAGAAAAGCAAGTGAACGATTTCAAAATTTCCGAGAAAAAATGTATTTTAAATACACAATAAAAACAAAGTAAGCATATGTATTTAACTACGTATTTAAATACATTGAAAGTATTTAAAATACATGTATTTAAATACTTAACAACACTGACCCCTACCATATCTCTGGCGGTTTCGTTCTGGAAATTCGCGTAATACACTTAAAAAATGTATCTGACTTTTGTCTGACTTTTCTAAATTATTTTATTTGACAAGTGAAACAAACGCAAGTTATAGCTAATATCTAATCAATAATAGTTAGTCGCTTATTGTTACTACGGTGCAAAGTCCTATTGATCAATATTTAAAATTTAAAAAGCAATAATTGGCTCAAAATTCAATGTATTATATGTAAAACTAGATACATTTATAAAACTTTATTGATGCATTTTAAACTTTAATAGCTTTGTAATTGTCGTTAACGGTTCTCGATGGCCATAGCAAACTAATTAGTTCTAAGTACGAACAATTAGTAAAAATAACTGATATATTTAAACTATTAAAATATAATATTGGTTACTTTCCTATTTACTACCAAAAACAGAAAATATTGTTGCGTAATTAATAGTAACAAAGTACTTATCTTCATACGATAGATCGAGTTATTATCTATTTGTATATTTATTTAAAATAATAATTTATTTTGTTCATTAGGAAAATAATTAATAAAAAACATGAAATTGGCAATGTTAAAATTTCTTCACTAGGACAAAAATATCTGTAATAATAAAGTCCAGGAACTTACTGCTCCCGAACTAAGGGATATTCCTACTGTTAAATTATATTGTAACAGAGTGGACAAACATCCAGTAAAATAGGATTCTCAATCCGGGGGGCTTTAAAATAAAAAAAATATACAATTTTTTTAATTTCAATATTTCCTATCTCCTCTTCATTTTCTTCGATGTTACTCTTTCGTTTGTGTTTCTTCTATCACTCTTATCTCAGTAGTGGTTTTTATCTCACCTTCTAGTCTTTTTTGGTTTTCTTAAGAGTATTGTACGTTTCTTTCTGTCTCCTGTCTTATCTCATAGTTCTTCCATTCTTCGTCTTGCTATAACTTCTCGGTTTCATTTTCTCGCATTACTCTATTATTGTTTTATTTTATTTTTGTGTTTTGTCTAATCTACATTTTCTTTTTTGTAATAATAAATATTCTCACTTTGAAAATCAATTATTTTATTTCTATTTTTCTTGTAATATTCATAATTATAAATAAATATTTATTTGCAATATTTTTTATCTTATAATTTCAATTTTTTTTAAACATCAATTGACAAAATCCCAAATCCCACTTGATTGTTTTTTTTTTCTAATTGCCTAACAATCCTTCAGCCAGGATTGATCATCTTAGATACGACATCTGACATGATCTGACCCCTTTATATTAAATTTTCTGATCAATATCTTGTTACAGTTACCATTTTTATGAATGGCAAATACAATCGACTCGTCCAATAAAAGAACGAAATTTGTAAAGTTATGAAACATGTGTAAGATATATTTGAAGTTCATTGGCGATATAAGATGATTTCCAGCGAGGCTTGTCTGTTTTTGGTCAGTTTTCTGATATAAACAATGATGCCTCGCCGAAAATCATATGACTCACTGTCCTATTCTCGCTTGTTCAGAAGGGTTTAAACAATCGCCTATCAGAAAGAAACTCAAAGATATAATCATTTGACTCAATGTCAATGCTTTTCAAAGAAATTGTAAGTTGAAACCTTATCCAACACTCTCTCTATTTTTTAGTTTTTCCCGTTTTTGTACAAGTTTATACGCAATTATACACGCGAGTGCCTTAGGGTTAGTCATGGCGCGACTCTCAAGTCTCGCCGACACAGTTTCCTTTTAGTGAATAAGGGCTGGAGAGTAATCTCCAGTATTATAATATTCCCTGGCAGTCTCCTGAGACCAGTGTTTCCACTTTAATGGTTTCAGTTCCCCACCACGCCTCATTTAAGTTTCCCCTTTTTCCCAATCGAAAATACACAATTACTGAAAAAAGGATTTGAAATACCCTATTTAAAATTTGTGCAAGATAATGCCACGTCAGTGAAGCAAGAAAGATAGAATTAAACATGATTAATGCCCGTATTTATAGTCGGTACTCAAGACGCTGCCGATGCTTGAGGTCGAGTCTGCCATGGCTCAAGCATACGCAGACTCGACCTTAAGCATCGTTACGGACTTGAGCACCGACTATAAATACGGGCATAAATGTATCGAACAAAGTATAAACGTATTATGAGTTTTTCCCCTCTCTAGACTTTTCCCGTTTTTCTTCCCCTCTGAAATCTAAATTTCCCTCCAAAGGGAACTTCTCCTCATTGTGCAAACACTGCCTGACACCGATCGTTGTATCAACTGGACATGGTTTTAAGACAAGTCTCAATAGTTCTTAGTAAATAATGAGCTTTTTAACCTACCTGCCCACAATTATATTTAAACATAAATATTCCCAATATTTATTACTCTTCAGCAACTAAAGTGATTTTTTTGTGAGTGATACAATTATTATGTCATTGGTTAAATCAAATCGTGGAAAACATAATCTGTAGCCAGGGCCGGCTTGGCCTGTAGAATTATTATTGGCATTCGCAACCGTAGTAAGATTTCTAATTAGATCATCGAATTGTTCATTTGTCATGGAAACAGCCATCTTTTCATGCAGTCTAGGAGTTCTTCTCGGAAGTTCTGCTGTTATTCCTTTAATTTCATCCACTTTAGATATGGGAAGCCTCTAGGGATGACAAGTACCAAGCCCCAAAAGGCGAAAGTTATTTACAATCCGCCTATTTTTGCAACCTGATACAAATTTAAAAGACATAATCAATACTATGGAAGACATCGATAATCTTGAGAAAAATCGGAAATGGTTCGAAAGAGGATATATTCTCCATCGAGGAGTACTCTATCAATATCTTGATGATCAGGAGTATGACGCTAGGTTGGTAGTACCAGCATTGGATAAAAATGCAATCCTGCGAGCTCATCATGATAACCCAACTGTGGGACATTATGGAGTAGAAAAAACCTACTATAAGATTTCTAGGCGTTATTACTGGCCAAAAGTGAGGCAAGAAATTGCGAAACATATTGCCGTTTAATGCAAAAGGATGTAACCAACCGAAGATTCGAAGTGATTGCCATATACTTATTTGGCCGTTACCAACCACACAAGATGGTAAAAGATGGATATTCATCATAGAAGATATAACAAGTCGTTGGGAAGAACTGTTCTCCTTGGTTGAAGCTACGGCGGAAGCTTGCGCGTACCTACTGCTTGATGAAATCTTTCTACGATACGGTCTACCTAGACGAATAATAAGTGACAATGGCACCCAATTTGTAGCCGCCGTTGTTTGGGAATAAAACAAACCTTTATACCGAGGTACCATCCTGAATCCAACCCGGTAGAGCGGAAGAATCTGGATCTAAAAGTCCAACTTGGAACATTAGTTGGCAAATAGCATCAGGCTTGGTCTCAGCATCTGGGTGCAATAATATTTGCAATGAACACAGTTGCTTACTTTATTTTTGGACTTGAGCTCCAAACCCCAATTCATTTCACCGATGACTTGAGTGCCGTCGTTGAGAGTTAGAACTTCATTGCTGATATCACAGCAAAACTAAAATCGTTGGTGGAGATCACGGAGACAAGACAGGATAGAAACCAAGATACCGGCATTGCGACCCGTAGGCCCAATCCAATGTACGAAACAGGCCAACAGGTGCACTTACGTGGTCATTTTCTTATTGGCGCCAAAAGAGGGTAAAACTAGCACGACGACGAGATGGTCCATATGTTGTTTTACGGCCGCATGGTGAAACCAGTTATGAACTAGGTGATCCTAAAGATTCAACGACACCCTTGGGTGTGTATCATGTTAAGGACCTGATACCGTATAAAGAGAGTACATAGAAAACCGTAGAAGCGGTACGGAAAATTCACCGAAGAGGAAGATCCAAGAAGAACCCGACACCACCTTTAGAACCAGCTTCATCTGCGAAATGTGACCACTCGCCGAGACAGCTTCGTAGTCCGAAGGGGAGGCTACAAATTCACTCGGATAGAGCCACAGGACCGAGCCCTCAAGGCTCTCAAGGGATAAAAACAGGGCACACAAAGTGCGCGGGATGATTTTTGCTACGACGGTTAAGAAAACTTTCACGTTTGTAATTAGTACGCGAAACTGTTTTTTTTTTATTTTTAATATATGTTGTTTTATTTCTTAGACTTATTGTTGTAATTAACGTTCTGATAGTGAATAAATTTCTTTCCAAGTATTGTATTTCGATGTAAACGGTTTTATTTAACTCACTGTCGACGACAAAAATTACAAATCTGGTTTATAAGAATCACGTTTATGTATTTTCTAGAAAAAGTTCTGATGGCGAAAATAGTATATGCATATGTGAAAACAGAAACGTCTGCAAAGGGCGTGTTTGGACAAAAAGGAATTCGCCTGTTGTTGTTGTTAAAATTGTCGAGAAATATCTTCATCCAGCAGACGTAACTAGAAGTGAAGCTTTACGTGTTTTGTAATATATAAAAGAAATATGGCAGTTACTTTTTAAGTTTCGTTTAAGACCTCTTTTTAGGCAATTGTATCTTTGAGTTGCTGTCGGTATAAGGCGAAGTTTTTAAGAATTAATCAATCGTTTAATAATATCGTGTTCATTCTAGTAATAATTATTATTTGTACTCATTCCCTATCAACGGAAAACGTACGTAAAACTTTATAGACATATCTCATGATGGGATACAACTTCATTCACTGTTGATAATGTAGACTGGTATAATTAATTATGTCAATTATTATCATTTTATAATCCACAAGCGTTTAGGTTGCTCGACCTAATAAAGAAACATCATGTCACTTGTATAATTAATTATGTCAATTATTATCATTTTATTGTAATCCACAAGCATTTAGGTTTGCTCGACCTAATAAAGAAACATAATGTTATAATATTAATAATTATTATATAGAAAGAAAACCCCATTTATTATACATTTGTTACAATATCAAAAATCCTCAAATATACTGTTGTCTATCTAAGTTTGTTAAAAATAAAAAAAATCTGTTTTTGTGTCAAGAATG
Organism: Neocrepidodera transversa; assembly: GCA_963243735.1. Taxonomy (NCBI): domain Eukaryota; kingdom Metazoa; phylum Arthropoda; class Insecta; order Coleoptera; family Chrysomelidae; genus Neocrepidodera; species Neocrepidodera transversa. The sequence continues at coordinate 12,956,365 of OY725347.1, forward strand.
TTTTGTTATCCAGTTGGAAAAGAACCATGACTTAATTTTTTCCTACATAAGAGAAAGCATTTGTACTTGGAGTTGATCGAACAAATCTCAAGCACGCCTATTATTATTTTTTCACATTCTTTAGTTATTGATTAGCGAATCGACATATTCGTCGTGAGTAAAATGTAAGCAAAATAATTTTAGGTATTAGTTTAAAAAAATACTAATTGAAGGACTGGATAATTAACGATATGTTTTGGTTACTAGGTTATTATTTTTACAATTTATAAATTAAAATGGGCTGTGGTCACAACATATTACTTTCCCGCTATTTATGTGTATTATTACTTTATTTGTTTTTATTTTAAGGATTATAATAAATAACTTTTAACCTTGTAATCAGATGCTGTTAGATACTAAGCTTTTAATTTACACGTATTTTTTTTATTTCCCTTTTCACGAGTTCTGGTTTTGCAATAATCTTTTTACTTCAGTCTTTCAGTTTTCCCATTTTTTTAGCTCCTATTTTATCTCTTCCTGTGTTCTATTAATCGACTTTTGTTATCCTCTACCTTCTTGTAATCTCTCGTATTTTCTATAGAAATCTCATTTTCTATCACTTAGATTTTGCTTATATTATTTTTTGTCAATTTAATATATTGATTAATACTTTTGGAAGACCTTGTATACTTTCCGTTAAACATTTGTGGATGCTAGTAAAAAACACAAAGTACCTCTCCTACGCTTCATTTCATATCTTTATTACCTAAGCTTGGCGTAACCATTAATGTTATATAGTATTAATCTATACAAGGTTGAGGTATTTTTCCTATAAATAATAAAAAAAAGGATGTAAACGGTCTTTTAAGGTTTAGTATATCATTATTGTGTAAAAATTGCACATTTATGAGATATTTAATGTCCGCGTAGGTTACCTATCCATATTCCCCGAGTTTTTAGGTAATACAGTCTTAATTATAAATATTTAATGTTTTTGTTTTAAATAAAGACATTGTGAAAAAGAAACAACTGAGTTTTATTATTTTATTAAGTAACTACAGTCGGACAAGACGGCGAAGAACCGTGAAAGTCGTAGTATTCTTATCCATTATTATTAGTCTCTTGCTTGAGAGTAGACGGTCATTGGACATGCGACGTCACAAGGAAAAGGGCGAAATATTCAATTGACATAAAATCTAAATTCCTAATATTGTTAAAAAAAAATAGATAAAAATAAAAATTTAAGCCTAATCGTATGAACGCACTTAGTACTACATATTTACTGTTATCTTTTCATTGAACACCGAATTGTTTCAGAATTCTTGAAACAAAATTGAGAACTGACAAAAATAATCCAAAATATTGAATTTTTTACTTATTTCTACTTTAAATTCTAAAATAATATTAAAAATCAGAAATAAACAAGTTTACAATTTTTCAAAATTTATAAACCAAAATTGTGGAAGTTAAAGAAAAAAGTCCAAAATATTTGAAAACAGTGAATATTTTAAAGATTTATAAAGAAGTTCACAATTTTTTTAAATTCATTAAACAAAATTGTAGAAGTCAAAGAAAAAGTTCCAAAATATTTGAAAACAGTGAATATAAATTTAAAGATTTATAAACGAGTTTACGATTTTTCAAAATTCATTAAACAAAATTCTGGAATTCAAAGAAAAAAGTCTAAAATGTTTGAAAACAGTGATTATATAAATTTAAAGATTTATAAACAAGTTACAATTTTTCAAAATTCATTGAACAAAATTGTGAAAGTCAAAGAAAAAAGTCCAAAATGTTTGAAAACAGTGAATATAAATTTAAAGATTTATAAACAAGTTTACAATTTTTCAAAATTCATTAAACAAAATTGTGGAAGTCAAAGAAAAAAGTCCAAAATGTTTGAAAACAGTGAATATAAATTTAAAGATTTATAAACAAGTTTACAATTTTTCAAAATTCATTAAACAAAATTGGGGAAGACAAAGAAAAAAGTCCAAAATGTTTGAAAACAGTGAATATAAATTTAAAGATTTATAAACAAGTTTACAATTTTTCAAAATTCATTAAACAAAATTGTGGAAGTCAAAGAAAAAAGTCCAAAATGTTTGAAAACAGTGAATATAAATTTAAAGATTTATAAACAAGTTTACAATTTTTCAAAATTCATTAAACAAAATTGGGGAAGACAAAGAAAAAAGTCCAAAATGTTTGAAAACAGTGAATATAAATTTAAAGATTTATAAACAAGTTTACAATTTTTCATAATTCATTACACAAAATTGTGGAAGTCAAAGAAAAAAGTCCAATATTTTTGAAAACAGTGAATATAAATTTAAAGATTTATAAACAAGTTTACAATTTTTCAAAATTCATTAAACAAAATTGTGGAAGTCAAAGAAAAAAGTCCAAAATGTTTGAAAACAGTGAATATAAATTTAAAGATTTATAAACAAGTTTACAATTTTTCAAAATTCATTAAACAAAATTGTGGAAGTCTAAGAAATAAGTCCAAAACGATAAAAATTGCAAACCAAAGATTTTTTGAAAATTTCCAAAATTTTGTATTAAACCATTGTATCACCAAGAAAATTGTGGAAATATACAAATAAAATGATTTTTTTTAGTAAATCAAAAAAAAAAATAATACTCACTATAGCGATTTTATTTTCCCAATTATGTACATGTTCAAAAACGAATTCGGCCACAGGGATTTTTTGTATATCGATATCCTGTAATCCAGACGAAAGTATTCCAGAGTCAGTGGCGTAGCCATTTCGCGATGTATTCGATAAATTAAAAATAGGCGCAAAAAGGCGTTTGTTGTGATGATTTAAAAAAAATTTTCTTATCATATCAACGTAAATATGTTACCAAACAAGACCACAGCAGCGCAACTACCTGACAACCTGACTGAATTGAATATCCCCGCACGAATGTTGTGTGTTGTGTTTTTGTACAACAGTGGGTTTAACTTTTACTAACAGCTGAGAACTACTACTACTAGTCGGCGAGATAAATTTTAAATAGAGAGGTGGGATCCAGTTACTAAATATAACCGGTTATTTTGGTATTGGTGATGCTATTAAATTTGATTTATTTTGAAATTGTTCTGATAAAGTTCGTCTGTGGTTTTATTTGGGCCAAACATATTTATTAAAATAATTTTTTTTTAAATTATTACTTTCTTGCTTTTAAGATTGCATTTTGTCTTAAAAATCATGATTGTTACAAGTTTTTAGTTATAACAAGTATTTTGGGAATTTTTAATGAACTGTTATCGTTTTTTTGGTCTCATAGAAAAGTTGTGGTATGAAGCACTTTTTAGTAATTTTTGTAATACTTTTTCGTAATTCAACCTTATACATTTCAATTGATTGTTATGATTGTCATCGTCATTATTAAATAATAATAGTAATCAATCCTTTCACTCATATCAAAACAAATGATATCAAATACTTGGATTTGACATAAATTCATCCATATACAGTGTGATTCAATTTCCATCGTTGTACATACTGCAATGAAATTTGCTATACCCTGTATATTATAGATTTAACTTGTTATAAAAATATAATAGTAAGTAGGGGTTGGTTGAATAAATATGATATGATAGATTTGGAAGTAAAATTAACAGTTTTTATGTTTGATAAAAAAAATCGGCTGTGTCAACCCAGAACTTTCCCGGCTCGACCGTAGAGAATATGTTATTTATTATTATTATTTTAATTACAAAATACTTAAGCATTACATTAATTTATGGAACACATTAAAAATAGCGAGCCGATGGTGAATACGTCTACCGAATTGATATTTCAATGTTGATAATGACATAAGCTGCGCATGCGCATGTTGTATATCACACTGCTACAGTTATGATTTCCTAAAATCATGTGTGAAAACTATTGAGAATTCGGGAAAAATTTTCATACAATAGTTGTAGGGAATTTTATGCTTTACAACTTTGCACTGAAACATTTTGCACTAAAGAGCATAATTTACCTCCAATTTTAAAAAAATGGAGAATCCTAAATGTGTATTTTTCTCGCCATCTAGCGGCGAAACTATGAAGAATTCAATAAAAAGTTAAACATAAAAGTTAAAGAAAATTTGATGCTTTACAACTTTGCACGAGAAAATTTTTGCACTAAAATGCATTGTTTGTCCTCAAAATCAAGAAAAACTAGAGAAAACCTACATACACATTTTTACGCGCCCTCTAGTGGCACAACTATTGGAAATTCTGAGAAAAAGCTTAAGATAAAAGATGTAGGGAATTTTATCCTCTAAAACTTTGTACTACAACATTTTGCAGTAAAGTGTATTGTTTATCCTCAAAATCAGGAAAAACTAGAGAAAACCTACATGCACATTTTTACGCGCCCTCTAGTGGCACAACTATTGGAAATTCTGAGAAAAAGCTTAAGATAAAAGATGTAGGGAATTTTATACTCTAAAACTTTGTACTACAACATTTTGCAGTAAAGTGTATTTTTTATCCTCAAAATCAGGAAAAACTAGAGAAAACCTACATGCACATTTTTTACGAGCCCTCTAGTGTCGCAACTATTGGAAATTCTGGAAAATGCTTAAAATAAAAGATGTAGGGAATTTTATGCTCTAAAACTTTGTACTACAACATTTTGCACTAAAGTGTATTGTTTATTCTCAAAATTAGGAAAAACTAGAGAAAACCTACATGCACATTTTTTACGAGCCTTCGAGTGGCGCAACTATTGGAAATTCTGGAAGACGCTTAAAATAAAAGATGTAGGGAATTTTATGCTCTAAAACTTTGTACTACAACATTTTGCACTAAAGTGTACTGTTTGTCATCAAAATTTAAAAAAAGTAGAAAATTGTTACATGTGTATTTAATCAATGTCGGTATTGAGGACCTTCTACTGTACCAATTTGAACAAATGGTCGCATTCTAGGCACACACCGACCCTCCATACCAAATTTCAGCTTGATTGGTCAAACGGTTCGGCAGTTATCGTGGAAGATTACACACAGACACACAGACAGACCATACGCTGGAAATGGTTTCAATCTTCTTGGAGGACCTCAAAATGGATATTTCCATCGATATAATTTTTTTTTTGCTCGTTCACCTTACTTTCCCTTTGATGGGCAAGGGAAAGTAAAAAGAAAAAAGTTAATCAAAAAGGAATTTTAGTAAATGATATTAAAAGTAATATAATCGTATGCTATTTAACGAGCGGTAATGTATGTCATAACTCACGTAGATCATTACCGCAAGTTGAATACTATACTTTATCTATGTCTATAACAATAAATACAAAGATACAAGTATAGAGAAAGAACTTTGTTCACAAAATATTAAGTGTTAGCCACCTTGGTATTCGGTTCGTATATAGTGTATAGTAAAGTTCAAAAATATTTTACGTATTGTAGACCGCCAATTTAATAATCTTAAAACCTTTTAATTATACATTCCTTTCCAGTTGTTATAAAATCTTTGTAAAATTTCTACGCCAATAGAATGTATTTATCGGCTTTAAAATTTCCAAGAATTTCCTGCACACTATTTACATACCGAATTATGGTAGGATCCCAGAGAGTAATAATAACTCACTACCTTTGTATTCGGTTCATAAATATTCATTCCTTTCCATAACTCACTATAGTGAGTTATTATAACTCACTCTATTTGTTTATGGATACTATTAATTGCTCAAAAGCAGTTGAATAATTAATATATAACTAAATAGCAGTAGGTAAATAAAATTAATTTTTTGATAATATGTATAGGGCTTAAGTCATTGAAGTGTGAAATTCCTTGTGACATTGGATGGCATTTCTTATCCGGTGAAATGATTTGTCATTGGGTTGGTGTCAATCAAAATTATAGTTTAAAATAAAAAAAACCTAGGTAAAAATTTTGTTTTAGGGATAAAAAAGAAGAATTATCGATTTTTTTAGATTATTGATTGTCAGATTAAGAATTTTTGAACGATGATAGGAAATTAAAAAAGAGGTTTATTGAATGTTATAATGAATATAAAAATGGAATTTAAGTCAAGTAAATAAAACAATTACATACTAATTAAAAGAAAAAGTTTTATTAATAAAATAAAATAAAATTTGGAAACACAACAAATTTAAAATAAAGGCGAAAAAGACATAACAATACAGAAATGTAGGAGTAAACATATAGAAGAGGAGGAAACTATAAAAGAAGATAAAATATTCAGACAGAAATTCGAATAATTGGGGGAGTAAACAGAAGAGACTGAATAAATACAACATTTATAACATTTTTTTAATAATACTGTATTGTTAAATTTTTTAGGCGCCTGAACCCAGCCCAATTAAGAAAGAGTTTCTCCAGGATGAGAAAGATAATTTTTATTATTTCAATATATTGCTATTTGTTATTTATTATAAAAGATAGAAAGGCGGTTAAGAGAATTGTTTTAAATAATTTTCTAGCTAGTAGATTTATAAACGCTGAAATAATCAAAATCCTTTAAGATCGATGTTGTTAGCAATAGTTAAACGATTTTATAGACTAATTCACATCTCAAAAAACGTGTTTAGTCTGTGAAATAAAATATTCGATTTCGGGATGGCCCTTAAAAATTTGTGCAAAAAAATTCAATTTGCTCATAATCAATTGCAAAAGATTTAAAATTCAGGCTGAAAATAGGAACGCAGTGGTAGTTCGCAGTCATAATTCGGGCAGTGAAACAATTTCTTTTCTAATTTAAAAAAATTCCTGTCGGTAGGGTCGACAGGGGAGGTAGATTTCTATTGTCTAAATTTGAGCATCCTTCCCCACTCCACGATATGGTCAGATTAAAAAAAGTTTCAAACAAATAAATTTTATAATAAATAGGACATGAAAAAAGTTCTCATGACCTGTTTCAATATTTTTAAATATAACGGAGATATGAATTTTTTGAAATTTCAACCCCCTTCAGTTCCATCCTCGTGGCTCGAATTAAAAAAAGTTTCAGACAAAATAGTTTTACAATAATCAGAGCATAAAAAAAGTCTAATGGTCTTTTTTAATATTTTCAAAAATGGCGGAGATCTGATTTTTTCGAGATTTCAACCCCCCGCAATTGTCACCCCCTTAGAGGTAGAATGCCCATTTACAATACGCAACGAATTACTGCCCCAAAGAATTTTTGTAGCAAATTTGGTGTCGATTGGACCGAAATTGCGATCTCTATCGTGCCGGAACGGAATGTCTACACATACATACATACATTAGATGGCAGTATAAGTAGTTTTCATGATATATAAATATATATAGGTATATACCGATAAATTTTTTTTTTTACTGATTCTTATTCAGAAGGTCACAAACGGCGTAGCGCCCCTATTCCCAGTTCTGGGTCCCGTCATTGAATCGATTACAATAGGTAGATTCCATATATGGAAATCTACCTAAAAATTATAGTATAGAGTTCAAAATTTTAGTTATTGATTTTTTTACAAAATCAGCAAATTGATAATTCAGTAATTTATTGTGGTTTATATTCCACGTCGTGTATTTGTTGAATAAAATCTTCCAAAATTATTTCACTTCGTTGAGACGTTATGATAATTATACAGAATAACATTCCGATATTGCGTTATTTCTAATTGCTTTAATCTGTTAGTAATTAATTTTTTTAACTAACCACTTTTTGCATTTCAATCATTTTTTGTTAATTAAAAAAATTAATAACTAATGGTTTACAGCAATTAGAAATAACGCCATAACGCAATATCAGCATTTAGAATAGTTGTCAAAAAGTCCCCAGGGAATGAAATAATTTTAGAAGATTTCATTTTACAAATTCACGACGTGGAATATAAACAAGAACTCCTAAACAATTACTTATATTAGCGGTTTATGATTAATAAGTAATTCAACATTTCTTTTATCCGATTTCCATGATTTTTATGACATCATTATCGGATTCGATGACTTAGTCAACTTGAATCTAAACAATAAATTATTAACATATTAAAATAAAGTTTTGGTACACATAGTATAATAATAAATTTTGTGTTAACAGGGTAGATGTTAATCTGTATGAAATTTATTACACCCTGTATATTATAAAATTATTTTTTTATAAAATAGACCGAGTAGGAGTTGGTTAAATAAATAGAAGACGTAGTCAAGGAGAGGGTTACATTGAAACGAAATGGGCGGCGACTAGTTTTGGCATTATTTACAAGAAAACTTTACCAAACTAAATACTGTAGAGTCGTAGAAAAATTTTCTAGACGATCTTGATGATAATATTTGGTGCTAGATCTATAGCGGTTTAGCTACAACAAAATGGAAAAAAACAAAAACCTTGCCGAATGGATTTCAATGCTAAGAAACGATCGTTCCAAACAAATTAAAAGGCGGAGTATGAGAAACTTCTCTAACAAATTATACTTTTTTTAAACTCTGAATACTGTGTAATAAAGGTGTATACCTCATGGGTATTAATAGTGTTTTTTTCCTTTATAAATACCAATATTATTACGACAAAATATCTTATTAGGCCGAGCGAACCTAGACGCGCGTGAATTACAATAAAATGATAAAATCTGTGCATTTCTCTGCGTCAGGCAATATATTTAAAACCCTCTTCAATAAGCTCGAGTCGGCAAGTTATGTCTTATGATTTCCGGCGACCATCAATGTTTATGACAGAAAACTGACCCAAAAACTGTCAAGCCCTGCTGGGAACCATCTTGTATCGCAAATGAAACTTAAAATATATAACATATGTTTTCCTAACTCAACAAATTCTTGTTCTTTGTAAAAATGATCACATTTATACAATATCTTTTACTGGGTGTTTTCCACTATGTTACATCTGTAAATTAACCCCTTTCCTGTGATATCAGTTATAAGAATATTTATTTTATTGTACAAATATATCTGCAAAAACTAAAGAGAAATAAAAGCTTTAAAAAAATTATCACTTGGAACGCTTTGTCATTGGGTTGGGGTCAATCAAAATGAAATAAAAAAAAATAGGTAAAATTATGGGACTTTGGTTCTTTTTTTAAAAGGGGGATTTTTGATTAGTATCGATTGTCAGATCGCTTCGGCGCGAACGCCTAGTTGATATCCCAGGTAACACCAAGAGGGCCTAAAGATAGCTCGGCGAGCTGTTTTTAGGAAATTGTGACAACTTTTGTTACTTCTCTTATGAGGTGTTATCGAGAGCTCTATATCTCCTCCAAATGCACGCCGCCGGAATATTCTAAGCGAGGACTTAGCGACAGCTCACGTGGAAATTCTCGAACAATACACTCTGGCGAGTTCTCTGCGAAATATTGTGGCGAGTTCTCTATGAAATTTTGTGGCGAGTTCCCTATGAAATTTTGTGGCGAGTACTTTGGGAAATTTTCATTTATCGTTCATTTCGAGGTCTCTGTAAGCTCACATGAAAGCTAACTGTGTGATCATCGCAGTCAGTGCCTCTGGCGAGTTCAGTGCGAAATTCGCATATATAGCCTTTTGGCGAGTTCTTTAGGAAGTTCACGTCAACTGCTTTTGTTGACATCTATGTAAGATTCGTATGAAGTGCTTCTGGCGTGGTCGTTTGCATTGAGAGTTGTACAATATTTATATAATATACACTGTTGCACCTGACCGTCGTCAGTACAAGTATCGCCATCTATCTCATCAACACGTCTACTAACGTGACTATTCTGACTGATATTTTATTTGATCATCCTCTATCGTTAGAAAAAAATAATATTAGTTCATTTTTAATTTTGAACAATTAACGTTATTTTAATTTGTTGAAATTTTGATTAAATGTGTAGATTGTCCCCTTCTACCATATATATGAACATATTTAATATAGCCTCATTGATTTTAACATTAATTTGAAAAGAAACAAAAAACAAAGTAGGACATGCATTTTTAAATTTTGTTTGTGATTAAAAAAAGAAAATAGTAAACATTTTTTTTTTGATCATTATGAATTTTCTAATGTCAATTTGTAAGATTTGTAAAAGGTTTAATAAACGAGATATTGTATAAAGATGTAATTGAAGGTATATCAGAGAAACAAATCTACATATTTTCATTAAAATTATTAAATTGAATAGAACTTAAAAAATGTTATAATACAGAAGAAGGAATACTCATAGAGACAGGTATAAAATTAAGGAAGTTTTTTAAGGCATTAAAGAAAGCAAGGTGGGAAGATCTTCTAAGAAGAAGTGAAATATCAAGTAGTGAAGAAGTTAGATTTGAATAGGGGCTGAGAGAGGAAGAAGCACTAGTATGATATTTATAAGATTTATATTTCTTTTATATATTTGTAAAATAAATTAGTTTTTTCTTTTATAACCCACCTCAAATGAGATTTTGGTTACAATATTTCAAATTCTCTCTGTGTTTAAGGATTAAGATACGTTCGAGATAACTTTAAGAACTCGCAATAAGAATTTCTTATCAATGATACGTTCGGGATAAATTTAGGAACTCGCAAAGAGATGGAACATGGCAAATTAAATGTGAGGTCTCCAAGATTTCTCCTGAGGACACCAGTGAGAATTTCGCTAAGTTACAGCACCGAGACCTCGCCATAAGAGTTCGCATAAGATCCTAATTATATCCTCTCAGAGATATCGTGGAGAAATCTGTGTTACTTGGGATATAATTGCCCTCGACAGTAAAGAAGCCTACTCACGTAGAAATTTGCAGGGCCCAATCTACAGGAATCCTGCGGTAGTCAAATAGGGTATTTATCACTTTTATCGGTACATAGATTAGGTATTTTCTGCGTGCGTGCATTGTCATGGTTCCGTCAAAGCGCCAAAAAATCTGTGTAGCTTAATCATTATTATTAACATTAGATTGCGATAAAAACGAAAAGAAAATAAAACACTAAACAATACAATGGCTACTAAAACGAAGTCAATTTTGTTATTCAATTTTAACAATGGAATTGGGATCTGTCGTCTTAGTCTTAAAATTTACCAAATCAATACAATTGGATTGTATCTATTGGATCGATATAACACCCAACTAGCCGATATCGGGAAGTCATTAAAAAATCGGTCAAGTGCGTATCGCACATTTAGGTTTCCGTACTAAATGTAGAATATAAGCCGGAACCCTAAAAATGAGGGAATGTTAATGAAAAAATCATATTTATTAATGTATTGTTATTTGTTGGTAAAAGATACGTAACAATAAACATTATCACCAAATTTCAAATTCATAGGTCAATGGAAAGTTAAAAATACTTGCTGACTTTGGTGGCTTCTCATTTTTACGTTTTGCAATATTTATTAAAACAAAAAATACAGCTTTTATCTACTCAATGCGCTCTAAATAACGATACCTCACTCGATGGGGTAGGCCAAAATTATTTTCCAGCGCCCCCTTTAGCTGTATGGGAGCCCCCCTTGAAAACATTTTAAACATTTTGTACAATATACGTGCTTTTGGGACAACAAGACGCATATACTGTGAACATTTGAAGATTGTAGCCCCAAGGGTTTAGATGCTAGACCGGTGTGACAGACGGACGGACGGACAAACGGACACGTGAGTGAGAGCAATAGGGGTACGGAAACCTAAAAATAGGAAAAGTGTAATACACACAAGGCAATGAACAGGGTCCCTGCAGATTGGGTTCTGCAAATTGCTACTTGAGAAGGCTGCTTAATAATGCATTTTCCACTTCAGTATATAATATACTACGTTTTACAAGTTAAAAAGTAGTTATCTACCCAACTTTCAACACATTTCTAATAAAATAATTATTTAATAAATTAGTCTTCTAATAAAAGAATTTGTTTCGGAAATTAACTAAAAAATTAACGATAACTAATTTTAAGAAGAAATTATAATTATTAAGAAAATTAAAATAAACCAAAAAACTATAGCTATAAAAAAATTTTCCATATCAAAAACGCTAAAAAAACAAATTATTTTATTATTTTTTAGCAAATTATTATTTTAAGCGATTTTGTTTTACCTAACAGATATTTTTGATGTAAAAAATTACAATATAAACCACCTGACAATAATAATCGATTTAGAAAGTGTTTTCGGTATTAATTTTCTTAAAACTAAAAAAATTAAATAATTTTTACCGAAAAAATAATCATACCTGCAAATAATGGAATTTTGTCGAAATATCATTTTCGTTGTCTTTGTGAACAGTAATTTTATACCAGGTCAGTTAATAAAAAAAACCGCATGTATAACAATAGCATAATTTAAATTACAGCCTTTAGAATGGTAAAAAAACATTTAAATTCAACAAACCTATTTGACCTTAACGACCATGTTAGGATAGGTAAAAACACACAAACAAACAGCTTATAGTATATCAAGTCAAAGGTATGCAAAACAAACTAAAAAATTATTGAATACAAAAAAATGAAAAGCGAAATGAAACATAAAATCAAACATTGACTTGGTCAACAATAATTTTATTAAATTTCCTTTAAATTTAGAGATAAGAATAGGTTATTACTTTCCTGATATTTATATTTGTAATCTAACAAAATATTTGTAATCTAATAGATAATTTCTACCTGAGGTTTTACCAAGAGGAAGCGATATTCGAGATTCATTATAAAGCGAGTGAAGTAGTATAAAGTACCTCTGAGTCCACTAGGGGAATAATGAAATTACTTTATTGCACTAGTGAAATAATGAAAAATAAATAGCAACTGTTTAATACCTCCCGATATTTTGTACGTAATTTCAATGAGTTTTGAGGCAGTATCAGAGCAACCTGTCAAATCATTTTTTGATGAAAAATGAAGGTGATTGTGGATAAAACGTTGTACTGTATGCGTGTTTTAGATACATTTTATTTAAATACTCTTTTGCGAATAAAATGAGATCTAAAACATTTATACAATAAATAACAATTTTTTTTAAAAAATTGTTTTTTATTAACTCACCGAGAAAAATAGGCCAAGGTAAACTAGTATTAAAGTAATCCTGGCTGACCACAGAATTACTCCAAAAATATTTTGTTTTTGAAGCTCTCTTTCTGAAATATAATGAAATCATTTTGAATAAGTTATTATAGAAGTTAATTTATTATTATTAGTATTATTATTATAAATAAGTTTTGTATTATTCGGTACTTAAGTAAAAATTCAAATTCTGGTATAATCAACAAATTTTTGATATCGAAAGAAGATCTTATGAAATTTTAATAGAAATAAAAGTTGTTTTATATTTGGAAAAGTGACAATTAGAAATTTAACTAAAGAAGAAAAAAATCATTCAGTATATAAAAAAATTTGGACAATATTTAAAAATCAAGTAATGATTTTTCTTTAAAAAAAAATGAAAAGTAAAAATTAATTAGATCCGAAAAAAAAAGTCACAAGATTTAATTATTTTTAGACTTTTGTCAAATATAAAAATAGATTTGGAAAGTTATGTAGAAGAGAATTATTGAATGTAAAAAGCTTGAATATGTATGAAATTATATAGATAATAAAGAAATAAACATTTACAATAAAAAAAATTTATTTCAAATAAATAAATTATATGGGATCTTAAGAAAAAAATGGGTAAGAGAAGAAATAAAGTTTTTGGAGATAATGGTTACAAAAAGTATCTGGAAGGAGAGGAGCAATAAAAACATAAAAACTTATGAAAATTAGAAGAGGTAGGATTAATTCTAAATAAGTTTATCTAACTCAGAGACCGAGAAGAAGAGTAAATTTACATAAATAAACAATAACTAAAAATTTAATTAGTATTTAGAGTTTTGTAAAATTTTATGATTTTTTTTAATTTAGATCGGAACCCATCCCAAAATTTGAGTTTTAAAAAAAATTGCATAATAGTTAAAAGGCAGATCATTATAATATCTACCGTAAGCTACCATCAGTTCAATTCGAGCAATTACTTTTTTTTCTGAAATTATTTTAATTATAATAAGTATAACAGGTACCTGATATTAGCAAAGTTTATAACCTACAATTAATATGTTTAATTAATACTAACGGCAATTTTTCATTTCAAAAATAATTACAGGATTTCGTATGATTAATTTGTAAAACTACCTTTAAAGCGGTCCAGGAATTTCCCGACCTACTTCAAATTCCATTTTATAACACAAAACTAATAAAATTTGTCGCCAGTCACTATGCAACTTGTTTAATTACAGTTAATAATTTGTTTAATTGTGTTAAGTAAAATATTTAATACTCTCAATAATTAATTTTTGATTACTTGCGGTTACTGCTTTCTATTTGTTATTAAAGTGTGGTACAATTATTCAAAGAATATTAAAACTGAATAATTTTACCACATTTGAGTATGGATAATCTTCTGTTTTTGTTATTAAAGTGATTAATTACCTTAAGTTAACTAACCCTATTAGCACTAACATTTGATGCTATGATTACAGATCACAAAGCAACTATAGTGGGTATAAAATCAAATTTTAACTGTAAATCTAAAAATGAAAGCAAAAATATAATTGAATATATAAATTACAGCGCCTTAAGACAAAAATTAAATTATCATAATTGGACGCCTTTCTTCAACTTAAACGATGTAAATACCAAAGCAAATTACCTAATTAACTTACTTAGCCAAAATATCACACTATGTAGGGGAGACTGTTGTACCAAGACCATGGTGTACCTTGGGCCAGGTCTCATAACTTAACTGTGCTGACACCTAACGGGCTCTGGTTAAACATCGTCGACTATTGTGTTCTAGTCAGTTACCTTGTTGAGTTGCAGCGGCGTCCGTAGTGTTTTACAATTTTAGTGATAAAAAGTTGTTTTTTGGTGGTGGAAGTAAATTTTTCCAATATCAGTTGAGTGCGAGTATCTCTATAAAGTGAATGCCAAAATTTTTTCTAACACAATACGTGGATAGCATACTATGCGTAATGTTTTTTTTATAGGTTAAGTAGTTTTGTCTAGGCAGCCATATTTGTTAAAAACAAGACCATCGTGTACCTTGAGGTCAGCCGTCATCATGTACCTTGGGCCGGTGGCGCATGGTACAAGACGGTGCATTATTGTTTTTTTATTTTTGTTTCAGATATACAGGTTGTATTCAAGCATGCCTAGGAGCAAAAAAGGGATAAAAAGGAAGGCAGTAGATGAGGGATTATTAAAACAGGCACTTGAGGCCGTGTGTACAGATGATCCAGAAAAAAAATATCTTACCGAGAAGCAGCTAAAATATTTCAAATTAGTAGGTCTACACTAACTAGGCATTTACCAAAGTTTAAAAATGTAGATAATTTTGAGTATTCAGCAAATTACGCAGTTAAGAAAGTATTTTCTAATGAAGAGGAGTTAAGCCTTGTTACCTATATTAAAAATGTTGCAAAAATGCAATACGGATTGACCAAAAAGGGCGTACGTATGCTAGCTTTTAAATTTGCGAAAGCCAATGGAAAAAAGATACCCGACTCTTGGAGAGATGAAGAGATTGCTGGTGAGGAGTGGATGAGAGGAATTTTAAAAAGGCGCACAGAACTGTCAATGCGCAAACCAGAGACCACAAGCTTAAGCCGTATGACAAGTTTCAATAGGACTAATGTTGGACTATTTTTTAATAATATAAAAGAGGTACACAAAAAATATGGTACAATTTCTCCCGATAAAATTTGGAATACGGACGAAACAGGTTTAAGCACAGTTCAAGGACAATCCAGAATAGTTGCTCCGAAGGGGGTAAAGCAAATAGACAGTGCTACGTCGGCCGAAAGAGGGTCACTAGTTACAGTGATTGCTGCGGTGAATGCATTTGGTAATTCGTTACCCCCCATGTTAATCTTTCCACGGGTCCATTTTAAAGAAAGGATGTTGGTGGGTGGACCAGCAGGATGTATTGGCACAGCAAACCAATCAGGTTGGTCCAACGAAGAGTCGTTCCTAAAGTTTTTGGACCATTTTATAAATGCGGTCAAGAGCTCAAAGGATGATCGTGTTATGTTAATTTTAGACAACCATGAAACCCACCTTTCTCCAGAGGCTCTTGACAAGGCATCTGATGCAGGTATTGTGATGGTTACTTTCCCACCCCATACCTCACACAGGCTGCAACCATTAGATATTTACGTTTACGGTCCCCTAAAGACCTATTACAATCAAGCTGTTGAAGCATGGCTTCTCAACAACAAGGGAAAAACCTTTGATATCTATAGTGTTGCGGAGGCCTTAGGTACAGCATATCCACGAGCATTTACTCCAAATAATATTTTATCTGGATTCCGTAAATCAGGAATATTTCCTTTCAATGAAGCAGTTTTCACTGACGATGATTATCTTTCTTCTTATGTGACTGATAGGCCTCTTGACGATTCAAACCCTGGGCCTTCTACTACTTCAGATTTAGGTTTAGGCTCTTCTGTCAATCCTGAACCGTCTACTTCTTCATCATTAGTGTCCTGCTCTGCTTTACCCTCGGGGTCATCTACATCTTTAGTAGTTTCTCTAGACAATGGGCTTTCGACTTCCTTACCATCTACATCATGTTCCTCAAATCCTGGTTCTTCAACAGCTCCATCTACTTCCTCAGAAACTAACTCAACTGAAATTGCAAAAAAGGACAATGAAAAAATAAAAAGATTTATAACCCCTGAAGAAATACAACCTTACCCTAAGGCAGAGGATCGTAAGGAGAAAAAGAAGCAAGGTAGAAAACGAGGAAAAACCATGATTGCCACTGAGACGCGGGAGAAAAACGCCATAAAAGAACAAAAATTAAAAAAAAGCAAGCCTAAGAAAGAACAAATTAAAAAAGTTACCAGAAACCTAGGGCAATCCTTAACCAATGTGAAAACAGAAAAAGGCAAACAGCCATTAAAGAAACAGAAGATAACTAAACAGATATCAAGCTCCTCGTCTGATTCTGAAGGGTCTGAAGTTGTTTCAACCCATGATGAAGATAGTGGTGATGAAAATGAAGAATTGTGCCTATTTTGTCTATCGCCAAAATTTAGTGACAAGAGTGGTGAACAGTGGTGTAAGTGCACCTCTTGTGGCCGTTGGGTACACTTTTTGTGTGCAGGTGTAGAAGGGGACGAGTGTAAGGACTACTTGTGCGATCTTTGCAATCGTAAAAATAAATAATTTTATAATCCACTAATAAAATAAACCAATAAAACATAATCTAAATTCGTGTACCTATTTCTTGTTATTGCCTATGGTTTTATACGTGGTTCAAGGTACAAGACGCCTGTCCCAAGGTACATGAGTATAGTGTACCATGGACCAATATGCAAACAGTATGAGTTGTTTTTTTTAACTTTTTCTTAAGAATTTATAACAATTATACATATTCCATGTTGTGTAGAAAGGTTTGAACTACGGTTGGAGACTTTTAAAGTTTAGAAATTGAAAACACCTGTTGATTCAAAAAATAAAATGTAAAAAGTGGTCCAAGGTACAACAGTCTCCCCTACCCATGTCAAAAAAATTAAACGGACACAAATTAAAAGGAAAGATTGGTTAACGCAAGGTATTATAAATTCAATTTCAACTAAAAATACATTATACAAAAAATACAGTAGTGAAAATAACCCCACTGCCCATTTAAAATATAATAAATATCGAAATAACCTAAATCGAATTATTAGGGAAGCAAAAATATTTTTTTATAATAATAAAATTAGTAAAAATAAAGGAAATTTAAAAAATATGTGGAAAATACTGAAAGAAATTGATGTACCAGAGAAAAAAGAAGGTATAAAAAAATTCTTACCGAAAATAATAAAATTCTAACAACGGAAGAAGAACAGGCTGAAGCTTTTAATAAGTATTTTTCCAAAGTGGGAGAAAAACTGGCTTCAAAAATACAAGCCCCCGCCTAAACCTGAAAAAAATAATAAAATACAATCATTCTTTTTAGAACCAGTCGTTATAAACGAAATAAATGAAATTATAAACACTCTAAAACTAAATAAATCACCAGGGTATGATAAAATAAAAAGTGAAGTATTTAAGGAGATAGTTGATGAAATTAGTGCTTCCCTTACTCATTTAATTAATAAAATATTTGAAACAGGTACTTTTCCAAATGACCTGAAAAGATCAGTTGTTATTCCAGTATTTAAAAAAGGAGCAAAAAATGTAATGAATAATTACAGACCTATATCCTTAAATACCACGCTCTCCAAAATTGTAGAAAAAGCTTTGAAAAATAGATTAACTAAATACATAGATAAACAAAAAATCATTAGTTCAAACCAATATGGTTTTCAAAACGGCTTATCTACTATCGATGCTATGTGTCATCTAACAAACATTTTATATGAAAATATAGATAACAGCATTCCAACAATCTGTATTTTCCTTGATCTGGCTAAGGCCTTTGACACTGTATCTCATGTACAGCTGTTGGAAGCTTTAGAAGAAGTTGGTGTCAGAGGTAAAACTCTAGACCTTTTTTCTAGTTATTTAAGTGAAAGGGTCCAGGCAGTAAAAATAAATAAATATATTAGCTCTTATGAAACTATTAAATACGGTGTCCCACAAGGTACGATTCTCGGTCCTATTTTATTTTTGATATATATTTATAATCTATTAGTCTCAAAAAACATAACAGGCGAAGTTATAAGCTTCGCGGACGATACATTAATTCTATACTCAGGGAATACTTAGAATGCTGTAAAAGAATTTTGTGAAAAAGATCTAACACATGTGTTTGATTGGTTTTCTCATTACAAATTAACAGTCAATATGGATAAAACATTAGCCATCCCGTTCGCTAGTTATAAAACAAGTCTCCCTGAATTTAATGAAATTACTGTAAAAAATCATAAAGATGAGATAAAAATTTTGCTCAAACATGAAGTTAAATATCTAGGAATACAAATTGATTCACACTTGAAATGGGACAAACATATGAACCAAATTGTCAATAATTTGAGGCCAGTTTTACATAAACTAAAATATATGAGAAATTGCTTAGATATAACTCACCTTAAAATTCTATATCACGCATTCGTGGAGTCGCGTTTATCATATGCCATATTAGTCTGGGGATCAGTTTTGCCAATTCACCTAAAAAAAATTGAGATTATCCAAAAGAAAATAATTAAAATAATGTATTTTAAAGATACAACTTACCCTTCAAATACATTATTCCAAGAAACACACATTTTTGATAGTCGACAACTATATATGCTTTTATAATATTGTAAATTATCTTTATAAAAATAGATATTTAATCTGCGAAATAGAACATATTTATGAAACTCGTAATAAACCAGCAGGAAATACTAGAATTCCCATTGCAAAGAAATCATTAGGCCAGAGAAGACTAGGCTACCTAGCCAATAAAATCTATAACTTTTTGCCTGATATGTATAAGATCTATATAAGGACTATAGATTCCTACAATCTCTTCAAGTCTAGATTAAAATCACTCATTAAAAGTACTGATAGAAACATTTTACATTCTCTTATAGGCAGTTGCAATTAGGTTAATAATAAATAAGTATCGATAAGTATAGAAAAATAATAATTCCATTAAATTCTATATGGATGCACACTTATACATTTAATGCTGATTTAGTGTATAAAATGAATTCTAAATGCCCATGTACAACCTTTAGGTTTTATGGGTATCTCGTGTTTATTTACACTATTTTCTTTTTCTCATTGCATTGCATTGTATTGTATTATTATTATTAATGATTAGAATTAAAGTCCTTTTTATTGTCATAACTAAACAATTGTTGAGTCCTAATACGTATTAAAGTTTTTATTTAATATAATCTCAGCGTATTAATCTCTCTATTATTTTCCAACAAACAACTATAATATTAATTTGGTGCTGCTTCTAAAGCTGTAAAACTCTTGTGAAAGATAAGAGTCATGCATAAAACAATCTCAAATATCCGATCCACGTACTATATATACTAATCTGAAAATAGTATATTGTTTAACGAGCAAGGAATGATAGTTATTTCCCACGAGTATGAAGTTTGCAGCTTGAGCCGCAGGCGAATGCTGCAAATCATACGAGTGGGAAATTAGCATTCCATGCGAGTTAAACACTATACTTTTTCTACGGCTGTAATAGATAATAGCGAAATGATTTAACAAATATCATGAATTTCAAATTTAACGTCATTCAAAATTTCTATTTAGGTACAATTAAAATATCAATTACACTTAGTATAAATGAGAAGTTTTGAAAAATGATTTGTAGGACTTTTCATATTTTTCCTTAGATAATTCTGGAATTAAACTTAGACATGCCTGATTTTAAACGTTTAGCTATATAAATATACGAAAATAGAACTGTCATTACTTGAAATTGACATTCCATGAAATACCTGATTTATTGAAATAATTACACAATGAATTATTGTGTTATCAGATACGGAAATGAAATTGGAGACATACAATGTACCTCATTGATTTATCAAGAACAGTTAAGAAAGAGCAGTTTTGTATTATAGCCGTAGAAAAAAAATATTTCTCAACCATTTTAACCATTTCCACAGTTAATTATGACAATTTAATGTAGCTTTTCCTAACAATATACTAATTTTTATTATTATTGAGATCTATATGGTGAAAGCCAAAACTAGTCGCTAACTTTCCCAAATATATTAATATCAAATAATATCCTTATTGTATTACTGGACTTTGATACAAGGGTACTTAATATTTTGGGAAGCCAAGTCGAAGGTATTAGCAATCCCTACGACAGTAATACGGACTTTGTTACGGAAGGTAAATATTAAATTTTTTAAAGTCATAGCACTATTTCTAAAGACACATTTGTAATTATAATTTTGTTTTAGCTGCAGTTGAGGAAACTGTTCCTGTAACCCCTACTGTTCTGATAGTAGCCACTATTCCCGCAAGCCCCTCAACACCTACATCAGTCCCTAGTTGTTCAGGGACTAAGCAGAATACGTCTAGAAATTTTTTTGACAAGTGTAATAGAAAAAAGGTGGCAGAACTTACACCTTATAAAAGGGAAATTTTAAAAATTAAAAAAGAAAAACACTTAAAAAAAATGGAAATACTTGAAATCATTAAAGAGAGGGAAAGTGTAGAATTAAAACTGAAACAAATAGAATTACAAGACAAACAAAATACACAATTGTAAAATTTTTTTATTAATAAGATATATTTATCTTGCAAAAACTGTATTTATTAACTCAGTTCTTACTGACATATTGTTGTCATTCTCTAAATGGTCAATATTTGCAGCATCTTCAAATAGAGGAAATACAATATTTGGGTCCTCATTAGGCTCATCATCAGCAAGTTCAGTGGCAATATTGTGCAAAACACTACTTCCTACAATTACACTCAAAACGGTTTCTATCTTTAATCTAAGCCCCAAAGATAGGCAAGGAAAACGTCTCTTTAGAACTCCAAAAGTTCTTTCAATAACGTTGCGAGTCCTTATATGTGCTGTATTTTAAGCCTGTTCAGACCTCGTTTGAGGATTTAATAGTGGAGTTAGAAGATATTTTCTGCATCCATAGCCATTGTCTCCTAAAAGATATGTACCTGGGTACTCATTATTTTCAAATCGAGCTCGTATCAAAGAATCGTTGAAAATTGTAGCATCATGGACACTACCAGGCCAACGTGCAACAACATCTCTTATTATTTGTCTAGCCTCACATGTTACTGCACATTAATAGAAAACCATACTTTTCGGTTTCTATACATTTCTCCATGATCTCCACCTGGTGACTGAATACGAATATGCGTGCAATCAATAGCTCCAACAACTCTGGGAAATCCACTTATTTCATAAAAACCATTCTGAATTTGAATAAGCTCATTTGCATTTTGTGGCATTCTTACAAACTGCTGACGAAGCATAGCAATGTGGTGTGTTACTTTTTGTACAACTCGGCACACTGTTGCTTTTGAAATATGAAAATTATCTCCCATGCATATCTGAAATGACCCTGTAGCATAAAATCTTAAGGCAATTAATAATTGATTCATAGCAATAATTGGTCTATTTCGATTACTTAAATGACCTAGATGATTTCCAATTAAATTTAAAACTTCCTCAACACATCTTCTGGATAGTCTGAATCTAATTTTAAAATCAACATCATCGTATTGAGTAATGGGATTTCTTCTTTCTAAAATAATTCTAGGTCGTCTATTATAATGCAAATCTTCATCAGGCGCTGTTGAAGAAGATGATGTTAAAAATCTGCAATAGTTTATAAATAAATAATTTTGAAATATAAATTAAAAAGTATATAATTTATTATCTTACCTGTTATCCATTATTTGAAATCAAACAAACTATAAATACAATACAACCAATAAAATCAAAATTCTCAATTAGAAAAACACGCGTAAAAATATTACAATTTAATATTATTTGAGGTTAGAAAACACCAAATAAAATTTTAACTGTCCAAATTTCGTTGGTTAATTTAAACGTCAATTTAAATGTATTCATCGAATAAGGCCTTATTTATCGTTCTTGAAACCGGGCATTAGTGTGTTTAATTAACTAGAAACAAAAATGTTCACGGGTTATATTGAAAATATTCGATAAACGACAATGTACATTTTCATTTTTATTATACAAGTGGTTACATTATCACTTAAGTATAGTCTATGTATGGAGGGTATAGAAGGAGGCACATCTCAACGTTATAAAAAGTGGCCCGATTTTGGAAGACAGTTGGTGGCGCTGTTGATCGACTGTTGATGACAGTTTAAGCGAGTTTTGACATTTCCTTTGACTTTTTTTCAAATAATAATTTTAATTCATTACGTAAACGTTTAAAAGATTTGTATTTTAGAAAAATTTGGTGGCTCATTAAATAAAAAACGTTATTTGAGATTATGGATCTAATCAATCTACAAACAGTTTTTCAACATACGATCGTCAGCGCCGCGCCGGTTATTTTATGTACCATTAGTTGCGTATAAAATGTTGCCCACATTTTAAACGTGTTGTCGTCCATTAGAGATTGCCCTCCTTCTATACGCTCCATAGTATAGTCCATCCAATATTTCTTTTAACTTTTTGACAATCCATAGCTGAGTTGGCGAAAAAAAACTCACTAAATGTGCACAAATTCTATCAATAATCAGTCAAAAATGGTAATGTCTATTGATACTAGTTTAAGTTAGAATAAAGGATATAGATATTCCAAGTTTTCCTGCCTTTTTCCAGAATAATAAATAGTTAGTAATATATTAGAATATACTAAAATATATTCCTTGTAGTTATATTTTTAACCATATTATGTTCAAATAATTCACTACTTTTGAAACTGGTACTGGTCGAGTAGACACATCCAAACAGATTGGCCACACTATATATTTTAAAACACAATTACTAGTCGACCTGGGCTGCTATTTTCTAACTCTTGCGAAAATTTTAGTATACGAGTACTCGTATACGATTTTTTTTCGGATGACAAAAGTTTTTGGTATTTTGGATGACATGCGAAAAACAATTCGTCTCGTATAGCTTTAATACGAATGACTAGAGCCGGCAACACTGTCTAAATCAATTTAAACCACACAAATAAAGATATGACAAATTACAAATCATAAGGAACGCTTTTAATATCAAACATTTTATATATTATTGACACTAGTGACAATTACTGATGCAACTCATTGGTTATCTGTCCAACCTTTGAACCCTAGAAAATGTATCTACATTGCCCTTTATTTTTTAACCTAATTTTATACTTTCTCTCTATGCCTAATTTTGAGAGGGCCACAGATTTTTAATTAAAACTTTAATTTTTGATGCGAAAATGAGTGTCAAAAAAAGAACAGAAAATATGACATCTAGTCAAAAAACAGAATTAATTAATTTTTTAGATAAAAATAGTCTTTTCCTTGGTCTATTTGCCAATATTTCGGCTTCTTCCAACGCTGCTAAACTCGCCAAATTAATTATTTTATTTAACATGTTGTTCCGTTTTCATTATAATTTGAAATCTGCCGCTGTTGGCGCTACCCCGAGAGCGCCAGATAATGGGCTGATCCTGCGCGATCAGCAGACTCTCTCAAGACGGCATCTGAGAACGTTGTCTCAATTTTGTATTTTGTGCAAATAAAGTGTTTTATTAGTTTAAAAATTTCTTTATTAAAAATCAGTTTGGTACTGCGAATCTAACATAAGTGTCTAAGCATACAATTCAAAACATGGTCCTTCGATTCGGATAAATAATTAGAAGAATTTATATACAAATAAACAAAGCTGCGATTTGGAACTCAACCATTTTTTCGTCGCTTGGGTCGTTGGCGGTTTGTGTCCTTGTGTGAGGGTAGCATTACAGTCGACCAGGCAGCAAGTTGTACATCTTCCATCGCAGTCGTACCTACGCGAGAAGCATAACTCCAGTCTCACGCTTTGCGCTACGAGAAAAGGCATCTCTACACCTTATCTGGCCAGCTGGACTTCGGGAGACGCTCTTCTAGAAATATAAACTGTGAGTCACTCAATTTTGATCCTTATTTTTTGTTGCATTAAGATTGATATTCGCTTGGGTAGTACCGTATTTCGGCATTTTGAAAATACATTGCGGTATATTACTTAAATCATTTTACTGAGTTGTTATTGACGTTATTATTTTCTTTCTATTTAATTTTCATTAAAAATAAATATTCAATATGTCATTAAAAGATTTTGTAAAAAAGCGTGGTTCGTTGAAAACGCGTTTAACAGTTTTTGAAAAATTTCTAGCCAAACAAATGGCCGATTCAGGTACAACTGACATTTTAGGTTGTACAATTGAATTAGAAAATAGGTTATTAAATGTAGAGTCATTAATACACGAATTCGAAAAAATACAAGGTGAAATAGACTGTATGTCTGAAAATGAAGAAGAGGAATTAACATACAGAGAAACATTTTTTGACTTATATTATTCTCTCGTATCACAAGCAAAATCTATCATTTTACGATCGAAAAAAGGTGTGAGTGGTAGCAATGATAGATTGTCAAATGATTTGCAAAATTCAGGTACAAATTCAATAAATTCAGATCAATTAAATTCGTTAAATTTAAATCAAATAAATTCACAAATAAAGCTACCTACGATTCAATTGCCCAATTTTAAAGGTTCGTATGAAAATTGGCTTGAATTTCATGATACTTTCGATTCCTTGATACATCAAAATGTAGGAATAAATTCTATTCAAAAGTTCCACTATCTTAGGGCATCTCTGAGCGGTGAAGCTGCGCAAGTAATCAGCTCCCTAGAGACTTCGGCCGCGAATTACGATATTGCGTGGAACCTATTATGCGAGAGGTTTGCAAACACCCGTCTTTTGATCCATAATCATGTAAAAGCGTTGTTTAGTTTGCAACCTATGCAAAAAGAATCATCCTTTCATGTGCGCCAAATGATTGATAATATTTCAAAAAATTTACGTTCGCTTGAATCATTAAAACAGCCCATAAAGTCATGGGATACATTGCTAATTTTTATGGTTGCAAGTAAACTCGACTTTACTACTGCTCGGGAGTGGGAGTCCTATAAGTACGAAGGTGAACTTCCCACATTTGAAAATATGATTGCATTTCTGAAGGGTAAGGCAGACTTACTGGAAAAATTAGAATTGTCAAAATGTACATACAGGGTGGACAAACAAACCTTCAGAAATGCAAAACAGTCGCAATCTTTTGTTGTTTCAAACAATATAGTCTGTACGTTGTGCAAAGAAACGCACAAAATATTCAATTGTCCAAAATTCCTGAAATTGTCTGTTAATGCGCGCATTAATCACGCCAAGATTTCCAAACTCTGCACAAATTGTTTATTTTCTGGGCATTTCAATGCACAGTGTAAATACGGCTCCTGTAGAAAGTGCAGAGCGAAGCATCATACCCTATTGCATATGGAAAGGGAAGTTAATCAGTCAGATGAGTCTGACAAAGCAATTACGGTTCATCAACCTGAACAACAAGCTTCGTTTTCGAGCTACGCAAACTTCTGCCAAACTATTCTTTCTACGGCCATTATTCAAATTTTAGATGGAGATGGTAAAATTCATAACTGCAGAGCTCTTCTCGACTGTGGTTCTCAGTCAAACTTTATTACAGCCGATTTATCTCAAAGGCTTGGTTTAGCAAAGTCAAATATTGACATTTCCATTGTTGGCATAAGCCAAACGGTTTCAAACATTCGTTCAAAATGCATAGCGAGAATCCAATCAGAACATTATTCGTTTTCAACATCGCTTACTTGCTTGGTGATACCTACAATTTGCGATCGTATTCCAATATATAGCTTTGATATCCAAGGTTTAGACATTCCGAAGCACTTAAAGCTTGCTGATCCCGAATTTCACAAGGCTTCAAAGATCGATATTCTCATAGGTGCTGATACATTTTGGAAAACTCTGTGCATTGGTCAATTCAGTTTAGGTCCTGCTGCTCCTGTGATGCAAAAAACAAAATTCGGTTGGATAGTTTCTGGTCAGCTCGATGCTCAAAAGGGTTCAATTTCATATTGCAACTTCAACAGAAATCTTTCAGCAAATTCCGATTCGAATATTCAAAATCAACTTCAAAAATTCTGGGAGCTTGAAGAGTGTACTCAACCGGTTCTTTCAAGGGAGGAGTCACTTTGCGAAAGGCATTTTATTTCGACGGTCCAAAGAAATACCGATGGCCGTTTCATCATCAACATTCCGCTCAAAGATTCTGTTGATAAATTAGGCGATACAAACTACCAAGCTTTAAGACGTTTTTATAATCTCGAGAGAAAACTTCAAAATAACGATGCTCTAAGGAATAAATATACTCAATTCATGGACGAGTATATATCATTGGGCCATATGTCCAAAGTAGATAACGATGATAAATCAAAAAGGTCATATTATCTTCCTCATCATGGGGTCTTAAAGGAAGACAGTCTCACCACCAAACTTCGGGTAGTGTTCGATGGGTCTTTCCCCTCCTCTTCAGGTTTTTCTGTGAATGACATTCAGATTGTTGGTCCTACAATTCAGGACGATCTGTTTATGATTTTATTACGCTTCAGGCAACATGCATTTGTTGTTTCAGCCGATATCACGAAGATGTATCGTCAGGTGCTTGTTTGTCCTGAACAGCGATCACTTCAACAGATATTTTGGCGTTCATCTCCTTCCGATTCTGTTAGTGCATATCAGCTAAACACGGTCACCTATGGAACGGCCTCCGCGTCTTTCCAGGTCATTCGTTGCTTATTTCAGTTGGCACATGAAAATAAAACAATCTATCCGTCCGCGTCCGCAATCATCAAGCGAGATTTTTACGTCGACGACCTTTTGACGGGTGGAGACTGCGCAGAAACATTGTCAGACATATGTAAAGATATTTCTGAAATTTTACGTCAGGGATGTTTTGAGTTACGAAAATGGGTGTCGAACGATTCAACAGTTCTTAGTAAAATTCAAAGTACAAATTTGTTGTCAAATTTAAAATCATTTGGCGTAGACGAGAACATGAAGGCTCTTGGTTTAAATTGGAATTATGATTCAGATATGCTTCTTTACAACGTTGGTTCTCTACCAAATGCGGTCACTGTAACGAAGAGAACAATTCTTTCCACGATTGCTCAAATTTATGACCCTCTTGGCCTACTTACTGCTTGTACTGTTACAGCTAAAATAATTTTGCAAAATCTCTGGCAAGAAAGGTTAAGCTGGGATGAATCGGTTCCTCAAAGTATTTTCTCACAGTGGCAACTATTCAGAAACGAATTGTCCGAATTAAATGATATTGCGATACCCAGATATGTCAAATTAAAAGGTTCAATTTCTTGCGAATTACATGGCTTTTCTGATGCCAGTAATAGTGCGTACGGTGCCACGATTTACGTCAAGAGTACCAATTCTAATGGGGATGTACTAGTTCGCTTGCTGTGTGCAAAATCCAAGGTTGCGCCACTAAAGGTAGTCAGCATACCGCGTTTAGAGTTGTGCGGTGCTTTATTGTTAGCACGTCTGTCAGAAACGGTTGTCAAATCCTTAAGTATCACATTTGATAAGGTATTTTATTGGTGCGATTCCACTATCGCTCTGGCATGGATACGCACGCAATCAAACTTATTAAAAACGTTCGTTGGAAATCGTGTTGCCGAGATTCAAAGCAAGACTGATGAAGCCAGTTGGCGCCACGTTCAATCCAAGGAAAATCCTGCAGATCTTGTTTCGCGTGGAGTCAATCCCAAATTGTTAAGGTCTTCAGACTTATGGTGGCACGGTCCCAAATGGTTAACACAGTGTAACGATTTTCCGACAAGTTTTGTTCAGTTGGTTGAAATTCCGGAATTAAGAAATATTAAAGTTACTACAATGTCTATCACATCAGATCTATCTTTAATGAAAAGATTTTCGAGTTTAATCAAACTAAAAAGATGTACTGCATATATCTTTCGTTTCACTGAAAATTGCAAACTTCCGCGGCATAGGCGTTTTTTTGGCCCTTTAACGGTGCAAGAAATTGCAAGCGCGATGCTTCGTCTGGTAAAGATTATTCAGGAGCAATGTTTTTCCAAAGAAATTCGAAATTTGGGACAGAACAAACCTCTTAGTTCTAAAAGCAAAATTCTTTCGTTACAACCATTTCTTGATTCAAATAAAATACTTCGTGTGGGTGGTAGATTAAAGAATTCCTCGTATAGCTTCGAGAAAATTCATCCGATATTGTTGCCATCAAACCATTTTTTTACTGATCTAATAATTACTGATATTCATGAAAAATTGTGTCACGCGGGTCCTCAACATCTTTTAGCGTCGATGCGTAATGAGTTCTGGCCAATTCATGGAAGAAACGCAGCAAAACGCATCGTACATAAATGTCTAAAATGTTGTCGTGTAAACCCGCCTTCAAGTCCATCACCTATGATGGGTGATTTGCCGAAAGATCGCGTAGATCCCTCTCCACCGTTCTACATTACCGGAGTCGACTACGCTGGTTATTTTTTAATGAAGGATCGAAAGGGGCGTGGTTGCAAACTTCTCAAATCCTATGTAGCTTTATTCGTATGTTTTACGACTCGCGCGGTTCATTTGGAGTTGGTGACTGATCTCAGTACAGCATCATTCATGTCAGCTTTTAAACGTTTTATAAGTAGGAGAGGAAAACCTCTCAAGATATACTCAGATAATGGAACAAACTTTCGAGGTGCGAATCGCGATATGAAAGAATTTGGCAATTTTATCAAGGTTAGTGAAAACGTAATTAAAAATTGTTCTTCAAATGAGAGTGTTGAGTGGCACTTCATTCCTCCACAATCACCACATTTCGGTGGCCTTTGGGAGGCCGGTGTCAAATCAATGAAAATTCATTTAAAAAGGGTTGTTGGTAATGCTCACCTTACGTATGAGGATTTTAGCACGGTACTTACCCAAGTAGAGTCAATTCTTAATTGTCGTCCTTTGTGTCCTCTTTCATCAGATCCTAATGACCTTTATCCCTTAACTCCTGCTCATTTCCTTATTGGGAGACCTTTGACTACTGTTCCGGAGCCTGATATCATTCCAATGCGTGAGAATCGGTTGAATCATTTTCAACGTCTTAGTCAAATGGTCCAGCATATTTGGTCCAGGTGGTCCCATGAATTTATAGCCGAGTTGCAGCAGAGGAAAAGATGGAAACAAAGCAGTGGGATCATCAATACGGGAACTTTGGTTCTTATCAAGGAGAAGAACTTACCTCCTTTAGTTTGGCAGCTGGGCCGCGTAGTGGAGCTTCACCCAGGTCCTGACAAAATTACGCGTGTTGTCAGTATAAAAACTTCCAAGGGAGTCATCAAGCGTGCGGTGTCCAATATCTGTCCTCTTCCATGCAGTGATTAGTGCTGCGCATGTGTTGTGTAAGTGTCAAGTGCCAAAGCTCTTGTAAACAATGATTTAAAGTTCCTAAAAACATTTGTTCACCTAAAAGAAAATTGACTTTATTATATTTTGTACTTATTTTTTTTTTATTTTATTACTCTTAATCAGAATGTTTATTCTTCATTGTATATACTTACTGTTTTATGTTGAAAGGCTATATGCTTTCAAGGCGGGCGGCCTGTTCCGTTTTCATTATAATTTGAAATCTGCCGCTGTTGGCGCTACCCCGAGAGCGCCAGATAATGGGCTGATCCTGCGCGATCAGCAGACTCTCTCAAGACGGCATCTGAGAACGTTGTCTCAATTTTGTATTTTGTGCAAATAAAGTGTTTTATTAGTTTAAAAATTTCTTTATTAAAAATCAGTTTGGTACTGCGAATCTAACATAAGTGTCTAAGCATACAATTCAAAACACATGTTTAATAATAATCACTTGTTTTTATTCTATATTTTATATGACATGGAAGTTTTGATTACTCATCAACAGTTGAAATTAGTATGCGGATTCATTAATACGCATCCCTTTGACCATGCGATGTATTTCCGCAAAACAAATTCGCCTACGGATATTTTTCAATGCCTTCAAAATACGGTTTATTGCAATTTATACGAAAATACCAAAAATCCGTATGCGAAAGTCGCTCTTGCGAAAATTTTAGTGTACGAGTACTCGTATACGAATTTTTTTCGGATGACAAAAGTTTTTGGTATTTTGGATGACATGCGAAAAACAATTCGTCTCGTATAGCTTTAATACGAATGACTGGAGCCGGCAACACTGTCTAAATCAATTTAAACCACACAATGACAAATTACAAATCATAAGGAACGCTTTTAATACCAAACATTTTATATATTATTGACAATTACTGATGCAACTCATTGGTTATCTGTCCAACCTTTGAAACCTAGAAAATGTATCTACATTGCCCTTTATTTTTTAACCTAATTTTATTTATACTTTCATTACTTTCTCTCTATGCCTAATTTTGAGAGGGCCACAGATTTTTAATTAAAACTTTAATTTTTGATGCGAAAATGAGTGACAAAAAAAGAACAGGGAATATGACATCTAGTCAAAAAACAGAATTAATTAATTTTTTAGATAAAAATAGTCTTTTCCTTGGACTATTTGCCAATATTTCGGCTTCTTTCAACGCTGCTAAACTCGCCAAATTAATTATATTATTGAACATGTTTAATAATAATCACTTGGTTTTATTCTATATTTTATATGACATGGAAGTTTTGATTACTCAACAACGGTTGAATTTAGTATGCGGATTCATTAATACGCATCCCTTTGACCATGCGATGTATTTCCGCAAAACAAATTCGCCTACGGATATTTTTCAATGCCTTCAAAATACGGTTTATTGCAATTTATACGAAAATGCCAAAAATCCGTATACGAAAGTCGCTCGTACGAGTTAGAAAATAGCAGCCCTGAAGTCTGCAAAAAGAAATATTGGACAGAGCATTTTTAGATTACACCACTATGCACATAACTTGACTCTTCACGCTTAAATGAAGCCCATTTTTGTTTATATTAATTTCCATAGATTGCAAAAAGCTCGATAACCTTCCAAGAATCTAAACAGTGCCTTCCCCGAGGAAAAAGATCCGTTGAAAGACGAAAATTATAAAAAGGTAGTTGGCAAACAATGCAATGATGACTTTCATCATTACTGCAGCTCAACTAGCTATAAATAGCTTAAAGCTTCTGCCACAGAATAATAAACATTGTTTATTTTAGTGTGGGGTCCTGCTTTAACCTTGTCAGTTTCCATGGGCACCAAAAATTGGTGCCCTCGAACAACCAGACAACTTCCGTCATAACATTTCAATTTTCCTTAACTTGGGTAAACTAAAACTTTCACGTGTAAATATACGATATACATTACTCAAAATAGTTCGAAAGCAAAGAAAAGAAACTAAACCGAAGGTACACGAGTTTGCAATCTACGGGATCCAATCTCTAATGGATCAACGAACAGAGTCATTATAAAATAGTTATCGTATACTATTGAGAGTTGAATACGTTGTTCATAGTGCTGCCACCTACAAATTATTAGTTGAACTAACCAAATAGAAAGAAAGCCATGTATTAGTTTTATTTTTTGAAAAATGTCAAATTAGTTATAAATTAGTCAAAGATTGTACCAATTTTAATACAATTTTGTATACGAATCTTTTTGTGGTTTAATCAAGTTGTCTATATTTACACACCGATTTTTTTCATACTTCTTAATATTATTATAAAATACCTATTAGTTCTCCTTTTTCATTATTTTAACAACTAAAGCCTGAAATTAATTTATGACAAAAACTGGAATTCCTTTTTATTCAGGTGCCATCTATCAATAGTTAGCGTAACGTAATTAAGTCTATCTAGTACATAGCACATGTCGCTATAGTACTACTTTTAATAATAATGGCAGGAATCGGCAAAATTAGGTGAAGCTGCTGTCTGCAGGGACGAATTCCGGTGTTGCCAAAATATTTATTTATTCAAAGTAGTCTTGAATATCTAATAGCGAATTCCATTGGTAAAACTGGTGCGTACTGAGTGCATAATTTGTATTCTATTGGGAAAACTGCTGGAGGGTTTTGAATTCCATTGGGGAACTGGTGCATACGAATTCAAACTCAGTGCAACATTTTCAGCACGAGCTCCATGAGGTCGTGCGAAGTTAGTGCAATTGTGAATATGGCGGGATTATCAAAAGGTTCAAAATTACTAGTGGCATTATCCTTCATCTTCAAGTAGTGATGAGGAAATGATATAGACGAAGTAATTAAGTAGAAAATGTTTTCTATAATTTGAAAAATTTACATATATATTAATGGGGGAGTTCCCTCAATGTTGCCAACCTAGAAAAAGGTCTACCCACGGGGAAGGATTATTTTTGATCAAAATCTACTTCAATATTTTCGCGATGATAAAATTTGTGTAAAAAATTCTATTGAGCTTTCCAGAATATATTGTTAGCGAAATATAATGATTTTAATAAAATCTTATTCTGATTGGTTGAAATTTCGTTGCCAACTGTTATTCGTCATAGATTAAATCTAACAGAGCGACATGTTTCATTTTCAGATTATAGAATATTCAAACTACTCGAAAAATTCAGTTTAGTTCCACCAATCCTCCGTAGGTCAGTCGATGAAAATGAAACATGTCGCTCTGTTATACTTACTCTATGACGAATGACATTTGACAACTAAATAATAATAATAATAATAATAAAAATCATTATATTTCACTACCGATATATTCTGGAAGGCTCAATAGAATTTTGTACACATATTTTATCATTACGAAAATAATGAAGTAGATTTTGACCAAAAATAATCCTTCCCCGTTGGTAGACCTTTTTCTAGGTTGGCAACATTGAGGGAACTCCCCCATTCATCACTATCATCAAGTGGTAATGTTAAGTTAATGATTTCATTATTCACTTGAAATGCAATCTCATATATTCCTAATATAGATTCATTCATTTCTAAAATGTAAATAAAAATAATATCAACCTTATATCCTTTTCGCATGAAAATAAATCAACCTAACCTAAAATTTTGTATTCCATTGGAAATGAACTAGTGCACATTATTCATGAACTTTTTTAGGTGCCACTGCAACACTGGTGCAAAACTAGATTTACCAATGGAATTCGCTATGAATCTAGCCTGTGTATATAAAAAAATAATAATTTCATTAAAAGAAGTCATGAGTATCTAAATCTAGCCAGTGTATAAAATAAATTAAAAGGCCATGTTAGATTCGATCCCCGGGCCCACTGCACCATTAGCGCGCACCATGTCACGCTGCTACTAGAGCTCATGCTTAAATATGTTCAAACTTATTATTTAAGCTAATCACGTTTCACGTGTGGGTCATTTCTAAAATGATCCACAGGTTAACGTGTGTATAGTCACAGTGAATAAGAAAACTTTCAGGTTTTAAACTTTGTCCATAAATTCAAATTAATTAAAACAAAAAATGTAAGGTTCACGGTTATACTTAAACGTCACAACAAACTGGCAACACCGGAATTCGTCCCTGCAGACAGCGGCTTCTAAATTAGGCCATAACTAGAAGGAAATTCCGTAGTCTGGGCATGTGCTCCGCGAGACAATTTTAACTTCTCAAATCTAACAAAATCATGGAATTTAGTTAAGTATAGGGTCGGTTAGCTTTGGGCACATGCGCAGACGACGGAATTTCCCTCTAGTTATCCCCCTGGAAAAATTGCGGTGTGCGACATCTATCAATGACCGTTTGAATGACTCGAGGTGTGTACAAAAATGCGTTTGAGTATATGGGTGAAAAGTGAACTTTTTATGTTATTTTAAACCATTAATGCATTGAAAATGAAATATTTGGATATTTTGTTAAGAATTATTGTTAATAAATCATACGATCTAAAAATGCAAAGAATTGGAAGAAGTGATGTGGAGATAAGATCACGAAAAATGTGCTCTTTTCCACAATGCTCAACATACGGCAATTCTGTTGTTTCTCTTCCTAAAATTTCCTTTGGATCCCACGGCAATTAAGAAATGGAAGAAAATCTTGAATATACAAAAACCCATCTCAAAGTATATGTTTCTTTGCAGTAAACACTTTGTAAATGAGGATTTTTTTAGTGGTAAGTTCCATAGTTTCCATAAGTTTTCCATTCATACTATATTCCTAAATTTACCTCGGTATTACCTACTTTTAATACGTTTCGTATTCGAAGGGCCATCCTCAACTTGAATTTTTTTAACGCGATGGATCTGTGTATTTTTGAATACCTTCTCATCACTTCGGTCTATATATGATTACAAAATTTAATTTGAATGAATTTTTTTCTCGTAACAAACAATAAAGGGATAAAATGGTGCACACAATATATTTTCTTTTTATGTGATAAAAGAATCACCAAAAAATACAAAACTTTAGTTATTAATTTTAAAATAAACAATTTCTTAGTTAAAACAGATCTTTTATCAGAGTTAATTAAACAATTACTTTCCTATAAGATTTCGAAAAGTTTTGTGGGATTACCTCTCCTTATTTTTCTATTGTCTCACATTTATAAAAACACAAATAAATTTAACAATTTTATTTATAAATTGTGGCATATTGAGATCTGCCTCTCAAAAAATTCATACAGCACAGTCATTTAAAAGGCTACTCGAAAAATACATATAAAAATAAACAACAATTTGGCAGTTTTTGTTTTAAATTTTTAGATACACAGGTTGTCCTAGAAGTAAAGGGGAACTCATTGAGATAATATTAATAAAACTTCAATTTTTTGCATTTTATTGTAGGTACATTTACAAAATAAATTGTACATCCCAATAGTCTGACAAAAAAATCGAATATCTGAATTAATAGAAGAGAAACAAAAAATATTAATTAGGAACAGTGTAGATGACCTCAAGGTGCATTCTTTAATATTATTGTCTTATATTTTATTTTGTCACACTATTGAAACACAGCATAGATCGTAGCTAAATGTTATTATACAGAGTCTTAATTGATTGTAAAATTTATTATAAAATTTAAAATGTATCAAACAAACGTATCTTAATTTTCTAATGATTTTCTTTCCATTGTTGTACTTGTGTTTTTATTCTGCTGACGTCTATTGCATAGGTTCTACAGCAACCTCCTACCCAAGTAACTCCTAGATCTAACCATTTTCTTATGTAGTTTTCAACTGGTTCGCATTTTTCTCGGTTGATCCAGCTACAATCAATACTTTTTGGTAAATTAGTTATTGAAGAAAATATTAATTTTATAATAAAATAGAACCTATTTTTATCTTTTTTTTTGTGGGCCAGAAATTAAGAAAAGCGCTATTAGTGTGATCGTAGAGCGAATGGATGAAAGTAGAATAGTTCTAGAATGTGAGCTATCAAATTGGTAACAAAGAAATGGAAATAAATCTGAACTAAAAGGCTTAGATTTAAGAAGAAGAAACAGATCACAGGATTTAATAAAAGCATATATTGGTCTAATGTTAAAAAATATTAGTAAAAAAAATCGAAAAGAAAGAAATCTGGAAGATATGTCTTGTTGTTTTCACGTCTACAAATTGTCTGTAAAAGTTATAAAAAAAAATTAGAACTACTAATATTAATATTATTTTAATTATCTTTAAATACATTTATTTTTAAAAATTGAGAAAAAAAATTATTGTACAATTACTCTTTCTAAATAGATAAATATTAAAAAAAACAATCAATATATTAATTTTTGTTTTTAAAGACTTACCCCAATTCAACGTTGTAATTTTCCCCACTGTTAGGATAAATAATTAGAGGACGGGGGTTGTCTTTTCTGTCATCATTAAAACCAGTTATCAATGGTTCTATTAACCTAGGGGCCGTACAGTTTATTCCAACAGCCACTAATTGTTCAGGGTTCAAATCGTAACAATGCCTTGCCACTTTTTGAAAATCTTCACCAAAAGCTGTCGATTTTCCATCTTGCTAAAAAGTAATTACATTTTTAGAAAAATAAAATGAAATCTGAATAGTCAAACTTAAAAGATTATTCTATACCATTTAAAACCGATTACAGTACCAAATATGTAAATAATTTGTACACCAATTGGTGAAAATTCACCAGGATTTAATAAAAAATAATTCTAGTGTGCAGCTGTATTCTAAAAAATATCTTTTATTCTTTTGTGACAAAACACCGACTGCGGACTTTATATTCAGTTTAAAAGCCTGCCGCCGACTGCATAATATTAAGCTACGTATCCACCAAAGGAACAATGAGAAACTTTTTAGTTGCTGTTGCATGGATGTCGCTCAATGTTGCTTGTTGTTCTCACTAACAGAAACTAAAAGTTGGGCTTTGTCCCGTGTTTGGCAACAAATCCGAGTTGTTTCATTTTGTTGCTGCGTAGGAGATGGGTGTTAAAAAAAGGTTTGTTGCTGTTCAGTGTTTATTATTTTATATGTTTACGTCGAGGCTTTTATTCTATAAATATGCTGCCACCGTTCAGTAAATGGAATAACGATTTGTTAATTGAGACCTAAAAAAACTAAAAATGCAAATATAAATGCAGAAATTCAAAGCATGATATATGAGCTGTGCTGTGTGATATAACTGGAGCAGATGAAATAGAAGTAAAGGAAGAAAGGCAGCTTCTCCGTTTATTTCTGTTCTCCATGACCCAGGTATAACTTCGCCATTATCATTGTCTTCGGAGTCAAATGTGTATATGATTTCCTAGAATTCTTGACTTTAAAGATAGTTGTCTACATCTTCGTGTAAAAAAGCTAAATAAACACACTACTTACATAGGATTTTTTTAGTGGGTACACTATTTTCCCGCAACAAATTAACCACTAAACGAAACTGAGTGTTTCTTAATTAAAGTTGCTTTGGTAGAAACAAAAAGTTTACTTATATTTGTTGAGGTTACTAAATTTAGAAACAAATGATGACTTATAGGAACAAAAAGTTCCGTATTATTTTCTTTGGTTGATAGGCACGTTTGTATCTCAGTCTCTATATAAATTAGGAAACTAAATTGCATATAATCATTTTTCTCGCAGATTCAACCACCCTAACCATAGCTCGCGTCATAACCAATAAAATCATCTTACGTTACCGCCAATAGAAAACTTGTAGCCAGCAGGTTTTGGCGAGTGATTGAGCCATTTAACAATTTGTTTCCGTCATCGAGTCGTCCGATTTGATATTCTCAATAATCCCAATTTAATATTACCACACAATCACATCTGGCCTATCGAATTCCAGGTTATCTGTAATCTAGGTTATCATTAGTCTAGATTATTTGCACTTTATTACCTGCAGTCCAGGTTATCTACAGTCTAGGATATTTGCACTCTAGATTATCTGTAGTAAATATTATCTGCAATCTAGGATATCTGTTATCCAGGATCTACCGAATCCGTTATCTACAAGCTACATTATCTGCCTGAGAACTTATCAGTCAGCATGTTATCAGAAACAACATCAAACAAATTAATCAAAGAGACAGTCATAACATAGACAAAAATGATATCAAACCAGTAAGCACTAAAGTACTCTGTAATACTTTTTTGTAGTTAGATTCTCTTTGGCGCCTTGGGCGTCACCTCCGATTTATGGTATGAAGGCCATTTGCTCCGTGCAGCGTCAGTGAAGAAAGTAATATTCTAGGGGTCGTTATTGTATCGACAAATTCCTTAGCGCACACGAAGGTAGAATCTTTTGTTTCCGCGTTGATCTGTTGGACGATTCCTATGTTTCACGGTTCGTGAGATATTCAACTCTCACTTTTCCCTACTCTCACTAAAACCTTGAACACGCCTTGCTATTAGTTTTGAAGGGAATATTTCATTTTGCACCGGAGCGATAGCAAAATTTCCCTCTGCGATACAAAAATTAAATTTATATATATGATTATTTCAGTCATTATGAAACAGAACAATCGGACACCACCATTTTTTTTTCATGACTTCTGTTTAGATAAGTGATTAAAACCCAAGACCTATTTAACCGTGGTTAAATTTTTATTATCGTTGTGGGTTTATCATTAATTCTTACAATTCTTGGCAACAATTTATAACAAAAATATTAGTTTCTTAATCGTGTAAACGCCCTAATATTGATTTTTTTCAGTAAAAACTTCATTTTCGATAGAATTTTTAATAAATAACTTCCAGGTATTTCAAAGTATAATGTCTCATGTCATTACTTCAGAATTGCTAAGAAAAAAATGTAAATAGCTGATTATCGCCTATTAATCTGCCGCATAGCAATGCGATTTCTGCTTATTAAGCAAGTCCAAGTATAGGATAAATATTACGAGTTCTATTATCATATATAATACAACGAGTGGTATCGTAACTATCGACAACACGTTTCGTGAAATAAATTACGCGATAGACCCGATACCAAGAGTTATATTCATTAGGTTATATCACAAGTTGTATACCGTGTGATTATCATTTATTAGTCAAGTACATGATGGATGATTATCGATTATTAATCAAGTAACAGTATAGAACATTATTACATTATCTGTCAGTAGATAGAATGTCCTTTAACTTTAAAGACTCACTGTCAGTAGATAGAACGTCCTTTAACTTTAAAGACTCAATAAGTAAAGGCAATGACGTTTAGAATAAAACTTTACAATTTGATTTCTTAGACAATTGTCACAATCTAAACGTCATTGTCATTAGTTATAGAACCGTTAAAGTTAAAGAACGTTCTATCTACTGACAATCAGTAAATAAAGGCGATGACGTTTAGAATAAAACTTTACAAGTTGATTTCTTGTATAATTGTCACAATCTAAACGTCATTGTCATTAGTTACAGAACCGTTAAATTTAATGAACGTTCCATCTACTGATAGAGTGATATAATCAACGAAATGTTATTTAATTCCGAAATGTCGTAATGGTGCACGGGCTAAGAAATTTGGAAATTTTCGTACTCACATCTTGTTAATTGGGCTATAAACTAACAAAAATCTATTTTGCTGAATGCAATTTTCCACAAATTTGGATCGAATACTGCATGACCGTGATGAAAAATACGTCAATTTGGGGCGGGGGCAAAAGTGGTGGTAGATTTAAGGGGGCGCTCTTTCATGCAGCAGCAGAGATTTTCGTTAGTTTAACAAGCGACGTGTCAAATTTTGAAAACTTTCGCAGCTCTTTTTTTGCTTCCCTCTTTAGCACGCGTTCTATTATGATGCAGCAAATCGTATTTTTGGCTACCAGGTACTACCCTCGCTCGATCGCACCAAAACAGAAGTTTTCAACCCTCAGCGGGTCGGACGCCATGTTGTGAGGCTTTTCAAGATTCTGTGATTCTGGGTACCCAGAAAACCAATTTATATTATCAAAAACAAATTGAATAAGTTTTCGAAACTATACATTCCGACCATTACCATACATGTATCATCCTTATAGGAATCTTAAGTGGCACTTTGTCGGAATGCATAGTTTCAAAAATTTATTCTATATACCCCAACTATTTTTATGTAAGACCACAATGATAGATAGTCACGACATCTTAGATGTCGTAATTTATATTACTTGCTGCATCTTCTTCCTTAACGGGTTTGGTTACTTCTGGTTGCGCGCCATCTATGATGCAGCAACTGCGTACATAGGGTCTTTAAGACATGCTTACCACCCATTGGGCTTGCTGTATTGCTTCTTTGCATAACAAAAATAAAATGAGATTTTCCCCCCTTCCGTACATATTCGTCCTGATCCCAGATTCTATTATATGCCTCCCTCTTCAGTTTCACCTTATTTTGCTTCAGCGTTTTTAGAGTGGACTTTTGGTTTAGAAATAATCTATCGACTTATTTTAAATGGATTAAAGTACCAAAATATTTTTTTGCACGATTTGTCTTTTTGGCAATTAGTTTCATGCACAATAATTTTAAAATTAAAGGTTTGTCCAATTAAAATCATGTTCAAAATATTTTGATAGCTTAATCGATTACATTGAAAGATCTTGCGATACAATATAAGAATATTATACTTTGCTCGATTTTGCTCCTGACATATGCGACGGTAGAAGCTTTTGGGATGGTGTAAGCTTCGCGGTCGGATTAAGTTATAAATACGTGTAAGATAAAGAGTGATAGATGACATGATATATACATCCACACCGTAAAAAAAATAAAAATTGACTTAATATTAGTTTTGGATAAAATTTAAAATTGGTACATTGGTGCATTATGCTCTCTTCTTAGTGATTACCTTTACTATTTTTTGGACGAATTAGGAATTGAGCTATTGTTAGATCTTCTAGGGTTACTGGTTGAATGTATTTTCTTCAAACTTACCCCTACGCTTATAGAAAGCCAAGCTTTGATACCAGGAAACTGTTCCTTGATTAAATTGACTAACATTTCAGCTTCTTTGGCGTTAGGGATGGTCTCTATTGCAAGAAGATCACAACCAGCTTCTACCAGTGCTCTTATTCTGGGTAGATGCCAATCTTTCATTTCTTCCGCAGATACAGTCTTTGCATAGGAACCCGTGTACTCCGAACCATCATGAAGAGAAGCCCCATAGGGACCCACTGATCCTGCTATTAGAGGTAAACCTTCACAAAAAAAATATTATGAAATAGAAAATTATACCCATGTATAAAATAATATAATAAAATGTTATTCAATGGCTTATTTTTCTTAGTAACTTTTTTGTTTTTGTTCTAATTTTTGTACTTACGAGCTTCTGGAAATTCTTCCAAATATTTTTCTACAGCTATTTTGGCAAGTTCTACGGCTTTTTTAATAAGATTGTAGCCTTCCTCTTTGGTCATATTTAGATGTTTCTCGAATAAATTAACGTCTGCTTGATATGTGTTGGTGATTATGATGTCAGCGCCAGCTGGAAAGGAAACATGTACATATTAGAATTGGTCCACAATCCACATGTGATATTTCCTACCAACATGTAAAGGATTTGCTGGAGAAATAATTAAAGTTCAAATACAGGGAACACTGGATGGAACTTCTGGAACTAAAACAGTCCAAAGCAATCATAGAAGGTTCACCCAAAAACCGAGATAATCTGCTGTTATGACAAAATATACTGGAGATTAAAACTGTACTAGGTGTCCAGACAGGATACTGCTAGCTCAGAAGACAACTGAACCTCGTAGAAGTATCGGAAAATTCGCTATGCAGGAATGCGAGGAAAAGGACGAATCTCCCCTTCATATATTATGGTATTGCTAGGACCT
This sequence comes from Neocrepidodera transversa, assembly GCA_963243735.1. Taxonomy (NCBI): domain Eukaryota; kingdom Metazoa; phylum Arthropoda; class Insecta; order Coleoptera; family Chrysomelidae; genus Neocrepidodera; species Neocrepidodera transversa. Next base: position 12,997,879 of record OY725347.1, read on the forward strand.
GAACAGGGAAAGGGAATTGCACTTTGTGGTACAATATCCTGAACCAGATAGACAGCGAAAGCTAAGATTAGAACCATTCCGGATTTTGTCAAGAGTATTGGCTGATGTGAAAACTGGCGGGACTTAGACCCTCAGAAAAAGTCAGTAAATTAATATCATCTAAGTTGTACAGTTGTAAGCGTTATTATTAATGGTAACAACATAAATTTCACGATATTCTTCTTTCTAATTTTTACTATTTGAAATTAGGTACTTCGGAATCAAACAAGTACACACATTTTATAAGATTTAAAATTTACGATCAAAATTTTATTCAAGTTTCGGCGCCCAGGGCGATAGCCCCAGTTGCCCCGCACACGCGACGGCCCTGAGGATGATAACAATAATAATGTCGTGATTATCGCAAATACAATCACCAATACAGAAAATAGGAATACATTTAAATGTTGGACGAGGGTGAAAAATCTTTTTAAAATTGAAAATCGCTTTATCATCTTACTGCCGCTTTGTTGACTGTCAATATTTAACCAAAAATGGATCCGCCGCGTCCTATTTTTGAGGCGACGGAAGAAAAACGAAAATACGAAAATATGTAAGAGGCGATAAAAATATGAATAAAACGTTTAGGTTACAGGGTAGGACTCAATATAAGATTTACTATAATAGACAAATGTTCCAATATCTGGTGGATAATTGATATCAACATAATTTTGCACTGACAAGAGAAAAAATAAAAACATATTAAACTTGGACAGAAGAGTACTAGTATGTGTAAAAGTAAGTAAAGACAATTGAGTAAAGTTGCTTTTAATAAGATTAAGATTAGCATCTTCGGTCAATGACCATCTTCAGAGCCTTCCTAAAAGGTTTGTTACATGCAATAAATTATAAAAGAAGGTAATCATAATTTTTAATATTATTAGGTGTAAAAAACCTTTTAGGAAGGTTCTGAAGATGGTCGTTGACCGAAAGCGTAATCCTATTAAAACAATTTCACGATGCAAAATATTTGGTATTCCATTGGTAAAAGTTAAATTTGAATTAAACTCAATAATTTACTGGTTAATCCGGGGCAATCCTCATGATAATATTTTAGACAGGAAGAACAAAGGAGCATGTCTAGCTGATCCTCAGTGTCGCATAATGTACAATACCAACATTCCTGCTGTGCAGCTTTTGATGTTGTTAAGGTTCATTGTTTTCTTTCATTGAAAATAGGTTCTTCGTAATGTTCTATATTTTTCGATTACAAATTCTTCGATTAGATATTCTTTTAATAATACGTTCTGAAGCAGCAATTTTGGCTTTTTTCTTTTTTACTTTTACAGTTGTTTCTTTCTTTTCGGTGAAGTTTTCTTTCCTTTGCATTTTCTCTTCTTCTTGCTTTTTCTTTTCTTCTTTTTTTTGGTCATGAAATGATACTGCAGCAGGTACTTGATCCTTCAATTTTCGATTAGAAATATTTTTTTTTAGGTGTAGACCAAAATAAAGTTTTTTAAAATGGAGTCGGAATAGATGCAACAATTTCTTTAATGTATCTGCAACATTTTCTTGTAAAGGCGATAGCTGTTTTTCCAAAATATTAGAATTTGTATCATTTTAGAACGTGTTTCATTTTTAGGCTCATCAGAAGAGGTCTCAGATATAATTTCTTGTGCATCATTTATTTCGACCGCTGGGTTTAAATCTAAAGTATTTTGAGCTAGTTGAACATTATTATTTTCACTATTTAACTCAGTTAATGGGGAATGTTGCTGTGAAATATCAATTACTTCATATTTTCCAATAGCATCTCCATGAGCTTTGTCGGGTGTATTCAAAATCATTATGGAAATGTCTATCGTGAGAGATACATTTGTACTGTCAATAAATTATGTTCAATTTGATCTTCATTTCCTATTTCTGTACACGTGTTTTCTTGATGTTCATTATCGCCTTGTACAGCTTGATCTGTAATCTCTATTTAATTGTTGTTATTATTCACTGTCTTATTCTTCATTTTCTTCTACATTGCAAGAATACTGGTCCTTCAAAAACTGGCCCGGATTGGTGAAATAATGTAAGGATGTCTACTGAGATATTTTGTTCTAAACGTATCAGAGCTGCTTGGGCCTTTATAGGTTGTTCCTGTTTCTCCAGACCTTGTGCTCCGACCTTCGCGTTAAAATATTTCGAAAATTTGATATTCTAAAATTGAACGGAACAAGTCCGCAACTCTGGAATCCATTCTTGATTACATCGGAATATTTGTCATTTTTCGAATCGTGCTCTCCAAAATTGGTAATCTTAGATCATTACTTTCCATCCTCTAACTATGCACGCCCTTTTTACATTCGAGTTTTAATAGATATTGTAAAATATGTGTGTTTGGGCAGAGAGCTATGAGGATAATTTTCGATTTAATACAAAATTCATTGAGGGCCATCATTAAGTGGGATGTGTGTCTCTAAATTATCTTTACCTACTTTTACACATAGTAGTACTCTTTTTTCCAAGTTCATTCGTTTAATGTGTACTCCTGATCAGTCGTTTTATTAAAAACATATACCAGGAAAGAATTGTTTCGTTAAATAATTAACGAATATCGATATATTCGTACCAAAAATTTTTGAATTTGAACCTAGAAATTTGTTACTGAGTAAGAAAGAGATATATGGTACCTGCATCGTTTTGATTTCGAAAACAAGCTATGTAAAAATATTTAAATTAACCTAGTAAAATATACGAACATTAGAAGTTTATTTATATTTACTTGATCTGAAACAGATGAAGATCGAATAAATTTAAATATTTTTTTCCTAAGTACATAGGGCATATGAAAGGCATCGTGTCCATTTTTTTTTGAATATTACTTTATCCGTATTTCAGTATAATTTTTCTCCCTATTTTTAGATACATACGTATATCCTTTGTAAACATAAACTTACCATATAAATTTGGTAAAAGGGATTTCGAAAGTAATTTTTTTTTTCAATAAATCAGCTTCCTAAACAAATTATACAGGGTCTTTTAAAAGTCTGGAAACGGTCCTGGAATTCAAAAACTATTAAAGATACAAATTCGGGATTTATTCATATTATGTGCAAAAATATTCATTTTGTTTTTGTTGTCTTGAATTCTTCTAAATTGTACTACTTTAAGCGTGAAATTAGGTTTATTAAACTACATTTAAACTTTGGACCGTTTTCAGACTTTTGAAAGACCCTGTATACTTGTGATATAACCTTCCGAAATATTAATTGTAAAAATAGAAATAAATTAAATTTCTTATCATAAAAACCGCACATACAATTTTTAATTAGAAGTTATAAAAAGAAACATAAAGATAAGTAACACATTTTTAAAATTGCAAAGCATTATTGAAAAATAACAAGATTTTATATAGTATGTTGATAAAATATACTATACTTATTTTCGAAAATAGCTATTTGTGTATTAAGAGCGGAAAGTGATACTTTGCTGCTTGAGGCAGAGAGTTGCCCGCGCGACGCGTAGCGGAGCGCGGGCAATCTGCCGAAAGCGGCAAAGCACTTTCTGCTCGAATTGCACACAAGATTTTTTCTACGATCACATTATTTTTAGGCAAAATAATTAAAAAAACATGAAAATACACTTCATAAACTAAAAATGAAATAATGACGTTTCATTAATTTCATAGTCTACTATTTGCAGAAAATAGTAAGTAGGTACTTAAATATGCAATCACTATTGCATATAGGTGTACCTAGGTGTATCTAGGTGTACCTTCTGACTGTTATATTTTTACTGGATAAATTTTATAAAATAAAGTTTAATTTCGTTCGAAATATCTTCAAATATTAATATTTCAACTAAAATATTCAGAATGTCCTACATTTTGTTTTAATATACCTATTATTTACTACCTTTCTTTAGTTTATTGTAAATGAAAACAGGCGAGCGGAAAAGTACGCGCTAGAGCGACAATAATGTCAAATTATGACAGATCACGGAAAACATCAACTTTGCGGTTAGATTTTAGTGTGCAAAAGCCTACTTTGGGTAGTGATCGTAGGAAAAAATACTTGGATTTAAAATCTAGGCCACTTTACATAATTGGCAACACCGCACAAGTAAAATAAAAGTTTAATATTAAGAAATAAAGCACAAAGTGGTGTACTTGAGTACTTACCCCTTTTTTCTCACTATTAAGTCCTTTAGGACTATGCGTTTTATGTTACTTTTTTAAGACACGTTATCGTCTCTTCAAAGGGTCGTCTCATTATTGCGGTTTATTGCCATTAACTATCGTTAATTGCCCTTTTTTGCCGTTAATTGTCGTTTATTGCCGTTTATTGACGTTTATTGTCGTTGTACGAAGACTAGGAAGCCCTAGTCCCTAGTCTGCGCCGTTGTGTCGTTTAATTAACACAAATTTTATTTGGTTCTGAGATTTAATTAACTCAACTGTTTATTTTGTTTTCCCGGACCCATCAAAGGGAAAGTAAGGTGAACGGACAAAAAAAACGAGATATCGGTGGAAATATCCATTTTGAGGTCCCCCAAGAAGATTGAAACCATTTCCAGCGTATGGTCTGTCTGTATGTAATTTTCCACGATAACTGCCGAACCGTTTGACCAATCAAGCTGAAATTTGGTATGGAGTGTCGGTGTCATTTTTTTAAAATTGGAGGTAAATTATGCTCTTTAGTGCAAAATGTTTCAGTGCAAAGTTGTAAAGCATAAAATTCCCTACAACTATTGTATGGAAATTTTTCCCGAATTCAAAATAGTTTTCACACATGATTTTAGGAGATTTTAATTGTAGCAGTGTGATATACAACGTGCGCATGCGCAACTTATGTCATTACCAACATTGAAAAATCAATTTGGTAGACGTATTCACCATCGGCTGGCTATTTTTAATGTGTTCTATAAATTAATACAATGCCAAGTATTTTGTAATTAATTATTAATTAATGTCTTAATTTTTATTAAATTTAAGTTTTTAGCTAGCCACAATAGAGCTACAAGTAAGCTAGTAACAAGTATAATTTAGACAAGGAAAATTAGAAAACATGTTATTAGGAATTAGGAAGAGAATTCTTAACAGACGTTTATTGACGTTTATTGACATTTATTGTCGTTTATGGACATTTATTTTCGTTTGTTGACGTTTATTGCCGTTTATTGTCGTTTATTTCCGTTTATTGTTGTTTATTGTCGATTATTGCCGTTAGTTGCTGCTTATAGAAATTTATTGCCGTTAATTCCTATTTATTGACGTTTATTGCCGTTACTTACTGTTTATTGCCGTTACTTACTGTTTATTGCCGTTACTTACTGTTTATTGCCGTTACTTACTGTTTATTGCCGTTTATTGTCGTTTGTTGCCGTTAATGGCCGTTTATTGTCCTTTATTGTTGGTTTCAACTGGGATTGCTCCTTGAGCTTTATTTAAACCATCCCCCATAAAAATTTATATCATTTTCTTAGTCAATTATTTAACCCCAATTTTTTCCTGTACCACTTTTAATGGTTTTTTAAATTTATTATTTAATACTCATTCCGTAATGAAATTCACATTTGTGTGACACTTTCCTCTCCTTTTACACTTTATACAATGGCCTGATAATATTTTTTAAACCGAAACTAGTTGCCTACAATATAACTTGTGGTACACGATTATGTTTTATTTCTTGAATTGGATCGCATTTAAGACATGGATAATAAAACCAGTTTCCAATAATCCTTGGGAAAAATTGACAAAACGTACATTTGATTGTCGCCGATTGCTATTACCGCGAGTTTTATTATAAACCATCAACATATCATGCAACTAAAAAATCAACTATTGCAATAAACATTTTAACCGTATCGCAGACTAAAAACAATTTTACATCACCATTACATTTTATTTCAAATTTTATTTTTGATAACAATGATTAACTTTAGGAAAAAATTGCATAAGAATTATCTTCTACCAATTCCTTTAATTAGAGCACTAGTATAAAATACATAATAAAATACACACAATAATCATTGGAAACGTAGATTTTTTTTAATGATATTTTTAATAAAAAATAACCATTATTTTGTTGTAATTATAAATTTTCTTTAATTGTTTCTTCCACTCCTCCGTAGTTGTAAACTAGTTCAAAATTCCAATTTCTAACTTTAAGGCAAAGTACATAGTTTCGACAATCTCCAGGCGACAAAGTTGTATAATTTTCGCTGTTAAATTAAAGTGTCCGCAACACGACTTTCGATGCCATGACTAGACGTAAGAAGAAAAAAAGACAGAGGAAATATTCCGTTGAGCAGCATCATGTTTTCTAATTGTCAGTTGCACATTTTGTGTAAGAGTACTAGATAATAAAGATAACTCCCAAAGACCTTACCACGATTCAGGAAAGGGATGAATCTACTTACTTTTGGCCATAATGGATCTCCGGAAAAGCCAGTTAATGACAGTATAGTGATAACCTTGTTCAGGCTGCACAAAAGTTCATTTGGTCATAACAATTAATACTGCTTTTATGGTGTTATATTTTGTTGTTAGGAAGGTAACCTTTCAAATATTATTTATTCCCGGTATTGCAGTAGTGTAACAGGTAGTTTGAACAAGTTCTTAATATGGGACAAAATAGTATATACAGATCTGGCAAAATCTTTACGGAACATAGGGAATTTTTAATGAGAGGAAGAAGAATACATTTATGCAACGATTCAATGGGGAAAATAAGACGAAACATTTACTCCACCCTATTTCCATCACTCTTAGGTAACGTGTGGATAAGAGCAATGTGCCCGCGGCTGGCAATGTTGTCAAATGTAGCACAGTTGTGCCAAAAGTGGCACTTTCAGCTCTTGAATGATACTAGAGCACGCACTATTGAAAAATAGATAAATTCGACAGTCAGTTGTCGGGGAAATACAACGGTGAATCCCATAAGGCATAAGGGGAAATCACCGACAAAAAAACAGTCGAAGCAATCTAATCAATAAAAATACCAAAACAGTTACACGTCTATCAACATAGAAATTAAAGTAAATGCTTGATTAAAATAATTTTTACAATATTTCTATTGTTAATGGGATTTCTACATTATTTAAATCTACCAAAATTTACCAAGGAAAATCTGTCTACTAAAATTTTCGAAAAAAAGGAAATCTACAAAAAAAGTAGAAATTACTAGATGTGACAACGCTGATCCGATGCACTATGATAAATTACGAATGTTTCTAAAAAAAGGAGTAAACCAAAATATTTTGTTTTTATTCCTCGCATCTCGTTTACTGGACTTCTTGTCAGTTGCATGAAATACCGTATGTTCCGCAAAGTTTTGGACAAATCTGTATAATCACTAGCTGAATACCCGTGTTTTGTTATGAGAGTCTGTTTAATATTAGTACCTATACGACCATCCTTTACTTGATTTTTTTATTTTTTTCCATTTTTTTTAGTTTTTCCTGATTTTTCCCATTTTCCTTTTATTTTTCATTATTTTATTTTCAAGTTCCTTCTTATTATTCCCCATTTTTTCCATTTTGTCCCATTTGCTCCCACATTGTTCCCTATTTTTCAGTATTTTTTCTATTACTTATTTTGCGCTATTTTTTCCTGTTTTTCCTAACTTTTCCCTATTTGTCTTTATTTGGCCTCACTTTTCCCTATTTTTCTCCATTTTGCCCTATTTTTCCATTTTTTAACCTAATTTTCCAACTTTTCCCTATTTTCTTATTTTTTCCCTTTTTTCCAGTTTTTTCCTATATTACGCTTATTTACTCTATTTTTCTCCGTCTGGCCCTATTTTGTCTATTTTTCCCCTAATTAACTTACTTTTCATTATTTTTCCTTATTTTGTCCTACTGTTCCTCATTTTTTGAATTTCTCTCCTTTTTGTCTTATTCTTCATTATTTTGCCCTATTTGTTCCTACATTTGCCTATTTTCCCTATTTTGCCTTATTTCTTCATATTTTTCGCTGTTTTTTTTTCATGTTTTTCCCATTTTTTATCTATTTTGCCTTATTTTTGCCTGATTTTCTGTATTTTGTCGTTTTGTCAGGACAGTTAGATATATTGAACACTTTATTGAAAAAACTTAGTAACTAAAACAAGGAAAGTCAATTGCATTGAATAACTCGTTTAAAGAATTTACTAAAAGTAGGAAAGTAGTCAGTTGTACTGAATAATTCGTCGAAGAACTTATTCACCAAAAAAAGTAAACTCAGTTATAGTGAATAAATTGTTGAAAGAACTTACTAACTAAAACATGGAAAGTCAGTTGTATTGAAAAATTTATTTGTTGAAAAAACTTACTCACCAAAAGAAAGAAAGTCAGTTGTGCTGAATATTTCGTTGAAAGAATTTATTCATCAAAAGCAGAAAAGTCAGTTGTACTGAATAATTCGTTCAAGAACTTATTCACCAAAAGAAGGAAACTCAGTTATAGTGAATAATTTGTTGAAAAAACTTACTAACTAAAACATGGAAAGTCAGTTGTATTGAACAACTTGTTGAAAGAACTTACTCACCAAAAGAAAGAAAGTCAGTTGTACTGAACAATTCGTTGAAGAACTTATTCACCAGTTGTAGTACTGAATAATTCTTTAAAAAACTTATTCACCAAAAGAAGGAAACTCAGTTATAGTGAACAATTTGTTGAAGGAACTTACTAACTAAAACATGGAAAGTCAGTTGTATTGAAAAATGTATTTGTTGAAAAAACTTACCAGCTAAAACATGGAAAGTCAGTTGTATTGAATAATTTGTTGAAAGAACTTACTCACCAAAAAAAAGTCAGTTGTACTGAATAATTCATTGAAGAACTTATTCATCAGTTGTACTGAATAATTCTTTAAAAAACTTACTCACCAAAATAAGGAAACTCAGTTATAGTTAACAATTTGTTGAAAGAACTTACTAACTAAAACACGGAAAGTCAGTTGTATTGAATAATTTGTTGAAAGAACTTACTCACCAAAAAAAAAGTCAGTTGTACTGAATAATTCATTGAAGAACTTATTCATCAGTTGTACTGAATAATTCTTTAAAAAACTTACTCACCAAAATAAGGAAACTCAGTTATAGTTAACAATTTGTTGAAAGAACTTACTAACTAAAACACGGAAAGTTAGTTGTATTGAATAATTTGTTGAAAGAAATTACTCATTAAAAAAAAGAAAGTCAGTTGTACTGAATAATTCGTTGAAAGAATTTACTTACCAAATAGCAGGAAAGTCAGTTATACCAAATAATTCGTTAAAAAAATTTACTCACCAAATGAAGGAAAATCAGTTATAGTAAACAATTTGTTGAAAGAACTTACTAAAACATGGAGAGTCAGTTGTATTGAATAATTTGTTGAAAGAACTTACTCGCCTAAAGCAGGAAAGTCAGTGTTACTAAATAAGGTGTTGAATGAACTTACCAATAACAGTAAAGTCAGTTGTACTGAACAATTGTCAGTTGTGCTGACCAATTGTCAGTTGTACTCAATAATTAATCTAAAGAACGTACCCACCAAAAGAAAGAAAGTAAGTACTGAATAAAACGTGAAAGCGTTTACTCATCAAAAGATGAAAGGTCAGTTGTATAAAAAAATTCCTTAAATGAACCTACTTACCATTTAAAATAGATAAGGGGAGTTTTACAGATTAAATATCTATTTGACAGATCATATGTATTAAGCTAGATAATTTCTGAAAACAAGGTTATATGTATTTAACATTATCTGAATTAGAAACGTTTAAAATTATTAGATCTGTGACAATCTTTATTTTACTCAAAATTTAAGTCTGAATTATTCTATTCTCTATTCTATCTGAATCTGGCGTAGGAGATCCTACGTGCACTGATGCTCTAGACCTATTCTTCTCCGCCAGTTTTCACACCAGATCAGTACTCTTAACAAAGTCCCGAATATTTTTGATGTTGGCTTACGCTATCTCTTTGGGTTCATAATATTGTACTTCAAAGTGCCATTTCCTTTCTCTGTTCAGGTCCCAGCAATAGCATAATATATGAAGAGGAGTTTCGACCTCTTCCTCACATTTCCTACATCCTTCTTCTGAGTCCGCAGTGTCCTGTCCATTTTTACTACTCCATTTTTAAGCTCCCGTATATTTAGGCGTAGCAGCAGATTGTCTCTGCTCTTGGGTGGACCTTCTATAAGTGCTTTGGACTGTCTTGGAAGTTCCATTCAATATTCCCTGTGTTTGCCTTTTAATTGTTTCTCCAGCATACCCTTTACATGTTGTTAGGAAATACCACATGTACGTTACGGTCCAATTTTCGGCTCCTTTACCAGCCAGTCGTCTGAAACTTCATTTCCTTCTATGCCCTCATGCCCATGCACCCATTCAAGAGTTATTCCGTTATGTTCTACTAGGACAGTCTAATACTAGTTTGGACTGTTTTTCCACCCTTTTCATTGCTTTAAGAGATGTTTGACTATCTCTAAGTATACGGATTCTCTTAGTTCTAAGATCCTCGCGCAATATCACATGTATACAAGCCATAGAACCCAGGTTTAGAATGCATGTTCTCCCTGAGAATCAAGCACCTGTGCTGTATTCTGTTTTGGACCAGTCTGTATAACAGACTGATTGATTTTTCTGAATCCCGACCTTTTTGTCCCTCTCAGGTATGAGTTTGAATTATAATTTTCATTAAAATAAATCGAAATTTAACAAAGGTCCAGCCCTGTTATTGACTCTCGTTCTCGCACGTACACACACCATCCACTTATCAGAAGCAGTTTCTTTTATTCGCATGTTCTTATGACTAAAAGACATGTATATATAAAATGGAAATTAAATTCCAGCGCACTTGTAGAAGTTCCAGCCATTTTCACGTGTAACCCTAAACGTTTTCCCGGCTTTTCGCCAGTTTTTCCAGCGGTTTTTTTCGTTACTTGATACTGGCGTATAGCCCGAGTTACTGCCTCATGCCTTTTCGGATGGGACGTAAATTTTATTGAAAGGTCGGGAAAGCTACGTCGATTAGACCATGGGCCAACGTATATTTTAATCTAAAAAGGAAAATCAAAAAGTATAACAAAGACGGTAGTCTGTCAATATATATTGTGTCATAAAAATACTGTGTAATATTAAGGGAGTACAATTCAAGGGTAAAAATAACACTAATCTATATTTATTTTTCATACGCTCTCTATTGGAGTTGGAAAAGTTATATTACCAGAATGGTGGCCCAGAAAAAAATATTTAGTACAAAACTAACTCTAGTTGCTACCTACGTTATTTATCTATCCAAACTCGAGTTTAGTGACTCAGGAAAAAAATAATAAAAATAATTCTAGTTGCTACCACGATAATAATTATCAATTAAAACTGAAGGTGAATTTCCACTCCGCGATTTGTCATCGCAGGATTTGACGATTTTAATCTGCGCATGCGCGAAGGTTGCAATATCGCAAAACCCGTTTCCATATAAGCGCCGAAATGGGCGATAATCTTAGTAAATATAACTAGGGATTTTAGTGTTTTTTAGTGCGTTCTTCATTTCAGCTCTTCTGTTTTTGACAACTGTCAAACTTTTTTTCGTGTTTTCATCAATTTGATTACTCTGCGTGTATTTTATAATAATAATTGATATTACTGGTATTATTTGTGACGACGACTCCTGAGGAATATGATCTGTACATGAACTGTCAGAAGGACATTTGTAACCTCGGAATGCTCGCGATATCGCGAATAATTTGGATCAACGTCAAATTTTCTGCGATATCGCAGCTTTTTACCGAATTACTATATGTCCAGAAAACATTAATTCGGCGCGCATGCGCAGATTAAAATCGCTAAATCCTGCGATGGCAAATCGCGGAGTGGAAATTCACCTTTAAACCCAGTGGCCTAGAAAAATTTGATTAAGTTCAAAACAATCTCTAGTTTCTAACCACTTTAATAATCTCTCCAAACCCGAGCATAGTTGCTCGGAAAAATGTTCTTAAGCACTTAACAGTTTCTTTTTTCTACTCATGTTAATTACCTATTAAAACTCGAGCCTAGTTGCGCAGAAAATTATTCTGAAGGACAAAACAAATTCTAGTTTCTATCCACGTTAATTTTCTATTAAAACTCGAGCCTAGTGGCTCAGAAAAATTTTCTTAAGCACAAAACAAATTCTTGTTTCTACCAACGTTAATTATCTACTAAAATTTGCCTAGTGGCTCAGAAATTTTTTTTGAACAACCAAACAAATTCAAGTTACTATCCACGTTAATTTTCTATTAAAACTCGATCTTAGTGGCTCAGAAAAAATTTCTTAAACAGAAAACAAATTCTTATCGTTAATTATCTGTTAAAACTCACGCGAAGTGGCTCAGAAAATTATTTTAAGCACAAAACAAATTTTTGTTTCTACCAACATAAAAAGAATAAAACAACTCCAAGTCATACCACAAGTTGGAGTTATTCTTTATTGAATACTTTACCACATTTGAGTATGGATAATATTTTGTTTTTAATAATTATCTATTAAAATTCAAGCCTAGTGGCTCATAAAATTTTTCTGAAGAACAAATTCTAGTTCCTATCCACGTTAATTTTCTATTAAAACTTGAGAGTGTCTCAGAAATAAATATTACGTAAAAAAAACTCTAGTTTGCAACCCACGTTAATTATTCATCTAAACTCAAACCTAGTAGTTAAGAAGAAAAATATTTAAGAACAAAATAAAATCTATTTTTCCGGAAATCGGTAGGGAATTTTGATATTCCAGAAAAAATTTCTTAAAGAAAAAGTCAAGATTTCCTAACTGTTAGGAAATGTTCATTTCCATACTGTAAAGAAATGGTATTTCCTTACAGTTGTTAGTGTTCTACATAAATGATTGAAACATATTAGTACTTATCTCTTGATTTCTTATAATATAATATAATAATTCTAATGAAGCAGTATTCACTGCCTCAACCAGTTCTGGAGGAGTCCCAGGAATGGAAAATTCATTGCTTTCGAAAACACCAGCAATTAAATTTATATGCATCAAGTTTGACGTTTCCATAGTAACGCAACCAATTTTATTACGAATTTCAAGCACCATTTCCAGCGTATGGTCTGTCTGTGTGTCTGTGTGTAATCTTCCAAGATAACTGCCGAACCGTTTGACCAATCAAGCTGAAATTTGGTATGGAGGGTCGGTGTGTGCCTAGAATGCGACCATTAGTTTTTGGTTTAAATTGGTACAGTAGAGGGTCCTCAAGACCGACATTGGTTAAATAAACATGTAACAATTTTTTGCTTTATTTAAATTTTATGGACAAACAATACATTTTAGTGCAAAATGTTATAGTACAAAGTTTTAGAGCATAAAATTACCTACAATTTTTGTCTCAAGCCTTTTCCAAAATTTCCAATATTTGCGCCACTAGAGGGCGCGTAAAAAATGTGCATGTATGTTTTCTATAGTTTTTCTTGATTTTGAGGACAAACAATACATTTTAGTGCAAAATATTGTAGTACAAAGTTTTCGAGAATAAAATTGTCTATAACTTTTGTTTCAAACTTTTTCCAGAATTTCCAATAGTTTCGCCACTAGAGGGCGCGTAAAAAATGTGCATGTAGGTTTTCTCTGTTTTTTTCTTGATTTTGAGGACAAACAATATACTTTAGTGCAAAATTTTGTAGTACAAAGTTTTAGAGCATAAAATTCTCTATAACTTTTGTCTCAAACTTTTTCTAAAAATGTATTTAGTGCAAAATTTTCTTGTGCAAAGTTGTAAAGCATCAAATTATCTTTAATTTTTATGTTTAACTTTTATCGAATTCCTCATAGTTTCGCCGCTAGATGGCGAGAAAAATACACATTTAAAATTCCCTACAACTTTTGTATGAAAATTTTTCCCGAATTCCCAATAGTTTTCACACGTGATTTTAGGAGATCCTAATTGTATATATGATATATAACGTGCGCATGCGCAGCTTATGTCATTACCAACATTGAATTATTAATTCACCATCAGCTCGCTATTTTTAATGTGTTCCATAAATCAATGTAATGCTTAGTATTTTGTAATTAAAATAATAATAATAAATAACATATTCTCTACGGTCGAGCCGGGAAAGTCCTGGGGTGACACAGCCGATTTTTCTTTCTCAAATAATGTAAAAAAGGTGGGCTAAATATTTCAAGTTGAACATCCTATTGTTAAACAACAATTCCAATAACTTTTCTCATAAGGCACTTAGAAAAACCTAAGGACACAATTTTTTATAAAATTGTTTGAATTCAAAGAAGAAGACTTAATAAAATTTTTTTTCATTTTTTAAAATTATGTTTGTGTTTTATTTCTAATTTATATTGACTACTACGCACGGACTATTTTTTAGCTTAAGTGTCTGAATTGGAATGTTTTACTTTGTTTTATTGTCAGAGTATCTGTAGTTTCGTTGATTAAATCTACAAGTGGATTCTAACTCCGAAATCTTTTACCATCCAAAGGATTATCTTTGATTATTTATCCGTTGGAAAATTCCCAAGAAGAGTAAAAACACATTTTATTAAGAAAATTACTTTTATAATTGCCTTTACGAAACCAAACATAATTAAGAGAATGTCATGCAACATTATATAAAATACTGGAAAGATTCAAAGGATTTGTATGGTTCGAAAGCTGAGTGGTAAGGAGTGGTTTTGTGTGAAGCCACTAAGGTCCTTTTAATTCGGTTGTAGAGTGCAAAAATATTAATATCACCGGTAAAATGATTAAAATTAACCGATGAAATATTAAGATTTTTTCAGAAACTTGACTATATAGAGGGAAAAGTCATAAAGCACTTTGTCAAATATCTAATTGGGGGATAAACAACAACGTACACTCGTATAAATACAATAATTGTTTATTTTAGATACAAAAAATTGGTTGTATCCAACATAGTATTTAAAAAAAAAATCATTTCAACAATATTTAAAACATATCCATATAAACGATGCCGCGATTTTTTGATATTATTATTAAACATAATTCAGAAAACTGAACGCACCTTACAGATAATTAGACAGCTCTTCTACTGTTAGCTTACTATGGTCATTTTTCTGTTTAACACCTATTGCCATTTATTTGTAATGGAATTTAGTAATAATGGCAAACAGAAATTTTTTCTACATCTCGTTTTGCAAACTTCACTGTCGTGCAGTAAAGAACTAGCTACCACACTAATATTATTTTAAAATTATAATCTTAAATAATAAAACTTTAAAAGGTCTTAAAAAATTAGTACAAAAATATTGGTGAATTTTTAAATAATTTTACCACATCTATAGAAATATTCATTATTTCACAATATAAAAATAAAATCAAAAGTTTCCATCTCTTTCTGTTATCGATTCCCATAATGTAATTTATGGCTCCTCCAGATTTCCTGGTGATTTTTGAATCTGAAAATTTGGTCCTGGAGAGTTTTCGCTATTTTCCAACGCCTTTAACCTTTAACAGGTCACCCGCTATTGATTTTTTAAAATTTTTTTATCTTGACCCCTAATTTGTTGGTTTCCACCTTCATTTTAACGTCCTTCAGGAGATCTGCGTAGGTTTTACCTCCTGCTTTAATTGTCACTACCTCATTTTCCATTAGGTTCTGTTTCCTCCACTGGCATATGATATTTATGGAATCACCTTTGAAGACCCATTCCAGAATCTTCCTGAAGATAAGTATATCTATTTGGTCATAGATCATGAAAGCAACGCTTTTCCTGTCTAGATCCTTTACCTTTGCTTTGATCCTGTCAACTAAATTAAATTAGTCCCTACTGTTATATTTTTACTGAAGACTCTGAATTTGTAGTTCTCTTTTTCTTCTCCTCTACCCTTACTGGTTTTTGATCTACTATAGTTGAAGAGGTAATCTATTTGGTCTTCAATTAGCTCGTCCAATATCGGGTCTCTTTCGCTCACAGTGAATCATGCGCCATTACAGCGAACGTATCAGTTTTAAAAATCAACGCCAGTGCGCGTTTGAAGCCACGTAATGTTTGTTGAGAGCGGGAATTGCGTTTTATAGATCGTGTCAATAATTAGAGAAATACAGGTACGTAAATTAAAAAAAATGGATAGTTTATTTTTTGTTCCTGAGCAAAAAGTAACATGCGTGTTTGTTTAATGTTTAGATCATTTAGAAACCAAAATTCTTGTCTTGTCAGTTAAAATTTTGAAATTGTTGAGTCGTTAATGTAATCGTTACCGTTTTTAATTCCGGTAATTCTAAAATATCATCTGTTATATCTAGATTACCATCAAATATGAGCATGAATTAATTGTTCTGGTGATAATCCGGCTCGAAGGACCATAATGTGTGCATGTAGCCTACCTGCCCACTTCTCTCTCTCCGCCTCCTCTCCTACATCTTCTGATTAGCTGAGCAGAGGCGCACTTACAATATTTATTATAACCGGCGTAGACAATTCTTTTATTTAAATACTTTATAAAGATAATAAATTAGGTTTATATATTTCTATAGCATTGTGTAGTATATAGTGAACTTGGTATCACGTACCACATTTTATATTACTTTTTGTTTTTTTTTTCAGTATGGGTAGGCCTAAGAATCCTAGAAAAATCGGTAAGTTTATAAAAGAAAAATGAAACTATCTCTTCAGCTTATCAGAAATGGACAACAGCATTAAAAATACAGCTAAAATGAACTTAATATCCTATCTAACTTGACGATGGTATTATACCACAACAAGAAATTTGGAGGATATTGAAAACGTTAGATTTGCTCCTAACTATACTGAAAACCAAATATTTAACGAAAAACAAGAAAAAACACTCACTAAATATTTAAAAGACTGTACATACCACTTTTTTATGTGTTGTCGAATGCGGATTGTCTGAAATTGGCTTACGAGGCAGAATCAATCAATAATCTATAATTTCCAAATTATTGTGAATGAGAAAAACTTGCTTGAGTTCAATGGTTAAGATCTTTTCGATCGAGACTTCCAGAGTTGACATTCAGAGCTCCCGAACCTTGTAGTTTACCATGGGCTACAGGGTTTAATCGTATAAACAATCAAAAATACTTTGAAAATGTTTTAAAACGTCATCCAAATTTTGCATATAGCACTGGAGTGTTTACCTCAGATGAAACGGCGACGACTACTGTACAAAACCCCGAAAAAGTACTTGCACCTAAAGGTAAAAGATGTATTTCCAAGGTAACTAGTGGCGAAAAGGGGACATTAACTATAACATGATCCACAGTTTGTGCCAATTTTTCCTTGAAAGAATTTTAAACATTTTGTGACTAAAATAACACCTCTGGAACTTTAGGCCTAGTAGCACCAATTGGCTGGATGAACTCGGAGGTCATTAAACATTTTATAAAGCATATTTCTTATTCTAAAGAAAATCTATGTTTTGTAATATTTGACAACCATGAGTCACACACAATGACGTTTAGAATAAAACTTTACAATTTGATTTCTTGTACAATTGTCACAATCTAAACGTCATTGTCATTAGTTACAGAATCGTTAAAGTTAATGAACGTTCTATCTACTGACAGTTTGTATATCTTTATATCGCCAGTGTTTTCTACTGAAGATTTCTTTCTTGTCTACCCTTTATTTATAGGGGTTCTTATTTGGTGGTTTATATTGCTGGTTCCACTTCAATCAATTGTTATTACCTGGACAGTGGTCAAGTGCCGGTTCCAAGGAGTTTCTTCTTGTTTTCTGGATAAGCTGAGAACAGGACAACACAGAAGAGGACAGCTGACAAAAGAGCTTTCGCACGAAACCAAGACCCTCTACTCTAAAGAAGCTAAGTTTTTTATTTAAAAAAAAAAGAAAATCTCTGATATTATCGTAAATAATAAATAAACAAATATAACGTTTCATTTGAGTTTAATTTCCTTAATCCTAAAGAAAAAGAAAGGACGGATTTTGAAGTATATCATAGATTTTTTGTCAATTGTTTCTAATCACATAAAAAAAAATCAACTGACTGGCGTCCACAATTTTTTTTCATTTAATATTTTACTTCTGCTATATTTCAAATTCTATTCGTGGAACGAATCCATAAAATTTTGAGCTTAATCATATTAATTATTTTTAACAACAAAGTATCGTTTCATTAGGTCAACTTGTAACAATTTATCAAAAGGCCTGCACATCTCAATCTATTACAAAAGCCTTTAGAAGGACAAGAATTTTTCATTTTGTTAAAACAGTTTTCACAGAGATTTATTTTTTACCAAGTTTTGTTAAAGACAGACCTTTGGATTAATTAAGCTGATCCTTTGAATATTTTGGTGGAAGAAAACGAAGTTACTATCGAAAATACATCTGCTGATCTTTTACTGAAAAGTCCACAGAAGAGCTGGCCACAGAAACATTCGTATTACCTTCCAACTTTAGACCATCTCTAAAAGCTCAACCCAGAAAAATTATCGGAAAAGTCAGAAAAAGGGAATTACAACCGACACAACTGAAAAAGAAGAAATTGCAAAGATTAAAATGGAGAAACAGAGAAGATCAGAAACAATAAAAAACAAAACCAAGGGCAGAATAAAGACATCCAAGGAAACAGTTTTTCGTCGACATCTGACCTTGTGACGACTTTTCGGATGATGGGATGTTAGCAAAAGAAAAGTTTGGTCCACTGACTACAGATCCGGCTATAGATGATTTTGTATTGGTTGGCTAAAGTTTTTAGAATCCAAACTATGGAATATAAAGTCAGTTACTTAAGAAGAAAATCTGCGCAGACTTCATTTTTTCCCTGATGTTCCTGAACTGGCATTAGCTGTAAAAACTGGTACAAAACTGATTTTAAAAATACTTACAGAACAGGCAAGTACGTCTAGACAAAAAAACTCTTTTTATTCTATTGATGTTAATTTTTAGGGATTAATTTTGGGGTAACCGTCCTATTTGTTTATATTTTAATATGGTTTGTCCTTAAAAAATGTTTACTTTACTTAATCTATTTCAAACAATAAATTTTATTTTGTACCATATTTAGTTTTATAATTATTTTTTTGTTTTTTTAATAATGATTGTTTAATTTTCACTGTGTAGAATACGTGGTAAACAGTTGTTATTTTTTTAAAAAAATTAAGAAAAAAAAGAATGTTGAAATATTCACAGAAACTGAAAAGAAATACTTTAGTGAATAAGTTAACGTAGAAATGTTATAAATATCTAGTTAAACCCTAGCCCTGTCTTAGTAAAAAGTGGATCACTGTGAGGCAGTTTATCAAAGCATATTCTTTTTAATTTATAAAGTATCGTCAATTTGGGCAAATTAAAAAAATTGAAGGAAATTTTTATCTGACATAATCTGGTAGTAATGGTAAATATTATGAATATAATACACAAACTTGCTACATTCAACCTTTTCAATGATTTTTTTAAAAATCTGACAACGCTGTAATTGCCGTTAACGTATCTCGATTGCCACCAAAAACTAATCAGTTCTATATTCTATAGGATATTAGGTATATATAGCGAGAAAGTAAATAGTGGAAATCAACAAAACTTAGTCTTATTCTTATTAACGCCTCGAAGCAGAGTGGTATAGAAACTTCATAAAAACGTCTTCGAGTGATCCAATTGTACTCTACCGTATTGTTTATCGAAAACAAATTGATTAAATTATTGGGTAAAAATAATGCATACGTTTCGTTGACGCACTTCTTAATTTGTATAATAAACAAGTTAAAAATGTCATATAACACGAGGAACGTAGTTCTAGTTTTAAAGATGATTTACATTTTGTTAGTTTACATATTTATTATCATGATAATTTACAAATTTTAGTTTAAATTTATTTTTTATTACTTTATATTTTATTTAAACTAATCTGTATTTTGTATTTGGATTTAGAAAATGATTTTAACTCAATTTTGTTAAAAATTGTTTAATACGACATTCTTTTAAATACAAATTATACATAAATTTTGTTAACTTACGATCATCTATAAATAGTAAAGTCGGAAATCACCAAATCATCTGTTTTATGGGTCTATCATGCTTTTTTGGCGTCGAATGTCGCTATGGACCGAGCGCATACAGACATAAAGACTGCACGACACATCTGACTGATCCTTATTTAGTTAAAAATTAATAAAACTAACGGTAATTGCCTAATTTTAAAATTTTGACTACGGTTCCATAATATTTAAATCTATTTGGATTGTAAGTTGTTTAAAATCAAAGGCTGATAGTACAAAATAAAGTTAAAGGAGAAAAACAAAGGAGCTGATAAAAGTTTGCTGAAAAATTAGAAGAAAATAGCAAAGACAATCAAAAATTATTTTACAAAAAAATCAAAAATCTTAGATGGCGAAAAGCAACAGGCACTGCAGCAGTAAAAAACGAATGTGAAGAAATACTAACAGATGATAGCGAAGTAATGCAAAAATGGATAAAATATTTTCAAAATTTACTGGATATAACTTATAATGAAGAAAATCTCGAAGAAATAGAATATCTAGATGAGAACCAGGACCCAGATGAAACTTTTACACTAAACGATCTATTAGAAGCCATAAAATCGCTAAAAAATCTGTTTTGAATGTCTTATTTATGGTTATTATTTTATATTTAAGTTTTTAGGTTTTGAATATGTGAGATTAGAAATTTTATATAAAAACCGTGACACGCCAGTGAAGTTTGCTACTAAAAATTAAATACTGATAGTGTACGTATAGATAGGTAATCCTCTCTATTTGTTTGAAAAGTAAGACGGACTATGATTAATATACTCAGCGCTTTTAAATAACTGACATACACAGAAAAAAAATAAAAAATAACGAATTGAAATACATTTTTTTACAAATAATTAATTTTCAGTGATAAGCAGCATACCGGTACAGATTTTAAGTACTGTCTTCTCTTAAGGATTCACTCAGATCAAAAAAATTGTCACAGGCAAACTGGCAGGATTCAGAGGTGGAACCACCTATGTGAGCCTCCTGAGAGAATTGGCAGGTCGCAAAATAGGCAATCGACGTAGACAAAATCAAATGGACAATAAGCTCATTCGAACCGTATAAATCGCCAGGATGGCATTTATCCCATACTCCTACAAAAGAGAGATAGACCTGGCGACTTATTAAGAGTCAAATTTATACCAAAGCCTGGAAAAATTGGCAAAAGCTCTAAGTCAGTAGAAAAACTGCTAGAAAGACATATTAGGGACTGGTTAAAATGCGTCTAAACCGAGACCAATATGCTTACAGAAACTGCTAAAAATGCCAGAGCGTCAAGAAACTAGGGTATTGACGCAACGTGCTGCAGGTGGATAGAATGCATGCTATGGAACAGGCTAATATGTAGGAGGAGAAAAAGACAGCTCGTGTGGTCAGAAGTTGTCCGCAGGGGGGAGTTCCATCTCCCCTGCTATGGAATCTAGTAATATATGGGCTGCTGAGAAACCTACAAGGACAGAAAACATTGGGATGTACAGATGACTTCGTCATATTATCCGAAGGAAAATTTAATACTATGGTTAGGAAACGACTGTAAATAACCCTAAACGCAATCACGCTCTGGACAGAACAGGAGGGATTGAAAATAAGTCCGTCCAAGTTCAACATCAATAGGAAGAATCTAGAGGGCCTTAGTATACTATGGCTTCCAAGTAAAGAGCTAAATCTGAAGGGAAGGGTAAAATATCTTGAGGTACTGTTGGACCAAAACTTACCTGGAACCTCCAGATTCAAAAAATTCCTACGAAAGCGGGTTGCTACTTTAATGATGGTAAGAGGCACGTATAAAAACATGGGGACTCAATACAAAAATGTTACAATATGGTAGTTCTACCCGTCGTCGTTGGCGCATTTCACTATATGCGAACTTTATTGTTTTTGTAATATTGTTTTATGACGTTGAAAGTTATATCGTTTGATAATGATGATTGGCAATTGATTAAATTGGCTTTTTGGGATCGTTCATTTTGTCATTTGTTCGCCAAAGATAGTTGGCAGAATGACACTGTTTTTTTAGGTGTTTCAGGATACAGGGTGAGCCAGATTCTTTTTTAAAAAGGAACCAAAAATCAAGAAGATAAGAACAGAAAAAAACAACAAAAGTATTTTTCAGACTTTGAGAAGCTGATGTCGAAATAACTTTATTGTAGTTCCCGGCGTATCGTTTATGTTAGATCCAGGCAACTTACCATAACATATGCATCTCTGGTCTGGCCACGAAAGATAAAACAAGTGACTGATATGAAGAAAATCATAGACTGAGACATACAAAATTAAAACATGTGGGAGGTAACATATAGACAAAGAGACGGAAGATAACGCATTAAGCCCACGAGGCTGCAGTGATTCCGGTTGATAAAAACGGTCCCAAAAAAATCCCTTTACCTTCAGCTTAAATGTTAGTATAAATTATTTATTTTATAAAACCTGTTTGTGTAAGTATAAAAATGCATTTAGTAGTTACCGGGTAAAATGGTGTCGGACAACTTGCGCCCGCTCATTAATTCAGCCAGTTTGCGCCCAATGTATTAAGGGTACCTGCTGGATGGCCTGTTTGCGCTCACTGTAATAATTCTTAGAAGTTTATTTTGTATTTAAAATTATAATTAATAGAAGGATCTCGAGAAGTAAAGGTATGTAAAAACTATAAAATAAGACGGAATTAGCACCCCATGATTTTCATAACAAAAACTATTAATTAACTAAATGTTTGATAGATGGCGATTAGTTGTACTTTATGCGTAAAAAAATAAATGTTTACTATCCTCCAATAACACTTGCTTAGTTGCCAGATGTGATGATCGCTGGATTTTAGTTTTAGGGAATTTGGAATTTTAGTGATATCAGGTAAATAGAAGATTTTTATGACATCATATTAAACTCGCCTGGCCAAAAACTACTGACCTATAATCTCGCCTGTGAACGTTACGTATCTTTAATATTTTTTTAATATTTTTATCTAAATCTGATTTGTACAGTAAACAATTTTTTTAATTTTTTTTTTCTAAAAATAAATAACCTTGGTTTGAGTATTATAATTTTTTTCAGTACCATTCTTGACTTTTAGTTACAATTTCTTTTATCAGGAAATGATTATTTCAGAAGTAATCTACAAAAAAAGTTAAAATTTAGAGATCCAAAAAATAAAATTTGTTTTTTTCTTCTGTTTTTTTCTAATTTTTCCTTTTTTTCTCATTGTTCTGTTTTTTTTTTCTATTTTTTCGGTTTCTAATTTTTTTCTTATTCATTTGATTTTTTGTGATAATTTGCGATTTTTTTGTAATTTTTTGCGATTATGTTGCGGTTTTTTTGCGATTGTTTTGCGATTTTTTGTGGTATTTTTCGATTTCTTGCATTTTTGAGCCCTCTTTTTCGTTTTTTAGCGTTTTTTCCGGTTTTTTGAATTCTTCGTTTTTTTTGTATTTTACAATTTTATTTTTCATTTTTTTCCCAATGTTTTCTAATTTCTCTTTTATTTTTTTTCTTTTTTCAGTTTTTTGTTTTTTTTATTATTATTTTCGATTTTTTCTTGTTTTTTCGGTTCTTCTAGTTTGGTCACGTTTTTTTATACATATTTTCGTTTTTTTCTGATTTTTTCGGTTCTTCTAATTTTTTCACGTTTTTTTATTCATTTTTATGATTTTTTGTTTTTTTCTATTTTTTTGTTTTTTTAATTTTTTCTAATCTTTCCTAATTTTTTTCTCATTATTCTGATTTTCTATTCTATTTTGTTTTCTAATTTTTTCTCATTTTTTCTTATTCCATTGATTTTTTGTGATTTTTTTGTGATTTTTTGTGGTTTTTTTTGCGATTGTTTTGCGATTTTTTGTGTTAGTTTTTCTGTTTTTTTTTTTGTAATTTTTTCGATTCCTATAATTTTTTCTCATTTTTTTTTCGAATTTTTATGATTATTTGTTTTTTTTTCTTATTTGTAAATGTTTCTGTTTTTTCTATTCTTTCTTTTGTTTTCTAATTTTTGTCATTTTTTCTTATTCCTTTGATTTTTTGTGATTATTTGCGATTTTTTTGCGAGTGCTTTGCGATTATTTGTGATATTTTTCGTTTTCTTTCGTTTTTCGAGGCTTTAGTTACGGTTTTTTTTGTGATTTTCCGTTTTTTTATTCGTCTTTTTTACAATTCTTATTATTTCTCGTTTTTGCCATAGTTTACAAATGTATTTTTCATTTTTTCCCAATAATTTCTATTTTCTGTCTCAATTTTTTTTTTCTTTTTTTTAATTATTTTTTTTATTTTTTCTCTCATTTTTTCTCATTCTAATGATTCGAATGGCTATGCGATACGGATTGATTATTTATTACGGGCGCAAATCGGTCGACCGTCAGGTGCCTTTAGAATGTTGGGCGCAAACCGGCTGAATTAATGAGAGGGCGCAAGCTGGTCGGGCGCAAGCTGGCCGTATCCGGGTAAAATATCCGGAAATATAAAACTTGACTAGTAATAAAGCTTTTGGCGGAAAAACAATCACGTGTCGTCTCAATTAAGAATAAAAACTAAATTATGTCAATTGGATCATATAAGTCAGGTAATGTTTATAGGTAATTTTTTGAGGTCAAGATTCGTTGTTAGTAATTTAATTTTACAACAATTATTTCTTGCCTTATGCGAAATAAAGGAGTTAATGAAAATTGTGTTGCTAAAGTTTGCGACTAGATATATTCTGGGAATAGATATTTTTAGATACTTTAAGATATAGAATAGGCTAAAAATATTCGGATGGCTTGTAGAAATTAGATGATTGCATAAAATTTGTATGAAAATTATCCTGATAGTAATATATAATACAGAGAGCAATCTCGTATAATTACACGTATTTTGTTAAAATTATAAATTTGAGTAAGCGCCAAAGCGAAAAATCATCACTGAAAAATAATAAATCCTTTAAATATGTAAATACCAGAGTGACCGCTAAAAAAAAGTTGCAGGATTGCCAAAACGTTGCACCGCTCCTGAATTATGCAAAATTGCATTATAGAAAGTTCAATTTGTGACGCTGTTGACAAAATTTGCTCACAAAATATTTAAATTATGGCATTTCTACTCCAATAATGAAATGAGAATTTTCCGACGCTTCAACCGATGACACATTTTCCAAATAAAATATGTGCTGTGTGACCAACAGAGGAAATATCTGCAATTTGCGTATAATACATACAGAAGGGGATGAGCATATTATTAAATTACTTGCAAAATTATTGTTCATAGATACATGGTAAATGCCATATTACAATTTTAATATCAAATGATGGTGGATACATGAGATGATAGAATTTATTAAGTAGTTTCATTTTAAAAGGATTTAGAACGATAGTAGACAGCTAACGCTATCTACCGATGGGACACGGTGCCACTTATTACTTGGGGAAAAGATTCCACCTGGGTAATAAGCGCCAATACTAACTGGAACCGACAGAAGACCCGTCTCCAACGGGTATGAAACACCAAACAAGTGTTTTACACTTCTAAGTTGTGAGAATTTGATTTCTGTACATTATATCATAACTGACCGCTATCGACATCAACTATTGTCACCTTCAAAACCGGGAATTCCCTATATACCAGCATCTACACTACAAAACAAACCATCACCAAATTTACTGCCACACTTTCAATAGAATGAAAAATAATCTTGCCAGTTTTAATTTGAATGGACTTTTTGTATCAGAAATGGAAAATAATTTAATTCTACCTCTAGAGGGCAGGATGTGAATTTTTTAATAGACATGACCTGCGTAATAGCAGTTGAATTTATCGCTATTTATTCGTGCCAATATTTCCCGATTTTATTGCAACGAGAATTTAAGGCAATTATCAGATGCAATCAGTATACAAATTGATAAGTACGTTTTTCAAGAAGGGCATGACCAGTGTTGCCGTTTTCAATAAACAGTATTCTACCAACATTTCAATAATAAACTACCAAAATTATTATTCTTTAGCAATGAAGTTGAAACAAACAAAGAAATGTTGATTCAAATAAAATAATATATAAAAAGAAATATATATTATGAAAAACAATCTTGCGTAGCATGACAGAAACAGGTTTAAAATTGGTACAGTTTCCCAATTCTCATATTTCCTGTTTGGCATGTAAAAGGGATGATCCATTTGTTGTTTTTAATTAAATTCTCAAGTTAGTTTTTACAAGATTAACATGGGAAAATACGTGTTCGCAAGAAGCATTCGATAGTGGTAAATATTTGCAAAATTAAAACGTACTTAACTTCATTGTTAACATTTTTTAATTTACGATCATCAGTTCATCTCCCCAAAAATTTTCTACGGTTATACCACTTGTGGATAGGGTTGTTCACGGTGAACTTTTGATTGTGCTGAAGTTGGTCACAAAATAGTGCCCAATGGTGCCACTCAACTTGATCACGTGTTCATCGCTATCGTCATAAAATAGCATATTCCATTCGATTGTAATAAGTTTTGTTCGACCCACTGATGGCGCGATTTCAAATATTTTGTTACATTTTTTGTGCCACCCTGTATTTTTATTATTCCTTTACTCGGAATATTTGATTTCAGCTCGCTTCATATCCCTTCTCTAGTTCTCCCTCTCTTTTAGGTATTACTATAAAATGTCTTTCCCATGTTACCAACTCTCTCTTTGCCTCTACAGTCAAAACAATTGACTTATTTATCGTCCGTGCTGCAAATTTAAAATTTTCTTTCTTCCCCTCCTTATATAGGGGTTTTTATTGGACTACGTTTTTTCTCTTTGGAACAAGTTTTGTTTTTTCCTTTGGACCACAATAGTTCTTTTTCTTTGGACCAAACTATTTTTTTTGAGCAAATCTTCTGGCTACAAGTTTCCGTTGGAGAAGAAAGAAAAGAAAAACCTCAAGAACAATTAAGAATAAATTAGTTTCTGGTCATTTTTTTTGTCCGGGACCGTTCTTTACAACCGTATTCACTGCAGCCTCGTGGGCTTATTGCGTTATCTCCCGTCTCTTTCTCTAGTGCACCCAGTTCATCAATATTGTTCCCTGTACTAGGTTTGTACATATTCTTTAATGGCTGTTTGTAGTAGTCTTCTGGATACATTTTTGGTTTTCCATATATTCTTTGCCTTCTGTGAACCAGCGCCTCACAGTTGCATAGTATGTGGAGTGCATTCTCGGTCCCTTTATTGCATTGTCTGCATTTAAGGTCGCCGTTATATAGCCCCATTTTGATTAAATGCTCTCTGGTGGGAAGGTGTCCAGTGAGGAGCCCTGTGGTAATTCGTAATTGATTCCTACTCATTGAAAGCAGTTCTTCAGTTACGTTCTCTGATGGTTCTTTTATAAACTTTTTCTCGTGTAGAAGTCCGGGTATATTGTCCCAGTACAATTTGTGTTTTTGCTTGATCCAGTCTTTTATATGGTTCCTAAACGTACGTTTTGGTACTCCCATCGCTGGTTCTGGACCAATTAATGGGGTTGACGATACGCTTCTTGCGAGCTCGTCAGTCTTTTCGTTTCTAGCGATACCTTTGTGACCTGGTACCTACGATAAAGTGACTTTATTTGTGGGTCGCCAGTTATCTAAGTTCTTCGCCACATTCCCATACCAGTCTAGATATCACCTTTGGGCTCCTTATGACCTAAAGCCTTAAGTTTCTGGTCATACTCGAATCAATAAATATATTTAATAACAAAACAAGACATATTTTATAAAAAACATTGAACCCAGAAATTCTTTCACATCGTGCTGTCATCGATGAAGGTCAAAACTTGTATATTTTTTCAATAGTGCGTGCTCTGGTGCCACTCGATAGATGAAAGTGCCACTTTTGGCACAATTGTGCTACATTGAACAACCCTGCTTGTGGATGAGGAGCACATTACATTTTGAATCTAACCGTCCAGTTTTAGTTCACTGTATTCTTCGTCCATAGTTTGAAATAACTCGCGAAATAACACTGTTACTTATTAGTGTGATTTACAAATACAAAATTTATAGTACGACATCTATTGGAAAAACATCGAACTTACCTTAATAACTGCAGCAGTTATCTAATTATTTGAGTGAGTTCAATACGGTTCTAATAGGCGTTATTTTCTAGATATTCATCTTGTTCCAATGTCTTCTCATTCTTTTATGGCCCACGTCACTATTTATCGCAGTTATTATTGCACATACAACGGCAATAACAAAACAGAAAAACCTTGGTTTTAAACTAACGTGTTACTTTTTAGTAATGCGTTACTGTAACGAAGTAACAATTTCGCGTTACT
This sequence comes from Neocrepidodera transversa, assembly GCA_963243735.1. NCBI lineage: Eukaryota > Metazoa > Arthropoda > Insecta > Coleoptera > Chrysomelidae > Neocrepidodera > Neocrepidodera transversa. The sequence continues at coordinate 13,026,043 of OY725347.1, forward strand.
TTTACACAGTAACGCAATTACCGTTACTTTTCGCCCATTTTAAAAAATAACGAAATTACTAGTAATGCGTTACGTTTGGTAACGAAATTACTAGTAACGTTTTAGTTTAGTTACTCCCAGCTCTGATTGCACTATTGTTTTTCAAGGTGAGATTTGAATTCTTTGCATCTTGGGATATTGCCACTGATGAGTCCTTAAGGGCCGAAACAGCTGTCCGGTATATGGCCTGGATGCATAGAAATCAAATTCTCACAACGCATAAGTATTTATTTTCATTTAGTTTATCTTTCTTTCTTTTATTTAACTTCTTTAAAAGAAAATACAATTGTATTTGAGAATATAATTGTTTTCTTTGTTTTCTTTTTCATCCAACCCACGTGAGATTAACACAGACAGATTTTTACCTTACGGCGTGGACGACTTCACACATAAAAAATAAACCTTTATTCAAAAGTACTCAGGAGACTACAGATAAATTCAGGTGCCCTGAATTTAAGTGTGGTATTAATAAACAATAGAAACATTGATGAATCTTTAGGAAACCTGACAAAGAAACGGATATACTAAAAAAAAATTATTAGTAACAGTTCAATCATATCATATATTTATATTGTTTTTAGGTTTTTTTTTTCAATCAGTAGTCAGTTACTTTTAATTGTAATAGTCATGTCTTATACAATAAATTTTAAAATAAATAAAACAAAATAGGCAGGTTCGACATTTTTCTTATTTTTTTTATTTTAACTTTAATCGAGAGGTTTTGTTATTTAAAAACGATCAAAAAAATTTGAGCGCAAAATATTAATATTTTAAAATCAACGATCGGCGAGAGGCTGGAAAACGGTACCTGTGCGAGAGACTAGACCGGTGACGTCAGTAGCCATGAACAGTTCGCCCCTTGTCCGCTGCTGTGCTGTATTCACGATATAAACACATTTTACAGGGTTACCGTTTTGAGTAAATTTCCTACTAAATTAGTAGATTTTTAAGAAAAATGATGGTGTTTAGTAGAATTTTAATAGAATTGATAATAGGTAGGTTCGACATTTTTTTACTGAAATCGATATATTTCTTTATTAAAAATGATCAAAAAAAAAATTGAGCGTAAAATATTAATATTTACGTACGCTGTAAATTCAGTAGATTTTCAGATTTGAATTTAAAACTATATTTTATCGCTATCTATCTATGGTATATTTAAGACGAGTGTCTCATCGCAGAAAAAATATTTTGTTTCATCCAAACGTGACACGTGATTTGCTTAAATAATAAGTTTGAACAAACGTAAGTATGAGCTCTGGTAGCAGCGTGGAATAGAATAAAATATAGTTTTAAATTCAAATCTGAAAAATCTACTGAATTTTACAGCGGACGTAAATATTAATATTTCAGTTTAAAAAAGAATGTCGAACCTGCCTATTATCAATTCTACTAAACACCACCATTTTTCTTAAAAATCAACTAATTTAGTAGGAAATTTACTAAAAACAGTAACCCTGTAAAATGTGTGTGAATACAGCGCAGCAGCGGGCCAGAGGCGAACCGTTCATGGCTACTGACGTCACCAGTCAGTCTCGCTGATCGTTGATTTTAAAATGCTTATAGCGGACGTAAATATTAATATTTTGCTCTCAATTTTTTTTTGATCGTTTTTAAATAACAAAATCTCTCGATTTCAGTTAAAAAACAAAATTGACCTGCCTATTGTATTAAATGTAATATTTACAATGTTAACCTGTATTGGATAACAAACTTTATTGTAGATAAGCACTGAGGATAGCTTAAGGCTGAAAGCGATTTGCGAAATTAATAAAAATAATACACAAAATTCTAATTTTTCATTGTTCATTAAATTAAACAATGTTCTAAGGTTTTATGCAACATAAATACGTGTAATAGAAGTTTAAAACAATTAAGTAAGTGCCTTTGGTATATAAAAAATACCTAAAATCTGTGCAGGTTATTATTTAAAAATGTGCCGGTATCAGTGAAAATCAATCGTTTGTAAAAATTTGTGTTAAATTCATTAGGCACTTTTCTGTCCGAGAAAGTCTTACTGCACATGTGCCTGATTTTATCGGACCGATATTTTTCGAAACCAGAATAATTTTTTTTGAGATTATCGTACTTGCCATTCAGATGGAGTTTTAATGTCCCAATTTATAAAGGTTTTACCATTACCACGCCTTTTTAGTATTTTAATTTTTTTACGTTTGACTGAAAATATTACATAAAAAATTATTGAGTAAATATAATCCGCTTATATGTTTTTTCTACAATATTTCTTTAAATTAATTTATAATATAAAAAGTGGAATGTACTATTTTTACTCTAATTATAAAATATAACATATTTTACATCAGTATTTCGATAGATAAGATCTTCATAATTTTCATTTTGTAATAGCTCTCCAAACTCCAAACTAACATTATTTTGATTAATAATATATCTACAATACACACAGTGGAATATACTAGTTACCTGCGTGTTCTGATGATTACTTAGATAGTAATTTATAACTTTACAAAGTTTCATCACATGCATTATTCAAACATCTACCTGTTGTAGACATAAGTTGATTATATTATACAACTCCAGTATATCATTGTTAAAAATGCATAAAACTATGACTTACCTCTAAGAAAATCGAGGTGCGTATCGACGACCGCATCCGGGTTTGTAGCCAGGAATCTGGAACTCCACAGGATATCTCCATCGATGGGATCTTTGACGTGGCAACTTAACTGGGTGGCGAAACCCCCGTCTAGGATTCGGATATCTTTTTGTTGTGTCTGGAGTGTACTAGCACCGTTGGTAGTCACTTCGGTGTGGGATTCCACAGATTTTCCAATTCCCGGGGGAGCCATTTCAGTGATTTAATTGCTCTGAAATAGAAAAATTCTCTGTGGGTGTTCTAATAGTGTGACAAGCGACAATTCATTTAATATATGAGATACGGAAAAACTTTATATAAAAAGAAATGTAGACATATTTAATTTTATAGTAACTTTTCTTATCTTTTAAATATCTATCTAAAAATTATTTTTATTTACTAGTTGTAGACAAATTTTATCACTCTATTTTTTCAGTTTTCACACAATATTTATCTTTAATGTTTACTTATAAATTTTAAAAAAATTAGAAGTGATTAGGGAAAAATTCATTTTTAATTTTAACTTGAATAATTTATTTATTTATTTATTTATTTATTTGTTCCACATGGATCTGGATCTGTTTAATATAAAACTCAACTATTCACTGTTGAACTTTTTGAAATTAATTTCTATTTACATATTTTTGTATTTATTCTGAAATACAATACATAAAAAAGTCATATCTTCAAACTTGTCTGGAATAAAACTTTATGTGATCATAAAAAGTTGGAGATAGTTTTTATCTTACAGTTTCAAAAGTATCTAGTTGCTCGTGATACGACAATCCTTCCTGGAAAATTCTTCCCCAGGCAATCCTTTTCCAAGACAATTCCTCCCCGTGACAATCCTTCCCCACGATAATCCTTTCCCACAACAATCTTTTTCCAGACAATATTTCCCGGATAATCTTTTACCAACAATCATTCTCGAAGACAATTTACCCATAATTATTCTTTACTACAATTAATTCCATAATATGATTGATACTTTAGGTTTGCCATTTCTTCTATTCTAGACAGTTATGAATGAGTTTATACGATAGAGCTGTTAGAAAGAGCATACAAGAGCGGTATATGTAAATTTCAGATTTAACCTTTTTATAAAGTTGGCTGAAAATATAGGCGCATTCGAACGAGTCGATTTTACTTGACCGATTTCAGTTGATCAACAAAAGTTGAATAAAATAAAAGTCAGTCAAACTTTTATCGTTTAAGTGATGCGTCATCATGAATTGTTTTAAAGTTGAAGCTTGTCTTGAAACATGTTAATTAGACAGTTAACTTTTGTCGAATGTGTAATAATAGATAGATAAATACTTATTTGCAAATAGTTCAGTAAAATGAGTTTGAAGTGGTCTGAAACTGTTATGTTTAAATTTTTGGAATTCTATCGTAAACATAGTTGTCTTTGCAACCACCGAAAGGAGGAATATAGAAATAGAGATGCTCCACACTTCTCCCATAAAATTTGAAATGGTGTTTTTAGGCAGTCGATATGCGAAAGCACGGGTTACAAATTATTCTCCTGTAGCTAAATATCTTAATCTTGTTGAGATTGTTTAATGGATCACTGTATCTTGTTTTTTAATGCGATCTTGAACTTTTGAGAGCAGTTCCTCGAATTTATCTTCAGGCATTCGTAAATGATTTCTATATTCTTCTTTATCCTCTAGAGCCAGCTCCATTAGCAAGGTTTCTGATGCTACCACTTTATTTCTACTCAGAATCCACTGTCTCACCCAAAAACAACGTTTCTTGCGACTTTTGTTCATATCAACAATAATTCTTTTCAGTTCTTCTTTTATCAAAACTGAAACACATTCACGTACAACTGAATTCAACGCCATTTTACATTGAAACTGATAATTCAGTTCATATTAAAATGTGTGAACAACAATTGATTTAAGTTGTATTCAACTTTTGTTGATCAACTAAAATCGGCTCGTGAGAACGCGCCTTAACGGTTACAATCTTGACAAGAGGGTGTACTTTTTGGTTACTTCCCAATATAATTCTAGTAAGACAGTCAAGTACTGTTTTTTTAATACATAAAAATGACGACTGGTGTGTATTGCTCAGTCTAGTCCTTTTTTTTGAATACATAAAAATAGTAAATGCTTTGCATTTCTCCGTCTAGTCCTCTTTTTTATTACATAAAAATAGTGACTGTTGTGTATTGCTCAGTTTACAAAATAAGTGCAATTCTTAGCAGTATTGTCTTGTACAGATACTGCTACTACATTGCGAATATTATAATGATATAGTATACTCATAATACAACCTCATTCTGGGCTTACTATTACCCACAAGTATAAAATAACTATATTTAATATATAGTTTATATATAAAGAGAAAAAAGAAATGAAAATGTAGAGGTTGTATCGAATTCTTATAACTTATTAGATCACCTGTGGCTAAAAAGAGAATTACAGCATGTTAACTTGGGAGATAAAAGGCTTGTTATAAAACTAGCACTCTGATCGAGGGCAAGCATCTGGTTCAATAAATCAAAGCTGCAAAAGTTGGAGGGAAGCTAAAGGAGCATATCGATTATTTAGTAATAAAAAGTTTAATCCAAAAGAAATTTATTTCTCGCATTATAAAGAAACACAAGAAAGTATCAAAGGTAATAAATGACTGATGTGTAATGCTCAGTCTAGTCGTCTTTTAAACACATGAAAATAGTAACTGATTTGCATAAAAATAGTGACTGGTGTATATTGCTCAGTTTAGTCATTCTTTTTAACACATAAAAATAGTGACTAGTTTACCTCCTAACTGGAGAGCGGTGTCTCCGGAATTTACTTGTATCTTTTTGACCATCAATTATAATTTATCGTGAAGAAGGATTGTCGTAAAGAAGGATTATCGCAGGGAAGGATTGTCGCTGGGAAGATTTGTTGCTGGGAGGAATTGTTGCTGGGAGGAATTGTTGCTGGAAAGAATTATCATGGGGAAGAATGGGGTGTTTGCATATATTTTTTTACTTTAATATGTTTATTGTCCCTATTGACGAGGATAGCAAAATATTTGGCTTTCAGTGCGCTTAGATTCGAATATTAAAAATGTCTGTGACGTCTTAAGGTAGCTGAGAAAACAGTACCCTGTAATTACTTTTAAATCCATAAATTCTCTATTTGCGTTAAGATGGCGCTACAATCGACGTTATTTATTATACTATATTCTTACTTTTTACTACAAAATGCTTTATAATTATTGTGTCGCAATATTCAACAATAGTATTTTTAATCGTCTTTGAAAAATTAGAATAAATACTTAACTTCTACGCTAACTCCCCCTTGCGGGGATTTATAGTATTGGGATATAGTAAACGTTCTGTTACCGACATATCAGAGAAAACTGTCTGCTGTAACCTGAATTCAGATAAATCAGAGTGGCGCCCTCTTTCGCATATTTCCTTAAAACTGATTTATTTTTTTTAATTATAGAGCTTTTTAAAAAATAAAAAATAGGAGTTAAATACTTATTGGTCAGATTTCTAATGGCCCATTTACCTAAAATTATGCAAGCATCCCATTATCTGGGAAGGATTCTTAAAATGAAAAATAAACATAAAAAATGTACAGGATAATTAGAATACATCAGAAAAATAAATTAAAAAAACATTTTTAGTTTAAAAAAAATTAATTCTTGACAAAATTGTGTAAAGTCAATAAAATCCATTCATAAAAAATAAAAAAGATATTAAAAATCTGATGAATAATCTCCTAAAATGAAAACCTTGAGATAAAAAAATATACAGGATATTTAAATACATCAGAAAAATAAATTTAAAAAAGTATATTTTTATTGGGACATCCTGGATTATTAATTTCCTAAAAAATGATTTTATTGACCAAAAAAAGGAAAAAAACATTAAATATATATTTAAATTAAAAAAATATGAATGATTATTAAAACACATCGGAAATATAAATTTGAAAAAGTCCTTTTTTATTAGGACATCCTGTATTATAATTTTCTTAAAAAAAACCGCTTCTTGACAAAATTATATAAATTCAGTAATCTCCATTCATCAAAAATAAAAAAAAATATTAAAAATCTGAAGGATAATTCCTTACAATGGAAAATTTGACCAAAAATATACAGAATATTAAAAATATATCAGAAAAATAAATTTAAAAAAGTACATTTTTATTGTGGCAATATTAGTATCTTAAAAAATGATTTTATTGATAAAATTGTATAAAATTAATTCATTAAAAAGGAAAAAATATTAAAAATATGAATGATACTTCCTTAAAATGAAAAAATATGAAGGATAATTAAAATATATCGGAAAAATAAATTTGAAAAAGTGCTTTTTATTGGGACATCCTGTATTATAATATTCTTAAAAAAATCGTTTCTTGACAAAATTATGTGAATTCAGTAACCTCCATTCATCAAAAATAAAAAAAAATATATTAAAAATCTGAAGGATAATTCCTTAAAATAAAAAAATTACATACAGAATATTAAAAATATATCAGAAATTTAAATTTAAAAAAGTACTTTTTATTGGGACATCCTGTATTACTATTTTTTTAATTGTTCCTTGACAAAATTGTGTAAAAATAAAAACATATTAAAAATTCTTTAAATAAAAAAAATAAACAGGATAATTAAAATAAACTAAAAAAAACTAGTTTTTTATTGGGACTATTTTTTCTTGCCAAACTATCTAAATTCACGAACGTCCATTAATTAAAAAGAGGAAAAAAATATCAAAAATATACAGGCCGACTGCTTAAAACAAAAAAATAAACACAAAATATACAGGGTAATTATAATAAACTGGAAATATGCAATTGAAACAATGTTTTTTTATTACGTTATCCTGTGTTCTTAAAACATTATTTTCTTGACTAAAAGTATAACCCAAAGGAAGAAAATATCAAAATTATACAGGGTTATTAAAAAAATATATAAATTATCATTAAAAAAAGTAGTTTTTTCTTGGAATAACCTGTATTAATAATTCCTCAAAAATCATATTCTTAAGATAATTCAACCGAATAAAAAGTCAGAACGTTACAATGTGATTCAAAAAAAAATATAAATTACCATTGAATAAAACATTTTTTTATTATTACCATTGAAAAAGTACACTTTTAGTGGAGACACTGTGTTTAAATATTAAAAAAAAATTATAGTTTTCATAAAATTGTTTTATTCTTAGTTATTTATATAATTTTAACTTTTGAGTTTTATTTCTTAGATTTTTACTATTATAATTTAGGGATAAACGAAAAATAGAACAAGAGTTTTTTTATATTAAATCATTTTATATAAACATATATTTTGTGTGTATATATCAAATATTTATTTTTGATATAATGATACTCCAATTTAAATATCGATAATTTATTTTTAGTAACTTTTAATAATAATATTGTATTTGCGGTTATTTGCTTATCTCTGATTTAACGTTTATATAATATATTACAGCACTTTGTATTCATTGTAAATATAACTATTTATTTTATTAAATATATTTGTGTTTAGTTGACTTCTTTAGATTTATTTTAATAAATTACGAATATTATTGGTATGGTGTAGATTTTTTGACTGAGTGAGGAGAATCCAGAGTACGATGCTTATACCCATATTAATTCTAAAAATCCAAAATATTTTGTGCATCGATATTAATTATACACTATGTATATTTAAAAATATTAATATAAAGACCCTGGAAAATCCAGGCATCAGGCCTATGCATTTCTAAACGAAAGCAATGCATATCATTTCAGGTCGAAACGAAGCCCGGAATGACCATACACTCCGTAGTAATCCGGCCACGGCCTTCGAGCTATGAATAATTTATATTGTGCACTATATATGCACATCTAAAATCATTACCAAGAGCGGTCGAAAACGTTAAACAGAAAACGAGAGATAAATACAGGTAACCGAAGTAAAATAAGAGTCAAAACAAGCAGAAAATATTATTCTCTATGTAGCCATAACTAAGTTTGCGTTGAATATCGTGTTGTATAAGTGAATGGTTCATTTACCTTTAGTTGCGGTATTTATAATATATATTTTATTTACTTTTTTATCAATCATCAATAGTGATATTTTCTGCGTGAAATTAAAATTATTAATGATCAAAATCAAGGGTGGATCTATCAACTTTTCTGGGGGACGGGTAAAACACAGTTATAACCAAGGGGGTGCGCCCTAATTTTGGAAAAAAATAAAAATACATTATAAAACACGAAACATAAAAACGATTTATTAATTTATTTTTTTTAACACAAATTAATACAGTTTGAGGAACCGAAATATGTGTCTGCTGGTACATTTAAACATTAATATTTTAAACCAATAGAATAAAAAAATGGCTCATTAACTTTTGTATAGGGTAAAAAGAGGAACTTGAAACTGAAAAATTAAATCAGTAATAAAATAAACAAAATCTTGGTTAAAAAGATTAAAATCACAACTAGAGGACAAACTCAGTTTTGCGTTTCTTTAAGACATAATTAGCACCCCAAGATTTTCATAACAAAAACTATTAATTAACTGAATGTCAGATAGATGGCGATTAGATGTACTTTCTGCGTAAAAATGTAAATGTTTATTATCCTAAAATAATACATGCTTAGTTGCCAGATATTACGACCACCGGGTTTTAATTTTGAGTGAAATTGGGATTATGACACCATTAAGCTTGCCTGGCCAAAAACTACTGACATAATATAATTCGACATATAAACTTGCCTAAATATCTTTTTTAATATTTTTTCAATATTTTTATCTTGATCTATACCTGATTTGTACAACAAAATTTTTTTCTCCAAATAAATAACCTCGGTTTGATTTGAATTATAATGATTTTTTTCAGTAAAGTCTTACTTTTATGGAAATTATTTGTTAGTTACAAATATTTTATGAAATTAAAATTTTGTTTTAAAATTAATTAGTTACTTTCCCAATTTTTCAATTTTTTCTGATTTTAATTAGGTGACCAGATTTTAAAGTTCGAAATTCGGGACGCTATTTTTAACATTTTTTTGCAAAAAAATATTTCATTATTATTGTTATTATGGTGGTATACCGAGTGTAAATGGTTCATGGGTAAATTGATTTATACCCAACTTTGGTCGATGACAAAACAAAGAACCCCGCACACAATGTTAAGAAATTGGCCCTCGGTGGAAGATAATGAAAATTTTATATGTTGTTTGTGTTATAAAAGTAAAAAAAATGTCAAGTTTAAATTTCTGCTACGACTGGTTTAGCCTCTACAGAGTGTTAAAATTAATACTGTTTTGGTAACTCTAATTATACCAAGTATAATTTATTTGTATTTCTGAGCTGAAATAAGAAATACGAACTGAAAAAAATGAATAAACCGAATATAAAAAAATCGGCTGTGTCACCCCAGAACTTTCCCGGTTCGACCGTAGAGAATATGTTATTTATTATTATTATTTTAATTACAAAATACTAAGCATTACATTAATTTATGGAACACATCAAAAATAGCCTATTGTGAATACGTCTACCGAATTGATATTTCAATATTGATAATGACATAAGCTGCGCGTGCGCACGTTGTATATCATACTGCTACAATTAGGATCTCCTAAAATAATGTGTGAAAACTATTGGGAATTCGGGAAAAAATTTCATACAATAGTTGTAGGGAATTTTATGCTTTACAACTTTGCACTGAAACATTTTGCACTAAAGAGCATAATTTACCTCCAATTTTAAACAAATGGAAAATTATAAATGTGTATTTTTCTCGCCATCTAGCGGCGAAACTATAAGGAATTCGATAAAAAGTTAAACATAAAAGTTAAAGAAAATTTGATGCTTTACAACTTTGAACCAAAAAATTTTGCACTAAAATGCATTGTTTGTCCTCAAAATCAAGAAAAACTAGAGAAAACCTACATGCACATTTTTTACGCGCCCTCTAGTGGCGCAACTATTAAAAATTCTAGAAAAAGTTTTATGCAAGAGTTGTAGGGAATTTTATGTTCTAAAACTTTGTACTACAACATTTTGCACTAAAGTGTATTATTTGTCCTCAAAGTCAAGAAAAACTAGAGAAAACCTATAGGCACATTTTTTACGCCCCTCTAGTGGCGCAACTGTTGGAAATTCTGGAAAAATTTTGAAACAAAAGTTGTAGGGAATTTTATGCTATAAAACTTTGTACTACAACATTTTGCACTAAAGTGTATTATTTGTCCTCAAAATCAAGAAAAACGAGAGAAAACATACATGCACATTTTTTACGCGCCTTCTAGTGGCGCAACTGTTGGAAATAATGGAAAAAGCTTATAAGACAAAAGTTGTAGAGAATTTTATGCACTACAACTTTGCAGTAGAACATTTCTGCACTCAAAGGCATTGTTTGTCTTCAAAATTAAAAAAAAAGACAAAACTCCTAATTGTTTATTTTTTCGCCCTCTAGCGGCGAAAATATGGGGAATTCGAAAAAAAGTTAAATATAAAAGTTAAAGAACATTTGATACTGTACAACTTTGCACTTGAACATTTTGCACCAAAGTGCAATGTTTGTCCTCAAAATGCGGAAAAACTACATGTACGTCTTTTGCGCGCCATCTAGTGGCGCAACTACTGGCAATTCTGGAAAAAGTTTGATATAAAAATTGTAGGAAATTTTATGCCCTAAAACTTTGTGTTAAAACATTTTACACTAAAGTGTATTGTTTGTCCATAAAATTTAAATAAAGGCAAAAAATCCTATACGTGTATTCAATCAATGTCGGTCTTGAGGACCTTATACTGTACCAATTTAAACCAAAAACTAATGGTCGCATTCTAGGCACACACCGATCTTCCGTACCAAATTTCAGCTTGATTGGTCAAACGGTTCGGCAGTTATCGTGGAAGACACAGACACACAGACAGACCATACGCTGGAAATGGTTTCAATCTTCTTGGGGGACCTCAAAATGGATATTTCCATCGATATCTCAATTTTTTTTTTGCTCGTTCACCTTACTTTCCCTTTGATGGGTCCGGGAAAGTAAAATAAGTGCAACTAATAAAAAACAGTTTAGTACTATTATACAGGATGTTTCATTTATATGGAAAAAGCAGGATTACTTTTGAGCTTCAAAATCGATATATAAATACACCAATAAAAATTAGAAAAATATTTAAAAAATAATTATATTTTGCTAATCTCTATTTAAAACCCTATAATGAAATATAAAGAAAACGGTAAAATTGTGTAAAAAATGTTTATTGCAAGTACAATTTTAAATTATTTTGAATATACAGGTTGTCCCACTAAAAATATCTGCACCATAGTTATATTATTTTAAATGGAACACTTTTTTTTATTCCCTCTCTTTCTCTTACTCTCTGTCTTTTTCTACAGTACGAATTTTTTCTAATTAAGAATTTTTTATATATCATTTTGTAATTATTTTATAGACGTTTTTTTTAATTTTTTTCTAGTTATTTCCCATTTTTTGTTTTTTTGTGGTTTTTGATTTTTCTACTTTTTATTTTTTTTTATTTTTCTGTTTTTTAGAGAATTTTTCTAAATTTTCTAATTTTTATCATTGTTGTCTTTTTCTTTTCCATTTTCTTTCTCTTGTTTTGAATTCTTTCTCATTTTCTAATTCTTCTGATTTTTTGCAATTATTTGCGACTTTTGTGGCCTTTCTATGCGATTTTTTTCAATTTAATTCAATTTTTTTGAATTTATTCTTTTTTATGGTTACAGTTGTTTCCGGTTTTTTGGTAGTTCTTTGGTTTTTGCGATGTTTTTCTGATTTCTGATTTTGTTAGATTTTTTCGGTTTGTAATTTCTTCTCATTTTTTCTTATTTGCGATTTTTTTTTGTCATTTTTTGTGATTTTGTTGCGGTTTTTTTTTGGGGTTGTTTTGCAATTTTTTGCGATATTTTTCGATTTCTTGCGTTTTTTCCGTATTTTATACTTTTATTTTTAATTTTTTTACAATATATTTGTCTTTCAATTTTTTTTCCCAAGTTTTTTGTTTTTTTTTTTGTTTTTTTTTCCGATTTTTTCTGATTTGTTTTCAGATTTTGCTTTCCCGGACAAGAACATTGAAACCATTTCCAGCGCATGGTCTGTCTGTGTGTAATCTTCCACGATAACTGCCGAACAGTTTAACCAATCAAGCTGAAATTTGGTATGGAGGGTCGGTGTGTGCCCAGAATGCGACCATTAGATTTTGGTTTAAATTGGTACAGTAGAAGGTCCTCAAGACCGACATTGATAAAATGCACATGTAACAATTTTTTACTTTTTTTAAATTTTAAGGACAAACTATACACTTTAGTGCAAAATGTTGTAGTATAAAGTTTTAGAGCATAAAATTCCCTACAACTTTTGTTTCAAACTTTTTCCAGAATTTCCAATGGTTGCGCCACTAGAGGGCGCGTAAAAAATGTGCATGTAGGTTCTCTAGTTTTTCTTGATTTTGAGGATAAACAAAGCCTTTTAGTGAAAAATTCTGTTTTTAATGTGTTTCATAAATTATTGTAATGCTTAGTATTTTGTAATTAAAATAATAATAACAAATGACATATTCTCTACGGTCGAGCCGGGAAAGTTCTGGGGTGACACAGCCGATTTTTTTTAATTCATTTAATTTTTTATAATAAATGTAAAATTTCTTATTTCTAATGTTTTAAAATCTTTTAGTCCTCATCGTTACATATTTTTTCTACCTTAACATTTTATTTATTTGAAATATTCTCATTTCCATATTTTATATTTTTCTTTTTTTTGTTAAATTCCAGCCCTACCAAAATTGTCAGCAAGCTGATGATTGGCCAAATTAGAAATGCATCTTGAAGATACCAGAGGACTGATAAAGCCTATGAGTACACATTAACATTGAGATAAAAGTACAAAGACTTTGTATAACGATAGATAATCGTGTCTATTTATGAATAAAAAAATTCCTTAAACTTATCTAGAATTATCTGAACGTTGAACTTCTAATTGCTATTTACAATTAATGAATAAAAGTTTAAAAATTATAATTGCTGACCCTTCCTTGGTGGTTTAGATAGATAAAGCTAATAAAAAAAATTAAAACTGAACTTGTTTTAAATGAAGTGATGTAAAGAATGTCGCTTTAATTGGTTTGTTTATCAAACGGTTATTGTATCAGTTATAATTTTCCTTTTAAAAGATAATCGTGGTCAATGTATGGTCAAGGATCTGTTGTAAAAATAACTGTATTTTATAACTTGGAAAATTGTCAAGTAAAAACATCTTAAATTTCAGTTATTTTAAGTAAATTCTAGATTTTGTAAATATTTACAATATAGTATGGAGCAGGTAGGGAAAAACGTTTTAATCAGAGAAATTTCGATCTTGGAGATTAAATTAGAGAAAGAAGTTTTTTAAAAACAGAACTAACACAATAATGGCCGACTCTAAAATAATCAAGAATGTCAATTGAAATTTTGAAAGTTAATCAACATAACAAGAGACCAAAAGAAAAACGAAGACCAGATATCAGACAAAATCAAGACAAATTCTTATAAGTAAGAGGCCTTAGAGAAATTTCAGTTAATCATAAAGAAGAATGAAAGATACCAAACTAATAAATGTGACGAAAATAAACAAAATAGTATTAAAATCAAAAATATGTTTTATTTATTTCTCAGGGTCATAACTAGAAGCCGTAAGAATTATTATCAACCTCTCACTTTTGTAATTTATGAAATTATTCTAAATTTTGGTAATTATTTAGTTAAAAACTTTTAATATATTTTTTTATCACTCTCACGCGTATTATAATAAATATACTAAATTTACTAAGCGAACGTAAGGTAAAATTATTCAAAAAATAATACATATTTATTTAAAGAAGAGGGATAAGGAGATAATTCCGGAGTAATCCGGGGCGTAAAAATAATAAAAAGGATAAAACTACATCACTCCGACTTTTCCACCAAACTACTTTTGTTTGTTTTTCATTAAAAGTATTATGGTGGTATGCAAACGAGTTTCTCAACCATTGACGTCCTAACAAGGTTTTGCAGATTCTAAATTTTTTGTAATAAGAAATTTTCATCATTCTCTTACTTACTCTTTAAAAAATTTCGTTCTAAATATGGAAGTAATAAAACTCAAAGTCGAATACCACAATAAAGTTGATAAAAGGGAGGTTGGCAACTAGTTTCGGCCAACTGACATCATCAGGCCTGGAGTACAACGTTCTTAGGAATTGGGGGAGAAAAACAAAGTTAAACTTACCAAAGGCTAAATTTTAATGTATTGAAATTTCTTATTGAAAAATTGTAATTGTAAACTAAGATTATTATATTTATTAAGAAAGAAACATGGTTTTTTAATAAGTGTACGAGCACCGGTAGATAAGGGAGAAATTTAAAGGGAGGAAAGTTGTGGTACAGGAAAAAATGAAAAAGGTAGGGGTGATAAAATTAATTAGGGTAGGGCATGTTTACAACTAAACAATGCTGTGTAGGAATAAAATACCTGGTAATTATAGACCCAAGTTGTGTCTGGGGTCGTCAAATGGACCTGCCGGTAGCGGCGTCGAATTCCAAAAACTTTGCGGTTGAAAGCAGAGCAAACCAGGTAAGCAATTGTGGCCTTTAGGTGGCCAACCATAAAACTTTTTAATAAGCAACATCAAAATGAGCACCATCACTAAACACGTTGAGTGCTAAATTATGACTAACCTTGTATTACAAAATGGTGGCTAAATTTTACAGTACATTTGATCGAAAATAAAAATTATTATAATTATATAAATTTAAAAAATAATTTTTGTAGAAAGCATGAAGGACGACAATATAAATGTTAATTGATTACGCAATGAGATAATAAAACTTAAGAATAAATAATACCTCTCAAATTACTCAAATAGTGGTAAGAGTTCGGATGCAGATATATGAAATGGCCATAATTTAATGAGAAGAAAAAGAAGAAGTCTACGTCAAAATGAGGTACAGAAGAACGCGAAGTACATTTGACATATGACAAGACGGGAGGGGTTATAGTAAATATAAGGGAAAGAGAAGGAACTAACAAGTGTAAAACAAAAATAATATTTTTATGGGGAGAAAACAGAGCAAAAAGGTCGAAGGAGAGAAAAGGGGAAGTATTGTTAAGGGCAAGGGATGCTTGGCAAAAAGAAAGTTAAATGAGATCCTTGAAATTATCTAATAAGAAAATGTGGTTTCCTTTCAAGAAAGGAAGAACAAGCCTTGAATGATATTATTAATTTGGTACCTAAACGAAAGTGGAAATTATACCGGTTCTTATCTCATCTACACGCCTTACAATGACTATTCCACTCATCTTAAAATTTTCAAATAATTTGACCAATCAGACAAGTTGTATTATCGCGAAAACACCAGCTGTTGAATAGGCTCATTTAGTTAAATCTTAGCATTCATGATTTATGGTCTACTTTGAAAATTTGAAATCAAGCCGATATGTAGTTTTCGAAATTAAAATCGAATTAAATGCACACAGTTTGCAAGATAGTGTGCTATTTAAAAGCAGATTCGTTTAATCTATCAATGGTGAATTTAATTATGGTGATGGAGTATTTTAATACAAATCACAAATTTGTAAGTGCTGAAATGGGAGGTGTAAAAATGCAAAGGTAAGTTCAAAGTGAAATTGTGCTAGCTTTTTTAAATATGATTAAATATGTATATGAGTCTATTATGTTACAAAATAATAATAAAATAGATTTTTCTGCAACCTTTACGAAAAGTTTTCTTTCGGTACGATTTTTTTACTTTTGGAACGATTTTTTGTACTTTCGAGACGATTTTTAAAATCTACGTAGGTGACGATACTTTTCTCGTCTCGTCTTATCTCGTAAAACGGAGACGAGAGCGAAACGAGATCTTTTTGAAAATTATTTAGGCGATACCGCGGTCACATACGTTCATATGTCTTCAGAATTTGTTTCTGAATTTCCAAAAAAAAAAAAAACCAGCAAGCAGTATAAACATAAAATTTTTTTTTATAATAAAAAAAAGGTCTGCATAGGTTACGATAAATTTACGAAATATAAAATCTCGAAACCATCTGTGAAATATTTTATTTGATATAAAATGACACTCTCAATGTGTTTAGAATTTTTTAGGACTTCCAAACAGTTTGAGGGTATAATAAAATTTTATGATCTAGTTAAGAAACTACATTTGTTGTTGAAGGTTGAAGGTATGTGTGCAGAATAAAACATTTTAAATAAAATTTTCAATTCTATTGAAAAGAGAACTAATAGGAGTAACGAAATCAACATTAACATGCTCTCCAGTTCAAATTCGACAACTGCATTTTATTTAAAACGGTGTCTGGTTAGTCAGTTATTTCCGATATAAAAAATATGAATGAAAAAAAAGTTGTATTTTATTATATAACAATATGTTTATAATTATAATTTGTACAGATAATGATTTAGTAACGTACAAATAAAAAACAAAAATAAATAAATAATCACGCATTTATAAATTACAATCGAATTAATAATTACCTCGTTCTAGCAATAACGAGATTTCACGAGACGAGACAAACGGTTACGAGACGAGACTGAGACTGAAACGAGACTTATTTTTTTCTCAACTAACGAGATTTTTGAAATTCTCGTCTTATCTCGTCTCGGAACAAATTTGATATGATTTTTATTTTGACAACACTTGTGAATTACTAATATTCTTTTTAAAGTTTATTAAGTGGTAACAGAAAAAATATTGTACGGAACTCGTAGACTTCCAAGACGAGCCATATGCCTACTTGTCCAGTAAAATGTCACTTTCGGAACTTGTAAGGCGCTTATTATTTGTTGAGCTTAGAAGTTTACTGATGAGGCACCCTGAGCGAAACACAAATAATGAACCATTCTTCTCAGAGTAATATGACAAAAAATTGAAGACGTTATCAAAACTGACAAACGTCAAATTAAATAAATATTAAAATGACAGTTCCTACCTACTTAATTACAACGCTCATTATTATTGTACTAGTACAATAATTAAAACTTATTGTTGTATTAGCAAAACAATAGGATATTTCTACGGCTGTGTTGCCGAAAGTAATATAGTTATTATTATTTTAGTTCATTAAAAAGTTAATTACTATAGTGACTACATCAAAGAAACGGTATAATAAAACGGCATACCGCACGTGGTGGGTTTAAATTCTGGAAAATTTAATTTGTTATAATAAATAAGTATTAAGTACCAAGTAGGGATATAAAATTCAAACGACCCTTTAGAGATAATCACGTTCTATTATACGGTTACTTCGATGTACCAACTATAATTACAATTTTTTTTTGTGCTATAATAAAAAGTAACAATTCGGTATAACATGCATAAAAAAGATATTAATTAATCTATTTTAGGTCCTCAAGAGAGAGCTACGGAGACAATACAGTAGCTTATGTTCAAATTAAAAGAGATAATGACAAGTGCTTTCTATTAAGAAAGTTTACTCTTGAGCATAGAATTAACTCTACGTATTATTAATTTCAAATAGCATTAAATAAAAATGATAAGAAACTTGAATTTGCAAAATGCTACAGATGCAGTAGCTTTTTTTAATGTGGCTTCATCGAAGAAGTGAAAAACCATCACCTATTTGAAAAAGACAGTATTGTCTGGGGCAACTTCTTCAATTATCATACAAATATCTACTTATATTAATGTGATCTCCACACACATATTTGTTTATTTTGGGTCCAAGAAATATGCCATGCAGCAAAGCCACCCGTCCTGGGGGACTCGTGGTGTTGCTCGGGAACACAATTTCGTAAACAATAAATCGGCAGAATTATCTCGAAAATTTCACACCGCCATTTTTAAGCCAATCAGAGTCTATTTTTTTGTTTGGTTACCATGGTAACCCAAAAAATTTCCGGAAATTTTCATTATCCAGGGTACCCTGGACGAAATTAATAAGTGGAAATTTTTATGTCAAAATAATGATACTTGTAATGGGCTTGATTCATATAAGACTTTTTGTCAACTTTTTGTGCAAATCAAAATTAAACAATTACTACTTAACTTTTAACATACCAACAAACACTCATGACTAACTAGACCAAAACTAGTCTTTCCTTCTAATCTTAATGTCAAATAAATAATTAATTACTTTTAAATTTTTTAGGTGTGAAATTTTCTTACCGAATCCCCCACGGCCTTGAATTAATAACCGGAAACTTTTCCTCGTACACGATTTTTTAAGAAAATTATTATAATAATTTTCAAAAAATCGTGTACTCGAAAAAAATTTCCGGTAATAATTCAAGCTCTAGGGAGATTACTAGTAAATATTCAGAACATTTTAAATACATTTTAAGTTGCAAATCAGAATCTGACCAAAAAATACAAGATAACGAACTTGAAAATAGTAAGAAAAGAAATAGATTAAATAATCTGTAGACTAAAATATAAACAAAACTTGGGAAGCAAAAACGTAATACTAAAATACTCTGTGTCCTAAATTCAGTAACAATACTGACTCTACATGCGAACCAATTTGAAACCTTAAAAAGTGAAGCTTGTACCGAAAACCAAAGGCTAATACATAATTACTTACTGATGATTGATGCCGCCACTTAACTAAAAGTGAATGAAAATCTAGAACGATTTTTCACCATCATTAGTGACATAGAGCAATGGGCATTTAATTAAAGTAATAAATAATATAGATGATGTTAATAGGTACTATGGTAAACAGCTAATGCCATCTACAGTGTCACTTGGGAAAAGATTCCACCTCTGTAATAAGAGCCAGTACTAACTGGAACCGATAGAAATCCCATTTCCAAAGAGTATATGAAACATTTTAATAAATATTAATAAATTGATTTGGTATTCAGTTTAGTTGTATTTTTCTATACTTAATTGAAGAATTATCTAGTTTAGAATAATAATTGTGTCCTTATTGGTTACTAGTGTATGTTTTCCACTTAATTTGTCACGCCTCTGGTCCCAGTCAAACATCATTCTACCGCTTCAGCAACTCCTTAAAACCACCTCTAGAAGGTGACAAGACCTCTCAACAAACTTTCGAGAGACCTTTAAAAAGTTTCTTTTACTAAATTGAGAAGTGCAAACTCTTTTTATTTTCACAGGTTTAATTTTATGCACCAACGGTTGCAAAGTAGTTTAAAAACTGCATATCTCGAGATGCTTTAAGTCTTTATTTATTTAGAAATATTAAACAAGACAAATAAAGTTCTAATAGCGCCAGCTTTCATTAGATGAGAAATAATAAGAGAGAAATAGTAAAATGCTGTGGGCTCGTCTTTAAATTTCCTCGGTTTATTTCCGATTTATTTATAGCTGTGTAATAGATTTGAGTTTTGAATACGTAAATAGTTTATGTCTGGAAAATAAGCAGGTTAGTTATTTATTTGTTATGCACAGATATTATTTTTATAAAATTGAAGTAAACGTCATTATCCAAAAATTTAAGTCATTCATATTAATATATAATCCTTGATTTGGGTTCGTTTATGGAATGCTTGTTACGTTTTTTTTCAGTGCCACCCTATATTTTTGTTATTCCTCTTGTCTTCGACTTTCTTCTCAAGTTTCTAGGATCAGTAGAAACGTTGGTCCAAAAGGAGGAAAAAAAACTTGCTCGTTCCAAAAACTATTCTGCAGTTCCTCTCATGAGCTCCTTGATAAAACAAAAGTTTCAAAACAAAACTTCCACCCCTATATAAGGAGGAGAAGAAAGTAAATTTTCAATTTGCGACACATACGATATAGAAGTCAATTGTTTTGACTCAAGAGGCAAAGAGAGAGAAATGTTAACATGGGAAAGACATTTTATAGTAATACCCAGAAGAGAGGGAGATTTTGAGAAGGGATATCAAGCGAGTCTGAAATTAAAATATAGCAAGCAGAGGAATAATAAAAATACAGGGTGGCATGACAGAAAGTAGTGCCACACCAACTGAAAAATTCCGAAGCTTCCCCCAATATTCGTTTAAGCAGTAGCTAACTATTCAAAGATTATAGAAAATATAAGAGTTGTTTTAGAAGATGAATAGTATGTTACCAAAATAATGGCGAATAATACTATTAAAATTAATGTCAATACACAAAAAGAATACAGAAAACTTGCAAAATTCATTAAGGAAAAAATATCGACAACCACACGTACCATCCAAAGGAAGAGAGAGCGCACAGGGTGGTAATAAAATGTTTACACCACTCTGCTGATACAAACGATATTAAAAAATAATTAGAAAAAATCGGACACAAAGTCAATAGATACGAACATTTCGAACATTGTCACAAACCAGTTAATTTGTAAAATAAAAAGAAAATTGTCAAAAATTATCAAAATCGGGAAAATAAACAGAATGCAGGAAAAATGCAATAAATCAACAATAACAAATTTCAAGAAACAGAAAAATTGTCGATATAGGTAAGAACATTTTTAACATTGTCAAAAACGAGATAATTTGTCAATCATTAAAAAAATTGTCAAAAGGCAGGAAAATTGCAATTAATTAACAAAAAGAATTGTCAAGAAACAGAAAAATTGTCGTTAGGTAAGAAAATTTTCAATATTGTCAAAAAACAGTTAATTACAGCCGAGTCGGGAAAGTTCTGGAGTGACACAGTCGATTTTTCTTATTCCTCTAGTTTTTTGAGATTTATTTGGGATTTTTTTACGATTTATTTTAATTTTTTTTAATTTATATATTTTTTTATGGTTACAGTTCTTTCCGGTTCTTTGGTTTTTTGTTTTTCTTTTCTGTTTTTTTCAATTTTTCCTAATTATTATCTCTTTGATCTGTTTTTTTCTATTTCTTTCGTTTTCTATTTTTTCTCATTTTTTATTACTCTAAATTTTTGCATTTTTTTTTGGGATGTTGTAGCAGTTTAGTTGCAATTTCATACGATTGATTGCAGTTTTTTGGCGATTTTTTGCGATTTGTGCGATTTTTTCGTTTGTTTTTTCAATTTTTAGCGTTTTTTCTCGATCTTTTCTACTTTTCTGACAATTTTTTTGTTTTTCTCGTATTTTACAATTTAATTTTTCATTTTTTCCCATTATTTTCTGATTTTTCACTCTAGTTTTTATGGTAAAGTACAATTTTTCCAAAATGGTAAATATGGTGCAACATTAAGTTTCTCCATGAAATGCATAGCTATCAACTTTGTGGCAAGAAAAAAATATTTCACTTATCGACTTCAGACAACATGTCGCTAGAGCTTGGCCGATGATTTTTTGTAATTAACTTTAGGTTCAATTTTTACAGCTTTAAATAGCTACAAAAAAAGCATTTGAGTCGAGAATCAGGCCTGAAGGTGTAAAACCACCTTAACAAGGTGATTATATTTTATTGATGCGAAAAAAATGAGAATAAACAAAAATATTATTGTTATATGTTTTTTATCTAGTAGCATTGATAATTGTAATAAATAAAATTTCAACATTTGTTTGATTATGTTTATTATGTTTTCTGAAACTAATATTTGTTCTCTTTTATGAAAAATAAATGTTTGTAACTTATAAAGTATAATTATAAAATTATAACATTTTTATTGAACAAATTTATATTATTAAAGCATTATTGAGAGAAAAGACAACAATTTTTTATAATGATTTTTTTTTCGGTTTACATAATTTTTAGAATAAGATGTTAAAACGACGAAAAAAGAAGAAAAGATAAAAGAAGAGAGATCAGGAAAAAGAAATAAGATGGGATATGTAATTAATGAGACCGTGTATTTTTATAGAGTCTTTGAATAGAAATAAGTTAAATTGTCACTTTCTGAATAAAAGAATTTCGAATAAACCTGATTTAAATGGGGTGTATGCACAAAGAGGTGCAGAATCCGAGTTTATTGGACCGGAACCATTTTTTGGCATAGCCAAAAGCAGTGCCAAAGACACTATCTGGAAATGGGCTGAGAGGACAACTCTCCAGCACTGGAAAGATATTCCTGGGTTAGCTCACTCTAAGGCGTTTATAGTCAAACCCTCAGGTAGCACCCTATCGCAGATCCTAGAATGGAGTAGAAGTGATCTACGCATCCTAATTGGACTGCTTAAAGGGCACTGTCGTCTGCGGTACCATCTGAAGAAGCTAAGTCTGAGTCAAACATCGGACTGTCGCTTCTGCAGTGTGGAAGACGAAACAGCGGAGCATATTTTATGCTCCTGCCCTGCCCTGGAAATGAATAGGCTTCGTACGTTTGGTTTTGTACAGCTGGAGCCTACCGTATGGTGAATTATAGCCCATAGGGGTGAGCCACAATAGGCCTCTGTTGGCCGCAGTGGAGGGGCGAGCAAACGCTCCACTCACATTGAACCTACCTACCTACCTAGACTTAAGTTTATTAGAATTTGTTTTGTTTAAAAGATGTTAACTTATCTTTTTAGCTAAGCTTCAAAGCCTCTTTTGACAGGATATATTAGCAAATCTTAAGGAGCGATACGCCGTCTGGTATTGATATTAGGAATCAGCGTGACGGTGCAAACAATTTTTTGATCTCGATGACAACATCAAAATTTTTGAAATTTTTGATCAAAGTTATTGAAATTTTTTTACTGAATTTTTGATTGATGTACTGACTGACTAACCTTCATAAAAAAGCCAGTAAATTAATATAGAGCGACGCTTATGCTTACCATTGGGAGCTATTTTCAAACTCGAACGAATCTTTCCGCATGCGAATTTATCGTACAATGTAAATTTTATGCAGAAACAGTAAACAAACTTATGGTGTAAAACCAATTATGGTGTAAATCACAAATGAATCTTAAAAATCGTGTAAATTATCCTACTATTTTGTTTCTTAATTTTTATTAAAACAAACTAAAAAAATTAAATTCAGATATAGCCAAAGCATGGATAGAATATCAATTTTCCTTTGGCTTATCAAACTTGTCGATTATAAAAGTAATATCCAAGACAAATAAATAAAAATAAAACATGGTTGCGTTTATATGGTAATTTGAGAAGAAGAAACTACTGGTATTAGTTTGGACAATCACTGACAGATAGCATATACACAGAATATACAGGGTGTCCCTCAAATAGTGTTAAAAAATTCAACGGGTGATAGTACTCCTAAAAATTAATAAAAACAGTTCCTATAAGCATAGGTCGGTAAATGCATATTAAGGGGGCTTTAAAAGAGTAAATTTTAAAAACGTTTTTTTTTAATTATAAGTTTAGAAAACAAGATTAAATTTTGAAAAAAAAAACTAGGGGACATATAATTTAACCCTAAATTCAACGGTGATATCGAAAAATTATTTTTATCATCGGAACGGGTAGTTATCGCAAGGGTAGAGGGTTAATTTATACATAACTTTTTTGGGGTTGTTTTTTTTACAACGCGGGTACAGGATTTAAAATCTACATGCTTTTATCTTTCAGATAGGTATTCTTGTTGCAAGTTGCTTAGAGTAACCGTTTTCGAGAAAATTGAAGGTAAACATTTTGCTGAACCCTTATTTGAGAAACAAAAAAGGTAAATTATTTTGGTTGCTCACAGGTTGATACAATTTTATGAAAATTATGGGATGTTAAAATAATCGTGTAAATCGAAATTTTATCTTGGTTTTTAAACTTATAATTAAAAAAAAAAACATTTTCATGTAGAGCCTTTACAGCCTTAAAGCCTCTAACTCCCTTAATAGGCATTTAACGAAATATGCTTATAGGAACTTTTTTATTAATTTTAGGAGTACTATCACCCCTTACATTTTTTTACACCCTGTATATACAGTGTGGTCCATATGTATGGAATAAATTCATTTTTAGCATTATGACGTACTTTTCGGAAAAAACCTGAAACAGGTCGATCTTTATTTTTATTTTTTTATAGTCCAAGAAAAAAGTTTTATACAGGTTGATCCACATGGAAGTAATTAAATCGTCGACATTTTTTTTAATGCAACATTGTATATTATAACATTTTTGTAATCCTAGTAAAAAACCGATTCCTGATATGCTCTTGGAAAATTGATAAAGTTGTCATAGATTATGGAATACATTCATTACTAAATCAAAAATATTATCAAGAAAATCTGAAACAGTTCGATTTTTATTCTTAATTTGATCATTTTACAGTATGAAAATATTACTACCCTCTTGCACCCCTTCAAAATTATGACCCTCCTTGAAAAATTTAACTAAAAAAGTAGATCGTGTGGCACCTTGTTTTAAAGGGATTTTAATTCTCTGTTCAGCAATATAAAGTTTTTAAATTTGGTACAATCATAACTGAGAAAATAAATAATGTAACATCAATCTAGTAGGGTACTGTCATTTTGGTTTTATAAGGTGAATAATATGATTTCGATCTGGTAGACTTCTGCCACTTTGGTATTAATAAATTTCTGACTTATGTCAGTATACGGAAAAGTGTTTTTGTGTGTATTTAATTTAAATATTGCTCATTTAACCGAAACTCAGGGAATAGACATTTTAATTATAATAGGAGAGACCACGATGCTAAAAGGGGATTTACTCGAGCGTCGAGGCTCAGATAATAAAACGAAAAAAATGTTATATAATGTATACCCATTTATCGGTGGGGGGAGTGTCTATACAATTTCAAAGATGTAACAGTGATATTATGTATGCCCAACGTATCTTTAATAATGGAGGTTTACGGTTTACACGATGGGGGTGGCTGTACGGAAGGGTTGAAACTAGAAAAAAAATTATCGAGCGTGTCAGATATTTTAAGGAAGTAACAAGTATACCCAAAGAAAGTTCTCATTTAATATTCTGACGATTTGGACGTAACGCAAACTCTCGGTGATTTTTGAAAAATACAGAATAAATTGTGCTTTTGAAATACTCGAGCGCGTCATATTAAGATATATATGGTTCATCTCAATGGTCTAGAAGTGCTGACCAATAATCTGACGATTCTTCGGAGGTATTTCATACATCTGATAATTTAAAAAAAATTAATGATTTATTTTTAATCATTGAATTTACTCCATTAAAAAGCCCAGGAAATAGCATGCAAAGAAAAATAGTTATTTGTTTAACTAGGCAGAGAAGTAACAGATTTACTGCCGCTGCTAGCATTTTATTGCCGAGGCCAAGCCGAGGCAATGAAACTAGACAAGGTAGTTAATTTGTTACTTCTCTGCCGTGTGAAACATATAATGTTTTATACGATTGTTTGTACAGTAGTACAGTGTGATTAAAAAAATCAAATTACATAGAGGAATGGAAGCACTATTCAGGCAAAATTTGTTCGACCGCTACGAAAATTTAATTTGGAGCTGGCCCTTTAGGGGAGATGTATGTAAACGAAAAATTTTGTATGAATGGTCCTTCCATTTCTCTATGTAATCAGCTAATTTTTGTTCGTGGCCGCCTATTTTCAACCCCCGAAAAAAAATATTTAAATTTGTTCGACCGCTACGAAAATCTAATTTTAGGTTCTTGGAGGTGGCCCTTTGGGGGAGATGTATGTAAACGAACAATATTGTCTGAATAGTGCTTCCATTTTTCTATGTAATCAGCTAATTTTTGTTCGTGACCGACTATTGTCAACCCCCGAAAAAAATTTTTGAAATTTGTTCAACCGCTACGAAAATCTAATTTTAGATTCTTGGAGGTGGCCCTTTGGGGGAGATGTATATAAACGAAAAATTTTGTCTGAATAGTGCTTCCATTTCTCTATGTAATCAGCTAATTTTTGTTGGTGGCCGCCCATTCTCAACCCCCAAAACAAAATATTGAAATTTGTTCGACCGCTACGAAAATCTAATTTTAGATTCTTGGAGGTGGCCCTTTGGGGGAGATGTATATAAACGAAAAATTTTGTCTGAATAGTGCTTCCATTTCTCTATGTAATCAGCTAATTTTTGTTGGTGGCCGCCCATTCTCAACCCCCAAAACAAAATATTGAAATTTGTTCGACCGCTACGAAAATCTAATTTTAGATTCTTGGAGGTGGCCCTTTGGGGGAGATGTATATAAACGAAAAATTTTGTCTGAATAGTGCTTCCATTTCTCTATGTAATCAGCTAATTTTTGTTCTTGGCCACCTATTATCAACGCCACAAAAAATGTAAACAAATTAATAAAACAAGAAATTTTGTATGAGTAGACTCCAAATCGCCAGAATGAGTTTGTGAAAGTATTTGACCGTGGTGTAAAAGTGCCGTTTGGAGTTGGCCGGAAGTGAGCCAAGATTACTTATAAGCTTGGTGCTGGAAGGGCCGGGTGCTAAGATCACCGAGGTTTTAAATTGTATACATAATAATATCTACCGAAAAATAAGACACCACTGTTACATTCAATTTGCTTCAATTTTCTTTATCAATTGATTGTCCATGAGATAGAGGTTAGTGGATTCCATGTGCCTGCTTAAATCGCCATTTTTTATCCGTTTATTTTAAGATTAAGTTGTTTGGAGAAGAGATTAATCTGTGTTTAGAGATATAAAATTATTTTTTTAATGCCTAGGCATTAAAAATCATTTGTACTGCCTAGGCAGTAAAAGTGTTACTTCTATGATCGATAAATGTCACTAAAACTGACGTTTAATGTCAATCAGAGAAAAAATATATTTTTTTAAACTGGATACATATATTTTTACAAAAATAAGTATAAAAATTTAATTTTTTTAATTAATATTTTTTTAATCTTCCGTGGAATTATTGACGTCTGGCTCGAAATGTGGACCAACCACATTTCGTCCACAATTTCATCCTCAGATTCTCTTCTCGAGAAAGAACTAAGCTTTTCCAACAGCGATAGGTCGTTGTGTTCTGTGGCAGCATTTTTTTAAAAGTGCTAGAGACATACTAGAGAGTACCATAGTGAGAGATAGAAAAGAGTAATTCTTAGAAGCTGCACACACCACACTTTATTGATGATTTTAAGTACTCAGGTTTGAGGAAATCGGCAGATTATACTATTTTCGTGTTCCTCTAATTACTTCCTTCAAAATGAAAAAAATTAATCGCGCTCGAGTATTTCAAGGTGACTTTTTTTACAAATTTGTATCACCCCCACTTCCTCACACTGAAATCGTCAAATTATTCTAATATACACCTTTTAGGATGTAATTAACTCATCCTACCTTAATCTGACGCGCTCGAGAATTTCTAATGATCAATTTTTTTTTCCTATTCTGATCCTTTATCCTATACGGGCGGCTATATATCAAGGGCTCATATCCGGTAAAGGTACTCAACTGGGTGGAAGATATCCCCCCATTTATTAATCTGCCGAGCTTCAGTAAATCCCCAAAGCCCCGCTTGGCCTCCCCTATGATAGGATGCGGTAATAAAACAAGAACTCAAAAGGGGGTTTGTGTAATGTTTAATAATAAAACCGTGTTAAACACGTCTCTTGATCTACAGAATAGAAACTGGGCATGTAAAAAACATTCAAAAACCATGTAGGTATGTTCAATTTGGTGATGAAGAACAGTTAGATGTACTGTTAGAGATTGAGGAAAATCCGCATAAGACAAGTAGACAACTTGCCGCCGACAGTGATGTAAGTAAATCATCGATTTTGAGAGCATTGTATAAAGAAAAATATCACCTTTACAAAGTTCAGTGTGTTCAGGAGTTAAATGAAGATGATCCTAATAGAAGGCAAGAATTCTGTGAATTGATGATGAGCAGAATGGAAGCAGATTTTTCACTTAAACGGAACTGTTAACAAACAGATATGTAGATATTGGAGCAAAGAAAATCCTAATTGGATGTGTAAGACTCACACACAATATCCTAAAAAAGTGAACGTTTGTGCTGGTATCATTAACAATAGGATCACTGGTTCTTGTTTAAAGACTTTTTCCTGATGGTAATCATCCAAATGAAATTGATAGATAAATTTGGTACCAACGAGACGAAGTTTCACCGCATTTCAAACGTATAGTTAGAATTTATTTATTTTCCCAATAGGTGGATTGGAAGACGTGGAACAATTGAATGGCCGTCTAGATCTATTGATTTGACCCATCTAGATTACTTTTTATGGGGTTATTTAAAATCAAATCATAAGTATATTTTAATAGACCAAATAATATTGCAGATTTAAAAGTTAGAATAACGGAAGAAAGTAACAAAATGTTCTACGAGAATAGGGTATTTTGCACCATGTAAGAAAAAATCTAAAAATAGGTATTTATGATAGATTTTATAAAAAGGAACCGAGATATGTTGATTTCTATTCATAATAATGCAATATAAATTTTATAATTCAATTTTAAAAATCATTTCTTAAAGTTGTTTTTGAAATGTCAAAAACGCTATCCGCCATATTCACTTCCGACGTGATGTCATATTCATAGTAAACACTGCTGTGTGTGTTAATTTTAATTTTTTTTCGAGTTATCACGTTTGAAGGCTTTTATCATCCCATATTTTATTGAAATATCATCATGGATGACGGTTTTATAAAAGCAAAAAGTACTAATCTGCTGGTGACGAATTTGTTTGCATGCAATCCCGATTTCTGTTCTGCCGAGTTGAGGAATCTTAAGACATCAATGTTAAGTACCTATTATACAGGGTGATTCATTGGGAAATGCGCATACTGTAAGGGTAGATTAGGCACACCGAGGTGATTCAAAATAACCTATATTTAATAGACCTGTTTTTATTTATAACCTAGATACAGAGTGATTTAATAATTTTGTCCCTTTTTTTAATTAATCATAACTTAAGATCCACCCTATATATTGCTAATATTTAGTACGTACATTTTACTTGAGTCAAATCTTGATCTTTCGATAAAAAGGTGGCACAAATTTAAAAAATAAATGTTCGTTCCTAAATGATAATTTTCCAGCTTTAATCAATAAAATCAACAACTATTTCATATGCTATTAATTTCTTAATCTTAACCTTAATGTAAAACTTTAGGACATGTCCGTATTTGGGACAAAATATTATCAATGACTAACTTTCAAACTTAAAAAATTGTTAAAGAGCAAAAATTAAAGTTAATAAAAAAAGAGTGGAAATTTGCAGAAATAGGCAGAAATAGGAAAAAAGGTCGAATAAAGCATAAAAGAGAGGAATAAGGCAAAAAAGGGAAAAGGTAAAAAAAATCAATAAAAAGTATAAAAAAAAGTTAAAAAATGTTAAAAAAAAAGACATTAAAAAGGTAAAAAGAAATCAAAAAAAAGGGAAAAAAATGTTAAAAATGATAAAAGAATTGTTAAATTGAGCAAAAATTAAAACTAATAAAAAAAGAGTGAAAATTTGCAAAAAAAGGCAGAAGTAGCAAAAAAGGAAAAAGGTAAAATAAAGCAAAAAAAAGGAAAAAGACAAAAATGTTTAAAAAAAGCACAAAAGGGTAAAAAGTAGCAAAAGAAGCCAAATAGAAGCATAAAAACTTAAAACAAAAAAAAAACAATAAAAAGTTTCAAAAAATCAAAAGGGAAATAAAATTTCAAAATGATAAAGGATAAAAAAAAATCAATATAAAAAAAGTCAAATACGACAAAGTAAAGGGAATAAAGCAAAAAACGCCAAAAAAAATAAAAAAAGCAAAAAAAGGGTAAAAAAGCAAAAAAAGGCAAAAAGTTAAAAAAAAAACATTGAAAAAGTTAAGAAAATCAAGAAAAGGAAACTCTGATAATAACATTTGCTCATTGCGCTGAATTTAAAAAAATAATAAAATAAGAAAATGTCTATCCAGAGAAAAGCATAACTATACAGGGCGTTTGAAAGTTAGTAATTGATAATAATATTTTGCCCCAAATACGGACCTGTCCTAAAGTTTCAACATTAAGGTTAAGATTCAGAAATGAATAGAATATGAAATAGTTGATGATTTTATTGATTAAAGCTGGAAAATTATCATTTAGGAACGAACATTTATTTTTTAAATTTGTGCCATCTTTTTATCGAAAGATCAAGATTTGACTCAAGTTAATAAGTAACAAAATTGGATGCGGAAACACCAAATACATTCAGTGTTAGTTGACTTTTTCTGCTCTTTCCAAATATGTTAATACCATTTTAAAATGTTGATATACAGGGTGTTGTTTGGAGTCGAAATCTACTTATTATTTTTTTAAGACAGGGCCTGGAATAAGATTTTGAATTATTGTGGTAATCGACACCACATTGGACAAAAAATGTACGTACCAAATATTAGAAAAATATATAGGGTGGTTCTTAAGTTATGATTAATTAAAGAAAGGGACAAAATTATTAAATCACTCTGTATCTAGGTTATAAAGAAAGACAGGTCATTAAATTTAAGTTATTTTGAATCACCTCGGTGTGCCTCATCTACCCTTACAGTATGCGCATTTTCCAATGAATCACCCTGTACAACAGAACCCAGTATCTTATATTGTGTATAAATTCATGTCATTTTTCATCTAAAACATGCAATAATCTTTACATTATCTATCAGAATCGTAACATAACCTATAAATAAATTACAAAATTTGATTGTACGATAACATCATGAAGTTTTATTTTCTTCAAAAAATAGTTATTACATAGTAAATATACGTGTTTAAACTCGTACTTATATCAAAGTGATCCTCACAGAAATAAAACCTAGTATTTGCGGATAATAAGTTCGAATCTCTTTCTGCCAGTTTTAACTAAGCATTTACTTATGCTTATATCAGTTGGCACAACTTTCCTGGCGTTATAACTCATTATTAACCCGAAAATATTTTTATTATTTTGCTTTGCACTTATAAGGATGACGTCACGAACCTTGTCATCATGGCGGCTAGCGTCTTCGCGCGAAAATGTAAAATGATAAATTCAAATTCATTTTTATGGCACTATTCGGTTTTAAAAAATTAATATAAAAATTACAGTGGTTCGTTATCACTATAAGATTTATTTTCAAAAAAGGGTGTAATAGCCTATTCCGAAATCGTCTTGGTTATTGTCAAGAAGTGAATGGTGGTCATTTTGAATATTTAATTTAATTATAAAATTAATTGATTACGTGAATTTTTTTTCATTCAAGTTTTGTAATGGAGATATCAAAATTTTCCATTTTATAAATTTATTTTGTCAGTTATGATTCCACCAAATTTAAAAAACTTTATATTGCTGAACAGAGAATTAAAATCCCTTTAAAAAAATTCCTGTCGGTAGGGTCGATAGGGGAGGTAGATTTCTATTGTCTAAATTTGAGCATCCTTCCCCACTCCACGATATGGTCAGATCGAAAAAAGTTTCAAACAAATAAATTTTATAATAATTAGGACATGAAAAAAGTCTAATGACTTGTTTTCAATATTTTTAAAAATAGCGGAGATATGAATTTTTTGAAATTTCAACCTCTCCAGTTCCATCCCCTTAGGTCCGATTAAAAAAAGTTTCAGACAAATTAATTTTATAATAATTAGAACATAAAAAAAGTTTTAAGAAACTGTTTCAATATTTTTGAAAATAGCGGATATAAATTTTTTGAAATTTCAACCTCCTTCAGTTCCATCCCCGTGGGTCGGATAAAAAAAAGTTTCAGACAAATTAGTTTTATAATAATTAGAACACAAAAAAAGTCTTGTGACCTGTTTCAATATTTTTGAAAATGGCGGAGATATAAATTTTTTTTTGAAATTTCAACCCCCTCCAGGTCCATCCCCTTAGGTCCGATTAAAAAAGTTTCAGACAAATTAATTTTATAATAATTAGACCATAAAAAAAGTTTTATGA
The DNA here is from genome assembly GCA_963243735.1 of Neocrepidodera transversa. Lineage (NCBI taxonomy): Eukaryota > Metazoa > Arthropoda > Insecta > Coleoptera > Chrysomelidae > Neocrepidodera > Neocrepidodera transversa. The sequence goes on from OY725347.1 coordinate 13,058,332, forward strand.
ACTGTTTCAATATTTTTGAAAATAGCAAAGATATAAATTTTTTGAAATTTCAACCCCCTTCAGATCCATCCCCGTGGGTCGGATGAAAAAAAGTTTCAGACAAATTAGTTTTATAATAATTAAAACACAAATAAAGTCTCGTGACCTGTTTCAATATTTTTGAAAATGGCGGATATAATTTTTTTGAAATTTCAACCCCCTCCAGGTCCATCCCCGTGGGTCAGATGAAAAAAGTTTCAGATAAATTAATTTCATAATAATCAGAGCATAAAAAAGTCTAATGGTCTTTTTTAATATTTTCAAAAATGGCGGAGATCTGATTTTTTTGAGATTTAAACCCCTGCAATTCTCACCCCCTTAGAGGTAGAATGCCCATTTGTAATACGCAACGAATTACTGCCCCAAAGAATTTTTGTACCAAATTTGGTATCGATTGGACAAAAATTGCGACCTCTATCGTGCCGGAACGGAATGTCTACACATACATACATATATACAGGGTGTCCCACGACGTTTTGACAGTCCAAATTCTCTAAAACTGTTCATATGACATGTATGAAATTTGGCAGATATAAACAGTCGAAACTGATGCTTATATTTATTATAAAATGACTTCCGTTTTTCCTGTCGTTTCGGGTCACGTGACCCCAACATAATTTTTTTTAAATGGGACAACCGGTATAATATTACAATTTTGGATATATCATTCAAAAACAAATTCAACGATACCACACTTGTCATCATTGTATTGTGCAGTAATGATAATAGGGGCAATTATGTAAATGAACATCTGTATAAATTATTTTATCAAAAAACGTAACATAGGGAATTAAAAAGTACAAGTAATTAAAGAAATTGTTCAAATTGATGACCATGTACATTGATACAATGATGACAAGTGTGGTATCGTTGAATTTGTTTTTGAATGATATATCCAAAATTGTAATATTATACCGGTTGTCCTATTTAAAAAAATTATGTTGGGGTCACGTGACCCGAAACGACAGGAAAAACGGAAGTCATTTTATAATAAATATAAGCATCAGTTTCGACTGTTTATATCTGCCAAATTTCATACATGTCATATGAACAGTTTTCGAGAATTTGGACTGTCAAAACGTCGTGGGACACCCTGTATACCGATAATTTTTTTTTTTTTACTGATTCTTATTCAAAAGGTCACAAACGGCGTAGCGCCCCTATTCCCGGTTCTGGGTCCCGTCATTGAATCGATTACAATAGGTAGATTCCATATATGGAAATCTACCTAAAAGGTGCCGCACGACCTACTTTTTTATTTAAAATTTTCAAGGAGGATCTCATAATTTTGAAGGAGTGCAAGAGGAGAGTAAATTGTCAAATTAAGAATAAAAATCGACCTGTTTCAGGTTTTCTTGATAATATTTTTCATTTAGGGGATAATGACTTTATTTAGTTTTCAAGGGCATATCTTTTACATCCTTAACGTTAAACCCCAAGTGTGATATATTGTCGGAATCGGATTTTTACTAGGATTATAAAAATGTCATAATAATGTCATAATATACAGGGTGTTGCATTTAAAAAAATGTCGACGATGTAATAACTTCTATGTGGACCACCTTGTATAAAACTTTTTTTCTTAGACTATAGAAAATTAAAAATAAAAATCGTCCTGTTTCAGGTTTTTCCCAAAAGTACATAATAAGGTTAAAAATGAATTTATTCCATACATATGGACCACACTGTATATACAGAAACGTATACGGGTGTCCAGAGATGAAACCGACAAAACTTAGGGGGTTATAGGGACTGCCAATATGATTGCAAAAAGTCATATACAAATGTCCAAAACCGCTTCGTTACTGATATACAGTGTGATTTTTGAATTTAGACAAAAATTCAATCTGGCATATTAAATACAGGGATAACCCGATTTGGTTTAAATTTGGTACATGAATTAAACTAAATTGCCTTAATAAGTAGCCCTTTGAACGAATCCAATATCAGGACCGAAATATTCTTTTTCTTCCATCTTAAGTTCTTGTAAGAATAACTCACCCTGTATAATGATTATCAAAAACCTAAGCTCAGATTCGAAATCTACGAAAAAAATCGTACAGGAACTTGTTAAAAAAGTTTCTGGCACCATTTCAGTTATTCCGTAATAAATTATTATTTTCAATTTTTTCATTCGAGAAATTAATTTTTGGATAAAATACCATCAAAAATGGGTTATTATAATAAAAAATTACAAAAGCAAGACATAAATATTGTTATTTTCTTTAATTAGTTCGTAGTAAAATTTTATAAAATACTTTCATAAGCCAAGAAAAGACGAAAAAATAAATTCGTATCAGGACCGGAATGAGTCATTTCTTGTAAGAATAACTGTTCTAGTATAATAATTATCAATATTCTGATCGCAGGTTAAAAATCTGATAAAAAAAGCGGGTAGGAATTTGTTCAAAAAGGACTGTACTAAATTTTTTATAAATTATATTTGCTTACTAATTTTGAATTTATGAAAGTACAACACAACGCACAATAATTTTTTGACACAAGCCTACTGTATTTAGACAAAAATTGTAAGCTACTGATACGGATTTATTCTTCACTTTTTTTTGGGTTATGAGAGTATTTTATAAAATTTTACTACGAACTAATTAAAGAAAATAACAATATTTATGTCTTGGTTTTGTAATTTTTTATTATATTAACCCATTTTTGATGGTACTTTAACCGAAAATTAATTTCTCGAGTGAAAACATTTAACATCATAATTTATTACGGAATAACTGAAATGGTGCCAGAAACTTTTTTAACAAGTTCCTGTAGGATTTTTTCCATAGATTTCGAATCTGAGCTCAGATTTTTGATAATCATTATACAGGGTGAGTTATTCTTACAAGAACTTAAGATGGAAGAAAATGAATATTCCGGTCCTGATATTGGTTTCGTTCAAAGGGCTACTTATTAAGGCCATTTAGTTTAATTCATGTACCAAATTTAAATCAAATCGGGTTATCCCTGTATTTAATATGGCGGATTGAATTTTTTGTCTAAATTCACAAATCACACTGTATATCAGTAACGAAGCGGTTTTGGACATTTGTATATAGCTTTTTGCAATCATATTGGCAGTCCCTATAACCACCTAAGTTTTGTCGGTTTCATCTCTGGACACCCTGTATATATTTTTGTTTTGAATGATTTTCCCGCCTATAGATATTAGAAGACAACATAACTGAACAATATTGAACATTTAATCTTGTTTTGTTTTCAAAACGTACCTAGGTTAATTCTGAGAATTTTATTATTTAGTAAAATAAAAAAAAATATATCAAAATTTTCTTAAACAACTTTTTTTTACTTAGAAATTTTTGAGTCCACTTTACTAGTTTGGATATACTTCGTACGCTACTGACAAATGTGGATAACATATTAAATGGAAGTGTCACATTTTATATTGTCAAAATGATAATTTTTGAAACGGGTATCCGGCTAGACACAGAAACGTCAAATACTTTAACGAATAAAAATCTAAATTGACTTATGCCACAAGAAGGTTATTCTACAAGTAAAGAAACTTTTAGGGCCAAGGAACTATACCGAAGATAATTGGATTTGAAATATACTGTTAACCAAGAAATTAACTAAAAAACTACAGATTTTAATATACATTATCAAGAATTAATATTGTTATAAGTATTTTAAAATTACTAATAATTAAAAAAATATTAAAATCTCTTGACATATTAATGTCAAATTCTAATACCGGCTCCAAATTGTTTACTATGCACAATTATAAACACCATTTAATAATTATTTAAAAAAGCTAGAGAATAAATTATTCATAACTTACCTACCTGATGCAATTAATATTTTGTAACTCGCGAATTTATTTTTAACTTTATCAAGTATGGAATAACCTTCACCTTCAATACAAAACTATATAGTGGACGAGTATTTTCTATGCACGCTATGATATAATGAATAACATTCTCCCGAATGTTGCATCAGCCAAACCAATTTTATTCAGTATATGTGTACATTTCCAAGTAAATGCACACTAAGTGAAAATACACATGATTTAATAAAAGTAAATGATAAATTTTAGCAATTTTTTTTATTGGACAAATTTATTTAAAAAAGTAAAATTTTCAATTTTTATTTTTTACTTTCGAAATATCCGTTTTGAGGTACCCTGAGATGATTAAGACCATTTCGAGAGCAAGGTCTGTCTGTGTGTAATTTTCCACGATAACTGCCGAACCGTTTGACCAATCAAGCTGAATTTTGGTATGAAGGGTTGGTGTGTGCCTCAAATGCGACCATTAGTTTTTGGTTTAAATTGGTATAGTGGAAGGTCCTCAATACCAACATTGATTGAATACGCATGTAAGATTTTTTGCCATTTTTTAAATTTGAGGACAAACAATACACTTTAGTGAAAAATGTTGTAATGCAAAGTTTTAGAGCATAAAATTTCCTATAATTTTTGTACCAAACTTTTTCCATAATTTCCAATAGTTGCTCCACTAGAGGGCGCGTAAAAAATGTTCATATACATTTTCCGCAATTTTTCCAAATTTGAGGACAACAATGCACTTTAGTATAAAATTTTTTGGTGCAAAGTTATAGAGCATCAAATTTTCTTTAACTTTTTTTCGAATTCCCCAGTTTCGCCGCTAGATGGCGAAAAATGCACACATTTAGGTATTTGTCTTTTTTTATTTTGGAGACAAATAATGTGCAAAATGTTCTAGTGCAAAGTTGTAGATCAACAAATTCCCTCCACCCTTTTTTTTGCCCCTCTTCTTAATTTTTTCATTTTTATTTTAATTTTCTTGGTCTTTTTTGGACTTTTTCAAGTTTGTTGCCTTTATTTGTCTCTATTTTGCCTTTATTGCTTTTATTTCCTTTTTTGGCATTTTTACCACTTTTTTGCCTTTTTTTCTTGCTTTTTTGAACTTTTTTTTAATTTTTTTGTCCTTTTTGGCCTGTTCTTGCTTTTGTTCATTTTTTTTTAAATTTCTTGCTCTGTTTTCAGCTTTTTGGCTTTTAGTTGTCTCTATTTTGAATTTTTTGCTTTTCTTTAAAATTTTGTCGTTTTTACCACTTTTTTGCCTTTTTTTCTTGCTTTTTTAAACTTTTTTTAATAGGTTTTAATTTTTTTTTAAATTTTTTGACCTTTTTGGCCTTGTTCTTGCTTTTTTCATTTTTTTTTTAATTTTCTTGGTCTCCTTGGACTTTTTTCAGCTTTTTGCCTTTATTTGTCTCTATTTTGCCTTTTTTACTTTTCTTTCCTTGTTTTGGCGTTTTTACCACTTTTTGCCTATTTTTCTTGCTTTTTTAAACATTTTTTAATAGTTTTTAATTTTTTTGTCCTTTTCTGACCTTTTTGGCCTTGTTCTTCCTTTTTGTCAATTTTTTTTTTCAATTTTCTTGGTCTTTTTTCAGATTTTTGCCTTTATTTGTCTCTATTTTGTCTTTTTGCTTTTCTTTCCTTTTTTTGGCATTTTTACCACTTTTTGCATTTTCTCCTTGCTTTTTTAAACTTTTTTTAATAGTTTTTATTTTTTTGTCCTTTTCTGATATTTTTGGCCTTTTTCTTGCTTTTTCCATTTTTTTTTTAATTTTATTTGTGTTTTTTGGACTTTGGCTTTTTTCTTGCTTTTTTAAACTTTTTTTTGGACTTTTTTGTCCTTTTCTGATATTTTTGGCCTTTTATTGCGTTTTTGCTTTTTTTCCTTTACTTTGTCTTATTTCGGTTTTTTTTTACTTTTTGTTGATTTTTGTTTGACACTTTTTACAACTTTTTGCCTTTATTAAGCTTCTTTTTGTTTTTTGCTTTATTTTGCGTTTTTTTCCTTTTATTTAGGTACCTTTTTTGCCCTTTGTCTTTTTCTCGTTGTTTCGATTTTTGCCTGTTTTCACTCTTCTTTTATTATAGTTTTAAATTTTGCTAAAATTTAGCAATTGTTTATCATTTTTAACAATTTTTTGGAAATAATTCGTTACCTTGTTAATGTTTTTTCATTTTAATTAATTTTTACGCATTTTTGTAATATTTATCCATTTTTTTTTCAGCAATTTACTTTATTTTTACGGCATTTTACTTTCTCATTCAGGAATGATTTTTTATAAAGGGAATTCAAAATTAAATTAGACGATTTAATCCACATTTTAACATAGTTAAAAATTTTATTTCCATTTCCAAGGTTCTGAAATTATATAATAATATATTTAAAAAAAGACTTATTAATCGTGAGGTCAAAAAAAGGTCACACTTGCACAATATAAAATTATTTAATATCAAATGTAATATTTTTTTAAAAATTTCAATTAGTTTTTGTCCAATAAGTGTAATGCTTTTAATTTTTTAGTAATTAATGAACACTAAATATAAATACTAATCAATTACAATTAATTAAAAGCGTTTGAAAATAATTTTATAATTTGATAACAACGTTAATAAAAATATTTTTTTAAAAATAATTAAGTTACTAATTATTATCAGACTATTTATTTAAACAATTATTGATACAAATTATTTCCTATATAAAAATATTTTCCTATTGCAATTACTTTTGTGGAAAGTTTTTTTTCCAGATAAACTTCTTCATGTTTGGCCTATATTGATTTAGTACAATCACTACAATAAGGACACTGTTCATAAATACATTGTAATGTTGAGAATATGATAGAATATACAGTGTGTCCAATTAAGTCGGAACCACATGGGAAACTTTTTTATTCTTAGTTTTATGAAAAAAAGTAATTCTTTATAAGAAGCTCTACATGGTTTTTTAAGCCCAGTTAACGGTTTTGGTTCACTTCAGACTTTGCTCAAAGAAAAAAATTGGAAAAAATATTTTTTTGAGATTGGAGATTTTGAGCAAAATTTATATTTTTTACGCCCCTTGAATATAGGTAAAAAAATGTATTATCTGATGGCTGCATTTTAGGTTCTAGACCATGCAGAACTTTATATAAGATTAAAAAAGTTTCCCATATGGTTCCGACTTAATTAATATAACAAATAACTTCTAACAAATATTTTTATTGCTTTGGAAGGTTGGATAATTTAATAATCGAAAAGTTAAATTTAAATATTCGGTAGCCTGATTAGGCGGCTTTAAACAGACATGATTGGTGTGACGTCACTTCGCTAGGTCGTTTATTGTCTATTTCTCTCCGAACAACGGCAATAAAGAGAGATGAATAAATTAGTTGTCAGTTTATTATTCAGTGTCAAGATGGGTTCCCACTAGGCGGAAAATCGGCAGGCGGATTTTCTGTGTTCATCTTTTTGTGGATTCCACTAGATTTATAACTTATAATGTATTAATTGTTTTGATTTAGAATAACTGGCCCTTGTTCATATTTATTATCGCAAAATTACGATCAAATATTAATAAAATCGTCTAGAACCAAATAATATAAAATAGTCCTTGTAATTAGCATAATTTGGAAGTACCAGGTCAATATACGATATAAAAAAAACACTCTGATATCAGATACAAAGTAATAACCTCATTTACATTGCCGCTATTTTATTGTAGGTATATTTTTTCTTCTTTTTAATTTGTATTGTTTACTTGTAAAATATTGTTATTATTTTTATGATATTACCTAAATGCTCATTTAAAAAAATCTATCGGGAAGGTCGACAGGTGAAGGTAGATTTATGTTGCCTAAATTTGAGAATTTTTTATCCTACCCCACCACACGATATGATCGGATCAAAAAAAGTTTCAAACGCATTGATTTTATAATAATTAAGACATTAAAAAAGTCTTCTTTTAATATTTTGATACGAATTTTTTGGAGTTTCAACCCCCTCCAGTTCCAACCCTCGTAGACCGGATGAAAAAAGTTCCAAATTAATTTTATAATAGCTAGAATATGAAAAAGTCTCATGAACTATTTTAATATTTTCAAAAATGGGTGAAATATAAAGTTTTTGAAATTTCAACCACTTCCAGTTCCATCCCCGTAGGCCGGTTAAAAAAATTAAAAGTTCAAGATCGCTTTTGATGCTGGACTCAAGCTTATTCCTAATAGATTTTTTATAAAATTTTGTTTTCGTGAATTGGCGCCCACTATATTAATTTAAACACAAACATTCAATTATACCAAAAATTCTTTAATTAAAATTTTGTACGAATATATAATTATCTAGAAAAATTTGAAGATTTAATTCAACACATTTTTTAAAATCCGTTCAGATACTACATCGATAAGTTAAAAAAAAAATCCAAATTAATAATTTATATACTCTGTGATATCTTAATTTTAAGCTAAACATTCCTATAGGAAATTAAATATATTTTTCTACAAACGTGTTGAAAATGGAACTTTTAACACTATCTACTTAAAAATGTTACTTTACGGCACTAGTGCTTTAAAATATCTACTTTAACACTAGCGTTTTAATAAAACTGAAAGGACCTTTCAGATTTTAAATCCGGATGTAAGAGATTCTAAAAATTTAATTTTAAATTATTGTATGCTTTTTATTGCCGTTTGTAGACAAAAATATTGTATGATATTTGTGTTAAAAGTATTTTTTCCTACGATCATGCAATTTTAAATTTAATAAGTTTAAATAATATTTATTCATTAAAGGTCCAAAGTGGGCAGCGCTTACGCAAGCCGGAGTCCCCGTCTTCGGTCGTATTTTCAACACTCTGGAAAAATTATTAATATTGGTCCTACAGCTCCGGGAGGTATAGTTTTTTTTTGGCAAGTTCCTTCCTCTTTTTGAATCTTTTTCAAATTTGAAAAATGTCAAATAGTTTTTGAGATATTTGCAAAAAAAAACAAACCCCATTTTTTTCAGTTAATTGTTTGTGCAATTTTGGCAAGTGGCTCTTGAATTTTTTCAAAAATCATCTACATGCTATTCCGAATCGAATAACACCTCGTTTATATTTCTCGGAGGCCGAGAAAAAAGTTTGACCCAAAACGCACTTGTTGATTATACTAAAAAGTTACTATTTTTTGTACTATCTACTGTACCAAAAGTTTAACTTTTTGCAGTAGTGCAAAAAGTACCCAAAAAAATCAAAAAATCACTTGTCCATCAGTTACCATAGTTAATTGCTCTAACTGCGATATTAAAATTGAAATTCAGTCAAAAAATAAATACTTGGTTTTATGAAAATAACGTTATACGTTGTATCGTAAAATTCTCTTGAATAAAATTTGAAACAAAAAATTTAATTCAATCGTAGAAAAAATATTGTGTGCAACATGTGCAAAAGCACTCAGCATGTTTGCAGCTCTCGACTTGGTCTTGAGCTGCAAACTTCATGAATCGTGCAACAAATATACACTTTTTGCACTAGTTCACCAAATAACCATTAAGGCACTCATGCGTGTCTTAAAAAAATAACTATTATAATTTTTTAATGGTTTTTGTTTAATAAAATAAAAAAAAACTATTTTATAAAATTAAAATTATAAAGTATAAGAGGAAATTAATTAGTTTAATTATTTTTGTTCAGATAAAACAATTCACAATAAATTTGAAAAATGTTTATAATCTCTCACTCTTATTAACAAAAGAAAATAAAAAAAATCTAAATTTTTCATATATTTTTTTAAGTACTTGGCACCACCGCTTGTCATTATCCACGTGTAATAATCAAACACATGCATAAATACTTACATGGATACGCACTGAAATAAATAAACTCACTTTGGGTTTGTAAACTGGTGGGAGTTTACGATTATTTCACTAAAAATCAAGATCACCGAACAAACTAACAAATTACGAGTAGCTCGATCGAACGACTGAAAATTGAACAGGAACACAACAGCATACATTGAATAATTTATAACCATCTACTGGATTTATAGTATGGGCGCTAATAGGTATTTCTCTAAATAATTAATCTAATTCCCAAGTGCCAATTAGATTAATTACAGTTACTAGATTTAATGGACGCTCCGTTTAGAATTCAATTTTATAATATTTATTATTTAAGTTGATGATGAAATTGTCAAATGTGCTAATATAGTATTTATATAAATCTCGAAATTGAATAAAATCATAAAAATGATTAAATTTGGTTAAATAATAAAAATTTCTTTTATTAAAAAAACTATAACTATAATCCTTAATTGAATAATATATCGGGTGTCCCAGATTTTTTCATACCAATATATCGGTTATGATGTTTACAAAAAAATGAAAAAAATTACTTATACGTCCTTGAAGCTGTTTTGTCAAATGTAACTTCTGTCAAACTACCCCTGAGAAACCACCCCCAACTTCAATTATTCAAATGACACCCTATACATTTTTCTTTTGAGTTGTGAAGTGCGATCAATTCTAACTTCAACGATGTACAACACTTGATATTTTGACAGACGTCAAACTGACAGAAGGAGTAAATTTCAACAATTTATAAATATAATAAAGAATTTATTGAAAACAAAAACTATAAAATCTACTCAAAATGTCTACCATTATTATTCATACATACATATATTATTGCCTCGTACAAGATTTCCTAATCATTTCCTCCGTTATTGTGTTGCAGGCGTGTACGTAAATTGTTCAAGTCGATTGGTCTAGTTTCATACACTACTTTTTTCAAATAACCCCAAAAGAAAAAATCTAATGGTGTCAGATCTGGCGATCGTGCAGACCACAAAATAGGACCTCCGTTTCCTATCCATCGATCTCGAAAATTTGGATGCAGGTATTCCATTATAATGTGGTGATTATGAGGTAGATAAATCGGCGGAGGTAATCTTGCCACCAATAATCCTATTATACCTGCTACGAATTTAGGTTTATAAAATTGCACAGGTAAATATGCCACCAAAGAAAATGACATCTGTCTGATAAGGTCGAAGCGGCTTCATGTGGGATTTGCGCCAATCTACCTGTCTTAATCCTCTGGACTGATGGGATAGGGATTAAAGGGTGATTTCTCTTTTCGATCATTCTTTTTTCGTACACTTACCAAATTTAACCTACGTTGACTTTTTTTATTCTCGTTTCGTACATTCAATAAAAGTAATAATGAATGCTCGTTTGGTACACTCATACTGTGACCGCGAGGATTTAGATAAACTTATAGATATTTATGCACATAGGAATTTAAATATCGAAAGATGATATAAAAACTACTTTATACATAGGTACCTTAATTTTTGACAGAAAACATCTTCCTTCACACATTTCCAGTGCTTAGGACTGGCAATATATAAAATAAATATCTTTTGTAGTGTATTAAGAAATTAGCTTTATATATGGGCATGTTTAAAGCGTTTTGTCCCCAATTATGAGTTAGTCAATAGTTATTAAGTTGTAGTAAAACGATATATTCATATTTACAAACCGAGTAGCTTCGACATGTTAATTTTAATTGTTTTTATTTAACAATATACGATAACCGTGTTAAAGTTCTTGCAAATTTATTGTTTTTAATTCTATTATCCAAATTGATATATTTTCTTACCCTATTTGGTGTATTCATCATTATCTGATCCTGTTGAATGATGAAATTGTAATGAGTAGAATCGTCATACAGGAAATTGATGAGTTCATATAGGTTTGGATGGCTTTTCTCAATTTTCATACTAGCTTCATATCCCTTCTCAAGATCTCTCTCTCTCTTCTAGGTATTACTATATTTTTGTCTTATATTTATGTGAACTTTATATGAACTTTTAGGGTTTTTGGAGTAAGTTTTGTTTTTGGACCAATCGTTTTTTTTTCCTGAAACAATTTTGTCTTTCTTGTTGGGGAAGATCATGCAGCAATCCCCAAAGTTCATTTTGCATAAATTGTAAATACAACTGCCACTACATGACAAATATAGGCAAGTGTTTTCAAATGTTAAAAAAAATAATCATTTTTCATTTTAATTGAACAAATAAATGATTGGATTACACAAATAAAATAGGATACCGGACATGGTGGACATGTTGGTTAGGGCATCGGCCTTTATACTTGGTCATTGTTCGGGTCGTGGGTTCGATTCCCATGAATCTCAAGTGGAATTAAAATCAGATAAGACTTTTGAGCAAGTGCAAAAAGGTATTTGTGCTATGCGCAGTTTCATTTACGCCGGTAACCAGGCTAGATGAGATCGGATATCTCGTGGAACTGATAGGGGTTGGTGGCACAATTACACACTTGCTAGACGGTAGATCACCTGAATGAGAAAGGCTTAGTCCTGGGTTTATTGCGATTGAGGACCGTGGTTCGGAGAACACCATAAGCTGGAGGTCCCGTCCAGATTAGCCCTGGTAGCAGAAAAGAGAAGTTAAAATTAATAGCAAGCAAGCAACAAGAGTATAGTGAGTAAATGTATTCTAAAAGTTATATAAAGGTGATAATTGCATATTATTATTATGATATAATAATTTAATTAGTATTAATATATTTGAAAAAATATTTAGGTAAGTAATAAACCTTAATTTTAAAGTAACAAATGTTTATGTACCTTAGTCGTCATTTTATATTCAGGCAGTAATAATTGTTGATCTTGGAACAATCAGTACTGGCAATACAAAATTTAACAAGGAATTAATTGTCGATTAGTAGTTTGTGCAACAAATGTGGACAATCCACACGAGTTAAACAGCATTTTTTTTTACAACCCACCAAAGGAAAAACATAAAAATATTAAAAAAAATCTGATGTGGCCAGCACATGACCTCTCGCCATTTTTGAATCAAAAATTTACAGGTTGACACAAAAAAGTATGAAAAAAAATTATATTTTTGTAAATCTGACAACAATGGCAAAAGTTTAGAAAATTTTAATGAGATGAAAATAAACTGTAGGGTATACAAAATATATGTGTAAAACTTTATTGCCGTTTTCTATAATAATGGCGTCATCACCCATAGCAACTGCCACTTCCGGTTGTGCGATTGGCACCAAAATCTAATCAGATCTAATCTAGGGTATCAGAATCCTGTATGCAAAATTTCAAATTTTTTTATTCAGTAGTTTTTGAGTTATCGTTACTACAACATCCATCCAAACACACACACACACACACACTAACACACTAACACACACACACACACAGACATCATCGCGAAAATATTAAAATCGTATTCTAGGGACCCCAAAACGTGTTTATCCATTGAAAACTCACTACCCAATTTTTAGCATGATTCCTATACCTCTCTTATCTGAAGGGCGAGAGGTAAAAATGAAAAAAAAAGATTACAGTCACCGGGCACCGAACAAAAAATCGAAAATTCCATTAAACTTTATAAGCAAATTTTGGTGACCTTGCGCCATTTCTTTGTCTACATTCTCAGGGCTGGCTTTGCCCATACGTACTGTCCAGAGTCTGCTTTAGCGCTGGTTTGTTTTAATACAATTTGATATTTTTTACAGCGATATTTTAGATATTGGTCTTACAGAACACAAGAAACTAAGTTATGTGTTAATTGAATATTTTCTAATGATCTAAGTGTAATAATCCGGTAAATAGTTTTCTACAAACTTGACTTTATTTCTTTATTTACGATCAAACGAGACTAGTTTCGAAGTTTAAAAATGTGGTCCTCAAAGTTACAGCGAATTAAAATATAGTCGATGATGGCTCATTTGATTCGGAATAATGTCTAAAAAAATGTGCTAAATTTGCATAAACGAAGATTTTAAAAAATCTGATGTGGCCAGCACATGACCTCTCGCCATTTTTGAATCAAAAATTTACAGGTTGACACAAAAAAGTATGAAAAAAAATTATATTTTTGTAAATCTGGCAACAATGGCAAAAGTTTAGAAAATTTTAATGAGATGAAAATAAACTATAGGGTATACAAAATATATGTGTAAAACTTTATTGCCGTTTTCTATAATAATGGCGTCATCACCAATAGCAACTGCCACTTCCGGTTGTGCGATTGGCACCAAAATCTAATCAGATCTAATCTAGGGTATCAGAATCCTGTATGCAAAATTTCAAATTTTTTTATTCAGTAGTTTTTGAGTTATCGTTACTACAACATCCATCCAAACACACACACTAACACACACACACACTAACACACACACACACTAACACACACACACTAACACACACACTAACACACACACACACACTAACACACACACACAGACATCATCGCGAAAATATTAAAATCGTATTCTAGGGACCCCAAAACGTGTTTATCCATTGAAAACTCACTACCCAATTTTTAGCATGATTCCTATACCTCTCTTATCTGAAGGGCGAGAGGTAAAAAGGTACTAGTTTTTCGTAAATATTTGCAAAAACTAGACCCCTTCTTTTTGGAATGGTTTTTTCTCTATAACTTTTGCAATTGTTTACGTGCGTATTCAAATCTTTCTCACACATTTTTCTTTTGGAATCAAATTAACCCTCGACTATACTTTAATTTGCTGTAACTTTAATTAACATGTTTTAAACTTATGAACTAGCCTATAGAGCGTACAAATTTATCATTAAAAATATAATAAAAGTTATAAAAAGTTAAAAAAGATGTATAAAAAGTTAAAAACAGACGTATAAAAAATTAAAGGAAGATGTATAAATCGCATAGGTCACTAGAAAATAAAGATCTATCCTTAGCTCAGCTGCAAGTTACAAACAAAGATAAATCATTTTTGTTTCCAAACAATAATTTGTGTTTTTCTTTTGTCGATTTGGACACTAAGCATAGTTTTAAAATTTCTATTTACATATTTTAATAAATAGTACAATCTTAATCTACCATATAGATTTAACAATTAGTCTCGGGGTAAATCCTTACATAGGTGCATACAATTTTCTATACAAAATTAGTAATTTTTGTAAAACTCTATGTTGAAATGAATTTTTTTCAGAATACTATTAGAAAAAAATCCGTACATGCTTTGAACAACACAACTTGACAACTGTGGCTCAAAATAAAATGCGACAATGGCTGAAATGTAGCCTAAAAATGGCGATTTGGTATGCGCCAACTTTTCCCGCTAACGGGTTTGAACAGACGACGTTCGTATCCGAAAGCGAGAGCGTCAGCACTGGGCTATCACTGGCTCTCACTGATTAACTATAAAATCATATAAAATTAACAGGCACTTTCTATTTTTAAATATGTCAAATTCATATTTATTTTTTGATTTTTGGGGTAGTAAGATTATTATTACATCTTAGCGGCTAAATGGATATCTAGTGAAGTACCATTTATTAAGTCATCACTGGAATTACTCATTTTTACAAATACGTTTCTGTATTAGTATAAAAAATTCTGACATTGTTTTGACAGGTTATTTAAAATAAAAAAAATAGTTGGTGGCTTACTAAATGGGAACTCTGATTGGTGAACTTCATATATCACGCTAATCAAATTCTATTCGTTCAGTAGATTGATATTGCCTACATATACATTTTCTAAAGTGTGCGTAGAATCGAAAATATCCATGTGGGTGTAGAAAAAATAAATAGTACTAATTATTTAAAAAAAAATTAATTTGTTGATAAATGATTTTGATTTAATTGAATTTAATTTTATAATTGCGTTAAATTGAGTTTGTGATAAAATTTTTTATCATAATGAGAATTAGTTTATTATAATCAATTAATAATAAAATATTTGGATGTTAATATTTTCTTTATTTTATAACAAAAAATAATTTTTAAAAGGTTTCGTAAATAATAAAAGAAACATTAGCCAGGAAATTAGCTCTTTTTATTTCATGTAAATTATTATAAATAAAAGAAAAATTAGAATCACTTTTCAAAGTGGGGTAAATAAATAAAAGATCTTTCATAGCACTACAATACAATATAATCAACTTATTATACAGAGTTGACATTTTAGTTTTTACAGTGCGGTAATAAATAATCTACTTATAATTTATTAATATTTATACTAAAGCAATTTTATTTCAAATTAAAATCAAATAAATAGGTGTGTACACACTGAATGATTATGAAGGAAAAAGAAAATTTGTATTTTCAAGTGTGTTAAGTTTAACAAGTTAAAATTAGTCGAGGCTTTCGGCTGTATTGCCATCTTCAAAACTTCATCAAAAAGGGTTAGAACACTTGATGAGAAAAAGGGGGGCCACCATTCATATGGTAAAATAAAGATGGTGAATTTTCGCATTGATGAAAGAAAAATTTTTAATATAATTTTTCTTTCATTAAAAATACTTATAACACTTGGTAGTTTTTATCACTTTTGTCTGTCCTTTAAGTCAATCATTCATTTAAATATATTAGATATCGCGATGTCGTAGTAAGAATATAATTTGGGAACTTCCGATATTTGTTGAGCGATTTTGTAACAAAATAATCAATATACCGATTAATCGCTTATAAAAAGATCGATCTCGTGAATAATCGATTTATATCGAACAACAGTGCGGTCATAAATAATGTCCCCTCTGCTGGTAACATTTAAATGCGTCAAAATATTAAAGCAAATTATAGGGTACAAAAATTGTATTTTATTAAGCCATTTGGTATTTATTAATAAGATGTTCGCTCAGAGTCATACTAATTTTTGTTTTAAATAAAATGGTGGGTTTTGTGATAACTCATTTGAAATTAAGTAAAACATAAATCTACATTTTTTTTATATTAACCACTAAAAAATGGCTCACATGAAAATTAGAGATATGATTTTTAGTTAATTTATCTAAAATATCACCGTTAAGAAAAAATATCTTTTTTGTTGGTTGATAATGTTGTGCTGCTTTAAATATGGTGCTAAGCTTCCAGACTATAATTGTATCCTTAGTTAATCACTTGTTTGTGCTTTCTTGATATGAGAAGACTGGGGCGACAACAGTATATCGTATCGTTATTATTGCGATAAAAGTTGGCTCTGATGTATAAGAATGTACAGTGTTGCCAATAACCCCAAAAAGTCAAAAGATCTTAAAATTTTGAGGTGAATAAATTTTAATATTTTTTTTAAACCTGATATTAGATTTTTATGAATACCAATGACTAAATTTTACTTATTTAAATGGAACACGTGAGGTTTTTCGGGTATTCTTACACCTATAGTAAATCATCAGTAATTCGCCTCGGACAGGGCAAATTTTGATAATAGCCTTCCCTTCCCCGCACAAGCCTCTGGCTTCTAGGGTTTACTCGTAAGGGGGTGAAACAAATAAAGAGTTTTATTATTATTATATAAGACGCATACCTTTTTCGGATTCGATATTTGGGCTTTAAATTTTAAAATCAAAAATTCTGTAATTCCTGTAATTTTTATGAACATGTTAAAAAATTGATCAATTCGTTTTTTTTTCTAGTATTTTTCTCCTATTTTTTCATAAAGTTTCATAGATAATTTTTTTTTTAAAGATTTTTATGGCCATAATTATTAAAATACGGTAACCGACATCCAAATCCCGAAAAAATGGCACTTTTTATCGGTTTTTTTTTTTAATTTGCATCTGTTGGAGCTGAATTTCCCCTCGTTTCACTTAAAAATTTCTCCTATTTTCTCTCGAATAAATGACACTTGTCAGCCTTTTTTCAAAAATTTTCATTTTTTTGGTGTCTAATTTCTGCTCTTTTCTCTTGAAAAAATGACACTTTTCAGCATTTTTTTTAAATTTGCAACTTTTGGAGCTAAATTCTTTTCACTCAAAAATTTCTACTTTTTCTCTTGAAAAAATGACACTTTCATGC
Organism: Neocrepidodera transversa; assembly: GCA_963243735.1. Lineage (NCBI taxonomy): Eukaryota > Metazoa > Arthropoda > Insecta > Coleoptera > Chrysomelidae > Neocrepidodera > Neocrepidodera transversa. Next base: position 13,075,962 of record OY725347.1, read on the forward strand.
TTTTTTAAATTTGCATCTTTTGGAGCTAAATTTCCACTCGTTTCACTTAAAAATGTCTCCTATTTTCTCTCGAATAAATGACACTTTTCAGCCTTTTTTTCAAAAATTTGCATTTTTTTGGTGTCTAATTTCTCCTCTTCTCTCTTGAAAAAATGACACTTTTCAGCATTTTTTTTAAATTTGCAACTTTTGGAGCTAAATTCTTTTCACTCAAAAATTTCTACTTTTTCTCTTGAATAAATGACACTTTTCAGCCTTTTTTTAATTTGCATCTTTTGGAGCTAAATTTCCCCTCGTTTCACTTAAAAATTTCTCCTATTTTCTCTCGAATAAATGACACCTTTCAGCCATTTTTTTTCAAAAATATGCATTTTTTTTGGTGTCTAATTTCTCCTCTTCTCTCTTGAAAAAATGACACTTTTCATCATTTTTTTTAAATTTGCAACTTTTGGAGCTAAATTCTTTTCACTCAAAAATTTCTACTTTTTCTCTTGAATAAATGACACTTTTCAGCATTTTTTTAATTTGCATCTTTTGGAGCTTTTCCCCTCGTTTCACTTAAAAATTTCTCCTATTTTCTCTCGAATAAATGACACCTTTCAGCCTTTTTATCAAAAATTTGCATTTTTTTTTGGTGTCTAATTTCCCCTCTTTTCACTCAAAAATTTCTCCTCTTTTTTTTTTGAAAAAATGACACTTTCAGCCTTTTTTTTAAATTTGCAACTTGTGGAGGTAAATTTCCCCTCTTTTCACTTAAAAATCTCCTATTTCCCTCGAAAAAATGACACTTTCAGTCATTTTTTTTCAAAAATTTGCATTTTTTTTCACTCTAATTTCCCTTCTTTTCACTCAAAAATGTATCCTCTTTTCTCTTGAAAAATGACACTTTTCAGCCTTTTTTTTTAAATTTGTATTTTTTGGTCCTAAATTTCTCCTCTTTTCACTCAAATTTCCTATTGAAAAACTAGCATTTTCTGCCTTTTTTTTAAATTATGTATTTTTTCTGCCTCTTTTTAAATTTTGCATTTTTTTGACCTAAATTTCCCCTCTTTTCACTCAAAAATATGCACTTTTTTGCCTTTTTTGTTTTGTTTTCTTAAAAATATTTGTCTGCGTCTGGTGGTTACCACAAAAATTTTAAATATCAATTTAGGACAAGTAAAAAGCAAAAATTAAAAGTAAATCGCTAGGTTTGATTTTTTAAACTCTTTTTAACTACATTAAATTGCAAAAATTCAAATATACAGGGTGCTGTTTTGTAGCCGACCAAATTTATAAATTTTTAGTGGAGCCCCGGCCCTTGAATTTTTTTATCGTTAATACATCAATCGAGTCGTCAGGATAAAGTGAGTAAATGTGCCAAATATAAAAATATATACAGGGTGGTTTAAAAGTTATGAAGCAAGAAATGGGCAAAATGAATAAAACGCTAAGCCCTGTATCTCGGTTATAAAGAGCGACAAACCCGATGTACAGTTAAAATTTTGACGTTTCCCAATGAAACACCCTGTATATTGTCATAGTAATATTTGGAATATAAATCATAAGCAAAGTGTCTTTTATTTTTTTTTAATCAAAGAACAAAATTGAATAACATTTGGTAATTAATGTTGAATAATATCGTCACTACTAACCAAACTACACTTTTTAAAACACTCTACGTACGTTTCGCTAACTATTTTAGCATCATCAGGAGTCGATGATAAACTGAGTTAGGTTTCGGCTAAAAATATTTCCATTTTTCGGCCTTTTTTTTAAAAGCACACGCTACTATGGAGGAATTGAACTGATTTACAGTATACGACACTCCAAACACAAATAATATTTATAATTAAAAATAAAATAAAAAGTCATATAAACAGAAAACAAAATGAATACAGGAAATAACCCAAAAATAAAGAAATAACAAAAGTAAATGTTAAAAATTATAAAGAAATATTATAGTAATAGTTAATATATTTCATATTGTCAGTAGCCATAAAAGAATTTAAAAATGATGAGGATTTAATTTGTTTAGAAGTTTTTTTAGTGCAAACTTGTTTGTGTTCAGTAAATGCCTCTCCAGTATACTATAACATAACAATATATCATATTTAATAACAAAATTAAAATTTACCATATTATCTTACTTAAATTTTTCAATAATATTACACGAAGTTATTACGTTAATGTCAATGTAAAAGATATCGTTATAACTTATTTATTTTTAAATGAGCGAAATTATAGTAAACAAAAGAGTTACGTAAAATATTAATTTTATGCATATTTTTTGTTTAATAATATATGATTATTTTAACGTGTTATATATCGTCCGGTTTTCAATGATGAGTCAAATAATAGTCTTTACAAGACAACCTATAATAGATCGTATTTTATATATTATAAAAATATTTATTGTTTCAAAAATAACTTTTTTTTAATTTTTCTATTTATTTTGTATTTTTTTTATTGTAGGGAATTAGAGGGGGGCTCTATCCATTTGCAACTCGGTCATTGACCTATTGTTCTCCCTCTTGTAGGGTCTCCTAGTTCATTATACTAAATCCTAAAGCTTGGGTAAACTTGAGGATTCTCTGAACTAGGTTTGGTCCTGTCAGGTCATCTTGTGCATTGTTTATACCTAAAATGCCTCTTCTGCATTGCACCAGTGCATCGCAGTCAAACATTAAGTGCCCCGCAGTTTCTTCTAATATCACACATTCTGCAGTTAGTGGTTCCATGACGGAATCCCATTTTCAACGTCTTTCAGTTGTCGACGATTGAGCTGTATAGCTCATTTTCTAGGTTATGTAAGAAATGATGACGACCGACGTATACCAAACCCTAGACATAACCACTTAAATCCCTATTTAGATAAACGAACCTTCTTTTTGTATATATTAGGAATATAGGCTGGTGATACAAATATATGAAGGGCGAGATCAGTATACGAATACGAACGAAAGCGATACGTTGTTTAACATAAAAGACTTTTAGTTATAGTTAAATATATAGTTTACATGTTTTAGTTATAAAATAAAGTAGTTCATTTTTGATAATTCTTACAGTTACGAGAAGGTTGTTTAATACCTCTTTTCGTGTACCTATTACCATGCAATGATTTTCAGTTGTTAATACGCTGTTTAAGCATCGACTGTTTTATTTTATGACGAACCAGTGCATACTGGTTCGGGTCCCATAATAGTAGATTCTGTAACAAGTTTAGAATGAAAAATTCGAAACGAGTGGAAAATTCCGAACGCGAGCGAATGCGAATGTGAGGAACCACGAGTGTCGAATTTTTTCATTCCAACCGAGTAACAGACTATATTTTCTCCACGATCAAAAAGTATAAATCAAAATTAAATTAAATCTGAACACAAGTTATTTGTTGACATATTTGTATTACATTGTATTAATATTTATGGTGCTGTGGTACACTTACCGAAATTAAAATCTGGTGCATTGGTGTTTTTTCATAATTTACAATTTCAGATATTATTAAATTCTATATCTACTTTACTTGATTTTTCACTCATTATTTTGTTTAAATTAAAACTTGTTTGAAAATAATTATTACCGTCGCCATTTTATATCTGACACTGACACTTTTGAAGTCCACGGCAATCGATATTGTTTAATTCGATTACAGAAAATCCATTCTTTACCTTGATAAAGAATGAAAATACATGCAAAATGCATAAGAGGCAAGTATTATAGAATAAATATTCAGACTCTAGAGTGTGAATGTTTACATTCTATTATTAAAAATGATTTCAGAATTCATACATTCAGTAATGGTCGTGGAGAAAGGTGCCTTCTGTTCCATTTGTTGCATGGTTATCAGCTTTTTCATTGCCTTCTACCTCAGTATGCGTTGGTACCCAAACAATAGTCATTGTTGTTCTTTGCCAAGGTACTAAGTGATTATAGGCAGTCTCATACAAGTTTGGATTGTGATTTCAGTGCCTTTATCGCTGATTGACTGTCCGAGGCAATATAGATTTATCTTTGTATTTCCTGTCTGTATTCTCGGCTACGCTGATTGAAATGGCTTGAATTTCAGCTTGGCATGTTGTCCAAGGTATAGACTGATGTCTTTCCTTGGTATCACTCCATATATATTCCTGCATCGCTGCCACTTTTGGTTTTCTAGCCAACAGTGTACCGCATATTGGTTCCTAGCATATGCGAGGGCTCTTTCTGTTAATAAAATGACAAATACATTATTCTTTACAAATATAATTTACCTTATATAACGGTTTGCTCATAAAATCCGTGTATTTTGGGTGTTTATAACTTTTGGTCTATGTTCTACACGCATCTTGCGGTTTATAAATTGCTCATTATAGACGGTTGATTAGATTAAAAAAATTAGTATTACAAACAGTGTTACGTAATGACGAACACGTAAATTTTTTTATTACAAAATAGTTGCAATTTAAAAGTCGAGTCACGGCTGGTGTCTGTCAATGTCATTATTGTAATTGTAATGCTCAGACTGGACCACTGACCTTGACCTCGACCTCGATACTGACCTCTACTTCGACCTTGATATGACTTTGTAAGGGCCTAGCTATGGAGAGGTTGAAGGGGGCAATCACCCCCCATGGATACCAAAACAAAGCACGAAACAAAGAAATTAAATATATGAAATGTAGAAACAGACAAACAAAAAAGTTTTCACAGATTAAAATTTAAAATTACTAATTTTTTTGCAAATTGTTCAGTCCATTTCACAGAAAAACAGCAAAAATGCAGTTTTGAAATATGAATTGAAGAAAAAACAAGCATGCATTTTTCCCTACAGAAAATTGGAAAAACAGCAAAAATGCATTTTTCACACACAAATTTGAAAAAAATGGAAACAACAATGCATTTTTTCTCACAGAAATTTATAAAAAAAAGCAACAATGCATTTTTCACACAGAAAACTGAAAAACAAAACAAAAAATATTTTTTTTAAATAAAAATTTGAAATTCAAAGCAAAAGTGCATTTTTTCACAAAGAAAATCGAAAAACAAAGCGACAATGCATTTATTTATAAAAAATTTTAAATTCAAATCAAGAATGCATTTTTGATACAGGGAATTAAAAAAACAAAGCAACAATGCATATTTTTTACATAAGAATTTGAAATACATAGCAATAATGCATTTTTTCATACAAAAAATTGAAAAACAAAGCAACAATGCATTTTTCTACATCTTGGACAAAAAGAGAAATCACTTCCCGGATAATATGCTTCTGGAGGATCACCCACAACTAATTCCAATTCCATCTGGCTCGTTTACACGCTGGGGCGTAGATATAGGGGGTAAAGGGGATAGTTACCCACCATATGGAATCCAAAAAAAAATCGGTTGTGTCGCCCCAAAACTTTCCCGACGAGTATCCACGAATACTTTTTCAGATATTTAATGTTAAAGTTTCAACTTTTGACATTTTTTATTTTTGACAGGTGACAGATGGAGAAATAATTTTGACTGTTCTGAATAGAGCTTTTCAAGGGCTTTCAAACGACATATTGCATGTCCAATTCCGTGACATATTGCATCTGTCATTTTTTGATAGTGATACTTCCGTTTTACAGATATCGTACAAAAACTAATGGGTTCTTTCGACAGATAACCCAAACAAATATACCAAATTTCAGCTCAATCGGATTAATACTTCTTCAGATATTTAATGCTGAAGTTTCAAATTTTGACATTTTTTTATTTTTGACAGGTGACAGTTGGAGAAATAATTTTAAGTGTTCGGAATAGAGTTTTTCTAGGGCTTTCAAATGACATATTGCATATCCAATTCCGTGACATGTAGCATCTGTCATTTTTTGATAGTGATACTCCCATTTGACAGATGATGTACAAAAACTAATGGGTTCTTCAGACAGGTAACCCAAACCCCTATATCAAATTTCAGCTTAATCGGATTAAACGTGTGGCCTCTATCGTGGAAGAATACACACACACACATACAGACCGACAGACAGACTTCCATCTGGAAATGGTCTTAATCGTCTCAGGGGACCCGAAAATGGATATATCCGTTTTTATCTCGAATTTTTTTTTTAGCTCGTTCACAATACTTTCCCTTGTAGGAGGTGGGTCGGGAAAGTAATATCACGAACAAAAGAAATAAAATATATGAAATATAGAAACGGAAAACCCCCCCCCCCAGGGGAAAAAGTTATCTATGACCTTGTGACTTTGACCTTGTGTTCGGCAAATACGAACACATACGACCGTTAAATTTGTTGAGGGATGGGAGTATGAGGTGTATATAAAAGCAGTTGACGGAACTTATTAATAGTATTCTTGCTGTGAAAGGCGCTTTTTATTTAGTGTAAGTCAATTATGCACTCGTGAAATTACGTTACTCGCCGCTATGCGGCTCGTACGCAAACTTTCCACTTGTGCGTATTATGCTTCGTACAACTTTTGTTATCTAATATACTATTATGTACAATAGTACAAAATAGTTATTAATACAACAAGTGTGTAATAGTAGATTCTGTAACAAGGTTAGAATTAAAAATTCGACACGAGTGTAAAATTCCGAACGCGAGCGTCAGCGAGTGTGAGGAACCACGAGTGTCGAATTTTTTCATTCTAACCGAGTAACAGACTATATTTTCTCCACGATCAAAAAGTATGAATCAAAATTAAATTAAATCTGAACACAAGTTATTTGTTGACATATTTGTATTACATTGTAGTAATATTTATAGTGTTATGGTACACTTACCGAAATTAAAATCTGGTGCATTGATGTTTTTTCATAATTTGCAATTTTAGATATTATTAAATTCTATATCTACTTCACTTGATTTTTCACTCATTATTTTGTTTAAATTAAAACTTGTTTGAAAATAATTATTATTTTTATCTGACAGTGACACTTTTGAAATCCATGGCAATCCCATATCGTTTATTTCGATTACAGAAAATCCATTCTTTACCTTGATAAAGAATGAAAATACATGCAAAATACGTAAGAGGCAAGTATTATAGAATAAATATTCCTCTAGAGGGTGAATGTTTACATTCTATTATTAAAAATGATTTCGGAATTCATACATTCAATAATGGTCGTGGAGAAAGTTATATTTTGTTCTAGAATGTGAGTTTTGTCAATATCACATGAGACAATTTACACACTAGTCGCATACGAAATTTTTTCTAATTCCAACAACTATGTAATCCTACTAACAAAACGTCGTCAAAAATTTGACATTTTGAAAAGATCCACTATGGTCCATTGGATGTTTTATGGATGTACGAGAAAGGTACAAATGTCACAAATTTGGGACATCCTCCAAACGTCCCAGACAGACGATTAACTAACGTTTTTTCAGGATTACTATTAAACGTTTTTATATTGCAAAAATGGGTTTTAGAAACGCCCGTTGATAGTAGAATTAAAATTCGTGGGTAGGAAGATCATTTTTTGTCTCTTTTATCAAATAGTATTTGAAGAGGGATAAACAATCATTTCAAGGTATGTTTTCTGCCGAAACGTTCTTTGTGATATCTTTTAAAATCGTGCCTCAAATAACGTTTATAAAAGATTCGTTTTAAGTCCTTTGACCTAACGACCTTTTAGATACATAATAAAAACGTTTTATGGAGCTTCTGTGCTACTAGTAAAGTATTATAATTAAAATGTATGCAATTTACTTTACGCACTAGTGTGTAAAGTTAAATTTTATATACTACATAGCATACGTAAATTAAGTACTTTATGCACGGTAGTAGAAAAATAATTGACGGCCACTATTTATAAATAGACAATACATACTCTTGTGTTTTTAAAATAAAAATCAAATAAAATGTACAAAAGGTGCAAACAATAGTTTCTTTTATATATTTTTTTATAAAGGCAACATTACATTAAGGGTTAAAAAAATAATAGTAATAAAATATTCTAAAGTAAAAAACTACAAATAAAAAGCAGGAAAATAATTTATTGCCCACACTCTACATTATTTATTCTAATTTCTCAAAGTATTATTCATTAGAGTCGACAAACTTTTGAACATCAAAGTTTCGAATTTCTTTTCCTAAGCCCGTTTAAAATCTGATAAATTAATATATAATAGATGATTTTGACGACTTTTATTACACAGTTTATTTTAAAGTATAGGTACATAGATATTAATAGTACAAGGTATGGCAACATTGCTAACATAGCAAAGCAACTGAACAAGGGTCAACGAACGGACATACTTTTTCAGCGTCTATTTTAAATCTAACTTTAACATTTATAGACATATTGTTTTATATAATAGGGTGTTATTAAACACACCCTTAATAACGCTATGGCTTACTTAAATAAAGCGACGCTAAAAATTGAGTTATTGGAATGCAATGCTTTTAAAGCGGGAGTTATTTTTTTTTAATGGACGATCTTTCAAGGTGTTATTGGACGATCTTCCAAGGTGTTATTTTCAGCTAGAGATGGGACGAATCCTCTAATAATAGATTCGAATCACGAATCCGAATCACGAGACGTGATTCAAATCTTTACAAAAAAAAGATTCGAATCAAGTGATTAGAATCTGTTATTTCGAATCACGAATACCAATCACAGTCATACCATATATTTTATATGTACCTATATGATATATAATACTGTATTATTAACTATACACGAATGAAAATTTAAAATAATTGAACTGTAAAAAATAATCTACAAAAAATAAACTTTATTTTATTGCACAGAACAAAAAAATAACAGACAAACCAATAGAATACAACTAAAATTTAAAAAAAACTAATAGTTTTTTACAAAATTTCTTTTGGAGAGCACCAAAATTTCAAAGTTTTCGTTCGTTAAACCGTTCCTATTATAAAGGCATTAAATTAATCTACTAATATTAATTTTGAGGTCCCCCAAGAAGATTGAAACCAATTCCAGCGTATGGTCTGTCTGTGTGTCTGTGTGTAATCTTCCACGGTAACTGCCGAACCGTTTGACCAATCCAGCTGAAATTTGGTATCGAGGGTCGGTGTGTGCCTAGAATGCGACCATTAGTTTTTGGTTTAAATTGGTGCAGTAAAAGGTCCTCAAGACCGACATTGATTAAATGCACATGTGTTATTTTTTTATATTTTAAGGACAAACTATACACTTTAGTGCAAAATGTTGTAGTACAAAGTTTTAGAGCATAAAATTCCCTACAACTTTTTTCTTAAGCTTTTTCCAAAATTTCCAATAGTTGCGCCACTAGAGGGAGCGTAAAAAATGTGCATGTATGTTTTCTCTAGTTTTTCTTGATTTTGAGGACAAATAATACAGTTTAGTGCAAAATGTTATAGTACAAAGTTTTAAAACATAAAATTCCATACAACTCTTGTCTGAAACTTTTTCTAGAATTTTCAATAGTTGCGCCACTAGAGGGCGCGTAAAAAATGTGCATGTATGTTTTCTCTAGTTTTTCTTGATTTTGAGGACAAACAATGCATTTTAGTGCAAGATTTGCTTGTTCAAAGCATCAAATTTTCTTTAACTTTTATGTTTAAATTTTTATCGAATTCCTTATAGTTTCGCCGCTAGATGGCGAGAAAAATACACATATATAATTTTCCATTTTTTTTAAAATTGGAGGTAAATTATGCTCTTTAGTGCAAAATGTTTCAATGCAAAGTTGTAAAGCATAAAATTCCCTACAACTATTGTATGAAATTTTTTCCCGAATTCCCAATAGTTTTCACACATGATTTTAGGAGATCATAATTGTAGCAGTGTGATATACAACGTGCGCATGCGCAGCTTATGTCATTATCAACATTGAAATATTAATTCGGTAGACGTATTCACCATCGGCTCACTGTTTTTAATGTGTTCCATAAATTAATGTAATGATTAGTATTTTGTAATTAAAATAATAATAATAAATAACATATTCTCTACGGTCTAGCCGGGAAAGTTCTGGGGTGACACAGCCGATTTTTTATTTTAATAAAAGTTATGTATTTTGAATTCTACATGTGTGCTTACCCGGCCCATCACGTGTTTAAAAGTAACAAATCCTAAGGTAATAGTTTCTTCAAAACAAACGACAAGCGAGATGTCTTTAACTTTTTCTTTAGCATGATCGCCGTTAGAATAATAACAAGTGAATAGGGTCTGTCTCCGCCGCGACATGACAAGTCACGTCCACGTCATGTCCCGGGAAAAATTGAACGCGGCCATTATTGTCCCCTAGATTTTCCATCATCTATTCCACCAGCGACGTACCAAATATAATCCGTCTTTCAAGAAGCTGTTAAGTTTATTACTATTATAGTTCCACTCTTCTGGTACCATCCCCACTTTCCCGTTTTTTATCTTTAAAAGCATTACTTTTATGTTAATTTAGAAATTAGGAAGAAAAATCATTGTACTTACATAAATCGTATAATATTGCAGAAAGTAGAGTTTGGTTACAATGTATCCGAATAGTTCGGATACTTTTATCTAAAAATGTAAACGAATACAAGTATCCGGATCCTTTTTTCGGATACTTTTAAAGTGATTTATAATAATGTTTTTATGCCAAAAGATATAATTTATGAATGTAGGAAAAAATAGGGAATAGGGAAAGTAGGAAAAAATATGGTAAAACAGCGAAAAATAGAAGAAAATATGAAAAAATATATAAAATGGAAAAAAATGGGGGAAATTAGAAAAACGAAAGGGAAACTTATAACATATAGGAAATAATATAGAAAAATAAAGAAACACATGGACAAATAAGGACAAATATAGAAAAATTGGTAACATAGCGAAAAATAGGTCAAAGTAGGGAAAATACGGGAGAAATAGGCAAAATAGTAAAAAATAGCGAAAAATAGGAAAAAATAGACGAAAATGGGAAAAATGGAACAAAAAATTGAGTTTGAAAAATAATGAAAAACAGGAAAAAATAAAGCCAAATAGGGAAAAATTTGGAAAAATAAGTAAAAAAAAAAAGGAATAAAAAGGAAAATAGGATAAATGAAGCATAATAGGGACAAATAATAAAATATTATCAAAAATATATATGAAAAATGAAGAAATAGGAAAAAATAGGGAAAATAGAGAAAAATGGCCAAAATAGTTAAAAATAGGGAAAAGTAGGATAAATGGAGATAAATGGGGAGAATCGGACACGATTGGGAAAAATAAGTTCAAATATGGACAAATAGGGAAAAATAAGGAAAAAAAAATGAGGGGGTAATCCCACCCAACTTTCCGAACACTCCTAGTAAAGTAATTGTTTAATCGATTATTTTAGTTTTTCTGCATTAAAATACATTAATTATATTACCTATCGAATGGTATAAATCACATTTTAATATCTTTAATATTTTTAAAGTTATTCAATTTTTTTTTAAACTTATATTAAATTTCAAAAAAAAAATGAGGAATTCTACAATTTTTTGAATAAAATTTTGAAAAAAATCACAATTATAGAGTTTTTTACTACAAATTTAAGGGTAACTTTTTTAAAATTTTTAATATTAATTTTAACCTTAAAACAAATCAAACCTATTTTTGAAGAATTTTAAAATCAATAAATCATTAATATCTCATTCAATTTTATTCAAAATTGGAAACAGACCTTTTTTTAGGTTTTCTGGATCAAAATGCATTAATAAAGTTAGTTTAAAAACAAAAAAAAAAAATCAAATTTTTTTCCAAAAATTCATGGGTAAATCCATTGAATTGTTTAAATTTTTTTCATTTTTTGCTATAACTTTTACAAATACTATATTAAAATTATGAAATAATTTACACACATAGTACTTTTGGATCCTTTTCGGATATGCTATTTACTTTTTTCATTTATTTTATACTTATTGATAAAACAAAATTACAAAAAATTTAAAAAAAATTCTTAATTTTTTCTATTATAATTACAATTCTAAATTTTAAGAAACCAAAATACATTTAAAATTTAGAGTTTTATATTATCTTTCGATTGGTGAAAATCACATTTCAATAACTTTAATATTTTAAAAGTTATTCAATTTAGTTTAAAATCGTAATATAATCTTACATTTCTTAGCCAATTTTTTAAAAATTCCAAAATTTTTGTAAAAAAATTTTGAAAAAAATTATAATTAAAAAATTAATTATTACAAATTTAAAGATATTTTTTTTAAATTTTTAATATAAAAATTTAACTAAAAAATTATAATTTAATAAAGATAAAAATTAAAATAAAAACTAGCGGCGAAACTATGCGCAACTTGAAAAAATAGTCAAGACAAAATTTATAGAAAATTTTATGTTCTACAATTTTGATACCATGAAATTTTTCATAAAACTCCATAATTTTGTCTCAAAATCTAAAAAAGTCACAAAAATGTCAATATAAATTTTTTTCACGCCCTCTAGCGGCGAAACTATCAGGAATTCAAAAAACCGGTAATGACAAAATGTGTAGAAAATTTTATGTTCTACAACTTTCATATCCTGTAATTTTTCATAAAAATGCATTATTTTGGTTATTTAAGAAAAATATGAAAAAAAAATACTTTTTAATAAATCTGGCAACAATGGCAAAATTTTTTGAAAATTTTAAACATTCGAAATTAAACTATAACGTATAAAAAATATATGTGTAAAACTTTATTGTCATCTTGTTAAGTAATGACGTCATCACTTATAGCAACTGTCACTTCCGGTTGTCCGATTAACTCCAAAATCTATACAGGTCGTCTCCTTGTTACCCTAAATATGTATATAAAATTTCATCTAAATCGGTTCAGCCGTTTAGACGCTATCGTGTTCACACACACACAGACACACAGACACACACACAGACACACAGACACACACACAGACACACAGACACACACACAGACACACAGACACACAGACACACACACAGACACACAGACACACACAGACACACAGACACACAGACACACAGACACACACACAGACACACAGACACACACACAGACACACAGACACACACACAGACACACACACAGACAGACATCATGCTAAAAATGGTATAAATGGATTCAGGTGACCTCAAAACGTAAAGATCCGTTAAAATCTGGGTATGGTCAAAATATCATGATCGCAATACTTTCCTTCTATACAACTCTGTTGTTCGGAAAGTGAAAAGAAAATGGGAAATAATATTGGAAAACTGGAAAAAATAGAAAGAAATAGGAAGAAAGAAACAGAGAGGAAAATGGAGAAAACAGGGAAAAATAAGTACAAATAGGGACAAATGGGAAAACTAGAAAAAAGTAGGAAAAAATAGGACAAAGAGAAAATAGGGAAACACATGAAACAATAATGAAAAATAGGGAAAATTAAGGAAACAAGAGAAAACACGAAAAAAGAATATAATAATGATTGGGAAAAATACGAAAAGAAAGAAAGAATATGTCAAATGGACAAATTTGGGAAAAAATTGAAAAAAAAGGAAAAAAAATGGTGAAAATTGGAAAGAAGAACTAAAGAAATCGAGAATTTACAGAAAAATAGGGTAGCAAATAGAGTAGCATATGGGAAAACAGTGAACAATTGTGAAAACTTTGGAAAAGTAAGAAAAAATAGGGCAACATAGTGAAAATAGGAAAATATTGGAAAAATAGTGAAAAATATGACAAAATAGCGAGGGAAATTTGGAAAAAATAGAGAAAAAATAGAACAAATAGGGAAAAAAACCAGAGACATAAGAGAAACATAAGGAAACGTGGGAAATCGTGGGAAATCGTGAAAAATAGAGAAAAATAGATGACCATAAGGAAAAAAGAGAAAAAATAGGGGCAATTTGGGAAAAATGGGAAAACCAGGAAAAATATCAAGAAATAGGGAATACTAAAAAAAATGAGAAAAATAGTTAAAAATAGGGAAAAGTAGAATCAATGGAGAAAATTGGGGAGAATATTAGAAAATAGGGAAAAATAAGTACAAATATGGGCAAATAGGGAAAAATAAGGAAAAATAAAGAAAACAGGACATAACAATGGAAAACAGGAAAAAATAGAAAGGTATAGGAAAAAATAAATATAGCTGAAAATGGGGAAAGTAAAAAAAAAGGTACACATGTGGATAACTAGGAAAAATAGGAAAAAAAACATAAAAAAAAATGGGCAAAGAGAAAAATAGGGGGCCAATTCCAGACGTGTAGGCTCAATTCTGAGCTCGGGACCGGATTCAGCGTCGAAAAATACATGGGAATACATTTGCAAACTTTTCAATAAAGCTACGTCCTCGTAGGCGACGCAATGAGAAGTAATTATCATTTAACTAAATTTAAAATATAGAAATATAATACTATAAATATGGGTTATGGTCAGCGCTAGGAGTAATGAAACTAATACGTTACTTTTTAGTAATGCGTTACTAAATGTAATGCGTTACTAGTAATTTCGTTACTTTTGAAAGTGGGCGAAAAGTAACGGTAATTGCGTTACTTTGTAAAAGTAACGCGAAATTGTTACTTCGTTACTGTAACGCGTTACTTTAAAACTAAGGTTTTTCTGTTTTGTTGCTTCTATTTAATGTAAAATAATGTTTTTATTTATTGTTTTGTACCCCTTCAATTTTACACGCCAGATCACATCTGGATAGCATTTTAAAAAATCAAGCTTAATCATACAAATTTTATTTGAATCTTTTTTTGTATGTGCAATAAGAATGGCGATAAACGGTGAGATGGACAATAAAAGAACGAGAAGACATCGAACAAGAAGAATATATAGAAAAGTAACGCGTTAATGTAACTTCGTTACTGAAAAGTAACGAATAAATTGTTACTTTAAAAAAAAAGTAACGGTAACGTTTATCTAACGCGTTACTTTTTAGCAATAGTAACGGTAAAGTAACGCGTTACTTCTTTTTTAGTAACGTCCCAGCTCTGATTATGGTCAATATAACACTTTCCGTTATTTATGTGTAGTATTTGATTTTACAAACAAAACAGAAGAAATGTTTAATGCTTTTTTTTTGTCATTTAGCCAGTCACTTAATGAATACTCAGACAAATCGGTTATGCACTTTGCAAATTGAGTTATACTAAACTATATAAAAATCCAATGCCATCAAAGGAAATAACAAGGACACACGTTTCACACGTTTCTCGTCCAGGGACCCGTCAGGAATTTTTTTTTTTAGACACACAACAAATAGGCCACGGAGTGGGTAAGGTAGTATAAGAGTAGGTAATAGGATATATAAAACAAAGGTAACAAATCTACAATCTTATATCTACTTTTGACAAAAAACCTATCAAACATTCAAAAATTTTCTTTTTTACCTGAAGCCAAAATTGATAGTATATTAAATGGAGCACTTGTGTTTGAGTTGCAAATTTGTATGTATAATTCATTTGTCAGGAATGTTTAGTGTTTGTCACTCTACTCTTAATTCACAAATAAATCCTTCCAATAATATTTAAAACACTATTTTATCCACATACACTATCCATATATTATAATTTATACGTTTCTTCTCGTGGCATTACTACATACATAAATACATACATACATACATTTTTCCAAAAATAGGTTTTTTGGACTCGGTGGACTTGGAAACGTAAAGAAAAGTCAAAATCTCGAGATCGGTTTTTTACGCTTATATATACTATTGTATATGTAGCGGGAAAGTAAAACAGATTGAAGATTATCAGGCTATAAAAAACAGCAAGGAAGACTAATGCTATATTTGCAGATTTAAGAGAAAAGACGTACGTTACTGGAAGAGCAAAGTCAAAAACACAAAATTACCGAAAACATTTAGAAATCTATGAGCTTAAATGTTCTCTTAGAAGCTACTAGAGTACAAATAATAAACAGTTCTTCTTTTTGGGAGTAACTTAAAAAAAAAGTTATTTAAAAAACCCTTATGGTACGTTCATGTATGCTAGATGCTTTTCACAGGCGCATCATCTAGTCGGTTCTGTCAGATTTTCTTTTACGATTTCAAACGTTCTATGATTGTCGTTTCATTCAGCGTTTTGTTTGATTTAACTTTTCAATTTTCCAATGCGAAAATGTGAATCGAAAAACCTAATCCGATCAGGTTTTCGAAGACCATAATCGATTTTTCAAATGGAAAAATCTGGGAGTGATAGTTTGACTTTTATTTTTCAGCATACTAAGAAACAGAATTGTTGCTTTGCAGATTTGTCGATTATGGATAATTTTAAATTTTTAATTAAGTTTTAGAGACAAGCATTTGCGAACCTGAGAGTAAATTTTGCATGGACTTCTCATCAAAATTTTAGAATATTTTGCATAAAAGTCGAATAACAGTTTTTAACCCGAGAAGGGTTTAATATAAAGTTTCAGTAGGGCCAGATTTTGACAATATTATTTATAATGCTGTCAGAAAGAGAAAGCTGTGGAAATTAAAGTCCGGAAAATGCTTCTACCATAATTAAATGGTCTCGTTGGAAAACGGAAATATTTATTCAGAGTTAATGAAAATTTTAGATTTGGTAAATGAAATAGTTAGAAACTTTAATGATGGAATCGGTGACCATTTTGCCTTTTCAGATAAAATATGTCTATTGGAGTGAAATATTCAATAAAAACAATTTTGTTTCGCGAAATAAATGCAAACATAAATGCATTTTTTTATGAATAATTAACCTCGGTTTGAATTGAATAGTAGTTTTATTTTCTTTTCATTTTTACGTCATACTCTTGTGTGGTCCATATTTACTTTTCGTTCTCATGAACGTTATCTAACAATCAATATTTAGGCTTAAAAAGAATTATTTTCTAATATTTCAACAATTTAACTTTTGTAATTTGATATTTTTTCAAATGGTTCAAGTGTGTATTATCGTTTTGTAGAAACATGTACTGACAGGTTAATGTCTTATATATTTATTCAGAGTTAATGAAAATTTTAGATTTGCTAAATGAAATAGTAAGAAACTTTAATGATGGAATCGGTGACCATTTTGCCTTTTCATATAAAATATATCTATGGGAGACAAATATTTAATAAAAACAATTTTGTTTCACGAAATAAATGCAAAAATAAATGCAATTTTTTATTAATAATTAACCTCGGTTTGAGTTGAATAGTAGTTTCATTATCTTTTCATTTTTATTCTAACTAATCAGAAAACCTAATCTAATTTTAATGACGCATGCGCGCAATATGGAATATTTGTCTACCGATAACTATATCTCCAAAACAATTATTGTATTAATTTAAAGTTTAAAAAAAAATTCTAGGTACACTAAACGGTGGTGCAGTGTTTTGGGGACTTCGGCCCATCGTGCTTTTACGCAGGTAAGCATGAATGGTCTGTAGGGGTATATGGAAAAATTCTAAAAAAAGTTTTTCTATGCAAAACACTTCAATATGTATGGCGGGTACCGGAAGGGCTTTTCCAATCCCGCTTAGTAGATATCCTGGGCCGCTTCTACCGCAGGTATATGGGATTCAACGTGTTAGAGAGAGATATATAGAAAATTCAGCGTGTCTAAAAAGAGAGATCGCTGTGACGTCACACCCACCAGTTGAAAACGTCGTAAAATGTGACTTTTCGAACGCTTTTTCACGTTCTGTTTTTTGATTCGAAAATAAGCTTTGAAAACGTTGTAAAATGTGACGTTTCGAACGTTTTTTAACGCTTCAAAATACTGAACGTTAAAAAACGTTCCAAACGTCACATTTCACGTCGTTTTCAACGTTTTTTAACGGTTATTTTTTGTTGTGAAAAAACTTCCACTACATGTATTTCCCATAAGGAAACATGTAAAAATAACATGTCAAAATCGATGAAAAATGACACTGTTTGACGTATTTTTTCGAATTAAAATTCTAAGCATTAATAAACTTTGAAAACGTCGTTAAATGTGACTTTTAGAACGCTTTTTCACGTTATGTTTTTTGATTCGAAAAAAAGCATTTAAAACGTTGTAAAATGTGATATTTCTAACGTTTTTTAACGCTTCAAAATACTGAACGTTGAAAAACGTTGGAAACGTCACATTTCACGTCATTTTCAACGGTTTTTAACGATTACTTTTCGTTGTGAAGAAACTTTCACAATATGTATTTCCCATAAGGAAACATGTAAAAATAACATGTCAAAATCGATGAAAAATGACACTGTTTGACGTATTTTTTCGAATTAAAATTCTAAGCGTTAATAAAATTTGAAAACGTCGGAAAATGTGACTTTTCGAACGTTTTTTCACGTTCTGTTTTTTGATTCGAAAAAAAAGCGTTTAAAACGTTATAAAATGTGACGTTTCTAACGTTTTTTAACGCTTCAAAATACTTAACGTTAAAAAACGTTCGAAACGTCACATTTCACGTCATTTTCAACGGTTTTTAACGATTACTTTTTGTTGTGAAGAAACTTTCACAATATGTATTTCCCATAAGGAAACATGTAAAAATAACATATCAAAATCGATGAAATATGGCACTGTTTGACGCATTTTTTTGAATCAAAATTAAAACTTTGAAAACGCGGTTAAATGTCACTTTTTGAACGTTTTTTCACGTTCTGTTTTTTGATCCGAAAAAAACCGTTGAAAACGTTGTAAAATGTAACGTTTCGAACTTTTCAAAATATTGAACGTTAAAAAACGTCGCGCTCTCTCTTTCTTTCCATACCTCTCTCTCTCTCTCTCTCTCTCTAACACTTTAAATTCCCTATACCTGCGGTAGAAGACGCCTAGGATATCTACTGTCCTTCTCTGGAGAAAACTAACTAGTAAAGTGAACACCAGAAATCCATTGAAGCTTTCGTTCAAGATTTATAGTGTTTACATCCAAATAGACAGACAGATAGACATCCCGATGTCCGGATAAGGTTTATTTTTTAGCATTTTCGAACTAAAAAAGGCAGAATTATTAAATTATGAGGAAAATAATCTTTTAAAGAATCGTAAATTTCTTATTTTAAGACAAAAATATAATAAAGAAAATTTGATGAATATTTTTTCTGTTGAAAGCTTTTTTGTTCCAAATTTTCTTGTATTTTTTTATACACCCCAGAGCCAAAATATATAAATATATAAAGTTCAAAATTTAATCAAAGGGCTATTTCCATATCTAAAATAGTATTGAAGACCTAAATCTGGCTAGGGAGTCCTCGGGATAAAAGAAAAACCCAAGGAAATCAGGCGGAAGAGAAGGAAATAAGGTAATGCGTTAGGATGGACTTCTGGCACGCAAACACACATTTATACATACACGATTGACCCTTTATGTGGTCCTTTATCTCCGAAAATATGGATCTGGGAGGGAGTGTATAAGACATTATGATATATTTTTTTGGGAAAAACTGTTTCATTTATCGTCTGATGAAAACCGCAATTTTTAAATTATTTGTAATTATCAATTTCAAATTTTATGTTAAATAAATCATTTTTTTTTAAATCTACAAAAGTTACTTGATAAATTTAGCGCAAATTTGCATAAAAATCATTTAATTGAACATTAAAAAATATATTTCTTAAATTTTTTTCGCGCTTTTTTCTTACAAATTTCTGAGCGACTACAATTTTCCTAAATATTCCAACCATCGTTGGAGAAAATTTTTATCCCTTCCTAATGTCTGATCATCTCATTTTCTATCGCACAAATAATTCTTACAAAATTATATATTAAAACGGTTTTCTAGTTGATCTTAATAGCCGCGGGCTGCTAAAGCTCATTTTCTACCCTTGTGACACAATATATTCAATCACTAAAACTGAAAATTTAATTTGGGGCCATCAGGTCGGGTTTGTGAAATGGTAATCCCAACAGCCAATTTGTTTTTAGTTTAAGTCATAAATTTTAAATGGCCTAATCTATTTAACGTCCGGGAGAAACTGCAAAAAGGACGATCAAACTCTCCTTTCAAATTTAAATTAATTTTTAAAGTATGATCAAGGCCGCCGAGAGCCGTAATGGTCGCTGGTAAAGAAAAAAATGCTGATAACGGTGTAAAAAGATAAATCTAACAAACACAAACTAGTGCTACTCTTATTATAAATTATTTTAAAAATGCTTTATGACTTTTTGCAAAGGCGAAATTTTCAAAAAAAGTCGCAGTTTCTAGCTAATATGGACCCAATAGCTAATATATGGACACGAAGGGGTAGAAGGAAATGAGAAAGCCGACACTCTCGCGAGAAAAGGTGCAGAATCAGAGTTCATTGGACCGGAACCATTCTTTAGCATCTACGAATCCTAATTGGACTGCTTACAGGGTACTGCCGTCTGTGTTACCATCTGAAGAAGTTAGATCTGAGTCAAACATCGAACTGTTGCTTCTGCAGTGTGGAAGACGAAACTGTAGAGCATATTCTATGCTCCTGTCCTGCCCTGAAAATCAATAAGCTTCGTACGTTTGTTTTTGTACAACTGGAGTTTACCGACTTCAAGGAAGCTTCACCTAAATCAGTGATAGACTTCGTGAGGAGGTGCGGATTGTATGGTGAATTATAGCCTGTATGGGTGAGCCACAAAGGGCATCTGCTGGCCGTAGTGGAGGGGCACTCACATTGAAGCTAACCTAATATACCAAGAGCGTTCAACCGTTCCTGAACCATGATAGATCTTAAAGTATTTTTAAATCTGAAAAGATGACTAAAAGCTCATTCTACTACGGTTACAGGACGGCTACAAAAAAGATTTAATACTATAACTATATTTGGAAACAAGGAATCTAATTTTAATTTGAGAATTCTATTTAAAAGATTAAATGAGGTAATGTTAATGTCCTGAAAATTTGCAGAAAAGATGCTATCAAGATGTTTAATTTCTTATTCTTTAAATTGAAAATTGATATCTGCATCGTAATGATTTTGAACACGATTGGCTTGCTCTTCAATTTCTAAGCTTAGAAACTTTTATAACAGACTAATCGTGTTAACAATTTTTTTAGCTGCTTCAAATCTTGTTGCATCTAGAATTTCATAAAATACTTTTACTTTAAAGTATTTCTCGCCAATTCTGCGAATCGGAAAAAACCTCAAAAAGTGTAAATATTTCAGAGCCTAAAGACACTAATTCTCCCCCACTAATTTTAGAGAATGCTGAACACGATGGCGTTGGTTTAAACTCTCTCCGAGCTAAGCTCACCCCCAAAAGGGCAAAAATGTGCTCCGAAAGGAGTAAAACTGGAATACCAACAAAATCTGCATCACCCCCAGTTTTAGAAAATACTGAACACAATAGAGACGGTTTTAACTCTTTCAGAGTTAACCGTAGCTCCTAAACAGAGCAAAAATCGCCCCCGAAAGGGGTTAATGCGAATACGTCTCATACCAACACAACCTGCATCACCCCCCGTTTTCGAGGATGCTTAACACGATGGTAATACGAAACTGACTGTTTGAGAGGTTAGTTTGCTTCGGGGAGAAAATCCAGGATCACTATCCTGTTCAGTATCCTCGGGAGCTGACGCAGGTTTTGTCGGTATGAGACGACGTATAGGCCTCAGCGTCTTTAGGGGTGGTTTTTGGCCGTTTTGATGGTGGGGTCAAGTCTAAAAAAGTTTAATGCGGGACTGTTTTTACCTTTTTGGGGGTGTGGTTAACTCGGACAGAATTTAAACCACTGCCATCGTGTTCAGCAAACGGGATAGGGGAGATAAGAGCTTCATTTGTGATTGGATCATATGATTTACTTATTGCAAAACCTTAATCTGAACAATAGGTCGACATTTCGTAAATGCGCTTGCGGATTTGCGAAATGTCCGACGGACGCGCGCAATTATGTTACTACCGTGTCGACTATTTTGTCAAATGTATACAAAACCGCTAAGTAGAGACCAATTAAATTATCTTCTTTCTCAGTTAAGTCATATAACACAAGGCACCATTTTGTCAAATTTATACAAAAATGCTGAGTAGAGACAACTTGTCAACAGCGCATTTTCGCAAAGTAAAAAGATTCTCTATATCAGATTTCCAGTAATCCGAAGTAACCAACTTGACAATCGCTACGTACAATTTTTTTTCCATATCAGATTTTCAGTAAACCAAACTTACGCCCATTAAAATTGCGAAAGTACCGCCTTATTTGCGATTTTGAATTTTTTGGCATATGTGTCATCCGAGAACCTTCTCGGCTCAGCTGTAGAGAATAGGATTATTTTAATTGCAAAATACTAAAAATTACATTAGTTTATGGAACAAATTTTAAATAGCAAGCCGATGGTGAATACGTCTACCGAATTGATATTTAAATGTCAATAATGACATAAGCGGGCGCATGCGCCCATTATATGACACACTGTTATAATTAGTATATCCTAAAATCATGGGTCAAAACTATTGGAAATTCTGGAAAAAGTTTGATACAAAAGTTGCATGGAATTTTATGCTCTACAACTTTATCCTAGAATTTTTTATACTTAAGCGCATTGTTTGTCTTCAAAATAAAAAATACGAAAAGCCTAAAATCTTGCACTAAAGTGCATTATTTGTCCTCAAAATTTGGAAAAACTACGGAAAAACTACATACACATTTTTTGGGTGACCTCTACTGGCGCAGCTATTGGAAATTCTGGAAAAATTTGTTACAAAAATGTAAGAAATTTTAAAAAAAAGCAAAAAATCTTACATGTTTATACAATCAATGTCGGTCTTGAGGACCTTCTACTCTACTAATTTGAACTAATGGTCGCATTCGCGGCATACCAAATGTCAGATCGATTGGTCAAACGGTTCGGCAATTATCGTGGAAGATTACACACAGGCACTCAAACACATAGACACACAGACACACAGACACACAGACACATAGACAGAATTTATTCTGGAAATGGTTTCAATCTTCTTGGGGGACCTCAAAATGGATATTTCCATCGATATCTCAAATTTTTGATGGGACTGGGAAAGTAAAATGAAAAACGTCGCTTTTTTCAAAATATTCTTTTAACCCAGATTTTTCCCATAACATTTTAATTGGTTTAGACTAATAAAAAAAAATCTATCGATTGACACCAAAAATTCAGAAACCCGTATGGGGAAAATACTAGTCCAATCCATTTCAACCTTTTATAACTTTTGACTTAGACATAAATAGTCATAGAATGTGATAAATTATCATCAGATTCTTAAGCAATAGATGCCTAAAAATATTATATTTTTTAGGATTTTTCAATAGTAAGTTAGTATAAATACTTATTAGATCTTATAAATCTATAATATCTACCTGAGAGGGATTTATATAAAATAGCAATAGGAATGAATACATTTCGATGAAGCCCTAAGCAACATACACAAAAAACACATCCACAATGGCATATTAAATTACGCAAATTTTAAATATAAATCCGCTTGGGCTGGGAATTAAAGTGGAGCGTCTAATTTATCCCAGAATTAAATTTCTATAAGGTTAGCTGTTTACATTTGTTTATTTTAGGCATCGACTTCTTGAAACTTTCTGGAACATTTGAATATTATTATCTCTTCCACTAGGGAATTTCTGAAAAGTTTTAATCAAATTTTGAATTAGTGAACTTTCAAATAAAGCTTGTTTCGAATTTCTATGATGAGGAAGTTTTAGGAATATCGAAATGAGCTTTTTTGTTTTTCCAATTTTTGGAAAATACGTATAAGATAATTTCAATGAAGATTTTTACTTCGTGAAAATTAGGAGTCGCGATAACTTTTTACTGCTCATTTAGAAGTATATTAGGAATATTTGACCTATTTTTACTTTCCCGCTACTTATACTATATATTATACTGTCGTATATAAGGTATATACCCATAAATATGAGCGCACTACACTTTCTTTTTTTTGTGGGTTTAAGGAAATTAAACTCAAATTAAACGTTATATTTCTTTTATTTTATACGAAAAAATTAAATCTTTCAGAGATTTTTCCTTTTTTCTTGAAATTGTGGCTTAACTTGGTTTTTGGCTTGTCTTCGAGGTTCTTCAAAAGTTTCTCGGATCCGGCAGTAGAAACGTCCCAAAGGAGAAAAAAAACTTGCTCAGTCCAAAAACTTGTATCAAAAAAGACTTGTACCAAAAACTTGTTCCAAAAAGAAAACGCTCTGTCCAAAAAAACTTGTTCCAAAAAATAAACTTGTACCAAAAACTGGTACCAAAAAACTTGTACCAAAAAAGGACTCCTTCCAGAAAACTCTAAAAGTTCACATAAAGTAAATATAAGGCAAAAATCTTATAAATTACCAGATTTCGTGGTATCTATTAAAAAATATAATATAAAACAAGAATAATATTAATATGAAATACATGAATTTTTAGATCAAAATATGAAATATAAAAATAATCAAAGTGAATTTAAGATAATCTGTAAAAACCAATTAAAAATAGATTCTCATTTTGTAATCAAGACGCACCACCAATATCGGATAATTTATATTATTATAAAAGATAAGATATCAACTTTTAAGGAAATATAAAAAAAATTAAAATCAACAGTAAATAAACGTTAAAGGAAATATTTAATAATGATAAAAGGGGACCTAAGTGAAAATATAATATAATATAAATAAAACTTACCCTATATAACGAGAGGAAGAGAATAAATTTTCAATAAGCGACACAGACGATATGGAAGTCAATTGTTTTAACTGAAGAGGCAAAGAGAGAGAATTGTTAACATGGGAAAGACATTTTATAGTAATACCTAGAAGAGAGGTAGATCTTGAGAAGGGATATCAAGCGAGTCTGAAATTAAAATATACTGAGCAGAGGAATAATGAAAATACAGGGTGGCACAGAGAAAAAAAAACGTAACAACATTCAGTAATGACATCCGATACATCATCGAGTTTAAGAAATGGCAGTCAAAAAAAAATCTTTAAAAATTTTTAAAACCATTATTTAAGGCATGAAATATACATACTTGGTAGAAATACTTTGGTCAACTTTTGAACGTACCATCAACTTAAACATAATTCGAATTACATAAAACTTCCAGGTTTTTATTACTTGAAAATCCTATTATTTTGATTGGAAAGTCGAAATGACGAAATGTATTTTGGCTGGACATACTTGTTACTTAATTTTTGGCAATGTATTACATTTCTTCTATTGGTTGGTGGCTGTGAGTAGAGGATCCTTCCAAGATTTTTTGATTTTTCCCAAAAAGAAAAATTTGAAGTTCATCATTCTCTATCGTTGGACAAGGATTTATGATACGGGATTTTTATCGATTCAATACTATAAGGCTGTACCGAAGTTAATTTTTTTCCGTAATAATTAAAGTATAAGGCCAGTCGTACCAGTTGTAAACCCCCGCCAAAAGATGGAGTCACTCGCGTATTTGTTTCGCATACCCAGCCGACTTTATGCTATACGGCAGCCGGAGTCGATCAACAGTCCGTTAACTTCAGCGAACTTAGAGATAAGTCAAGCGTAAGACAAATAAAATTTGACCGGAACCTGAAGTCGTCAGTCCGACTACACCACGCCAGTCAAGCCAGTTGTGTCTGTTTTGTCCGTTACACACCTTTCATCCGGATTTTTGGTATATGAATAAAGGATTTATTTACTTCATTCCTTTTTTTTGGGTTAACTTTCCCACAGTTAATACCCAAGTATCTCAACCCAGTAGGGCAAGTAAAGACCGCCATTCGGACCGCTAAGTATCTTGTCGATACCAAACGACCACTGGAGTATTTTCTTTCTCCACTGAAGCTGCCCGTGCAGTGGCCTTCTAACTATAAACGGAAGGTGGCGCCCGAGATAATCCGAAACCTGGGCTAAGGCGCCAAAGTGACCAGTACCGACCGAAGTGTGTTACAAGGCGTCTTCCTCTTTCAATTTGAATAATTTCTATATTGCACTTATACTATCAAAATAGTGGGCGTATTCGAACTCTGCCACAAAATCGAGGTAAACCGATTTACACAAGGGTTGGGGATTAGTACTGCCTGTCTTAATAATCCTAATTACGGTAGTATCTTTTATGGGCGCATCCTAGTGCGCTCCTGCGGTCAGTTGAGCTTGTTAATGTATACGAGTTTGCTCCAAAGGTACTATACTAATTCGCTCCGGTTTACCTACCGCATCCAGGTAGATTATAGATTATATAGAATATTAAAAAATAAAAAAGATGGTTTTATTTGTAAAATTATTATTTATTTACCATTTTGAGTATATTTTTAGCTATTCCTAAAAATACAGTTATTTTAAAACTAAAAATACAGTTATTATAAAACAAAAATACCAGTTATTTAAAAACTATTTTTATAGCCGCTTATATGAGACTTTATTTTCACAAAATTTAGTGCAGGAGCTAACTTACCTGTCATGTTTTCGGGTCGGGGATTCAAATCTGACCGCCAGAGCGAACTAGTGTGTACCGCCTTTTATATATAATAAAATTACAAATATTGTAGTAGGAAAAAAATAAGATATATTTCAAAGAAAAATTTTACAAACATTACAGTTTTTATTTATATATTATTTGTAAATTCTAAGTTCTTAACTAGTGTCCACATACTTATTTCTTTATTATGATATATATTAATATTATTTTCAATAAAACATTGCCTTCTTTGTACATCTTTTCTAAAAACTTTTTTAAATTTATTTGCGGTGTTTAATTTTACACATATTTCTTTTTGGAAATCTAATAAAATATTTATGAAATTAACAATACCTGGATGATGTTGGTAAAATAAATCATAATTATTTATAAGAGTCAACAATTTTTTTCTGATCATTTTTTGTTAATTCTGATTATTTTTAATTCTAATTATTATTTGTAGCTTCGGGATATTTTTTGTTAATTCTGATTATTTTTAACTGTCAAGAATTATTTTATGATCGTTTTTGGACTTCAATGATCAATTTTTGTTAATTTTTAACACTCAAGTATTATTCTGATCATTTTTGAATCTTCCAGATCATTTTTTGTTAATTATAATTATTTTTAAGAGTCAAGAATTATTTTCTGATTAATTTAGGATTTTCGGGACCATTTTTTATTAATTTTGATTAATTTTAACAGTCCATAATTATTTTCTAATCATTTTTGGAACAACAGAATCATTTTTTGTTAATTTTTGCAACTCAAGAATTATTCTAATCATTTTTGAATCTTCAGGATCATTTTTTGTTAATTCTGATTTTTTGGACTTCAAGGATCATTTTTGTTCATTCTAATTATTTTTAGGAGTCAACAATTATTTTATGATCATTTTTTAACCTTCGGGTTCATTTTTTGTTAATTCTGATTATTTTTAAAATTCAAGAATTATTTTAGGATCGTTTTTGGACTTCAACGATCAATTTTTGTTAATTTTTAACACTTAAGAATTATTCTGATCATTTTTGAATCTTCTGGATCATTTTTTGTTAATTCTAATTATTTTTAAGAGTCAACAATTATTTTCTGATTAATTTAGGATTTTCGGAAACATTTTTTATTAATTTTGAATAATTTTAACAGTCGATAATTTTTTTCTAATCATTTTTGGAACAACAGGATCATTTTTTGTTAATTTTTACAACTCAAGAATTATTCTAATCATTTTTGAATCTTCAGGATCATTTTTTGTTAATTCTGATTTTTTGGACTTCAAGGATCATTTTTGTTCATTCTAATTATTTTTAGGAGTCAACAATTATTTTATGATCATTTTTTAACCTTCGGGTTCATTTTTTGTTAATTCTGATTATTTTTAAAATTCAAGAATTATTTTAGGATCGTTTTTGGACTTCAACGATCAATTTTTGTTAATTTTTAACACTTAAGAATTATTCTGATCATTTTTGAATCTTCTGGATCATTTTTTGTTAATTCTAATTATTTTTAAGAGTCAACAATTATTTTCTGATTAATTTAGGATTTTCGGGAACATTTTTTATTAATTTTGAATAATTTTAACAGTCGATAATTATTTTCTAATCATTTTTGGAACAACAGGATCATTTTTTGTTAATTTTTACAACTCAAGAATTATTCTAATCATTTTTGAATCTTCAGGATCATTTTTTGTTAATTCTGATTTTTTGGACTTCAAGGATCATTTTTTGTTCATTCTAATTATTTTTAGGAGTCAACAATTATTTTATGATCATTTTTTAACCTTCGGGTTCATTTTTTGTTAATTCTGATTATTTTTAAAAGTCAAGAATTATTTTAGGATCGTTTTTGGACTTCAACGATCAATTTTTGTTAATTTTTAACACTTAAGAATTATTCTGATCATTTTTGAATCTTCTGGATCATTTTTTGTTAATTCTAATTATTTTTAAGAGTCAACAATTATTTTCTGATTAATTTAGGATTTTCGGAAACATTTTTTATTAATTTTGAATAATTTTAACAGTCGATAATTTTTTTCTAATCATTTTTGGAACAACAGGATCATTTTTTGTTAATTTTTACAACTCAAGAATTATTCTAATCATTTTTGAATCTTCAGGATCATTTTTTGTTAATTCTGATTTTTTGGACTTCAAGGATCATTTTTTGTTCATTCTAATTATTTTTAGGAGTCAACAATTATTTTATGATCATTTTTTAACCTTCGGGTTCATTTTTTGTTAATTCTGATTATTTTTAAAAGTCAAGAATTATTTTAGGATCGTTTTTGGACTTCAACGATTAATTTTTGTTAATTTTTAACACTCAAGAATTATTCTGATACTTTTTGAATCTTCAGGATCATTTTTTGTTAATTCTAATTATTTAGGCATCATTTTTTGTTAATTTTGATTATTTTTGACAGTCAATAATTATTTTATTATCGTTTTTTATTATCGTTTTTGTACTTCAAGGATCATTTTTTGTTAATTATTACAACTCAGGAATTATTCTAATCAGTTTTGAATATTCAGGATCATTTTTTGTTAATTCTAATTATTTTTATGATTCAACAATTTTTTTTCTGATTTTTATTTTTAATTCTGATTATTTTTAACAGTTAGGATTTATTTTATGATTGTTTTTGGACTTCAAGGGTCATTTTTGTTAATTTTTAACACTCAGCACAACCGTTCGCGGATCAAGCAAAATGAATATAAATAATCCGAAAGGACACACTAGAGCCTGTTGATTTTTGTATGTTTTATTTAAAATAATATATTTTATTAGTCGTGTTTCATATAAATTAGAAGTTGTGTGACTTAAATAAATTAGTTATAATTCAACGGAGTGTTTAAATTCGAACGAACCCAAAGAACAAAAATTATAAGTTATTATTTCACAGAATTTTGTTTATAAATTGTAGTAATGACTTTATCAGATTCAATTATTAGGTACCTATATTTGATATAATCATTTTTTACCTACCTGCAATTTGTGGCAGAATTCACCCATAAATAATCCCCTATTTAATCCGTGGCAGAGTTCGATGTTTCCCAAAATAGTTGTAACTTATCATAATAACTAATAAATACTGACTGATTTAAAATTTTGTTGTAATAGTCTCCATATTGCTGAAATTCCGAGATAAATTAGATGGGTTTTTACCTGAATGCCTTTACCTAATATGTATATATTGATATGGTTTTTTATTTATATGCGTAGTTTTATTTCTGTTTTTGTATGTATTGTGGTTGACTGTGATGGAAAGGTAGAAGGTTATTGTCAAATGTAAGTTTGACAATGAAAATAAGGTTATGATAAGAAGTTTAAGGTGCGTGTGGATGTATTTAAATGTGTTGAAGATTTACTTAAGAATGTTTTGTATTTAGATGATTATATTTATTTGATTTAATAATGAGTTCACAACAATTGTGGTACAAGTGAAAGAAAAAAATCTTAGTGTCGTTAGTCATTAAATTTACAGATAAAAAAAAATATATCTAGTTGGGGAGAAAACAAATGAAAAGAAGATAATAAACAGTTTTTGGTTTTTGATAGATAAGAAAGTAATGTCATAAATGGAATATGTTTAAAAAAGAATTATTATGAATATAATAGAAGTTGTTTCTAGAAGAATAAAAAAAATTATATATTAAAACAAAAGGTTTATTAATATAATGAAAAATTTTACAAGAATATAAAAAAAAATATCAAAGAAGAAAAAGAACAAATTGGTCTATAGCAAAACAGGTGGTGCTGATTAGATTAGACGGAGAGGCAGAAATAGGGGGAGATTAAAGAAAACAGAAGAGGTCATTAACTAGGAGGTGATACAGAAAAAGAGAAGAAAGAAACTGATTAAAGGAAGACACAGGAGAGAGAAGAACCAGAAGTATTTTAAGGCGCCCAAAATTATAGTTTTTTTTCATAATAAAATATTAATGTTCACTTATGGTTCTAAAATCACCCGGGACTGAATTGACATTCTGCTAAGAGCCATAAACATAATTGGGACTGAATAGACGTTCAACCTTCGAAGTCATAAAAAAAGGTTTTTTAGAAAAATCCATGCATTTCCTAATTTTTCTGAAACAATGCACATTTTGAAGCTATCTTGACATTAGTATTTTTAAACAATGTAGGGTAAAAATTATGAAGTGACCTTAAATAGTTTAACACTGTTTTTAAAGAATTACTTTCTTCTAAAAATAAAACAGATGGAAATGAGCTATTCAACACCTGAAATTTCATTCTCTAACCAACTCAAAAGAATCAAAATATACAGGAATTTCTGAAAAATAGAGAAAAACTAAACCTTTATAAAACGCAGCTATATTTTTTCCATGGGACATATATCTCCTTTTTGTGTTGCATCCCTTGATTCTGTTTTCCTCATCCCGGTGGGTAATCAATTCAGATGGGAAATCAATGAATAACCAAGCCGAAATAAATATCAACTCCTTTTAGTAAGATTTAAATAAAGATTTATGCCCGGCAACTGGCGAAGGCACAAACGCGTTCGGGTTCGATATTTTCCATGTTCTTTTCGCCAGTCATTAATTTTTTCCATCAGACAATGTAATGTCGATAGGCGGGTTTTTATTAGAAAAATAAAAATAAACTATATGCCAGATATAGTTACGTTGCTAAAATGGACAATTTGTTATTTGCACTAAAAGAGTCAAATAAAAAAAGTTTTAATAAAGTGGAAAAAAATTGTTATCAATTTATAAAGGAAAGCTATTGTAAAAAAAATGTCAATATATGTTGAAACTAAAACTAATTATGAAACTTTTAGAGTTTTTTTCGTGTTTTACGATTTTGACTGTTGGTAACTTTAATTCTCCACGACATAAAAATGAAGTTCTGTTTAACATCACGGTAAAATTAATTACTTTTGTGAACGTTCGCATATACCTAGATGAGCTTTAATAGTTTACCATCCGTTGTTTAAAACAATAGGAGTAAATCCAACTGAAATAGATAGAAAAACGTTGATGGTACCTTTAAATTAGTTCACAATGTACGCACCTTAGTAGTAGTAACAATATTACTGATTCTAAAACATATTTCGGCCTATGGGAATGATTTTTATACATCAGTGGCAATTTTTACATCAGTGGCAATTTTTACCAAAAGTGGCACTTTCATCTATGGTGTGGCACCAGAGCACGCACTATTGAAAAATAGACAAAAACGAGCACTATTTCGTTCTATGACATTTTTGGCCTGCAATGAGTTTTGATCTTCATCGATTACAGCACGATGTGAAAGAATTTCTGTAGTCCCGTGTAGAATATCCATTTATTTATATTCGAATGTTAAGTTTTATTTCTTGTGGGTTCAAAATTGTTTGAAATCGCGCCATCTATGGGTCGAACAAATAATTCAAGTTATTACAATTGAATGGAATCTGCTACTTTATGACATCATAAACCAAGCCTCTTTTTTAGCGATGAAAACGTGATCAAGTTGAGTACAGTGTTGCCAATCTGTGGGTACTTACCCGATTTTTGGGTATTTCCTGCTTTATGGGTATTCTTGCCGGTAATTCAACCTTACGGGAAAAATTCGGGTATTTCCTTCCACCTTAATCTCATGTCAATTATTTACTGTTTTAACGTTTTGTGGGAGTGGGGCCACTTCTAATAAACATAAATATCACCGCTACAGTCACCTTATTTCACAAAAAAATATAAAAAGAGTAATTGGTTTGCATTGAACACACTTGGCAACACTTAAACATAATTCACGTCAGATGTCAAAGTCCAATATAAAATAGCCCAGGCAGCTGAGGCCTTAAAAAGGAAAAAAAAGACGATTATTTAATCTCAATTTAAGCTCTTGTTTTTGTTGCATTTGTATGTTGCAATTTGTGTTGTAATTTGTTGCATACATAAAAAAAACGTTATAACTAAACTGACAAATACTTCAAATTGTAAGTGGGTA
The DNA here is from genome assembly GCA_963243735.1 of Neocrepidodera transversa. NCBI lineage: Eukaryota > Metazoa > Arthropoda > Insecta > Coleoptera > Chrysomelidae > Neocrepidodera > Neocrepidodera transversa. The sequence continues at coordinate 13,108,098 of OY725347.1, forward strand.
AAATGCTTGTATTTTGGAATTTTTGGGTCAAAGTTGCGGGTATTTTGATGATTTGTAATTGGTAACACTGGTTGAGTGGCACAATTGGGCACTATTTTGTGACCAACTTCAGCACAATTAAAAGTGAACAACCCTGAGTGCGTTCCTTTCTTGTGCATGTGTGTGTGCAATGAGCAAAGTGAGGTACCGACTAGGCGGATCTACCGCTCTTCATTTCATAAAATATCCCTATACGTAAAACGCGCTTTGTACGTGTAATAGTTTTCTCTCGTTTTGCCGCGTAGTTAAATGGGACATCTATCTTTCTCGATGTTTATTTCGACACCGCATGACGTCAGAGACAACTGGACTACCGGTACTTTTTATTAATTGAAACAATTATTAATTTTTCGTATTTATTCATAAAGATAAAAAAAATTGAAAAATCTAAAATGTCGAAAATAAATCATGCAACAAGTTGATCATGCCAAATATTTATTTAATTAGATTTTTCGTTTTTAATATTTTCCATTTTAATTTTTTACTCAAAAAACAGATGGAAATTTAAAAATCTAGCACGATCAACTTTTAGTCATTTTCATTCTGAATTTGTTTCTGCAAATAGTTTTTTAATAAAATCAAATTTAAAGGCCAACTTTTAATAACAAGAATTTACGTTGCGGTAGAGCCGCCTTCAGTTCCTATCGGTAATTTCCTGCATTGTATCTTCCTACCTGTTCCTTACATACATTTCGATAGGTTAAAAAGTGATCTTTTAGTGTGTGCAATGTGAACTTGGATTGAGATTCCGTAAGTACTTTATTTAGTGCTTTTTACTTGCAAGGAGAGCGGTTGTAAATTTGTTGACTTTTACCATAGATAAAAAATTATAGAGATATCATTGTTTACAAAATTCTGGACGCCAACAACACCTCACAGTCTAAACCACCGAAAGGTATAAAGTCACAATGATCGTTTATTGTTGCCAAACTTATTTTTAAATTTTGAGTATTTACTAAAGAATATTTCAATAAAGGATCAGAAGGACTCTTTAAGTCGCTTAAATGATTGTTTTAAATTTATAAAAGTTTAATTTTTAAATCGATGCTAACAGTGACAAATTTAATTCATATATAATTTAATTTGCCAGTTGGCAACTGTGTGCACTAGGATTTCATCCAAAATGACGGATTTGTAAATTTAATAGTAAGATATCAAGTCCATCTTGCATTATATGTCATTATATGTCATTTGGAATAATCGAATAAGTAGTGTTTTTGGAGTTCATTAGTGATTTATAGACTACGTTAGATGAATATGGTTAAACAGGTCAAGTGAGCAAAAAATTGGACTATTTAAATCAATTTTTATCGTTTCACAAGTAAATTTATTTAAGGTTACATTTCTGAACCATGGGCGTTCGTACATGTCTTTGAGAAAAAAAAATATTTTATTATTTATTTCTTATTGAAAATATCCCGTCAATTAATATTTTATGGAAAGAGAGAAAGAGCAAAAATAATGTTAAGTTTAACTTAAAGATAACTTGATAAAAAATAGATGAATATTAGATATACATATATAATATCCTTTCAGATTTCCTCTAAATATTGATGTTAGAAATGTAAGATTATTCTCTTTTAGGCAGTGTCGGATTTAGATATTTGTCGCCCAGGGACTGATTGTACATTGCCCCCACCCCAACCAACAGTAAGCACATTATAAGTCTCAGCCTCCGGTATACCGGGATAGCACCACTGATAATCCAAATACACCCCGAAAATGCTAGGGAAATCTCTGTGTCGGAAATCATTTGGAGGCGAATCTGATTCTCTTTCGACATAACTGGCACATTCCCGAGTTACCATCAGCTCTTCCTATTTTGTTCCCTTGTTGACAACAAGGTTATTCGTTCATCAAAGAGGCCAACAACAACTTAAATCGTCACTTCATCTACGTTACTAAAAAAACAGTAAACCCCTTAGATCATTTACGCTATGCTACATGCGGCATGTAGATAGCTTGTTTGGTAGGTCCGGGGGGGGGGGGGTAAGCGTACTCAGTCAGTGATTGATCGTTTTCAAATTTCGACATAGTTTGACCAATGGGAAATCAGTATCGACGTAGTTTGGCCAATGCCAAATCAGTACCTGACTCAGAGTACGCTGTCAACATTACACTACTCTTCTACCAACAAAATACTACATGATGCCGTATCTAGTGCAACATATATGATCTAAGGTAATCACCACTACCATCAAACATAACCTTGCGATCTTGCGAATGGCGTTTTGACAGTGATTAAAACAGTAGTGCCAACTGCGCATAAGAGGCCCGCGAGCACTGTGTAGTGGCGGTCCATTCCCACGATCTAGAGTAAGTTATCACTTATTCAGATGAATACTTTTGTAGCATGATGCATGCCTTACTCAAAAAAACACAACGTATTTTATTATTACTTTTTATGGAATTTCTTTTTATTCTCTAACAATAAGAGATTAATTTTTCATTGTCTGCAATTTCAAGTATTAATTTTCGGGATATCGAAGAAATTTAACCTTCACCGTTACGCCTATGTATATACTTTTAAGTTCTCCTTTCCTCTCACTTCATCTGGCCAAGTTTAATGTTGGCGTATAAACAAATAGTAAGTTATGAATGAGTCGTTGGGGATGTGACTTTTACCTACGTTTATATTGTGAGAATAAAGTTTGTTCTAAATTAATTGTCGACGAGTTCTTATGACTATGCGTCCGCTCATCGAAGGGAGAAACAGATGTCCTGCACATGTTTGGGATCGAGAGATAACCCTTGGCCCAGACAGAACTAATGGGACTTGTAAGAAGGAGCACAATGACTAAGTTACAAAGGGATAAAACCCCCTCCATTTCCCTAAAATATTATAAAATATTGTTGTAATGTATCTTTCCGCCCAAAGAATAATAATTTAATATTCCATTACTGTACTAAAAGTACTGGAAGAGTTAGGTATGATAACCCATTTTACTATGACCAATCGAAACAAAAAACACAAGTTTAATTTAATTCCAGCAGAATAATAATTTCAAATAAAGTGGGTATATCAATAAAAATGATTTAAACAGTATCGCAACATTATTTTTTATTAAAATTTCATAAATTTTAAATTATCATAGGTGGAAACTGAAATACATTTCCGTAGTATTCATTTAACGATCATCATTTCATTAGTGATTTTATTAACAATTGTTAAAAATTGAGAGATAGAGAGGTACGGGTGTAAAACCGATTTTCAATAAACATTGTTTCCATTACTAGAGTTTCCTGGCTATTAACACTATAACACTACTCGCTACCAAATTCAATGATTTATATAAAACATTAAATCATTTAATTCATGACACGGTTATATAAAATAATTATAATCAATATGCAGATTTATCCATTACATATTTCGGTTCAAGTTTTTGTTTGCATTTATTTTCATTATTTTGATTACTGTTTTGATTTGTTAATTTTCATTATTTTATGGCGAAAACTATTCATATGGAAACAATATTCTACGTTTTTAATTGGAAAAACAGTATTTGTAAATATTTTTTTTTTTAAATTTTACGCTTTAATAACGTTACCTTTTGCTTTATCGAGCAATTGATCCTGATGTATTATTTTTTTACGTCAAAATGTTTGGAAATTGATAGACGAGTATTACAAGTCTGCGAGTGTTGCGTATACTATTTTTTCGGCAACAGTTTCGAATAAGAAAATAAAAACACAAATACACAAAATTCATGATCCCAGCTATATATCATAAGATGTGTGCCTAGTCCTTTATTTTTTGTCAATTTTAATGAATATTATAATGAAATCATTTATATGAGTTATAGAAGTTAATTTATTATTTTTATTAATATAAAGAAGTTTGTATTATAAAATTATATTCGAAAGTTTTTATAGTTGAATACAATGATTTAATTTAAAATAATTGGGTATGTAAATAAAAATTCTGGTATAATCAACAAATTTTGATATTGAGGGAAGATCTTATGAAATGTTGATAGAAATAAAATTTGTTTTATATTTAGAAAATTATTTAAAAATTTAACTCATAAGATTTTTGGACTATTGTCAATGTTGTAATTATATTTAGTTTATCAGACGGAATTTTTGAATGTGATTAATAAGATGGCCAAATGGGTATACCAAACGAACAATTAAAAGTATTATAAAGACTACAAGTTTAATTACATAAAAAATAAATAAATAAAAAATCAGTATTATATTAACCTCATAAAAATATATGCTAAATCAATGAAGGATTTAGTCCAGTAGAACATATGAAATTATAATGAGAAATAAATTTGAAGAATCAAGAAGACATTTTCAGTAGGAATTAGAATCAATAGAATCATCAACGTAGAGGGAAAAATTAAAAGAAGAGAAAACTCATTTTGTGAACAGGATATAAAAAATTCATTAACTATTCATAAATTTGTTAAATTTTATGATTTTTATTATTTAGATCAGAACCCACCCCAAAATATAGATAAAAGTATCAAAATTTTATAATGATAAATACATTTAATATTTTTCATTTATGTAAAATTTTAAATGTCAATTTCCTAACTCTTATACTATATTTATAACTATTATCATTATCAATAAATTAATATCCCTTGAAAAATAGTCATTATCACACTTATGTTTTTTGTTTATATTTCTTCTTCATCAAAATCCTTACTTCAATTTTCCTTCTTTATTTTTTAAAACTTCTGTGTATTCTTTTATTTTATTTCTAACTTATGTACTTCCATCTTTCCATATAAAATACTTCTTCTTTCTCTAATGTTTTCTTGAATTACTTATTTTAACTATTTCTTTGCTTATAGCAATTATCCATATTTATTTATAAACTTTTATTATATTTCATCATATTCATTATAAAACTTCATATACCTCATATATTTTTCATATCAATATTTAAATTTTATTATTTTACCGCACTTACAACTATTATTTATTTTATCAATTTATATTCAAGATCCTATTTTCTCTTCTTTATTACTGTTCTTCTTTCCACCATCTTCATAATACTTTCTTTCATTTTCTTACTTTATCCTATTTATCCTACACTTCTTTCAATTACTAAATTATTTTTTATGCTTTCCTCAAGAGATTTAATCAACAAATTAACTAATTTAACTTTAATTTTTTTTTTAAATAAACTTCTTAAAACTAATTTAAATTAAAATTTATTATATTTCCTATAGTGATATTCTAATATTAATTGTCCTTGCCATGGTTTTCCTCAGTAAATCCATCAATTTGTTTCTTTTCTAAATTTTAAATTTGACCTTACGTCTTTTACATCTTTTCTGAATTCCCATTCTATTTCTTTTATTCATTTGTTGTATTCTTCGTTTGATTTTTGTTACAATTTCTTTATATCTTGTTTATTATTTTCCAATTATTAACAGCTTCTGAGTTTCTTTTTTCGTTTCTAATTTTTGCTTCTATACTTTGTTCTACTTTCTCTTGTTTCTCTATTATCTTTTCTTCTAATTCTATGATCTTTTCCTCTATACACACATAAAAATAATTGTTCAAAATAAAGCAGGCTGTTTTATTCCAAGTAAATTAAACGGTTATATATAGCCCTAAGAAATATTTTGTTTCTTGAAGAAAACCATTTTTTTAGAAATTTTCTTTATTTAAAAAGAAGATTTTTTTGTGTAAAGATAATTCAGAATTTAAATGAAAAAAATAGATTTTATTAAATTAATAGCACTGACATTGTTAATTTAAAATTATTGGAATACTTAATTTAAGCGATTCAATGTCTTCATAAAAAACAATAATTATTTTACCTTAAGAAAAAGATTTTCTTAAATTTAGAAAAGTATTATCTCAAATTAAGAAAATTGTTTTCTTAATATAAGAAAATTATTTCTTGCGTTATGAATTTTTATTTTCTTACTTTAAGAGAAAGATAATTTTACTTTAACAAAATAATTTTCTTGTGTTGTGAACATATTTTTTTATTTTAAGTATTGGTTTTACGTACTTTAACAAAATCATATTTTTGTTTCATGAACTTGAATTGTGTTGCTTTAAGAAAACCATTTTCTTGTTTCAAGAAAATCAGTTTTGTTACTTCGAGAAAATAGTTCTCTTGTATTTTTTAAATACTTTCTTGGATAATACAGCCACATATGGCTCATTATCCATATATAATAAAGCCACATGTGACTTTAATATCCATAATATTATTTTAAAATACAAGCAGAACCTAGAAATAAACTATAGAAGATATAAGTCTCTTGCAATATACGAAGATCCTTTTTTTAATGATAAAAATTATTTTTTTGTATCATGACATTCAACTTTTTGAATAAAAAATATTATTTACTTGCATGATTGAATTTTATTTTGCTTTAAAATATATTTTTGTAGCATAAATAAAATTTATATTTTAACTCCTATATGGTTGGAAAAAATTAATATATTTAATACAAAAATATTCCATTTGTGTTAAGGGTCCGTGATATTTGCAATAAAACACTAACTGTCAGTAGATAGAACGTCCTTTAACTTTAAAGATTCAATAACTAAAGGCGATGACGTTTAGAATAAAATTTAACAAGTTGATTTCTTATACAATTGTCACAATCTAAACATCATTGTCGTTAGTTACAGAACCGTTAAAGTTAAAGGACGTTCTATCTACTGACAATTAATAATATAAAAAATTTACTTATGAAAGTACAAACGAAAAAAAAAAATAAACACAAAAAACATGTAGATGTAATTTAACATAAGATTAGTAAAATTAACAAACACAAAGACACAGGTACATGTATATAACTTAATATAAATTTGGCAATGAAAAAAAAGCAGTAACATTTAATGTCTAAAATAAATAGTTACCTATATCCACTAATCGGTTTCTTGATGTTTCATTTAATTTGGAATTAGTCATAATATTTCAGAATAGAATTTTCCAAATGAGATGTTAATAAAATTTTAAGGTCGAAATCTTCAAATCTAGGTCTAAAAATGTATTCATCAAGATTGGAAAGGGGTACATTTAACAAATCGGAAATTCCTAGATCTGGCACAAAAGCTCCACATCAGACAACGTTGATGTCGTTCTTGTGCTATCAGACGCTGCCTGAAAAATGTATTTAAAAAAGTTCACTTCTCCTCTTGATTCAAAATAAGGAAGTGTACTTTTATTATTGAAAATGTAATTTTATAGTGTTTCATTTAACATATATGTATAAGTATTTCCTCATTTAAAAACCCTAGACTATATACATACCTCTTGGTGATAGCCCATTTGCTTTTTCATAATTTCTAACAATTTTGTTCTTATTTTTAAAGGTTTAATGATTTCCATTAGAGTATCATTTTCCATTATAATAAATTCTTCCAAGTTAATACCTATCCATTTCTAAAAAAATAAGTAAATATTTTAGCAATAAATTTACTAAACCGTATTCGAGAAAAACAGTTCAAAGTCTTGAAAATTCTTTAAACTGAAAAAATTGTTAAAAATCTAAATGTATACAAACTTACCATTAAACTTCTATATATATTCTTCATCTACCCTCTCATTTAACGTGGATAACTCCATATTTAATTTACGGCAAAGAATACTAACAATCAATACTATCGATTGCTTCACTTTGACTTTTTTCCCTTCTTGGTTTAAAATAAAAATGGACGACTCGACCCACGACCCCTAACGAGACTCGACACAGCCGGTTGGGAGTTGGGACAAACATAGAAGACAATACCTACGCATGCCCGCTGAAAATCCAAACGGTTGTTAATATACATGTTGTCAAGCTTATTTAAAAAATATAATTTCCAAGTAATAATAAATTTGTAAATAAATAAATAAAAAATGAATTTAGGGTACTTACGGAAGTATGTAAGAACGTTTTAAATCTAAACATGACGATAATGACTTGTTTAATTTAACTCATGTACACCACCATAATTGATTATTAGACACACATAAAACATACCTACTTATGTTAATGCTCAAAGAATTCCGATAAACCAAATTTGATATACCTATTTACAGGTTTCCATAAATATCAGATAGTTTGTAATTGGTTTTATTTAATTAAATGATAATGTAAATTAATAATAATGCATGTATAGTAAAATGTATTATAAGACCGGCAACATTGTTGAACAATTTGAAATTAGAGGATTTCTTATTGGTCACTGCCAATTCCATAATTATTTAAGTGAAGAAAATGGATTTCTTGGATCAAGAATTACATTTAACTTGTTTCAACAATGTGATTGTCTTGATCTGGGAATTTTATTTGCTTAGATTAACAAAAAAATATATATATTTAATTTGGATTTAGTTAATTATCCAATTATCTAAATAAGCAAATAATCTGTATTACTATTACGCCTTAAATAATAACACCATGGATAAGAAAGAAATAAGTAAAGAAAGCAAACTTAAACTCAATATTATAGTTCCAGCAGTAATGTATGCAAGTGAATCATATGTAATTCAGAAGAAACATAAGGGTAAAAGGGTAAAATAAATACAATAGAAAAGAAGAAGTTCATTGTCATTTGTATTTAAGTAAATTAATATTTCTTATTAAATATTAAGATATGAATTTATGAATAGATACCCTATCTCATATTTTTTAGATACAAATAAAACAATTATCATTTATGTATCTTAATATAGGTACTTAAATATTGTCTTTTATTAACAAATTTCTAAAAACCGCTTTGTTAAAATTGAACTTATGTTTATTAAAAAAAAAACAAGCAATTTTCTTAAAATAAAAGTAAGAGTGAGTAAGTATGAATTAAGAATCTTATTTACTTAAATCAAAATAAATAAAAGTTGATTAAAGAATCACAGGGTTATTCTATTAAGATATTTGAAATTATTATTTCAAAATAATTGCTGTTAATTATAAAAAAATCGGATTATCAAATTAAAATAATTGATATATTTGATTTAACAATGACGAATATTTTATAAGAAAACTACCAGCTTATTGAAGCAACAAAATATTCTTGAAATAAGAAAACGAACCAATAAAATGATTTTCTTAATAGAAATAAATGAACGTTTTTAGATTAACGTAATTTCTTTAAATTAAAGTCGTGTAATTTTAATCTAAAGAGTTATTTTCAAGTAATTCTGTTTATTTAAATTAAAATAATTTTTTTATGTGTGTAATTCCATCTATCCCTGTAATAGTATCCTTCCATTTATTTTCTAAAATTCCCATTATTACTATAGTATCTTGTATTCCTACTTTTACTTTTCCTACTTCTTCTTTTACCTGCATGGAATCGTTTTCTTCTTCTTGAAATTCAGCAATTTTCTCATCTTGTAACTTTTCTACTTCAAAAACTCTCTCAGTCATTTCTATTTTTGTTTCTACTATATTCTTAGCTGTATAACTCTTCAATTCTTCAATTTTCTGTATCATTTCAATTTTATTCTCTTTAATTTCTTGTTTAATATCATTTTTTATATCTTTTCCCATTTCTTGCATTTGTTTTCGCATTTTTTGCATTTCTTTTTGACTATTGTCTAATTTCTTGCCCATATCTTGCATTTTTTCTTGTTATTTTCATTCATCTGAATCATCATTTGCATCATGATCTCTAATTTATCTTGCTTCTGTTTTTCCTGTCTTGATAGTTCATTTCTTTCTTGAATTTTATCTACATTTTGTTCCTGCATATCTTCAATATCTCCTTGTCCTACTTCCAACTGTTCCTCTTCTTCAATTTGTCCAATATTTTCCCCCTCTTAAGTCCATTTTATTTTAATCAACACTAATACTTATCATTTTCACTGATAGCTAATATATTTTAACAGTATAATATTTGTACACTCTGTATAATATAGTTATGTCACTGATGTCACAATTTTATATAATTTTTGTGGTCATTTCTAATTTTGATTAATAATGTCAAATAAAGTCAATTTTGGTTATAATGTTAAATATTATGAAAATAGATCAATCGAACTTTAATATTCTCTCAACTTCAGCGAAATACAAATATCTACTGATTGGCCAACTTTCTAATCAAAGGTATATTAAACTATAATCAACAAATTTGGTATAGAAAGAAAATCTTACCAGATGTTGTGTTTGATACCTTTCAAGTAGAATTTTCTCTAATATTGCTACATTCAGTAAGACAGAAGAGCCCCAAGTTGGGCGCCATTTATAATGATCTGCGTATTTATCATTATAATATGTATTCCAATTACACGCTGTATATGAGAATATAATGAACTTGTTTTGCTCTTTTCTATTGCCTAGTAAAGTATGTCTGTTATTTTTTAAACACCCTGTATATTTAATTTTGTACTTAAATATTATGTTATGACAAAACTGCCCTCTTCAAGTGTCGAGTATTTGATGGTATAAATGAAATCACAGGAGAGTTGACATGGCCATTAAAGCTTGAGTAGTATCATCCAACGGCCCTTTGCTCTTGTACAGGATATCAGTTAGCCGATAGTAGATGAGAGAGTGATGCATTATCCTCATATCCCGTGACACACGGCCAGAAGGACAGATCTGACACGACAAATGATAGTGATAGTCCCATCAGAACTCGCTTTCCGCTTTCATCCTTCCCCCTAATTAATATTCACCATATATCTGTCCACTTAAATTATGGATCTTCAAGTGGTTAATTGTTAGCAATTTTGTGGATCTTTTAGTTATATTTTTTATAAAGATATATTTAAAAATAAGAAATCATTTTAATTTTTAGTAACAAAAATATTGCGAAATATTTCTGGGAATTACAATTATTCAAAAAAAGTTCTAACGCTCTTTGCGTCGTCAAGGGTTTTTTGGGCACCTTAAGGTTTCGGATTTCTTTGGGCGCCACCTTACGTTTATAGTGTGAATGCCACTGAACGGGTAGCATTAGTGGAGATAAAATAATCCAGAAGTTGTTATGGTACCAACCAAAGTCATATTAATTAAAAGAAATAACTTTCTATGTATTAAATACCAATTCCAATCCGTCGAGGAATGAAACGGTACTTTAAGTTGTTAAAAATAATTAATGTGATTAAGCTCAAATTTTATTATAGGTTCGTTCAACGAATAGAATTTGAAATATATCAGAAGTAAAATATTAAAGAAAAATTTTTTTTTACGCCAGTCAGTTGATTCTTTTTGACGTGATTAGAAACAATTGACAAAAAAACTATGATCTATTTCAAAATCCGTCCTTTCTATTTTTTAGGATTAAGGAAATTAAACTCAAATGAAACGTTATATTTGTTTATTCGACGATATTAAAACAGAGTTTTATTTTTCTTTTCTTTTTAAAAATTTTGCACTTATCTCCTTGATGGTATAGGGTCTTGTTTTTTTATGTAGCTGTGTCGTTCAAATCGTCCCATATTCAATTGTCCAAATAAGAGGTCTTCTTTGACCCGGCAAAACTTGACCACTGTCCAGGTAATAACAACTGATTGAGAAGTGGAAACAGCAATACAAACCACCAAAAAAAAAACCCTAAAAATAAAGGGGAAACAAGAAAGAAATCTTCAGTAGATAACACTGCCGATATAAAAATATACAAAGTTTATTGCTTGTACTTAATAGATAAAGAAAAAAGAAGGTTATTAGCATGTGTAGGCAATTTATAAGAATGCCAAGAGAAGAGAGGGACATGACGCTGGGAAATAAAAAGGGGAACATCAAGCGAATATAAAACTATAAAATATACGGAGTAGAGGAATAATGAAAATACAGGGTGGCACAAAAAAACGTAACAGGAATAGTATGAAACAGGCTTTCTCAGGTGACTTATCAAAATGTAGGTGCACTACTTCCAGGGTGGCCGGATTAACGGTTCTGGACTCCGGTAGAATTTAAGCTCAGCTTGACCTAACTCTAAAGGTCGCTAGCTAATTCTGCATTGGTTCTCAGTTCGAACTCGGACTTTAACTCCAACTGGGACTGCCGCTGGAATTGCGATTTCGGGCTGCCACTGCAGTTGACTGATCGACTCCTGCTCTCATATACCATAAGGTCGGCTGGTTATGCGAAACAAAGGGGCACTGGCAGCGTCGGCAGGAGGTTTGTCATCGGATGGGGCGGTTTTCTTCTGTACTTTCACCCTCGGTATCTGGAGCTGAAGAGTTGGAGCGGTATCTCTCGCTGTTGATTGTCCTGGGGACAGAGTGAGCCTCAATCATTGAGGTCGATTCAATCATTGAGGTCGATCCTATTTCAGTGGTATCGATCTGGAAGCATGGTACGGGCCAGGCATCCACCGCGACAGTATTTTCCGGACTTGTTACTTAAATTACTATGATATAATAATAAAACATTTTAGTTCTCTAAAACTATTTACAAATATATGGTTTTTATAAGAATTTTTAGAGGGTTATTAAATAGTTACCCATTTTTTTGTCCGTTAAAAGATTATTAGCGAAAACTAAAGGCTTTTTTTTAAAACTGTTTTGACACTGCTTGAAACAGTTTTAAAACACTTCATTTTCTTGAACCATTAATGATTTTTCAAAACGTTTTAAAAGCGTCTCAAAGACTGTTTCATTACGGTAAACTGTCAAAAAATCTTATCTCTTAACCTCACTTTACTTTCAATGTGCTTTTTACTGTTGTGATATATTTATTTTTTTATTTTAATAGAAATATAAGAGATGGTGGAACTAATTTTAGGAAAATTTCTGCTCATTGATAATGAAAAACAATCATAAGTACTTTTTGTTAAAGAGAAAAAAATTCGCCGACCTCATAAAATTGGAATTTTGACAAATAAATATGACCTGACCTAGATAATGTCACAATAAATATGATGTAAAAATTTTGTTTCTTAATAAAAACTAACAGAAATTGAAGATAGTCAAAATTCAGTTGTTCAAAAAATAAACAATTTCCAACTGGGGAATTTGTTACCACAAATAAAGTTTGTACTTTTAGCTGTACGAAAATTACAAATTTTATGTTAAATATACAGGCAAAAATTCTCTCTGGGTAGAAGTTGCACAAATATGAATGCAGCTGGTTTTTCACAAAATTCACAACACCCATTTGAATTTGAATTGTTGGTGTTTTAGAATGACAATTGACGTGCACGTGAAGTTTTAAATTGTTGCATGAGGTGAATTTAGGTGAACTACCAATTCGTACCCTTGGTTAAACCTTTGGTTATTAAAGAAATATCACTTTAAAATATCGTCTTGGAATGCGAAGGGCATGACAGGTACGAGCCTAAACGCAACTCTCCATCCATGTCAAATGTCAATAGTGCAAACACAAATCATGACAGGCGAATTTGTGATTTAAAATTAAAGCAGTTTGTTTAAAGTTATTTATCATTACTCATTACAGCTACCGTTTAGAAGAATGTTTTCCATTTCTATATCATTCACTTCCACCTGAACATCCTCCCCTTCAATGTTCTGGCTTAATAAATATCTTTCCTTTTCCATTTTAAATTTGACCAAAATCACACGTTAGCACATGTACTCACCTGAAGTTGAACAAAGTGACAGGTGTCAACCAGACTTCACCCAGCTCTAAACATAGGTAGATATTGGTACGAAACTGACAAAACAATGACGTCACGAAGGGCTAAATAATGACGTCACATATTTCACAACTACCAAAATATCTATAACCAAATCTGATAAGAGCACAAAGTACTGGACCTCAAATTCCGAGAAATATCCAACGCTTAGCTTTCTTCATGTATGTGCCGTCTCTGTTGCTCTACAGCGAGACGATAAAATTATCTTAACTAAAATTTATTCTAATCTAGTAAAAAAGAATGAACTCATATCAGGCCATATTTCAAATCAATGAGATTCATTTAAATTCTCACCCTATCACGTGCATATGAGGTGGCTGGATTGAGGTAAAATAGCCTAGATCATTGGTTTCCTCGGAAGCGGTGTCGTCTTCAAACGATCGTCAAAATACGATGGGTGACGTCACAAAAAAAGGATGTAATTATTTTAGACAAAAGGGAGGAATCGTCAGAAGAAGAGACAGCATAATCCGAATCTTCTCAGCAAAGCAGGTGCTTCTATTTATTAACGAAAACAAGTTTAAAGAACATTTTTGCCTGACACCGATGTCCAAATTACATCAAGGAACATATTACATCAAAGCCGACAAATCTTGAAGACTTTGGGGCTACTGGTAAAAACTATTATTTAAAATAAAAATAAAAAAAACCTTCCAACTTCCAATGAAAATCTTTGCCAGTACACACAACACCACCGTAAAAAAACGTTGATAAACTGATTCGTACCGTCTCGCCCACCGCTTTCAAATGAGACGGCACCGCTCTGAAACATTTCCGCTATTATACGCGGACACCGTTTTTGTGACGTCGCCCACCGTACTTTAACGGCCGTTAAAAGACGGCACCGCTTCCGAGGAAACCGCCAAATACTTTATAAATTCACTGTTCTTTGGCTTCTCATGCAAGATAGTAGTATGTTACTCTTCAAAATGGTTCAGTCCATTATAACTGAAAATCAATGTTCTTTAGTTACTTATAGTTCCTAAAGAAGTTCTTGAAATACTTAAAAAACTTTTAAAATTCTTAAAAAAAAATGGAAAAAGTATCCTAAGAAATGGTTGATTACACCTCACACAATCTTAAAAAATTGTTAAAATTTAATTGAAACATCCATAAAATGTCCTTAAAAAAACTTGCGGAGGAACGAAACTTAAAAAAATCTCAAAAAAACCCTCAAAAATCATTGACAAATCAATAAAACTGTTTTGAAGACTTCATAAAAATCATTGTAAATCCTTGAAAGTTATCTGAAAAATCCGCAAAAAATATTCAAAAAAAGTTGTTTGAGGATTATAACATTTTTGAAAAAAAAACTAAGAAATCCTTGAATACTTACAAAATCAATCCTTAAAGAATAATTAAAAATTTCATAAAACATCCTTCAAAAAATCTTAAGAAATCCCTCAAAAATCATTGAAACTGTCTTGAAAAATTCTTTGAAACACCCGTAAACTATACTTGAAAGATATTTGAAAAAACAATGAAAACAAAATTCTTAAAACATACTTTAAAATTCTTAAAAAATGACTGCGAAAGTACTTAAAAACCTTTTAAAAAATCCTTGAAAAATACTTGAATATCATTCTCTAAAAATCATAAAAAAACATTTAAAACATCATTGAAAAATCTCTTACAAATCCTTGATTACTTCCTGATAAATCCGCAAAACAGTTGTAAAAAATCATTGAAAAATCCCTAAAAAATCCTTAAAAAATCATAGATAGTTGCCTATATTATTCGTGTTTGATATAATAACTTGTAACACCTGTTTTTTGTAAGATAGTGAAGGTGCAGAGAAAACAATACACCCGTTTTGATTTTGAATGTTTTAGGCGTAGGGAATTTTTTTTTGTATGGCAACACGGCAACACCTAACAAAGCGAGCAGCACCAGCATTTGATACTTGGCAACATTGCACAGTCATAGATTTAAAATCCAACAAAAAATATATAATAAATATATAATTTAATATACGATACGTTTTCTAAAAAATTGCCTTGTTATTGATATTTTGAAGTTTTGAGTAATTTGTGAGTAATCCGGAAAAGTTTTGAGAGTAAATAGACAAACACTAGTTGGCAACCCTGTAAATACCTTATAAATAGTCGTATGTTACTCTTCAAAATGGTTCAGTACATTATGACCAAAAATCAGTGTTTTTTAGTTACTTAAGTGAAACAGTCGCACATAGATCTTTGCGGAGAGAAATTGTCTCCCAATGAGAGCTTTACAAAATAGCGGAGTTGACCGCGCCTATTTTATTACATATAAAATAATATTTTTGATATTTCACTATAGTATTTGTACATAATTAGAATAAAAAGTGAATAGTGCGCATTATCTGTGATTTGCTTATCAAGTGTTTTAAGTGATTAAAAATGATTTGTCTGTAATAATTTTTTTTTAAATTTAATAAATTTGTGAAAAAATAACACTTACAGTTCACGTTAACTTTGCTTGTTTTTATTCAAGTTTAGGTAACTGATTTAAACGCAAATATAAGTTAATAATAATGATAATATAAATATGGTTCTTCGATTATTGGTTGATGTTAACATGTCGACTGCCCTAGTAAATTATTCCAAACTTACATTGATTATTAATAAAATTTGTTCATTACCATTAAATTGGATTAATGTTCTATATATCTTACTAAATAAGTGGTGGTAATTTATATTATTATTATATTATTACGATTCTCATTATTACAGTTCTGCTAAAACAGAGATACATTGTGAAATTATCCAAAATCAAATTATTTTTGACCTAATAAACCAATTGCATTGCTATGATAATGTAATTAATCCGCTTTTTTATCCAGTTATATTTCATTTATTTCCTATAGCAAACTGCGATTTTATTGTGCTTAAATTTCATTTTTTTATATATGTGTGGAATTGTTGAATTTGTAACAGTAAAACTCATTCAATATTGGATAAAAATGTGAATCAAATAAAAATTTAAAACCGCTTGAATCTACCTACTTATCGTTTTCAGTTTTATTCCCAGTTAAAATAAAACAAAAAATCCTTTGGATATAAAACCACATATTTACTAAAATGTTTTTTTATTGATGTTCGTTGAAAATAAAGCCCAAAAGTATTTTTTTTTTCAAAAATAATGCTTTTTTTAGCAACCGATTTCAAATAGATTAATATATGCGTGGATGACAGGCTTACAAAACATAAAGCCTCTGGCACAAGAATATAAACATCAGGTAATGTTCGATATTTTGTTTTATTCAATAAGTAATAATTTCAACTAAATAAAATGAAACTCAAAATTATATATCACAATGTATTTAAATTAGACGACGACTAGTTTCGGTTAATGAGCCATCTTCAGGCCATATAAACTAATTACATTAATTAATAATTATTATTTGGAAAGCATATGGCTGTTATAAGTTACGAATAATAAAAGGAGGGGGAGGAGTAACGGAAATTAAGATTACATGAAACATGAAAAAATAAAATTATTAAGATAAAAGGTACAATGGTTAAAGTAAAAATGGCCAAAAATTATATTATATATTCACTTATGTCACCTGTTATCATTTTTAATTATTTCGACGCTTTAACTTTTATTTACTGTTGTTTTTAATTTTTTTATTCCGGTATATTTTTTGTTATATTTACTTAAAAGTGCATATTTTATATTTTATAACAATATAAATTATCTGATGTTTGTGGTGCTCTTTCAGTCTCGATTACAAAAAAGAGAATCTAATTTTTAATTTGTTTTTACAGATTGTCTTAAAATTTAATTTACTTTGATTATTTTATATTTCATATTTTGATCTAAAAATTCATGTATTTCATATTAATATTATCATTGTTTTATATTCTTTTTTTGTAAGATTTTTGTCTTATATTTACTTTATGTGAACTTTTAGGGTTTTTTGGAACGATTCCTTTTTGGATCACGTTTTTTTTCTGGACTGAACGTTTTTTTCCTTGGAACAAAACCAAGCTAAGTTAAATTTTCCAAACAAATAAAAAGAAAAAGTCACTTAGGATTGTTAAATTTTTTATATAAAATAAAACAAATATGACGTTTAATTTGAGTTTCATTTCCTTAAACCCACAAAAAGAAAGAAAGGACGAATTTTGAAATAGATCATAGATTTTTTGTCAATTGTTTCTAAATAAATCAAAAAAATCAATTAGACTGGCGTCCAAATTTTTTTATTTTTTTAATATTTTACTTTTGACATATTTCAAATTCTATCACAGAAGTCAAGTATTATCTTTATTTTCAATAGTTGTCACAAAAATTAAATTAAATAAAACAAGTTTTGCCATTGTTCCAATATGAGTTTTGGTCTACATAATTCTTTTCAGATACCAAATTTTTAAAATTTTTTTATATAATAATTGAACTTGTTAAATGAAAGATGGTTAGATTTAAAAATATCTTTAAAATATAAAGATTTTGACTATATTTTCCCGCGTAAATAATTTTTTTCCTATTTTGTACAGAAATTTGCCGTCTTGTACTTTAATCAAGTATTTTTTAATTTTACTACATAAAGGAACATTATAAATAAAAAAATTAAATATTTATTGAAACAATAGTTTACTTATAGTAGCTTTAGAAAAGTTATTTTTTAGACTACATCGTAACCATGTATTAAAATCTCACTTTAATCACTTAGCAAGCAATTTATTATCATTCCAAGGCCTATAAAATTATAAATTTATTTAAAATTACACTTTTCGTTAAGTACCGTCTCCGTAATAATTTTGTTGTGTTACACGACGTGATTTAAAAAAAGTAGAGACTGCTTTGTATCTTTATTAACTTGTTATGTTCGTCTAACAGACATTCTTTTTTATAACAATGGATCTTCATCCTGCTTAACACATTGAGTGCTAGGCTCAAAATTCAAGTTTAATCCCAGTGTAGCGCAATTCTTTAGTTTCTTATATGTTTTGTTTTATTATTGGAAACAGAAGAAAACTGTTAATTTACGAATTTCGAATATTGTAACAAACATCTAAATCTTCCTATTGACCAAACCTGTGTAGATTATAATTTGGTCCTCAGATTTCAAAAATAATAAAATATACAGTATGTTACATATACACGTTTCATGGCCCTGATTTCATTTTCCCTCGGTATGTGTTTTTAAAAAAAATGGATGAAAATAGAACTAATAACACAAAACTTGAAATAAAATTGAACCGATTTAGATAATAGAAGAATTGGAGACTTATACAGATGAATAAATTAAAGAAACAAAAACGAACATGAGACTAAAAATGATTAGAAATTGTACAAGAAAAATTGTAGAAAAAGAATTTAAAAAAAGAAATATAAAATAAAGACCAAAATAAAGAATATTTTAGAAAACTTGAAAATACTGTAAGAATGGAAAAATGAGAGAATAAAAGAGATAAAACAAAGATTTCAAACGCTTAAATGAAAAGTGACAGAGTTTAGACAAAGACTAAACCCACCGGTGAACCGTCAGCACTCAACGTGTTAAGCATCGACTATTTGGACTATTTGGGGAAAGTTACAAGCTTGTAATAAAATTAAAAAATATTAATTGGAAAATAAACCATTATTTTTATGTAAATCGTATTTTAATTTTGATGATTCGCTGTGTAACGCTACTCCAATAAAAAAACTTTAACTGTATAGAACAGTTTTGAAATATCACATTCTTTTTTAACCAGTTTTAAAATATTTAATTTTTTTATACGTTAAAGTGATGGTATAATTTTTTACTTTTAACTTCATTGCCAGTTTACTACTGGCTTATCGTGCTCTGAAAAATTAATAAAAAAAGGAAACCTATTGTTATTATCATTATTTTAATGAATTTGTTACTGGTTATTTTTAATTACTTACTTTCCGTGTCTGGTTAAACTAAAAATTATAAATAATTTGCGGCTAGTATAGCCTTGTGTAGCCCCTAGCAGAGTATCGTAAAAATTATAAATAATTTGCGGCTAGTATACCCTTGTGTAGCCCTTAGCAGAGTATCGTTTATTGTGCAAGGGTCATAGATGAGCGCAGAATAGCAGATACTTTGGGTTCTAGATGGCGCCACAATCACACAGTGTGCTTGTAGTCTCCGGCAGTAAACCCCATTTCTACTTTCATACGATTCAGGGTTCTCCATACCGCATAAGATTGGTCTCTGCCTGGCAGTAGTTCCTCCTTGGTTAGAATTAACTTAAAATTATAGGAAGACCAGAAGCTTCGAATATAAGGTGAGTCGTTCCAGTTGAACCTCCGCCAGAGAGATGAAGGTACCTGCGTTATTGGTTTTTAGACGTCAAATTTCGAATAGGGTGATTGTAATCAGTTACAGTGGCAGTCTGAATTCTAGTGGCAGTTTGAGTTGGAGCTTGAGTCGATAACCAGATCCAGCTGAAGTACCGGTTTAGCTACCTATAGCGATAGGCCCAGCTGAATAGCTGAAGCCAAGTTCTATTGTACCCGATCCGTCAGTCCGACTTTCACGCTAGCCTGGAAGACGTGCCTGTACCATCCGATACAACACAGTAAGAACCATAGAGTAAGTATAAAGAAGTTGCCGTTTCCTTGAGTAAAAGTGGTAACATGTGCGACTTACCTGCAGCCTTGGAGGGTTCGAGGAACTAAACTGAATGTGGCGGTTAATTAGAATATTTTGTAATCGAATTTTCATATTCCTCATATATCCGTATTAGCATTTTCTGTAACACCTAAAATGTAATCTTATGATCATATTTTATGGTGTTTACCGTAAAATGATAATACGGATATATAAATAGGGGAAAAAATTAAATTTTGCAACATTTAATTAATAATACAATTTTATTCAAATACACGAAGTTTACAAAAATTAACATAATTAGTAAATAATATATTGAAATGTAAAATCCTCGGGATACAGTGTGGATTACATTTCCAAACTGGAGAACTCCTTCTCACTAGGCTGGGTTCAAAACGCCTAAATAACAAATTACAAAATATAATGAAAATTAATAAAATTAATGATCTTCTTTTTATTTTCTTCCTCTTCTACTTCTTCAGCTCTCCTAATAATTTTTGTTGTCTCCGCACCTTTTTTACTACTGCTCCTTATTCATTTTTGAAATTGTTTATTTGCGTCTTTTAACTAGTCACCAATTATATTTTTTTAAATCATTGTTCCTCAACTTGTATAAATAATATTGCTTACTTTTTTTTACTTTTATTTCTTCATTCAATAATCATTTTCCATTATATATAAAACATTCCTTTATAAATATAATATTACATTTTATAGAATTATTTCTTTTTTAGCTTTTTTTCAAATCTTTGACAACCTTCTGACTTTTTGATTTATTATTCTCCCTTCAATTTTTTTTTTCAACCAAGACTTTTACATACTATTTTTTTTAACATAATTTTAAACTGAAATTTTGATTTGACACCAACCCAATGACAAATCATTTCACCTGCTAAGAAATGCCATCCAACCTGTCACAGGAATTTCAAATTTCAAATGTCTTAAGCCCTATTCAGATTACAAAAAAAATTAGTTTATAGTTTTAATACCAGTTACCCAAAATTTCTTTTTAATTTAGATTTTTCTCTTTAATGTTAAAAATAAAGGAGCACTGTTAAATTTAATACCAATTACTATTCTCTTTTTTTTACACACTTACTTACTATACTATTTTAAACTTATACAAATTTTGTAACAATTACCCAAAAATACAGGGTATAACAAATTTCATAACAATATACACATAATTAATATTCAAATAAGTAGTTTACAAATATTAACATAATGAAAAATAATTAGTAAAACAATTCTACTCAAATAAATAAAGTTTACAAATATTAACATTATATAGTATAATTAATAACACAAGAGACAAAACTTTATCTGCAGTGGACGACGAAGGCATCTTCTTTTTGGAATTTTTAGCAGTACTTTTTAAAAATTTCATGCCTGCCGGATCAAGCTTAAAATTAAATTCTTGGAATAATTTTCAATCAGCAATTTTAATGGTTTTTTTAATGTTGTTTTTGGAATTAAGAAGGGCCTTTTTTAATTTACAAATTTTTTGCTTTTGTGCTCTATTTAAAGAATAAAGTTGTTTTCTTTCTAGGAGTTAAACAATTGATACGGGTTTCATTAATATTATTTAAAGTTCCGGTTGAATAACGTTTTTTTGACTGAGGTTCTTCTGAACATAGAGAATTTTCATAACCAAAATTAAGCTTTCTTTTTGCTGGAATATATGTATGACTATTTAATAATAAGGGCTATATTAGAAGAATTTGTAGGAAAGGGTGCTTATGGTAAAGTAAATTTTAAAAGCCTGTTTTCAATAGTGTTAGTAAATGCGGTTCTCGCAGATTCGATCTTGATTACGTGTAGTATCTCAGAGTTTAAGAATGTCAAACCATCTTTTTCTTTGTTCAATACATAAAGGTAATTTAAAAAACCGTTTATTTTTATAATTTGAATCATATAAAGGCCAGAAAAAAGTACTAAAACAACTAGGTACAGCGCATTTTAAACAAACATATCCAGGACAAGACATTTTAGAGAATGACTATATTTTTTCCAAAAATTAGAATATAAACTTAAAAATAAAAATACTTACATACCCACCCTTTATTTCTTAGCGGTAAACTATTGACATTTTGGGAAACTAACCTAATAATTTATAAAGCCTGATTTACAATAGGGTAAAGACACAACAAATGTTTATTTATTTATTATACATTCTCCTACAGTTATGAAAAGCTATAATATACTTTGTTAAAAAAGTTTATAAGATATTTTCAGGTCTTTTATTTGCTAGAGTTTATATTTTTTAAATTCAAACAATTTGTTATTGTAAAACAGTCTCATAGTTCGCGAAAGTAGCGACTCCATGCGCCTATGATTCAAAACACCCCTGGTAAGAACCATGTTACACACGTTTCTTCCGGATATGGTTTGGTAGTTAAATAAATGATTTATATTTACTTCATGATTTAATTTGGTGCGAGTTTTAACACTTATCAGTAAATACCCAGGTACCCAATCCAGTGAGGTAAGTAATCTACGTCTCTTCTGGCCGCCAAGGAGACCACTTGACCATGCAAAGAGCGTTACGAGGGTATCGTAGTTATTTAATTGCCTCCTCTTTGTGATTTGGTTTGATTTTAGTGTTCTTTCTAAAGCCGTTTTTTTCACGAAGCTCTTACCAGATAAGATTCGTGGGGTCACAGATTGTTGTCCGTACAGTTCTAATTAGTATAAAATTAATTTGTCTGAAACTTTTTTTAATCGGATTTAAGGGGATGGACCTGGAGGGGGTTGAAATTTCAAAAAATTTATATCTCCGCCATTTTCAAAAATATTGAAACAGGTCACAAGCATTTTTTTGTGTTCTAATTATTATAAAACTAATTTATATGAAACATTTTTTCATCCGATTTACGGGGATGGAACTGAAGGGGGTTAAAATTTCAAAACATTTATACCTCCGCCATTTCAAAATATTGAAACAGTTCATGAAACTATTTTTATGTTTTAATTATTATAAAATTAATTTGTCTAAAACATTTTTTAATCGGATTTAAGGGGATGGACCTGGAGGAGGTTGAAATTTCAAAAAATTTATATCTCCGTCATTTTCAAAAATATTGAAACAGTTCATAAAATTTTTTATGTTCTAATTATTATAAAATTAATTTGTCTAAAACTTTTTTTAATCGGATTTAAGGGGATAGACCTGGAGGGGGTTGAAATTTCAAAAAATTTATATCTCCGCCATTTTCAAAAATATTGAAACAGGTCACAAAAACTTTTTTGTGTTCTAATTATTATAAAACTAATTTGTATGAAACTTTTTTTCATCCGATTTATGGGGATGGAACTGAAGGGGGTTGAAATTTCAAAACATTTATATCTCCGTCATTTTCAAAAATATTGAAACAGTTCATAAAACTTTTTTTATGTCCTAATTATTATAAAATTAATTTGTCTGAAACTTTTTTTAATCGGATTTAAGGGGATTGACCTGGAGGGGGTTGAAATTTCAAAAAAATTATATCTCCGCTATTTTGAAAAATATTGAAACAGGTCATTAGATTTTTTTCATGTCCTAATTATTATAAAATTTATTTGTTTGAAACTTTTTTCGATCTGACCATATCGTGGAGTGGGGAAGGATGCTCAAATTTAAACAATAGAAATCTACCTCCCCTGTCGACCCTACCGACAGGAATTTTTTATTATTTTTTTCAATTTTCCATGTTTTTTTAATTTTTCCCAATTTGTCCCTATTTGTACTTATTTTTCCCTACTTGTCACTGTTTTCTCCATTTTTCTCTATTTTTCACCATTTTTCCATGTATTCCCTATATTTTCCTATTTCTTTATGTTTTTTCTGTTTTTCAGTATTTTTCTGTTTTTCCCTATTTGTGCATATTTGTCTCTATTAACCTCTATTTTTTCCTATTTTCGTTTTATTTCCTTATTTTCCATATTTCCACTATATTTCCACATGTTTCCCCAATTTTTTATAATTTTCACGTTTTCTCTATTTTTCCCTATTTTTAAATATTCTTCATATAAATAACTAACATTATTTGAAACAGTTTAACGTATTTTTTAAAGTAACAAATATGAAAATTTTAACTCTATTTTTATGGCATTCTTGGTTTGTATGTTTCTAAAAGAATTTTATAATATCCGATATACTTTTTGTTATTTATATGATATTTTGTATACAATTTAAATCATCGCTTTCATGGGCAATATATTTAATTTTTGAAGTAGGTACATCAAAACTTTATGCAAAATATGCTATTTTTATTAGAATATTTTAAATTAAATTTTGTGACTCATTGACTACTTACAAACATAAAGATACCCAATTTAATATTTCTAATAAAATATACGTTCACATTTTCCTTTGTTTCTAACTGGATTACTTCTACAAATGAGTTTAGCTAATTTCTAATCAGCTTTATTAAGTTTTAGTTAGTCCACTGATCTATATATAAACTCTATTAAAACTCTTAAATGACATTTGCTTCTATGGTTAAACTTATAACAATCTGTAGTGGAAGGTCCAATAAATAACTCGACGGGCTTATCTGAAAATAATTTGGAAACTTCCAAAACAGGAGACCAAGCTTTGAAACCTTTAATCCCTTTAACCCACAATTATGAACTTTAAAGAGGTTACCTGCTTATCAGTTGCCCTTCCCTTTTATTTGAAAAGTTTTAAGAGGACCTCTAACAAGCTGATTTTGTCACCAACAACACGGTTATATCGATTAAAAATTTCCATTTTTAGGATATTGCATAATTGAGTCTGAAACAAAACAAACAAAAATTAAATCGAAAAAAAAGTTAGTCCCGAAAATTTTTTCCGATATCTTTTGTTTCCTTGTGGTCCTTTACAAAATAAAAAATTAGGATGTCTAGAGTAACTTTTTTAAAATTTATTTTAAAATAATATCCATTGTAGTGGATATCAGGCATAAATTAAATTAAGAGGAATCCATACTTTATCTTATTTAGGAAAAAAGTCAAACGGCGTTATTTATTAAGATTTTTTTTTTAATTTTTGGGGATCAATATGGTTTATTATTAATCCCAGTTACGAAAAAATGGCAGAGCTCGTGCGTTTCTTAGTAAAATTTTATACGCACCAGCTCCGCCACTGGTTTGATTACTTCAACATTTGATGACTAATTTCAATTTTAGCAAATTTTAGAGATAAATCCTACTTAATGAAAGAAATTTTGGGAATCTCTGTATTTTATTAATATTTAAATAGTTATGTTGGCAGATTTTTGAAAAAAACTAAGAAAACAGATCGAAAATAATTTTTTTATGGAAAAATGTGCAAAATGTAAAACTTTATTGCCGTTTTGTATAATAATGGCGTCATCACCCATAACAACTGCCACTTCCGGTTGTGCGATTGGCACCAAAATCTAATCAGATCTAATCTAGGCTATCAGAATCCTGTATGCAAAATTTCAAATGATTTTATTCAGTAGTTTTTGAGATATCGTTACTACAACATCCATCCAAACACACACACACACTAACACACACACACACTAACACACACATACACTAACACACACACACACACACAGACATCATCGCGAAAATATCAAAATCGTATTCTAGGGACCTTAAAACGTGTTTATCCATTGAAAACTCACTACCCAATTTTTAGCATGATTCCTATACCTCTCTTCTTTGAAGGGCGAGAGGTTAAAAAGGTATAATTTTTTGAATGCGTGCAATATTTAGAAAAAATCTGATGTGGCCAGCATATGACCTCCCGCCATCTTTGATTCAAAAATTAACACGTTAACGCTAAAAAGTTGATAAAATTGACCTTTTTGTAAATCTGGCAATAATGGCAAACGTTTTGAAAATTTTAGTGATATGAAAACAAGCTATAGTGAATAAAAAATATATGTATCAAACTTTATTGCCATCTTGTTTAGTAATGACATCATCACTCTTAGCAACTGCCACTTCCGGTTGTCCTATTGATACCAAAATCTAATCAGATTTAATCTGGGGTATAAGAGTTTTGTATGCAAAATTTCAAAAATAGAAACATCACGATTGCCCATAAACATATTAATACTATAAAACCATTTTTTACAAAACTCAAACCACCAAAAATATTATTAACAGACTAAATTTGTTACTCTATTCAACAAGTGCTTTTTGGATTAAATTTTACATTCATTCCCGAAAAATATGAACGAGGTGTCATTCCACTCGAAATGGCTTGTAGATGATTTTTGAAAAAATTCCATAAGCCGCTTGAAAGAATTGCAAAAGTTAAATACAATAACTGAAAAAAATGGAGTTTTTTGGAAATATCTCAAAAATCTTTGACATTCTTCGAATTTGAATAAAGCTTCAAAAAGAGGAGAAAATGTACCAAAAAAAAACTATACCTCCCGGAATTGTTGGACCAATATTTAGAATTTTTCCAGAGTGTTAAAAATACGACCGACAACGGGGACTCCGGCTTGCGTAAGCGCTGCCCACTTTGGACCTTTAATGAATAAATATTATTTAAATTTATTAAATATAAAAATTAAAAATTGAAAAAACTCAGGCATCGATTGGATATATTTATGAACAATAATCTGCGGTCCAAAAATTTTTATCGCGATTTTTCTATTAATTATGCATTAGTTAATTTTTAATACTTCGTTCTTAGGGATCATACACATCCCCAACGACTCATTCATAATTTACTATTTGTTTACACGCCAACATTAAACATGGGGTGAGGTGAGAGGAACGGAGAAAGTAGGAGTGGGGATCTTTCAGAGTGAGTATGACGTCACTTTTAAAAGTATATAGGCGTAACGGTAAATGGTAAATTTCTTCGATATGGCGAAAATGAATACTTAAAATTGCAGACAATGAAAAATTAATACCTTGTCTGTAAAATGAAAAGGAAATTACTTAAAAAGTAATCATAAAATAGAAAAAATACTAATTATAGCTAACAGTTAAAAGAAAGAAACTTTTATATTTTGCAGTAAAATTTCCAATATTTGCTTTAACTATAACTAGACCTAGAGGACATGTAATATCTTAAAAACAACAGTTTCAGTTAGTATTTATTTACCACACTCAACAAAAATGAAGAATACAAATACTAATAATTACATTAATACAAAAAAAAATAATCTAAGCAAATACAGTACAGTATAATACGCAACAAAACTCCAATAATAGTATATTACATAACGAGTGAGGAAAGTGGCATTTTTCGCGCGAGTGGTAGTTCAGCACGAGCCGCGTAGCGGCGAGTGCGGAACGTAACGAGTGCATGAAAGCCACTTTCCCACGAGTTTTGTACACTATTTTTCCTACGACCAACAATATTTTAAGAATAGTCTATTTGGTTTTCTCATATGACACGATTATTTCTGGTGGTGTACATTCCCTTTCGCTATCACTATCAACTTCCGTTTTTTATGTAAGAAATCGAAATTTAAATTTTTTGTCTATTTGCTATAAAGTAGAATAATTTAAACTTTAAAAATATCTATTATAAAAGTACCTAATTATTCTGCTCAGAATTCACAAAACATAGAAACAGTAATTTCTTTAAAATTTTGACATAAGCCTACTCTATTATATTTCACTTTTATAAAAAAAATAACCTTAGCACCAAGCCAATTAAACAAAACATTTTAAATAATTTTTATACATTTTTTACTTTAATAACTTGTAAAATTTGCAATTTTAAAAATAAAATTAATTTTGAATTACAAACCATTAATAAATTTAAGAATCGGGTAACAAGATGTATGCAACACACAATACCCAAACGTCTTATGTGTTGCATACATTCGTTTACACTAAAGTTGTTTCATAATTAATATGGACAGTTATAACCTTAAAATAATATTTCAAAACATTTTAGTTATTAGGTGGTCGTAGGAAAATAACAAGCAACTATTAGATCAGTTTTAAAATGGTGAGTAAAATTTATTATGTATGTACATAAGTAGCATATTTCGTCCTGTTTTTAATAATTCATTCAAGTGTGCGTTATAATAATACGCAGCGCGGTATTATAACACACGGCTGGTGTACGTGTATGTTGATATGAGACACTTTCCAAATATCAAAACAGTGTGCTATTTGTAGTTTTCATAGGTGGTCATAGGAAAACATGTAATAAATTACTAAATAGTTGGGAAGCTTGGTAGAACTGTTCTTCATTCTTTTTGTAGTAACGAAACAAAAAGGAATATACATATAGTTCATAAATATCAGTTATGCTGTTTAACGGTCTAACCATTTAATTAATGAAAATTCATTATAGCTTAATATCTTCAACACTGCAGACTATCGAGGAGGCACCATAAAGTAAGGGAAACATTTCATAAAAAAATTGATTTTATTCATGAATATATTATTAAATTATGTATATGTGTATATACTTATTTTGATAAATTTTACCTTGAAATGGATTCTTGAAAAATTTGTGGTTGCAGTAGTTTTTTTTCTCAAAAACATGTACGAACGCCCATGGTTCAGAAATATAACCTTGAATAAACTGACCAGTGAAACGATAAAACTTGATTTAAATAGTCCAATTTTTTGCTCACTTGGCCTGTTTAACCATATTTATCTAACGTAAGTCTCTAAATCACTAATGAACTCCAAAAACAAGTATTCGATTATTCCAAATGACATATAATGACATATAATGCAAGATGGCCTTAATATTTTCCTATTAAAGGACCCCTCACTTCTCTTATGGAAAATGGCTTTCGGCCAATTTTTTAAAAATTTTAGTATGTAAGCTGATCAGTTTTCTTAAAAATTGACGAAATTGAAAATAAAACAAAATTACCTAAATACTCAATTATTTAACTCTGACCATCAATATCTCGAAAACTGGTCATAGGATTGAGTTGGGCCCATGGAGACATTTAATCAGAATGTCAAGATCTACGACATACTAAAATTTTAAAAAAATTGGCCGAAAGCCATTTTCCATAAGAGAAGTGAGTGGTCCTTTACAAATCTGTCATTTTGAATGAAACACTATTGCGCGCAGTTGCCAAATGGAAAATTAAATTATATATGAATTGAGAAACTAAACTATAAATAGTAATGTATTACTATTATGGATTATTAAATTTGTCACTGTTAGCATCGATTTACAAATTAAACTTTTATAAATTTAAAACAATCATGTAAGCGACTTAAAAGAGTCTTTATGATCCTTGATTGAAATATACTTTAGTAAATACTCAAATTTAAAAATAAGTTTGGCAACAATGAACGATCATTGTGACTTTATACCTCTCGGTGGTTTAGACTGTGAGGTGTTGTTGGCGTCCAGAATTTTGTAAACAATGATATCTCTATTTTTATTTATATAGGATCATACGATTAAAACAAATCCTAAATTAATGTACTTCACTCAGTCAGTGCAAATAGTGTCAAAGTCACTGAAAATTGGGCGTTCTCTTCGATATTCTATCTACCGGTTTATTCGTTAGCTTTGCTCTGTCCAACAAACAGAACTTATACTCAAGCTGATTGGTCTATTCCCAGTGACGTATAGAGGTAAAATTTTAAATCATAAATAGTCATTATGTCAGAATATTTTTGTTTTTTTACCAACTAGTAGTGCAGTGTAACTCATACAGTGACTAACTATTGCAATATAATGCCCAAAACCGCATATCTCTCACATCTGAATATGGCGAAAAATTAAAAAAGTTTAAAAATTTTAAGAAATAAAATGTAAAATTATCTGAATTTACTTCTTAATTCGTCCAATTCAGTATTATAAACAACCGTTTGCATTTCGTTTTTCACAATACTTTATTTATCATACCCTGATCTATACTTTGCACAGATATGATTTCTCCCTCCGGCCATAAATGTACGACGTTGACTGAAAAAGTTACAAATTTGGTGGATGTACTTACAAATTTGGTGGATTCTCCAATTTCTGAAAAAAGCCGATTCTGAGTAAATTAATTTTTATATTATACAAAAAAGTAGAACCATTCAACTACGACAAGATGCTAATAAATGTTACTCTAAACCCCGAAAGTATAATCAGCTTGGGTTTATTGAGTAAGGGATGATAATTCTTTTATTTCAGAGATTTCATTAAGTTTTGAATGCGATTATTTAAATCAGTGTAACATGTAGAATACGTTTGTATAATTATACTAAATTATTTTCTTAACTTTATCAAATTTATTTCAATTTAAAAGACATTTTCTAAATTCAATAACTCTATTAATCACAAAATTAAATTGTGTAATTTATTAAGAGCTGCGCGATTTCAAATATTCAAATTTTCGTTCCTAGTCAAATGACTGTGACGTATTTCGACTTGCTATAACGGGCACTAAATTGAACACGAAAAAACATTCATGATTTTACTTTCCCGGACCCATCAAAGGGAAAGTAAGGTGAACGAGCAAAAAAAATCAAGATATCAATGGAAATATCCATTTTGAGATCCCCCAAGAAGATTGAAACCATTTTCAGCGCATGGTCTGTCTGTGTGTCTGTGTGTCTGTATGTCTGTAGTGTCTGTGTGTCTGTGTGTTTGTGTGTCTGTGTGTCTGTGTGTCTGTGTGTCTGTGTGTCTGTGTGTAATCTCCCACGATAACTGCCGAACCGTTTGACCAATCAAGCTGAAATTTGGTATGGAGGGTCGGTGTGTGCCTAGAATGTGACCATTTTGGTTTAAATTGGTACAGTATAAATTCCTCAAGACCGACATTGATTAAATTCACATGTAACAATTTTTTATTTTTTTAAATTTTAAGGACAAACAATACACTTTAGTGCAAAATATTTCAGTACAAAGTTTTATAGAATAAAATTCCCTACAACTTTTGTTTTAAACTTTTTCCAGAATTTCCAATAGTTGCGCCACTAGAGGGCGCGTAAAAAATGTGCATGTATGTTTTGTCTATTTTTTCTTGATTTTAAGGACAAATAATACACTTTACTGCAAAATGTTGTAGTACAAAGTTTTAGAGCATAAAATTTCCTACAACTCTTGTCTGAAACTTTTTCTAGAATTTCCAATAGTTGCGCCACTAGAGAGCGCGTAAAAAATGTGCATGTAGGTTTTCTCTAGTTTTTCTTGATTTTGAGGACAAACAATGCATTTTAGTGCGAATTTTTTTGGTTTAAAGTTATAAAGCATCAAATTTTCTTTAACTTTAATATTTATCTTTTTATCAAATTCCTCATAGTTTCGCCGCTAGATGATGAGAAAAATACATTTTATAATTTTCCATTTTTTTTAAATTGGAGGTAAATTATGCTCTTTAGTACAAAGTGTTTCAGTGCAAAGTTGTAAAGCATGAAATTCTCTACAACTATTGTATGAAAATTTTTCCCGAATTCCCAGTAGTTTTCACATATGATTCTAATCCTAATCCTAATTGTAGCAGTGTGATATACAACGTGCGCATGCACAGCTTATGTCATCAACATTGAAATATCAATTCGGTAGACGTAATCACCATTGGCTCACTGTTTTTAATGTGTTCCATAAATTATTGTAGTGCTTAGTATTTTGTAATTAAAATAATAATAATAAATAACATATTCTCTACGGTCGAGCCGGGAAAGTTCAGGGGTGACACAGACGATTTTTTTTCACTGGAATCGTCAACTTCAGTTGATCTCAGACGAGATAGTTATTTTAATTTGAGAAACGTGTTGTGCTAATTAGTGAACTTTGCAGACTTGTACATGTATTAACATTTTTAATTATCATCTTAGGATTTCTTTTATCAATATTCATGTATTTTGTATAGTTAAATCAGAAAGTTTTTTATTAATGTTTAAACAAAATCGCGAACAGTGCATGCCGGTATTAAATTTTCATGTTCCTAAATTTTCAATGTAACTTAGAGTGAACACAACAAATATTGATGGCGAAAAAAAGCTATAATTAAGTGCAGTAGCTTTAATTGTAATTTTAGAAAATAAATCATATTTCCAGGATTTTTGAAGTAGTTTTTTTAAAAGCAATTTTCAAGAATTTTTTGAGATTTTTTCAAGGACTTTCATTTTTGAAATTATCAATGAAGTTTTGTGAATTTTATCACGAATTTTCAAGAATTATTTCAGGATTTTTCAAGTAGTTTTTCTAACAGGAATTTTCACGGATTTGTAAAGCAATTTCCAAGGATACTTAGAAATTTTTTCAAGGATTTTCATTTTTAAGGTTATCAAGGAAGTTTTGCGAATTTTATCAAAAATTTTACAGGATTAAATTTGTTACGTACAACAAAAATATGTTGAAAATCCGTAAACTAGTATTGCCAAGACTAATTTTTAATTCACACTTTTTAAAATTAACATCCTTATAACCGTTATCAAGGAAATTTTGTGAATTTTATCAAAAATTTTCCAGGATTTTTTAAGTAGTGTTTTTAAAAGCAATTTTCAAGAATTTCTTGAGATTATGCGCAGTAGCTTTAATTGTAATAATGATGAGCAATTAAGAAATTAAGAAAAGAAATCATACACTTCTTAAAAAAAAGCGTATATGGAGACAAAATGGATCGAGAGAAGAAGGTTAGACAAAGGAATATTAAATATGTTGATGAAGAATTATTAGTAGAAGACCCTTTCTCATATGAAAACTTTTTACGAATGAGTAATACTTTTAATCAAACTCTCTATTTGTTTATGACTCCATATATTTAAGTACAGAACATAAGCATAACCTCACTTGTAGTTGACATTTCATGGTTTTTAGTACAAGAAATTAGGACATGCTCTAATTTTCAGTACTAAATCGTCGCGCGCACCTAATTTGTAAACCCAATATTTTTAGTACTAAAATCAGTTCTGAAATTAGCATAATGGCAAGCGGACCTTAGTCAAGTTATTCGTATTAAATTATAGTATCTATGGTATCTTTTATAAAATAAACAACGGAGAAATTCAGTCTGAATTTTTTTAATTTCTGATGAGGTTGTAGTGTATTCCCCAATACGAATTATTGAAGAAAATTCAAGTTTAGGCTTTACTGAGCTAAAGTATAGTAGTCTAATGGTATTGATAATATTAAATGCACACGTTTATCTTATTAAATATCCTAATATACGGTTTGCAGATCTTACTATATATAATATGTACTTTGAGAACGAAAAAACGTTGTACATAACACCTGGGGTTCAATTCCTGACGGTGTACAACAAGTGTCGTATGCGACGCAAAACGCATGACTATCAACGTATACGGTGGATATTTCGTATTCTCGAACGCCATTCGTTACAGTAATTTCTTGTCGCATGACTTACCGAAGAGTCTGCGATTATTGCAGGACATCAACCAATGAGAAGGGAGAACGTCATCGAAAATATACTTTATCGACGGATCTTATGTCAAATTTTTCAAATTCCAAATTTAAAAATTTATTATACAGCTTCCGGCTTTCATTTTTTACGTTATAAACTGTTATAATCACTTCCGTCATTTATTTTTTATATCTGGAAGAAATAGAGAACCCCATTTTTTTTATTTTGTGATATAAAAATCAAAAATGGAAGAAAAGCGTTGTTGTAAAATAAGCGAATTGCAACGTAGTGAATTGGTAAGGACCTAACAAAAAAATTAAGATGTTAATAAGAACTATATGTTGAAACTGCAGTGTAGTAATCTTTACTGTAGGGCCCAAAGCAGAAGACCTTTCAGGATGTGCCATATATGGTGAAACTAAATCAATTAGAAATTCTGTAGCACGCTTGCTAAATCGAAAACTTTTGATAAATTGCCGATCTGCCAACTGCGGAATGGATCATCCCTAGCATGGTAATTTCGAAGTGGCAGCTCAATTTCTAATTCGACCTCCATTATATTATTAATGCCTTGTAAAACACCTATTTCTTCTATATCTTCCATATTGATTAGCTTTAAATTTTAAAATCAGTCAAATACAGAAATTGAAAACAAGGTTATAAATCGTTAAATACCAAAAAGTCAAATGTCAAAAGTACCTTAACGTATACGTTATCGTGTTATCGCATGGTCTAGATCGCTCTTTTCAATTCGTTCGTTTTGTGACGCATGCGACAGCGAAACGTACGGTTGGCGATGCTGAAGAATACACTTTGACAAGTCGCATGCGGTAACGCATGTGACAAGGTAACGCAGACGGTCAGGAATTGGACCCCTGGATCTTTTACTTTAATTTTCTTCTTTAAGACCTCTTCATCCATATGATATTCGAAATTAATAAATTCATTTAAACGGGTTACGATGCAACACTTTTTTATATTAAAAAACAACTTGTGCAAAGAAACACAGTCTCTAACTGTCTGTATATTCTTGAAAATTTTTAGATTATCTGCAAAAGACATTCTCAACAATTTAACACCGAAGGCAGATCATTAATAAACAATAAAAATAAAAGAGGTCCTAAATTAGATCTCTGAGGTACTCCAGAATTGGCATGAAATTTTCCAGAAGCATTTCCATTACTTTTAACAATAAAATATCTATTTTGTAGATAGTTTTGATGAATTATAGAAAATTTTGAGTCAAACCAAAGTTGCTTATTTTACTCAAGAGAAAGTAAGTAAATACAGTGTCTAGCTGAGATTTATGTTATAAGGTGTCAAATATATTTTTATTTAGTATTGATAGATGTTTTGGCCATAAATCTATGTTGTTGAAGGACTATGTATTTACTAGTAAATTGGTATAACTTGAGCTAACTAAGGAATGTCATTTGTATTTTTACTGATTATTTGTCTTGTATATTTGTCTCTATTTTTAGTAGATTTTATACGTTGATTCTATGTCAGTCTGTCAGTCAATCAGCCAAAACTTTGCCGCTTATAGTATAGATTAGGTAACATTTAGCAGGAAAATAAACATTAAGTAATTTTATATTAGCTTCTTTTTCTTGCTTTTAGATCCTATTCAATAAGTAGTTAAGATAAGATTTATCTGCAAAGGAGCAAGCATGTCGACCCTTAATTATCTTCCGAGATTAAACCTGTGAAGGGCATCGAGTTCATTGTACCTTGAACCGGTGCTAAAGAGAGCACGGAGCATATCGAAGTGACTGTGTTTTCGTGAAAATTAAAGAAAAGTGAGAGTCGTAGTCGATGCGAAAAACCAATCTTGACTTTAAGGTGTTAATTTCACGTACGATTTAATTTAATAGGCGGTGAAAAGCGGAAACTTTTTGCGTATTCAACTAAGTTTCCCTTTCGTTTTTGGTGATTATGTGTCGATCAGTAGCGTTCCATTAGGAAAATAATTTTGTAGAAAATTTAAATAATGTTAAAAAAAGTATGCAGAAAGGTCATAATATAGTTATTTTCACTCAATTCTAAATAAACCAAAATATATGGTGTAGTATAATAAAATATAATTTTTAAAAGGCATGATATGTTATTTTAAGTAGCTAAAAATATCCAGTTTAATTTGTCCAGTCTAGTTTTATAATCTATTGTTACATGGTATTACAAAAATAAACAATCAAGGTACATGAAAATAGGTTTAATTTATTTTCTTTTGTAGTTAAAAATATTTAATATTTTTGGAATCCACTGTATATTTTTTCAACCGTTTTTCGTTTATTTAAGTCGTTTTTGAGCACGTGTCAACTACCCTCGGGGTGGTATAAAATACGTTGGAATTGCAATCAGGAAGTTAACTTTGTTGGAAAGAATTAGAAATGGAAAGTCAAATTCCCGAAGTTTTTCAACTGTGGAATTAACGACACTTTCCTCATAAACTTAAAATAGTGACTAGACGATTTTTTTAATATTCCTGGTTTTTGAATTTTCTGAAATATAAAAGTTTTTTTTTGGTTAAAGTATATCCTAATAATTTACAGCTGTTAATAATAATTTAACACGTTGGATAGATAACTGTAATGTTAAAATGTATTTGATTACAATAAAATTGGGTTTAATAATATAAAAGGATAATTTATTGGTAATAAATCAGCTAAATCAAAATCACGTACCATAAAAATTCTTTAATGAACGGCAACTAGTTTCGGCTAAAGAGCCATCTTCAGTCTTGGAATATTTTTTTGATGATTACAAAAACAAACTAACTTACCATATATATTGTAATGAAGTGCTTTGTATGAGTTTTTGATTAAGTTAATTGTTAAAAAAAGTTTGATATTTTAATGAGTATATTGATATTTATTGGTATGTAAAATATGAAAGGATGCCAAATCAACAATTGTGTAATATTAAGAAATCTTATCTCATTGTTGTTATTATTATAAAACAATTTTGGAAATCGTAAAAAAATTATATCAAGAAGTTTGTTTGGGGAATAACAAAAAAATAGACAGAATAAAAAAGTCGGTTAACAATTTTTAATTGACATAATAGAATATTATAAAAAAAGGTTTATTGCATGTATTATAATAATATAGGTAAACAGGGAATTTAACTAAAAAAATTATAAAATGTATAAGCAATAAAATTTATTAAAAAAAATATTGTTATGAAATTTGAAGAAAAAGAACTGAAAGGAGATTGCGATAGGGTGAACACAAAAAATACTCAAATTATAGAAGGTACCAAAAAATTTATGAAACTAGAATAGAAAAATAAGGAACAGATCGAATAGGAAGATAAATTTCAGGATAAAAATTTAAGTAACCATTGGTGTATCAGAATAGTCTGTAGAAATTCTAAGAACTAAATTTATATTTTTATTTAAATTTTCATGTCTATTTTTTTATAGTAAATAGTAAATAGTACATAGAGATTACCTTTTGTATAACATTGCAATATATAAGTTTAAAATAATAAAAATTAGGAATAAGATAGAATAACACTGGTAAAAACCATGTAATAGTGTTACGTTTTTTGTGCCACCCTGTATTTTCATTATTTCTCCACTCAATATATTTTAATTTCATACTCGCTTGACATACCCTCCTTATTTCTTCTCGTCATGTCCCTCTCTTGTCTTGGTATTCCTATAAAATGTCTTTCCCATGCTAATAATATTCTTCTCTTTGCCTACTTAGTCAAAATAACTGACTTTATATCGTTCGTGTCGCTTACTGAATATTTATTTTTTCTCTCCCCCTTATCTTATAGGGTAAGCTTTTATTATGTTATATTTTCACTAAAATTCTTTCATATCATTATTAATTATTTCGACGCTTTTAACTTTTATTTACTGTTATTTTTAATTCTATTAATGACGCTATATTTTTTTTATTTACTTAAAAGTTCATCTTATCATTTATAATATTATAAATTATCTGATATCTGTGTGTATCATACAAAAAGAGAACCTATTTTTTAATTTGTTTTTACAGATTGTCTTAAAATTTAATTCATTTTAATTATTTTTGTATTTCATATGTTGATCTAAAATTCATGTTTTTCATTTTAATATTATCATTGTTTTATATTCTTTTTCCAAAACAGAGACCACGAAATCTGGTAAGATTTTTTATCCTATTTTTGCTTATGTGAACCTTTAGGGTGTTTTTTTTCCTGGGCCAAGAAGTTTTTCCTGGGAAATATTTTTTTCATTCTGGAATTCGTTTTTCCTTTGGACCAAGTCTTTATCTCTGGACTATAGTTTCATTAGTTTTTCCTTTGGACCAAGTTTTTTTCTCTGGACTACAGTTTCTTTAGTTTCTCCCTTGGAACAAGTTTCTTGGACTACAGTTTCCTTTGGAGAAGAAAGACAAGAAAAAATCCCTCAAGAAAAGCTAAGTTTAAAAAACAGTAAAAAAAATCTCTGGAACCTTATTTTTTATGAAATAAACAAATATAACGTTTAATTTGAGTTTAATTTCCTTAACCCGAAAAAAAAAGAAAGGACGGAATTTGAAATATATCATAGTTTTTTTGTCAATTGTTTCTAATTAATAAAAAAAAAATTTTTTATCCTAAAAAAACTCTTGAAAAAATCCTTAGAAATCCCTAAAAACCCTTAAAAATACTCACAATTACTTAAAAATATTAGGCAGTTCTTAAAGATCCTAAAATAATCCTTAAAAAATCATTAAAATCCCCAAAAATAGTTCAAAATTCATAAAAAAAGTTTTTGAAAACACTTAAAAATCCCAAAAATCCATAAAAATCCTTCAAAATCCTTAACATTATTAAAAATGATTAAAAATCCCTTAAAGTTCCGAAAAAAATTTAAAAACCCTTAAAAAGCTTAAGAAAATCTTAGAAATTATTAAAAATACTTTTTAAGGATTTTAATCCTTAAAATATTGTAAAAAATTCCTGAAAAATCCTAAAAATCACTAAAAACCCTTAAAAATACTTAAAATTACTTAAAAATATTAAGCAATTCTTAAAGATCCTAAAATAATCTTTAAAAAAAATTTAAATCCGTAAAAATAGTTAAAAATTTTTAAAAATGTTTTTGAAAATCCTTAAAAATCCCAAAAATCCTTAAAAAGCATTAAAATTTCTTCAAAATCCTTAAAACATTTTAAGAATCTTAAAAAAAATCTTATAAATGCTTAAAAATACATTTTAAGGATTTTAATCCTCAAAATATCCTAAAAAATCATGAAACAATCCTTAAAAATCCCTAAAAACCCTTAAAAATACTTAAAATTACTTAAAAATTTTAATCAATTCTTAAAGATCCTAAAATAATCCTTAAAAAACATTAAAATCCCTAAAGTGGTTTAAAATTCTTAAAATTCCATAAAAATCCTTAAATGTCCTTGAAAAACCTTAAAAATCCCAAAACTCCTTACAAATCATTAAAAATCCTTTCAAAGTCCTTAAAAAAAATCTTTAAAATTCTGAAAAAATTTTAAAAACCGTTAAAAATCTTAAGAAAATCTTAGAAATTCTTAAAAATATTTTAAAATGTTTAAAATATCCTGAAAAAATCCTTAAAAATCCCTAAAAACCCTTAAAAATAATCATTAGAAAACATTAAAATCCCAAAAAATAGTTTAAAATTCTTAACGTTTTTGAAAATCCATAAAAATACCAAAAATCCTTAAAAATCATAAAAAATCCTTTAAAATGCTTAAAAATCGTAGATCCTTCCAGTCGGGTGGATGACTCAAGATTGTCCTAACAGAGGATCCCTATTTTTGCGTTTTCCTGCGATCAAAAATTACAATTTCAGCTAATCCTACTGAAATTCACTAAAACATTTTTTTTACTACTATTTTTTTAATACTAAATTAAGTTTGCAATAAGTTAGTTTTATTCCGACGTTTCACATTTAATTTACTAAACTAAATTTTATAAATTACAATTATAGATTGATTTCATTAATGAATTAATATATGATATGATTTACAGATCAATTTTATTATTAACTATTAGAGTGCGCTGTAAGTGCTATTCCAGATTATTCAAATCTGTTATTGAAATTTGTCAGTGATTGATCAAATTATGATTTGTGAAAATACGAAATTATATTTACTTGAAATTTTATAGTACATGAAGTTGTAATTATCGTACAAATACTATAATTATAGTACAGTTGGCAACGCTGGTACCTAATCACCTTAAGAGGATAAACATTAAAATCTTTCAATCAATATTGGTCCACCCTATAGACCTGATATTGCTTTTTGATACAATAAATTTAATTTAATAAATCAGTTTTATAAAATAAAAACTAATAAATTTATTCCCCGCCAACAAACTATTTTAATTCACTCAGCTCAAAGATCGAAACTTGTGGATAGGGCCACAAGAAATATGTCCTTGAAAAATTTGTTCCAATTTGACGAGCATGGAATCAATATTCACTTTTTCTGGTTCAAAATATATAATTAATAATCGAATTAAACACGTCCAATTTATTTTTAATTTTCCATAAATTCCTCCTTTTGCCACCCATTCCTTTGTCGCCATGAAATCTTAATCTTCTCGATTCTCCTCGAGGGTAGTATATGATTTCCCAAAATCCCACATTAACAGTTTTCTATTACCAGCCAAATCACATTCCGGAAAGAAGGGCTCCCTTAATTCACAGTCCCGTGTTCCTGTCTCCGTTCCCTTCACTAAATGACTTCTCCAGATAAATTGAGAGTGAAGTTAACTTTGTGAAACTTCTGTTATGATATGTATCTGGGAATCCGTGATGCCGAGGAAAACGTTTAATACTCGAAATTTAGAAATTCCGTCTCTACGACTACATTATGTTTTAATCACAATCAACTTCTTGCTGTTGCGTCGTGATATCCTGAGAAATTTGTTGTTTTTTTCTAAATTCAATTGGTGCTCTCTATTATTACGATCTAGTACATAATATCGATATTTACCGATTTTGTAATAACCAATAACAAGTTTAATTATTTATTTTTATCCGTTCTAGAAAATAATAATCACTGTTGTGTACCAGGTGAACCAAAAAATTAGCCATAAGTATAAATATATTAATTTTTATCTTATTATCGAAGTTAGAGTTTGTTTAACCATCCTCTGCCGTTACGTCATACGTTGTCCAACTTGATCTCTCATTCATGAAATGGATGAAACGGAATTATGACGTCATTAACGTATTTCTTAACTAATGTAGACGTAAATTTTATTTATTACTTTTGAGAGTTCAATTACTTTTTCATTGTCAAAATGCATTCCAGGTATACTGAGAAAGAGCAAAGTTTAATTTTAAAGTTGATTAATCACTTTTCAAGACAAAGAGTTGCTGGAATACCGCTTTTACTGTTAAATGTAGTCTACAACGTTTGGGTTCATCCCAAAAATATAATCGTATATTACATTTGTTTTGCCCTTTAATCACGATTACATTACTCTCTCGGTAGAAAAAGTTAAAGTAACACCGGCTCAAAATTTACACAGAGTTAATAATTTATTGATAGCCTGCTACAAAATTGTAGTTTTTGACGACTTGAGGTCATTTCTGGCAAAATTGCCAAGACCACAAGTGGATCAAGACCTAATCAAAAGCGGATCGAGACGTTAACTAAATCGATAAATTAATGTATCGATTTAGTTAAAGTTTTACTTCGCAATAACAACATTTCTAATGATCTTATTTCACTGCTTACTTTAGCCCTTAATCAGAACTTTTTTCAATTGGACAATAAATTTTATAAACCTCAGATATAAGTATCTAATCTGCCACTCCTTTTAGCTGAAATATTTATAAACCACTTAGAATATACATATTTAAATCATCCTATCTTTCGACATAATATATTTTTTTAACCACGGTACGTAGTCGATTATCTAGTTATCTTTCAAGGTTTATTTCAAGAAGCTTCTGATTTTTTATTCTATTTAAATACAATTTATCCCCGTGTCACCTTTACAATGTTACGTTTTTTTCTCTGTTTCACCCTGTATTTTCATTATTCCTCTGTTCAGTATATCTTAATTTCAGACTAGCTTGATATCCCTTCTCAAGATCTCCCTCTCTTCTAGGTATTACTAAAAAGGTCTTTCCCATGTTAATAATTCGCTCTTTTTTATATTATATTATATTTTCACTTATGTCCCCTATTATCATTATTAGTTATTTCGACGCTTTAACATTTATTTACTGTTATTGTTAATTAGTTTCTTATGTCTGTATATTTTTTTATATTTACTTAAGTATCTTATCTTTTATAAAAAATAAATTATCTGCTTTTTGTGGTGCTCTTTCAGTCTCGATTACAACAAGAGAATCTATTTTTAATTTGTTTTTAGATTGCCTTAAAATTTAATTCACTTTGATTAGTTTTGTACTTCATACATTGATCTAAAAATTCATGAATTTCATACATTAATATTTTCATTGTTTTATATTTTTTTTCAAATTTTTATATTATGTTTATTTTATGTGAACTTTTAGGGTTTTTTTTTTGAGCAAGTTTATTTGGACAGAATGTTTTCTTTTTGGGACTACAAGTTTTTTAGAATGAACAAGTTTTTTTGACACAACATTTTTTTTTCTTGGACTAAACGTCTTTTTTTAACGAGCAAGTTTTTTTCTGGGACTGAACGTCTTTTTTTTTTACAACGAGCAAGTTTTTTTTTCCTCCTTTGGGACCTAACGTCTTCTACTGCAGGATTCAGAAAATTTTAGAAGAAATTTGAAAACAAGCCAAAAACACAGCTAAGTCACATTTCCAAAATAAAAAAAAAGAAAAAGTCCCTGAAAGACTTAAATTTTTCTTAGAAATAAAACAAATATAACGTTTAATTTGAGTTTAATTTCTTTAAACCCACAAAAAGAAAAACAGGACTGATTTTTGAAATAAATCATAGTTTTTTTTGGCAATTGTTTCTAAATACATCAAAAAATCCAAATTTTTTTTTTGTTTGGTCTTTTACTTTTTGATATATTTCAAATTTCAAAGTTTATATATACTTTTTAGAAGTCTCAGTAATTTTTTGGAAGTCTATATATATACTTTTTAGAAGTTTTAGTAATTTTTTTGTCTATACATACTTTTTAGATGTCTCAGTAATTTTTTAAAGTCTGTACATACTTCTTAGAAGTCTCAGTAATTTTTTTAAGTCTGTACAAACTTATTAGAAGTCTCAGTAATTTTTTGGAAGTTTATATATACTTCTAGAAGTCTCAGTAATTGTTTGGAAGTCTATATGTACTTTTTAGAAGTCTCAGTAAAATGTTTTAAGTTTATATATACTTCTTAGAAGTCTCAGTAATTTTTTTAAGTCTGTACATACTTATTAAAAGTCTCAGTAATTTTTTGGAAGTTTATATATACTTATTAGAAGTCTCAGTAATTTTTTTAAATCTGTACATACTTTTTAGAAGTCTCAGTAATTTTTTGGAAGTTTATATATACTTCTAGAAGTCTCAGTAATTTTTTGGAAGTCTATATATATACTTTTTAAAAGTTTTAGTAATTTTTTTGTCTATACATACTTTTTAGAAGTCTCAGTAATTTTTTGGAAGTTTATATATACTTCTTAGAAGTCTCAGTAATTTTTTTAAGTCTGTACATACTTATTAAAAGTCTCAGTAATTTTTTGGAAGTTTATATATACTTATTAGAAGTCTCAGTAATTTTTTTAAATCTGTACATACTTTTTAGAAGTCTCAGTAATTTTTTGGAAGTTTATATATACTTCTAGAAGTCTCAGTAATTTTTTGGAAGTCTATATGTACTTTTTAGAAGTCTCAGTAAAATGTTTTAAGTTTATTTATACTTCTTAGAAGTCTCAGTAATTTTTTTAAGTCTGTACATACTTATTAGAAGTCTCAGTAATTTTTTTAAGTCTGTACATACTTATTAGAAGTCTCAGTAATTTTTTTGAAGTTTATATATACTTCTAGAAGTCTCAGTAATTTTTTGGAAGTCTATATGTACTTTTTAGAAGTCGCAGTAAAATATTTTAACTTTATATATACTTCTTAGAAGTCTCAGTAATTTTTTTAAGTCTGTACATACTTTTTAGAAGTCTCAGTAATTTTTTGGAAGTCTACATATACTTTTTAGATGTTTTAGTATTTTTTTTGTCCATACATACTTTTTATATGTCGCAGTAATTTTTTTAAGTCTGTACATACTTATTATAAGTCTCAGTAATTTTTTGGAAGTTTATATATACTTCTAGAAGTCTCAGTAATTTTTTGGAAGTCTATATGTACTTTTTAGAAGTCTCAGTAAAATGTTTTAAGTTTATATATACTTCTTAAAAGTCTCAGTAATTTTTTTAAGTTTGTACATACTTTTTTGAAGTCTCAGTAATTGTTTGGAAGTTTATATATACTTTTAGAAGTCTTAGTAATTTTTTTAAGTCTGTACATATTTATTAGAAGTCTCAGTAATTTTTTGGAAGTTTATATATATTTTTAGAAGACTCAGTATTTTTTTTAAGTCTGTACATACTTATTAGAAGTCTCAGTAATTTTTTTAAGTCTGTACATACTTATTAGAAGTCTCAGTAATTTTTTTGAAGTTTATATATACTTCTAGAAGTCTCAGTAATTTTTTGGAAGTCTATATGTACTTTTTAGAAGTCTCAGTAAAATATTTTAACTTTATATATACTTCTTAGAAGTCTCAGTAATTTTTTTAAGTCTGTACATACTTTTTAGAAGTCTCAGTAATTTTTTTAAAGTCTACATATACTTTTTAGAAGTTTTAGTATTTTTTTTTTGTCTATACATACTTTTTAGATGTCGCAGTAATTTTTTTAAGTCTGTACATACTTATTAGAAGTCTCAGTAATTTTTTGGAAGTTTATATATACTTCTAGAAGTCTCAGTAATTTTTTGGAAGTCTATATGTACTTTTTAGAAGTCTCAGTAAAATGTTTTAAGTTTATATATACTTCTTAAAAGTCTCAGTAGTTTTTTAAGTTTGTACATACTTTTTTGAAGTCTCAGTAATTTTTTGGAAGTTTATATATACTTTTAGAAGTCTTAGTAATTTTTTTAAGTCTGTACATATTTATTAGAAGTCTCAGTAATATTTTGGAAGTTTATATATATTTTTAGAAGACTCAGTATTTTTTTTAAGTCTGTATATACTTATTAGAAGCCTTAGTAATTTTTTGGAAGTCTTTATATACTTTTTAGAAGTCTTAGTAATTGTTTTAAGTCTGTACATACTTATTAAAAGTCTCAGTAATTTTTTGGAAGTCTATATATGCTTTTTGGAAGTCTCAGTAATTTGAACGAACCTATAATAAATAGAATTGAGCTTAAATCACATTTATTACTAATTGTCAACAAATTAAAATAACGGTTCAATAATATAGTTTGAATCTGATAATAAAGTTCCCTTTTTAGATTTACTCATTATAAGGAACCCCTCACCATACCTTTTGTTTCAAATCTATAAAAAACCTACCACAACTGATA
The DNA here is from genome assembly GCA_963243735.1 of Neocrepidodera transversa. Taxonomy (NCBI): domain Eukaryota; kingdom Metazoa; phylum Arthropoda; class Insecta; order Coleoptera; family Chrysomelidae; genus Neocrepidodera; species Neocrepidodera transversa. The sequence continues at coordinate 13,152,940 of OY725347.1, forward strand.
CACTTATTAATTTTTACTCAAACCACCCTATGTCCCATAAACTAGCTTCTTTCAACAGATTTTTGTTTAGATTATTTTCTATCCCTCTCTCATTCAGCATTCACCTTAGAATTGAACATCAATAAACAATAGACCTGATCAATAGACTTAGATATTTTTTCAAATTTAAAGTCAATTTTCCACATGGTTCTATTGTTTCGCAGAAAGAAAAAAACTTTTTCAGATTCGATTCATTATATTATTAATATTTCTTATAAACTTTCCAAGATTTTTCATCAACATAATATTAAAGTTCCAAGAATAACAATACTACATGTTTGTATGAACAATTAAGATTTTCCTCTCCGGCCAGTTTAACCAACTTCTTTATTAATTCGGTATTCTCCATCATACTAGTATCGTTCCCTTTCCTCCTCCCTCCTCCTTTTTTAAGTTTATTTGTAATTTTTTTAAATACCTTTTGATTTATCTTCTCCTCTTTCAAGTAACCCTATGTTATGTTTTTGTTCTTTAAGTTCAACATAACTTATTCTTTTCTTCTGTTACTAGCTATTATCAACAACTATCTGTCATCTTAACTCTCCTTTTCTTGTTCTTTCTCACCGTGGCCTGTATACAATTTCCCTTTGTTTAATGTGGTTTCATCAGCATTATAAGGGACAAGATATTTAAGACAAAAATTGAAGGTTCTGTACGTGAAAATAATCAGTTGTCAACGGATTATGACACCGCGCTGGATATATAACAGGGTAGGCTTCGTCCGACTATTAATAACTCATTATATAAAATAAAATAAATGGATTTCCACAAATTATTTAAATAGTATTTTGGAAGATAAGAACAGCAGTCATGAATTTGTACTTAAAAATAAACAAGAAATAACCAGATCAAGGAAGAACGATGTTTATTTATGGCGCCTTAAATATTTTACCTGTTAATATTTGACCTATCAATTTGTAACTGTAAATACACAAAATATTTCGTAAGAATTTCTATTTGTCACCCATTTGATCAAAACAAACTATAACGGAGCCAACCCTGCACTATTTGTTTATGATTGTAACTGATTATAGATTATTTTCTGATAAAGGTGCTTCAAATGTTTTCTCAAATATCTTGTCCCTTATAATAAAAGTTTTATTACTTTTTTAACTTTTTTAAAAATTTTTCATTTTCAATTTATAAAATTCAATTTTAACTTCAAATAAAAAGTTTTTAGGTACGATTTTTACATTCTTTTATTGCTACTATTATTATTAAGTCTTGTACAACTACTTCCTTAGTTCTTTCCCCATCCCTCATTTTCCGCTTAATTTTTAAATTTAATTATCTCACTCCTTTGTCAACCGTCAAGTTACTTTAGGTAACGGCATTTTTGTTCATGCGACTTACTTGAAAAGTTAATATTACAGATTATTTTCTGGAGCATCTGATGAGCTCTATTTTCAATTTAGTCCTTGATTGGACTCTTATCTTCAATTCTCACTCCAAGTTTAGTTGGAGTCCCTTTACTGCGTTGCAGTTTTTTGAATTATTCCTGATACCTTGGGGCTACCCATGTGGAGTTCCTTTTTGGAAATTTTGCTATCCAGAAAAATTCTTTATTATTATTTCCTTTTATTTCTAACCGCCTTATTTACTTTTACTTACCTTTTCTATATCCCCCATTTTCTCTTGCCCCACCCTCCTACCCTCACCCGTAGCGATACCCTTAATTTTAAGCAATATACTTGTTAAGGTATAATTTTTATAATATTGTAATTTAGTATGTTATGTTCTTTCATTTTTGTATTTATCCTTTCGAACTATTTATTCTAGGCCTCAAGATGGCTTTTTAGCCGAAACTAGTTGCCTCCTTTTTTACAATTAAATTCATTGTGGGACATGCTTTCGATTTTCATTTATGATCTTTTTTAATGGGGAGTTCATCGAAAATATAACCTCACGTTTTTTCCTTATTAACAGTTAGAATTCATCAAATAGAACACATTGAGTTTAATTATCTACCGTAATTTGAGCTAGATTTTTGAATAAATTAATTTAAAAATTAAAGTTTCAAATTGTTTGAATATGCTGCCATTACAATCGTGACGTCACTTATGTGCAATGAAGTTACCGTCAAGCCATTAACTGCAAATGTGTAAAGAAGAGAATACGAATGATTAAAAGCTGTTAAAATCTGACTTATACAGACAAAGATGGAGAAAACCATTATATGATAATTTGATAAAGATGAAAACATGGACCTATTCACTGTGAATTCGCATTCAAAATCGAGAGAGATAAATATATATTAGATTCCTCTGTTAGATAAAGAAAACGACTGTTTTAATTAGATCAGGTAATAATTTGCTGTTTGGTACATAAGTGCTGGGCACACTCATTCCTCATTAAGTGAAAGGTCGCATCCGCTTCTGTTTACTGCATATTTCATTGTCACTGTTGTGGTTTTTACTCTGTAGAGCTGGTTAATGTTGATAATTTTCCGAATTTATTTGTATTTGTAAAGATACGTAAACAAAGGTAAAAGTAAACACAATTAAAAACATATTGACCAAACGACACTTTATAAGCAAACGTCATCTATATATGTAAACGTCAATTTTATTTAGAGTAACTGGCCGACGTTAATATTAAGCTGCAGCTATTGCACATAAGTGACGTAGGTGCACTACAAGTTGCATAGATGCAGTAATTTTTAAATATCAATTTTTTCATGTTAAATTAAAGAAAAAAGCAGAAAAAACGATTTTTTCCTAAAAAGAAATTCATTTTTTTCTCAAATAATGCAAAAAAAGATGGACTAATATTTCAAGTTGAATTCCCCAGTGTTTATTAATTTGCTTCATGTGGTCGATAATCCACCTTTGAATAAATTTTCATCTGCTTCTGATCAGTTCTCGATCTACTTTTGATCAGGTCTCGATCCGCTTTTAACTATCATTCGATCCGCTTCTTATCTGGTTTGGATCCGCTTTTGATCAGGGGATATGGGGAATGAGGAGGAATGGGTGCTATTCTTTTACTAGCTTGATACTAGGTAGAGCCCAAAGCAGGACTATTATGTTTCTATAGCTCTGTCTGGCTGAAGGATGAATTCGTGCCCCTGCGGTATTGAAAGGACTTTACTGTACTACAGACTGGGATAGGATAACAGAAGTCAAAAGAATTACGTATAATGTTGAAAATGGAGCAAGGTTTCCCCTTAGTAATATATTTTCTAACTTGATGACTTTATTATGAGATATTCATTTAGCGGCCGCTAATGTCATGATTTATTTTGGCTTGGGCCCTATTAGGGTTACTTAAAAAATTATATTCCTTAGGTTTCTCGGAAATAGAAAGTAAACTCAGTGGGTAAATTCTAATGATGATTTATTTGAAAAAATATATATTAGAACTTGCTTATTTGGTTATATATTTATTTAGATTTTTTCTGTATTCGATTACAATTTCTGTTACTTAAATATTGGAATTGTTCTGTTGGACTGTTTTAAATGTTTCAAGACGATCCTGTAAAGAAACAGGATTGCTATTCAATTTGTCGGAAGCTTTTCATATCAAGAGCCTTGTCTTGGTTTACTTCGTTCATTGCCGATGTTATCGTATTTTCATTTATATTTGCTCTATCGGTTTTTCTCTTGTATACCCACATCACATTTCCTAAAAAATGGAAAATTTATTTATCGAAACTAAATACATATATCGATTTACTTTAAGAGTTCATTGATGCATATTAATCTACTGTATATGTTATATAAATAAATATACCCTTATTAGTGTTTACTTTAAAAGCAATCATGTCAAATATTATTGCCGTCATGGGTTATGGGTATCTAAATAGAATTTTTACTCTTAAAATTGTATATTTACGATTGATTTTCAACTCCTTATCAGATTATTATTTTTTCAATATGTAAACTTTTGTCCACTTTTTATTATTGAAAATCTCATTTTTTTGTTTTTAATTTTTAATTATAGCCATTTAAGTTACTAGGTGCTTGTGGAAAGTTAACTTTCTTCTTTTGTAAAGATGATTTTTAATAATCCCGGTACTTCTGACTTATTTATTTCTTTTCCTCAATGGTAAAAATTCTACTTTCAGTTACAAGCATTTTAGTGAACAAGTGTTTTTGTAAATTGGTCCCATCAAAGGGAAAGTATATTGAACGAGCAAAAAAAAATTCGTCTATTTGAGAAAGTTTCTAAATAATAATTTTCCTAACATGTGGATAGGCAGGGGTGGACCAAATGAGTGGCCTGCAAGGTTGCTAGGCTTTAATCCCATAGATTGGGGATATCTGAAGACAAAAGTGTATTCATCTGAAATCAATACTAGGGAAGAACTTTATGACCGTGTTCAAAACGCTTGCGAGGAAATGAGAACTAATCCAGCCATGATTAGAAAATCAGTTCTAAATATTATTCGAAGAGCAAGACTATGCATTCAAGAAAATGGTTCACATTTTGAACAGCTTCTTTAGTTATTTTTTAATTGAATAATAAATTTTATTAATTACATGACCCCATTAATTATTTGGGTATTTTATTTTATTGATTTTCAATTTCAGTTAAAAATTACGCTTTGCTGTTTTGGTTTTATGCAAAATTAAGATTTTATCACTTTCTGCCTAAAAAAAAGCTTCCCTTGGATTAAAAACCAATTTCAAAAGGACATATTTTAGTCAAAAACTTGATATTAATAAATTTCTTCAAACTTAAACAGTTTTTGTTTTTTTTTCTTGAAAATTTAGACTACTGTCTTACGGATTGCTTTTGTGAATCATAAATTTGTCCTATATTTGTCATCAGAAAATAAAGATTATTTTGCACTTGTATTATTTAAACAATGTTTTATTAAGCAAAAACCTAAAAATAAATTTACTTTGATGCCATAAAAGAATTATAGTGAAAACTGAGCGTTATCACTAAAAAACAATTTTTAATGAATAACACAAACTATGTACGAATTTCACGAAAATTAATAAATCTTAAGTTTGCTTTTAAAATTTTAATAGTAGAATAAAATATGCAGTCTCAAGAAATAAGTATTCCCACTCAACTTTTTCCGCTCTTTTCAAATATGCAATCCAATTTTTAAAATTTCGATATACAGGGTGTTGTTCTAGAGAAAAATTATTTTGAAGCCGGACCTGTATTTAAAATTTGGTCACTATGTTTGTTGATTGTCCTAATAGAGTAGAATAATCTTGCTAAATATCAGATAAATATACGTGATGGTTCCAAATATACGGAGGGTGAAAGAAATGAGCAATATTGACAAAACACCCTGTAACTTAGTAATGAAGCGAGCTAGACCCATCGTATATACGTTTTTTGGATTCGTCAAAGTGTCCTTTATCCACAGTTAGCGTATATACCTTTACCTATGAAACGCCGTGTATTATACAATAAAACTAATACAATTAAAAATAAATAAATCAATTAAAATTAAAAACACTCAACATTTAACATTTAAAAAATTCGTCCACTGACTAAAAACAATACTCCAATAAAAACATCTTTAATCTCCTTTTGAAAATATTGATATTGGCTGCTTGTTTTACAGTACTGGGCAATTTATTGAACATTAGTTGTCTATTTGTTCCTATTTTCCTATATTTCCCGGACCCAAACTGGGAATTTCAGCTGACCAAACACTTTTCACACCCAGTCTCAGCTTCAAAATAGGAAAGTTTATGAAAATACCACAGTCGCGACCGGGACGTCCAAAACAGGATTTTCCCGCCCCAAGGGGTCATTGTCCTGGACCCAAATCCGGAATTTCAGTTGACTATAAACTTTTCGAGCACAAATCCGGCTTTAGCTCCAAAATTCAGCCTCGACTTCGCCTTATCCCGGGAACCGCATTTCATGCCATTTTCGGCCCCTGGGGCCAATACCAGACGTGTAGGTCCAATTCTGAGCTCGGGATCGGATTCAGCGTCGAAAAATACATGGGAATACATATGTCACTCTCTTGTGTATGAACTTTTTTTGTGGGGCTGTGTTATTGATAGTTTATCCATTAAAAATAAAAACAAAAAATTTGAGCAAATTTGAACTTACGGATCTAAATACATATGTCGTAGGTCCTGGAATTTTCTTTATATAGAAAACCAAAAATTAAATAAATAAAATTATCCCACTGTTAACAACTTTCAATGAAAACAAGAATCGAAGTTCCAACTGTACTATTTCTCCTCTTCCAGTTAGTGCATTTAAAGGGACACACTTCGTAGGTCCCTAAGGACAGCCCTTTCTAAACGAAAACCCTCTCTAGTTGTGTAATTGTGACCAAACAAGTGCTGTTATTCATTGTTAATTCGAAGTAGGAAAGTTGTTAGACGCTGAGCGAAAACAGAACTGGGAATTGGAACTCCGAATTCATTCTGATATATACGGAAAACTTGTCCGAAGGAGTTTGGCGCAGAAAAGTGCACAAATGCTTTTAACCAGTGACAGTTTAAGAGATTTCTGAAATCTAGAGTTGGGTCAATAATTAATGATAGTAAATGGGTTATTTCTTATTGGTGACAATTTTGAATCAAATTTCACTAAAATATTTGAATAACTAATCAGACTCGATATTAGTATATAAGTTACTATTAAAAAAATTAGGACAATAAGTATTGAAATTGAAGTCCAAATAATATTTAATATGAAAAAAAAAATAATGCAGCGTTTATTCAGTAAAATGTAAAACCACTCTGCGAATAGTTCATACCAAAAGATAAGAAAGAAGTACCTTAACTCGGCTTTCAGTAAGAGTTAACTGGCAGAAAGTGTCACGTAAGGAAAAAACGTTATGTCTTCTCCAGGTGCTCTTCCCTCTCTTTCTCTATCTCTTTTGTCTCTTTCTACAATATGATGATAAGATTTAAAAAGAATTTGTGCTTGTTTAAATTTCTTTTGTAACACTATTTTATATTTAATTTTTAATAACTAAAGAGAGAGAGATTGTTTTTTCTGATCTTTTTTTGTTTTTTAATTTTTTTCTTTTTTCTCAATTTTCTGTGATTTGGTTTTTTCAGATTTTTTTCTATATTTTATAAAGTTTTCCTCATTTTTTTCTCATTGTTCTGTTTTTTTTCTATTTCTTTCTTTCGTTTTCTGATTTTTTCTCATTTTTTCTTATTCCTCTGATTTTTGTTTATTTTTTTCCGATTTTTTTGATTTATTCTTGTTTTTCTCAATTTTTGTTTTTGTACCTAATTTTTTCCGTTTTTTTTTTCTTGTTTTCTATTTTTTTTCTTATTGTTATCTTCTTTTTCTATTTCTTTCTTTTGTTTTCTGATTTGTTCTCATTTTTCCTATTATTCTGATTTTTTCTACTTTTTATTTTTTTTGATTTCCGTTTTTTTTTGTTTTTTATTGTTTTTTTTCGCGATTTCTTTCGTTTTTTAGCGTTTTTTTGCGTGGTTTTAATTGTTATTTACAATTTATATGATTTTTTCGATTTTTTTCTCATTGTTCTGTTTTTTTTATTTCTTACCTTTTTGCTGATTATTTCTAATTTTTTCTTATTTTTCTGATTTTTTTTTGATTCATTTTAATCCATTCGAATTTAAATTTTTTTTTTTTGATTGTTGCACTTGTTTTCGGTTGGGATTTTTTTCTGTTTTTTCGATTTTTTTTTCTATTTTTTACCATTTTGTTCCATTTTTTGTCATTTTTTAGCGTTTTTGCGTCTTTTTCATTTTTTTTTAATTGTGATTTTGTCGTTTTTTCATATTTTATTTTTCATTGTTCTGTTTTTTTTTTTATTTCTTATCTTTTTCTCATTTTCTTTTATTTCTTTGATCTTTTCGATTTATTTCAATCTATTCGAATATTCAATGTTTTTTATTTTTTCTTATTTTTCTAAACTTTTGTTTTTTTTACGTAGTTTTTGTCGGTTTTTGTTTCTTATTTTTATTTTTCGTTTTTTTTGCGTTCTTTGCATTTTTTTTGTTTTTTAGCTTTTTTTTGCATCGTTTTAATTGATTTTTACAATTTTTATGATTTTTTTCTTATTGTTCTGTTTTTTTATTTCTCACTTTTTTCCTGATTATTTCTAATTTTTTCTTATTTCTCTGATTTTTTTCGACTTCTTTCAATCCATTCGAATTTAATTTTTTTTATGGTTTTTTTTTGGGAATTTTCTGTTTTTTTTTGAAACTTTTTTCCCATTTGTTGCCATTTTCTTATATTTTTTTGCAATTTTTTGTAATTTTTTTAGCGTAATTTTGTTTTTTCTGTTTTTATTATTTCTTTGTTTTTTTTGTTTTATTTCAAACCATTTGAATTAAAATTTTTTTTTGATGGTTACAATTTTTTTCGTTTCTTTCGGGAACTTTTTGTCATTGTCTTCGATTTTTTTGCTTTTTTTATTTTTGCCCCATTTTTTCTCTTTGTTCTGGTTTTTTTTCTATTTCTTTCTTTTAGTTCCGATTTTTTCTCATTGTTTTTCTATTTCTCTGATTTTTTTCATTTTTTCCAATTTTTTTGATTTTTTCTTATTTTTCTCCATCCTTGTTTTTTACCTATTTTTTTTTCGTTTTTTTCTTATTATTGGTTTTCGTTTTTTTTTTTGTTTTTTTGAGATTTTTTTCGTTCTTTTGCCTTTTTATTTCATTGCTTTAATTGTTTTTTTTTCAATTTTTATGATTTTTTCAATTTTTTTCTCATTGTTCTGTTTATTATTTTTTACTTTTTTCTGATTTTTTCTTAATCCTTGGATTTTTCTCGATTTATTTTAATCCATTCGAATTTTTAAATTTTTTAAAAGTTACACTTGTTTCCGGTTTTTTGTGAATTTCTCTTTTTTGCGTTTTTTTTTCTATTTGTTGCCATTTTCATTTTTTAGCGTTTTTTGCGTCTTTTTCATTTTTTATGATTTTGTCGTCTTTTCGTATTTTTTCTCATTGTTCTGTTTTTTTCTTATTTCTTTGATTTTTTCGATTTATTTCAATTCATTCGAATTTAAAATTTTTTTGACGGTTACAATTGTTTTCGGTTTTTTTTTTGGAAATTTTTTCGTTTTTTTTGAGACTTTTTTCGTATATTTTGCATTTTCTTGGATTTTCTTGCCTATTTTCCGTATTTTTTCCCCATTGTTTAGTTGTTTTATTTCTTACTTTTTCTGATTTTTTTTTCTTATTCCTCCTATTTTTTTCCATTTAGTTCAATGCATTCGAATTTTTTAATTTTTTTTTGATGGTTACTGTTTCCGTTTTTTTTCTGGGAGTTTTATTATTTTTTTTGGGATGTTACTCCTTTTTTTCGCCATTTTCTTCGATTTTTTTGAAATTTTTTGTGTTTTCTTTCGTTTGTTTAGCGTTTTTTGCGTCATTTTCTTTTCTTTTTTGGTATTTGTTTCAAAATGCTTTTTATTTTATTTGCCACATTGCAAGGTAAGTTATTTAATTTTTTCTTTTCACCAATCGTGACATATTAAAATTTTGACAGTTCTTAATTATTATTAAGGTATTTGGTTTCATTTACAGAGTATTTTTTTTAATTAAAATGGATCTTTATTAAAGATAAGATAAAGAATCTTTTAATTTTACTTCACAATAAAAATTTGTTTTCTTGTTCTGTTATTTTCTAAAGTAAATTAAGGTAAATCTGTAGTGCCGAAAGCTTTGATCGAGAGAAAGATAAATATACGGTAAAATATTCGTTGGTATTTTGATTCGATTACATATGTGAGTAACAAAAATATTTTTAATTAAAATTAAGGATTAAATTGTTGTTTATTAAATATTTTATTTAATAGAATAGCAGCAACGTATCAAAAATCGGTTTTCACTTAAAATGTACATACGTAAATGTCGCATAACTGTAATAATAAACAGCATGAATGCACTATTAAAACAAACACAAAAACAGCTATTAAAAATTGCATAAATAATAGGTTTAAGCTATAGGGTGAATAGAGGATTAAACTAAAAATTTATACTTTTATTTAAATTCAATTTGAAGTAAGAATTCGTCTATTTTTTGCTATTATGAATTTTTAGTTATTATTAGTTCTTTGTTTGCAGTGTTATCAATCTAAAATTTTATAATGATTATTAATGCAGAAAACTGTTTTTTATAATTTTTTAATTAGTAATAAAACTAAAAGAATAATTCCACTAGTTATAAAATTTAATTTAGGTTGTCATCCAGGGATACCACATATAAAAACTTAATATAACTCTATTGTCCACTGCTTTTCACCCCTTTAATTGAGGGAAAAATTTTGCAGCACAGAACACTCGAGGAACAAAAAATATACTAAAACATTTTGGCGTGAGTTAAATTTTGAGTCAATTTAAATACAACATCAGTAAACGTTATTCTAATAATTTTCAAAAAATTAAGAAATTCAAGATTTCGAAAATTTCAAAAATGTCAAATATATATGAAATAATTAGAAAATTTTAAAATTTAAAAAATCAGTAAATAAAAATGTCTATGAATTTACTAATTTCGATAATTTTAATAATATATCGAAAAATTTAAAATCGAAATTTTTCAAATTTGAGAAATTCCGAAAATTTTAGAAGCTTCAAAAACTTAATAATTACAAACATTTAAATTTTTGTTAGAACGTCCAAAATTTATCAAACATTAAAAAAGCAAAAATTTAAAAAAAAATTGAATCTCAAAAATTTCGATATTATTTTAAAAATTTAAAAAAATGTTAAAAAAACATTAAAATTATATCAAAAATTTAAAAAATATGTCAATAATTTCAAAAAATATCAAAAAATTGACAAACATCAAAAATCCGAAAATTTTAAAATTTTCAAAAATTGCAAAATTTTTAAGAATTTGTCTTTGTAAAATATGTAAAAATTTGTAAAGAAATATATAAAAATTATTTATTAACATGTTGAGTGCTATCCCCAAAATCCAGGTTTTACCCCAGTGGCTCAAAAATTTTTTTTTTGTTTTTTATATATTCTAATTTGTTATTAGATCCTAATTATCATCACTCACAGATTCTTATCATTTTTTTATTTACTTTTTGTTTTCGTCAGAGAAGCATTTAGCGTTATTAAGTGTCAACGTGTTAATTTTAACGATTTGTAAACTGCGTAATATTGTAACTGTCAAAATAATTGTCAACTTCGCTAAAAAATAACTCGATTCTATTCGCTGAAAAATTTGTATTATCAAAATAACCGCCTACTTTGCTAAAAATAAATCGATCCCATTGGCTGAAAGAACTGTATCGTAATGAAAACCAGTTTCATAATGAGTCTCATTATGAAACTAGTATCAGTCTTTTAATTAGCGTATTATAAAATAGGAGTAGAAATTTTTTTTAATTTCATCAACTCATTGTAAGTACAATTTTATTATTTAAACCATACCTTCCTGTAACATACTGTTTACTGAAAAATTTACTTTAGAAAGAAAATGAAAGTTTAGGAAAAATTAAAAATGTTAGAAAATAATATTTATATATTATTTTAACTCGAGTTTTGAAAACATATATATTAGGTTTATAAAGTTTTCGGTGAAATTAATCTAGTTACATTTCAAATAATTAAATTAAATAGTTGGAAAATTTTATTGTTTGTATTTATTTTATTATGTTATTAAATTGTATCACCCTGTATATACACGGGCATGCCACTTCGCACGTTGTTTTGATCGGTTGAAATAATTCGAAAATAATTCGATCGGAATCACATCAAGTATAAAACGGCAATTTTGTCTAGTTTATCGTCGACCCAGTGCAAATATATCATTTCGTTTTAAATTTTAAATTTCCATTTCAGATCTCTATCGCCATGAATTCAGAATTAACGTTCTATTTCGTTGTCCCCGATTAATAAACTCGATATGATCATCATTTTCCGCATTTTTTACGAGCCAACTTTTAATAACAGCGGTTTAATTTTTTCATTTTCTTCAAAAAATGCTGACTATTAAGACACTAATTTTTTCGGAAACAGATGGGTTTTTAATCAAAACGGTTGACCCTTATGGAAAATCTACTGATCCGATTTTAATAATATTTTCACTAAAAAACAATTTATCCCTAAGAGTAGTTAATTAATTTTCTGTGTAGCATTGTCAGCGATGTATTTTTTGGACGATTAATCTAAAAAATGCTCTTAGCGTCTCTAACGTCACAACTTTTATACTGTATTTGAAAATTTAGGGAGAGTGTCTAGAGGTCCGTCAAGTCGGACCCGGTGAAAACCCAATAGGTCCATCTGGACGGATATCGTATCCAATTAAAAAAGGTCCGTCAATCGGCTGTTATGATTTGGTTTGAAATAAATATAAGAAAAGATGAAAAAATTAAACTAGAGCCTAGAGAGAAAGCGTAATTGACCTGTGTTTTTGAATTTATTTTATTAAAATAAGTCTTAACTGTTTAAATCTAGCCTGTGTATTAAAAAAAAGAAATAACGTCCATTTATTTCGTAAAAAAAATAAAAAAAAAGGTATCCTTAGGAATCGAACCTGAAAAGACTAGATGTAACGTACAACTAATAACACGTCTATCATCTTAGCAAGACAACTTCGGAAAATTACAACGGTATCTTATTAGTAATTTGCCGCTTTTTTGCCGTTAATTAGTTGTGGAAAAATAAATTTTGCCGCTCTTTTTTTTCCCAAAAATTCAATGTCCTGCTAACTTGATATCAAGTTAGCAAGACAACTGCGTAAATAATGACGTTACCAAAAAACTAAAAGCTGGAGAATTTGCCGTTTTTTTGCCGTTAATTAGTTGTGGAAAAAAATAATTTTCCGCTCTTTTTTTTCCATTAAAAATTAAACATCTTGCTAACTTGATATCAAGTTAGCAAGACAACTGCGTATATAATGACGATATCAAAAAAATAAGAGCTGGCGAATTTGCCGCCAAAGAGTTGTGGAAACAAAAAAATTGTCACCTGTTTTTTAAAAAAATTACTTAATGCGGCTTTACAAAAGTTAGACTTTAAATTTAATTTTTTTGTAAAAATCTATTTTCAGAAACAAATTCTGAATGAAAATGACTAAATGTTGATGGTGCTAGATTTTTAAGTTTCGATCTGTTTTTTTCAGTAAAAAATTAAAATTAAAAATATTAAAAAACAATCAACTTTGCATGATTTATTTCCGACTTTTTAGTTTTTTATTTTTTTTTTGTCTTCAGGACGAAATATAAAAAATTGTTTCAATTAATAACAAGTACCGGTAGTCTAGCTACAACCGATGGCGAAACACACATACGCCCGGTGCATCTTAGGACGTGAATGTAAACAAGGGAAATAAACATTTTTTTCTGTAGAATATTATATTTCACATTAACAAAATAAAAAGACTACTTATTAGTTTGCAAAGTTCCGTTGTGATTTGTAAGAAAAATTTAAATAATGATGGAAATAGAAGCAGATATAAATATTGTGGATAATTTGGATGTACCGAGTAGATGAAAACGAAAATAACTCCCGCAATTAGTTTCCAACCAATCAAATTTAAAACATCCTTCAGCTTAAAATTCCCAAATCTGGTATTTAAAATTTCCCAAACTACGTTATATCATTAAAATATCAAAAAATCATGGTGATATGTATTAAAATTATAAAAGTATAAAACTTTATTGGGCTTATTCGAAAAGGATAAAGATTGGAAGATAACATTAAAAAAACCCATCCTAAGCATGTGTTGAAACAGGCTCAAACAATTAACAGTACCGTCGACATTGCATCCTTTTCTAGCGTTATAACCAATGAGCGCTTACCTGGAGAAATCTACCCACCCGCACAGTCCAAATCGGTAATGCGGCAAGGGGCTTTCCCCCGAGTCCAGCGTTGCCACTTGTAACATAATTTTCAAATTGTAACATATTTTTTCTTGTAAATTATGCTACAAATAATAATCATTAATTGTAACATATTTTTTAACCTCTATATATATATATATATATATATATATATATATATATATATTCCGAAGTTGTTTTGCTAAGTTGATAAACGTACTAATAACTATTAGGTAGTCGGATCATACCCTCGGACGGACCTATTGGGTTTTCACCGGGCCCGATTATTCGGACCTCTAGACACTCTCACTCTCAAATGTCTGCAGATTTTATTTCATGGTCGCTTTTAACTTTACAATGGTTTATATTTTTTGATCGTATTTATGTAACGATATTTTTGTATTTTTATATTTTCTGTAATTTAGCTAAAATAATTTTTGGGTTCGTCATCACAAATAGATTTTGAAATATGCCAAATCGTAGAATAATATAAAAAAGAAATTCCTGTCGATTTTCATCCTTCCCCACCCCAGATCAAAAAAAGTTTTAACCGAATAAATTTTATAATAATTAGGACATGAACAAAGTCTAATGACATGTTACAATATTTTCAAGAATAGCGGAGATATGAATTTTTTGATATTTCAACCCACTCCAGTTCCATCCCCTTAGGTTAGATAAAAAAAACTTCAGACAAATTAATTTTATAATAATTAGAGCATAAAAAAAGTCCCATGACCTTTTTTAATATTTTTAAAAATGGCGGAGATCTAAATTTTTTGAGATTTTAACCCCGTCAATTTTCACACCATTGGAGGTAGAATGCCCATTTTCAATACGCAATGAATTACTGCCCCAGATAATTTTTGTATCAAATTTGGTGTCGATTTGACAAAAATTGCGACCTCTATCGTGCCGCAATAGAATGTCTACACATATGTCTACTTAAATTGGATCCATATGGGAAACTTTTTTATTATTGGTTTTATGAAAAAAAGTTATTCTTGATAAAAACTTAGGCAAGGTCACAAACCTAAAATACAATCAACAGATATCAAGTTTTTTAGTCATATACAAGGTGTGTCGAAAAAGTGTGAATTTTTTTCAAGAATAAAGTACTTTTATTTAGATAATTTCAAAAACTATTATTTAGAATTGAAAACTGAAAAATTTAGCCCGGTCTATCTAACTAACAGGTGATTATCAAATTTTGGTCTAAAATAAAACTAAAATGTTATTACGTTATTGCAGTGAAAAATTTTGAAAAAAAAAATTCTCATTTTATAATGCAAATTCTGATCAACTTTTCTTGAAAAAAAAAATTGAAATCTGATGACTGTATTTTAGGTTTTACACCATGAACAACTTTTTATGAAAAATAAATTTTTTGAATCAAATTAATAATAAAAATTTTTCCATATGGTTCCAACTTAAGCAGACACACTTTGTATATGTATATATCGATAATTTTTTTTCACCGATTCTTATTCTCCAGGGCATAAACGGCGTAGCGCCCCTATTCCCGGGTCTGGATCCCGTCATTGAATCGATTATAATAGGTAGATTTCATATATGGAAATCTACGTAATCTACCAGTCAATTTTTTTAGTTGGTATTAGAAACAATTGACAACCAAATTTTGGTATATTTTTAAAATCCGTCTTCTTTTTTTTGTTTGATTGAAGAAAAAAATAAACTAAAGTAAGAATTTAAAAAATTATAAGCGATTTTTTTTATTTTGTTCATACTTTTTTGTGTTAACGTGTAAAAATGGCGAGAGGTCATGGCCACATCAGATTTTTTTATTAAAACTTAGCTCGATTTCTTTTCTTGTGATCGTCAGAAGGCAAAAAGGAATGTTAAATTTCCAGGAAAAGATTATCTCCAGGAAAAAGCTGATGCTTCCGGAAAAAAAGTTGTTACTCCCAGGAAGAAAATGTTGTTCCAAAATAAAATACTCTCAGAGAAAATATGGTTGCTTTGTTGCTTCTAGGAGAAATGGTTGCTCCTAGACAACAAAATGTTGCTCCCAGAAAAAATGTTTTTCCCTGGAAAAAAAATGTTGCTCTCAAAAAAAAGTTGCTCTCAGGAAAAAATGTTGCTCACAGGAAAAAATTTGCTCACAGGAAAAAAACCCTTTAAAGCTTAGATTGTGTAAATATAATGAACTTATAGCTTATAAATTACCGGGAAGATCTCTGCTCTCTTATTGAGTTATGATAAAAAAATTACCAATATTTAAAAGAAAAAAGTTAAAGTAATTTAACAGAATTTTAAAGCAAAATATAAATAAAATTTACGAAATAATTAAAGTGAATTGAATAAATTAATACAATCTGTAAAATAAGTTCAAAATAGATTCTCTTTTTATAATTAAAAATCCGATAATTTATATTACCAAAAGTAAGAAAGAAATTTTAATAAAAAAAACTATACTGGCATTTAAATAATCAAAATAGGTATAAATATATCTATAAGCATTTTAAATAAATAACTGAATCGAAAACTAAAGGTGTATAATAAAACATAGTATATTATATTAAAAACTCACCCAAAAATTTTGAGGGGATAGATAACAATAACCTTTTATACTTATATAGTTCAATTGATAATAAATACGAGAAGACAGAGAGAGAAATTTAATTTTAAAATATAGAAGGCGAGAAGAAAAATTAATTACAGTGTGGCCCAAGAAAACAAAAACGAAACACACTCCTAAAAGTCGGTAAAGAAAAATTGTAAAAAAAGCGAGAAATTTTTTTGGAGCCTATCTGGGGAGTATGTTATATTTTTTTTCTGTACCACCCTGTATTTTTATTATTCCTCTCTCTCTCTTTGCCACTTCAGTCAAATTAATTAACTTCTATATCGTCTGTGTGGCAAAACGAAAATTTCGTTTCTTCCCCTCGTAATATAGGGTAAGTTTTTATTATGTTATATTATATTTTTACTATGATCCCCTGTTATTATTATTAATTATTTCGACGCTTTAACTTTTATTTACTGTTATTTTTAAAGGCGGTATATTTTTTTTTTGTTATTTTACTTAAAAGTTCATATATTATCTTTTATAACAATATAAATTATCTGATGTTTGTGGTGCTCTATCAGTCTCGATTACAAAAAGAGAATCTATTTTTAATTTGTTTTTACAGAACGTCTTAAAATTTAATTCACTTTGATTATTTTTATATTTCATATTTTGATCTAAAAATTCATGTATTTCATATTTATATTATTCTTGTTTTATATTCCCCCTAGAAACCAAAATCGACCTGTCGCGGCATTTTGTAATATTTTGGTCGTAGTTCAAAATAAACGGCATTGGTTCTTTTCAATGGGCCACCCTGTATTTATCTTTCAGTGAATAAACTTTTATGTTAAATACCTGTAAAAGTGCAAATGTCAGTTTATTGTTAATATTTCAGTTAATAAATTTTTGTATCAAATACCTTTTGTATATTTAATGGCCTGTCCATCCTTCAATGCAAAATAACTTTTTTTTTTATAATCACCTGATTTAGGTTAATCCAAAGTGCTAAAGTGGAAAAATTTTTGTGCTAACCAAAGTGTTACTTAGAACAAGAATATTTTTTAGCTATACTTAATTAATATTTTTGTTCTCTTAAGTTGCGGTTTTTCTTAAAACAACTGAATTGTTGACTTAGTCTCGTCAAAACTTTCGCTTACTTTAAAAATCAATAAAATAAAAAATGAAAAATAAAAATTAAGCTGTTCTAAGTTAATTCTGTTGCTACCATTAGTTGGTTTCAGGAACTTTTTTTTTCTTGATTTAAGTATACTGTTTATATGTCTCGTATTTAAGACAGATTTTTACTTGGAGTAAGCGAATTTTCAGTTACAGTTAGTAAATTTTTTTTCCGTGCAGAAAAAATTCAATACCAATAATTTTTTTGGTTAAACCCTTTACAAAAAGGTGAAGAATGTTAAATTTAATTAGCAAAAATTTGAACTATTTAAATTTTATTTAGAATTCAATTACAATCATGTTAGATAACAATAAGACATTGTTTTACTTTTATTTGCTGGGAACGCCATAGTATAAATTTAAAAATTACACCTACTTCAGAAATTAAGTTATTTTTTTTGACGTTTGCCTCTTCTCGTTTCGAATCCGTTCTAAAATACAATTTCCTCTTAGAAACTACATGTTATTAAAAAAGTTTCGAGGAGAGAGGAAGTTTTTAAATGAAGGACTGACGACCGAATTGAGAGCTTCTATAAATACTGTTTTCAAATTGAAACGATATCTCGTTTTCCTACAAAAATACCAGGACCGGTACCCAAAAAATGTTTTATTTATCTGAATAATAATAAATATTTAAATCAAATGATATGAAACTCAAAAGTATGTATTAAATAAGTTAGCGGCGACTAGTTTCAGCTAATAAGCCATTTTCAGGACTAGAAAGTTATTGACAATGTTCGATAACAAGTAAAAAATTGGTACAAAAAACTTATCATATATACTAAATTTACAATATTGTAGATACTTACATTAAAGGGGGTACATCAATAGATTAATTCAAAAATAAAAAAAGGAGGAGGAACGGGAGATAGGGAGATTACGAGTACATGAGAAATTGTTTTATTTAAAAATTAAAAAAATTGTAAAAATATTTTTAACAACACGTTTCAATTTTTAATATATTTTAAGATAACTATACATTTTTCCTAACAGCTATTTTTTTATTTTTCTTTTCACAATGTTCTATTCTTAATATAATGAATTAAAATTTATGTTATTTAAACAATTTCCGATTCGTCCCTGTTGACGAAACTTTTCTGTCTTCCTTTTTGTACTTATAGCGTAGAGGCCGCATACTTTTAATTTAAAATTTTACGTGGATATCTGTTTTTGATATCGATATCAAATTGAAAAGTTTGAGCAGGCATAACGGCGGCGGTCGGTATAAGCGCGAGCAACTTTTTAAAATTTCATTTTTAAAAACCTTTTAAATCCTAGGTACTTGAAACTCTGTTGCAGCTAAATTTAAAATTTTCCATATTGGAAATTAACAAATAAACTGTAGTTTTCAAGTTTTAGTTTTCTAATTGAGTTTGTAAATAATTAAATTGAAAATTCATTAAAATTCAATTATACTGGAACAGTTATTTTTAGTTATAAATTACAATTCGATTCGATATTTTTTGTTTGTGTTGCATAATATGGATGGAGTATAAAAAATCTGATATAGTCAGCACATGACCTTTCGTCATTTTTGAATCAAAAATTTACACGTTAACACAAGAAAGTGAAAAAAATTGACTTTTTTGTAAATATGGCAACAATTGCAAGAGTTTTGAAAATTTTAATGATACGAAAATAAACTATAGTGTATACAAAATATATGTGTAAAACTTTATTGAAATTTTGTTTACTAATGACGTCATCACTCATAGCAACTACCACTTCCGGTCAAATTGTGCTTGAGCAAGTTTTTCTGATCCACTAGGATTAAGCAAGTTTTTCTGATCCACTAGACTCGAGTTCGCATAGTTAATTAACGTGGGAAGTAACCAGAAATTCTTTTGTGCTTAAGCAAGTTTTTCTGATCCACGAGATTCGAGTTCGGATAGGTGAGTAATGTAGGAAGCAACCAAAATTTCTGTTGTGTTTAAGAACATTTTTCTGGGCTCATATTATTGAATTTTAGGGACATTAGCCATGGCCCAGGGAAAATGCACGAATTTGTCACTAAGTAGCCCAAATCTAATGCTTATCTTATAAGGTCCTTTCCAAAATTATATTAGATCTTCAAAAAAAAGTCATACATCTGTAAGTATAGCTATATTTTGTATATGAATAAATTCAGTTAGGGCCCTATATATAGCATATAATACTCCATACGACAGAAAATTAATATTATTTTATTGTACATAGTAAGGAAATTTTAATTGTATATAAAAACAGCATTATAACTTAAATTATTTTATTTCAGATTTAACTGATTGATTTGATTGCTCCGAATCTCACTACGCTCGATGGATGTTAGGGGAAATAATAATTACAACTTTGCTCAACCATCCACTCCGAGCCACTCCAATCAAGCTCTCTGAGAAAAGAGAGAAATGGAAAAAAGTTTGAAAAGAAAAAAATTAGTTAAAATTTAAGGAAGCAAAGTGATGAAAGTGAAAAAAAAGTTAAAAAAAATTGGAACAAAGAAAACAGTAAAAAAAAAGTAAAAAAAGGGGAAGAAGTTGATTGATTTCATTGCTCCGATGGTGGGAGAAAATTTTAATTGATAGTGTTAATAATAATTCCAACTCTACCATCTACTCCGATCCAAGCACAGCGATATTTGGAGATATTAAATCAATCAAGCTCTCCGAAAAAAGAGGAGAAAATGGAAAAAAGTTTGAAACCAAGAAATTAGTAAAAAAGTAGAAGAATAAAAGGAGAGGAAAGTGGAAAAACATGTTTGAAACATAAAAAAAAAACTATAAATAAGTAGAGAAAAAAAGAATAAGAATCTGGCGAGCTTGATTGATTTCATTTCTCCGAACCTCGCTACGCTCGGCTCGGAGTGGATGTTGGGATAAAATTAAAATTTGTAGGGTTAATAATAATTCCAACTTTCCTCTACCATCTACGCCGATATAAGTACAGAAAGGTTCGGAGCAATTTGAACAAACAAGCTCTCCGAAAAAGAGGAGATAATGGAAAAAAGTTTCAAACAAAGAAATTAGTAAAAAAGTAGAAGAAAAAGAGGAGAGGAAAGTGGAAAAACATGTTTGAAACATAAAGAAAACTGTAAAAAAGTAGAGAAAAAAAGACGAAGAATCTGGAGAGCTTGATTGATTTTATTGCTCCAAACCTCGCTACGCTCGGCTCCGAGTGGATGTTGGGATAAAATTGAAATTGGTAGAGTTAATAATAATTCCAACTTTCCTCTACCATTCACTCCGATTCAAGCACAGCGAGGTTCTGAGCAATTAAATCAATCAATAGTTTTACGAAAAAACAAAGAAATTAATAAAAAAGTAGAAGAAAAAGAGGAGAGAAAAGTGGAAAAACATGTTTGAAACATAAAGAAAACTTAAAAAAGTAGAGAAAAAAAAGAAGAATCTGGCGAGCTTGATTGATTTCATTGCTCCGAACCTCGCTACGCTGGGCTCCTAGTGGATGTTGGGATAAAATTGAAATTGGTAGAGTTAATAATAATTCCAAATTTCCTTTACCATCCACTCCAAACCAAGCACTGCAAGGTTCGGAGCAATTAAATCAATCAATCTCTCCGAAAAAAGAGGAGAAAATAGAAAAAAGTTTGAAACAAAGAAATTAGTAAAAAAGTAGAAGAAAAAGAGGAGAGGAAAGTGGAAAAACATGTTTTAAACATAAAGAAAACTGTAAAAAAGTAGAGAAAAAAAGACGAAGAATCTGGAGAGCTTGATTGATTTTATTGCTCCGAACCTCGCTACGCTCGGCTCGGAGTGGATGTTGGGATAAAAAGTGGAAAAAAATGTTTGAAACATAAAGAAAACAGTAAAAAAGTAGAGAAAAAAGGAGAAGTTGATTGATTTCATTGCTCCAATCTAAGAGGTGGATCCAATATTTTTACTATCCCGCTACTAAAATATTTTTAAATGGGCTGGTCTATGAGGTAGGGCAAAAGGGTATACCATTTATACCAATGTGTAGGGGTAGATCCCAAATATTTTTATATATCAATGTTTTACTTTCTCGCGGGTAAAATATTTTTATATGGGGTTTGAATTCAAGTAATATCAATTTAGGTTTTTCCGGAAATGGTACCAACTTTCTACTTTTCAATGGTATTCTGTATAATTTTGTCGTCATTCTGCTTGCCAATCTCGTTACAACGATGTATTACACGACCATATTTGTTGAAATGAAAGAAAAAGGGTTTTTACTATAATGACCTTGAAATGACGATATTAATGTAAATAAAATAAAATAGGCCTCGAATTAAATCTAGTTAGGGCGTATATTTTTTACTAACAAAATATTTTTTTTATTTTTAGTTTCATTTAAAATATAAACAATTTTAAATTTTTATAATTTTTGAAATAATTCATTGGTGTTTCTTCGATGTTTTCTCAATGGAACTACCCATTTTTTATTTTCGTTCGTTAATGGGACATATATTAAGTTTTAAATTTCAATTAGCAAATTGCAATACATAAAATAAAATAACAGGAAAAAAACTTTTGTAAAAACGTCAATGTTTTATTTTATTGTGTGTATTGTTGTCACCCGGTATTTACCTTATATGTATATACTATTGCATATATGGTATATGTAGCGGGAAAGTAAAAACGTAACATGAATATATATTTATGTACACACATTAAATCTGCAAACTATTTCCACAAGTTAATAAGCCGAATTAAATTTTTATCTTATATTTGTGCCAACTTTAGTTAAATGAAAATTTCGAGCTCGTATTTAAAAAACCCTACATTTAATTTTATATTAATTTTAAAACACGATTATCAAAAATAACATAAATAATTTAAAATTGAGCTCATTTTAAATTCAGCAAACAACTCTAATAATTTTATTATTAAAGTTGATTCGTGCTGAAAATCTTTTATCTTTAAATATATAAAATAAAAAACAATATAAAAGAATAAGACGTTCTTAATAAGTATTTAAATATTTAAAAAGGCATCTTATTATATTAATTATTTTAGCTCTATAATATTTTAAATAATAATAGATATACAAGGTAGATCAAAATCATTGAGCCAGACTTTTAGTACCTAAAAATAAGTAAGTAACATTGTAATGAAGTTTTTTTATACAGTTCCAGATGTAGAGTTTTTTTAATCATCCTCTGCCGTTACGTCATACATTGTCCAACTTTATCTCTCATGAAATAGATGAGACGGAATTGTGATTTCATTAACTAATATCGACGTAAATGTTAGTTATTACTTTTGACAGTCCAATTAACTTTTTATTGTCAAAATCGATCACCCGTAATTTTTTAATAAGTTAAAAAACGGAGGTTCAAGTTAAAAAAAAATTACTTAATTATGTAAAAAGGTCAGCAACGCATAAAGCAAAATACAATTTTTGGTATTACCAATTTATTCATACAAACATACCTTAACGTGCGTCATTGTAAACAATCCTTAACAAATGGCATTAGTTATAGGTTAATTTTGAGGTTAAGTGTAAAATAACATTCAAATAATATGTGACAAACGTAAAACAGAAGAATACGTCACTGATTATGACATAACAGCAAAGGATGCTTAAACAAACTCTACTTTGGTTTTATTCTATTTTTTGATAATAATTTATATAATAGTTTGAATTTCCGCGATTTATTTCGGTCTTTTCCAATACCAAGGTTGGTCATTACTTTCGGAACACTCTGTATAGACCGAAAGTTGAAAATATTTTCTTTAAAAGTGGCAGAAGGACAAACCCTTGCATACAAATTTTGGGTATATCCAAATTGTGGACCAAATAGGCAGATACTAACTTTTTTCCAGTTTATGTATGGCAAAATTGCGGACCAAAAATTCTTGGAAAATATCTCACCCTCAATAATCCGTGGCAGAATTACGGACTAAACGAAAAATGTTTACTGCATGTTCGTAAAAATTTACTGATTAATTTTCGATTCTAAGAGGTACTTTTTTGAAAGTTTTTACAGGTTTATTCGAATATCGTAGTTTAGTGTATGTGTCTGTTTGCATATCTTTAAGAACATCCAAAAAAATATATAAAGCAGGATGATCAGAATAAAAAGATTTGTTAAACTTTGAATGAAAACTCTCACATACATTTGTTGTATGGTCCGTCGACACGTTTTCGTTGGCCCATAAAGTCGGTGGAAAAGGAGCATCTTCTTGTATCTAGTTGGTTACTAAAAAATGAGCAAACTGGGTCATTTTTTGGTCATTTGGTTGGAACTTCTGCTAAATCGGAAGCAAAACATTCCCCCACATCATTAGCCTTTAGAAATGGAAGTAAAAATAAATATTTTAACCACTTTCCACTGGGTCACTATTCCATTTGGTTTAAGGACACATCCTAAGGCATTACACTTTTCAATAATTGAAGTGCTACTGGGTAAGTACCTGGGTATTCAGCTGCTGGGATTTTAAAACTCACCAATAATTAAAAACAAATAATAGGAGTAATTCTTTATTCGAAAACCAAATTACCAAATCCAAAGTAAGGCATGTAATAGTTCTTACTATATTGTCTCGGTCGAACGATAAGGGCATGTCTTCTAGGCTAGCGTTGATGGTCGGACTAACGGATCCGAACTCCGGTACAGTTGAAATTGGCTTCGTTTCCTTTAGCTTGACCTGTCTCTAAAGGTCGAGAGACTGCCACTGAAACTCGGACTACCACTGCTACTCCAATTGGGACTGCTACATCAACTAACTAGATCGTCTGCAGCTGTGATATACCATAAGGTCGGCTGAGTACGCGAGTGACTCCATCTTTAGGCGGGGTCTACGAATAACTATATATTTGAAGGATTGTTGCTTTTCTCATAATTTTAAGTTAATTCTATTCCAGTTCCGCGCGCGATTTAATTTATATATTTTAATTATTACGAAAAATAGTAACTTCGTTATTACCTAATTGAGCTAATTAGTATGCGTAATTTAATTTAAATTCATGTTACGCTAAACTGATCTTAGAGTTAGTACACAGAAAAATATGCGGTTCGATAAGTTTTTGCATTTGTCACTTAAAAAAAGAAAATTATCACCTGTAAGCGTTGTTAACTTCATACTTGCTAAAACATCGAAAACTTTTGCGCGGGATTTAGTCAATGGAGGAAGAATTTTTCTTCTAGCGTTATAGGCTGATTTTCTGATATTAGAAATGTCACTTGCTGAAAGGGTCTCAAGAGTATCCTTATTTTCGCTTATAGCACGATGAATTAGCTTGGATATATTATCGACAGCTTTAAGTTTGACACTAGCACTAAGTTTTTGGCGGTGGAGAATTTTTAAGTCACTTTTGTGGTTATGTAAGTCATCTCGTCGTGATATTATATTGTCCTCTCCGATGGTGAAGACTTTAGCAGTACAGTCTTTTTTCACACAAAACCTCTTCACTTTTTTTAACACTTTCTTCTTAGCGTATTTAAAACCATTTAATAATAGCAAAGGTTTCTTTTCACTGTCAATAAATATTGATTCCATACCTTCCGAATTTGATGTTGCTAACTTAAGGACGCACTAAATTACGAATCCGGGATATTTGTGACAACTTTTATATCTTTTTCTATCGTCCCTTCGAGTTCACAAATCGCACGATATTCTTCCTTATTGACCGAAAGCTTACCGCTTAGACGCCAACAAAACTTGGTTTTTCCCAAGAACCACATTTCCGGTAGACTTTTATGAAATACCTAAATTGCTAAGAAATTCTGGATCGTTATGTCTTAACTTAATTTGAATAACGTGACTACTTGAATACGGACTAAGAAATTTTACATTAATAGCTAATTTAGACCCTACTTATAATACATCATATCATAATCATAGGAATAATTAGGTCTGCAATATTACCATCCTAGAAATGGGACCAATCAGGTGATCATTTATTAACTAGTAATTTTATGAAGGTTGACCCTTATTTTTGTAGCGCAATTTGACTACAATTTTATCTACCTGACGATTTGGCCCTCAACTTTACAAAGCCGCAAATTTTCATAAATATCGTGTAAGTAGTTTTCAGTAGACACAACCTGTATATATGTAAAGATATAATTTTCACACCATTTTCAAAGAAACCGGAAGTCCGTTATTTTTGGTTTTTCTGTCATTTAATTCGAAATTGGGTCTGGTATAACCATTACAAATTTAAAAATATTCTGTTCATTCGATCTAAAGATATGAAGTTGGCCGTACTTCCTGATCCATCCTATATACTATAGTATATGTAGCGGGAAAGTAAAAAACAATCAACAGTTAAAGCAATTATATTTAATTTCTTAATTATATTGACTTTTTAAAGTAAGGTTTTTATGGTTTTAAAAAACGTTGACAGATGTTTATTTTTTTGTGTACGGGAGCAGATGTTGGATAAATTTCACTGGAATATTATCCAGAAAATACAAACTAATTCATATTTCTTTTAAAATTAATAATATTAATCTTTCAGTTCATATTAATGTCTATTGTATATTTTATAATCTAAAAATAAATTTCAAATCAACACAATATTATTCCGTCTTTGTCTCAGACTTTTTTCTGTCTAATTGCAAAATACACTTAACAAAAATAAAATACATAAGCGACTGTTGCTATGCAAGCTTATCTTTCTCTTATATTATCCAATCATTATAAGAGACAAAAAATATAGATATTTTTCTTCCCGGTAAGATGCTTAGTTCAAGGCTATTTACATACCACGTCACATGTCTCCTACCAATAAAATTTCACCAACATTCCTCTCCGTTTAAAATCAGAGCACACACTCTCTCGCATCCAGACAGTGAATCAAGTCAGTCATGCATATACTAGAGCAAAAAAGTTTCTTCGTATAAATAAAATGGGAGGTAATTAACCGCACCCAAAAAGTTTTCATAATAATAATAACTTAATGTGTCGCTTTATGATTTTGCCGTTCATGTTTCATACTTGGTAAAAATGGAATAAAAAATTTCATTCCAATTTCAAATAATATTTTTATTTTAACATTCATATTGGTTTAACTTCTACCCAAGAAGTTTGGTCCTTAGAAATCCCGGAATTATTTTAACACGTTCGCTGCCTAGTATTCTTTCAACAGTTATGAATACTAATATTCATAATTCGTTCAGATGTAATGTCGTTAAAAATGTAGAGAAGAAAACATGTTTCCAATATCTTTACAGTAATTTTCTTGAGAGAACAAAAAATGTATATTCCTTCAGAAACCCGTCTTATAATAAACTTAAAAATACAATAAAATCTAAAACCGTTCAAAGATTACTTTTACCTCTAATAGCGGTAAATGCCGGTATTGAATATTTATTTTGTAAAATTCCATAACGAAAAATAATAAAATGATTTAAATCGATACTTACCTGACGAATAAAAAAAATCAGTGTCACTATTATCTGTTGGGTGGTTTCGTATATAGAAGTAGTCGATATCTATCAATGCGTTCTAGTAGCCACTCCTGATTGCTTTCTGTTGGTTAAACAGATGCTTTCTATGCCGAAAAGCGCTCTCTAGATTTCATGATTCACCTATAAATGAGCAGAACCGTCTTTAGGCTTGCAACCGTTCTTTTTAAATTTTTTTTAGGTACCTAATATATAGGTTATTAGTTTTGTATTTTGTTTTGATTTCTTAGCCAAAATAAATGTTTGTGTAAAAATATTTTTGTATTTTATAACTTCCATTTTACTATTTTTAATACTAGTATATATTTAAACATATTGATCTTACACTGCACAAAATAATTGAAATTGGATCAAAGCCTTCTATAAATCTTAATAATTAACATTTCTTCTTTTCATTTTAGGCCATTAAAGCAAAAAAATGGTAAAAAATGTGTGAGGCTATAGAGGGAGCAGATGCGGATAGTGACTATTTTTTAGTAATAGTGAAAATAAAGTAAAATATAATACAACAAAGGAAGAAATAAAAAAATAGACAAAAAAAAGGTACGAGTGGAAAAGCTATTAAAACATAAATCAATTAAAATAAAATATCTGGAATAAATCAGTCCAGTAGACGAACAGAATCAGAATGTAAATGAGAAGTGGAAACAAATCGAGGAAACTATAAAGAACGCAAAAAACAAACAATTACTAAGAAAACAACAAAAGATGAAAAGAGACAAAAAATGTTCAATGAAGAATGTAAAGAAAAAATAAAAAAGACAAAGAAAATAAAATACAGAAAATGGTACAATCAGTTACAGATAAAGCCAATAGTTTGAAGAGCAAAGAAGAATAACAAAGAAGATATGCAGGGCAAAAAAAAGGATGTGAAAGAGAATAAAACGAATCGATTGTTAATAAAGAAACAAAAAACTTCTATCTAGAAGTTAAACAGAGTAAAGGAAAAGTAAACAGAGAACCGTATGTATAACAGACACACAAGGAAATATAAACAGAAGAAAATGAAACGGTACAAAGTTGAAAAGAATATTTTTAAGAAATATTAAATTCAGAAAATGAAGAGCAAGTGAAAGAATATATTAATAGAAATATGTAAAACAACGAAAAAATACTGCTATAAATAAGGGAAAAGTTATCAGAAGTAAAGGAATATGGATAAGAATTGCTGGGATATTAACAATGCAAGTTTAGAGCAGGAAGATCAATAATGGACCATATTTTCACTTTGAAAAATTCTATATAAATACATTATACCAATATATGCCATTTTTATTGACTATGATGTAGTAAAGTTGTCAATATCAGCAAAAGAGCTGAAAATTAATTTCAATGTTTTCATAGAGACAGCAGAGGCATCAAATCTATAAGTACTGAAGAGAATTTAAAATTTATGGAAGTGGCAAGACCATAAATGAAAGAAACAAAAAGAAATTTTCTAGTACAACTAAACGAAAAAAAGGTAGTTATCAAAGAAGATGAAGATGAGAAGAAGACCATAGGAGCAAGGTAAGCGAATAAGGTTAGGAAATCTTAATAAAATAATAAACTCAAAAAAGTATCTAGACCGACAAACTTACATGTAAATAAAACTTTTATAAGACCAACGGCACTTTGTGGAAGTATAAGATGGATACTGAATAAGGAGAAAGAAAGTAAAATAAATATATGGGAAAGTAAGATACTAGGAGGGAAAGAAGTATGGTTAAGAAGATCTAACCAAGAAATAAAGAATTTATGCGGAGGATAACAAATAAGCAAAATAATAAGAGCAAAAGAATATGATGACAGATACCCAGAATGACAAAAAATATAGATCATATAAGAACAAGGAAAAAGATAGACCAAAAAAAATGATACACTGAAATGACAGAAGACCTAAGAAAGGGAGTAGTTTTTGGATTGGAAAGCAAAGGCAAGAGACATGAAAGAGTGGAAGAAACTATCATAAAGGTATGGGCCTAAAATAAACGTATGCAGCATCACATATATAAAGCAAAAAACACAACCTGCTCCTTATTTGCTTCATAATTTCACAATTTCTGTCATGATTTCCCAATTTCTTTTTTTTGTTAATTTCTTTCATAATTTCCCAATTTCTTTCACGATTCCAAATTTCTTTCTTTTTCTAAAATTCTTTCCCGATTCCCAATTTCTTCCTTTTTTCTTAATTTTTTCTTGATTTCCCCATTTCTTTCTTTTTTTTTCTAAACTTCCTTTTGATTCCTCAACTTCCTTTTGATTTCTCAATTTCTTTTTTACTCAATTTATTTGATGATTTCACAATTTCTTTCATGATTTTCTAATTTCTTTCTTCATTTCTCAATTTCTTTCTTGATTTCCTATTTTCGTTCTTCATTTCTCAATTTTTTCTTGATTTCCACATTTTTTTTTTCTTAATTTCTTTCTCGATTTCCCAATTTCTTTCCTGTTTTACTTTCTTTCTTTATTTCTCAATTTCTTTCCGTTTTTTCTTTATTTCTCAATTTCTTTCTTTTTTTTCTTTATTTCTTGATTTCCCAACGTTCTTTTGATTTCTTAATTTCTTTTTGACTTAATTTATTTCATGATTTCAGAATTTCTTTCTTGATTTCCCATTTTCTTTCATAATTTCACAACTTCTTTTATGATTTCCCAATTTGTTGTTTTTTCTTAATTTCTTTCCTGATTTCCCAATTTCTTTCTTTTTTTTTCGTTCTTGATTTCTCAACTTCCTTTTTTGATTTCTCAATTTATTTTTTACTCAATTTATTTGATGATCTTAATTTCTTTTTGACTTAATTTATTTCATGATTTCAGAATTTCTTTCATGATTTCCTAATTTCTTTCTTCATTTCTTGATTTTCTATTTTCTTTCTTCACTTCTCAATTTCTTTCTTCATTTCCCAATTTCTTTTTTTTTCTTAATATCTTTCTTCATTTCCCAATTTCTTTCACGATTCCAAATTTCTTTCTTTTTCTAAAATTCTTCCTCGATTCCCAATTTCTTTCTTTTTTCTTACTTTCTTTCTTGATTTCCCAATTTCTTCCTTTTTTTTTTCTTTCTTGATTTCTCAACTTAATTTTGATTTCTCAATTTCTTTTTTTACTCAATTTATTTGATGATTTCACAATTTCTTTCATGATTTCCTAATTTTAACACTACTGTTCTTTTTTATTACGAGTCATACTTGTCTAGTTGGAATTTAATCAATATCAATAAGATATTTGCTTTTTTGTATCTCTTAAAGAACGTTATAAAATTTAACATTACTTATTAAAAACTAAAATTTTTAAAATTTAAACATTGACTATGATATTTGAACATGTCAAAGGAAGATATCAAATATGTAATAGCTTAGCAAATAATTTATTTTTAGCTTTTGTATTGTAATTTGGAGAAAATAAGTGTATTATAAGCCTGTAATCCAATTGAAATGTATCTAAAAGTAACGAAAGAAGATATCTTCAGGTCTATAATAATGGAGAAGATTCATGGTATTGATAATATATGTTTTTACATTTAACTAAAATATAGACAAAAACTAATAAATCGGTAAACATCAATAATAATAATTTAAAATAATAATTTTTTTTATTTTTACAATTTCATCAGTTATCCATCTACTAAGACCGGATCTGTTCTTAAAGATTATTAGATGCTGTAAAACACTAGCACCCCTTCATTGTTATAGACTCCAGGAAAAAACGTGTTAGGAAAACTTATTTTTTCGAAATGAGTTGGTTCAGACGAAAATTCACCCGCAGGGAAACATCTCGAATCCAATTTTATCGAAGAAAATGCCTTTTCGATTGAAATATATACTATTTCATAGACCATTAGCGGGTATTTATTATCTTTGGGGTTTAACGCTGAGTTTTACTTCTGACTTATTTGATCGAATATAATTACTCTTCCTCCACATATACTATTGTTAGTGATATATAAAGCTGGTAAAAAATGTATCTCTTTATATAGATAAAAATAATAATTTTTTGGATTATTTATGTTTTTTAAACAACTATAATTGGGAATAATTGGGGATTAAACCACTATTTTAATACTTCCGAATTTTAGTTTTTACGTTTCGGTGTCTAACCGCAGACTGTTTTGAAAAATTACAATTTCGAGTCTATAAAAGGTATATGAGTAAATAGAATCGTATAAGACATTCATTTAACTAAACTACTTACAAATTGTGTGTTTACCTATGTTTATAGTATATAATAATAAATTTATCCCAATGATAATAAAACAGAAGTAGTATACTACCACTTACATATACCAAATATTTGAATGTACTTCAAAAATAATACTCCATTTTAACCAAAAAAAAAATAAAAAATAGAGGGGAAATCCACCTCGTACCCCTGTAACCTTACAATTCCCCCCTAAAGTGCCCTAACTTAGAGGTAGCCAAATTTAAAAATAAATCTAATAAACAAAAGGTCACATGAGTTCGGTCGTCTGATGGACAACCTTATAGGATCCGGTTTCACTGCAGTGGAGATGGGAGTGAGTCCACAACTAATTAATAGTTAAGAGAAATTATATAAAAGGGCGCCAGTTAAGTTTACATGAGCCAACCTAGTCAAATATCCCTAGTAAACCTAACAAAGATCAATATAAGAATAAAACAGTCCTTACTCACGTTACAAATTTATTTAAAAAAGCAACCAAAATTTCTAGTTGAATAGGTACTTATATAATTGACTTGGCAAGCCACAAATAGTGTGTAGGTAGTAAACACAATTGAGCATGGTATGGACACATTGACGTATATATTGATAAAAAAATGATACAAAATTACATAAATGTTACGTCAAAACGCTGTTAGAAAAGATGATGTTTAACATAAATTTCTATTCACTAACATAGGTGACAAATAACCCTTAAAAGATATAACAGTAAAATAGACAAATATTGCCTGCGCTGGTACCAGGCGTACATCAAATTCTTATAAATATATAGGAAAATAAATCTTATAATCCATACTGTACCACAACAAATGTATCATATAAATAAATTGTTCATCAGAGCTGAAGGCTCATGGTGCCGCAACAAATGTATCATAGAAATAAATTATTCATCAGAGCTAAAGACTCATGGCGCTTGTTAAGGATACATTTTAAGTAAATATCTACGTAAATTTTACAAGTGAGTTACGTGAGTATGTTTTACTAAAAAAAATGTATAAGGATCAAATAAGACAGAAAATATCAAAGTAAAAAGGATTAAACCACTTATCGTTTCCTCCTTCGTGGGGGGGTGGTGGAGAACTACTCTCTGAGCAGCTGGTTTTATATCGAGGAGAATTCCAGGATGAATGTACAGATGTAACTAACGGTGTCCTTCCAACCGTCAATCCACCAGACCACTGAAGGTGAAAACAGGACGTTGAACAGAGACATTTCACATGGATCAAGATAGTGGTCCAAGACTGAAGTCCAGTTGTTTCCACAAAAATTGCCAAACAATAAAACCCTCCTTTTGGGAAGGGTTCTCCAAAACAGAGTGTCAGAAAAAGGAGAATAAATCCCCCAACAAGGGTTAACGCTTCAAGGCCTCCAAAATCCAACTTCCACCAAGAAATAACCAAAAATATTAGTCCCACCATATGCAGCGTTACTAACTGAGATCCAGTTATTATCCCTACGAGAGGATGGCGAGAATTTACCACATATATAAAATGGATTTTCACTATCACGTTTTTGACAGCTCCGCGATACACAAGCACGGCAAAAGCCCTGAGATGTCTGCCTCTCAAAGACAAAAGACGAACCAGACATATGACACAATCCGGACAGTTGCCAACTGTCGACTAAAAACAGCTAACTGATCCTCCCAAAAATATGTCCACAATAAAATCGACGAAAATAACTCAAAATAAAAATTTTAATTGACCCGGAAAAAGAATTCCAAAATTTTCAAGATAACCACTAAAAACAAAACTGAAAAATGTATACGCCAAAGATTGACCTGCGTGCGAAATCGGATCGCTGTCTTACAACACCAGACTTTCGAATAAAATCAGGTCAAATAAATTCAAGGTCAATTCTCAGCTGTAGCAATAACAACAAAATACATTAAAGGTAACCTACAAAACAACAAGAACTAAAATCGAAATAAGTAATCAAAAATAAATGGTAAAAGGAGAGTGGAAAAAAATGTGTAAATATACGTCATTATAGACGTTCAAAAATATGGATAGTTGTCACTGAAGACAACTACTTGCACCGCTATTTAAGAAGTCCTAAACCAGGGTCTTCAAAAAGGAAGTCGAATGCACGTAGCTAAGAATTTGATTCATAGAGATAAACAAGGTTAGTTGTACAATTTAACAATGTTTTAGCAAGAATTCACGGTTAATGTTAAATAATGTGCGCTGAAATTCGACCGTCACACCCCTGCTCACAGCAAATAAAGGAGCAAAGGAAATGTATAAACTTTTTGGCAAACCGGTAGTATAGGAAAGGAATTTTTTATTTTTAGAATGAATATATTGACGGTTCTAGTACGGTACAATAAAACTTGGCTACGCTCCTGTCTCTATGGGTCGAGCGAATGTCACAACAACTCGGACTTCGGACTGCCACTGCAGCTGACTGATCGACTTCAGCTGCCGTATACCATGTTCGATCCAAATCTGTTATTCACAATATCGAGCTTTTTACTTTCGATTATCCATCTTTTAAATCGATCTTTTTGTAAAAGATTAATCGGCGTATTGATTCTTTTATTATAAAATCGCACAACAAAGATTGGAGTTATATTCTTACTGCGACATCGGGACATCTAGTATATTTAAATTTAGTTAGAAACAGGAAATTGCCATTGCCAGTCATCTATTTCATTTCATAAATATATTAAATTGTAAATAAATAAATGATAATAATTATTACGTAAAATGCAACATCGTTAAAATTTGTGGTAGAATTAGGCGTTGAAAAATTTTGCCAAGCACTGACAAAAGAGTTATCGGCCTCAATGCTTTAGGATCCGTCAGCTCCTTATCCGGACTTTTGAGTATCGTGACTAATTTGTCTATTTTTCATTTATTAGCAAAAAGCATAGTAAAGACAGAATTTTGTGTGAAGTAACCAAAAAGAAATTTAGACCTTACATTCCTGAGAGCCTTACGCTTTAGTATTTTTAATAAAATACATAGTGTGTCTCATCCTGGATAAAGAATCAGCTAGATTAATTAATGATTGATACTTTTGGACTAGAATGAATAAACAAATACAGTTTTGGACAAAAAATGTTTAATTGTTAAAAAGCTAAAATTTTTAAGCATACTAAATCACTTTTGGGATATGTCAGTTACCGTTGGAGACCGTTGGTATTCTTTTTTAGAAAAAAGCAAGAAGACCTGATACAAAAGTTTTGGAAATTGAAAATAAAAAAGAGAAAAACAAAATATATTAACAACATTATTTTATTCTATGATAAGAAATTATTGTAACCAAAAAACCCAAAATGACAAATTGTAAATACAACCAAAGCGACATTCTATGTTTGACAAATCATGTAGTGTTTATTTCTTACAATAAGCACTACAGGGTGATCTTGTATTTTGTACCATCAATTTGGTTTAATATTTTTTTGACGACTCTTTATTACACATTGCCACCTACTTTAGAAAAATCGTTTGTCTCGCCTCAAAACTTTCCCGACGAGTTTCAAATTATGACATTTTTTTATTTTTGACAGGTTATAGTTGGAGACTTAAGCCATATTCAGACGGTCGACTGGTTTAAACATAATTCAAACAGTTTAAACTATTCCCATTCGAGTGACCAAACAATGACGTCCCGTTGAATTAGTTTTAAACCAGCTGCATCTGTTTTTGAAACGTCCTCTCGAGAACGGTTCAAGAAGTAGAAATGTCATCAATGTCAGAGAGAGAGAGAGAGAGAAGACGATGGGCTTAAGCAAAAGACGTAATAAAGAGTAATATTAATAATATTCATTTATTTATATATATGAATAAAATACAAAAATTATTCGGGTTCAGCTACACGATTTAATAGTCTGCGTTGACAAAAATAATATCTACACAATCATCTTCTTGACTCAAAAACTAATTATGTACATTAATCTGCTGTAATTCGACCTCTTCATTGAATATTTCGATTAGTTTGATCCATTTCTGTAAACCATTTAACCATAAGAAATCCAGCGCAGACCTTTTTCCTGGCTGGTACTTTTTTTACTGGAGGAAGTACTTTTCCTGAGGGGGGGGGGGGGGGGGGCGTTTATTTCTTTGATTTTCTGGAGATTTCCGTGAATTTTCCTTCACTTTTTTTCTGGATCTATTCCAACAGTGATACTATAATTGTGTTTAAAGTTTCATTTACGAGAGTGATTATCTGATTGATTATTTTCTAGTAACCCTCGCGATGAAGCCCTCTTACAAAACAGGTTGAATACAAGGGCGTAGATATCTTTTTTTCCTGTGGCGATGATAATTTTTTTCCTGGGGGGTGTGGTAATCAAATATATGTTTGTTTGTTTCTACATTTCATATATTTTATTTCTTTTCGTGCTATGTTTTGGTATCCTGTGGGGGTAATTACCCCTTTTACCCTCCCCATATCTATTCCCTTGTTTTTATGAATAATTTGACTTCTTGAGAGACTTTTTTTGATTTCTTTCGGAAAAATAAAAGTTTTTTTTCTTTATAATCCAGTTTCGTCCAGTTGTGTTTTTGTTCGCGGAAGATTCCTGGCATCCGGGAGAAAAGAAAAAAACCAAAAGAAACGTTCTAGTTCCGGCAGGAAAAATCTAAAAAAGGTTCTGGATCCGGTAGGAAAAAATCAAAAAACGTCCTGGATCCGACAGGAAAAAACCAAAAAAGACATTCTGGATCCGACAGAAAAAACCAAAAACCCTAAAAGTTCACATAAAGTAAATAAAAGATATAAAAATCTTATAAATAACCGGATTTCGTGGTCTCTGTGGAGATAGAAGATGAGGTAAAAAGAGGAATTTTTAAAATGGGAAAGGCATTTTATAGTCAATATCAAAGGGGATTTTAAATCAAGACAAGTTGAGAAGGGACACGACACGAGGAAATTAAGAAGGGATATCAAGCGAGTCTGACATTAAAATATACTGCGCAGAAGATGAATGAAAATATAGGGTGGCAAAGAAAAAAAAACGTTACAACTTTATTTTTACAAACTGAAATCATCAAAATAATCGGCACCAAATTTTAACCATTTTCTAAAAAAAATATGGATTATTATAAAAGAAAGTAAATTTTCGATAAATGTTTTGTACTTTAAAAAAAATGGCGAAAGCGCCTCCCGGTAATATTTTGAAACGTGTTTTGTACTTAAAAAATGGTGAAAGCACGAAATATTTTAAAGTAGAAAATATTTTAAACCAATCCTTCGCTAAAAAATACCTTAAGGGGCATACGAATCTGACATTGACAAACTGAACTGTCCACTCCTAGTGACATCACAGTTTTAAAATCATATATTTGAGCGCTCCAAAATCTATGACGTAATTTTAAAACTGGTTCTAAAAGTTGTTGAAAATGTTTTTAAACCAAAGAAACCGCCCGAATGTAGCTATAATTTTGACTGTTCTGAATAGAGATTTTTCAAGTGGTTTCAAATGACATATTGCCTGTCAAATTCCGTGAGATATTGCATCTGTCATTTTTCGATAGTAACACTTTCGTTTTACAGATGTCGTACAAAAACTAATGGGTTTTTCCGACGGGTAACGCAAACCCATAAACGAAATTTCAGCTCAATCGGATTAAACGTGTGGCCTATATCGTGGAAGAATATACATAGACAGACAGACAGGCAGACAAACAGACAGACGGAATTCCATCTGGAAATGGTCTTAATCATCTCAGGTGACCTCAAAATGGAAATTTCCATCTTTATCTCGGAATATTTTATCTCGTTCACAATATTTTTCCTTCTCGGAGGTGGGTTTGGAAAGTAATAGAAAGAAATAGGAAAAATAGATAAAACAGTGAAAAATAAAGAATAGAGAAATATAAGGAAACATATGGGAAAATGGTAAAAAGTACGGAAATATAGGGGAAAATAAGAAAAAGAGGAAAATGGGAAATAATAGAAAATAATATAAATGAAGAGAAACAGAAAAAAAACTATTAAAAACAGGAAAAATATGAAGAAATGCGAAAAATAGGGAAAAATAAATAATTAAAAATTGTATAAAATAATGGAAAACAGGAAAAAATAAAAAGAGATAGGAAAATGGAAAAAATGGGGGAAAAAAGTAAAACAGAGAAATTAGGGGAGAAATAGGAAACTTTGCGAAAAATCAGGAAAATAGTGAAAAAAATGGAAAATACGTAAAAATTAGGAAACGTTGGAAAAATTGAAAAAAGATAAATAAAATACGATAATAAAAAAAAACAAAAAAACCTGAAAACATATGGGAAAATATTGTGAAATAAAAAAAAAATAGGAAAAATAGTAAAAGTAGAAAAAAAAACAGATAATAATAGGAAAAATACGGACAAATAGAGAATAGCATAAAAAATAATGAAAACTGGAAAGCAATAGGGAAATTAGAGAAAAATATGGAATGAAACTGAAAAATATTAAAAATAAGGAAAAACAGAAAAAAACGGAAAAGCAGAGAAAAATAAATGAAAATAGGGAAAATACGAAGAAATGGTGAAAAATAGGAAAAATAAAAAAAAAACAGAAAAAAAAAGGCAAAATGGGAAAAAAATAAGCAAAAATAGGAAAAAATAAGCAAACAAATGACAAAGGAATACGAATGAAAAGTATAAAACGAACGATAGGCTTACTGCAAAACGAGGATTACGGCCGCAAAGTTTGTTTTAAAGTTCATATAATAAAATATAAAGTTACACAATTACTAATATATCTGTGGGTATAAAAATTCGCTTGGAAGTAAAATAGTATAAACTTTGAAATTTTGAATAGGTAATAGTTAAAGCAATGCAGAAAAATTAAGTACTTAAAGCATCCTATAAACTGCCATTAAATGAACTTGTTTTGAAATAAAATAAACTACAATGAAATATTAATGCTGATTTTAATATGAATATCATCACACCAATTTACTCAATTTAAATCACAGGAAATAATATAAATGCATAAATTAAGTTAACGTCTCGATGTTACTTTGTAAACATCATTGAATTTGTTCAAAACTGTATTATGAAAACCACCGGGTTGAAAAGTTTTCCTATTAAATCAGATTTTCTCCATGAAATGTTTTCCGAAATACTTAATACTTTCACTTTGATAGATACCATCACAGCCACAGCACGGGTTAACTTTGCTATACTTCAAAGAAATTAGCCCCACTTCTACTTACTGTCTAACCGCAGTGGACGCCACTGAACTATGTGGTTCTAGTCGCTAATCTAACAGGTCAATAAATTTTTATAGTGGTTTTTTTTTGAGGATTAGATCCGAAGACAAAAATAAAAAATACTAAAGAAGGGAATAATTGCAAATCAACTCAAAATGAAGTCATGTTCAAAAATTAAAAAAAAAAATCAAATTTATGATAATATAAAAAAATCGGTTGTGTCGCCCCAAAACTTTCCCGACCAGTATCCACGAATAATTTTTCAGATATTTAATGTTAATTTAATTTTTATTATAAATTTTTCAAAAATTTCTAAACATTGTAAAAACGAATTCCAAAAATTTTAAAATTTTGAAGATTTCAAAAAAAATTCCCGAGCTTCCTAAATTTCGAAAATTTATACATTTTATAATTTCAAAAAAACAAAATTTCAAAAATTACATTATTTTCTAATTTCAAATATTTTACAAATTTCAAAAATGCCATCTTAAAAATTTCAATTATTATAAATAGGTATTTCGAAAATTTCTAAATAATGTCAAAACGGATTTTGAAAATTTTAAAATTTCCAAAGTTTAAAAAAATCCCGAGATTTCCAAATTTTGAAAATCTGAAAATTTCTAAACAATGTCAAACCTAATTTATAAAATTTTAAAATTTCAAAAAACAATTCCCGATCTATAAAAATTTGGAAAATTTAAAGAATTTCTAATTTCAAATATTTTACTAATTTCAAAAATGTTTTTGAAAATTTCAAGAATTTACAAATATTTTGAAAATTTAAATATTTCAAAAATTTAAAGAAAATTCGAAATTTCATAGTTTCAGAAAATAAAATCAAGGAATAGAAAATAAACTAAAATAATTATCCACAAACTTCAACATGATCTATGTCAACGTCAGTGGCGTACGCCTGTTTTAAAACATATTTTCAGAATGTAATGATTATTATTTTACAAAATAATATTTTTGTTCATTCTAGGAGAATTTTGGTCTTTTAATTTCAGCTCAATCGGATTAATACTTTGTCAGATATTTAATGTTAAAGTTTTAAATTTTGACATTTTTTTATTTTTGACAGGTGATAGTTAGAGAAATAATTTTGACTGTTCTGAACAGTTTTTCAAGGGCTATCAAATGACATATTGCATGTCCAATTCCGTGACATATTTGTTACATTCGAGTTGAAACTCCACGGAGCGAGCAGGGTAGGAGTAGTGCAGAGTTCGAGTTACTATAGAGCTAGTCGATTTACACATGTCACTGAGGAAAATAACATTATAACATAACCTCAATATATGGTATTTATTTAGTTTTCTTTATTAGGTTCTGATTATCAGATCACAACCTTTCATCTAGTGTTATCCTTACTTCGTTTGGATCACAGTTTGCTCGTAAGAGTTATGATTTTTTAAAAATACCTATCTAATTTAATTATACCCAACCTTCACGTAATTTTCAAAAAAAACTTTCAGTTATGTTACTTTCATTCACCCTTTATTCCTTTTCGTACTTATGCGCTTACACGCATTTTTAGTTGATTTGTAATTTTTGGCACCAACCAATACTAAGCACTCGTTCTTAATTTCCTTTTTATTTGGTAAGTTTTTCTTAATTGTGTTAAATAACAATTTTCGCTGACACTGTGTATTACAGGCCTGATGAAGGCAGTTCTGCCGAAACTAGTTGCCGTTTCCCCATTTATGTCCGTTTAACAACGTTTGTTTTTATTAAATTTGTGGTATTTGATTTTGGATTTTATAACTCAATTAATTTTAAGGTTAAGATTTTGACAATCATAGAAAGCTCCAATTACCCTATCCGAAGGTCCAGAGTGAAAAGAGATTGTTCTTATTGCTACCCCAAGTCCAACTCGAATGCTACCGATGCTTACACCGATCTTCAAATCGAACACGAAACCACCAATGGAGTTAACTCGGAGTGAAAGGAACATCATCTCGAATGCACCAATTGCATCTGTTATTTTTTGTTAGTGACACTGACGTTTGACAAATGTCATACAAAAATTAATGAGTTCTTCCGACGGGTAACCCAAATCTACGTACCAGATTTCAGCTCAATCGGATTAATACTTTCTCAGATATTTAATGCTAAATTTTCAAATTTTGATATTTTTTTATTTTTGACATGTGACAGTTGGAGAAATAATTTTGACTGTTGTGAATAGAGTTTTTCAAGGGCTTTCAAACGACATATTGCAAGTCGAATTCCCTGACATATTACATCTGTCATTTTTTGATAGTGGCACCTCCGTCTGATAGATGTCGTACAAAAACTAATGGGTTCTTCCGACGGGTAACCCGAACCTCTACACCAAATTTAAGCTCAAACGGATTAAACGTGTGGCCTCTATCGTGGAAGAATACACACACACACATACACATACACAGACCGACAGACAGACTTCAATCTGGAAATGGTCTTAGTCGTCTCAGGGGACCCGAAAATGGATATTTCCGTTTTTATCTCGAAATTTTTTTTTAGCTTGTTCACAATACTTTCCCTTCTAGGAGGTGGGTCAGGAAAGTAAAAATTAAACAAAACAGTCAAAAATATAATAAATAAATGTCAAGAGTTTTTAGACTTCTAAAACCTAAAGGAGAAGTCTTATAAAACGAATCTGTCTGTCTGTCTGTCCGTCCGCCTGTCTGCATTTATAACTCAAAAACGAAAACAGATAGAGACAAACGGTCAACGGTAATAAACTCAGCATACCTTGAATAGCCCCCAAATAAAATTTCAGATTTTTATGACTTCCGGTTTCAAAACTGGTTTTACAAACCGGAACCGGAAATAGCATTTTTATTTAAAAGTCGTCACGTGACATGTTTTTAGAACGACCTTCTAAAAAACCTGAGAATTTCATTTATTTTTGATACTATATGTATAATATTGTTTACCGTGATTTTTATTTAAAAAGGTTTTCAGTATATTTTTATCAGTAAAGAACCCCGCACAGATTGTTAAGAAATTGGCTCTCGGTAGAAAATTTTATATATTGTTTGTGTTATTAAAAGTTAAAAAATGGTAAAGTTTAAATTTACTGCAATGACTGGTCTTTATATGGAAAACGGTAAGATTGTGTAAAAAATGTTTACTGCAGGTACATAAGTATAATTTAGAGTTATTTACATTTATACAGAGTGCTTCAATAAAAAGATCTGCACTATAGTTATATTATTTTAAATGAAACACTGTATCATTTTATTGGAACGAAGTTGCTTAACGTGACTTGCGGTAGTGGTTAATTAACAGAAATCGTGACATAGCAAAAAAGCGTTATGCGATTTTCCATCTCTTTATATTTACTCTCTGTCTCTTTCTACAATATGATTTTTTTTCTATATATAACATTTTTTTTATAGATGTATATCATTTGTAATTATTTTATAGAAAGAGATTTTTTTTTGAATTGTTGTGTTTTTTTCTCATTTTTCTGATTTTTTTTTAATTTTTCCCCATTTTTTCCTTAATTGTCTGTTTTTTTTTCTATTCTTTCGTTTCCTACTTTTTCCTCATTTTTTCTTATTCCGCTGATTTTTCGTGATTATTTGCGATTTTTTTTGGAATTTCGTTGACGTTTTTTTGCATTTTTTTACGCTTGTTTTAAGATTTTTTGTGAAATTTTTCGATTTTTTGCGTTTTTTGCGACATCTCTATTTCGGTTTTTTGTGCGATTTTACCAGTTTTTAGCATTTTTTGGCTTTTTACAATTTATTGATTTTTTTATTTTTTCTCTATTTCACAATTTTATTTTTCCTTTTCTTCCCAATATTTTCTAATTTATTTTTCAATTTATTGCAGTTTTTTTCTTATTTTTTGTGATTTTTTTGATTCTTCTAATTTTTCTTATTTTTCTGATTTTTGTTGTTCATTCCTTTTCTTTTCTGATTTTTTTCAAATTTTTTCTAATTTTTCCACATTTTACTTTCCCGGACCAATCAAAGGGAAAGTATAGTGAACGGGCAAAAAAAAATCGAGATATCGTTGGAAATATCCATTTTGAGGTCCCCCGAGAAGAATGAAACCATTTACAGCGCATGGTCTGTCTGTGTGTCTGTGTGTAATCTTCCACGATAACTGCCGAAGTAAAGGATGTATGACAGTTCCACAATCAAAACCCTCATTTTTACATGTAAATCTCCATAAGAAAATCTAAGGTCAAAATTAGCAAAATTGGCTCAAAAAGTGGAGGGGGTAAAATTCATGCAATCTGCGCATGCACCAAGTCATTGGATAGCTAATGCCACGGGGAGTACGAGAAAAATAATGAAAAAAATCCGAACTACCTCCTTCAACCCACACGACCCCTATGTTTACGGAAAAATTAATAAAATGTATCATGTGACATAGGTATAACTCCCCCCCGTTCACCCCGTTGCTCAACATATACATAATACAACGTTCTTAGCACATAGCACTTTCTAATAGATCCGTAATTTTTACTTTGTCGCTATAAAATTTAAATAGCTGTCAGCTGTCATTTTAACTTAGAATAATTTTCGATACGTTACGAACATGGCACTTTCTCGCCAAATTTCTTTCCCGCTATAATATTTAAATTTCTGTCATTTAATTATTTGCCAACATAGTACTTTTTCCGAAATATAAAGGAGAACAGTGTTTCCAACATAATTTCATCAAATAGTACCAACATGATACTTTCTCTCCAATAATTTAACAACATGATTTAGTCAAATAGTGTTACCAATATGATACTTTCCCGCCAATGTCAATAATAAACAGTGTAGTATTTTAATGTAACGTTATTTTTCCCTTAATCTACATGTATATATTCAACGATGTGTCACATGATACATTTTAATAATT
Source organism: Neocrepidodera transversa (assembly GCA_963243735.1). NCBI lineage: Eukaryota > Metazoa > Arthropoda > Insecta > Coleoptera > Chrysomelidae > Neocrepidodera > Neocrepidodera transversa. Next base: position 13,195,934 of record OY725347.1, read on the forward strand.
TTTCCGTTAACACGGGATAGTTGGGGGTTGAAGGGGGTAGTTGGGATGTTTTTTATTATTTTTCTCGTACTTCTCGTGGCATAGGTCATCCAATGACGTAGCGAATGCGCAGATTGCATGAATTGTACCCCCTCCACTTTTTGAGCCAATTTTGCTAATTTTGACCTTAGATTTTCTTATGGAGATTTACATGTAAAAATGAGGGATTTGATTATAGAACTGTCATAGCTCCTTTACTTGCCGAACCGTTCGACCAATCAAGCTGAAATTTGGAATGAAGGGTCGGTGTATGCCTGGAATGCGGCCATTAGATTTTGGTTTAAATTGGTACAGTACAAGGTCCTCAAGACCGACATTGATTGAATACAGATGTAAGATTTTTTACCTTATTTTAAATTTGATGGGCAAACAATACCCTTTAGTACAAAATGTTCGAGTGCAAAGTTTTAGATGTTAAAATTTTCTACAATTTTTATATTACACTTTATTCCGGATTTTCCAATAGATGCGCCACTAGAGGGTGCGCGCAGAACCAGCAGTGTCCTTGAGTGTGACAAAAATTAACAGAAGGGACCTTAGCGATTTTCCATGTAATTTTCCATTAGGAGTATGCCAGAGCTGTTATAGCTTATCTACTGTTGTCTCTTTGTTTAAGATTTTTGAATGAACTGTTATCATAATTACTGAATGGTCTGATGATAAATCAAAGCGGGTTTTCGTTTTACATTTCTTAGTGTCAATTTGTATTGTTACGTAGAGGTCTAGGGTATCTTGAATTTTTTTCTGCCTGTCGGCCAGCCCGTAGATAAATCTTGTAAGTTATTTACGTTCATTGGTTTGAGGAGTTCTCTTCCTTCTGTTGATACTAACAAGTAATAAAAAGCAAACTGCAATAAGGTACTAGATTCACATCAAAGGCATAAATATAGTCTTAACATAAGTAAAGTGTAGTTTAATTATCATAAATATTTTTTTAATAATTATAAATATAAGTAATTAGTCTTAAATTTTATTAAATATTTCCAAATTATTATTTGACCACCATAACATTTTCATTTTATTTTCAAAATAGCTGATTCATTATTACTAAATAATTTTAATTTATTAAAGTTATTTTTGTTTCCTTTGGTCGTTTCTATTATAAACGATTCGTCATCCAACGTGTTAAAATGTTATTTAACTAAAAGCTAAGTAGTTATTTAAAGTTTATATAGTACCTGCTTATAATATAATCAATGATATATATTTTCACAAATTAATGAACATTTTGAAAAACGTTTTTAAACTTATCATCTGTTTATACCCGCGGTGCATACAAACTTTTATGTCCCATAGTCCTTTTTGAGGAACTAATTTTATGTAATTTTTTTGAAATCCTTATAATGCCGTCAAATATTAAATATTTTACAATAATTTATTATTTTTACATAATAATTTCATAATTTGTAATTTTATTAATAATAATTATTAATAAAAACAATTTTTTGTCTTTATATCCGATCGGGCCATAAAATGCACTATACGTGCCATAATGTAAAATTTATGCCCGTGCGGGCCATAAAATTCACTATATGCCCTCACGGGCATAAAGTACACCTTTATATAGTTGGTAACTAAGCAATAAAAACATAAAATTGAACTGGTATGATATAAAAAAAATTAAATATGCTTTTATTTATAAAATTATGTTAAAAATAATAATGAATGTTTAAAATATACTTTGACAAATATAATCATTATTAATTTAATTGTTTGATTTTGGTCCATCTATTAAAATTGGTTCCACTAGCTGATCGCTGTGATCTGCGTGGCGGAAAATCCGGAAAATCTCCATAAAGCGGGAAAGTGCCGATGCAAAAACAATGTTCGCTGAAATTTTATTGGTTATTGCTCATTGTCCCATATGCAACAGTTGAAATCAATAGAAATCCCTGGTTTTGGCTTTGTACTTTATTCCCGCTTTGATTTTTTGTCAAACTTAAATTTTAGTATATGAACTGTTTCCTTTTTGCGAAAACATCATTTCCCGTTTGTAACTTGTTAAACAGTAGGGAAGCAGGCGAAAAAAAAAACATTTGAAATGTTGGGGATAGTCCATAATAAAAGATCGTAAACGTTTTTCTTGAAATCACCGTAGGTAATTCTTTTGCTGTTATAAATAATTCAAGTATATGGTGCATTATTGATAATATCTCGTTTACGGGAGTCTAACGTCCCATTTAGAAAGTGACTCGACACACACTGCCGATTTGGCTCCTGTTTTTCTACGACGAAGGAAAACAACGCATTATGAATGAGGGGAAAGCCATTTTCACTACAGCGTTCGTTTACCTATGTACTTATCCAGTGACGTATTATGGGAATAATTTAGTTAGTAAGTGATAGATTTTTCCTTTTCTGTTCACATCACAAAGCATTTAATATTTATCTTCCCACTATATATAAAACTGGAATGTTCTTTTAACGTTTTTTTATATATACTAGCTATAAAATTTCTTTTTTAAGGTTAGTTCAAATCAAATTAGACTATTTATTAAAAAAATAAAACCATAATATGAATTTAAAATTTTGTACCCCAAGATTTATTTCTGAGGTTTTAAACAAATAACCAATCAAATAAAAAAAATTAATTATCTTCTTTCTAGTCCTCATTATTCTTTGTCTACTTTGTACCAATTTACTTATGTTTATGTATCATTATTTTTTTAAACTTTCGTTCCATTCTTAATTTTCAAAATGCTACCATCATTCTTTTACTTGTGATTCCTCTAACTTAACTCTTCCAAACGTATCAAAATTTATATGTAAATTTACTATTTTATATTCCTTTTTAGTATCAATATTTAATATATAGTAAAATTATTTTTTACAACTTTTTCCACTTCACATCATGTATAATATTTCCTTACATGAATGTGAAAAGTTTGGATAGTATCGCACAAGCCATTCCGGTACCCGCACCACAACGATCCATAAAAATCATGTTCTCAAGGGATAAACTTTTTTACATTGCAAATTAAAACAAAATTTACGTCAAATCTTGTATTTAGCGTTAATGCTTCACAGCATAAAAATTGTTCGCTCGATGGGCCGAAGTCTAAAAGCAGTGCACTACCGTTTAAGCGTCTCTAGAATTTAAAATATGGATAGTTAGTTTGATTACTACGGTTATTTTTGCATTGTCAGTGGAATTGTTGATTGGATAAGCTGGGTGAAATAATTGAAATGTTATAGTGAAAAAGGAAGGGAGAATAAAATTTTTTTTAAAAAATAAGGACAAATGGAGAAAATAGGGAAAAATAGGCAAAAATAGGTGAAAAGTAGGGAAAATAGGATAAAATAAAGTGAAATAGGGAGAATAAATCAAAATAGGGAAAAAGAGGAATAATAGGGAAAATAGAAAAAAATGGAAAAATAGCGAAAAACAGAAAAAATAGGAAAAATAAAGGAAATTGAGAAAAATAGCGGAAAATAGGAAAAACTAATTAAAAAAGGTGCAAAATAGGACAAAAAAAATAATGAAAAATAGCGTAAAAATTGGAAAAAATAGAAACAAATGGTAAAAATTGAAAAAAATAGGAAATTTTTTTTTAAAAAACTAGGAAAACTGGACAAAAACGAAAAAAGTCGAAAAAAACTGGAATTATTAGAAGCAATTGGGAAAAAATTGGAAAAAATTGGAAAAAATTGTAAAAAATTGGAAAAAACTGGAAAAAATTGGAGGAGCAGAGAGAGATTAAATCACGTAAGGACCTTAGTTCCTGATGCCCCTCCCTCATCGACACAAACTAATTTTTTTCAATCCAATCCTGCCTTTTTAAATTTTTGTTTCTTCAAAAAATCAAAAATATTCATATTCAACTAATTTTAAGGCAAAAAAATTGCATTCGAGGGACCCAGTCAGGAATGAAGCTCTTTATAATATTTTGTCGCTTTTAAAATGTGAAAAAAAAGAGAAACCAAAAAAATCAAGGGGAAAGTCCAAAAAATTGACAAAAACCGAAGAAATCAGAAAGAATGGAAAAGTCGGAAAAAACGAAACAAGCCTAAAAACTGAAATAAATCAAAATAGATCGATCGAAAGAAATCGATAGAAATCGAAAGAAATCAACAGAAATCGATTGAAATCGAAAGAAATCGAAAGAAATCGAAAGAAATCGATTGAAATCTAAAGAAATCGAAAGAAATCAAAAGCAATCGAAAGAAATCGAAAGAAATCGAAAGAAATCGAAAGAAATCGAAAGAAATCGAAAGAAATCGAAAGAAATCGAAAGAAATCGAAAGAAATCGAAAGAAATCGAAAGAAATCGAAAGAAATCGAAAGAAATCAAGGAAAATCGGTAAAAATCGGAAGAATAAGAAAAAAATGAAAAAAGGATAAAAAAACCTGAAAGAATTTGAATAAATCAAAATACAACAAAAAAAATTAAATCGAAAAGAATGAAAAACATCAGAGGAATAAGAAAAAATTAAAAAACAAAAGAAAAAAACAGAACAATGAGATAAAAATGAGAAGAGTTTTAGAAAAAATGGAAAAAAATCAGAAAACAGGAAGAAATAACAATAATCAGAAAATTCAGAAAAAACGAGAAAAATAGACGTATCGAAATTTTTTTATAAAATCGAGCAAAATAAAAATCAAACAGAAAAAATTGAAAAAATCAGGAACATTGAAAAAAAAATCAAAAATAAAATTTTTATATACGGAAAAAACGAAAAACGCAACAAACTCTAAAAAAATCGCAAAAAAACGGAAACAGCCGCAAATAATCGAAAAGAAATTCATAAAAAATTGCAAAAAAAATGGAAAAAATGGCAAAAATATACAATAAGAATGTGAAATTTACTGAGGCCCAAAAGCGATGGCGTGATGGGGAAAAAATTTCTTACCCCACTTTTTATCACTTTTCTCGGCGTTTCCTAGTTCCCTGAGTCCGATAATGCAAAAAAAATCCTGTCCGGACGTCTGGATGTCTGTCTGGATATAAACACTGTAACTTTTAAACGAAAGCTCCAATCGAGTTCCAGTTCACTTTACCTAGTAAGTTTTGTCCATGGAAGAACTCTATTGAATTTGAGCAGAATCGGACCGGCTCTTCCGTTACCCACCATATAAATAAACGTGCTTTACATGGAAAAACTTTTTTCCAATTCAAATTTAGGTAATTTAACATTACGAATCTTTGGAAACAACTGAAAATAGTATAGTGGTCGCCCTGAGTATTTATACAATGAATTATAACCTTTTGCCTTTTTACATGGATTTCCGTTATAAAAACTTGTTGTTACTTTCAGAATTAAATGAATATGACTCAATAAATTTTTAGTAGTTGCAAAATATAGTTATGTATGCAACAAATGTGTAAGATAGTTTTTTCACATGAGTGAAAAAAGGCACTTTACACACCAGTTGCATATAATATTTTTTCTACTACCATAATTTTTATGTACAAAAATAGATTTTGCGTGCAAGAGGTTAACAAGCTATTTTCTAAAATCTTGAAGTTAACCAGTTGATTTCTGGCACATAGAACCTCGGCAAGATAAGAAACATAAGAATATTGCAAAAAATGTGTTGCACATGTAAAAAAGTTAATTTGAAAATTTTATTTTACTGTACGCACTAGTGAAAAAAAGTTAAAATTTAAGCACTCCTTAGCGTGTGTAAAGTACGTACTTTACGCACGGCAGTAGAAAAAATAATTTATTACACATCTAGATAATCACTTAAATTAAATTAACTAATTCACAAGCGCTCGTACTAAATTCTTCAACCCGTACGTTCTGGGCGATTATCGTTTATAAAAACTGTACTTATTTTGGTTCCCGGAAAAAAACAAATTTGAAAAAAATATTCTGGTACTTACCAAATTGTTAAACTTGAGTGTTAGAAATTGCAAAAATGAAGTTTTTTATAAGAAATTCCACAAAATTTAATATTTATCTGTTTCAAAACCGTTTAATTGTCTGTATAAATAATTAAGTAATAACAAATTGAAAAATTTGACTATTTCAAAAAATGATGAGAGCGTAGTTGTAGTTATTTTAAACCTTTAAACAAACAAGTTTTAAGCAATATAACTTTAAAGATACATACTAAATCAGTTTTTTTCTATTTTGGTTTCAGGTAAAAACTAATTAAAAAAAAATATTCTGGTACCAAATTTTTTAACACAAATGTTGGAAATTAAGTAGTTTATTAGAAAGTTCATAAAATTCTATTATTGTGGATGTTAAAAGTGATTAATTAATAGCTGATGAAAATTTTGAATATTTAAAAAAATGGTGGAAGCGCGGTTGTGCATATTTTCAAAATAGAAATACCGATTAAATACAAAAAAAATATTAAAGAAAAACACTTTAAACAGATATAATAGTGCTTATCTATTAATTTTAGTTTCGGAAAAAACTCAATTAAAAAAAAATATTCTGGTACCAATTTTTTAATACAAATGGTGAAAAATGCAGAAATGAAGTGGCTTTTAAGAAAATTCAGAAAATTGTTTATTTATATGTATTAAAACTGTTCAACTATCTGTATAAATAATTGAGTAATTAAAGATTGAAAATTTAAAATATTTCAAAAAATGGTGGGAGAGCAGTTGTACATATTTTTAATTTATTAATAATGTTTAAATAAACAACTAAATAAGAATAAAACTAATCAGTCATAATATGGATGTCACGGGATATACTATACATAAATCAGTTATTTCAGTTTTAGGAAAAAATAAATTTAGAAAAATATTCCGGTAACAAATTTTTTTTAACACAAATGATTTAAATTGCAGAAATGAATAAGTTTGTAAAAAGTCCATAAAATTCTATATTGATCTCAGTTAAAACAGTTTATTTATATATCTATATACCTAACATAAAAAAATGTTTTGAATATCTTTAAAAATGGTAAGAGCACTGTTATACATATTTTAAAAATATAAGAATATGAATAAAAAAAGGATAAAAATTTTTGTTCAATAAATTTTAACAGACAACCATTTTTAAATCCAGAGGTATTTTAGCGGATTTAAAATTTATAAAATTCATAAAAAAATAAACGGTTAAGCAGATCTAAATACAACGTCATGAATTAAATTTCGTTTTAGTAAAATATAAAATTTAAAGCTGTTCGTTAGGGTAATTTTTTAGGGGATTATAATTTAAAAATTCATAAAAAATAAATGCGTTGATAGATTGCTGTAAAATTTTACAAATATACAGGGTGGGGCAAGGAATTTAGTGCCTAATCCATAACAATTTAAAAAAATCTATTTATATGCATGTACGCATATTAATAAGAGCTGCATTTTAAAAATATTTATAAATATACAGGGTAGTTCAAAAAATTTTGGTATATAAAAGTTATATATTTTTAAATGGAACACCCTATATTTATTTAAATTTTTAGATACGTCCTGAGAAGCTGAATATTAAAAACTTACAGTCATATGAAATCTCAAATTATACAAGTTTTACTTTTTGTTTTTTGTTTAAATATTTTTCTCTATTCGTGAACAATTTACTAGAAGATAACGGCATGAACATTTAAATATTGTTTTAGATAAGGTTAATAACAAAAGTGATCCTAGAATAAATATTTATTTATATTGTTTAAAAATAATTATTTCGTAAAGGCAAAATAAAAGCTGTTCATTTATAAATAAAAATATAAAATTAATCCTGGAATGATCTAAATTTATTGGGTTTGGGTCAATAGCGTAACAATTTGGGATAAAAAAGGTAAGAGGTACCCTTTTGCAAGTCACTGGCTAAATCTAAAAAAAAATTATTTGTAAAACCATTATAACCACCATTTAAAATTTAAACATGCGTTCCTATAATTGTCCGTATAATTAAGAAACACCCTGTATATTTTATAAGGATTTATCAGGAATTGTTTAAGGACTTTTAAGGTTGTTGAAAGATATTGTTTAGAGTTTTTTAAGTTGTTTAAGGATGTTTTAAGAAATTTTTAGGGATTGTTCAAGGATTTTTTTCCAACCATTCAAAACCGTTTTGCAAGTTTATTAAATACTAAAGAATTTCTAAAAGATTTTTCAAGGATTTTTAAAAATTGTAAATGGATGTTAAAAGAATTTTTTGTTGAATTTTTTTTTCAAGTATTTTACAAGGATTTATTAGGAATTGTTTAAGGATTTTTAAGGATTTTTCAAAGATACTGTTTAGAGTTTTTAAGTTGTTTAAGGATGTTTTAAGGAATTTTTAGGGATTGTTCAAGGATTTTTTTCCAACCATTCAAAACCGTTTTGCAAGTTTATTAAATACCAAAGAATTTCTAAAAGATTTGTCAAGGATTTTAAAAAAATTTAAATGGATGTTAAAAGAATTTTTTGTTGAATTTTTTTTTTCAAGTATTTTACAAGGATTTATTAGGAATTGTTTAAGGATTTTTAAGGATTGTTCAAAGATACTGTTTAGAGTTTTTTTAAGTTGTTTAAGGATGTTTTAGGAAATTTTTAGGGATTGTTCAAGGATTTTTTTCCAACCATTCAAAACCGTTTTGCAAGTTTATTAAATACTAAAGAATTTCTAAAAGATTTTTCAAGGATTTTTAAAAATTTTAAATGGATGTTAAAAGAATTTTTTGTTGATTTTTTTTTTCAAGTATTTTACAAGGATTTATTAGGAATTGTTTAAGGATTTTTAAGGATTGTTCAAAGATACTGTTTAGAGTTTTTTTTAAGTTGTTTAAGGATGTTTTAAGAAATTTTTAGGGATTGTTCAAGGATTTTTTTCCAACCATTCAAAACCGTTTTGCAAGTTTATTAAATACTAAAGAATTTCTAAACGATTTTTCAAGGATTTTTAAAAATTTTAAATGGATGTTAAAAGAATTTTTTGTTGAATGTTTTTTTAAGTATTTTAAAAGGATTTATTAGGAATTGTTTAAGGATTTTTAAGGATTGTTCAAAGATACTGTTTAGAGTTTTAATTAACAAGAAGTACACAAGAATTCTTAAAAGATTTTTCAAGAATTTTTTAAGAATTTTAAAAAAATGGTAAAAGATTATTTTGCTGAATGATTTCTCAAATAATGTTTTCAAGTATCTTAGGAATTATTTAAGGACTTTTTAAGGATTGCTCAAGGATTTTTTAACAACTATTTAAGCCTGTTTTTCAGATTTATCAATGAGTACTCAAGAATTTTTAAAAGATTTTTCAGGGATTTTTTAAGAATTTTAAATGGACGTTGGAATTTTTTGCTGAACGATTTTTCAAATGGTTTTTTTAAGTATTTTACAAGGATTTCTAGGAATTGTTTAAGGACTTTTTAAGGATTGTTTCAAAATACTGTTTTTAAGCTATTTAAAAGGATTTTCATGGATGTTTTAAAGATTGTTCAAGGATTTTTAAACAACGATTTAAGGCTGTTTTCCCGATTTATTAAGGAGTACTCAAGAATTTTTAAAAGTTTTTTAAATGATTTTTTAAGAATTTAAAATGTATGTTAAACATTTTTTTTCTGAATGATTTTTTAAATGATTTTTTCAAGGATTTTTTAAGAATTTTAAATGGATGTTAAAATTTTTTTTGATGAATGATTTGTCAAATGATTTTTTCAAGTGTTTTACAAGAATTTATGAGGAATTGTTTAAGGACTTTTTGAGAATTGTTCAAAGATACTGTTTAGAGTTTTTAAGTTGTTTAAAAGGATTTTTAAGGACTTTTTAAGGATTACTTAAAAATACTGTTTGGAGTTTTTTAAGTTGTTTAAAAATATTTTTAAGGATGTTTTAAGGATTTTTTAACAACTATTCAAGACTGTTTTGCAGATTTATTAAGGAGTACTCAAGAAGTTTTAAAAGATTTTTTAAGGATTTTTTTAAGAATTTTAAATGAATCTTAAAAGAATTTTTTAATAAATGATTTTTCAACTAGTTTACAAGTACTTATGAGGAATTGTTTAAGGACTTTTAAGAATTGTTCAAAGATACTATCTAGTGTTTTTTTTAAGTTGTAAGATATATTTATTTTTCATGTAGTCATTTTTTCATCTCAAGCTGAACTATGCTTAACTTTTTAATGCAGATTATTTTTTCAAATAATTTAAAATATGACAAAAAATCAATAACCTAATTTAAAACATACAAAGAAATATTTATGTCAGTTATCGAGATTCTACGTATAAGTAGCTTATGTTATAAAAAGATTTTTCATGTTGGCAATAATATTTGTGTGAAAATTGCCGCAAGAAACTGTCACCGAATAGCAAGTGATAATTTAATAGGTTACTTGCTTCGAGAAAATTCTGGAAAATTGTTATAAAGAGAAGTTACGAGCTGATTTTATTCTTCGTCTTTATGAGCGTTGGCACAGAGCCCAACATTTTATACAAATCATTAGTCTAATGTTACCGCATCGACAATGCTGACTAGCTAAATTTATATTTTTAATTAAAAAATAAATGATTTATTTGTTTAACTAAATACAATAAATATATCCTAGAAAATCACCTGAGCGTTACACGAAGATAATCAAAGTCTCGTCAAGTCTAGGAGCCAGTAAACACGTCCCGGGGGTAAATTGGGACCCTGAACGAGACCCGACGTGTCACTCGGTGGTCGGCAACGATTAAATTTACAATACTAATTCGAGCCCTTCAACACCGACACGTCCTACAAGGATTTCTAATCTTAAACAAACATGGATCCAATATTAGATATATATATATATATATATATATATATATATATATATATATATATATATATATATATATATATATATATATAGTTTAAAAAATTATATCCCTATCAGATTAAATTGGCACATTTCATAGATTTAGGATACAAAATTTATTATATCAGTTTTATCCTTATATATATTTTTAACTGAACTCAATATGTTTAGTAAATTACAAGGAATCATAGTTATAATCTGCAATTATTGAGTTCTTGTTAAGAGAGGCGAAAATCCTTTAAAAATAAGTATTTCAGGGACACCATTTCCGGAATTTTATTCCGGGGACAACATTTTTGCGATATCATTTTCAGAATAACATTTTAATGACATTTCCAGTACTCTTTGAAATGAACAATTTTTGTAAACAGAACAAGTTTAACGCTATTGGGAATTTCTTGTTTCATGATTTCCATTCAACAAAGGCTAAAAATACCGATACTTTACTTTATTGATAATAAATATTTAATGTGATTAAGCTCAAATCTTTTTATTATGGGTTCGTTCCACGAATAAAATTTGAAATATATCAGTAGAATATTAAATAAAAAAAATTTTTGGACGCCAGTCTAATTGATTTTTTGATGTAATTAGAAACAATTAACAAAAAAAACTATGATATATTTTAAAATCCGTCCTTTCTTTTTTTGTGGGTTCAAGGAAATTAAACTCAAATTAAACGTTATATTTGATTTATTTAACGATAAACGAAAGTTCCAGAGATTTTTTTCTTTTTCTTTTTAAAAAAACTTCTCCAAAGGAAACTGGATAGCTTAGTCCAAAAACGTAATTCAGGAAAACGTAGTCCAGGAAAAAAATGTCTTCCAAGAAACACAAGCTTGGTCCAAAAGAACGTAGTCCCAAAGAAAAAAATGTAGTCCAAGGGAAAAAAAACGAAAGTCCAAGGGAAAAAAACTTGGTCCAACGGAAAAACCCTAAAAGTTCACATAAAGTAAATATAAGACAAAAATCTTATAAATTACCAGATTTCGTGGTCTCTGTTTTTGAAACAGAATATATAACAATGATAATATTAAAATGAAATACATAAATTTTAGATCAAAATATGCAATATAAAAATAAATAAACTCAATTAAATTCTAAGACAATCTGTAAAAACAAATTAAAAAATAGATTCTCTTTTTGTAAATATAACAAAATAAATATATACCGGCATTAAAAGAATTAAAAATAACAGTAAATAAAAGTTTAAAGCGTCAAAATAATTAATAATGATATGAAAGAATTTTAGTGAAATTATAATATATTATAATAAAAACTTACCCTATAAAATGAGGGGAGAAAAAAGAAATCTTTAGTAAGCGACACGAACGATATAAAAGTCAATTATTTTGACTGAATAGGCAAAGAGAAGAACATTATTAACATGGGAAAGACATTTTATAGGAATACCAAGAGAAGAGAGGGACATGAAGCGAGGAAATAAGAAGGGGCTATCAAGCGAGTAAGAAATTAAAATATATTGAGTAGAGGAATAATAAAAATACAGGGTGGGTAGTTAGATTTTAGTGAAAAATAATAAACATTATAATAACTATATATCATAAATTTAAAACTTTTATTTTGTCCTATTCATTAACACATTTTCTATTGCTCTTCTATTAAATATCTTCTTTTCTTCAATGGTTTTTTACAACTTTGAAAAATTACTTATAAATTCTTCTTACAGATGTCTTGTATCTTCTTTGTTTTACTATTTTTTAATTTACTATTGCTGTTCCAGAATTTTTATAATTTAATATTTTAATCTTCCTACTGATACAAGGTGATTCTTTTAGGGGGCTAATTAGAGGTTTTAGGGAAAGCAGGCGGAATTAAAGGATGAAAATTTGGGATATGAGGTTTCGGGGATGCCCAATTAATCTAAAATATTTTAGAATAACTAGCTACTTCCAGTTATATCAGAAGTTGATATAAACATCCTTATTTTAAATAGAACTCTCTGTATATTTTTTAATTTTTGAATTGTACGAATAATTTTGGTAATATTTTATATACCACACTCTATACCTAAATTATACCGTTTTTGAGATATTCACTATTTTTAAAAGAAAATGTTAGTTGCAGTAAAATTTGTAAAAAAACAAAATTCCATAAAATTCATTATTTAGCGTTATTACCAAAGCATATCTGTATTTTATGCATATAAGACATAGTTTCGATTATTATATAGGGTGTAAAAAATTTTGCCTCAAACTTTCAACTACAAAAAATCCAATAACTAATGGATTATCCCATTTTTCATTACAGCATGAGTTTCTACGATAAATTCTGAATATATTTTCTTAACATGTCCCTATACCTAAACGCAGTCGTTTTTGAGATTATTTAGTTTTTAATTTAAAATTACTTATTTGTTTAAAATTTTCCAGTTATTTTGTTACTTTAAATAAGCGGTTGCAATTGTTTTCCAAAAAAATGAGACTAGTGCGATCATGATTTAATTAATTTATTATTAAAATAGCGACAAAAACTTGGCGATTTTTTACACAGCAATTTCCGCATTTAAATTCACTATATATAACAATCTAACAAAACTATTGCAACCTATGGACGACAATGAAAAAAAACGAACAAAAAAAATCAATTACTAAAGCAAATGTTCAAAGACATTCACATTTTGTTCCAAACACTTGTACATTTTCTCGACCATAGCTATGTTAGTACTTTGCTGAATTTGTTCCAGTGTAAGCGAATGAAAAGCTTGTCTAACTCTATTCCTCATATCCTCCTTTGATGTTATTAGATGCTTATATACTTTATTTTGAATGTAACCCCAAATAAAAAAGACGAAAGGGGTTAAATTCGGAGAGTGGGGTGGCCACCGGTTAGAACCACGGTTAGCTAACCACCTTCCGTAAAACATTCTATCCAACACAATTCCCACCTCTGATTTTTTATGAGGTTTTCCTTCATCTTGTTGATACCATGCTCGGTTTCGTTTCGTTGGGTTATTTTAAATTAAAAGCTAAATAATAGCAAAAAAGACTGCATTTGAAAAAAATAGTTATTGGATTTTTTGTAGTTGAAAGTTTGAGGCGAAATTTTTTACACATGTATAATAATCGAAATTATGTCTGATGCCCGTAAAATACAGATATACTTTGTTTATAACGCTAAATAACGAATTTTGTGTAATTTTGTTTTTTCACCGACTTTTTTTTTGTTCATAACCGGAAGTAGCTGGTTGTTCTAAATATTTTAGATCGAATGGGAATCTCTGAAAACCTCATATCCCAAATTTTCAAACGAATCAACCTGTATAAATTGACATCTTCCAACTTTAATCCTTTTATTTAACTTATTTCCTTCGATAAATTAAGATTTTTCTTTACATTTTTACTTTCCCGACCCACCTCGTAGAAGAAAAAGTATTATGAACGGATTAAAAAAATATTCGAGATAAAAACGGAAATATCCATTTTCGGGTGTATGTGTATGTGTGTGTGTGTTTTCTTCCACGTTGAAGGCCACAAGTTTAATTCGATTGAGCTGAAATTTGGTATGTGGATTTGGGTTTTCTGTCGGAAGAACCCATTCGTTTTTGTACGAGATCTGTCAAACGGAAGTATCACTATCAAAAAATGACAGATGCAATATGTCACGTAATTGGACACACAATATGTCGTTTGATAGCACTTGTAAAACTCTATTCAGAACAGTCAAAATTATTTCTCCAACTGTCACCTGTCAAAAATAAAAAATTGTCAAAAGTTGAAACTTTAACATTAAATATCTAAAAAAGTGTTCGTCGATACTTGTCGGGAAAGTTTTGGGGCGACACACTGGTATATGAATTTTTTATTTTAAAATAAATTATTTCCTGTTAAGAGGCCCACACACCACGTGTTTGCCGGTTAGAGAATTACCCAAGGAAAATGTGCTTGTATTCTAATAAATTAGATATGAAAAAACCATAAAACATAATTATTCGTATTTGGACGAAAACTCGCCTAATATATCAACTAAAAATTTGCGGTTTTTTTCATGATATTTAAAATATTTATGAGAAGAGCGCGTCTGTGCTAGATTTTTCAAATTTGTCTAGAAAAAAAAGTTGATAGTCGTATCACTTTTACTAAAATTATTTTAAAAAAAGTGCCACAGACGCGCTCTAAAGAATTAACTACAGAATCTATTGGTGAAAACCGCATCTTCCTATCTTTAATATTAACGGAGCGCTCGTCCAAAAACGATTTCAGGCAAGTGGCGCCTCTTAATAAAGCTTTATCTTCCAAAAATTCTTTCATGACAATCTTTTAAAATTAACAAAAAATGACAATAATTTATGTATTATTTGCCTTTTCTTCCAATTTTTGTTACTGCTAGATTCATTTGTATAAAAAAAATAATCTATTGCTATATCTACTATATGAGTACTCCTTTATATTTTTAAATTTTCAAAATTTTCATGATTTGACTTTACTTTAAAATTATAAAATGATTTCCCTCCCAGTTTATTAATTTTGAAATAATTTTCGTTTCCCACATCAGAAAATGCTGCATTTTGTAACATTTTTAATCTTATGTACCAATTAATTTAAAATTATTTATTAATCATTAACTTTAACATTTATAATCTTCAAATAGAATATTTTTTTAACATAACATTATTAACACTAATAATAATAATAATAATAATAATAATAATAATAATAATAATGTATTTTCATACATTAACATATACATTTTTTTAAATGTATATAATTTAAAATATAAAAAAATTCATGATACTTACTTAAACTTTTTTAGTGTCTGTTTTATATACAATATAGAATCTCCCTGTAGGCGTATAGATTTTTATTATTATTCATTTTTATTTAACTTTTTTTAAATTTTTTTACGGGTTCATCAACACATTATTTTATTTATTTTTTAAGGAGATACGTTTGATCTGATCACAGGACACAATTCTATTAAATTTTATGTCATATAATCCACAATCTGCATATAATTCTTAAAATTTTGCTAAAGAAATACCGTAATAAAAATTTTATCACATATTATTTTAACATTTCAAATATTTTTTGTTATTTTTATTATTATTATTATTTTTATTATTTTATATGTGACGTCACTTTCCTTAATTCGTCACTAACCTGCTCATAATACGATATAATCAGTCTTTATATTGTAATATGTAGAACATACTAAATTATTTTCTTAAATTTATCAAATATATACTAATTTAAGGGTATAATAGCACCTCAGTAAAATTTAAAATCGAAAATCCTTTTCTAAAATAGCTAAAATTTTAAATGTATATATTGGAGGAAGTTATCGATTGCATCCGATTTTTTTTTTCTTAAAAGTACTTTTTGTTAAAGAGAAAAAAATTCGCCGACCTCATAAAATTGGAATTTTGACAATTAAGTATGACCTGACCTAGATAATATCACAATAAATATGCTATAAAAATTTTGTTTCTTAATATCAAACCGTTGTCGAAATAACATTTTTCAAAATTTCTTATTTATATAGATTATATCCTAGCAGCAACTTCACTCTGTACACTCAGGAGAAGGACAACGGTTGGATAATAAGAAACAAAATTTTTACAGCATATTTATTGTGATATTATCTAGGTCAGGTCATATTTAATTGTCAAAATTCCAATTTTATGAGGTCGGCGAATTTTTTTCTCTTTAACAAAAAGTCTTTTAAGAAAAAAAAAATCGGAAGCAATCGATAACTTCCTCCAATATATACATTTATAATTTCAGCCATTTTACAAAAGGATTTTCGATTTCAAATTTAACTCAGGTGCTATTATACCCTTAAACCATATTTTCTAAATTCAATTATTCCATTAATTCACCATTTAATTCTTTATTTTATTAATAGCCGCGCGATTTCAAATATTCAAATTTCCTTCCCTAATCACATGATTTTATAACTTACTTCCGCTTACCATAACGGACAAGAGATTGAACACGATGAAGCATTCTTTTCGCTTCAGTCGTCAGATTCAATGGTCTCAGCCGAAATAATTACTTTGTGTTTATTAGACATTCCATTTATCAATATAAATGTATTTTATACAATTAAATCATTGAAAGTTTCTATTCATCTTTAAACCAAATGGTGAACGGACCATGCCGGTATGAAATTTTTCTGTTCAATATTATTCAACTAAGTTTTCTGTTTTTAAATTAATTTATAACCAATGCCAATAAATTTATAAATTTTTCTTTATCTTCCTTTTTATTTTGATCCATTTTATTACTCATAACTTGCATTTGATTTCGTAGTTCTTCATTATTTATTATATTTTAATCAATTTTCTATTAGTATAGGATAGAAGAAAAGAAAATAATGGAAAGATATTAAACAGATAAATATTAGTAACTGAAAACTGAGGATCAGGATTAGTAAAGACTATAGAAAACAATATTGAAACAATCCCTAAATTAAAATTATATACATACATAATGAAAATAAAAATTGTCAGAGGCGGAACATGCACCCTCGTATTTATCCACTTTACTCCGTTTTGTATGCGCTCTTGACAAGAAACAGTGATTTGGTGTTCAGCAAGTGCATTTAATGCAAGAACAAATCTCGCTATTTCCGGCTACTTCTACAAATTAAGGAATTCGACGATAGTTGTGAAGTCCCTTTCGACAAATTACTGCTGTGAATAAATAACGAAATAATGAGAGTTACGATTTTAGTACAAGCAATACTGTAAAAAATTTAAACTTAGATATTTTTCTTTAGTTTAGACAAAAGATTGTAATTTACATCTTTAAATCACAAATTTCCATTTTTTTAATTTTCATTTTCCAAAATTTTTAATCCATTCTATTTTTTTATCGATTTTTTTAGGGTATTTCTTTTATTTCAAATAATGTATTTTTAGGAAAAATATATAGTTTATTATTTTTTTTATTACTCTATTTTTTTACTTTCCCGTTCCCATTAAAGAGAACGTATAGTGAACTATCAAAAAAAAAATCCGAGATATCGATGGAAATATCCATTTTGAGGACCATCCCCCCCCCCCCGAGAGTAAAGTCTGTCTGTGTGTCTGTCTATGTGTCTGTGTGTAATATTTCACATTATGAGTAATTATTTCAGTTTTGTACTCTAAATTTTTTTAACAATTTTTTTATAACATTTTATAACAATTTAATTATTTTTTTTTTAATTTTTCCTCCATTTTCTACCACGCGAAACAAAATTCTTATTAATATATAATATTTGTTAAAATATTTTCATTCTACATTTAAAGTTTGTTCAACCATTGTAAGTTTTGCTATAATATTTTTTTTACTTTTTGTATACTTATGCAACTTGTAATTTTTAGCGCCTGATGATGGCCTGAGTGTCGAAACACTTTGAGATTTTTATCTCCCGTGATATACTACACCACATTTTGGAATGGTTTCCAGACTTCTAAAACACGTTGTATACTGATGTTATTTCCAAAAAAATTCCCAAATTTGCATAAATAAATTATTAAAAAAAAACAATCCAGACCTTAAGACAATAACTTTTTTCATTACGTATATTATATTAGAAGAGCCCCTTGGACTATTAAAAAATAATTCGTTATAAATCTGCTTAATATTAAGTGAGTTGTTACTAACTTCGAGCCGATTTTTACGAGATTCATTTACATGAAAATTGTTTTACTAATTTTGAATATCATTTATCTTCAGCTTTCAACTATACCAAGTTAATTTCGCAAAAAAAATGAAAAAATAAGGTAAAAAAATTAAAGTTATGCGCGCCTGGCTCAGGTCATTTCAAAACTTAATTAAAAAGGGCACGGGAATCGCAAGTAAAATTAATAGATATTTATGTAGCAAGGTTCTAATAAGACGTTTATGATCCACGGTATGTTAGAACCCAGACAGTTTTATAATTTGTGGTATTTTATTGCAAAAAATATTTTTTCTACTACAAACTATTACTGTTTTATTGAATTGAAAGTAGCTCATTTCACTATAGAAATGATATTTGAAATTAAAACGTCCACTTTATATATTTATTCTTTTTTAACATTGTAGCGTTGTATGGTTAGAGTACCATGCATTTATATTGGGAGCATAAATAATTCACTATGTAACATGAAAATTGACCTTTGTTCTCTCTATGCATCGACATAATTTTTGTCTAAGATTTTTACATCAAACAGGACATCCTGTAGCATAAGGTTTTATGTTTCTACATCTCTCTCATAATTTAAGTAAAAAAGCCATTGGTAAATATTTTTTTATTTTTTATTTCGCAACATGATAAAAGGATCTTTTAATTTCAAGGTATATCATAACTCAAACCGATTAAAAAAGTAGTAAATTGCTTCGTTTACGCCAGACATGCACTATATAGTGGTTTATAGTACTATAGCCAACCCATATTACACATAGGGACCTTTTTGGCTGTACTAAATATTTAGCTATTTAGATTTTATTAATTTGTCGACACGCCACCTTACCATTTTGTTTTAAGACGAGATTAGTGTCTTTTCTGTTCTGAGCGCTGAGAGCAAATGGTCTTCGTACCATCTAGTAGTAGTGAAATTTTGTACTTTTATACGTGTTAGTGTATGTTGTCTTATCGAGGACTTCTTTATAAATAAGCGTAAGGAATAAATTGATTTTTGCAATTTTTTTTTCTTTCAGGATAAATTAATCTAAATTCAAAGTGTTAATTTTGTCTATAGTAATTTTTTTAATTAATTGAACAACAACATCTTCTGATTTTTCATGATTTTTGCTTTTAAAATTAAGTAGGGCCTGCCAACCCTTTAAAAAACAGTAACTTTGTACATTCACTCTCTTTTTTGATTAAATATTAAACATAAAATCAGTTTAGCGCCACAACTGCACTTTGAGAGAGAGAGTTATGCATCGACATAATTTTGCTACTATTGCTACTATTAAGAACTCATTCTGACTGACCTCGGTATATTCTGCCAAGGATATGCTGATGACATAGTCATAATGGCCAGAGTCAAGTTAGCGACATAATTGAAAGAGGACTTATCTTCTAAAAGAGTGGTGCCAATCGATGGGACCATGAACCCCACTAAAACCACTCTTGTAGCCTTCACGAAGAAAAGAAGCCTCAATTTCAAAACCATCAAAATAGATGAGCACGTTATTAAGTGGAAATCAGAAGCAAATTATCTAATACTGACCCTAGATAACAAACTGCTCCTTTCGAACAAGCACAAAACAGAAGTAATGACTAAAACCATGAAAGCCTTAATAGTAAACAGGGAAAACTAGGGGCGCAACTCAAAAATCCTGTAGTTGATATACACAGCTATTGTGAGACAAATCATCACTAGGGATCTGTTGCTTGGAGTAAAAGAACTAGCTTTGCAACTTCGAGGAGAAATCTCTTCAAGGTCCAGAAGCTAGTCTGAATATACATAACAGGAGTAATGAGAACGTGTCCAATGGCTGCAATGAAGGTAATCTTACACACACCTCACACATCTGCACATACAAGTGGAGAATGTGGCAAAAAGGAAAACATACAGGATATTAAAAGAGAGAATTTCCAGACCTAAAGCCGGTTTCCGTATCGAAGATGGACGCATTTGAGATATGCCTCAGGATGAGATACCTAAAAAGTATGACTTTGTGAAACAATTCAGCACAAATCTAGGTCGTAAAGGTGAATGGGATCAGAACACCATCTTTGGTCTCAACAGAAATACTTTTGAATGATACACTGATGGGTCCAGGATAATAGAAGTACATGGGCCTGGTACCAGATATTTCGAAACCTTTTGCAAACCACCTAATATCTTAAAAGCGGAAATGTTCGCTATTGAAAAATGTGTCCAGTTCAACGTCGAAAAGAAGGAATTTCTTTACGGAATGTAAGCAAAAATTTTTATTATGTCGGATAGTCAAGCATCTATTAAATTCCCATGTGATGAGCTCGAAGATGGTCAAGGAATGTTTAAAAAAACTAAATCAGCTGAGACGGAATATTATAGTAACCCTATTGTAGGTTCCGGGCCATACCGGGGTGGAGGCAAACGAAATAGCAAATAAACAAGCCAAAAGAGGAGCTGAAACACCATTTCTGAAGCGTTAACCGTTTTGTTCAATCAGTAACAACATAATACTAGAAAAAATGAAAAGAGAAGTGAAAATAAAAGATGCAACTACTGGAGTAATCTGGAAGGAATGAGACAAGCGAAAGTTCTTCTGAGATACAAAAACCATAAGAGGTCTACAAAATGTATCTACCTGAGTAAAAACAAGCTTCGCTTAATAACAGGAGTCCCTTCAGGACGTTTCCAATTGAGAGGAAATCTTAGGAAGCTTGGACTAGCAGAACAGAAAGAATGCAGATTTTGTAACTTAGATGTTGAAAACTCAACCCACATACTTTCAGAATGCACTGCTTTGTAAAACCTAAGGCCCAATACCTAGGGCCTTATCAGATAGAAGATCTACCGAATCTGAAACTATTAGACATTTTGAATTTCTTGAGGAGAATAGGATTAGACGGGGTGCTCTAATCACTGAGATATTCTTAAAGACTAAGCACTGGAAGAAGGCACAATAGATCCAATAAGTCGCGGTGTAATTACTACCAATATCTACATACATGCATACATAAGATCTCACGACTCATTTATATTTGTGGATATTTTTTTTCGTAACAAATTTTTTAGTTCGTACATTTTTTTTGTTTTCTTAATCGTTGTTTTTTTTATCGATTTTTTTAATGCATTTTTTAATTGTATTTATACATTAAATTTGTTGCCATTATTAAATTTAAATATGTGGCCATTACTAAAGTAGATAGGCTACGCGACTCCGACCCTCACTATCAGAAAATGAACGTGTTAGAGACAGAGGTATAGGAAATTCAGCGTGTCAGAAAGAGAGAGCGCTGACGAAGATAAAGTACCTGAAAACCACAGCCGACTTAGACCAGACGGAGCTTAAGTACCTGAAGAAGATCAGGGCTGACGGAGCTGAAGTACCTGAAGCCCAGAGTCAACTCATAGCACTCTCTCTTTCTGATATGCTGAATTTCATGAACCTCTCTCTCTAACATGTTGAATTCCCTAGTGAGGGTCGGAATCGGAGTCGCGTGTCCTATCTACTATCTATATAAGATAAGATCCTTTTGACGTTTCTTCTGCGCAGTAGCTATACGTATTTATTATACGTCACATTTTTAGGACATTGCCGTTTCCAGCGTTCAATTTGGATATATAAGCTAAGGTCATTTTGGCTTTTCTTTTGCGCTTATTTTTTCTTTACGTAATTATTTCACGTCACATTTTAAATTTAGCGCCATTTACCGCCTTTAAATCGGACCAGTACTAATGCCCTGTTGGCAACTCATAAATATTTGATATCCGTTATCATCGTAACGCATTTCTGCATCGACGTGATGGTGGGCGTGACGTCATAGCGCTCTCTTTCTCACACTCTGAATTTCCTATACCTCTCTCTCTAACACGTCGAATTCCCTATGGTGATTGTTGGAGTGGTCTAGACTATCTACTGTAAAAGTATTTTCAGCACATTCCCGTAGTAAATTTAATACATTAAATCCAGTATATGAAGGATAGGGTAGTGTAAACTAAACTCCAGTATGCTATAAAATAAATAACTAAACAGTACAAACAGTACAAACATTTGCTTGATAATCGCGGAGAAAAAGATACTTATAGGCAGGTACTTATAGAACAGAGGATTATCGCTGTTAACTGATCCTGACGAATATAAAAGGAGGATTTATTTATGATTGATGAAGAGAGGTATTTTAAAATATGGCAAACCCACCCGCTACTTAAACTTACACTAAAATAAATGTTTGAAATTTACTATAGATGACACCAATTTGGTCTGTAGAGATAAAATTGTCGTGAACCATCCAGAACAGGTTTTTGTGCTACTACACTGCACAAGTGGTCAGAACTTAAAAAATATAGTAGAATCTGTTTTTCCCTAAAATTACTATAAACATACAAATTAAAAAAAAAATATGATTTCTGACTTACATTATGGAGGGTCACATAATACTAAATAGTATAAATTTCTAAAAAACGTTGTTTTTTCATGTCTATTTTGTTTAAAAACAATTTTTACTTTTTTAAAAATTATGTGTTATTATTGGATAATTAAATAACGCATTTTTTGTAGAAACTCCGAATATTTTCAAACGAATTTAGAAAAATTCAAAATGTATCAAATTTGAACACTGCGTTTATACTTTTTTCTCAACGGCTCTTTGTTTAGATATTTATATCCATATTCTTTACGGATAATAGTCGCGCAGTTGGTTTTCAAAAAAATAAAATCCATTTAAAGACCCTATTGACATTTGAATTACTCTGTATATGTAGTGATGTTAGCACTTAATAGAAAACGAGCAACATTTATGTTTGAACGCCGAACGGCAAAAAATTCTGTACTTTTCAACGAAAACGACTTCTTTTCATTATTTGCTAAGACCTTTTTTGTCGGGTCGCTTTTTACGACATCTAAAAGGAAGTAGACTATATTTGTAAACGTCACTTTGGATGTTTGATTTCGTACAGAATGAAAAGAGATAAGTGAAAAAGTTAGTCTGGTGATATTTGTTAGGACTTCCTATACCAGAAATTGCTTTGGAAATGTAACAATATTTTTTTAGAATAAACGACAAAAATTATCTTTACTCAAGTTAGATAGGAATTTACTATAAAATTCTTTAATTTAATTTTTTTGCCATAAAAAATTAATATATAATGTAAAACGTGTTAAATCATGATCCTGTGGAATAAAATATGAGCGAAGTCTCATTTGAATCGTTATAAGATCTTGAAAATTATGCAAAAAAAAGCCCGCACATAGTATAAACCACAACAATGTCTTCATTTTGTGAAAAATCAATAACAAAAAATTATTTTTAAAGACATTTTTTTTGATAAAGTGCATAGTTAATACGATATTTTTTTCAAATATTTAAATAATTATTAAGTAAAGTAGACGATTGTGGAATACTGTTTTGTTTTTTGGAAAAATGAAAATGAAAACCTGAACATTATGATCCACACTTTAGAATAAAGACAACGTGAAGAGTTATAAACAAAACAGAAATAGCAAAAATTATAATAAAAATAAATTATGTATAAAAAACAACTTGAAAAAAAATTGGTTGTGTCGCCCCAAAACTTTCCCGACTAGTATCCAGGAATACTTTTTCAGATATTTAATGTTAAAGTTTCAACTTTTGACAATTTTTTATTTTTGACAGGTCACAGTTGGAGAAATAATTTTGACTGTTCTGAATAGATCTTTTCAAGGGCTTTTAAACGCCATATAGCATGTCCAATGCCGTGACATATTGCGTCTGTCATTTTTTGATAGTGATACTTCCGTTAGACAGATCTCGTACAAAAACTAATGGGTTCTTCCGACAGATAACCCAAACCCATATACCAAATTTAAGCTCAATCGGATTAATACTTCTACAGATATTTAATGCTGAAGTTTCAAATTTTGACATTTTTTTATTTTTGACGGGTGACAGTTTCAGCCCAAACGGATTAATACTTTTTGAGATATTTAATGCTAAAGTTTCAAATTTTTTGACCTTTTTTATTTTTGACTGTTCTGAATAGAGTTTTTCAAGGGCTTTGAAATGACATATTGCATGTCCAATTCCGTGACATATTGCATCTGTCATTTTTTGATAGTGATACTTCCGTTTGAAAGATGTCGTACAAATACTAATGGTTTCTTCCGACGGGTAACCCAAACCCCTATACCAAATTTCAGCTCAATCGGATTAAACGTGTGGCCGCTATCGTGGACGAATACACACACATACACACAGAGTTTTATTTTATCCTTAGAATGGTGCAAATCCGATTTGAATAACTTTAATATTTTAGAAGTTATTCAATTTAGTTTAAAATCGTAATATAATTTTAAATGTTTCTTAGCCAATTTTTAAAAAATTCCACAATTTTTATAATAAAATTTTGAAAAAAATTATAAGTATAAAATTAATTATTACAAATTTAAAGATATTTTTTAAAATTTTTAATATTAAAATTTAACTAAAAAATAATAATTTAATAAAGATAAAAATTACTTAAAAATTAAAATAAAAATTAGGGGTGAAACTATGCGGAACTCGAAAAAAAACTACAGACAAAATTTGTAGAAAATTTTATGTTCTACAATTTTGATTATATGTAATTTTTCATAAAAATCCATAATTTTGTCTTAAAATCTAAAAAAGTCGCAAATATCTATATACATTTTTTTCACGCCCTCTAGCGACGAAACTATAAGGAATTCAAAAAAACGGTAATAATAAAATGTGTAGAAAATTTTATGTTATACAACTTTCATATCCAGTAATTTTTCATAAAAATGCATTATTTAGGTTATTTAAGAAAAATATGAAAAATAAATACTTTTTGATAAACCTGGCAACAATGGCAAAAGTTTTTATAAATTTTAATCATTCGAAATTAAACTATAACGTATAAAAAATATATGTGTAAAACTTTATTGCCATCTTGTTTATTAATGACGTCATCACTTACAGCAACTGTCACTGCAGGTTGTCCGATTTACACCAAAATCCATACAGGTCGTCTCCTTGCTACCCTGAATATGTATATAAAATTTCATTTAAATCGGTTGAGCCGTTTAGACGCTATCGTGTTCACACACACAGACACACACACAGACACACACACAGACACACACACATACAGACAGACATCATGCTAAAAATGGTATAAATGGTCAAAATATCATAATCGCAATACTTTCCTTCTATACAACTCTGTTGTTCGAAAAGTAAAAAGTTGAGAAAAGGCAAAAAATAAGCTTTTCCTAAAAATATCCTTATGTCTTGTCAAGGTCGCACAGTCAGAGAATTAAATTTAAAAATAAATATAATTCCAAAACTGATATACGAATTATGTTAAAACAATATGCATATTTCTTTTGTAAACACTGTACCTAATTCCCACTCCACATCTTTTTACACGAACAATTAAAAAAAAGTGGGAGGCTTTGGTTGTAATTGACAGTCCTTGACAAGTTTCAGCAAAGCTTGAATTCATGTAGATTGATTAAAAGACGAAAGTTATAGTGTTTGTGTAAAATATTTGTTATAATATTTTTAATCTATAATAAATGTGTTTAGTGATATAAATACGAATACAAATAGGAATTACAGGTAAATTAAATTTTCTATGTAGCTACATACTTTAAATTATCAAAACATCTATTAAAAGAAATTCATATCTACGACAAATGTCATGACAACCGGTCTTATTTTTTGTTTATTCTTTTATAATTAATTACGTACCTACCTAACCAATGATTTAAGAAACTTATTTATTTTTATTGTATTTAATATTTTTAATATGAATCAAGTACAGCAGAATTATTTTATTTCATTGGTAAATTAGAATTTAGATCTACGTCGTCATTTTTTTGTTGTAATCGTAAAACCTGAACATTGTTAAAAAAAATTGATTTCAATGATAAAATAGTTATAAAGGAGCCCGCACTTTTCTTATTCTGAATTTTTTGTATGTTATAATACTTGATGATAATAAAAATGTCCAGTAGCAGAATCCTATGTTATTACTAAATTTCGATATACAGGGTATCGAAATTACAAATCTTTAAATTGAAACAAAAATGTCTATTATAAATATTTTTGAAAATTTCTTACCATTATCAAGATCAAAATCGTTTTACTTACAGGATGATTTATACTTTCAAATTAATTAACCGGTTTTTTATGCATTTTTCACCTCTTTTTTGTTCTTCTTTCAGTAACTAGCTTAATTAACCCATTTTTTTCTCAAATTTATCCATAAATTAACCTTTTTATGTTTTGAGATCATCTGAATCCATTTATACCATTTTTAGCATGATGTCTGTCTGTGTGTCTCTGTGTATGAATACGATAGCGTCTAAACAGCTGAACCAATTTAGATGAAATTTTATACACATATTTAGGGTAACAAGAACACGACCTGTACATATTTTGGTATTAATCGGATAACCGGAAGTGACAGTTTCTATGACGTCATTACTAAACAAGATGGCAATAAAACTTTACACATATATTTGGTATATATTATAGTTTAATTTAAGATGATTAAAGTTTTCATAAAATTTTGCCATTATTGCCAGATTTATCATAAAGTTCAATTTTTCATATATTTTTTTAAATTTCCTAAATTATGCATTTTTATGAAAAATTTCAGGATACCAAAGATGTAGAACATAAAATTTTCTACACATTTTGTAATGATTATTTTTTAGAATTCCGTATAGTTTCGCCTCTAGATGGCGTGAAACAAATATATATATATAGACGTTTGCGCCTTTTTTAAATTTTGAGCCTAAATTATTGATTTTTACGAAAAATTACAGGAAATCAAAATTGTAGAACTCAGAATTTTGTACATATTTTGTCTTTATTTTTTTTTTACATCGGCATAGTTTCGCCGTTAGCTTTGATTTAATTTTTAAATAATTTTTATCTTATTAAATTAATTTTTTTCTAGATAAATATTAATATTAAAAATTAAAAAAATAGTCTTAAATTTCTAATTAAAAATCTTTATATATTATCTATTAAAAAGGTTTGTTCTTATGCATAATTTTGGTGCTGTTTTACGTATTGTATGGTTGATTTTTTTTTGAATAGTACTTAATGTATTGTTAAAGGACTGTAAAAGATATTTAACTTGATTTATTATTGGAATACATTTTTTTATTGGACTCACCCTGACAAAAAAAAAACAAACAAAAAGTAAATAAGTTGGTTTAATTAAAATATAAAGAACATACCAATTTAAATGTCTTTACAACGTGGGGCTTTCTAATACATTTTGACAACATGTAATTACAAAAAATTTATAAAAAAATCTTTATTTTGGGTATAATACTTACAATTTTAATTTTAAAGAAACTGAAATGCTTGGTAAAATTAGACTTTTATATTATCTTTCGAATATTTCAAAAGTTATTCAATTTAGTTTAAAATCGAAATAAAATTTCAAATTTTTTTGATCGATTTTTTTAAAAATTCCACAATATTTTTAATAAAATTGTGAAAATTGGTATGTGGTATGTGGTGTCAGATTTTTTACCAATTTTAAATGATTTTTGTCTGATTTTTCCAATTTTTTATGATTTGTTTCAATTTATTTTCTGAAATTTTCAAAAATTTTTATAATGAGTTTTTTTCTGATTTTTTTGATTTTTTATTTTTATTTTATTGTTTTTCTTTTTAATTTTTCTTATATATTAGTTTTCGTAATTTTTTCCTGTCGGATTTTTTTGTTCTTTTTGATTCTTTACAGATTTACGTCATATGTATAACCTGTGAAATTCAGAATTTTTAAATCCGAATAATATTGGAAAAGTTATTTTTTCTGATTTTTTCTGGTTTTTCTGATTTTTTCTATTTTTTTCTGATTTTTCGATTTTTTCTGATTTTTTTTTCTGGTTCTTTTTCGATTTTTTTAAAATTTTTTTTATCTTTTTATTTTTTATTTGTTTTCTAATTCTTTGTTATTCCTCTGATTTTTTGCAATTTTCTTTTTTGGGATTTTGTTGCGATTTATTAAGACGTTTTGCGATTTATTTCAAATATTTTGAATTTTTTCTTTTCGCGTTAGTATTTTTTTATGGTTACAATTGTTTCCGATTTTTTTATTGTTTTTTGCGATTTTTGCTATTTTTTGTGATATATTTCGATTTCTTTCGTTTTTTGCGAATTCTTTTTCATTTTGTTCTTTTGCGATTTTTATAGTTTTGTTTTCGGTTCTTTTTACAATTATTTTTTTATTTTTTCTGTTTCACAATTTTATTTTTCATTTTTCAAAAATTTTTCGAGATAAAGATGGAAATATTCTTAAATTTTGAGTTCCTCTGATACGATTAAGACCATTTCCAGGTGGAAGTCTGTCTGTCTATCTACCTGTGTGTCTGTCTGTGTGTCTGTCTGTGTGTCTGTCTGTGTGTCTGTCTATGTGTCTGTCTGTCTGTGTGTATGTCTGTTTGTATGTATTCTTCCATGATAGAATCCACACGCTTAATCCGATTAAGATGAAATTGGCTTTCGGTTATACATTGGAGGAACCCCTTACTTTTTGTACGATATCTGTCAAACGGAAGTGTCACTGTCAAAAAATGACAGAAGCAATATGTCACGGAATATGACTTGTAATATGTCATTTAATAGCCCTTGAAAATCCCTATTCAGAACAGTGAAAATTATTTCTCCAACTCTCACCTGTCAAAAAAAATAACGTTAAATATCTGAAAAAGTATTCGTCTCTGGATAGTTACTCGTCGGGACAGTTTTGGGGCGACATAACCGATTTTTTTTTAATTTAGAAGACTATCAATGCAAAAAATAAACTGACGCCTTCGTTAATAAACATATGAAATGTCATTCCCTTATTTAAATTGCAATTAAGTTACTTATAGTAAGTAAAGTTTTATCGTAAGTATCATAAATTATATTACACATTTCTAAATTATCATTATTTGACAACCATAAGCTCTAACTAATATTTTTATTTGATTTTCAAAACAGCTGATTCATTATCATTTACTATAATTTATTTAATTTTATACTAATTGTTAAATTGTTAACTTATTATCATTATACCTTAAGTTGTTGATCTTCGGGTTTTCGTGTTCCCTATAAAACAAAAATTTAACCCGCCCTTTGATTCCGGGCCTTAATTTCTGAAATATTTGAGTTACTAACTCCAAACTTACATTAGCTTGTTTTCGACGCTATCCTTAATCCATTAAATAGCAAATCTTACTCGAAAAGTTTACTAAATTCTTAATAAACTTGATGTGTAATTATTTCATATTTACATCCACCAAAAGCAATTAATGGTAGTTAAATAAGTAAAATTTTCATTATTAACAACAACTTCGTTTAATAAAGTTAAAAGTTATGAAATCAGTATAAGGGTAGGGATTATTTTGGAAATAATAAAATATTTATGATAAATCTTTTATTAATTAAACAAAAAAATCAATTCCGTATCCATGATGTGTCGGTAATTAAATTAGGAACCAGTTCTAAAAAAATCATATTAGATTAATATTGCTTTTCTTATTATACAGGGTGATTCATTTGTAAAGGTAAATACGTTAACTGTGGATAGGGGTCATCTGGCTGACTCTATCTAAAAAACCGCCATATAATGAGTCTTACGCCCTTTGTAACCGAGATACAGAGCGTTTAATGAATTTTGACCACTTCTTTTCTTACTCATAACTTACGAACCACCCTATTTGGTATACATGTTTCTCATATCCCGTGAGATATAATATATCATATATCAAAAATACTAATAATCCAGGTCTGACTTTACGAAAAATTCACAATTCTTATATCCTCTAAATAACACTCTGTATAGTTGATTTTTTTAACTTAATCACCATATTTAAAAAGAGCGAAAAAAACTGAATTTAATAGTGTGGTTGTATTTTTTGGACAGACGACTTTACTATAAAAATTTTAATTTCATATTTAGTTTTTTTTAGTATTTTGCAGTGAAGAATGAAATTTATTGCGATTTTTATTCATAACTGGGAAATCGCCCTGTATAATAATTTTTTATTTCATATACGGGTTTTTTCTTTTTAATGGGATATATCGATGCTGTAAAAAAATAATAATGCAGGTCCGGCTTTACTAAAGATATACTTATTTTCCAATAATTCGTACAACACCCCGTAAATATTTTTTTTTTCAAATTTTTTTTTTGTACCCTGTTTCAATTTAGATAGGAATTTAAATAAAAATTATCTTCAGGGTATTATACGAAGGACCTGCATTATCATTTTTTTACTGCATCGATATATCCCATTAAAAAGAAAAAACCCGTATATGAAATAAAAAATTATTATACAGGGTGGTTCCCTAGTTGAATAAAGGCAAAATACTAAAAAAATTAAATATGAAATTAAAATTTTATTAGTAAAGTCGTCTGCCCAAAAAATACAACCACACGATTAAATTCAGGTTGTTGAGCTCTTTTCAAATATGACGATTAAATTAAAAAAAATCAACTATACAGGGTGTTCTTTGGAGGATGTAAGAAATGTGAATTTTTCGTAAAGTCGGACCTGAATTATCAATATTTTTGATACATCGTTATATACCACGGGATACGAGGAACACGTATACTACATATAAAAAAAATCTACAAGGTGGTTCGTAAGTTATGAGTAAGAAAAGTAGTGGTCAAAATTCATAAAACGCCCTGTATCTCGCCCATAATATGGGGGTTTTTAAGATTCAGCTAGGTGAGCCCTATCCAAAGATAACGTATTTACCTTTACCAATGAATCACCCTATATACAGAGTATTTTTAACTTACCACTGGATCCGCTCCGTACATACAAAAATTGAAATGAGAAGCTTTTTCGCACAAATTTGATCCCTCTAAAAAATTATTTTATTGTAATTTATTACAATTATATTAATAATATATATAAATTACCATCAATAGTTCTGCACTTATTCACAGCAGTTACCAAAAGGTCCTTAATTTGTGGATGAGCTGTTTCAGTAATAAAATCATACTGTATAGCACCATCGCTATTCATCTAAGAAAAATGAAATTAATAAAAGTACAGTTTTGAATTTTACTTTCCCGGTCCCATCAAAGGGAAAGTATAGTGAACGAGGAAAAAAATCGAGATATCGATGGAAATATCCATTTTGAGGTCCACCAAGAAGATTGAAACAATTTCCAGCGTATGGTCTGTCTGTGTGTCTGCGTGTCTTTGTGTATGTGTGTCTGTGTGTAATCTTCCACGATAACTGCCAAACCGTTTGACCAATCAAGCTGAAATTTGGTATGAAATGTCGGTGTGTGCCTCGAATGCGACCATTAGTTTTTGGTTTAAATTGGTACAGTAGAAGGTCCTCAAGACCGACATTGATTAAGTAAACATGAAATATTTTTTGTAGCATAAAATTTCCTAAAATTTTTGTATCAAACTATTTCCAGAATTTACAATAGTTGCGCCACTAGAGAGCGCGCAATAAATATATATGTAGGTTTTCCACAGTTTTTTCAAATTTTGAGGACAAAAAATACACTTTGGTGCAAAATGTTTCAGTGCATATTTTTAGAGCATTAAATTTTCTACAATTTTTGTATTAAAGTATTTCCAGAATTTACAATTGTTGCGCCACCAGAGGGCACGCAAAAAATATATATGTAGGTTTTCCACAGTTTTCTTCAAATTTTGAGGACAAAAAATACACTTTAGTGCAAAATGTTCCAAAGCATATTTTTAGAGCATTAAATTTTATACAATTTTTGTATGAAACTATTTCCAGAATTTCAAATAGTTGCGCCACTAGGGAGCGCAAAAAAATATGCATGTAGGTTTTTCGCAGTTTTTCCAAATTTTGAGGACAAAAAATACACTTTAGTGCAAAATGTTCCAATGCATTTATTTAGAGCATTAAATTTTCTACAAGTTTTGTATTAAACTATTTCCAGAATTTCCAATACTTGCGCCACTAGAGGACGCGAAAAAAATATGCATGTAGGTTTTTCGCTGTTTTTCCAAATTTTGAGGACAAAAAATATACTTTAGTGCAAAATGTTCTTTTGCAAATCTTAGAGAATAAAATTTCTTACAATTTTTGTATGAAACTTTTTCCATAATTTTAAATAGTTGCGCCACTATTGGGCGCGCAAAAAATATGCATGAAGGTTTTTCGCAGTTTTTCCAAATTTTGAGGACAAAAAATACACTTTAGTGCAAAATACTCTTAATACATTTTTTTAGAGCATTAAATTTTCTACATTTTTTGTATTAAACTTTTTTCAGAATTTTAAAAAGTTGCGCCACTAGAGGGCGCGCAAAAATATTCATATAGGTTTTTTTGCAGTTTTTCCAAATATTGGGGAGAAACAATGCACTTTAGTGCTAAATTTTCTAGTGCATAGTTGTATAGCACCAAATTTCCTTTAACTTTTCTATTTAACTTTTTTTCGACTTCCCCATAGTTTTGCAGCTAGAGGGTGAAAAATTTACACATTTAGGCTTTTTCCACTTTTTTATTTTGAAGGCAAACAATGCGCTTTAGTGAAAAATGTTTTAGTGCAAAGTTGTAGAGCATAAAATTCCCTACAACTTTTGTATCAAACTTTTTCCCGAATTCCCAATAGTTTTCACCCTATAATTTTAGGAGTTCCTAATTGTAGCGGTGAGCTATATAACGTGCGCATGCGCCCGCTTATATTATTATCAACATTTAAATATACACCATCGGATTGCTATTTAAAATTTTTTCTATAAATTAATGTTATGTTTAGTATTTTGTAATTAAAATAATCCTATTCTCTATAGCCAAGCCGGGAAAGTTCTGGGATGATTCAGCTGATTTTTTTAAATATATTAAAACATGGAAAAAAATTACGCATTTCCATGAATTTTATTAAAATTTCTAATTCGTATATTGCGTAAAAGTAAAAATTAAGCAAAACACTTGAATTTCAAAATAAATTAATTCTGCGCTGTATATATTTCAATACAGTATTTTTAAAAATCATAATTTATTACTTAAAAGCAATAAAATCTTACACACAAAGATAAATTCCACCTCCACCGATGCGACGGTGCGATGAAATTTCCAAAAAAAAACTAGTCGACTATGAAATATTTTAAACAAGTCTGAACAATTCCGGTAATAGTGTTAGTTAAAGCGGTGAATAAACTTTTACAAAATTAATATAAAAATTATGTTTAGTGATTTTGAAATTTGTAAATTATAAAAGGTATTTATACGAATTTCTTTATATTTATATTTTTTATGGGTTTAAAATACCATAACACATATAGAAAAACCAATTTAAAATTTTTTTATAAACTTTGAATTTTCTCTACAGTAATTATAACTGTTTTACAGGATGATTCAAATTTATATGTTATAATCTTTTATTTTTGTATTACCTTCTATATTTTATTATACAGGATGCTAATTATTTCCGGGTTCAATTAAAAAGAAAAGTTTTCAATAGGCATTTTATTGGACAATTGAAATTTTATAAATGTATAGGAATTATTTTGTTTTCGGTTTATTTCTTTTTTAATAATATGAGTAAATATTCCTATCCCAAGTTTTAAAAAATTTTGGTTATTTAGACCCTCTTATTTATTAGTAACACGTTTTCTCTTTTTTTCAGTTAAAATAAAGTGAAGTGAGAGAAGAAAACTGAAGATACGAGCTTCATCATAAAGGTAACATTTATATAATTTTTTTGGTAATGTTTAATGATTTTTTGATAACAAGTACACGAATTTTCCCATACAGTATATATTTATGAAAAGTTCGGTTTTTTTTTTATTTATTTTTTTGAATTTTTATTGTGTTTTGTTCCAGTAGTTTTGGAGTTTTTCCAAAAAAATAAGCAAATTTCCTCTTCACTAATATTTTTTGGCACATTAAATAATTTCTTACTTTTTCGCGATTTTCTTGTGTTTGAAAAAAAAATTATTTTCCAAATAATTACCTAATTTCTCTGACTATATATTTAAAAAAGTTTAACAAGATTTTTCAGTGATTTTAGATTTTCCTAAAAATAAACAATTTCCCCTTGGAAAATTAAATAACTTCTGATTTTTTTTTCTTTAGATCGCATTATTTTTCAAATAATAAACTAATTTCCCTCAACAATTTTTTTTTGATTCTATTTCCGGCAAAATATATAATGTGTTTTTTTACGATTGTCTTTTGTTTTGAATACATTGTTTAAAAAAAATTTTAATTTTCAAATAACGAACTAATTTCTTCTACCCATTTTCAAATAATTACCTAATTTCCCTGACTATATATTAAAAAAAAGTTTAACAAGATTTTTCAGTGATTTTAGATTTTCCTAAAAATAAACAATTTCCCCTTGGAAAATTAAATAACTTCTGATTTTTTTTTCTTTAGATCTCATTATTTTTCAAATAATAAACTAATTTCACCCAATAATTTTTTTTTGATCCCATTTTCGGCAAAATATATAATGTGTTTTTTTACGGTTGTCTTTTGTTTTGAATACATTGTTTAAAAAAAATTTTAATTTTCAAATAACGAACTAAATTCTCTTTCCCATATTCAAATAATTACCTAGTTTCCCTGACTATATATTAAAAAAAGTTTAACAAGATTTTTCAGTGATTTTAGATTGTCCTAAAAATA
The DNA here is from genome assembly GCA_963243735.1 of Neocrepidodera transversa. NCBI lineage: Eukaryota > Metazoa > Arthropoda > Insecta > Coleoptera > Chrysomelidae > Neocrepidodera > Neocrepidodera transversa. The sequence goes on from OY725347.1 coordinate 13,230,866, forward strand.
AACAATTTCTCCTTGGAAAATTAAATAATTTCTTTTTTTTTTCTTTAGATCGCATTATTTTTCAAATAATAAACTAATTTACCCCAATAATTTTTTTTTTGATTCTTTTTTCGGAAAAATATATAATGTGTTTTTTTTACGACTATCTTTTGTTTTGAATACATTGTTTAAAAAAAATAACGAACTAATTTCTCTTTCCCATATTCAAATTATTACCTAATTTCCCTGACTATATATTAAAAAAAGTTTAACAAGATTTTTCAGTAATTTTAGATTTTCCTAAAAATAAACAATTTCCCCTTGGAAAATTAAATAACTTCTGATTTTTTTTCTTTAGATCTCATTATTTTTCAAATAATAAACTAATTTCACCCAATAATTTTTTTTTGATTCTATTTTAGGCAAAATATATAATGTGTTTTTTTACGATTGTCTTTTGTTTTGAATACATTGTTTAAACAAATTGTACTTGGATAATTAAATAATTTCTTATTTTTTTTTTCTTTAGATGGCTTTATTTTTAAATAATAAACTAATTTCCCCCAATAATTTTTTTTTGAATCTATTTTCGGCAAAATATATAATGTGTTTTTAACGATTGTCTTTTGTTTTGAATACATTGGTTAAAAAAAATTTAATTTCTAAATAGCGAATTAATTTCTCTTACCCATATTTTCAAAAAATTGAGTAATTATTTTTGTTTTAATTTTCCTCTAATTTTAAGAAGATTTTTTCAGTAATTTTAGATTTTAAATAATATTTTATTTTTTCTATATTTTCTTTTGTTTAAAAAAATGTTGATTTTCCAAATAATAATCTAATTTCCCTCGGTTATATTTTACTTTCCCGACCTACCTCCAAGACGGAAAATTATTGTAAACGAGCTAAAAAAAAATTTCGAGATAAAGATGGAAATATCCATTTTGAGGTCACCTGAGACGATTAAGACCATTTTCAGATGGAAGTCTGTCTGTCTGTCTGTCTGTGTGTATTCTTCCACGATTGAGACCACACGTTTAATCCGATTAAGCTGAAATTTGGAATATAGGTTTTGGTTACTCGTCGGAAGAACTCATTAGTTTTTGTACGACATCTGTCAATCGTAAGTGTCACTATCAAAAAATGACAGATGCAATATGTCACGGAATTTGACTTGCAATATGTTATTTAAAAGCCCGTAAATAACTATATTCAGAAAAGTCAAAATTATTTCCCTAACTGTCAATTGTCAAAAATAAAAAAAAGTCAAAATTTAAAACTTTAACATTAAATATCTGAAAAGGTATTCGTGGATACTCGTCGGGAAAGTTTCGGGGCGACAAAACCGATTTTTTTTAGATATGATACTTACCCATTTAGCTTCCAGCATGAGACATTTCATATAGCACTAAAAATAAAATAAATAAATTACTGTAAAAAAAAACAATGAATGGTCTTATTAAAATCATACTAAAATTTTAAATTTAAATACCATTGGTTATCGATATCTCAAATGTGGATCAACGTTTTAAGGAAATAATGCACAAAGTCAGGTATCACAAATTTAATAACAAAAAAGTACTAGCAGGCAACTAGTTTCGGTCACTGACCATCATCAGGACAATATTAAGTACTAAACGAGGAAAATAATTGATCACAGAATGTGAAACAACCCAATAAGGGTACAAACTAAGTAAATTAAATTAAAAATGATGGTACTTGAAAAGTAATAAAAAAATTTTAAATTATAAAATATAATCGAAGAAAAAATTTATTACTTTTCAAGTACCATCATGTTTATTTTAATTTACTTAGTTTCTACCCTTAACGGGTTGTTTTGACATTCTGTAATCAATTGTTTTTCTCGTTTAGTCCATAATATTGTCCTGATGATGGAGTGACCGAAACTAGTTGCCTGCTAGTACTTTTTTGTTATTAAATTTGTGGTACCTGAATTTGTGCTTTATTTCCTTAAAAAAATTTAAATTTAACTTTAAATCATATTTTCAATAACTACAATTAAAAATTATGTAAATTAAATCATCCCAACATGTCTTGACTTGCATAATACTACGTCATTGTAAAATTTTTTATCTTTTCCTCTTGCATGCTGCAATAAATAATATAACGAAAATTGTGCATATTACGAAGCATAACCTACAGACGACCTCTTAAATATATCACACAACTTTTTGTTTGCCAATCAAATTAGGTTAATAATATCCAAACATTCTACGGTCGTTTTTATGTCTAAGTATTTATAAAAGGATAAATTGTACATAAGATATTCCTTTTAATATTTTGTGTTGAAAATTATAATTAAATAGGTGCAGTAATCTCTAAATTAAACACGTCTAGTGCCGGTAAACCAAGTAAAATTGAACTTGAATTCAGTATCTTTGTTCATTTGTAATCTAAATTTGTAAACTTTTGTAAACCTAATAAAAAATGTTTTAATATGAGTAAAAGTTCTTCAGAATTAAAACAGTTGTATCTCTTCATTTAGGAACAAATTTCGCGGTTATTTATAACTGCGTGGTCCTTTTTATGCCTAGTTAACTAACTCGTTTTTTCAACTTTAGTATGGTATTTTGGTGCTTTTTTTAAATATATTTTTTTCACTAATTGTCATTTTTAAAAATTCTAGTTTTTCACAAAACATAAAATGTACTGAAAAATTTAAAGCTGTGTAATAAAATATTTACAATTTTTTTATTTTTACAATTAAATATTAAGTTAAATAGTATAAATTAAAAATTATTTATTAAATTTTTCATGTATATATAAACTTCCTGTTTTCTTCTATTTTCCTAAGTGTCCCTATTTTGCTGTTTTTCTCTATTTTTCTCAAATTTCCTTATTTTCTTTATCTTTTTCCAATTTTTGCCTATTTTTCCCTATTTTGCTATTTTTTCTAATTTTTTTCAATTGTTCACAATTTTTCCATATTTTTCCGTATTTTGACCTATTCTCTACTATTTTCACAAAAAATTTTCTGTGTTTTACCTTTTTCACTGTTTTTTCCATATTTCTTATCTTTTTCGTAATTTTTTAATATTTATCTATTTTTCCTACTTTTTCTATTTTTCCTGATTCTTTCTATTTATCCTATTTTCCATTATTTGTTCATATTTGTACTTATTTTTCCCTATTTTGCATTATTTTCCTTATTTTTTCCCAATTTCTCTACTTTTTCCCTATTTTTCTGTAATGTCCCTGATTTCTCAATGTTTTTCGCAAATTTTTCTATTTTTCCCTATTTTTCAAACTTTTTTCTTATTTCGCCTGAGTATAAAAAATAAAAATTCTTTAACAAACTTACCATTAATTTTTCATCGTGTGGGTGATTAACAATGTCATATGCTGCGTGGTCAGCTACAACAAATACAAAAATTTTATGTTTATAAAAATAAAAAATACTTTCATTTATTTAAAAAATTGAATAAAATTCCATACAATCACAAACAATTTGATTTCTTCTCACTAGAATTCGCCATTGAATAATATAACAGGGCCCACAGACGAATCAACAAATTTTGAGGACATGCGATATTAATTACTTTTCTACTTTTATTGATTTATATTCTAGTTAACAAGTGCTTTTTGGGTCACACTTTTTTCTCCGCCGAACGAGGTGTCATTCGATTCGGAATAGTGTGTAGATCATTTTTGAAAAAAATTATGAGCCGCTTGCAAAATTGCAAAAGTTATAAACAATTAACTGGAAAATAAAAATGTGTTTTTTTTCAAATATCTCAAAAACTGTCTGACATTTTTCAAATTTGAAAACAAAATCAAAAAGAGGGGGAAATTTACCAAAAAAACATATATCTCCATTAACTTGGAAACCTTTGGTGCAAATTATGATTTAAAAAAAAATCGTTCCAAAAATAATTTTTTTATTACTTAAAAACGTATTTGTTATTTAACAATTTTTTTGTACCATTAAAATAATTTTTCCCAAAAAAATAACACATGGTTGTTTTTGGTTCGTTATAAAAAGGAAAAAATATATAGAAAATTTTTTATTGTTTATAACAAATTGTGTATAAAATAAGCAATAAAAATTGAAATAAAATTTTTTTTTTAGTTATCAAAAAACAAGATAAAAATGGTTCCGTAATAATAATTACAGGTGAAAGAAAAAAATTATTAATTAGCAAATACGTTTTTAAACAAAAATAATTAAGGAACGATTTAAAAAAGAAATTTTAAATTATCTTATAAACAACGCATTTATCCGATTTCAAATATTCTTTCTCCAATCGTTTTCCCGTATCTACGAGAGGAACTCTATTGTTTTTGGGCATTTTACCTGAAAGGGGGTGGAAATTTGAGGGGCTTGAAATTTCAAAAAATTCATATCTCCGCCATTTTTAAAAATATTGTAACAGGTCTTTACAGTTTTTTTATATCCTAGTTATTATAAAATTAATTTGTATAAACCCTTTTTTATCCGACCTACGGGGGTGAAACTTGAGGTGGTTGAAATATCAAAAAAAAAACTTATATATCCGCTATTTTTAAAATTATCCAAACATTTAATTTCATTAGACTTTTTTCATGTTCTAATTTTTATGAAACTAATTCGCTGATTTTTACGATTTTTTTGCGATTTTTTATGGATTTTTAAAAAACTGAGAAAGATAGAAAAAAAATGGAAAAAACCGTACAAAAATCGTAAAAAATCGTAAAAAATTGTAAAGAATCCTAAGAAATCGCAAAAAACGTAAAAAATCGTAAGAAAAATGTAAAAAATCGTAAAAAATCATAAAAATCGTGAAAAATCATAAAAAACTACCAAAGAATCATAAACAATCGTAAAACAACCGTAAAAACCGTAACAAGTCTTAAACACCTGTAAAAATCGTAAAAAACTGTAAAGAATCGTAAAAAATCGTAAAAGCTCGTAAAAAATTGTAAAAAACCGTAAAAGCCGTAAACAAGTCGTAATCACCTGTAAAAAATCGTGAAAAATTGTAAAAAATCGTAATAAATCGCAAAAAACGTAAAAAATCGTAATAAAAATTTAGACAATCGACAAAAAATCTTGAAAATTGTGAAAAATCATTAAAAATCGTAGGAATTCGCAAAAAATCGTAAAAAATCATAAAAAAACCGTAAAAGCTGTAACAGGTCTTAAACACCCGTCAAAATGGTAAACAATTGTAAAAAAGTGGTAAAAAGTAAAATTTCGTAAATAATGCTACAAAATCGTAATTTTTTATCATAAAAAATCGTAAAAAATCGCAAAAAACCTAATAAATCGTAAAAAAATGTAAACAATCGTAATAAATCGTAAAAACCCGTAACAAGTCGTAAAAACCCGTAACAAGTCGAAAACTCCCGTAAAAATGGTAAAAAATTGTAAAAAATGTAAAAAGTGGTAAAAAGTCGTAATATTTCGTAAATAATGCTAAAAATTCGTAATTTTTTAACATCATAAAAAATCGTGAAAAATCGCAAAAAAACGTAAAAAAATGTAAACAATCGTAGAAAATCATAAAAACCGTGAAAAATCATAAAATATCGTAGGAACTCGCAAAAAATCGTAAAAAACCTTAAAAATCCGTAAAATAATCATGAAAAATCGTGCAAAATCGTTAAAAATCGTAAAAACCCGTAAAAATGGTAAAAAATTGTAAAAAACCATAAAAAAAGTGGTAAAAAGTCGTAAAATTTCGAAAATTACTAAAAAATCGCATTTTTAAAAAAACCTGAAAAAACCGAAAAATCTGGAACAAATGGAAAAAGGAATAATATCCGAAATGATCGAAAAACGTAGGTAATTTAGAAAAAATCGAAAAAAATAAAAGAAAAATATAATGAAATCGAAAATAATCATAAAAAATCGGAAAAAATTAAAGAAAAAAAACAAAAAAAAGGACGGAAAATTGGGAAAATAGGAAGAAACACTCTAAAACAATTTTATTTTAATAAAAATGTATAATAAAATCAATTTTTTCTTAAAATTTGAATCTTGACTGACAGAAGCGAAACTTTTTGTCATAAACAGACCCTCGCAGCCATATAAGACTGTTTAATGCATCACGTACTTGTCCACAAATTTCGTATTGCGTGTAGTTCTTGTGTTTATTGTAAAAGTGAATTTGTCTGGCCGAAGTACTAAAAACATCATATGATTTTACCCCCTGTAATATTTTTATATTAATGTAACTGCTTGAAACAAAGTTTCATAATTTCATAATAATTTAATAATAATTTGGTCCTTCGATAATTAGTCGATATTAACATGTCGACTGCCGTAGTAATTTTATCCAAACATTTATCGATTCGTAGTCATATGTGTTCAGATACGAACGATATAGTTAGGAAAAAAATAAAACAATGGATCAAAGATATATATGCCCAAAATTCTATAAAACAAAGGATCCCTGCTAATTATTCTGCATTGCGGAGAAAGTGAGTGATGGATTCACAATGCACTGAAATTGACGTTGTTATTATAAAAACGTGACAGCCGACATCATAAAAGAGTGGTTTGAAAACAGAGTAATTTCATACTTGAAGCCAAGTAGTGATTAAGTTCTTAACAACACTTTCTACCATTCACGACAGCTCAGTAAGATTCCGAATTAATAACTGTACGAAAGCGGAATTACAGGATATTTAATGAAGCACGATTTGTATTTTAAGGAGTCTTACAAGAATGAAAAAGTTGTTGGAGAGTAAAACAATTAAAATAAAGTTGTGTCGCCCCAAAACTTTCTCGACGAGTATCCACAAATAATTTTTCAGATATTTAAAGATGTTGACATTTTTTTTATTTTTGACATGTGACAGTTAGAGCAATAATTTTGTCATTCTTTGGTGGTGACATTTCCGTTTGACAGATGTCGTACAAAAGCTAATGGGTTCTTCTGACGGGTAACCCAAACTCATATACCAAATTTCAGCTCAATGGGATTAAACGTGTGGCCCCTATTCTTCCATATTTTTTAATACCATAATAATTTTTTTATGGTAGGTATAAGTTTATTATTAATTTAAAGGGATACAGTGATAGAAAGGTAGGTGCTATGGGGTCCCTTTAATATTAGTACTTGATTCTTTTATTTTTTTCCATTTTACCCAGTTTTCTCTTTTTTTTATTTTTATTTTAATTTACATTATATTTTTTACTAGTTCCTCCTTATTATTCCCTATTTTATCCAATTTGTCTTTATTTTTCCTAATTTTTCCGTATTTTTCCCAGTTTTCCTATTACTTATTTAGCGTTATTTTTCCCGTTTCTTCTAATTTTTCCCTATTTGTCTCTTTTTCGCCCTACTTTACTTTAATTTTCTCCATTTTGCAAAATTTTTCCATATTTTAACCCAATTATCCAACCTTTTCTTATTTTTTCTATTTTTCCATTGCATAACGTTTTCCTATTTTACTTAGGTTTTCCCATTTTTTCCTGTTTTTTTCCCATTTTACTTTTATTTACTCTATTTTTCTCCATTTTCCCCGTTTGGCATTATTTTTGCCTATTTTTCCGCTAAATTTCACACTATTTTTCAATATTTTGTCCAACTTTTTATTATTTTCCTCATTTTGCCTCATTTTTCCTATTTTTCTCCATTTTGCCCTATTTTTTCAAATTTTTTCCCATTTTGCCCTATTTTTTCCTGCATTTACCTATTTTCCCTATGTTGCCTTATTTGTTCATATTTTTCGCTGTTTTTTATGTTTTACTGCTTTTTTCTCTACTTTACCTTATTTTTGCCTTTTTTCGTTTTTGTCGTAATTTTCCTACTTTTCACTAATTTTCCATATTTTGTCCTACTTTTTCTATTTTACCCTATTTTTGACTGTTTGTCTTCACTTTGCCCTATTTTTCCATATTTGACCCTAATTTTACAACTTTTGTTTTTATCCACTTTTTCTGTTTTTCCCTGGTTTTCTCTATTTTTTCCTGTTTTTCCCTATTTTTTCCTGTGTTTCCCTATTTTCTCCTATATTTTCATTTTTTGCTACTTTTTCTTATTTTACTGAATTTTTCCTTTTAGCTTATATATTTCCGTAGTTTACTTTATTTTTCTCATTTTTCGTTTCTTTTTCCTATCTTTCAGTATTTTCCAATATTTTTTTCCATTCATCGGATTTTTCTCCCTTTTGCTCCATTTTTCCCAATTTTCCCCATTTCTCTCCATCATTTTTCCCTGTTTTACTCTGTTTCCCTATTTTTCACCATTTTGACACATTTGTTCCCATCTTTTCCTATTTGTTCCCACATTTTTCCCTATTTTTCCCATTATTTATTTTGCTCTATTTTCTTCCCGTCTTTCCTAATTTTTTCCTATTTTCCTCTATTTCGCCCTACTTTTAATTCTTTTTCTCCAATTTGCCCTCCATATTCTAAACTAATTTTCCAACTTTTCTCAATTTTTCCCTATTTCCCACCATTTTTATTTATTTATTCCCATTTTTCCTGATTTTTTATATTTTTCTCATTTTTTTCCCATTATTTCCTATTTTTTCCTATTTTTTCTATTTTTCCTTTTCTCCTCTTTTTCCTATTCTCCTTTTTTTTAACATTTTTTCCTATTATTCTTCATTTTGCCCTATTTTTCCATATTTTAACCTAATTTTCCATCTTTTCACAATTTTTCGCTATTTCCCACCACGTTTATTTATTTTTTCTCATTTTTTCCGATTTTCTCCAATTTTTTACTGTTTTTTTAAAATTTTTTCCATTTTTCCCATTTTTTCCATTTCTCCTCTTTTTCCTATTTTTCTTATTTTTGCCCCTTTTTTCCTGTTTTTTCCTATTTTACTCTTATTTACTCTACTATTCCCCATTCTCCCCGTTTGGCCCCTATTTTTCCCTAATTAGCTTAATTTTCACTCCTTTTCCCTATTTTGTCCTTCTTTGTACTATTTTTCTCATTTTGCCTCATTTTTCCTATTTTTACTATTTATTTCCAAGTGGACAAGCTAAGGTAACTAGCTATCGATGGCTGAAAACAGAGTTCCAAAATTCTAAACCGTTCTTGAGTTTTAGCCATGACAGACGGACAGACAGACAGACAAACCCAAAGAAATATAACGTAAAGTAGAAAGGTTCGTAATTTATATTTAACCGAAATTATATTATGAATAATTTTCGTCTAGTCTTCGAAAATTTCCATAGCTTTAAAAAAAGTAGTCAATATGCCTATTTTCCTGCTATTCCTGTTAGTAAAAAAAAAGGAAATATAAATAATGAAGTTTTAGCTATTTATATATATATACTATCCTATTTTCCAATTAATGAAAACTCTTCAACTTTTTTTATTCTAGTCCCAATCATTTTCCCTGAGGCACGCCTATGTCAGAAACTAGCATTGACTTTGTCAGTAAACATGACAAACATATTGCGCATGCGTTACGGATGTGTTCATTGATAACTTTGACATTTTTATTCTGATAAATAGTTTGTATGGTTAAAAGTTCATTTAGTGTCAAATATTTATTAATAATTTTGAAAAATAAATGTCATATAATCACTATGCCTATTTTCCTGATATTCCTGTTAGTGAAAAAAAGGAAATATGAATAATGAAGTTTCAGCTATTTATATCTATACTTTACTATTTTCCAATTAATAAAAACTCTTCAACTTTTTTTATTCTAGTCCTAATCATTTCCCTGAGGTACGTCTATGTCACAAACTAGCATTGACTTTGTCAGTAAATATGACAAACATATTGCGCATGCGTTACGGATGGGTTCACTGACAACTTGACACTTCTATTCTAATAAATAGTTTGTACGGTTAAAAGTTCATTTAGTGTCAAATATTTATTAATAATTTTGAAAAATAAATATCATATAATCACTATGCCTATTTTCCCGCTATTCCTGTTAGTGAAAAAAAGGAAATATGAATAATGAAGTTTCAGCTATTTATATCTAAACTATACTATTTTCCAATTAAAACCTACTGTCCCTACAAATAATACTCTTTTTAGTCCATAAATGAAAATTATTTTTGTTCTAGACCCAATCAATTTCCCTGAGGTACGCCTATGTCAGAAACTAGCCTTGATTTTGTCAGTGAACATGACAAACAAATTGCGCATGCGTTATGGATTGGTTCACTGACAATTTTGACAGTTCTATTCTAATAAATAGTTTGGACGGTTAAAAGTTTATATAGTGTCAAATATTTATTAATAATTTTGAAAAATAAATATCATATAATCACTACGCCTATTTTCCTGATATTCCTGTTAGTGAAAAAAAGGAAATATAAATAATGAAGTTTTAGCTATTTAAATCTATACTTTACTATTTTCCAATTAATAAAAACTCTTCAACTTTTTTTATTCTAGTCCTAATCATTTTCCCTGAGGTTCGTCTATGTCAGAAACTAGCATTGACTTTGTCAGTAAACATGACAAACATATTGCGCATGCGTTACGGATGGGTTCACTGATAACTTTGACAATTCTATTCTAATAAATAGTTTGTACGGTTAAAAGTTCATTTAGTGTCAAATATTTATTAATAATTTTGAAAAATAAATATCATGTAATCACTATGCCTATTTTCTTGATATTCCTGTTAGTGAAAAAAAGGAAATATGAATAATGAAGTTTCAGTTATTTATATCTATACTATACTATTTTCCAATTAATGAAAACTCTATAACTTTTTTTATTCTAGTCCTAATCATTTTCCCTGAGGTACGTCTATGTCAGAAACTGGCATTGACTTTGTCAGTATATATGACAAACATATTGCGCATGCGTTACGGATGGGTTCACTGATAACTTTGACAAATCTATTCTAATAAATAGTTTATACGGTTACAAGTTCATTTAGTGTCAAATATTTATTAATAATTTTGAAAAATAAATATCATATAATCACTATGCCTATTTTCCTGATATTCCTGTTATAGTGAAAAAACTGAAATATGAATAATGAAGTTTCAGCTATTTATATCTAAACTATACTATTTTTCAATTAATGAAAAGTCTTTAACTTTTGTTATTCTAGTCCCAATCATTTTCCCTGAGGTACGCCTATGTCAGAAACTAACCTTGATCTTGTCAGTAAGTATATTGCGCATGCGTTATGGATAGTGTTCACTGTAGACATCTAAGTTAACTAACTTTGACAGTTCTATTTTAATGAATAGTTTGTGCGGTTAAAACTTCATTTAGTGTCACATATTTATTAATAATTGTGAAAAATAAATATGCCTCATAAGTTTTTAAATGTAGAATATGTAAACTTAATATTTGTGTACGGTTTTTTCGAAAAAAAAAGTAACGGGGTAGCAAGTGAATACGAAAGAAGATTCCTAAATGTCGAACACGTTATTAACAGACATTTGCGAGATTATTTAGATATCTTCTTGATCATAATAGAATATCCTGCAGAAGCATACTATTATTATACTGGAAGAAAAAATTTGGATGTTGAAGATGACATATTAGGTAAATTAAAGATATTTAATTTAAATTATTAGTCAATAGAACCAATAGTGATTTATGTTTGTCCGCCATTTTAATTATTTTATCTATCAATATTAAGATGGCTCCATAATCATTTGCATTGATTTATCTCCTGTTTCCATATCGTATGTCCGATGTTCATAAATATTTTTTTAGCTGATTTAGAAAAAATCCATTTTCAAGGAAAGTATTTTTTTTGCTTTTATAGTGAATAAGATATCAATATCAATATATCAATATGGTCTAGAATTATGTTTCTCAGAATTGGAAGTATTTTTTTATGAACTTACAAATAATAATAAATAAACATGTTTATGGGAAATAAAGGTGGAAAATGGAGAAAATAGGAAACACAGATATAAATTGGGACAAATAGTAGGGGAAAGAAAATATGGTAAAATGGGTAACTATAAGGAAAATAGGGAAAACTGGGAAAAGCAGTAAAAAATAATGAAACATCGAGCAAAAAAAGGAAAAAAAAGTAACAGGGAAAATATGGAAATATATGGAAAAATTGTCCTAAATATGTAAAATATGGGAAAATATGAAAAAAGAGGTAAATATAAGGAAAATAGGGAAAAATAGGAAAGTAATAAAGAATAGTAAAAAATAATGAAAAATCGACAAAAAATGGGAAAACAGGAAAAATATTGAATAAGGGGTAAATATAAGAAAAAATAGGGAAAATGGGAAAAGTAGGAAAAATAGTAAAAAATAATGAAAAACCGACCAAAAATAGGGACAAGTAAGTAAAATAGGGGAAAAATGGAAAAAGGGATAAATGTAAGGAAAAATAGGGAAAATGGGAAACTAGTAAAAAATAATGAAAAATCGAAAAAAAAGGAGAATACAGGGAAAATATGGAAAAATGGGAAAAATAGATATAAATATGGACAAGTAGGTAAAATAGGGGAAAATATGGAAAAAAGGGTATATATAAGGAGAAATAGGGAAAACTGTAAAAAGTAAAAAATAATGAAAAGCCGATCAAAAAAAGGGATAACAGGGAAAATATTGAAATAGGTAAAATAAAGGAAAATATGGAAAAAGGGCTAAATATAAGGAAAAATAGGGAGAAATGGGAAAGTAGTAAAAAATGGTAAAAAATAATGAACAATCGAGCAAAAAAAGAGAAAACATGGAAAATATGGAAATAGAGGAAAAAATAGATATAAATAGGTAAAATAGGGAAAAATATGAAAAAGGGGTAAATAGGGAAAATAGGGAAAAAGAGTAAAAAATTGTAAAAAATAATAAAAAGTCGAACAAAACAGAAGAAAACCGGGAAAATATGGAAATATAGGGGAAAATAGATATAAATAGGAAAAAGTAGGTTAAATATGGGAAAATATTGAAAAAGGGGTAAATATACGGAAAAATAGGAGAAAATGGGAAAAGTAGTAAAAAAACGATGAAAAACCGAACAAAAAAAGGGAAAACAGGGAAAATATGTATGGGAAAAAATAGATATAAATAGGGACAAGTAGGTAAAATAGGGGAAAATATGGAAAAAACGGTAAATACAAGGAAAAATGGGAAAAGTAGTAAAAAATAGTAAAAAACAATGAAAACCGAGCAAAAAAGGAAAAAACAGGGAAAATATGGAAATAGGTAAAATAGGGGATAATATGGAAAAAGGGGTAAATATAAGGAAGAGTAGGGAAAAATGGGAAAATTAGTAAAAATTGTAAAAAAAAAATGAACAATCGAGCAAAAATGGGAAAAACAGGAAAAATATGGAAATATCGGGAAAAATAGATATAAATAAGAAAAATAGGAAAAATTATGGAAAAAAGGGGCAAAGATAAGGAAAAATAGAGAAAAATGGGAAAGTAATACAAAATAGTAAAAATTAATAAAAAATCAACCAAAAAGGGGAAATCAGGGATAATATGGAAATATAGGGAGGAATAGATATAAATAGGGACAAATACACTTCCCTATTTTTCTCTAATTTGCCTATTTTTCCCTATTTGTTTTTGTCTTAATTTGTGCTAATTTTTGCCTTATTTTCCACTATTTTTTCTATTTTTTACTATTTTCCCTTACTTTTAATCTATTTTTAATTATTTTCCCTACGTTTACCTATTTTTCCACAATTTTTCCTTTTTTCCCAATATTTCCCTATTTTACCCATATTTCCTGGTCTTCATAAATTTTTCCTGTTTTCCATCATTTATCCGTATTATTTTCTGTTTTTTCCTATTTTCCATTTTTTTCTATTTTCACTATTTTTGCATGTTTCGCTATTTTTTTACAATTTTCCTACTTTTTCCTATTTATCATTATTTCTTTAGATTTTTTCTGTTCATCATTATTTTTTTCCGTTTTTCCCTATTTATCCGTATTATTTTCCATTTTTACCTATTTTCCCTGTTTTTCTTTATTTGTTTCCTATTTTTTCCTATTTATTCCAATTTTTTCATATTTTTTCATGTTTTTCACTATTTTTAGCTTTCCTATTTTCACTATTATTTCAGCTTCCTATTTTCTAATATTTTCCTGATATTCTTTAGGTTTTTCATATTTTCCCCTATTTTTGAATATTTTACAAAAAGTTTCCTATTTTTCATTATTTCCCAGATCTTTCTCTTTTTTTCCCTATTTTCCCCTATTTTTGAATATTTTTTCATAAAATTTCGTATTTTTTCCTATTTTCCCAAATTTACCTTACACCATTTTTCTCTATTTTTTCCGTTTTGCCCCTATTATTTACAATTTTTCCAAAATTTTTTAGTTTTGACTATTTTTTCGATTTTCTTTATTTTTTCTCTATTTTTTCTTATATTTGTCACGATTTGTCACAAGTTTTTTTTTACATTTGCTTTATTTTTCCAATTTTTACCCTACTTTTCTCTATTTTTTGTATTTTCTCTATTTTCCGTTATTTTTTCTATTTTTATTTTTTTTCAATTTTTTCTATTTCTTTCCAGTTTTCCATTATTTCTCTTATTTTATTTATTTTTACCTGTTTCTTCCTACTTCGCCCAATTATCCCATTTTGTATAACTTTCCATTTTTTCCCGTTTTTTCCCATTTTTCTTTGTTTTTCTCTATTTTCCTCTTTTTTCTTCATTTTTTCATATTTTTTTTTCTATTTTTTACTATTTTTCTACGACTTTGTCTACTTTCTCTATTTTTTCTATTTTCCCTATTTACCCTATTTTTTTCTATTTTTATCTATTTCTCCCTACTACCATTACCCGCTCGAGTAAGTGCGTCAACATACTTATTCTATGTAAGCGACCCTTTTTCACCCTTTTCTACCCCTTAAAATCAAAATTTCGCAAAATATTTTTTTTAGTGGGTGTCTTTATTATGAACAGAACATACTATGTCAGTCAGTCAGTCAGTCAATCAGTCAGGACTTATAGATTTAAAAAATAACTTGCAGGTTTATTTGTAATAAAAAACATAATTGAATATTATAAAAAAAAAACTTGTACTAAGACTTACTTTCAGTAATACCAGATTTTGTAACACAAATATTATGAAGATCTTTCACATATTCTTGTAGCTCTGGTGGAAGTACAATCTGCAAATTAACATAGTCACTTTTTTTTTCACCTAAAATTTTATTTTTAACTTACACTTTCAACGCAAGCTATTACAATAAAAAAATATATAAAATAGTTGTACATGATTAAATTGGAATATAAAAATTAAGTAAAGAAATATAAACTTAATACTAACAAAATTTTTTAAAATACTCTTTTATAGTAAAATGACAATTTTTAATTATTGATTTAAGGGTGTAATTAAAAATTTAATTATTCAATACATGACTTTTATTTTTTTTTTTATTACAGTACGAAGATGTAAATTACTAATGATTATGGATGATTAAAACAGATACGGATGGACAGGCTTTGAACAACACGGGATTTTTATTCAAGGTAAGTCCACTTATCTAGGGAAAATAATATTGCTGTCATTGATTTTTAGTACGTTGTAAAATTTATGTGTGCTATTGTTTTCTGAACTCATCCCTAAAATTAAACGATTTTTTCTCCCTTCAAGTTCGATTCCTCTGGGGCTACTTCATCCCCCTGTTTTGAATAATTTATATCAGCACTGATATACGTTTTTTTTCCAATATTCATTTCAATGGCATCGAACAATATAGGTAGGGAGATTAAAATTTAAATTCGGGTATCAACTTCGAAAATGTATATATTGGAGTGGTTTTTTTTTTGCTTTTGGCAAATATGCCAAGATATTCCGAAAAATATAAAAATTAAATTACTTAAAATTTAATTACAAATAAAAAGTTGATTAATAAAAATATTGTATAAAAATTCACATCTTTCATGTCAACTATAATTGCACATTAAAAAAAAAACACTAAATTAAATTCTGAAAAGTGGTTAACCCTATAATTAGACAAATTAGAGTTTTAAACGAAAAAAGATTTGAACATATTCGCTTACCGTGTGGCGACACCTGTAGGCTGAAATGTAAAACTCTGTCCCGTAAAATCAAAATCAAATGCAGGAATTTTGATATTTAAAAGATGTATATAATATTAAAAACTGGTTTTGAGGAAATAACGCATGTAATAAAATTCAAACAAAATGCGCTAAATAACGGTGCAAAACTTTCATTTCGTCACATATGCTCAGCGGAAGAGAAAATTTAATAGAAACTAAAAATAGTAACTGCGAAATGCGTGCCCTGACTCGGATTGAAAATTTTGTTTTGAAAATTAAACTCAAAACAATGCCGAAAATTAAAAATTTTTCTTATGTAGTTTAATCGCTAAAAATTGAAATTATTATCTATATGTAGGTAGGTCAGTTATATTAAATTAAAGATTATAAATTTTTAATGATGCCATGGCTATGCGGTTTAAGACACGGATCTGAAAGCGAAGGGTCATCGGTTCGAATCATAATTTTTGGATAAATTTTAATCAGAAAAGCTAAAAAAAAAAAATCTGCTGTGTCACCCCAGGACTTTCCCGGCTCGACCGTAGAGAATATGTTATTTATTTTTATTATTTTAATTACAAAATACTAAGCATTACATTGATTTATGGAACACATTAAAATGACATAAGCTGCGCATGCGCACGTTATATATCATGCTGCTACAATTAGGATCTAATAAAATCATGTGTGAATACTATTGGGAATTCGGGAAAAATTTTCATACAATAGTTGTAGGGAATTTTAAATGTGTATTTTTCTTGCCATCTAGCGGCGAAACTATGAGGAATTCGATAAAAGTTAAACATAAAAGTTAAAGAAAATTTGATGCTTTACAACTTTGAACAAGAAAATTTTTGCACTAAATACATTGTTTGTCCTCAAAATCAAGAAAAACTAGAGAAAACATACATGCACATTTTTTACGCGCCTTCTAGTGGCGCAACTATTGGAGATTTTAGAAAAAGTTTGAAACAAAAGATATAGAGAATTTTATGCTCTAAAACTTTGTACTACAAAATTTTGGTCCTAATCTGAATTATTTTTTTTACTAATAAAAAGATGTTTTTAGATTTTAACCCATCCTTGAAGGTTCAGAATCGGGTTTATATTGAGAAATTCCGAGAGGAACACTTTATCATCCTCGTACGAAATTCGTATCCGTTTTTTTTATCATTCATTTTAACATAAAAACAAATACTGCAAACTGAAACAAAAATAAAATTGAAAACCAAACGTAAACAAAATATTATTAATTGTCAAATGTCAAAAAACTGTCAAACTTGTCAAAATAAATTAAAAATTACCATAATACTGCGCGAGTCGTAATAAAGTCGAGCACACACATTAATAACGCTAGCACTATAAAACGAGGTAATTGCGCACGCGTAGCTGTCTAAATAAGGCTAGCACTATTAGTGCTATTTATTTCACTTCCAACAACTCTTTAATTACTAATACAGTCATTGACAAGTTGAAAGCGGTAGATCTACAGATAAATCCGTAGAATTAGTAGCCGGAGCGGAAGTACCTGAAGACAAGACTCCGTTTTCCGTGTTAAAATCCGACCAATAATAAAAAGCATAGATACGTTCTCTCTGTCTGACACGCTCCATTTCCTATATCTCTCGCTCTAATACGTTATATGTTAGGTAGAACAAACGTAGACTTTCTTCTACCAAAAACCAATTTTTACTATTTCAATCAAATTTTATAGAATTTTTGGAATATTGTTGCTATAGTTTTGATGAATAATCGATTAAACAATTTCGATATTAGATGCTTGGTAAGTTACAGGATTTTTAAATAAATGTGATTGACTACTTTCAAAGAAGAAAAAATTAATATACAGAAACAAAAAATTTAAATTCTCTCTAATTTTCCCTTTGATAAAAATTTGTTTTATTACGGTCATTCTATAGTTTAATCTAACTTCATGTGGCCTCGAGTTTTTTTTTGGCACAACCGAAAGCAATCCGAAGTTCTGTGCAGTTGGGGAATTAGTCAGAGAGTGAATGCGGTTGGAACAAGCCGTAGGCGAAGTTCGCAAGGTTATATGAGGGTTAATTATCTCTTCTGCTGCCTTCGAAAGTGATATTAATTGATGTTTGATATTAGATCGGACTATTACTTAATCGAATTTTCACTAGTAATATATTTTGGTAAGATATATTGACAGGTTTTTATATCTTGTTCGATTTTTTTGCCGTTTTCAGCCAAGATTAGTCTTTCGTCAGTTTCTTATCTTTTGGTATTTATTTTGATTGGTGAAAATTGAGGTTTTTTCATGATTGGCAGTAGACATTGATTTCTATGCCTTTGAAATTTATAGTTTTTTTTAGTATAAAAGTAAATATAAGAAATGTAATAAGTAACGTTATGCTTTACAATAATTTAAACAAATAATATAGTTTATTCGTTTTCAAGATAAATCGCGGGTAAGTAATGACCAATGCGAGAATACCACACAAGTAGCTATTAATAACAATATCAATTAAAAATATTAACGGAAATTATTCCAAAAAACATTTTTGTTGTGGTTCTGATCCCCTGAGTAGTATTTATCATAAAAACTTGTCTCTAAAAAAAGTTTAGGGTTAGGATTCGAACCTATTCGCGTCTTGGTGATACTGGATATCAGCCTAGCCCATTCGGCTATCGTGAATATTTTATTATATTTAATTTAATTTGTTTTTAATTTATTTGTAACACATATTATATATTAATTTTAACTTTCTGCACCTCTTCTTTATATAAACTTTAACGATGCAAAATCTCACAATCCTTCGTTTGAGCATTACTCTTAAAAATGGGTCTCTTTGCTTATATAGGTAACATATAAATTAATTATTAAATCTATTTGCTAAGCTAACTTTTCTCAGGATATATTTTAGTCTTAGCGGTTTATCTAGATTTGAAAAAAGGACGAAAGTAGAGACAGGAAAATCGATGTCGTGCGAGTTTATTACCCCATCATTAGGGGTACAAAAGAAAGCCTTTTTAAGATTGATTAACAAAAAGTTATTTCGGAAATAGCTCGTATGTGGTGTCATGGGTTTTCTTGTTTTAAAACGTCGTTTGGATTATTACCACAATTGGATTATTTTATCTTAATTAAATTCGCACCACTTAAATTTTGTAGCAGGTCAGACAATTAGAAAAAAAATCCAATAAAAGGTTTTAAGTAATTTATGAGAATTTAAATATTTTCGAAAATTTTATTATTAAGAAATTTTCAGTTTTTTGTTTTTTTGCACCACCTTCTTTTTGCATCATGTCAATTAGTACGAGAAATATAAGAAACAAATTCTACAAAAAAAGCGAAACAAATAAAAGTTATTAACAAAATTTGTTTTTTTATTTTTTCTAAATTTAATACCTTACTTCAGAGCTTAGTCAGTTATTGGGATCTGTGTGTTAGTGTGTCTGTCTATGAGAGTTATCACTGTCGTTCCACTGAATCATACCAGGTCGATTATAAATATAAGCCCTGTAGATCAAAGTCAATCGGAGATATGATGTCACAAGGTCACATGCATTTCAAATGGTAAAATTTTTTGCATCAATAGCAAAGTATGTCATGGCAACATACTACACTCACCTAATCATCATTACTCCATTAATACTCTGAAGTATAATAGTTACTTTCGACATTACGGACCGTCGAAATATCCTATTATTTTACTAGTATAATAATGAGAAACGAAGGCGTGATTTATTTTAAAAAGAGCAAAATTGAAATAGAGAAAGGAGTAATTTATTGAAAAAGAGTAATTTATTGAAAAAAAGCAAAATTGGGAAAAAGGGGTAATTCATTTGGAAAAGGGGTAATTTATTGAAAAAAGGGCAAAATTGGGGGGAAAAGGGATAATTTAATAAAAAAGGGGAAAAAATAGGAGAAATCTTCTTGAGAGGTAAAAGGAAAAAAAATACTCAAAAAAGTGACAAGTTTGAGAGACAAGAGGAGACATTTTTGAGAGAATAGAGGGAAAATTTAAGACGAAAAAGTGATAAATTTCAGAAAAAAGAAAATTACTGAAAATAGTGACAAATTTGAGAGAAT
This sequence comes from Neocrepidodera transversa, assembly GCA_963243735.1. Classification (NCBI taxonomy): domain Eukaryota; kingdom Metazoa; phylum Arthropoda; class Insecta; order Coleoptera; family Chrysomelidae; genus Neocrepidodera; species Neocrepidodera transversa. The sequence goes on from OY725347.1 coordinate 13,250,785, forward strand.
AAAGGGGAAATTTTTCAGAGAAAAGACGTGGAATTTGAGCCAAAAGAGCTAAAAGAAAACTATTAAAAATAGTCACAAATATGAAAGAAAAGATGGGAAATTTGAGACAAAAAAATTAATAATTATGAAATTTAAACAAAAAACGTGTAATTTACTTTATTCAAAAATTTATTCAAAAAGAGGTAATTGTAGAAAAAAGGGTAATGGAAGAAAAAAAATTACAAAATTGAAGCAGAAAAGAAGTGATTTTTTTAAAGAAAACGGTGAAAATCGAAGCAGAAAGTGACATATTTATGAACGAAAAGAGGGAATTTTTTTGAGTGAAAAGAGGGAAAAAAATAATTACAAAGTGCCAAATTCGAGAAAGAAAACAGGATAATTTTAGGTGAGAAATCATAATTAAGAAAGAAAAAGTGAATAAGGAAATAAAAGTGGGGGAAAAGTACTAAAAAAGTGACAAAAATAAGAGAGAAAGGAGAGGAATTTGTTTAGTGAAAAGAGGGGAAAAAAGTAATTAAAATGTGACAAGAGAAAAAGAGGGGAAATTTTAAGTCATGAAGGTTACAAAATTAAGAAAAAAAAGAGGGGATATTTAGTAGTGAACAGAGGGGAAAAAAGTACTTTAAAAGTGACAAAATTTAAAAAGCAAACTAGAAGTAATTTTAAGTGAGAAAAGTGACACAATTAAAAAAGAAAAGAAGAAAGTTATCGAGAGAAATAAAGTGAAAAAGTAGTTAAAAAGTGACAAAGTTAGGAAAAAAAGTGGAAGAAAAATACTTAAAAAGTGACAAAAATAAGAGAGAGAAAAGAGGAGAAAATTTAAGTGATAAATGTGACAAAATTAAGAAAAGAAAGAGTGGAAATTTTCTACTGAAAAGAGGTTAAAAAGTACTTAATACAACCACAAAATTTAAAAAGAAAAATGGGGGTCATTTAAAGCGAGAAAAGTGAAAAGAGGGGAAAAAGTACTTAGTCAAAGTATAAAATTTAAAAAGAAAAGTGGGGGTATTTTAAAGTGAGAAAAGTGACATAATTCAGAATAAAAAGAGGGAAATTTTTATTAAAAAAATAAGAAAAAGTAGTTAAAAAGTTACAAAATTAAAAAAGAAAAGAGGAAAAATTTTCGAGTGAAAAGAGGGTAAAAGGTAGTTAAAAAGTGACAAAATTTGAAAATAAAAGTGGGGGAAAGAAACTGACAAAAACAAGATAGAAGAGAGAAGAAATTTTCGAGTGAAAAGAGGTGAAAAAAGTAACAGAATTAGAAAAGAAAAGAAGGTGTAATTTTAAGCGGTAAAAGGAACAAAATTAAAAAGAAAATATAGGAAATTTTCGAATAACAAGTAGAGAAGAAAGTACTTTCATTGTTACAAAATTTTAAAAGAAAAATGGGGTAATTTTAAGTAAGAAAAGTCACACATATAAGAAAGAAAAGAGGGGAAAAAAGGAAGCCGAAAAAGCACTTAAAATGTGATTAAATAAAAAATTAGGTAATGTAAATTTTACTGTTAAAATTATTGTAATAACGTCCTATTGATTATATCATTCACTTCAGACATTTTTAAATGTTTCTTTTATGATTATTTTCTCGGCTAGGTAGTTTTATGCTGTTCTTGGCGAAAATAAATATAAAATTATTTTTCTTTTATACTGTTTTGGTCCAAATTGTCACCAATCGCAGAAACAAAACGAATGATATATTTACGGCAGCAAATGAATGGATGCTTGGCGGTAGATGTTGAGAATAAAAGAGCCCCATTTCCGTTTTTTGCACTAACAAAGACTCCAATTTTGATAATAGATAATGGCATTAACTTTTCCAAAATTTCCATTTCCTTTAAATATGATGTTTTTTTCTTTTCCTCTTAATAAAACAATAAATTAGCCGTCTAATTATTATTATTATTATTAAATAGGTAGCAACTTTCAGTAATTGGTTCTATTTATCGAAGAAAATATTTGTCACCGTTAGTTACTAAACGGGTTTAAGTATTGTAATAATTTTTAATGTCTCCATAATTTTAGAATTAGTCCAATTGTGAAGCAAGTATTTAGGACATACAACGGCCACTATTTAGAGCGATCACCAAGATGAATTAACAGTTTTTTATGATATTTATTCCTTCCTTTAATTCCAATAATGTAAAAAGGTAATCAAATTTTTTAATTTTTTTTTTCAAATAGTAATTCAGTCTATTGGTATCCCCTTTGTTCCAGTCTATGTTATATTTTACCATTCTTTAGCTACTGGTTGGAGGTAACACCAATGAGGCCCGGTTTAACATGAGAGATTCCTTCCAAATTTTTTAGGCATGCTCCAGGTTTTCCTGCCGTTATGTATGATGTTTATATTTTCTACGGTGTACTTTTACTTTTCTCTCCTGCTTTCTGTCAGAATTGTTATAACTTCGTCATCTTCTACATCTTCTCAGTATGTTTTTTCGAACAGCCTATTTTAAAACCTCTGTAGTTTTCCTATACAGGTTGCAGGAGATTTTGTTCACCGTTTCTTTGGAGAAAGTTTCCTAGTTAGGTTTTCGACATTTAAATCTGTTTTGGAAGAGAACCTGGGCTGATTTTTTATAGAATTGATCGATATATTGGGACTTTGGAATGAGACCAAGGACTATTTTTTGGCTTATGTCGACTAGATTTTTTGGCCTATGTCGATTATGGCTAGTGAATCACATATCCGAGCAATAGCCTCGTTTCCATCTGTGACTGGTAAAAGATAGAGGAAGCTTTAAATAGTGCATGAGACTAATAAGGTGCGTTATTTTTAGCCCATTGCTCCACTAGTTCCCCTTCGGTGTTAGTTTCTGTATATCCCCAGGCCAAATTATTACGTCCGGAACAAGCTTATACTGTTTTTATTGTTAAAGTTTTATTTTTGTTAATCCAGCTCTAATGAACATTTTTATATCAAGTGGCGTTTGCAACACAGATGTCATTATCTGATAAGGTTTTAGGTTACCAGTTTGTCAAATAGTCAGGAGTTGAAATTTTTTTCAAGTTTGGTAAGACTTATTGTTTTTTCTTTTTTAAATTGTTGATTTGGTGTCAAAATAAGATTTATGCAATACTTGCATGTAAGGAAATATAATTTGGAATTTTATTTAACGTAAAAAAAATAAGTAGAACCAAACCAAGAGGGAAAAAGAAAATAGTCACGAAATAAAGATTTAGATTATATATGTCAGGAAGGTGTCATGAAAGCACCATAAAAAAATGTAGATGTAACAATATAAGAAGAAAGTGATGGAGAAATGATGGAAGCACAAAAAAACAGAAGAAGGAGACCAATTAAAACCAAATATGTTGGAAAGAATAATGCAACATGTAGAAAAAAAATTGAAAGTGGTCAAAAACAAATAATTAAATGAATCTTAATAGACAAATGGATGAATCTGAAAAAGAACATCAATAAAAATAGTAATAAAATGGATTAAAATTATAAGAATTTGGATAAAAAAATTAATGAAAATGGAAGAAATTCTAGAACTAAACAAGATATTTAAAAATCATTAAACAAAATAGAAGAATTAAGAGTTTACATCCATGATAAAAAAAAGAGATTTGAAGAAAACTTGATAAGTCTGTGAAGAATTAGAAGCAATGAACATAGAACAATACATAACTAATGAGCAGGAAGAATTTAAGAACTTTTTAAAGGAAAACAGACTAAAGATTATAGAATATACAATAAAAGACAAAATGAAAATACAGGTATATTAACGCAAGATACAAGATGTTTTATTTCTCATGAATCTGCAACATTGATATATCCAAATACCTGAAATTCTGGATAATTCGGTAACACACTCAATCGTTCATGATGAAAGTTCACTTTGGAGATACATAAACACTATCTATAAAACAATAGTGGCTTTTGTTGATGATTTTTATAAAATACTTATACTTAGATTCATTTTATTGATATTGTAAATGTTCTATTTAACACTAATCTTCTGAAATATTTTGAAAAGCTTGTATTTAATAATAATATGTATTTGTATCATCTATATAAATAATCGGCGCATATTTGATTTGGTTTCTATATTCGAAAAAGTATTTTCACAATGGCCATTTGTAAACTTCGGAAAAGGTAGCTTCAGCACCTTGTATAAATCGAAATCGTTAAATTTAGAGCGTCAGCGAAAGGAAGACAAATTCGCCGAAAAGCAATTTACCATTGATGCGATGCATGGTCCTTTGAAGAACTGCAAATTTTTAGCGACATCCTATGTATATTTCAAAATATTTTTTAATTCTAGCCCTAATGAATCTATATGTCTATAAATCGTTGAGTTCTTATGGACCGAGACGATTTTTTTGATTTTTATTTTTCACTATTTCAATATTTATGAAGTGAAATTTTCTTTAGACATTAATTTTTCATCATCTGTTCGACCAGGTTCATATTGCAATTTTTTTGGTATGCGAGGAAATATTTGTTAATACTTACTGGGATAGATCGATGGATGTGTAATGATTTGGTTCTTAAGTTTTTCCTTCATATTTTGGTCCAATTCTATACTTGGACTATTAGCGAAAATACTGACCGAAAATTTAGCTGATCCCCATCATGGTATTTTAACCAAATATAGACCCGGAATTGCAAGCCTCATTTTATATCCTATCCAGCTGAATTTGGTGTAGGAAATCCCACTTGCACTGATCGAAGCTCTAGGCCCCTCCAATTTTTTATATCAGACCATCATTTTTGAGTCCAGGATAGTTCTGATGTTAGCTTTAGTTATCTCCTCGGGTTCAGGATACTGTAGCCCAAAGTGCTAATCCCTTTCCCTGTTCAGATCCCGGCATTGTCATAATATATGGAGAGGAGATAAGTTTCGTCCTCTTCCTTACATTTCCTGCATAGACAATTTTCCTTATATCCTTACCATATCTCGGACTCATTGATATAGTTCCTAATGCTATAACATTCTTTTACAATGCAGTTGTGCAAAAATATTAATAACAGCATTTCCCAGAATGGTCACGCGTACAAGTACTATCATTGGTCGTCAATGTTAAACTCTGATAATATATCGATATGGAACCACTTCAGCTGGACTGGTACCCTGGTAATTTGTTGGTTTTGTATTGCGTACGTTATATCATCTGAACGGTTGGAACCCAACTGTATTTTTGATAAAAATTAGTTAAAAAAACTGTAACAAAATTATTAATTCGTGCTGTGACCAGAAACTTTTCTCCTAACAAAATCATATATAAAATGATTAAATATTTTTGATAAAAAAAAATTTAATTTATAAATCCTCGCTATAAAACAAATCCTGCAACATGAATCTGAGAGGTCAACCAGACAAATCCCAAAACATACAAGTGTCAAGCGATTGAGAAAACCGACACGGCTCTTGCTGCGCATGAACAGCGCTCAAAATGTTGCTCCTGCAGGCTCAGCATCGGGCAGGATCCAAGAAAAGAGTTCAGTAGACGCGCTGCTGAGCTGTGATGCTGCAGGAGCGGGCGTTCTTTTTATCCTGCGAAATCGTGCACGGCGTGAAAATCGCGCGCGATACGTGAATTTTCTTCCGGCGTTCGTAGATTTTTAAATGATGGATTGAATGGTGTGGTGAGCATCGGAATTGGTATGTTATAGAAGATTTTGTGGGGAAGTGGATTTTGGAGAGTTTTAACTATATGTGTTGGAAGTTAAAAATTTAAGCGGAAGGTAATATTTTTTATTTTTATTAAAAATACTTAATAATTATTTTATCTATTATTATTTTTTTTACACCTCGTAACTTAAATTTTTTTATTCCCATGATGATATGGGACTTTTGATATTTGAATCTTCTTAATATATTTAAGAGAAGGTATACTAATTCTATAGAAATTTTTTGATATAAAAATTAAAAATTTGTATTGTATATTCTGGGTTAAATAAAGTTTTTTATATGAAAAAAATAGTATAAGCAATTTGAAGGTGAATGAGTTACATAATGATGTTAAAAAGCAAAAAACAATAATCTCGATTCCGATTAAATGTAATTAATATATAAACGAAAATTATATAAACTATGTATACATTTTCATTATTAATAGAAGTCTACTATGACATAAATTGAACAAGAAACAAGGGTAAATAGAGCTAATGGTAATGTGAAGATAAATTCGTTTTCTATTTTGTTTACTTCAACTTTGACCCTTTACGAGGTGGTTATTTATTGTGCGTTCAACTTCATTACTAGTCAGTATAAACAGTCGTATTTTACCTGTTTTGATTGGATCGAAAACATAAAAGTTTTAAACAGTTAAAATAGCGGCCGTGAAATATTGGGAGAAAAAGAGTGGGACAAAACAATTTGAAAAAGGAGGAAATTGTGCAGGATTCGGAGAAAGCCATGCATCTGATTTTTTTAGGACTTCCTTTTAACTGATTTTTACCTCGTTTTTGAAAAAAAAAAAGTGGAAAAAATTTAATATTTTGTAAAAAATTTAACTTTTAAAAAGTTGAGTTAGGGAATCATTAACCTCCTTTGTATGTTGAATTTTGATAGAGTCAGAAGTATTGTCTAGTATAGTAGCATTTATCGCTTTACGAGAATAAAAAAATGCTATAAAAACATCAAAGAAAATCGGCAATAGAACAATTTCTAATACAGCTGGACACATGTGACCACTTTAATTTCGAGAACAAATACACTGTTCCTATATATCAAAAATAAAATAATATATTGGTCATTGGGATCACCGTGCATAGACAATAAAAAAAATGTAAAGATAAACAAGTTAACACGAAAAAGTAATGGCGATAAATGGGACAAAATTTCCTTATTTATGTCAACTTTCTTTCATATAAATTACATTTTAATTTTTAAAACGCATATTAAATTTGAATAGGAGTTGGCCATTCGACCTGTTCCGCTACTTCTTTTCTTGATCTATTGTGGACTCCGTATAAATAAAGTCATAACCAATAAAAACCAATTAATCATACCCTATTTTAGTCCTCATCATCGGATTAGTTGTCATCAACATTTATAATAAATTTTGTCGAAATTGTTGATAGTAGTGAGGTTTTCCTACACCTATGGCCAAATGGCGCCATCAATCCTCAGTAACTAGCCCCCGGAGCGCCACAACAAATAATAATAATATCCGTTCCTTCTCCGCACAAGCTTTTGCTTCTGGGGTTCACTCGTAAGAACATTTGGTTTTAAAATATTTAGAGGAACATTCAACACTTCATCCGATAAAAGCGGGGGGTCCCTCAAGGCAGCGTTTTGGGTCCGCTTTTATATTTACTAGCCTCACACTTAGGCCCCCGAATGGCATCGCAAATTCTTCAAGGAAATCTTGACAGTTTACAGGAATGGTTAAAATTGTGCCGTATCAAAGTCAAAGAAGGCAAATCAAATCATGTCACCTTCACAAATAGGCGAGGAAATTGTCCCCTTGTTACTTTAAATCAGTGTTTTTCAACCTGAGGGTCGCAACCATCTGGGGGGTCGCGAAGCTTCTGTAGGGAGGTCGCCAGAGGTCAAGAGAACTATTTTTAAAAAAAAAAGATTATTAGTATTTATTTATTAAGTAAGAGAATTTTAACAAAAGGATATACTCATAAACATTTTTATGTCAATATAAACAAAAAATAAAATCCTAAGACTCATGTTAATGCGAAGGTTGTGCTTGTTTTTTATTAATCAATTTTTCCCATCGTGGATCTGTATTTGTTACACATAGAATTAAACCGTTTTCCAAATTTAAGCGATTTCTTTACTTACTTTTTATCAGGGCCATTGATGAAAATGTCAACTCGCATAAGTAGGAGGTGGCAAATGGAATCAAACACTGCAAAGCTTCAGTTGTCAATTCCGGGTATTCTGTTTGTCTCCTTAACCAAAAGGTATCTAAATTAGAAGACTTGAATTCCAAGTGTAACATTCCATCGGCAGATAATTCTAGCAAATTCTCTTTGAGCTTAGTTGGCAAATAGCTACATTTAAAAACGGATTTAAGATCGACCTCTGCCCAGTGTTCTCCGATATATCTTGCACTGAGAAGTAATGACACAATTCTTCTTTCAAATTATCTAACACCATTTTCATACCAGGTATATATGCCTTGATGTTTATCTCACCCGAATTCTTCAGTAAAAGATTGTGTCGACGAAAATAAATCGAAGTTATTTTGATTTATAGACGTCGACCACAAGTCAATTTTTTTTGTAAAGTCATGTATTTTGTCTTTTGCAGTGATTACATTTTCATTTCGACCTTGAAGACTTTTATTCAAATATTTACATGCTCAAATAAGTCACAAAGAAAAGCTAATTTCAAAAGAAATTCCGGGTCGCAAATGAATTCAGAGTATTTGGACTTGGCCTGCTGTAAATATATTAAAAGTTCAGCACGAAGTTCCATAACTCTGGCAAGTACTTTACCTTTTGACAACCACCTAACCTTTGTATGGTAAAGTAAATTTTGGTGGAGTGCCCCCATATGTAACAAAGTTACTTTTTTCCATATTATTTAAAATATATAAATTAAATCGCGCACGGCACTGGAGTAAAATTAAATTAAAATTGTGAATAAAAGACCAGTCGTACCAGTTGAACCGTCGCCAGGCAGATGGAGACACTCTCGTCTCTGCTTCTTAGACGCCGAAGTTCGTATCGAGTAGGGCAATTCATACCATTGTCGGCAGCTGCAGAGACAGCCAGAAGTCTGACTTGCTTTGGCCGTCCCAATTGGAGCAGCAGTGCAGTCCGTCGACCTTTAGAGATAGGACAAGCTGAAGCCAACTTCAAGTTGTACCGGAGTCCAGAACCGTCAGTCCGACTACACCACGCCGCCAAGCCAATCGTCCGTTACACACCTTTTCTCCGCCGGATTTTGGGTAATAAATAAAAGCTTTATTTATTATTATTTGTTTCTATTTTAACATCTAAGCAGCTAATACCCAGGTACTCAAACCCAGCAGGGCAAGTAAAGACCGCCCTTCTGGCCGCCAGTGATTTTGGTCGATACCATAACGACCCCTGGAGTATTTCTTTCTCTACTGACGCTGCCCGTGCAGTGGCCTTCACACTCTAAACGGAAGGTGGCGCCCGAGGCAATCCGAAACCTGGACTAAGGCGCCAAAGTGACCCGCAACGACCGAAGTCGCACATATCTTCACAAATAATCCGAAACAATCTTTTCCTTTAATATAATTTACAATCTGTATAATAATATTTAAAACTTGGCTGTAGTACTGTGGGAAGGTTTTGGCCGCAAGAGCTTGGCGATGGAGAAAGCAATGCACCCAACAAGCGTTTGGCATCTGTTCTTTCAGCCTAGCAATAAATCCACTCTTAGCACCAGTCATCGCTTTTGCTTCATCGATGCAAATAGCAATACATTTATTTGCCCAATCGATATTCATATCTTGCGTAGCTTCAAGGAATATGTTATGCAAGCACTGACCTGAGGTATTTGTGGGAAGCGCTCTGCAAAATAGTATTTTTTCCATTAATTTGTCACTGGATTCAAAACGCACAAAAGCTAGAAACTGAGCACAACCCGCAATATCCGTGGATTCGTCAAATTGATTGATCACGAACCATCGCTTATCCTACGTTGAATGGTATTGTCAGAGAGAGGTATACTTTTGAGTTTTTCGACCTCTTGTTTCCCAAACATAATCTTTGCTGTATCTAAAGCCTCTGGTAAAATTAAATTTTCGGCAATAGTGTGAGGTTTTCCTGTTTTAGCCGCACGAAAAGCTACTCGATAACTAGCAAGCAACGCTCTCTTATTTAGGTTGGACATTTGTACTATATCAGTTTTTTGATGTTGAAGAGCTTGCAATTTTCTCTCAAAAAATTCCACGGTCTTATTTTTTTCATTTGGATGTTTTGTGTTGAGGTGGCTTGTTAACTTTGATGGCTTTATGCTTTCTCTTGATAAAGTTTCAAAGCAAATAACGCACTGTGGTTTATTGGTTATCACAGTAAACCCGAATTTCAAATAATTGTCGTCATAAAGACCTTTTTTCTTTGTTTTAGTTCCACTACTCTCAACTGAAGTTGACGGTTCTGTTGATCTTCTCAAGAATTTATCCATTTTAACTTATTATAAATCAGTTCAAATGAGTAATTATTACTAAAAGGTAAAAACAATGTCTAACGGTCGTCAAAAAATTGGCCTTGGTCGTATGTACGTATACCTATGTGCGTAAATTGCGTTACTTAGTTATCAATTGGCGACGTATTCGATGTATGTAATTGTAAAATATTGTGTTTTACGTACTATATTATGTACTTATATCTGAATCCTAATTATGGAGACGCATAAAAACGTCGAATGGAATGAATATTTGTAACACTGTAACGTACACAAACATATATGATAAAAAAGCGAAGGGTCAGGGGGTCGCGAAATATTTTTTCATACCAGAGGGGTCGCATCATGAAAAAGGTTGAAAAATACTGCTTTAAATGATCAAGAACTACGACAGTCAGAAGATGCCAAATATTTTGGAATTCACATAGATAGAATACTTTCCTGGAAAAAACATATCTTCACAAAAATAAAACAGCTTGGATAATTATTGGATAATTGGAAGTAAATCCTAACTGTCTCTCAAGAATAAGGTATTCGTTTACAAAGTCGTAATCAAACCCATTTGGACATATGGAATTCAGCTATGAGGATCAGCATCTTCCTCAAATATCGTCATCATTGAGAGGTTCCAATCCAAAGTATTAAGGATGATAATAAGTGCACCCTGGTTTGTGCCTAATAATATCATTGTACGTGATATTCAAGTTCCCTCAGTCAAAGAAGAAATTAAAGTGTTAAGTGGAAAATACATCAAAAGACTAGAGTCTCATCCCAATAAAATCGCCAAAAATCTAGTGACTGAACCAATTATCTGACGCAGACTTAAAAGGGTATGATCTCACAAACAGATTCTAGTATAGATATTTTGTACAATAATGTTTTAGTTCATTGACCCTTTTAAACAACAACTATATTTTATCTTTACTTTACAATCTTAACCTATATGTTTTTATTAACTAATTATATGTAATTTTACTGTCTCTTTAACTCATATCTTGTCCTAGACCATAAGCAGTTTATGCAATAAACTAAATAATTAGCGGGTAAAACCACAGGCCCATTTTCTATATACACAACATTTACTTATTGTTCTATTCTGGAACAGATTGTAAATTAACTAGGAAATAAAAAATATATTATATAATATCTTAATGCCAAAGTATTTTGATTTCAAAGAAAACTTGACTAGAATATTTTAATAGTTGCCATCTAAATAGCATTTAAAAAAACTATATATGCTTTTTAAATTATGGATTGAAATAAATTGATGGTGAATAAAATAGTATACAAACCTTGGCGGAAATTATCATTCCTGTTTCGTGCGCAGGTTCCTCGATTATCGATATTTGCCCTCAACAATAATAATGCATGTTTTGCCTCGTTATTAATTATCAAACAATAAGTAAAAGTAATGCAACGAATATCGGTAATTAAGTAACTTCGTTACACCATTGAAGAGTTAAATTCTTGAAATGACTATGTAATAACGATATTTTGAATTTTTATTCAATAATATCATTTTAATTTGAACGTTTATTTAAAGATAATGAGATTATATCTTATTTTTATTTTATTTACAAAAGATCAGCACTTCAGATTCTTTTAAATTTATTTATTCGTCGGCCACCCAGACTAATATTGATTTTCAATTTCGAACGCTCACTTAATTTGGTTGTGACATAGCATTATTAAAGTTTCCAACTTTATGTACTCTTTTAAAGTAATAAAATATTGAAAAAGTTTTTCTTCCAGTGGAAACAAAAGCGAGATTGATTTTCTACTTTGTAGATTCGGAATCCGTACCGATTTCTCGGTGTTTTCCGCAGGCTAAATTAGAGCGATTCGCATTTTGCTTCCATACAAATGAACCACGTCTGGAAAATTCGGCAGCTACGTGCAAAATTCATGCGTGAACTTGTTCTACAAGAAGTTGCGGGATCACGATTATATTAAATCACTAGTAACGTTTTTGGGATAAATAAAGTTTTATTTACGTTTTAATGTGGTTTTATAAAGACATAAAACTTTAAGAGTGTCTTAAAAACAGTTATAATTGTGTGTAATAAAATATTTTATATTGCTGTATTTTATAGTTTTTTAAAACCTTTAATTATAGTAAATTATTGTGCTATTTTGGTAATTAAAAGTGCAATATTAAATTTTTATAATATTAAGATACTCTTAACAAGTTAACTGCTATACATATCCCCGGTAATATGTAATGTGATAAGAGAATCCAAAATTGTACAAAATTAATAAAATTGCAAAATTCATGTTTACTTTAGATTTGCACCAATTACAAATTAAACGAATTATTAATCTAATAGAAAGTGGCAAAAGTTATTAATAAAAAAATCAAATTGATGAAGGTATGTTACGTCAATTTTTTATAAATTTATATTCAAAAAAAAAACCACTGACCGGTAAACGTCAATTGCGTTAATAACGCACACCTTACTTAACGAATTTTACTTATTCCAAGTTCTGGGATTAAAGCCGATAATACCCAGGTACTACCCATGCAGGGCAAGTAAAGCCCACCCTACTCGCCGCCTCGAAACAGATTTGTGGATACCATAACGACTATTGGAGAATTTAGTCTTCACTGACGCTGCCGGAGTAAGTGACCTTTACACTATAAATCGAAGGTGGCACCCGAGGTAATTCGAAACTTACACTAGGGCACCCAAAGAACGTTATTTATTTATCTTTATCTGGAGTCCCTCAAAGAAGTGTCTTAGGACTGGTTCTGTATTAAATCTACACAGCTAATCTACCAGTAACTAGCAAAACAACAGTGGCAACATTCGCTGATGATACTGCCATATTATCATCCCACAGAGATCCCACATCTGCTTAAAGGAACTTGCAGTTAAATCTAAACAAGATCCAGATATGGCTCAAAAAATGACATATTAAAGCCAATGAATCCAAGTCAGTCAATGTTACGTTTACACTTTGAAAGAAAACATGTCCTCCAGTAAAAATTAATAAAGCAGAACTCCCACAAGCCAACAGTGTTAAATACTTAGGACTTCATTTAGACCGAAGACTGACTTGGTAGAATCACATATTCACTAAGCGGAAGCAGTTAGGACTAAAACTAAGCCAAAAGCATCCTCACGCTGGTATGGACCTACGGAATTCAGCTCTGGGAGACAGCCAGCAATTCCAACATAGAGATCCTGAAGAGATTCTATAACAAGATGTTGCGCATCATTGTCAACGCTCCCAGAAATGTTCCCAATAGTGTTATAGTGCGAGACATCCAAATTAAATCAGTTAAAGAAGTTATTGTACAATTCAGTGACAAATACCTCAACAGAGTGTCAATACATCCAAACGAATTATCCAAATGGTTGTTTAATCGGAGCAGTGAAGGACGGCGTCTAAAAAAGAATTAAACCGTCTGATTTAACAAATAGACTCCTATAGTTATAAGTAATTTTTATTAACCCTACACAATCATTAAATATGTTGTAAAAGCTACCCTACCCATGTCATTGTAAGTCATAACAATAGCTTATTGCCTCAGGGCAGATTGCTGAATAAATGGAGTAAAAAAAATATTTATTAAAACTCAAACAGGCCTATTGGCCTTTTTACATGAACAAAATGGTAAATGCTTAGATAGGTAACATTATGATGATATGACGCATTGAAAATGATACGCATTTACTGAGACAAAAATATCTAAACAGCAATATAGAAAAAGATAGTAGTACGCAGTAGGCAGCTTATTTAAAAACTCAAAATATTGAGGAAATGTAGCAGAATCCTTTTGAATCGAGTATAATTAACTACCCAATCCACATTACTCATTGAGGAGAAATTATTAGCTAGTCTTAGAATATAAGTAAGAGAAGATCTATAAGGAGTTATAAGTCGTAACATTAAATATTTGCATTGTAAATTCTATTTTTGGGGACGCCTAAACTTTATCTTTGTGAAAACTTTGCGTTGCATCTGGGTATCCGATATGTTCAAGTTCAATATCTAGGGAACCTTAAGCAGATTTAGGAGCCGGATGGCATCGATACTCGCATATTAAAGAAATATTTGTTCGTGGTTTCTAACGAACCTAATGATAGGTTCGTGTACGTAGCTCTTCGTGAAGATCAGAGTTGGGGCTGTACGGGGGTAAATCTAACATATTTTCTAGTATCTTGTACAGAGCCCTCTAAAAAAGTACTTTAACTTCACTAGCACTAAGCACTTAACACTTTTTGAAAAATTAAATCATTGAGGTGGAATTATCTGTTGACTAATTTATAAAAATGAAGTCCAATAAAACTACCTAGAGTTGGAATATAGGTATAAATATCAAAAATTTAAATTTATTTCTGAACTTTTTAAATTTAAAAATAAAGCAATTTTTATTATTTTTGAATACATAAGAACAAATAAACGGTATAAAATACACGGTCCATAGGAACATAGGGACGTAACGAACTCGTATTGTAAATATAGGCGCGTCTACTAAATTAATGTATTATGAAACTTGATTTTTAATATCAAGCTGTAATAAGCGCCAACTACGAAAAAATTGCGAAGCTCTTGAAATTCGTTGTACTCTGCCCATAATGCGCGCCTTTACCTAATCAGATGTATGACGATGAAGTTGCCCAGGTCAAGAAATTCCTCTTACTCGTTCATTAATGCGTGGCTTTATCTTTTCTTATTTTTTTCACTTACTGTAACAGTATCCAAGTGGGTCAGCTATGGATAGAGGGACATACAAGCGGTTGTAGAGTTGACTTAGGTTACTAAAAATAGGTGGGATACTAAGGTCACCAGCTATCGATTGCCGAAAACAGAGTTGCAAAAATTGAAACCGTTCTTGAGTTAGCGTTGGGACAAGGGGACTAACGGATAGACAAACTTTGCTTCGTTTCTTAATAAAACTTTTGTCTACTACCGTGCGTAAAATACTTACTTTACGGACGCTAAGAAATGCGTTAAGTTTAACTTTTTTCACTAGTGCGTAAAGAAAAACAATATTTTCAAAATAACTTTTTTTTATGTGCAACACATTTTTTGCAATATCCTTGTGTTTCTTATCTTGCCAAGGTTCTAAGTGCCAGAAATCAACTGGTTAACTACAAGATTTTGGAAAATAGCATGTTAACCTCTTACATGCGAAATCTATTTTTGTACATAAAAATTATGGTAGTAGAAAAAATATTGTATGCAACTAGTGTGTAAAGTGCCTTTTTTCACTCATGTGATTGTCGTACTCGCCTTTGGCTCGTACGACAACAAAGTATCACTTTACACACTTGTTGCATAAATAACTATTTTTAATAATTATTACACGAGATGTATACCTACCATTTTTGATGCAATATTTTTTTTGTCATTATATCAATTTTTTAAAATAGTCAATTATTTTTATTTTTCCAAGTTATACAGTAATATTTACTACTAGTGTGAGTTTAAACATATTCACGAAAGGGCTTTGTTCTTAGTTCGCGAGTCTTTTGGTGTGCTCTCGAGCCCTTTGGAGTGCTTTAGGTCCTTTTCAAGTGCTCGCGAGCCTTTTGGAGTGCTCGAGAATACTTTTTACGAGATCTAAGTACTAAGCCCTTTGATAAAGTATTTTAAGCACTAGCTCAAAGCATAGTGCTTAGGGACATCTCTGATTTTGTGCTGTTGTATGCTGCTTTTTCTAAATTTCATTATTTTTAACTAGGTTTTATATTTTGATTGTAGAGACTAATTTATTATATTTATAGAGCTTCAAAGTTTTTTCCAGGAGCCAGTACATTTTTTTTCATTTATATTTGACATATAATCTCATCAAACGAGATCTAAGTATAGTTTATTTTAATTTTTCATCTTCCGCTAAATTGTAAAGTTGGCGAGAATGGACTTGTTTGTTTGTTTCTCGCAGATTTTTAATAGTCTTTTCCTAAAGCTAGTATTGTAGTGTCATCTGTCATGGTGGCTATTGTATCTCGTTTAAAATGATGGATATAAGTACGAGACCTATTACACTACCTTGCGGTACTTCTGCCTTAATTTTCTTTTGTTTAGATTATACTTGTTATTTAATTTGGAAACAACTTTATTTGGAATGTGATACTTACATTGCAGTGGATTTTTTCTTTTATCGATTTTTTAATAAAGTCTATTAGCTCATTTGTGTAAATATGATTATTTAAATAGTGGCTGTCATTCACGCAGCAATTTATGCATAAATTGATATCTGTTTTAAAAGTTTTAATATAGTTTGTTATTGCGAGTATGTGATTAAAGCAGATAACAAACAGACGCTCTATTTTCATTGGTTAAAACTGAACAGTACCCCAAATAAGAAAAAATCGATAATCCATCAGGATTATAAATAAATTCATGTAAATATGACTGAATTTGAAATTTCACTGAAACAAAGCATAACAAAATAATTAATTATATATAATATAATCAGGGTTGTAATTAAAAAATTCTTTCCGGAATAATTTTACGCTTTCTATAAATATGCTGGGATGATTTTTTATCAGACCAGATCGAAAAGGATTATTTTTGATTTTACAGTTAAGCGTTATTATGTATTAAATAATCAAAAATTTAATTTTTAAGAATAACTAATGAAATAAATGAATTAAGTTATATTAAATATTGAATGCACTTTGTAGCACACAATTAATGTTAAGTAAGAAAAAGAAATTTGTTTAATTAAAGTTAATATAATTATGTTACAATACCTGATCAGAAATTAAAAAAAAAAAGAAAAAAATATATAATATATAAAGTTAGCTTAAGTTATATAAACTCATCGGCGGATTTTTTTCTTGTTCAAATATAAATGGCAACTGAATTTGAAAAACTTGGTCACCCTTAATAGAATAATGTTATAAAAAAAATGCTATTGAAAATATAAACATTTTGATAATTTAAGAAAGAAGGAAGCAAAAAACATTCTTTTTTAAATTATGCAAAAAAATTATAATAGATTTATATGAATACAGTGCAATAGGAATATTCATAGTGAAAATTAGAATCATATTTGCCTTGGTTGAAGGAATATCATCAAGTATAAGAAATTGTGATACAGGGCCAGAGAATTTTATCAGAGTCCTGTTCAAGTTATTTCAAATATCAACCAGGGATGTATGTTGATTAACAATTCAGGTGAAAAAAAATTGTATATGAACCTAAAAAAGAAATAGAGAAATTAGTATAGTAAAAGAATAAAAAAAATATAAAAACAAGTGCTGAAAAAGAGACTTTACAAAAAATATATGAATAAATTCGGTTATAAAATATAAACATTGGAGCAAATGATAAAAAAGAAAATAGTTACTTACCAATGAAATTTCACTAGTAGGAATACAAATTATATATTTGATAAATGTGGCATAATAAATAATAAGGTGTATAGAAAAAAAAATTCAAACAAGTCAATCTGGAAAGTATGACGGCTATCCATGGATCCCTACAACGCATTAATTGAAGATTATCTCTTTCAATTCTGCTCTAAAGTGGATTTTCGCCTGGTCGAACAATATTTAAAATCCTTTCAGCTAACTCTATACTTACCATATAAAACCGTTAGACCCAATTTTCTGCTACACCCAGTATACCTACTGGTTTGGCAAAACGGTAAAAAATACTTACCCCCTAACACACTAAAATGTCAAAAAAATCTATCGATCCCGAGATTACATTAAAAGTGTGCCTTGTTCTTTGATTTTGGGATATCAATTAAAAATTGTATTAATATATAAGGTGTCCCATTTAAAATCATCAAGTTTGAGTCAAGTGACTGAAAATTTTTTTAGTAGAAGCCTTTGCGTGGCTGATAAACTTCACATTTATCATTTAAATAGTTATCGAGATACTAGAGAGTCAAAATACCGTAAGACATCCTGTATATAGACTGTGTCGTGTATTTTATGTTTTTTTAAAGTTTTGTTTCTTAATATTTATTCGTTTAAAAGTTATGAAAATTTTAATATGTAAAATCGGTAGAAAGCGCTTTCACCATTTTTTAAAAATTCCAAATTTTCAATCTGTTAATATACAGGCCGTTTCTTTTTTCATGTGCTAACATTGCTATATTCTAATGCATAAGAGATACGAATATGATTAAATGGGCTAAAAGTGAACTATTTTGAAAAATATTACATTGGTCGAAAAAATCTACAGGGACTCTCACCCTTCTCGAGTTATACAGAGAGAACTAAAAATGCCATTTTTGGTTATTTACGTATAGAATTTTTATTAAGATAAATATCAAAAAATGGAAAAGTAAAGTTTTATTTTATCTCAAATTTTATACCAAAATGAACTCATAAATCTCCGATACATCAAGTAATTTTTTTAAAATACAGACCTGTCTTTAAAAAAAAAACTTGATAAACCGAAAACCTTTAAAATCAGTAATATATCATACTTGTCATTTTAACTATATTTTATCTAAAATAATTACCATCATCAGTGACAACAATTTATAATTACGGTCCTGTATTTCATCACAACAAATATAATAATAGGCATACTTTGACATTACCTAACCAATTGGATAAAAAAAAGATAATATAACAAACTGAAAATTGAAGATTTGAAATCTGATTTCTCCTGAATTAGAATTTTTTTTATAATTTTCATATTCCTAAATGAAGAAAATGTCAGTTTCTAAGCTCCAATGACGTCTAGATCCGGTTTTTACTTTACTAGAATCCCATTAAATTTGAACAGAATCGGACCGGCCCAGCTCGTCCGGTACTCGCTTTACAAATTAGACATTTTGCATGAGAAAACTTTTCAGTTTAAATCTTCAGAACTTTTTACATGTATAATATTACCTTACATTTATGTGAGAAGTTTGGCCAGAATTGTACTAGCCATTCCTGTACCCGACGGGCCGAAATTCCAAAACAGTACACCACCATTTGAGCATCGCTAGAATTTTAATTTTTTTTTTATTTGACTGATAATGCATCTTTTTTATCGAAATTATTAGGTAATATCGAAGTATGCCTACTACGACAGGACCGTAATTAAAAATTGTTATCACTGATGATGTTACTTATTTCAGATAAAACGTCGCTAATATGACAAGTGTGGTGGTTTATCAACGATTTTAAATTTTAACGGTTTAGCAATTTTTCAAAAACAAAATACAGGTACGTATTAAAAAAATAACTTGATGGTGGAAGTTTTATTAATACTCTTTTGTAGCCAATTTAAGATACAATAAACTTTCCTTTTTCATTTATTGATATTTCTTTAATTAAAAATTCTATGCGTAAAAAACCAACAATAGCATTTTTAGTTCTTCTACTACACAAGAATAATTATTTATGTATAAAAATCGACTTAATGGGCAATTTAGAAGTGATAAGTGAAGATAATGAGGGAATTGATGCCTATTTAAGGCATATATTAATGTACCATAATATTATTGGCATTAAATTCCTGACAAAGTTTTAGCCATTCAACGTTTTTTTCTTTAGTTATATTGATCGGTTTATTTGCAATCTATAATATTTTTTTGTTTTGCAATCAGTGATACCTATTGAAATATTATTTTTATAAGAATGTCTTTAAAGAAATTGTAAATCATAATATTTACTAACAATTCTTCTTCGCTACTTGAAAAATTCGCAGCCCGTTTATTTTTGTCCATTTTTTCACTTTCAAACTTGTTTCAAAAATACGAATCGACACAGTTCAATCAGTTTTATCAAAAGTGTCATAGGAGTGTCTTTATTCAGCGAGGAACCAAATTAGATAAAGTGTTTTTTAATCGCTTAATCACTTTGTAAACATATTCTATTAATGATATTAGTATACCAAATTTAATTTTACAGTTTATATTTACTTGCCGATTTCAAAAAATAGATTATTTAATTTGGTTCCTATTTGGGACCTCGATTTTAGTGCTGCCAATATAAATTAAACTTGGACCACCGAAACTATGTTACTGATATGATTGAAAAACGCTATTCATGTTGATCTTATTTGATCCAAGATCAGGTGAACGAACGTTTAAATTATGATTAAAAAACTGGCCCTTAGTATCTCTTACGGTTTAGAATATAGTAACAGACTATGGGTCCTATGATTGAACGTTTACGTTAATTTTAACACAAATCTGTTATGTTATGCTAACAGGAAGTATGTAACGTATAAAACAACAGTAGATGTCATATCGGTATGATTGAAGGAGTCAATAACAGCAGATGTTAAGCCGGCTGTTTACGAATGGAAGAAAGTATTTATTTGCGTTTTTGCGCATGCGCACAAGAAGTACCTAACTTCACTTGATTTCCAAAAATGACGTTTTCTCGTTTTTATTTTTATGAATGTGAAAACAACAAAACAAAGATTTTAGAGTTTTTTGCAGTTCATTTTAATATGGAGAAAAGATTAGGGAAAACAACTGTGACAATATGAGGAGCAACTTAATTTTGTCAGGAAAAAAATTATTCTCATGGGAAAAATAATTAAATATATTAGATCAAAAATTAAAATTCTACCCATATAAATAAAAAACAATCAAATATATATAATTTATTGGTATTAGACCATCGGTTTAATTGGAATGGATGTAATCTTTCGTCTTTGATGAGTATTAAAATGGAGCCTCATTCTTGCAATTAAAAAATGCATAGATTCTTTTCGAAGCCTATAATATAGTAAAAAAATCTCATCAGGAGTTTTAAAAAGATTCTAATATGCCTTCTTTGGATGTTCAATTCAGTCCTTAAATAGAAAATATAATATGTTTGTACCTCATAATTCATTAACCTAAAATAGTAATAATGCTTAGGTACGTTCTAATTTCATTCTCTAATTCTTGTATTAAATGTAAATTAATTAACATCTCCATTTAAAATCGAATCTCTAAAAAAAATATAAACAAATAAAGTGGTAGCATGGACGTTGGGCACTTAACGGCATGTTATTCGAGGCTGTTGAGGAGATATGTTAAATGGAACATAACAGGCAAAAAATAACAGTAATGTGTTATGAAAAACTTTCCATCATACGAACTTGCCTCGTTGCTGTTAAAACTCGGCCCAACATGTACGTTACGGATAACGTAAACGTTCAATGATAGGACCCTATATTTATTTTTCTATTTCTTTCTAACTTGTGCTGTTTTGCTTGTGTTGTTGTTTGACCGTTTCTCAATAACATTTTAGCTGTTGTGTTGTCCCAAGTTTCTTTTTGTCTGCTTTGGTCTCTTTTGGTAACTATCTTGGCCTCCCATACTATTGTTATCCTCCATTCGATGTAGGTGTCCCCACCAATTCAGTTATCTTTCTTCAATGTAATCTAAGATTGACTTTATTTTCATTTATTCTATTATGTCTGTGTTATTTATTCTGTCTTTACTATTAACTCCTTTGACTGCTGTTAGATACTTCATTTTTATAGCCTGTATTCGACTCTTCATTTTTATTTCAAGTATCCATGTTTCGATTCCATATGTGAGGATTGGTCTGAAAACTGTTTGGAAATACTCGAAATTTCCTTCTTTATGTTTTTTTCTGTTCTTTTTGTAATGTCTTGATTTCCACTACTATATATTATTGCCCCAAGATATTTGAAATATGTCATTTGTTCGATATTGCTATCTTGTATTTTTATGTTTATTTTTGTTTATAATAATGATAGCTATTACTTTACTTTTTTTTGTACTTATTTTCATTCCATTTGTTTCCAGGATTCCGTGCCAAGTATCTATATTCTTCTGTAGTCCTCTTTCTGTATTGGCTATTATTACCAAGTCATCGGCAAAAGCATATTCTTTTGTTGTAAAATCTTATCGAGAACAGCTGCAGTGGTTCCAATGAGTTATATTTAGATATACAACTGATGAAATATTTTTTATTTAGACAATTAAATTATTTATTACATTGACAATGACAACTTAATAACAACAACTATTACATTTATTTTTATAAATATAACCTTGATCATGGACCATTTTATTATTTCAAATGTGAAACATATAATTTTAACAGTTGTTGTTACTGGTTGTAGGTTCTTCATTTCAACGTGCAAATT
The DNA here is from genome assembly GCA_963243735.1 of Neocrepidodera transversa. NCBI lineage: Eukaryota > Metazoa > Arthropoda > Insecta > Coleoptera > Chrysomelidae > Neocrepidodera > Neocrepidodera transversa. The sequence goes on from OY725347.1 coordinate 13,272,882, forward strand.
TTGTGTGTCTGGTTTACTTTCCTTAATTACGTGATCTATAAATATGTTGAAAATGTAGGGCTTAGGGCTCCTCTTTGTCTTAACCCATCTTTAATTTCGAATTCTTCTGACGTTCCATTATTTTTGTTTACGTAATTTATGTTCTTTCTGTCTATATACTTTTTATAGCTTGGATAAATTTTTTATTGACTTCTCTTTCTTTCAAAATATTCCAAATTTTCTTTCGGGTAACCCCGAAGGCTTTTTCCAAGTCTATATTATGCGAGGTATGCGTTTTTCTTACTTAATTGTGTTTTTTCTATTATTTGCTTGGTCGTGAAAATGTAATGGTATTCATTTCTACCTGCACATGTTAGGCACCTGTATGGGTAATATTATTCCTCTTTGCCAATTTTTTCGTATTTTGTTTTCTTCCCAGTCTCTATTATATACTTTCAACAATAATTCTGTTGTATTTTGTCTCATGTTTTTCATATTTCAGTCAAGTCAACAAGTGCTCTTTTGGTCAAACTTTTTTCTCCGCCTCCAAACAATATGAACGAGGTGTCATTCGATTCTGAATAGCGTTTAGATGATTTTTTGAAAAAATTCAAGAGCCCGTTGCAAAAATTGCAAAAGTTATAGACAGTTAATTGAAAAAAAAATGGAGTTTGGTTTTTTCAAATATCTCAAAAAATATTTCACATTTTTTAAATTAAAAAAAAAATCAGAAAGAGGAGGAAATTTACCAAAAAAAACATAAACTCCCGGAACTTTAGGACCAATATTTATAATTTTCCCAGAGTTTTGAAAGTACGACCGAAAACTGGGACTCTGCCGGCTTGCGCAAGCGCCACCAACTTTGGACCTTTAATGAATAAATATTATTTAAATTTATTAAATATAGAAATTACAAATTGAAAAATTCAGGTTAGATAGATTTGTGAACAATAATCCGCGGTCAAAAAATTTTTATCGCGATTTTTCTATTAATTATGCATGAGTTAATTAACAATTTTTATCTACAACTGTCATGTAATGACACTGATTTGACACTTATTTGAATATTGTAATGACGTATATTACCGCACTAGTGCGGTAATGATGCGGAACTAATAGTTAATCAAAATTAATCATTTATTTAACAAAACGGAACAAATATAACATTAATAATAAACAATATAAAAAAATTATTTGTTACAGATATTTATAGTAGGTACAATCTTTGCAATCGTACAAATTAATTACACCATTTCTCATATTTGTCATTAAATGATATCTCTAACGTGATTTCTGTGGTACTAAATTTTCTATAATGCCGGTTGCTGCATTGTAAATATCTTGTGGAAGATCATCTTCACTTGAAGACATTATAATTGATTAAGTCAGAATTTTTAAGATTTTAGACGCCACTTTGACAGAAGTTGATTATTAATTCCGTTGCTATTGTTACAAAATACTCACAGATTACTTGTATTCTCAAATAGTCAATTTTAACGATATGCCGACATAATTTTATTCAATATAATTTTGAATTTTCGGAGTTGTAGATAAAATATTGTACAATATTCGTGCGGTAACACATTATTAATATACTTATGTGATTGCCCAACTCGTGCTGACGCACTCGTTGGGCAATTTTCACATGCGTATATTAATAATGTTCATACCGCACTTATATCGTAAATATCTATTTCCTATTTGTAGTTAATAACAAATTTGATTTTGTTTTCCTTTTTTGGACCTATTTTTGAAAGATCTGAGAAGAGGTTCCCGTGGGAAAAATTAAAAAATTGTTATTTTTCAATGTGTTATTAACAATTTATTTACGTTAAAAATTAAAAACCTTGATTAAACATTGAAAAAAAATATTTTTTCATATTACTTTGATTCGTTTTTATGAACAGAAGTCACACGAAACTGATTTTTAAATTTTTTTATTTCTTATTGTGTACAAAAATTGTTATAAACAAATGCGTTATTGTTGCGTTCGATTCCCGAGGAAATATTTTTTTTATTTTTTTTTAATACACATGCTAGTTTAATAATAGTTAAAAATAGTTTTAATAAATAGTAGAATTTCTGTCTCTAGACTCAAGTCTATTATTCACTTAGATGATTCCAACACTCACTCGTTGCACTCGCTCGTGTCAGTAAGAATCATTACAAAAAAGATAAGTTCCATGTAGCTTTTTACTAACCAATTTTAATTTTTGGAACTTAGAGATCGGCCATTTTTTTATCTATTTCAACTCCCACCCATTTGATTCTAAGGTTTCTGCACATATTTAAAAATTAATATTTCACTATAATGTTAACAATGAAAGTTGTTATTAGATATAATATTTAACTTTACATAATGCATGAAGAGAGAATTTTTTCATTCCAGTGGTGGAAATCTCATTAAACATTTTACTTTTATCGTATAATATATTTTTTCTCGTTGGGCTGGTTGTAAAATTAAATTTAATATTATTTATTAAATTCTTAACAAGGCTAAAAATAAAAAAATATTGCGATGTAAAATATCTATCTCCGTTTAATGCAAATCATAAAAAAAATCTGAGTTGTTCCCATTTTTCTCGGGAAAATATGAATAATTTAAATTTTGTACAACATTCATCAAAACAAAATTACATACCGTACTTAGATTTTAACGAATGTTAAAAAAATAGGCCGGTCATATAAAATACAAAAAAAATTAATAAAATAACTAAATAAGCATATTTCCTTATAATGTTATCTTATTTATTATTCATAAAAGATTCTATATTAATACACAATAAAACTTACAATAATTTTGATATAAATAATTTGTGGAAGTTACGAGTAGTGCGCTGAAACGTTTATTTTATTTTCTACAGACTTTATTATCAATTTCTCGAAAAATTTTATTCCTCATAAAAGTTTCTACATCCTATAAACTATACTTATCCATATCAAAATATCTAACATATAAAAATTTACTATATTACAATAAAAATGGTAGTTCAGGATCAAAACTATTTTCTTTCCACATATTTTCCATTTTTTAGAAAATTTCATTATTGATGAAAGTTTATAAATCTTATACAATATGCTAATATGCATAAAAATATTTATTAATTTTTGATTCATTGGGAAAGTGACATAGAGATAGGGGACATTTCAAAAACCCCATACTTAATGGGTCTGGAAAATTTCATTCCTGAAAAATTATCTAAATTCTATTGAACCGTACTAATTTACAATGAAATATCTAGTAATAAAATCTCCCTATTTAAACAAAATTTTTTTTTGAATATTTAAAAAATATTTATAAGCATAAAAACAATATTTTAGTGAATTCAATGAGATGATTTGAACCGTGCTAAAAAGGGAAAGCGAGCAAAGGAATAAAAGGGAAAGTAATAAATTTTTCCTTACAAAAGGCTTCTCTCCTAATGTAGACGAAAAAGAGACGCGGTCTCGGCTTCGGTTTTCGGTTCGCGGGTCCTTTTTCGGCCCTATACTTTGACTTTGACCAACCAACCGAATTCTTCTGTTCTACATACACAGCCATATTGCCCAGAAATTTTCAACGAATAAAGTCGTTAATTTTCTCACTCAAACCCACAACACATTGTTGATTTTATTCTATTATTATTCAATTTTGTATAAATATAAAACAATGCATGTTTATGTTTATTAAATCCCATTCAAATTCCGCCATTCAAACATTTGCGCTATTTAAAAAAAGTTTTATTGGAAACGAATATTTCATAACAAAATTATTAAATCTCATTATATTTATATTCGAAAATATATTAAATCATCCGTTATCGGGAATCAAATAAATTATGGATTTTAGCTAGATCCGTACCGTCCCTTTAAAATACAGGATAGATAATTTTAATCATTTAAACCATTCAAGAAAACCTAGTTTAAAATTATTAGAAGAATGATCTTTCATTTTTTATTTAACGACTTTTTAGATTATAGATATAAAATATTATTGATTTTCTACTTTTTACTATTTGAACGCAAATTGAATAGAAAGGAAAACGATTTTTTTTCGATATTCTGATTTTAACGACTTTTTACGTTTTAAGGTCCGTTTGGGCCATGTTTAGTATGGTCTATGTCATTGTTTATTAATTTATTATTAATTTTTCAGAAAATTTTAATCAGGATGATTCAAGAAATATGAGAATTATTGTAAATAATATTTTTTTTGTCACACTTTGTATTATTAATTTATCAAGTTTATATATTAATTAAGCTAGATACAACTAAAATTAAACGTATAAAAATTATACAGAGTGATTATTAAAATACTGGAATTATTGAAAAACTAGGGTTTTTTTGTCACACACTGTATTATTAATTTGTGAGAAAATTTTATTTCTTACAAAAACTTATAACTCCAATAAACTATATGGAATTAAAAGAAAACGTAGATAAAATATACATGGACATTCGAAAAATATTGGAATGATTGAAAAAGTACTATTTTTTGTCACACCCTGTATTATAAATTTGTTAGAAAATTTTATCCCCAATAGAAGTTGATAAATTAATTAGGCTAGATGAAACTAATTAAAACGTACACAAAATATACAGAGTGATTAAAAAAATATTGGAATTATTGAAAAAGTAGTATTTTTGTCACACCCTGTATTATTAAATTGTTAGAAAATTTTATTTCCAACACAAGTTTAAGTATTAATTAAGCTATATAAAACTAAAATAAATCATATAAAAAATATACAGGGTGATTAAAAAAATATGAGAATTATTGTAAATAATATTTTTTTTTCACACTTTTTATTATTAATTTTTCACAAAATTTTATTCTTAATAAAAGTTTATAAATTTAATAGGCTATATAAAACTACTAGAAAACTTACAAAAAAATATACAAAGCGATTAAAAAAATTTTGGAAAAACAAAAAAAGTAGTATTTTATTGTCACACCCTGTATTATCAATTTGTGAGAAAATTTTATTCCTTACAAAAACTTATAAATTCAATAAACTATGTGGACCTGAAAGAAAACGTACATAAAATATACATGGTGATTCGAAAAATATTGGAATTATTGAAAAAGTACTTTTTTTTTCACACCCTGCATTATTAATTTGTTAGAAAATTTTATTCCCAACACAAGTTTGTAAATTAAATAAAATAAGCTATATAAAACTAAAATAAAACGTATACAAAATATACAGAGTGATTAAAAAAATATTGGAATAATTGAAAAAGTAGTATTTTTTGTCACACCATGTATTATTAATTTGTTAGAAAATTTTATTCCTTACAAAAACTTATAAATCCAATAAACTATATCGAACTAAAAGAAAACATACATAAAACATACATGGTGATTCGAAAAATATTGAAATTATTGACAAAGTAGTATTTTTTTGTCACACCCTGTATTATTAATTTGTTAGAAAATTCTATTCCTAACACAAGTTTATATATTAATTAAGCTATATAAAACTAAAATTTAACGTATAAAAAATATACAGAGTGATCCAAAAAATATTGGAATTATTGAACAGGTAGTATTTTTTGTGTCACACCCTGTATTATTAATTTGTTACTAAATTTTATTCCCATACAAGATTATAAATTAATTAGGCTATATAAAACTAAAATAAAGCGTATAAAAAATATACAGGGCGATTGAAAAAATATTAGAATTATTGAAAAAGTAGAATTTTTGGTGTCACAATCTGCATTATTAATTTGTTAGAAAATTTTATTCCCAACACAAGATTATAAATCGATTAAGCTATATAAAACTGAAATAATACGTACACAAAATATACAGGGCGATTAAAAAAATTTGAGAATTTTTGTAAATAATATTTTTTTTTCACACTTTATATTATTAATTTGTCACAAAATTTTATTCTTAATAAAAGTTTATAAATTTAATTGGCTATATAAAACTACTTGAAAACTTACAAAAAAATATACAGGGTGATTAAAAAAATATTGAAATTATTATAAAAGTAGTATTTTTTTGCCACACCCTGTACTATTAATTTGTGAGAAAATTGTATTCCTTACATAAACTTATATATCCAAAAAACTATATCCAACTAAAAGAAAACGTACATAAAATATACATGGTGATTCGAAAAATATTGGAATTATTGAAAATACTATTTTTTGTCACACCCTGTATTATTAATTTGTTAGAAAATTTTATTCCTTACAAAAACTTATAAATCCAATAAACTATATCGAACTAAAAGAAAACGTACATAAAATATACATAGTGATTAAAAAAATAATTGAATTCTTGAAAACACAATCACAATCTGCATTATTAATTTGTTAGAAAACTCTATTCCTAACATAAGTTTATATATTAATTAGGCTATATAAAACTAAAATAAAACGTACACAAAATATACAGGATGATTCAAAAAATATTGAAATTATTATAAAAGTAGTATTTTTGTCACACTTTGTATTATTAATTTTTTAGAAAATTTTATTCCTAATAAAAGTTTATAAATTTAATTGGCTGTATAAAACTACTAGAAAACTTACAAAAAATATATAGGGTGATTAAAACAATATTGGAATTCTTAAAAAAGTAGTATTTTTTTGTCACACCCTGTACTATTAATTTGTGAGAAAATTGTATTCCTCACAAAAACTTATAAATCCAATAAACTATATCGAACTAAAAGAAAACGTACATAAAATATACATGGTGATTAGAAAAATATTTGAATTATTGAAAAAGTACTATTTTTTGTCACACCCTGTATTATTAATTTGTTAGAAAATTTTATTCCAAACACAAGTTTATATATTAATTAAGCTATATAAAACTAAAATAAAACGTTTAAAAAATATACAGGGTGATTAAAAAAATATTGGAATTATTGAAAAAGTAGTATTTTTTGTGTCACAACATGCATTATTAATTTGTTAGAAAATTGTATTTTCAACAAAAATTTATAAATTAATTAGGCTATATAAGACTAAAATAAAACATATACAAAATATACAGAGTGATTAATAAAATATTGGAATTATAGAAAAAGTAGAATTTTTTGTCACGCCCTGTATTATTAATTTGTGAGAAAATTTTATTCCTTTCAAAAAATTATAAATTTAATAAACTATATCGAACTAAAAAAAACGTACATAAAATATACATGGTGATTCGATACATATTGGAATTATTGAAAAAGTACTATGTTTTGTCACACCCTGTATTATTAATTTGTTCGAAAATTTTATTCTGTACAAAAACGTATAAATCTAATAAACTATATCGAACTGAAAGAAAACGTACATAAAAGATACATGGTGATTCGAAAAATATTGGAATTATTGAAAAAGTACTATTTTTTGTCACACCCTGTATTATTAATTTGTTAGAAAATTTTATTTGAAACACAAGCTTATATATTAATTAAGCTATATAAAACTAAAATAAAACGTATACAAAATATACAGGGTGATTAAAAAAACATTGGAATTATTGAAAAAGTAGTATTTTTTGTCACACTCTGTATTATTAATTTGTTAGAAAATTTTATTCTTAACTCAAGTTTATACAGTGCAACTCAAAAAGTGTGCACCATATGGGAAAAATTTTTATTATTCATTTGATAGAAAATTTTATTTTTGATAAAAACTGGTGCATTACGTAAAACTGCTATTGCGAACGTCAAATTTTCAAATTTCCAAATGGTATACAGGGGCGGGCAAAAAATAGGAATTTTGACCAAGAGTAAAGTACCCTCATTTTTGACAATATCAAAAAAAATTTATTTAGGAAAGTTGTTTAGAATTGAAAACTACACTCAGATTTAAAATCATAGCCTCCTACGTAAAAAATCCATTTTTTTATGTTTTTAGCCTAGCTCAAAATAATATCATTTCGGATGCACCTTAGGGGCCTTCCTTCAATCATTATAATACATTTTGTTTAAAAAATTTGGTTTTCTTCATTATTTTTACACCATTCTCGGCCTTTTTAAAATTATTTAATGATTTTTGGTTTTTTCTTTGGTGCAAAGTAGAAATTTCACCCTCTAGACATGTACCATTATGATTTAATTGAAGAAAATGGGTAAAAAAATAATTTTAGTACCAAAATATAAATAATGACTTATTTACGTCAAAAAAATATTTTTCAATTTCATTGTGCTTTGTAAATAAAAATAAAAAAAAAAGAAAATAAAAACTTTGCACGAAGAAAAAGTCAAAAATCATAAAAATTTGATATTGTAAAAAATAATGGTACTTTACTCTTTGTCAAAATTCCTTATTTTTGCCCGTCCCTGTATACCATTTAGAAATTTGAAATTTTGACACTTGCAATAGCAGTTTTACGCAATGCACCAACTTTTATTAGGAATAAAATTTTCTGTCAAATGAATAATAAAAATTTTTCCCATATGTTGCCGAATTTTTAAGTATATTAACTAAGCTATATAAAACTAAAACAAAACGTACACAAAATATAGAGGGCGATTAAAAAAATATTGGAATTATTGAAAAAGTACTTTTTGTTACACTCTTCGAGATTCTATAACTTCTTAATTAAGAAACATATATAAAATGTTATAAAAATTGTCGACAGTTATAATCTTCCAAATGCAGAGGGATACTATAGATTTAATTAGACTTTAACAAAAAAGGAGACATACCTGCTTTTTTTCTATCTCTTTTAATTTAGGAGAAAAATACACCAATCTGAGATACCCTGTACAAACTTTAGTGACCTTTTAAAAAAGTTTAATGTTAAAAAAATTAGTAAATAGAATAATGAAGAATAATTAGTGAAAATTTCACTCATTATTCTTTTATATTTTCAGATCTAAAAAAAAAGAATTTGTTTGATTTCCTGTAATTTAAATGAAATCCTTTACTTTGACTTTCTAATATATCAAAATTATCACTAAGAGTATTAACATGGTAAGAATAATTTTAATCGGTTTTATTGTATTTAAAATAACTTTTATGTTAATTAATCCTTTTGACAAATTTTCTCCCCGTTTGACCTATATCCTTTTTAAACAAGACTCAAAACTTAACCAATAAAGCCTGGGATTGGTATTTGTTTTGCGTTTATTATTTATAATTGACATGCCTGAAGTATTAATCATTTTGGATGCTATATTTATATATAGATTTTATATTTTATCGACAATTATTTATTTTTACCATAGAACCTACCTTGTGCCTCCTTTAGAACCCAATTAACCTACTTCACTTCAACTTCTCCCCTTAGGTCCCTTATCTGACTGTTAATACTAGCCAATGCTAGCCTCACTTCTTAATTAACAATTTAATTTAATAATGTTTTCCCTTTCATTAATTTTCGTTTATTTGCTTTCGACTAACATTCGTTTTTAAGCAAATTAGTTTAGTTGAAAGTTTTTGAATTGTATTAATGTTATATTTATTCTTGTTTAAATTTATTTTTAAAAGATTTACAATACTTTCGTATTTTCATCCACTATAATTTTTTTATTTGTATTTATTTTCTTATTATATTTATTTTAAATGTCACCCATACTGCATTAAATCCGATAGCAAAAAATAGCTCAGTTCCTCTCAAGCTCTATTAGTTTAAGTAAAAAACGAATTTAAAAAGTGTTCTGGGATCAAAAATAAAATATTTATGTTTATAATAAACATTGAATTTATTGGATGAAAAGAATGTCGATGAAATAGAATATCTAGATCAGAACCAAGACCCAGAAGAAACCTTTTTACATAAGAAATTAGTCTGGTCAACAAGTGCTTTTTGGGTCAAACTTTTTTCTCCGCCTCCGAAACATATGAACGAGGTGTCATTCTATTCGGAATAGCGTGTAGATGATTTTTGAAAAAATTTAAGAGCCGCTGGCAAAAATTGCAAAAGTTATAAACAATTAACTAAAAAGAAACATATGCTTTGATTTTTTGCAAATATCTCAAAAACTATTTGACATTTTTCAAAGAGAAGGAAATTTACCAAAAAAAATCCATGCACTTTATAATAGCTATACTTTCTCTACGACTATGCGACTTATGCAAGAAATTATATACATAATCATAATTTTTAACACAAATATTTAATTGACACATAAATTATTAAACTTTTACGTTAGCCTATTTGAAATCTATATATATAAAATTGTCGTGTCGCTGACTGAGTGACAATCAACGCACAGCCTAAACCAGATTTGATAGAGACGTGAAATTTTCAGGTTAGTTTCCTTTGGGAGTGTAGGGGAGCACTAAGAAAGGAATTTTAAAAATTCGCACTTTAAGGGGTTCAAAATTGGCGTTAAACAAATATTGACATGCTCGAGTAAGTACGTCAACCAGAAACATACAGGGTGATTCTTTTAGAGGGGAGGGGCTCTCTCCCCTGAGGGAGTGCAAATATTTTACTTTCCCGGCCCACCTCCGAGAAAAAAAAATTTCGAGGTAAAGATGGAAATATCCATTTTGAAGTCACCTGAAATGATTAAGACCATTTCCAGATGGAAGTCTGTCTGTCTGTCTGTGTGTATTCTTCCACGATAGAGGCCACACGTTTAATCCGATTGAGCTGCAATTTGGTATATGGGTTTGGTTAGGTTAGGATAGGTTTGGGTTACCGGTCGGAAGAACCCATTAGTTATTGTACGACATCTGTCAAACGGAAGTGCCACTATCAAAAAATGACAGATGCAGTATCTCACGGAATTAATTTGACATGCAATACGTCATTTGAAAGCCCTTGAAAAACTCTATTCAGAACAGTCAAATCTATTTCTCCAACTGTCACCTGTCAAAAACAAAAAAATTGATTGTATCGCCCCAAAACTTTCCCCCGAATACTTTTTCAGATATTTTTAATGTTTTTTACAATTTTTTAACAATTTTTAAACTTTTTTTGCTTTTTATTAGAATTTCTATAATTTTTTAGCTCATTTTGCTTTTTAATTATTTTTGTGCATTTCTTTGCATACGTTTGTATCTTTTTTGCGTTTTTTTCTTTTTTTTTGTATTTTTTTTACTTTTTGGGATTTTTTGCATTATTAACGTTTTTTAGCATTATTTTAATTTTTGTAGCATTTTCTTGACTTTTTTTAGATCTTTGCATTTTTTTTAATTTATATGCATTTTTTGCACTTGTGGCATTTTTTAACATTATTTTACTTTTTTTTGATTTTTATTAGATTTTTTTGGCATTTTTTTTTTCATTTTTAGGATTTTTTAGCATTATTTTACTTTTTTAAACTTTTTTTTTTAGATTTCTTTTTGTCATTTTTTAACATTCTTTACAATTTCATTTATCACTTTTTTAACTTTTCAGTTTTTTTAGAAGTTTTATCATTTTTTAGCTCATTTTTGGCTTTTAATATATTATTGTGTATTTCTTTGTATGTTTCTTTTTGCATTTTTTCCATTTTTTTGTTCCTTTTTTTGCATTTTTAGCGTTTTTAGCGTTATTTTACTTTTTTCAGCATTTTTTTAACATTATTACAATTTCTTTTAACACTTTTTAAACTTTTTTTGCTTTTTTTTTTAGAATTTTTATTACGTTATTAGCTTATTTTTTGCTTCTCATATATTATTGTGCATTACATTGTATGTTTGTATTTTTTTTGCATTTTTTCCACTTTTTCTGTTCCTTTTTTGCATCTTTTTTTTCATTTTTTGGGATTTTTTTTTGCATACTTGGCGTTTTTAGCATTATTTTACTTTTTTTCAGCATTTTTAACTTTTTTTACTTTCCCGACCCACCTCCGAGGAGGGAAAGTATTGTGAACGAGCTAAAAAAAAAATTTCGATATAAAGAGGGAAATATTCATTTTGAGATCACCTGAGATGATTAAGACTATTTTCAAATGGAAGTCTGTCTGTCTGTCCGTCTGTGTGTATTCTTCCACGATAGAGGCAACACGTTAAATCTGATTGAGCTGAAATTTGGTATATGTGTTTGGGTTACTCGTCGGAAGAAGCCATTGGTTTTTGTACGACTATCTATCAAACGAAAGTGTCACTATCAAAAAATTACAGACGCAATCTGTCACAGAATTCTACTTGCACTATGTCATTTGAAAGCCCTTGAAAAACTCTATTTATAACAGTCAAAATTATTTCTCCAGCTACCACCTGTCAAAAATAAAAAAATGTTAAAATTTGAAATTTTAACATTAAAAATCTAAAAAAGTATTCGTGGATACTCGTCGGAAAAGTTTTGGGACGACACAACCGATTTTTTTATTATTTGTCTAGAAGTAATCTAATTAGAAATAGGAGAGAAAGTATAAATTATTTATCTCAAATCAATTTTATCAAAAACTGAAGTACATGTTTGTTTATTTATCAAGGGAAATATACACACCAATTTTTAGCATATTTTTTGTGTGGTTTTCTTTAGGATAATCTTCGTACCAATTTTCAAGCGTCTATCACCAGTTATAGTTTTCAAGATATTCAATATTCAATACAATATTCATCACAGAGTTTAAAAAGTAGGGGAAGGAAACAAATATAAGAAGGAAACTTTTATTTATTCCAACATCAACTCGGCCGAAGTCGCGGGCAAAAGCCAGTTTCAAATAAAATGATAAAATGGTCACTTATTAGAGCTCAGTTCGGCTAAAAAAATAGTTCTTTATTTATTTAACAAAAATAGTTGAAGTAACTTCTGATACCCAGTCGATGAAACTAAAATCGAAAATAGTAATAATTTATCGTAACATACATCATAATCTACCTTAACAGAACATCACTTTTTCAATTAATTTTGACAAGGCCAAATTTATACTGATGAACTCCGTTGATTGAAAAAACGACAGCCGTTCGTTCCGATGATGAAACGCAAAAAAAAATAAAAATCTCACTCAATGTCAGGAAATGAAAGTTTTGCCGGGTGCAAGCCCAGAGAAAACGAGATGAAAAATCAACCAGGTCCGTTTAAAACGTTAAACTACCGCCTTGAGCTATTGTGTATAAATGAGTAGATTCAACCCTGGAATCAGGCCAATAATTGACAGAATTTGATAGATGTATCTTTATTGTAGTCTCTTCAATCACGGGAGTTTTCTCTATTGGTTTTTTCTAATTTTTTTTAATACTTCTTGAGAAAAATATTTACTCATCAATCAATTTTTAGTAACAAATTTAAAGACTTACTGTTGCTGTGTGGTTATATAAACGTTAAAAAATACAGTGTACCTATATCTAAAATATATTAAATTTTTTCTATCTTTAACTTCCCAGAGTTAATTAAAACCGAATATTTTAAATATTATGGAAGAAACTCCAAATCATACTTAAATTGATTTAAAAAAAATTGTAGTCATATTTTGATAAAAAAATATACTATTCATTTTTGGGCTTTTAAATAAAAAAGTTTTTAATTGAACACAAAATAGGTTTTAGGACCTAGGCAGTGGCGTATCGTGATTTCAAAAATTGGGTGGGATATGCCCATACATTTAATATTTTCATCCCTAAGCAAAAATTTTTCGTAAGGAACAAAGTGGATTAAAAAATATTTGCAAAATTATTTTAAAATTTAAAAATTTGAAAAAGTGGGGATCTGGGGCCTCCTATGCCCCTCCTAGCATACGCCACTGGATCTAGGTTTTACGTTATATTGACCTTAAATTTTTTTATATTTATTTAAGAATAAAATTTAAATACAGATAAAATTATTTTGATCAGATTGATATGTTTAATGAAAGTAGATATAAACATGTATATATTGTTATAGAATAAAATATTTCACCCTGTATATGGGAATTTTATAAAGTAAATGAAATTTTTTTTGAGTTGAATTTTTATCTAGTAAAAGATTATGTATAGTTAAATGTTATATTTATTAAATGGGATAGAAGAGTTGATATATGAATAAAGAAAATTGGCAATAAATTTAAAAGTGAAAGAATCTTAAATTTTATTAAAATAATGAAAAATGCTATAGTAAAATTGAAATTTTGGAGATGTCATATATGAAATTTAAGTAGTCAAAGTCAGATAGTAAACAGGGAATATAGGGTTAACAAACCAAACGAAGGCTGGGATATATAAAAAAAAATCTAGTGGTAACAAAAATTTTTTTTGATAAAAAAAAAAATAAACAAGTCAATTTTGATAAATTGGTTTTTGAGATAGAATTTTTGGAAGAGGTCAATGTTGATAGAAATTTGTAAGATAGGATTTATGTAAGAGTAATTGTAAAGATGTTGAAGGAAATTAATAAAACCATATAATGATACTGGAAAAATAAAAAAATTTATTAAAAAAAATTGAAAATTAGAAAAGTAATAAGCAGATAGGAAGACCACAAAAAAAACAAGAGCACAGAAAGAAAAGTATCGAGTTACAGAAATTAAGAAGCAGAGACCAAGAAATCAAGTTAAGAGCAGGCAGTAAGAAAAAATATAAGGTCAAAGTAGAGAAGTGAAACTGGTACAGAAGATAGAAGAAATGAAATAGCAGGGCATATACAATTTTTTTTATATTTTTTTAATGTTTATTATTTTTTTTCCCTTTTTTACTAGAACCCAACCCAAATAAGTGAGATAAGTTGATAATATCATAACAATATACATCTCTCCTAAATATACTTGCAGAAACAGTAATTATAAAGGAGCATTTTAAACGAGGCAATTACCTTAACGTACTCAATTTTGATATGAAACTAAGTTTGTGGATGTGGCTCCACTTGGCATCAACTTCTAGTAGTAATTCATTTACCTACTTACGGCTTTGTTTTTGTTCCATATCTATTTGGGAATTGTTGAAGTTTGGAAGTTGTCCAACTTAGCTGGGCAGTCTGCACGTATGAGATCATCAGCGTCGTAAACTAATTTGTCGTTATTAAGATATATGTTTTGCATTGAAAGGAGGGTATCGTTTTTTGGGTTTTTTGCGACCCCGTACGAAATTTTTCTCACTAAAAGATGAAAAAAATGAATTTCCCAAATTTTTTTTCTTTAAAACGTCCCCGAACATACTTTTTTTTTAATTTTGAAATCTATTTTATGACAAAATCACAAGGACTGACAAGGAGGATTTGGCAACATGGCGACCGGCTGTCATTTAGCATAATAGTATACCGGAGTGCTCGAAATAGACCAGTTATCCACGAATTCTATTTTTTTTTATTGTTACACTTTAAAACCATAAACACTGGTATTATTACTACAAAAAATGGAAATAAAGAACTA
The DNA here is from genome assembly GCA_963243735.1 of Neocrepidodera transversa. Lineage (NCBI taxonomy): Eukaryota > Metazoa > Arthropoda > Insecta > Coleoptera > Chrysomelidae > Neocrepidodera > Neocrepidodera transversa. The sequence continues at coordinate 13,288,025 of OY725347.1, forward strand.
ATAATGTAAAATGGTTGAATTCGTGATGTCATCAGTTGTCATCGAATGATAAATACAAAAATTAATTTGCAATCTGTCACATAAGATGAATTGTTGTCACCACAGTTGTTATTGGTTGTATATTGCTTAAAAATAAGTTCTAACATTGGATCGCGGTTAATACAGCAAAAATCGGAAGAAGCTTATAAAAAAGAATACGACAAGTTCATTACATGGATGGAAGAGCAAAAGGTATTAATTTGAATAGCATTTCCTCTAATTTAAAATACCGAAGTTTTAATATTTCAAACAATACTAACTATACTTTTCACGTTAAATTAAAAAATTATGATTGTTAAATATTTGAATAAAGCTTTTAAAAAATGTGTTGGTAATATTTTATTTGACGTTACAAGGTACTCCTGTCAGAACAATAATAAAAAGGTTATTTCTGCCACAGTATAAGACTACTATAGTAGCTGAATTTTATTTGCAGTCGGATCAGTTCACTTCTGATCTAGATTACTTCAGATACAGTTTTCTTTGTAAAATAATCGGAATTTATCCGATCTGGATCACTTCCCATTTACCGATGCTGCTCCACCCGCAAAAATTGTTCAAAAGTGAACTATAGAAATGTTAAGTACAAGGGGTAATTAAATTGACATATATTGTCATCTACAGACCAATTCAAGATGGCCGCTGGTAGGCACACAAACCGTTAAGTACAAAGTGTAATTAAATTGACATATATTATCATCTATAGACCAATCCAAGATGTTGTCAGATGAAATTCATGATGGCCGCTGGTAGGCACACAAACCCATGTCTTTCATTAAGTTAACATGAAAAGAGCAGTTTATTTTAACATATGAAACGATTGGAGCTTAAAACGGACATTTTAATTTAGAATAGTTGTGTGACTAACTACTCGGGATGCATTATTGATATTTAATGAAGTGAAAATGTACAGAAAAAATATTGTTTGTTAGCAAGAACTAAACATGCACACTACTTGTTCTGTAGTCAATTGTGGGAGTCGAAGAGGTCGTGAAGCTGTTAGATTTTATATAATACCTAGTGAACTACATTTTTCACATAAACCAGAACGGAATGATCTCTAAAAAACCATGAAAAATATTTATATGCTGACAAACTCTTGTAGACCTTGACTTGTTCTTTGCTGTAAAAACTATGTGTGAGGACCAAATATTAGATTATGTGGAAAGCAGTAAAGCAGTCACTGATGATGGAAAGTCATCTTCTCGAGTTTTACATCAATTCCAGGAGTATTGTATTATGTATTTTTTTATACTCTCATTATGTGTGTTATAAGCTGTTATCTTTTTTTCTTATTTGCTTATTATTTGAAACAGCAATTATTTTTATTTCAAACACTTTCTAAAAGCACAAAATACATCAAATAAACATAAAACACATACAAAATGATGTTTGGTCACGTGTTCTGGATTGCTTTATCTAAACGTTCGGTATAACCTAAAAAAAATATTTACATCTATTTGGAGAAATATTTATTTCTTATTACGAATGCTTATTCTTCTTGTTCCATATACTGTGGTTCTGTGTTGCCATATTTACAAATTGGCTTAACAACTGAGATTTTAATAATAAATGTCAAACTTCTCCATAGTTCTTGGATTTTTCAGTTTACAATTGTTAAATATTAGAGCCATTTCAGGCAGATGTAATATTTTTAAAAATATTAGTGATTTATTTTTTTCTATTACAAAGAGATTTATTGCATTAAATATGTCTAATTTATTAATAATTTTAGCCGTCGCGTATACACCCTAAATATCAGGTAATTTAGAATTTCACACAATGGAAATTCATTTTAAGCTCATAGTTTTAATATAAAAACAAATTTTCATTTTCTCTTTGATTTTCAAGTTTTTGAAACATAAAAATTGTTTTTATGAGAATCCCAAAACACCCATTTAAAACGATACCCTCCTTTCTTCTGCAATTAAATATTTTCTGAATAATTTTTCTCGTGGTTATCTTTAGAAAATATATTGGAATTTGGGGTGAGAATAATCAACTTTTATTTTTGATTTGACAGATTTTTACTTTCCCGCTATGTATAACATAATATTAGAGATTTGATAGTATTTGCTGCAAAAAGAAAGAAACAAAGTGTACTCTTTACAGAACAAGATTCCAAGATTTTGAACATGCTCATGCCCATCTTCAGGAAAGCTACAAAGTGATAAAATGACAGAAATATGTATATATGTTGTAATGTTACTTACACAATCTCAATTTTGGGTTGGGTTCTGTCAAAAGGTAGAAAATAATAAATTAATTTTACAAAACTTAAAATTACTAAATAAAAAAAAATACGATCTTCCGGTAGCTCTTTTTCTTCACTTTTTATGTAGTGTTCCTGCTGCTTATAACTATCGTTGATGTCCGCCTAATTATGTTTGACTTTCTGATTTAATTTCTTTTTCCAGACAACTCCAAATTTAATATCTACAATCCAATTTTGCTTCTATATACCAATTTTGCTTATTGATTCCATTCTTCTTGATAAGTTTTTTATTTCTGTTTTTTTTTATAAGTAAATTCAAATATATTGTGCATAAGTTTAATTTAGTGTGTAGTCCATTATAAAATACCTTTCAATATAACATTTTACTATTAATCTTAACAATTTTTACCTTCTTCAAAATAATCTTTTGTTGTTATTGTAGCCTTGTCAACACGTGTTTTTTGGGTCAAACTTTTTCTCCGCCTCCGAAAAATATGAACGAGGTGTCATTCGATTCGGAATAGCGTGTAGATGATTTTTGAACAAATTCAAGAGCCGCTTGCAAAAGTTTCAAAAGATATAAACAATTAACTAAAAAAAATGGGGTTTGGTTTTTGCAAATATCTCAAAAACTAATTAACATTTTTGAAATTTAAATAATGAATCAAAAAGAGTAGAAAATTTAACAAACAAAAACTAATCTTCCCGGAACGGTAGGAACAATATTTATAATTTTCCCAGTGTTGAAAATGCGGCCGCAAACGGAGACTCCATCTTGAGTAAGCGCTGCCCACTATGGAACTTTAATGAATAAAAATTATTTTAACTTATTAAATATGAAAATTAAAAAGTGAAAAAATTCAGGCATCTACTGGATAGATATATGAACAATAATGTGCAGTCAAAAAAATTTTATTGCAATTTTTCTATTAATTATGCATTACTTAATTAACAATTTTTTCCTACTAAAGATGAACCTTGAAAGTGTGATAATTGTTAAATAACAAATCTGAATTTATTAGCCCTTTTTGGACCTATTTTTGAAAGGCCTTAGAAGAAATTCCCCTTGGAAAAATTAAAAAATTGTTATTTTTCACTTTGGTATTAAGAATTTATTTTTAAATTTTTTAATTTTCTATTGTTTACAAAATTGTTATGAACAAATTGCGTTGTTTATATATTAATTTTGTTATTGGAAACATAATCTTTGATGCAAATTATGATTTAAAAAAAAATGTTCCTTAAAAAAGTTTATTATTACTTAAAAACGTATTTGTTAATTAACAATTTTTTTCTACCATATAAATAATTTTTCTTAAAAAATAACACATGCTTGTTTTTGCTTCATTATATATGAAAAGAAAAAAATATATAGATAAAATTATATGGTTTATTAATTAGACAATTAAAATTTAAATAAAAAATTTATAATGAAGAACAAATGGTTCCTTAATAATAGTTATATACAGGTGATCCAGAAAAAAATGTTAATTAACAAATACGTTTTTTTTAAAAAAAATCCTAATTTGCATCAAAGATTATGTTTCCAAAAAACAAATTTTAAATTATCTTATAAACAACGCATTTCTTAATAATAATTTTTGTAAACAATAAGAAATAAAAAATTTAAAAAATCATTTTCATGTGACGTCTGATCATAAAAAAACGAATTAATAGTAATATAAAAAAATAGTTCTTTTTTCAATGATTAATTAAGCTTTTTAATTTTTAACGTAAGTATACAAAGTGAAAAATAACAATTTTTTAATTTTTCCAACTGGAATCTCTTCTGAGACCTTTCAAAAATAGATCCAAAAAAGCAAAAAAAATCAGATTTGTTATATAACAATTATCGCACTTTCAAAGTTCATGTTCAAGTAGGAAAAAGTTGTTAATTATCTAATTCATAATTAATTGAAAAATCGTGATAAAAACTTTTTGACCACGGATTATTGTTCATAAATCTATCCTGAATTTTATCAATTTTTATTTTTTATATTTAATAAGTTTAAATAATATTTATTCATTAAAGGTCCGAAGTGAGCAGCGCTTACGCAAGCCGGAGTCACCGTTTTCAGCCGTATTTCCAACGCTCTCGGAAAAATATAAAAATTGCTCCTACAGTTCGCCCTTTGTTTCATATTTTTTTCCCTCGAATAAATATTAATAAAGGTTCTTGGGCCTTTTTTTGTAAATTTTTGCACTCAATTAATTGACCTCAAGTACATTTAGTCTTTTTTATAATTTTTTCACTGCAACAATTATCCACAGATGTACTTATGCTTTTCCCATTCATTTTTGCACTCGAGCAATAAATCTATTAAGCTTTTTCGGTAATAACTGTTTTTGTGCATATTTTTGAAAAATTCGTGCACTCAAATAATTATCCATAAATGTACTTGTGCTTTTCCGATTAATTTTTGCACTCGAGTAATTGGTGTTAAAGCATTTAGCTTTTTTGGTTAAATTTTAAAATCTCGTAATTGATGATAACTGTTTTTATGATTTATTTTATAAAAATTTGCACCCGAGCAATTTTCGATAAATGCATTCGCTCTTTGTCTAATTTTTTGCACTTGAGCAAATGTCGAGAAATGTCTGTGGGTCCCTTCGGGTAAATTTTTGCAATTACGAAAGTGTTTTTTGATTCCTTTACACTGTGATTTAAAACCTTAATTGTATTTGAAAGATTTATTTAATGTTTTTCATATACAAATTTATGTCATCCTTATATCTAGATTAGACAACAAAGTCTAGTATATAAAAAGCGATAAGAAGACATTTTCTTTTATATCTCGTTTATTTCCTTAAAACTATATAACAAGGAAAATATATCGTGTTAGAAAAATACCGAGACAGTAAATATGAGATTCAATTTGGTCAGAAGGAAGAAAACAATATCTGAAACGTCGCGACGGTCAGTGTCGTTTAAAAACATAGACGTACGAGTAAATTTTAGGATTATATTTTACAGTCATGCCAAAAATTAGAACAATTGCCAAAAGAGAGCACTATTTAAGAAGGAAAAATATTGGATATATTGGTTTGTTTACAAGTTATAACCTCAATTTTTTTTCTAGCACTGATTGTGAGTAATCTGTCATTCTTCTTTTTTTTCATATTTTTACGCATACCTGTATACAATGTCACTGTACAGATAAATTTTATTATTTTTTAGGTTTGTAAAATTATTGACTTACGGTTTACAATATATAATTATTCATTTTTGTCCATTAAAGTTATCGGTTAGATGTCATATCGGTCATATATTTAAATTTATTAAATTTGAAATTCCCTTCCACTTTTTGTCCCTTCAATCCCGCACATTTTCAAAACTGTCACTTGTCATATGTCACGAAGTTATCTTGTGGTGATTTATTCATGGTTATAATGTCATTGTCGTAGTAAATTCAGCTCATGTATGAAGCCAAAAAAATTTTTCCGTTCCTTCTGCTTTTTCTTTTATTAATATTGTGGTCACTATGGCTTTTTACTTATGTTTTTAGCGTTGTATCGACGCACCTGGTATGAACACGTGCGTTGCACTAAGTAACCTCAAAAATTTCATTACTTAATTTCAGTTTTTCTGGTTATCTGAAAAATGGAAAACCAAGATTTTCCTATCTAATAGACAATACCAACTCGCTAGCACGATGCAAGAGCTCTTTGTAAAAATGGAAACAAAAATGCTCTCACTTTGGTTTTCTTATCCAGGAAAATCTTAAATTACTTGTATTTTAGACATTAACAATAATTCGTTTATTTTACGTTTATTTTCATGGACCCAACCCAACACCACTAAATAAAATAATTGTGTTAAACGTTTGTTTTTATTATAATCTTGTTAAAATGATCTATATGCTAAGTTAAATTCAGTTATAATGTATAAAAAATTTTTTTTGCCGAAATTTGGTAATTTGTTTCTCCACGACCATTACTGAATGTATGAATTCTGAAATCATTTTTAATAATAGAATGTAAACATTCACACTCTAGAGTCTGAATATTTATTCTATAATACTTGCCTCTTATGCATTTTGCATGTATTTTCATTCTTTATCAAGGTAAAGAATGGATTTTCTGTAATCGAAATAAACAATATGGATTGCCCTGGATTTCAAAAGTGTCACTGTCAGATATAAAATGGCGACGGTAATAATTATTTTCAAACAAGTTTTAATTTAAACAAAATAATGAGTGAAAAATCAAGTGAAGTAGATATAGAATTTAATAATATCTGAAATTGCAAATTATGAAAAAACACCATTGCACCAGATTTTAATATCGGTAAGTGTGTACCACAGCACTATAAATATTAATAAAATGTAATACAAATATGTCAACAAATAACTTGTGTTCAGATTTAATTTAATTTTGATTTATACTTTTTGATCGTGGAGAAAATATAGTCTGTTACTCGGTCAGAATGAAAAAATTCGACACTTGTGGTTCCTCACACTCGCTTTCGCTCGCGTTCGGAATTTTCCACTCGTGTCGAATTTTTCATTCTAACCTTGTTACAGAATCTACTATTCTATGCCTCATCAGCCTAAACTAGTTGCCCCTTAGAAATATTGTTTTATTAATATATTGTGGTACATTATTTCTACTGACCACATTTGAGATATGGATACGGAACTGGCCACTAGGACGCGGGGACACTAGGACGCGGAGACACTAGGACGCGGAGACACTAGGACGCGGAGACACTAGGACGCGAAGACACCAGGACGCGGGGACACTAGGACGCGGGGACACTAGGACGCGGGGACACTAGGACGCGGGGAAACTAGGATGCGGGGAAACTATGACTCGGGGCTATTTTACGTCCTTTTCTTTAACTATATTTTTACTCTGATAAAATTATTTACAAAAGTAAAGCGTATTATTCAATTTAATTTGAAATAAAAATTTTAATAAATTTAAATTTTACGTTATTTTTAACAGTAATAAATTAATATTTTAAGGGGTATTATATATTTTTGAAAATAAAAGAAAGGTTATTACTAAAATTTAATAATACAGAGTGCATCTAAAAAAAATATGTTTCTGTAACCTCTGGAATATGCACTGTGTTTCTCATGGCATTTAAAAAAAAATAACATAAAAAAAATCAGCCAGTTTTTAAAATAATATTTTGTGTATGTAAAAAAACAATGATAAGTGTGTACAAGAAATAATGAATAAACCTTTACATATATATTTATTTTTACAAACTGACCAATGATCAATATAGGGCAATTAGGTTTAATTTTAATAATTTTGCGTTCTAGTGTCCTCGCGTCCTAGTAGTCCCGCGTCCTAGTGTTCTCGCGTCCGATATAAATAACCTCTTGGATTTAGAAAAATATGAAGCATGATATATTCCAACAAAAAAATGTAAATGATAAAAAATATTATTAATTCTAACCGCACAAATTGTAAGTAAAAGACAAAATATTAAACACAAAAATTATAATAAAAAAATTTATAAAATTTATTAAGCTGTAGTCAGTGACGAAATATTTTGTGAAAATTGTAAAAATCTAAAAGAATTTAAAAACGTCATTGGGCAAGATATGTTAAAAATAATTTTCGCCGCTTATGTCTAAATTTGGCCAGTGTTTGTTTGTTACGTTCTACAACAAAACAAACTTTGACATCGTCATTTTAAAAGTTTGCCAGTTCACCTGAGAAAAGATACGTATTCACTTACTTTGTTAGTTCGTGTAGAGTTGAATTCTGTTCAATTTTAGTTTGAAATAACCTATTGTTTAAATTTATACACTTATTTATCCCAAAATTGGAATCATTGAAAGAAAACAGATAGATATCAATATTGACTCAAAAGTTTTTCGTATTTTGTTAGTTGGGGTAATGGTAAACGATTTTTATAAAAGGTCTGTTAAAATCTAAACGTATAAGAGTCCGTCACCGCTAATCGTTTTGCAATAGTTTTGAAATAACATTTTTTTTAGAGTACAGTATAACCTATGAGTCTAAAATAAAAAAAACAGACATGAAGGAAAATAATAAGCCTGGGGGCTCTATCTTTTTAATTTTGGTTCCTACTTTTTAAAAAATCAATTAGGGGACAAATATTACATTTTTTGTTCGTTTTTGAAAAAAATTGTACATTGCAAACTACAAAACTGACAAAAAATATATTTCAATGCGGCTTTAGTCATTCATTTGACGTTAAGTTTTAAATAATTAGTTAATTTTTAACCAAAATTTTAAGTATTCTTTCGTAAATTTTTGTCTGGAGTGTAACTTTGTAGAATGTGTTGCTTACTTCTTCTACAGATATTTAATAAATTTTATACAAATGACGAGAATTCATTATAACTGAGATTATTACTAGAGACTTGTTGTGAACGTGCAAGCACCAAAATATGTGCCAAAAAATTTTTTTAGGTGGACATTTTTGAAGGTTTGTGCATATGTGCTTGGCATAGCAAGAAAAATTTATCGGAGAAAAGAGAAAAATTATTGAAATTTTGGGACAGTTGTAAAAATCGTTTCTCGTTAATATGGGTCCTGTTTAACATTATAGGGGTATTTGTGAACATAGAACAAGATAAATGAGTTTTCGTTCTTTCAATTTTGAGTAGGGGAGAGTGGGGATCATTCGGCCACTTTTTAAAAAATATTTAATATTTTGCAAAAATAAATTAATTTGTGAAATAAATATACTATTAAAAAATTATTTGAGGTTTAGATCCTTACCATTATTAACCATATCTTGTTAAGAACTGTCTTTTTTGTTAAAATCACCATTTGAATAGATTCGTCATTTGTCCGAATAAATGGAGAATAAAAAAATTAAGTTAATTCTTTAAAACTATATGCATTAATACAAATTATTTAACTGCTAAATGATCAAAATTATAATGAAATGTCAAAATAGATGAAGTTCGCGCTGTTCCTATTTCAGTTAAATTTTGCTACAATATCTCAAAGTTAATTTCGCTAATATCTTCTATATTAGGATAATAAAATGTAGAGCTACCGTCTTTATGCCGCAGAAACTTTGCAGTAAAGAAAGGAAAACTAGACACTAGTCCTACAAAGTGGACAACCAAAAATTTTGTCGGAAAGGTGACTAACACAAAATCGCCAATCTGAATCTCTTGATTTAATATCATATCGAGTTCTTCTGGTTCTTCACTAATATCATCACTACTTTTAGACAATACTGACTCTAGTGAAGCATCTGAATCAGTTGAATCTTCAATCTCTTCTGTATTAAATCCTACTGTAATGTTATAGTAATTTAAACAAAAATTTACAATTAATAAATCCAACATTTAGTAATGAATTTGAATAAAATAAGTAAACGTAAAAATAAAGTAGTAGAAAAGAAAAAAAAAGACAATTTTAATAAAATAATATCACCCAGTATAGCAAAATTAAATATATGTAAATTGACAGCATATGTCACAGATGAGATAAACTGATGATTTCGATGGAAGTAAATAAAGTGAATTTATACATATTTATTATGATAATGATAAATAGTTTCAAGAAATTTATTGTCTTTAAATCAAAATAAAATTAGTTTTATCAAATTACTGACGTTGGTTTTTTTATAATCTTGATTTAAAATAAATTTCTTTAGCCAATCAAAACGTAACATCAAAATTGTGATTGGTTGATATGTATTTTGATATTTTTTCTTAATTTGGGAGCTGAAAAAAAAGAAACATCAAAAGAAATCAACAAGGAAGTGAATTGATAAAAAATTTGGTATTGAAAGAATTTGGTAAATTTAGTTAAATATAATACAAAAAGTGATAATTATTAGAGGAACATATCAAAAGTAAGAAACATAAAATTTGAATAAATAAAACAAGTAAAAGCCGACACAGTTAAACAGTAAGAAACATAAGTTAAAAATGTATAAAGTTGCATATTTACATGGAATAATTTGAGATGTATATAGAATAAAATTACAAAAAGAAAAAATTAACTTACATGTTAAAATAAAGTGCAGAGTATTCAAGAAAGGTTTATATTTCTAAAGGGCAGATGGGAATACAAATACAACTTTAGTCTGGTGGACTAATATGAAGGAATTGGTCCAGTAAGCAGATGCAATGTGAGCCATCAGTCAGTGTTTTTGTGCTTAAAAAAAATCAAGAAGATCGCAAGTAATTATAAAAAGAAAATCTACATAACAGGTATAAGGGCGGATGTAATTTCGACCGGAAAAAGTACAGGTACAAACGGGGACATGTAATTTCGACCTGCATTTTGAAGGTACTTTCTTAGCTAATTTGTATTTTCGACTACATCAAAGTGAAATTTTTAAAGGATAAAAGACTATACATTTTTGTTACTAAAGCATACAATTTGCGCAAAAAAAATCATAAAATATTCTATATAAACTTCAATATAGGAACTTATACTTATAAATACCTGAATAAGTTTATAAATTTGTATTAACTAAATTTTCTAAAAACTGTTGTGATACAGATTTAAGAAATTTAGTCTAGAAATATTTCCAGATCAAAGCATAGAGGTCGTCTTTTCAGTAAAGTTTAATTTATTTCTTACTTTCTTTAATTTCTGTTGGAACTTCATTTTTGAATATGCATCGATCTGAAATTTTAGATAAATATAAATATTGAGGGATGCCTAGAATAAAATGAGGAATTGAATTTCGAAAGGAATGATTCGGTTTGTATGACATCAATTCGAATATAAAACAATCTTTAGCTTCAGAAGATTTTAAATAAGTTAATCCAAAATTATGGGCCAGCCATTTACTTTCTTCAGAGTTTTTGTCTTTGTAGTTTTGAGTTAATCCTGAAGAATGATTTTTTTTTGTATCACGCTTGATGTAAGTGAAATCGACAATCATTTATTTTTGTTTTGGGCATTACGCTTCTTATTGCGATATGAATCGCCATTTCAAAATCTGAGAATGCCTCCATTGGTTCAAAAACTATAAAATAAAATCCTCTAAAATCTTAGACAGTAAAAGTTATAATAATTTTGCATTTTTTTAATTTGTAAACAAAAATTTAAAAACAATTATCTCTAATATTATAACAACCATTGCTTGCAATTTTTGTCTCCGGTCGAAAATGTCTGTGCCATTAGTTGATCCCTTTCTTTGGCCAGGTAGCTAAAGGGATTATCAGTCGAAATGACACCCGCCGAGGTATAATACTAAATATAAAACAATAAAGTGATACTTACCATAAATATTTGGTGACCAAAATAAATTTAGTAATAGGTATGAAATTTTCATTATTGATACACATTTCATGTTTTAGTTTATGATTAGGTTAGAATTTAGAATATAAAACTTAGAAGTTATCCAAGAAATACGTATTTCGAACACGGTCAAAAATAATAATTAGTCCAATTTTCGCGTTGTAGTTTTAACTGGAATTTGTTGCATAGGCAATACAAATATCACAAGAGAGTAAAAAAACGTAGTCTTTTACCGAGTTGTAATTAATTTTGACCTATACATTTGTTTAAATTTAAAATTATACTATCTGGCATATTTAAAGTTTGATGTTGTAATAAAGCAAGTGTTAAATAAAAATTATTTATTATTTTCAGTCAGTGATATATGCAATCAGATAAAATAAAATAAAAAGAAAGTTTTAAATATATTTACAATATAAATCCTGACAGAATCAACTAACTGAGATAAGAGTAAAATTGATATTATTGAAATTAAATTGTTGTATTAAATTTGTAAAAAAAAAATAAAATAAATTTAATTGGCGCTCAACGACATAAAATTTAATATATTTAGTTGGATTATTAATTTAAAATAAAATGGCAATATCATTACATATTTGGACATAAAATTTAATAAAAATAAAAAATAAATAAATAGACACAAATATATAAACACATTATATCTTTTAACCTGTCTCTTATTCTCTAAATTTTTTTTCGCTTTCTTTCTAATTCTATGTTCTGTCTTAAAATAAATTTGGGTGTGCATGTCAGTGTTGTAGATTTGCATGATCTACTGTTAGTTTTTTTTGCAGGTGAATAAGAAAGGAAGAATTTCTGATAATTTAGGTTCCGTGGAACATGTTTTACCTGTAGACATGTCTAGTTTTTGTTGGTTATCGTAAACTGATACATTTGAATAAGATGGTTTTTCATTATCTACATCTAAACTATCGGTTTCAATAGATAGAGTTACGCTAACAATGGAACTAGCTACAAAATCATATTCTGTAAAAGCAAGTCGATTACTGGGCCAAAGTCCAGGTTTTTCAATGGAATGTACGATATTTTTTAATGTAAATGCATGATCATATGCTTTTTTGTCTAAAATTGAGATAGTGCGGAAAGTATGAGGTGGGAATAACAGCAAAATTATTCCATTGATTTTACAAAATGTTATTGCTTCTACAGAAATATGAGAATCCTGATTGACAAGCAATATTAATATTTTATTCTCTGCTGAGCAATCTGTAAATTTTTGTATATATTTTAAAACATCTGGAAATAATTCTGTAGTTACCTAATGCTATGGATCCTTGAACTGAAACTTCGTTGAAATATTCATCTGGACTTCTAATTTGAGGATACATGAATACCAGAGGTACAAAGTTACCAATGGCAATAATGATACATGTTACCAAAGCTCCTCTTTCACCAGATGCGATTTGGCCAACTTGTTTTTTACCTTTCGATGATATCACCTTAACAGGTTTTATGACAGTTTTGTAACACCAGTCCCATCTAAGTTATATATTTGGTGTACGTTTAGGTTATGATTTTTTATGACAGAAACCTATTTTTCAAAAAGTTTTTTCAAATATTTCAAAATCTACTTGACATTTTTCTAATTAGAAAAAAAAGATTCTAAAAGAGGAAATATCCCAAAAAAAATGGACCTCCCGGAACTGTAGGACCGATATTTATAATTTTCCCAGAGGGTTCAAAATACGGCCGAAAACCGCGATTCTGGCTTGCGAAAGCGCCGCCCACTTTGGACTTTTAATGAATAAATATTATTTAAACTTGGAAAATATTAAAATTTAAAAAATATCAAATAATCTTTAAGATATTTGCAAAAAACCAAACCTTATTTTTTTCAGTTAATTGTTTAAAACTTTTACGAAGTTTGACCCAAAAAGCAATTTTTGACTCATAGATAAATAAAAATTGTTAACTACACCAATTACAAAGTTTTTGAAAATAAATTCAGATTTAAATCGTTTTAATTAACACTAGTTAAATTGCCGTCAATTATATTTTTGCATTCCTGATATAATTTAAATTTTCCTTCTTAAATTAATATTTTTTAGTTGATTTTTGGTAATAACTTGACCAAGGAAAAGTTTACAGCAATATTGAAACTGAATTCGTTGTTTTATTTTCTTAGTAGTCCGGCTTTAACCGAGAACATTTTCCAATTATTCAAACTTTTCAAGAAAATTTTATTACCGCGAAAGGAAATCCAGTGATTCTCTAAACAAAACAGGAGCTGAAGTTTGAGCCGAAGTTCTTTTGAAAGAGCGCGTACATCTCTTCTTACTTAAGAGAACTTAGAGAGTTTTCGAACAATTAATTTTCTTAACTTTGCGTAGTCGACATGTTTTGGTTTCTGGGCTCGCTGGCTACTTGCCCGTGTTCCGGTTTTTTCTTTTTATTATACTTATTCCTAAATTCTTGAAAAATTAAAACAGTTTGACTTTTTATATTGCGCAAAAAAAAGATTGAGTGTAAAGTTAAATTAATTTGAAATGGAGAATGAACTTCTTAAGAAAAGTACAGCCAGTTAGAAATTACACTCTTGAAAAGACACTAAGCTTAATTGCAACATTTTTTAAATTAAAACATTTAATTTTACATTGAGGTCAAGATTCTCGAGTAGCTTAGTTACAGACGCAGGTGGCGATATTATCTACAACCATTTGCTGCCACAGTGGTGGAAAGTAATAGCAGTTAACGAAGGGTGTAAGAAATAAAGAAAAATATTGTAAGTCAGGAAAAATTTGTAAATCTGGAATACATGCAAAATAAAAAACTGAAAAAAAAACTCAGAATATGGGAAATTTTCCAAAATATGGAAACATAGAAAATCAAGAAACACCTTCAAAATTTTGAAATTTATGCAAAAACGTGCAAAATTTACAAACACATGCAAAATCTGGGAACATACAAAATCTAGAAATATTTAAAAAATTAATAACACAACAAAATCGGGAAATATTTGGAAACATCTGAGATAATTTCGGAAAAATGTGCAAAATCGGGATAAATTAGGAAATTCTGGAAAAATTTGCAGAATCTAGAAAATGTGCAAAATATGAAAAAAACTAGTAAAATTTAAAGAAAAACCCAACATTGGAAAAACACAGAGTGGACTCTAAGAAGGTTTGCAAAATCTGGAAAACTTGTAAGATCTGAAAAAAAACCTTGGAGTCTCGAAAAATCTGAAAAATCTGGAATCTCATTCAAAATTTTAAAATACGTGCAAAATTTGGAAATACATGCAAAATCTAATTATATCTTTAAAATTTGGAAACACATACAAAAACGTGCAAAATTTACAAACACATGCAAAATCTGTAAACATATTAAAAATCTCGAAACATTTTCAAAATTTGAAAACGCATGCAAAATTTGGAAATACATGCAAAATTTGGAAATACATGCAAAATTTGAAAATACATGCAACATTTTAACACAAGCAAAATTTAGAGACACATGCAAAAATTTAGAAACACATGCAAAATTTAGAGACACATGCAAAATTTGGAAACACATGAACAATTGGAAACACATGCAAAATCTAGAAACATTTAAAAAAAATTAATGACACATGCTAAATCCAGAAACATTTATAAACATCTGACATAATTTGTGAATAATGTGGGAAATCAGGAAAAATTAGCAAATTCTGGAAAAATTTGCAGAATCTAGAAAATATGCAAACTCCGGAGAAAGCTAGTAAAAATTAAAGAAAAACGCAACATTTGAAAAACAGGGAGTAGACTCTAAGAAGGTCTGCAACATCTGGAAAACTTGTAAAATCTGAAAAAAAAATCTTAGAATCTTGAAAAATCTACAAAATCTTAAAACACTTTCAAAATTTGGAAATAGGTACAAAACTCGGAAGTACATGCAACATTTGGAAATATATGAAAAATCTAGAAACACAGAATGTAAAAATATGGAAACAAGTAAAAATAAAAAAAATTCAATATCTAAAAAGCAAAGAGTTGAATCTCGAACTTTGAAATATTTGGAAAAACTTGTAAAACGCAGTTACAAAATCAGGAAAACATGCAGATTCTGAAATAATTACTAGCAAAATCTGAAAAGTTGTAAAATCTTCAAAAAAGACCTTAGACTCTAAAATCGTTTTGAAACGAAATATAAAAAAATAAGGTACATAATTTTTTTTTGTTTCGATTGTTTTAATTGGCAGATTTTACTATGTTTACTCATAAACAGGGTCAATTTTTTTAATATAATTTAAATTACAATAAGTCAATTGAAATTTTTTTAAATTAATCCAGTAAATTGCAAACATTTTCATAATACATCGCAATTGTTTTTTTATGTTAAATAACTGTTTAAATATATAATTTATTAAATTTAGTTATAAAATATACAAAAATATAAATATACAGGGTGTTCCTAACAAAAGTGATCGATTTTAAACGTAAATGTACTATTATTTGATCTAAAGAAATCAGGTTTTCACTAATTGTTTTCATTTACCAAAAAGTTTTTTATGAAGTTTGTTTACATTTTTTCTCATTACTACAGTGTTTTTTACTAATTTTGAATAAAATAAATTAAAAAAATTTGTTTTCTTTTAAATAGGACACCCTGTTAATTTTGATGGCATTTAAAAAACAATTCATTTTGTTTTAAAAAAATGTATAGTTTGATATATTTTGCTTTCATAACAACAAAGATATTTGAGATTTCAATAAACACTGCATTTTTCTTTATGGAAAATGTTAGAGTAAAAAAAATTAACAAACCTTATAAAAAAATTTATTCAGCATCGAAAAATCAAAAATTTAATAAAAATTATACAAACGATTTTTCTAATATGTCTGTCCGTAGTAATGTTTTCGATAATGTCTCTAAAGTTGTTTTTTCGTTTTTTGCGATTTTTAGCATTTTTTGCTATTTTTTTCGGTTTCTTTCTCCAACAGTTTTTTTTGCTTTATTTGCATTTTTGTTTTGTTTTTTTTTTACAATTTTTTTAATTTTCTCGATTTTTTCGTATTCTACAATTTTTTTCCAAGATTCCAGTTTTTTCCAATGTTTTCTGTTTTTCTCGATTTTTCCGATTTTATTCGCATTTTTCAGTTTTTTTCTGTATTGTTCTGATGTTTTGGTATTTTTTTAATTTCTTCGATTTTTTCCTCATTTCCTTTGTTTTTTTTTTTAACTTTATCTGTTTCTGATTTTTTTCTCGTTTTTTCTTATTCCTCTGATTTTAATCGATTTATTTCAATTCGTTTGGATTTTTTAATTTTCTTTTAAATTTTATTTTTTTAGATGGTTATAATTGTTTCCCGGTTTTTTCGTTTCATTTCCGTTTTTTTCCATTTTTTTGACGAGTATTTGCATTTGCAATTTATTGTGATTTTTTTTTAAATTAATTTTTTTCGGTTTTTCCCCGTTTTTGAATTTTTTTTTGGTTTTTTTGTGAGATCTGTTCAAATTTTTTTACCGTTTTTTTTTTTAGATTTTTTTGTAATTATTTGCGATTTATTTCAGATCTTTGAAATTTTTAATTTTTTTTATTTCTTTCCGGTTTTTGGTATTTTTTGCGATTTTTTTCAATTTATTGCGTTTATTTAGCGACTTTTTGACTTTTTTTCTTTTATTGCATTTTTTACAATTTTTTTCAATTCTCTCCTTTTTTTCGTATTTTAAAATATTTTTTTCCAATGTTATCTTTTTTTCTCCATTGTTCTGATTTTTTCTCATTTTTCAATTTTCTTTTCTCTTTTGTTCTGATTTTTTGATTTTTTTTTCTAATTTTTCTAATTTTTCTATTTCTTCTTGAAAGAACGTTAACAATTATAAATAGTAGTAAACTTCATAAAAAACATTTTGTTAAACGCATTTACATTTAAAATCGATCATTCTTATTTGGCACACCCTGTATAAAACATGACGGTGCATGAAAATTTTTTGGACGAATACGCATTCACCAAGTTTGTAAAAATTAAAATTTGTTAATGATTTTAACATTTATAATACTTGCTCTGTTTTGGAAAAAAATTCAGCTGTTTAAGTATTTAATGTGAAAAATTAAATTATAAATTATTTAAAAATATAAATATATTAAATAATGCATGGCGGTACATGCACCAATTTTTCAAATTATAGTTTTAAATGCTGTATTGATAAAATTGATTTACACAACTTGTAATTGTCGTAATTAAAAATTGATAAACATAAAGACGAAAAGTTTTTTGATAAAATTTTCGTTTTTATAAAAATTTTTCGAAAAAAAAAATTATTTAGTGCAAAAATTTTACGGACGTACAACGCATTCACCAAATTTTTAAATAATAAGTACCAAATTTATTTGTAAAAATTAAAAATTTGCAATAATTTTAACGTTTATAGTACTTGCTTTGTTCACCAATATATAATTTGAAAAATTAAAATATAAAATAAACAGAAATGTAAATATATTATAATGCATGGCGGTGCATGCACCATTTTTTAAATTATAATTTTAAATCCTGTATTGATACAATTGATTTATACAACTTGTAAAAGTCGTAATATAAAATGGATAAATATAAAGACAAAAAGTTTTTTGATATATTTTTCTATTTTTAATTTTTTTTTCGAAAAAACACTTATTTAGTGAAAAAAATATTGTGGACGAACTACGCATTCACCAAATTTTTAAATAAGTCTTAAATTAATTTGTAAAAACTGAAAATTGTTATTAATTTTAATATTTATAATACTTACTTTGTTTTGCATTAAAATTCACCTGTTTAAATATATAATTTAAAAAATTAAATAAAAAAAAATACAAAACCTAATTTATTATAATGTATGGCGGTGCATGCACCAATTTTTAAATTATAATTTTAAATGCTGTATATACAATTGATTTATACAACTTATAATAATCGTAATATAAAATAGGTAAGAAGATTGCAATGCTTGGAAAAACTTGTAAAACGCAGTTGCAAAATTAGGAAACATGCAGATTCTGAAATTACTAGCAAAATCTGGAAAAGTTGTAAAATCTTCAAAATAGACCTTAGAAACACATGCAAAATTTAGAAACATCTGAAATAACTTTGAGACATATGCAAAATCAGAATTAAATAGGAAATTCTGGAAAAACTTGCAGAATCTAGAAAATATGTAAACTAGTAAAAATTCAAAATCTAAAAAACAAAGAGTAGACTCGGAAAATACGCAAAATGTTTAACCTGGAAAACTTGCAAAATCTGCAAAAAAAGACCTTAGAATCAGGAAAATTTTGCAACATCTGGAAACACTTTTAATATTTTAAAACAAATGCAAAATTTTAAGTAGAATCTGAAAAACATGCAAAATGTGTAATCTGAAAATGTTGGCTACATGTGGAAACACTTTTTTAAATTTAATAATACATGCAAAATTTGGGAATTTTTAAAAACATGCAAAATATAACTTTTAAAATTTGGAAACACATGCAAAATTTGGAAACATATGCAAAACCTGGAAACATTCTAAAAATTTGGAAATACATGCAAAATTTGGAAAAACATGCAAAATTTGAAAAAGCGTGCGAAATCTGCAGAAACTTTTAAAATTTGGAAATACATGCAAAATTTATTTGAGAAATAGGCAAAATCTAGAAGCATTTGCAAAATTTTGAAATACAACTAAAATTTAGAAACACCGGACATAACTTGTGAAAATGTGCAAAATCAGGCTAATTAACAAATTCTGGAAAACCTACAAAATGTGTAATAACCAGCATAATCTGAAAAACTTACAATATACGAAAAAGGAAAATTTTGAAAAATCTGGAAATACTTTCACTATTTGGAAACATGCAAAATTTACAAACACATGCAAAAATTAGAAATACATGAAAACTTGTGTAAAATCTAAAAAAACTTGTGAAAAATATACAAAATCAGAAAAAATTATCATATTCTAGAAAAATTTGCAAAATCTAGAATTAGTTGCAAGATCAGGAAAATATGCCGAATGTGAAATAACTAGCAAAATCTGGAAAAGTGGCCAACAGCTAGGAAAACTAAACTTACGTTCGTATTATAATAAACCCATTAATTTAATCAACCATAATATTTAATTTTAATATTAGTAAACATATTATATGTTTAAATAGTAGATAATAGGTAATTTATTTGAAATTTCAGAAGTAATAAACTTTACGAGTTGACGCAGTAGGAGAAAAATCAATACTCGCCTATATGTTTGATAAACTAGAGGTAAAATTTGTTAGATTCCAGAAACTTGGGTATCATGACAATCAATTAAATATCCCTTTCGTAGATGGGAGCCTATTCACGCATGAGACCGAAATTCGGACATGATCTTCGAAGCGGCAAGCATCCAATCGGACAAGTGCTTGAATAATATTCGATCACAGCTTTTATTTAAATATTTATAAATATGTTTATTATAAAAATAAGAATCCATTAGTGGAAAAGTGGAGATTGTAAGTGACCGTAGTCAGAAAAATATTTCATGGTGATATTTGTGAATAAGTCATAATCTAATATTTAGTATAGTCCTTATTAACGTTTTTGAGCTTTACGTCACACATTCATACGAAATAAGTGGGAAGAAGCGTGATATCAGTGGAGGGGATGCTCAGTACTGTTACGAGTTTAACCCGAATATAACATCACTTTCTTTTGCGTACGTTATGCGTCTAGCCTGGCGATACAAAATATGTTATCGTAGTACTTTACTGTTTTATTCTACTAACAATAATTTTTAATTAGTGATACTCACGGAACCTACGAGACGAGAGTTGCATACAATCTTGTCTCGTCTAGCTGATAAAATAAGAAGTCTTGTCTAGAGTCTCGTCTCGTAGCATCCAGTCTTATCTCGTCTCCCTTCTAACAGGAGAGTCTCGTAAAAGTATCGAAATCTCGTCATGTATATTAAAGTGAAGGCTGGAGTTCATAAGGATGGTAGGGATAAGGAGAATAGTGGCGGGAAGGTTTTTCAGGACCTGTTGTATGATATGGGGTAGATTTCGTTCCTTTTTGACAAGCCCTATGTAATCGGAGGTGAATGGATTGCGGGTAAGGAGGATGTTTTGGAAACGCCCGTTGAAGTTTTTATTTTGGGGGTTCCTTAGGGGGTTTTGGAGATGGCCTTTGAAGGTTTTATCCGTTCACCTGTAGGTGGGAATAAGACTTGGTCTTTTGACCAGAGACGATGTTGAGTTTGTTCCAGAACCTGGAACCATCCCTGTGGTCGAGGTTGGAGGTAATCTCGATCCATCTATTATTTCTATATACAAACTATCTGCAAATCTTGTTAATATTGCAGATATTAATTAGCATTTATTTATCCAATTATTATTTGAGTAATGAAACACAAAAAGTCCAGTACCACAATTTATATTTCTGCTAAGTTGTTTTAGTGAAATTGGCAACTAGTTTCAGCTTCCGCCATCATCAGGCCTACAATAGCGTTCGTTAATACAATAGGTACAAAATTATTAATAATAAGAGGGGCTTACCATCAACATCATGGGATAAGAGGTAGATATAATTAAAGTTCAACAGTTAAAATTTTAATGGTTTGATGGTAAGCCCCTCTTATTATTAATAATTTTGTACCTGTTGTATTAACAAGCGCTATTGTAGGCCTGATGATGGCGGAAGCCGAAACTAGTTGCCAATTTCACTAAAACAACTTAGCAAAAATATATATTGTGGTACTGGACTTTGTGTGTTTCATTACTCATTGGTTGACCACATTTGAGACCTGATGTATTTATCAATTATTATTTGTTGAGTTTTTTATTAGTTTTAGTTGTATTTTCTGATACAATTTGATTGTAGGTTGTATTGGTTGTTTCCTTTCCTTGATATTTCTCTGAGGTTTAACAAATAGTTGTATTTTGTTCAATTGTTTAATTTTAATTTTTTTAAATTCCTTCCCTACTCTACATCCTGGCAATTCGCATATTTTGAAGTTGCATTTTTTTGTCACAATCCACTATGAGATATTTTTCAGTGCATTTTAGACATCTAAGTTTAAAGCAGTATTTTTAAGTACATCCATAAATTTGACGTTTCGTACACTGTGTGACTACTTTAGATTTTCTATTTTGGTTAGATTTGTACTCTTATACTTATTTCGTCAGTTATGCTGAAATTTTTGATACCACATTTTTTATTGAAAAAATATAGTGATGAATATTAATATCTATGTGCTTAATTAACCCTTTGTGACACGCGCCGGTGTTGAAAGGTGACTGAAAATTTACCATTGAGTTGACGGTCTATACAGGGTGTTTCATACAGAATGGTCAATATTTTAATCATAAGATCACAACCGCCAAATATTAATATTTTACTAAATAACTTTGAGTCAAATGTTATTTACTACTGAGATACAAGGTGTTGAAATTAAAATTTGTTTTTCGTTTTTTTGCAATAATGTCTTTATTATTTAACCTATTGACTTAAAATTTCTGATGGTTATATTTTTAAGTTAGTAAATCATAATCGTATTATCAATTTTCAAACTAGCCAAAGAGGGCGCCACCTACACTCTACTCGATGAAGAAAAGTATCCATTATTTTTAAATCTCAGCCATTTTAGATTTTTTTTCAAGACTTTATGATACACCCTGTAAATTTGAGCAAAAAAGGTTTTAATAGCATAAATTCAGTCCATTTCGAGTTATATTTTGGCTATAACCTTCAAACTGACGGCCACCGTCACATTGCCATAAGACGTAATGTAAATCTGTCAATGAAGATGGCAAAGACCTGATTGGCTAAAATTGATGACATGCATCCACTTTCTTGTTTAAGATAGATTGAAAAGGCATGACTCTCATGACTTTGAATGAAATTATATTTTGTTACTACATAACCTTAAAAGCTTTGAAGTTGTTTCTTTACTTTTATTTTAGAAATAAAATCAATTTTTGTTTAAATGTAATTTGTTTACATAAAATTGTTTCTAGGATAATAAAAAATATAAAAATAATAACAAATCTCCAAAAATGCACTCATAAACATCGCAATGTACAAAAGAGCATAAAAATGCAAGCCGTATTTTGCGCTTTTCCTATTTACGACGACAGTAAAATTGTAAAATCTGTCAAATATTTTGACCAATTAGAACCAATTATTCAAATGCAAGGTCGGAGCCAAAATAAAAATTAAGCGGCAATTTCGAGGTCACCGATGTCAAAATCTTAGTTTCGCATCTACTCAATAGAGGAAATATCTATGCTACACGTTTTACCTACTTTGCTTTATGGTTCTTCGGCTTTTTACTTCTTACTGGCGTATTTGAACTTCCGCATCTATCTGATTATTGGTCCACCCATAGTTTTTACAAAACGCAGCATTCAAAATTCATGTTTTAAAATCGATTTTTGATAATCCTACCATGTTTGCATTTTACCATCAACGATATTGACAACAGAAATCCATTGTTCAAAATTCGCCCAAAAGTGGATAATTTCAATAATAAAATAAAAACAGTTTACAGTCTGGGTAAGAAACTTGTTTAGATGAGTCCATGGATGTTTGGCGGGGGCGGCTTATTTTTATTAAACAATACATAAAAAATAAGCGCCATAAGTACAATATGAACCACAAGGATTAGTCCAAAGATTTTCTATTATTATAGTGAAAAGGGAGATGTCACGTGTGATCCTGGCCAGGCGACAAAAGTAATGCTACATCTGCTTAAAAATAAATTTAATAAAGGGCATTCCATTTATATGGACCGATATTACAACAGCCACGAGCTTGCAGTAGAACTTCTTCAAAAAGAAACTTATTTCACTGGCACTTTGGATAAACGAAGGAAATCTAATCCAAAGGAAGTTGTATAAGAAAAATTAAGTAAAGGTTACAATAAGTCAATTTTTAATAATAATGTACATATTGGAAAGTGGAAAGATCAACGGCATGTGCTGTAATTGAGCAATGAATTTGGGAACATAATGACAGAGAGTACAAATTGAAGAGGATAAACCAAATTAAAACCACTGCAAATGAGCCTCACTAATTTTATATAAAATGTATTCTGGGGAATCCCGAAAATCTAAATTTTCTTTTTATATTTTTATACATTCTATTGCGAAAGCATTGTTGTCAGAAATTTTGATTGAACCAAAAGTTTCCCAAGTGATCATAAACTTAAAGAAATAGAAAACATGAAGGAATAAAAAGTATTAAGGTTCAAAAGTTGCCAAAAGAATTATAAGGAAAAAATGAAAAATTTGCAGAATTCAGAAAAACTAAATGCAATACTGTACGTGTTCAACGCTAGTGATGGAAGCCCTGGTTTTTGTGTAAATTGGTTTTATGTTTACCACAAAAAATTCGGCCACGCAAAGTCGTATTTTGCTTGCAATAAACGTGTTAAAACTAGTATATTATGTCCAATAACGAATATCACTGATTTTACCATGAAATTCTTAAATTTAAATATTTGGATCATTTCCCTTTGTCCGACCAATACGCTCTATTCTATTCACTCTTAAAAACAATTCAACATATAGTGAATAGATAAAATGTAAATAGCGATTTAAAATAAATATTTTATTAACCGATTTTTTTTTAATAAAAATAATATAACTATAACTCTTTTAAAGTAATTTTATTTTGAATTTTTTACCTATTGTTTTAATAGACTATGTTTTTTGATTCGATGCACACTCACACCTAACGAAGTTTCTGAAAAGGATTCCCGTTAGTAATAAAGCGAACTCCCTCAGCAAATAACGATATAACTTGAGCAGTCTTATAATATCTCCATCTCGCGGCATTTTTGTCATTTATCAGTTTTAACGAAAAACAAAGTTTTGATGGGGTGTTTTTCCCCGGAGCTATTTACATATGAAGTAAAATACGAAGAAAATGTTTATCAAGCAAAGAATGAAAGGCGCTGTCGACCATGGGCGTACATGAGGCCATTTTTGTTAAAAGAAAAGTAGAAATTGTAGGAAATAAATAAAACACGAAAAGCGGATGATATTTGAGAATAAGTCAGGGTTGGATTAAAATAAAATGAAAATCAATTTATTGTATTGAATGGATTAGTCCGATTTAACGTTCAAGAAAATTATCTTTGAGATACAACTTTTTAGTAAGTCATTCTTAATATAAGTATTTAAATGTACCATATAATTATTCTTCATTTTAGACCAACCAATAGTAGGCTAAAATATAATAAATACAAAATATTTTTTTTTGTTATTTATGCAAAAATATGACATCAACTCGCTTGAATTTATTAATTTTTAAATTGTTTAAAAATGTAAAAATATCTCGGTTTTATAATTATATTTAAATTCCGTGTATAAAAGCGTAACCCCTTTTCCGGGATTTTGGAAACAAATTAAAATTTGCTACACAAATATTTGAGTACAAAAATCAGAATTGTGACAAAAATAATCGTTAGGTAAAAACTGCAAATTTTTTATCAAAAAAAAATTAAGCTTCAAAAACAAATCTTCATTATACATGAGTTGATTTTAAATTACGATCAAACTAGCTAAGATTTGATCAATTACAGTAAGTCAACAGATTTTTGGATTGACTTACTGAATGGGCTTTACATTCGTAATATAAAGAATCGACGTCGCTTTTTGGTAACAAAAATTTTAAAAAAAATAGCAAATTATTGATTTCAAATATTAAATTATTTATAAAAGAAATTATATTCTGCTCTATGTTTATCCAAAGGTGTGAATAAGGTACCTTAATACAATTTTTATTTTAAATAAAGGTTAGGAAGTAAATGTCCTTAAAAGGGTGTCAGACGCCAGTTTATTCTTGAATTCGATCAAGTATAAACATAATTTTGGTTACTAACAAAGAATTATCAATATACCTTTACAATGTGCTAGACGCGTAGCTTAGTCAGTAATCAAACAGTGATACGGATTTGTGGAAAATATCCTATTTTTGGGTATTTTTTAACCAACAGTGATGCTCATTTGTGAAGAAACTCCCGTTTCATTGGGTAATTCTTGGAGGATAAGTACATTAT
This sequence comes from Neocrepidodera transversa, assembly GCA_963243735.1. NCBI lineage: Eukaryota > Metazoa > Arthropoda > Insecta > Coleoptera > Chrysomelidae > Neocrepidodera > Neocrepidodera transversa. The sequence goes on from OY725347.1 coordinate 13,313,478, forward strand.
ACCGTTCTTTTTACTCTCTCCTTACATATAAAGAACAGGGAAATTAATAGCCCAGTCAGTCAGTAATCCACTGTGATGCCGATTTATAGAGAATTTTGCATTTTTGGGTATTTTTTAATCAAACAATGATGCCGATTTATATTTCGGTATTTTTGCACATCATTGGGTAATTATTGGAGAATAAGTTTATTATATACCGTTCTTTTTACTTTCTCGATACATACAAAATTATTATTGCGTATTTTGTACTGCCTGTCTAGTGATTAATATTATTTTAAACATCGGAATTAAAATTATTATTAACTATTTACAATACAATATGGATATTATCAAAAATGAAAAAAATAAATATATAATTGGTCCAACTTGTCGTTATAAAGATTTAAAGATCTGTTTTTAGAATAATAACAACTAAATTATTTTGGTTTCTATACGCACTACTTTCATATGAAAAAAGTGTAAAATATAGTCTGTCACCTAGGAACATATTAAATCAATATTTGTTACCGGTATTTTGTCTACTATCAGCAATAAATTGACTTCATAGCAGTTTCACGATAAACGAAGGTTATTTCGGCAAAGTCAGGCTCCGATGCAGATGTTTTATAGTTTAGTCCAAATTGATAGGACGAAGGAATTTATTTTGAAAAGCGAGAAAGATAGAATCAATGTGACTTATAGTTTCTCGAGGTCCTATTTACGATCTTCTAGTTCCAGTTTAAGAAATAGGTTTAGGCATTTAGTTTAGGATTAGCTGACATTTCTATTTTAGCAAATCGTCTGAACTACCATGCTCAAAGATGCTTCTCTGACGAGAAAAAAGACTAATACTGGTGAAATTTTTATTTGTGCTAAACTAGACAGAGCGATAGTTAACAATCACAAAATATTGGATTGAGGTGTGAACAATAAATATTCCATCTCCGTCATTTGACTTCTTGTAAAAAGGTAAAAACATAGTTTTGATGAGCTCAGAAAGCCAAGAAATATAAAATAAGAAGAAGAAGAGAAGAGAAAGAAGAAGAGATTTCATTTGATTTAAAATTTTTTATAATTTCATCGATGATTTGTATTTGAAGTTTTAGTGTTGAGTCGCTGATGGATTTGTGTTAGAGATTTTTATTGTAATGAGAATGATTATGCATTCTTTTAGGTTATCCTTACTAGTTTCGGTCACTTTAATCTTTTTTATTAATTTTTGAATTTTGATTATTAAACACTGGAAGGTTCTAGATAGTAAAGGACCCATTTTTTTTCAATACTACTAGTTAATGTCACTAAATTAATAATCATGAATAGAAAAATTATTGAATTTACCACTAAAAAATCATCATTTATAAATTGTTTGCTACAAACAAACATATATTTTGAAATAGGTTTTCCTATCCCAGGTAGCCAGGAAACGTCATGTCAATTTTACGTCATTGCTTAGGACTTAACATATATGTAATAGTCCTATATCGCCAACGTCCTATCTTTGTCTGTAGAAACAAAGCGTTCCGACAGAAGGAGATGCAAGATCGGAATTTTGTGCCAACGCGCATGCCCATATACATAAATTGCATTGGCGTCGTGCCCCGTGGTGAAAAAGGAACGTAGAGAAAAGGAAAGCTAAGCAAACTTTGGCGATTTTACAGGTGTGACGCCTATGCCTATCCGAGACTGCGTGAGAGAGAAACGATCGTCCACACTCTACTATCGGCGACACACTTCTCTCTCAAGCTGGCGATATAGGAGTATTACATATATGGGTCTTAATCACCATCATAATTGGCGTATATATCACCATACCAATGCCATGCATGCCATCCATAGGCCATCCAGTCAGCAGAAATTATGTCTGCAAAACAATGCATTCACGCGCTGGCCAACTTCATACATCACGAGCAGATGAGACGTCTTTTATGCAGCCATTGGACGACTAATATTAACAGGGGATATTCGGGTATTTTCGAATATTACACAAATAACTTCTTTTTAAACATATTTTAATGTTTTTTCTTTGTTTTTCAATTTTGTGCCGTAATTTTCGTCCAGGTTTTTTCGTTATATTTTTCACCTTTTCAAATTAATACTAATGATAAGTACAACCACTTTTTATATATTTTGATCATATATACTTCATTATTTATATAAATGTGCTCTCAGGTGACCTCTAAATGACGTCCATTGATGACATTCATTGATCTAATGTCAGAATGAGGTGATTAAATAACGTCATAATGACATTTTTTAACTGACGTCATTTATTGGTGATGTCAAATTCGTCATGTGACTGACTATAATATCACCAGAAACTAACGTAATTATGACGTACGCTGGCTTCCTGGGATCTTTAAGATATTCTTAACTGTCTTGGGATCCAAAGGAAATTTATAAAGAGAAATAACAGAATTGCCGCATATAGAGCATTATGGAACAAAGCATATTTCAGATGCTATGATTTATTAACAATAATTCCTATCATCCAAATAAATCAATTTCAATGCATAAATGGCTTGAAATAACATAATAAGTTCACTTTTCACCGATATAAACAAACGCACTTATTTTATTGATCACACCTCAAGTCGTTAAAACGGTCAAAAATAGATGTCACCCACTTTGTCTGAAGTTAATCTATTTATTAGTAGAGGAAGCACAAACACCAATTTTAAGATACGGTATTTTAGTGTACAAAACTGTTTATACATGTTACATAACATGGCGATGGATTCTTTTTTTTCATAACTCTTACCAATTATTTTTGTTATGTTTTTGCAGTTTCTATACTAAGTCCCGTTGTAGATAACCATATCTTGACTACTTTTATGCGTTTAAGCCCTTTTTTTTTTGTATAATATTAATGGTAAAATACCTAACGATTTGGTACAGACCTAAAGCTGGATACTATAAAGTCCGTAGAGGTTGGAGTATCTAGTTATATATTCTTGCTATAATTTTGTGTACTCTTGTGTCAGCCCGGTTAGTACCCATCAACCTACGAGTTTTTAATTGGTTTTATTTATTTTAATACTACTAATAGTAGCGCCTGTGGACGAACACCAATGGTTGTATCGTATTTTGTGAAATCCGCAACAAAGAAAATCATATATTCAAAAATATATATGATATTGTTTGCAAAAAGGTAAATAAAAGAAACGTATTAAACTGTATTAAAAAAAAGTCAACATGAATAAAAAAAAATCTTGAATAAATTGTATTAATAACATAAAAATTGGCAATTAAGTAATTGCATAACAATCGCGGTAGAATAGGGATGAGTAACTTAATTTTTCAAGCCGATAAGTTACATAATAATAATAAAAAAATTATAAACATATTTTCGGGACCCATACTGCATATTCGACAAAAAATTGTATAACCAACAGGACACAAGGGCAAAGACCCATAGCGGCCATCATGGTACAAAAGGTGCTCATATATTGACTACCAATCATGAAGCTACGAGTACTGTGTTACGGTGAAATAGCGAAGAATAAATTTGGAAAAAAAAGTGGAAGATAGAAACATACAATAATTCAATAAATTATTTGAAAATTGCTTACCAAAATGAGGACTCCCCTAAAAAATATTTTAGAATTGCTTTTTACTGCTACATGATTGCAAAACAGCATAATTAAAAATAAATCAAAATTATATAATTAGATTTGCATGGTCTCAACATACAACATGATTCTGATTTTACTTTCCCGGCATACCTCCGGGAACGGAAAGTACTGTGAACGAGCTAAAAAAATTTTTCGAGAGAAAGATGGAAATATCCATTTTGAGGTTCCTTGAGATGATGAAGACCATTTTCATATGGAAGTCTCTGTGTCTGTCTATTTATCTGTGTGTGTGTCTGTATTCATCCACGATAGAGGTCACACGTTTAATCCGATTGAGCTGAAGTTTGGTATATGCATTTGGGATATTCGTCGGAAGAACCCATTAGTTTTTGTACGATATCTGTCAAACGAAAGTATCACTGTCAAAAAATGACCGAAGTAATATGTCACGGAATTGGAATAATGCAAGATGTCATTTGAAAGATCTTGAAAAACTCCATTCAGAACAGTTAAAATTATGTCTCCAACTGTCACCTGTAAAAAATAAAGAAATTTCAGATTTTTAGACTTTAACTATCCACACCACATTAACCTGTGGATAATTTTAGAAATTACCCACACGTGAACGTGATTCGCTTAAATAATAAGTTTAAACATATTTAAGCATGAGCTCTAGTAGCAGCGTGACATAGTGCCCGCTAGTAGTGCAGTGGGCCCGGAGATCGAATCCTATATAGCCTTTTAATTATTTTTAAACACAGGCTAGATTTAGATAGTTAAGACTTCTTTTAATAAAATAAATATTTTTGTAATACACAGGCTAGATTTAGATATTCAAAACTTCTATTAATAAAATAAATATTTAAATTTAATGTTTGAACGTATGTGTAATTTCTGAAATTATCCACAGGTTAACGTGTGTGTAGTCTCGGCCTTAACATTAAATATCTGAAAAAGTATTCATCTCTGGAAAATCGTCGGGAAAATTTTGAGGCGATTTTTTTCAGTTTTTTATTTAGCGTTTCCTTTAGTATAACTTCCTTCAATTTCAATTATAACCTGTACCATTTTTTGTAAATTGTAAAAATAAATTATTACTAAATTTACCACAATCATTTGTAAATACAATTTTTTATACATAATCATTCGTTAATATAATAAATATAATATTATTCGTATTTCCGGTTTAGAATTTGACATAAAATATTTACTAATTTACACTTTGATTTATTATGAGTATATCCATTAAAAAAATAAATACAAGTAGATTTAGGATCATTTCCTGTTTAATTCCTTTATGTATTGAAATTGTAATAGATCTTTTCACTTTAAACTGAACTTGCTTATAGTTTGCTCATACCAGTTTTCCATTATAGCATAATTTTTATATAATATAAAACTAAAACATTAAAATTATTATTCCCCTTTTTTACTTCCACATCCAGCACCCGACGCTCCACTCATAGTTTTAAGATTCTGAAAGATCACTTCCCGAGGAAAACAGTTTCCCAAGTAATTCCAGGAAAACGAACTGAGAAATGACGGTAAGACGAAACTTTCAACTCGCCGTATATTTTGCAAAACAAGTCTCGTTTCGCTCTAAACTTCTTTGTATTAACGCCAGACGACGTTTCTGCTTATTGTTACCCCATCTAGAAATTCACATGAAAATTTTAAAACGGTTTTGTCAAGTCTTGAAAGGATGGTTTTTTTTCTTCTAACTTAATTCTTTTATTTTATATAATCACGATAATCGTTTTAATCACATGAATCATCAGTAAGTCGGTCTAAATTGTTACGAAAAATAATAATAGAATTATTTGTTGATTACCAAAAAGGGAAATTTATTTCAGAGTACTGTGCAGTAATGATGGTGAGCGTTGCATTTTGTCATGATATGCTTCGCTATTGATGCTATATGGCTGACATATCAACCGAGGTATGGCACTAAGATATCTACATACAAATTTTTAAGAAAATCTGTCTCTCACAGATAGACACACTAACAGACAGATACACTAACAGGATGATATCAATGATTTAAAAATATCTGTAGAGCTTTGAAGTAAGTCAATAAGAGCTGACTGACAATTAACATGCAACTAAATCTTAATGGTGATCTATTATCACACTTAGATATTCAAAAGCAGGAATAGTGATCCAAGAGAAAACTAACTGATCGACTTCATCACATAGACTTTAATTAACAGAATAATTTTCCGAAGTTTTCATGACTGTAATTATTATTAATAATAACATATTATTCAAGGACACGCATCGACTCTTGACTGTTTTGACATGTCTCGATTTGCACTTACCTGTCTAAATCGGATGGCTTCTGATTGCTATAGCTTTTATCATTAGCATAAAGATCCAATACGGTGTTTTACTTTCCCGACCCATCTCCGAAAAGGGAAAGTATTGTGAACGAGCTAAAAAAAATCGATATAAAGATAGAAATATCCATTTTGAGGTCACCTGAAATGATTAAGATCATTTCCAGATGGAAGTCTATCTGTCTGTCTATCTATCTGTCTGCCTGTCTGTGTGTATTCTTCCACGATAGAGACCATACGTTAAATCCTATTAAGCTGAAATTTGGTATATCAGTTTGGGTTACCCGTCGGAAGAACCCATTAGTTTTTGTACGACATCTGGCAAATGGAAGTATCACAATCAAAAAATGACAGAAGCAATATGTCACGGAATTTGACTTGCAATATGTCATTTGAAAGCCCTTGAAAACCTCTATACAGAACAGTCAAAATTATTTATCCAACTGTCACCTGTCAAAAAAAAACAAAAATAACATTAAATATCTGAAAGAGCATTCGTCTCTGGATAGTTACTCGTCGGGAAAGTTATGGGGCGACACAACTGATTTTTTATAAAAGTAGTGTAATCCCACTTATTGATAGATCAAATTATATTAAAATTATTATCATTTTTAAATATTTATTTTATATGGTCGAAACTGAATAACAGTCTGTTAGTAAATACAACACGATTTCAATTAGTTTTTAGAATGTGACAATCATGAAATAAAAATTAAACGAAATTTTGTTACTGACAGAGATATCAAAGCGAGCGTAAAATTAATTTATAAAAATCGAATCGAATTATTGCTATTAATAAAAAAATATGAAATGATTTATGTGTATAAATACTATAGTTATATATTCGAATAATTATTGGTAAATGCACAAGAGAAAAAATTGGTATTCTGGTGAAGCAATGTGATAAAAATTAGCTCGAATTTTAGGGCGTTGATATAATTTAAAGGGATTTATTCATGGTGTAAATCTTGAGCTAATTGAAGTTCGTCTTTAATACGGAACTTAATATATCCTACGAAATATCATAAGACACGTATTCTCCCCTTTTCAGTTTGATTTTCTCCGTTTCGGTGGTATATTCGCTAATATGACGAAAATGAATCTCTTTATGGCTATGATAGAATTTAAAATAATTATACACAGCTTTTGAAAATTTGGTAAAATGTGAAATTTTTAAACAACTCCATTTTAACCAATTTTAAAATTTTTAATTATTTTATACCTAAAAGTTCTTGAAGGTTCAAAAAAAAAATCGTAAATAATATTTAAAAATTTTTTTACAAATCTGTAAAAAAATATTGCAAACTATTTAGAATTGTTTAAAAACCGTTAAATAATTCTGAAAATGTTTTAAAAAATAGAAAAATCATTGACAAATGTTCGATATTTTTGAAGAATCCTAGTAATGTTTTAAGTGCTTAACAAATTCTATAGAAAATTTTCGAGAATCATTTATAATTAAGAATCCATTACAAATTTTTAAAAGTTCTTAAAAAAATTCTTGAGAATCCCTAAAAAGGTCCTGAGACTTATTATCAAATCCTTGATATTTCTTTGAAAATAAATTTACAAATCCTTGACGAAGTCCCTAAGATTTTTCATGAGAGCCTTTAGAAAAATTTGTACAAAATTCTATATAAATCAGAAAAAATAATTGAAAATTTTTTTAAAATCCTTCAACAATTCTAAAAAAATCTTTATAAATCCTTAATAAAATCTTGTGTTAAAAACACAAAAATTTTTTAAAAAAAGTATGGATAAATTTTTGTCAAAAATAAATGGGGGTTCTTTAAAAAAAATCCTTAAAATATTATGATAAAAACTCCTTCACAGCCTCTTTGTGAATCCATGAAAATCCTTAAGAATCTTTTAAAAATTCTGAAAAATCCTTAAAATAGTATTGATAATCCTTAACAAATCCTTGAAAATAATTAACACATTCTTGCGAATCATTTAAAAATAAATTCTAAGACAAATATTAAAAGTCCTTGTAACGTTTGAAATCATTAAAAAGTTGTATAATTATTCCTAGATTTTTGACAAATTTTTGATGAACTCCATTAAAATACCTAAAAGGAGATAATGAAAAACAAAACTTAAAATATCTTTAAGAAAAAAAAAATTATTTACTAATCCTAGAATTTTAAAATTCTTTAGAATCCTTTAAAATAAATTTCGAAAAGCTTGACGAAATCCCTAAGAGAATATTAAAAGACTATTTGAAATCATTAGAGTACAATTTGGAAAAAAAATTGATATTAGTTTATTTTGCATAAATCCATTAAGGATTAAGAACTCTTAATAAAATTCTTAAAAATTGTAAAAAAAAAATTTATATTTTAGAAAAATTCGTAAAAAATTCTATTCAAATTGGAAAAAAACTTAAAATTAATTAGAATTTTTAAACAATCCTTGAATAATTTTAATGTTTATAAATAATTAATAAAATCCTGTCTTAAAAATACTTGAGAATTCTTAAAATATTGTTAATAAATTTTGTCAAATATTTGACACATTTTTGATAAATTACTCAAAAATATATAAAAAAATCTTGATAATCCTTAAAAGGTCTTTAAGAATCCTTAAAAACTCATTGAGAATCATTAACAAATCCTTGAGAACCTTTTAAAAATAAATTTATGAATCCTTGTACGTAATCCATAAGACAAACAGTTTAAAAATCTTTTAAAAATTCTTGAAAATCCTTAAATGATCCTGGAGAATCCTTAAAAAATCCTTGAGAATCGTTAAAAAATCCTTGAGAATCTTTTAAAAATAAATTTATAAATCCTTTAGAATCCTTTAAAACTGCTCCTTAAAAATAAATTTTTGAAGACATTTTTAAAAAAATACTATAAATTATAAAGAGCATTTGGAATCATTAATGTACAATTTTGGCAAAATTCTGAAAAAAAAAATATAAATATTCTTTATAAATGGGAAAAAAATTGAAAAAATCTTTATAAATCCTGTCTTAAAAACGTTTGAAAAACTGTTTATAAATTCTTGTCAAAAATTTGGCAAATTATTGATAAATCCCTTAAAATAAATGGGAACTGCTTAAATTTTTTCGTAAGAATCTTATGAATTCTTAAAAACTCCCTGACAACCTCTATAACTTTTTGAGAATCCTTTATATTTCACAATCTATTACAGATCCTAAAAATTCTTGAAAATACTTAAAGGAGATCTTTAAAATCCTTGAAAATCATTAAAAAATCGTTGAGGATCTTTTAAAAATAAATTTATAATTCCTTTCGATAAATCCCATAAAAATATCTGAAAAAATTATTTACTAATCCTAGATTTTTAAAATCCTTTAAAACTTCTCTATCATACCTTAAAAATAGATTTAGAAATTATTGACGAAATTCCTAAAAGAATATTAGGTATAAATCATAAAGAGCATTTGGAATCATTAAAGTACAATTTTGACAAAATTTTTGATATTGATTATTTTCATAAATCTGTTGATGATGAAGAAATTCTTGAAAATTCTGAAAAAACAAAAAGTAAAAATTCTGTATAAATCTGAAAAAAAAATTAAAGAAATCTTGATAAATCCTGTATTAAAATGCTTGAAAAACTTTTGAAAATTATTCATACATTCTTGTCAAATTTTTGGCAAATTATTGATAAATCCCTCAAAATAAATGAGGACTGCTTAAAAATTTTTTAAGAATCTTTTGAATTAGAAACTCCCTGACAACCTCTATAACTTTTTGAGAATCCTTTATATTTAACAATATATTAAATATCCTTAAGAATATTTTAAAAATTCTTGAGAATCCTTAAAGGATCCTTGTGAATCCTTAAAAAAATCATTAAGAATCGTTGAGGATCTTTTAAAAATAAATTTATAAATCCTTATAAGCCCCATACAAATATCTAAAGAAGTTATTTACTAATCCTAGATTTTGAAAATCCTTTAAAACTCCTCGATCACACCTTAAAAATAAATTTAGAAATTATTGACAAAATTCCTAAAAGAACATTATTCATAAATCATAAAGAGCATTTGGAATCATTAAAGTACAATTTTGGCAAAATTTTTGATATTGGTTATTTTCATAAATGATGATGAAGAAATTCTTGAAAATTCTGAAAAAAGATAAAAAAAAATCTTTACAAATCTGAAAAAAAATGGAAATTGTTGAACAATTCTAAAAAATCTTTGAAAAACTTTTAAAAATTATTCCTACATTCTTGACAAATGATTGATAAATCCCTCAAATATAAATGAGGAGTGCTTAAAAAAATCCTTAAATTCTTTTAAAAATGTTATGAATCAATGAATCATAGAAAAACTCCCAGTCATACTACATAAAATTTATTAAATTTGGTTGAACAAATAAGCGGGAACCAATTTCGGCCATATAATGGTCATTATCAGGCATACAATACAAATTATAGAAATTCTTAAAAATACAATAAGAAATTACAAATTAGGTTGTGTTGTATTTCTAACAATTTTACTTTCCCAACCGATCTCCGATAAGGAAGAGTATTGTGAACGACCTAAAAAAAATTTCGAGATAAAGATGGAAATATCCCTTTTGAGGTCACCTGAGATGATAATGACCATTTCCAGATGGAAATCTGTCTGTCTGTCCTGTCTGTGTGTATTCTTCCACGAAAGGGGCCACAAGTTTAATCCGATTGAGCTGAAATTTGGTAAATGTGTTTGGGTTACCCGTCGGAATAACCCATATTAGTTTTTCTCCGACATCTGTCAAACGGAAGTGTCGCTATCAAAAATGACAGATGCAATATGTCATTTGAAAGCCCTTGAAAAGCTTTATTCAGAACAGTCACAATTATTTCTCTAACTATCACCTGTCAAAAATGAAATATGTCAAAATTTGAAATTTTAACATTAAATATCTGAAAAAGTATTCGTGGATACTCGCCGGGAAAGTTTTGGGACGACACAGCCGATTTTTTATAATTTTTATTTTAAGCCTAATGATGGACATTGTATGACCGAAACATGTTGCCGCCCATTTGTTCAACCAGATTTAATAAATTTTATGTGGTGTGACTAAGAGTTTTTCTATTATTCATTGAATAATTTTTATCACATTTGCGAATGGATAATCTTTTGTTTTTGAATGTAATGAATGATTAAAAACTCCTTGACACTCTCTATATTGAAATTTTAGAGAATCCTTTATATTAAAGAATTAATTAAAAATCCTTAAGAATCTTTTAAAAATTCTTGAAAATCCTTAAAAAATCCTTGACAATTTGAGAATCATTAACAAATTCTTGAGAATCCTAAAATTTTAATTTAAAAGTTCTTGTCGAAAATATACTTAATACTAATAGCAAATTAAAAAAAATCTTTAGAATCTTTAAGACTGCCATGAGGTAGGGGAAAGTGCCTCCCTTAAGGCTTCCCTTCGATTGGAACCGTTTTCGGCAGAATAATATTTCGACCGTTTGACGGCCGATTAGCAACGCGGCCAAACGTTCAAGTGTTGCCAAATGTAGAACAATTGCGCCAAAAGTACCACTTTCATCTTTAAAGTGACAATAAAAATAAATTCTCTTGCATCCACCACATATTTGCATATTTTCCAAACTTATCTCAACCCATTGAACACTTTTTTTGTCCATCTCTTGTTTTTTGTTTTGTCTTTTTTTTGCATTACTTTCCCGACCCACCATCCGAGAAGAGAAAGTATTGTGAATGAGCTAAAAAGACGATGTAAGATTATTTCCAGATGGAAGTCTGCCTATCTGTATTCTTCCACGGTAGAGGCCACACGTTTAATCAGATTGAGCTGAAATTTGGCAAATGAGTTTCGGTTATCCATCGGAAGGAACCATTGGAAGGAAACTTGCACGGGCAGCTTCAATGAACAAAGAGAAACTCCAGGGGTCGTTATGGTATCGACTAAATCACTTGCGGCCAGAAGGGCGGGCTTTACTTGCCTCACTGGAGAGTACTTGGATATTTGCTGCGTGGATAAAATAAATAAATAAGATTTCAATAAATAATACCTTTTATTTATACAAAGATCCGGCGTGGAAAGACAGGTGTATAACTAATGGTCCAAGGATGTATTTATTGTTCAGAAAATATCAGAAATTAAGCACAATTTAAGTCGAGCTATCTGTGGACGTCACTACTTCATTGAAATGGAATCTGCTATTTTATGACGTCATAAACCACAAAACAATGAAGATGAAACCATCAAAAGAGTAGAAAAGCACCATTTGGCATTATTTTGTGACCAACTTCAGCACAGTCAAAAGTTCCTCCATAAAAACAGTTCATGTCTGTAATAACTAGTAAAAATGGATTTCGTTGAGGAAATTATATTGTTAAAAAAAGTGTCGATTAGAGATTCTGAAAAATTTTTTCTGGAATTTAGAGTCCACATATATCAAAATCTCTGTTGTTAATATTGACGTAATGGAAGATAACGCTAAGCCAATGCTTCCTTTATGTTTAAAAACTAGTAGTAATAATAATAATATTATTCGAAAATTTAAACCAGTCAATAATAAAAATATTTGATTTTTGATTATTAGTTTGATTTCAAATAATACAAATAATATAATTAAAAAAAATTATTAAAGCGATATTTTAAATATTATCAAAAATGTTTTACAACTGTTTGACTACGATTTTTACGGCTGATCCTGACTGTACATTCAAGTTTATTTTATAGATCGCAGGACTCGTTAATATTGCCACTTCTATTCTCTGCCTTCCACTTTATACGAAAAGAGTAAACGATAAAGCCAGACGTGAAATATTGCCGGCTGGTGATATTAAAATTTGTCCTCTGGGTGTTCATCTAGAATATATTTCGGATTTAACGATTTAAGCTATGTTTTTCTTTTATTAAATTAATTAAGTTCATTCTAGTTTTATTATAGACCGGTTAGAAAATTTTAACCGTCAAGTAGGTTTAAAAAAATAATAAAAATTAGAAATAGTTCTCAGTTTTTTTAAAGAAAAATTGAATTCATTTTGACATTTATTTATTTTAAAAATCAGTAACTGACTATTAAAATATGTTTATCCACAATCACCTTATAATTCAAGTTTTATCCACACTTATGAACCATATAAAGCATCTCTTTATTTACTAGTGGAATAATGAAATTACTTTATTCCACTAGTGGAATAATGAAAGATAAATAGCAACCATTCAACACCTCCCGAAATTTTTGTACGTAATTTCGATGATTTTTAAGGAGGTGACAACAACAAATCATTTTTTAACAGGATATTGTAATAAGGCAGATAGCTAACGCCATCTACCAATCGGATACGGTATCACTTATTACTTGGGAAAAAGATTCAACCTGTGTAATAAGCGCCAGTACAAACTGGAACCGACAGAGGGCCCATACATCTAAAGGGTAATGAAACCCTAAACGAGTTTTAAAAAATCTTGTAAGTTTTGAGAATTTGATTCCTTGTTTCGTCCCTTAAGGACTTATCAGTGGCAATGTGACCAGAAGCATAGAAATCAAATTCTAATCTTGAAACATACCAAATCATTTTTTAATGAAAAATTTCTGCGATTCTGATTCGAAATGAAGGTGATTGTTCGAGCTTTTTTAAAAATTCTTGTGCGAATAAAATTCTATCTAAAATACTTATACAATAAATAACTATTCTTAAAATGAAAATATTTACTCGAACATTAAAGTCCACTTTTATTACTATTGGTATTAAAAAATAACTGTTGAATTTAAGCTTTTCAATATCAACATTTTACTGACATTTTGCCAATAAATTCATATTATTTAAGCAAAACGCGAAAAGCTCATGAAATTCTCGTTACGCCGGCATTTCTCAAATTGCCAAAGAATTTTATAGAATGACGGATTTCGCATTATTCCTACAATCTATATAATAAGGCTGTTGTTCTAAGCAGACTCTTGTTCGCTTTAGTAATTTGATATCTTCAATATAATCGTCTTATTGATCGAGAGGAAAATCTATAGAAACTCCCACTTAAATTTATTTTTTATAGATATCAATATATTATTATGAAAAATCTCTAATTTTGGGTTGGATTCTCTGAAGAATAAATAAACATAATCATTACAAATTAAATCAGAAAAAAAATAAAATTTTATTATTTCATGCATTTTCTTCTTATACACGACTTTTACTTCTCTATCTTGATCTCTTTTTTTCTTCGCATTTCTTCTTAGCTCAATTTATTGGTTACTGTTACCTGGCTTCTCCATACTTTTGCATAATTACCCTTAATTCGTTTACTTTTTTTCAATGTTTATTTATTTATTAAAAATTCATATATTTTATGTATTGGTATAGAGTTTTATTAAGTTTATATTTTTTTTATATTATCTCGTTACATAGACCATTTCTTAATAAATTCTTATAAAATTGACATTGAATCAAAAAAAAATTTCAATTAACAAATTCTGTTACTTATTAGTAGATAGTCTATGTCGGTCCGAACCTAGGTATAGAGAATTTAAAGTGTTAGAGTGAGAGGGTGCAGAGACTTAGCGTATTAGAGAGAGATAGAGTGCTATGTCAATATATCTTCGTCAAACTTATGAATACTTAAAAAGAAATCAAATAATAATAACATTTTCTTTATAATTCACCCCCTAGAAGATAAACCTTGTACGGGAAAGCAACAATTACACGTTACTAATGACACAAAAAAAGTAGATTTCTTTTAAAATAACATGTGATCAGTAAAAAATAAATAAATTAAATAATAGTAAAAAAATCTAGGTATCACTTTAACTACTTAAATAGAGAAAATAAAACTCAACCTGGTTTTAAAGTTGAACAAATTAAAAACTTACCTACTTAAGAATAAAATGATGCTATGAAACAACTATTTTTCCCAAATTTAAGCAAATGAGAACGTTTCTAGATATACGAGGAATCAAGGAATTGGAAGGGGGAAAAAATAGAGGTGGTAAATAAATATAAAAGTAGCGGAAGGAAATAGCATGTATAACTGTTATAAAATTTTCTAAATAAAATCGTTTTTTATGACTCGCCGTACAAATTTGTATTAATTAGATTTATCCATTCTGTTTATGTATTTCATTATTTTTAATCAGTTTCCTGTTTATACGCTTCTTATCACTTGCTGCAAAATTAATTAATGTTTAACGAACGTTCTTATTAGCAGGATTGAAATTTGTACGAAATAAAAACAAAATAAAATAATTCAAAATTTGATCATTACTAATCATTAAATATTATAAGTGAGTATTTTTTGCCATTGATACTACGCAGTCTGTTTCAATATTTATTTTGCATTTAATTTCAAATAGAGAGTTATTTTTTTTCATTAAATTTGGACTATGTAATGTACAGGTTCCACCTCATATAAAACAATTTTTCTCATTTAAATTGGACCAATATTAATGAAGATAGATGCTAGAGTTTGTTTAACCATCCTTTGCCGTTGCGTCATACATTATCCATCTCGATCTCTCCATCATGAAATGGATGAGACGGAATTGTGACGTCATTGACGTATTTCTTAACTAATTCAGATTATTTATTACTTTTGACAGTTAAGTTGTCATATTTTGATTTGTTGAGTATTTTTGATTATTTTCGCCCTTTTCAATTAATTGTTCATTGTCAAAATGCCTTCCCAGTATAATGAGAAAGAGCAAACTTTAATTTTGAAGTTGATTAATTACTTTTCAAGATAAAGATATGCTGGAAAACCGCTTTTACCGTTAAATGCAGTCTACAATGTAAGTATCTAGCTGTATTATGCAAAATGTAAGCATTTATTGATTTGATTTTATTAAATTTTATAGCATGTTGCTGATGCTCTAGACATATCTATTAGAACCATTCAAAAAACAGTTACTTGTGGAATAGAAACAGATACACTACAAAATCAAAGTTCATGCTTGACATGTTTCATGGAAGCACTATTTCAGGCACACAAATCAATTAATCAATAATGACTGGGAAAAAGAAAAATACATTGATCATTTTCTTCATGTTATCATAGATCTGAGTGAATCGGACTCCCAGAGTGATTTGTATTGGGAGTTTTTTCAGAAATAAATTTATTTATTGCCTTTATTTTCATTTTTTAGGAATACTTACGAAAGTATTTCTCACAATGACACAGACAATAATTACTATTATAATTTTTAAAAATATGAATAGTTATATCCCCAAACTAGAAATTTGAAACAAATCAGTTAAAAAAAGGTTTCAAGTTAAAAAAAAATACTAAATTATGTAAAAATGTACGCAACCCATAAAGCAAAATACAATTTTCGGCATTACCAATTTATTAATACAAACACACCTTAACATGGGTCATTGAAAACAATCCTTAACATATGTCATTAGTTATATTTTAATTTTGAGGTTATGTGTAAAAGGATATTCAAATTATATACGACAAACGTAAAAGAGCAGAATACGTCACCGATTATGACGTAACGGCAAAGGATGGTTAAACAAACTCTAGTGTCCTTTTCGCATTGATACTGTGCTTGATTTATCTACGTCACATTTTTAATATAGCCGTTTTTTTTATTAAGATTGGACAATTATTAACGAAGATATATGCTGCCTTTTTTTCGTTGACTTCGCGCATGGTATTTATTCTACATCACATTTTAAATACAGCCACTAATAACGAATTTAAATGCTAATGCAATTTTGTCATTGCTACTATGCAGTGAATTTTTGTGTGTAATATATTGACTATACTTAATACAAAACAATTTTTGCATTTAAATTGGACCCATAGTAAGGAAGATAGACGCGAATGTCTTATTATTAATTATTAATGAACATAAAGGCTGCCTTTTTATCGTTGCTACCTCGCATGATTTTTCTTTATGTATTTATTCTATGTCGAAATTTAAATACAGTTTTTTAAATTAAATTTAACCAATAGTAACGTAGATATACAAGTTCTACCTTTATACCCGCTTAGGTCCCTTGATGTTAGAAGTAGTATAAACTATCTTCTCTTTTTAAGGCCGTAGGGTTCCACATCCAGTCATAATGAATATTGTTTTCCAGGATTGGACCGAGATGAATATTTGACGTTTCACTTCCATTTTAGAAATCTTTTCTAATAAAATGTTATCTTCCATCCACTCATATCTTTCTTCTTCTTCGTCTCATAATCCCTACCCAGCAGGAATCGCATAAATGTGTAAATATATTCAATATATCCTTAAAATTATCGATTTTAACTTGGGAAACCTGAACATGCTGAACAGTCTTAAATCAGATAAACATTCTTTTTTAATCAGAACTTCATACATACAATCTTAAAAATCTCTTGAAATAATCACCACAAGACATCAACAGAAATATCTAACTTTAACCCAGATATTAAATCTAAACTTTTCTTTCTATCAATAATATTGAAATAAATATATAATTATATCCAAAACTATATTAAGTTCCAATCAGATATTATGGTGTCCTCTATCCAATTGTTCCGTCAGCAACCTTTTCAACATTTTTATATAAGATACCATATTTATATTTGGCTTTAGTTAGAGTTTTTTAACACCATTCCTGACTAAAAGATGTGCCTAAAATTCCTTCATATCTAGGCACCCATTTAAGGATAAACTACAAGAACCTCTCTTTTGCTGTCCAATATTAGTTTGAACTGTATTTCTACCTTTTGTAATGCTGTCTATCAAATAACGATAGTCTTCTTTTTTAGATAATTATTTAGCGTGATCTGTGCAAAGGCATTTATTGCTACTGCTTTGACATAAACTTATAAAATTTTATTCATTGCTTTTACTTACTGAATCTTTAAAGTTAATGAACTATATCTACTGACTTTTTCCTGTCATCCCCTTCCGGTATTTTGTTATCGAAACTTTTATGAATGGCTGGAAAATTATTAACGCTGGATTTTGTGTTAATTTCAATATCATGGAATGGTGTCCTTTTCTAGAAAGTTTCAATCCCAATCAATTTGTAAATGGCCATATACCGCTTTCAAAGTCTTTTTTCCACCATAAGATCTAGTGAATGAGGTCTCCCTGGTAGCTCCATTGATGCCATTATTAGTCAAGCCAATTTTTTGCTTTATACCACCATATAACTTAGGTCACATCATACTTGGTTTGAACATCACGTGTTCCCTACCATCCACTTACAGAAGATAAGTTTGTCATGCAAGAATATGTTATCCTTATATTCCTTTAAAGGTTTTTGCTGGGTTTTTGATCCCTCTCTTATACACAATTAATATTACCTGTGCATCTTTTTTGTAACAACTCTTTTAAACAATTGCATATTATTTTGAGAACTACAACTGAAATAACTTATAATGGTCTAACATATAAAAATACAATATATAAGGTACATGCAATATTTATAGCTAGAAATATTTCATTACCTCTCCAGAACATTGAGAGGCCAATCTGCCAAGGCGCTCAGGAGGATTAAAGCAGGAGCAGGTGATCAAAAATGATAAATTTAATATAAAAAAAAGATAAACTTCACGGATAATAATTATAAAAATATTTGCAATTACAAAAGGTCGAAAATTATTGGAAGACGATTTCGTGAAAGAGAAAGGGCCGGCAGACCGCAACAAATTGGCCTTAATATATTGTAATTGGTATATAACATGTTCGAAATCAACAATTGTGAAGTATAAAGAATCTTATTTTTATTTTTGGCACATTATTATTATTATTATGATTATTATGAAAATAAAAAAAATGGAAATGATTTTAAAAGATTTTTTATGATTAATCAAGTAAGAAAAATTTGTATAAAAAAAACAGATGAAGGAAAATAATAAACAGAAGAGATGTCATTGATTAGTAAAAAAAACATGTCATTATAGATGATTAACAAAAAGTTGTTAAAAAAGTAATTATATATAAAAGGAATTCTATAACAAGTGAAGAAAAACTATTATTAAATTTAACAAAAATTAAAAATAAAAAAAAAAATTTTAAAAAAAGTTTAAAGCAAGCTTTTTTTTCGAAAAGAACCAATTTAGGAAGAAATTTGAAGAAAAAGAATATAAAGGTTACATAAATAAATGGAAGAATCTATTTTGAAGAGGGAGAAATGGTACTAAATAAAAAAAAAATAAATTTGTGTCGGAGTCCTTAAAGAAAGAGAAATCAATTTGTGTCGGAATCATTGAAGAAAAGGAAGTACTTAGACAGGATATATAAAATGTATTTATTTGATTTAAATTTTTTTTGTATGCCTATTATTTTTTTAAATTTTTATAGAATGAGAATTTTTTAAATTAGTTAATCATAACAATATGTGACAAAAAAGGATAAACCTCATGATTAAAAATTATTGGAAATAAGTACTGAGTACTTAACTAAACTGTATGCTGAATGGCAGACAAAAAAACAGACGACAACAAATAATATTTATGAAAGCAAAAGAAATACTGGTCTGCCTCGATGTTGTCTTCCGATTTTTACCTCTCGCCCTTCAGATAAGAGAGGTATAGGAATCATGCTAAAAATTGGGCAGTGACTTTTCAATGGATAAACACGTTTTGGGGTCCCTAGAATACGATTTTGATATTTTCGCGATGATGTCTGTGTGTGTGTGTGTGTGTTAGTGTGTGTGTGTGTTAGTGTGTGTGTTTGGATGGATGTTGTAGTAACGATAACTCAAAAACTACTGAATAAAAAAATTTGAAATTTTGCAGACAGGATTCTGATACCCTAGATTAGATCTGATTAGATTTTGGTGCCAATCGCACAACCGGAAGTGGCAGTTGCTATGGGTGATGACGCCATTATTATACAAAACGGTAATAAAGTTTTACACATATATTTTGTATACCCCATAGTTTATTTTCATCTCATTGAAATTTTCGAAACTTTTACCATTGTTGCCAGATTTACAAAAAATAATTTTTTTTCATACTTTTTTGGTTCAACCTGTAAATTTTTGATTCAAAAATAGCGAGAGGTCATGTGCTGGCCACATCAGATTTTTTGTCTGAGATTCAGCATACAGTTTAGATAACTCAGTAATTATTTTCAATAATTTTTAATCATAACGTTTATCCTTTTTTGTCACATACATTGAAGCCACTTTGTTACAGTCTGCCGACCCTTTATGTTACAAGAAATCATCAGCCAATAATTTTCCGCTTTATGTAATAACAAATACTGATATTTATATAATTATTATCCGTGAGGTTTATCATCTTTTTTTATTAAAATTATCTTTTTTGATCGCCTGACCCTGCTTTAATCTTCCTGAGCGCGTTGGAAGATTAGCCACTCAATATTCTGGAGAGCTAATGAAACCTTTTTAGCCATAAATATTGCATGTACCTTATACATTGTATTTTATGTATTTTTAAACCCGCTATTTTTTTCTCTTTTAATTTTTTCTTTTAGTCGACTTGCGATTTTCACTTTCCTGCCTTTTCGTATCTGGCTTAAAATGAGGAGTAGTATTTACCCGAGATTGATTCGCATTAATATGCCGTTTCAAATTACTTCATTCATTTTGAAGAGGTATATCAATACACGCAATCACAACAAGTGGGCTTATAAACTGTCTTCATTAATCAATAATCTGTTCGTTACTCATTTTTCAACTCATTCTGGAATTTTCTTTTATGCTCCATTATCCGTCTGAAATCATATAAGAATACAATTTTAAAGTTGCTATGGGTACAAGATAAAAAGTAAAATTGAATATTTTTATTTTCCGCTGAATACGATATGGAAATTGTTACAATGCTATGCTTTTATATTAGATTTGAGTCTATAAGCTGAGAAAATTGAAATCACGGAATTGGTACAAGTTGTACGAAATAAATTTTATTTAGAATTAGTCAATGTAAAATATGTTTATTTATGGAAAATAAAAACAAATTGGTTGATAGCGCGACCTAGGTACCCAAACTTTATTAATTTGTTTTCAACATATTTATAAAATAATGACAAAATTCATAATTTTCAAATCAAATTTCAATATTTTCTAGACATTTACAAATAATTATAAACTTGATTTACTATGTTTTTTTAATATTACAAAATATACATAAATGAGATTTTAATAATAACTCTTTTAAGTAATATACGGCTATCAGTCTTTATATATTTATATCTCTAACTGTCAGTAGATAGAACGTCCTTTAACTTTAAAGATTCAATAACTAAAGGCGATGACGTTTAGAATAAAAAACAAGTTGATTTCTTATACAATTGTCACAATCTAAACGTCATTGTCGTTAGTTACAGAACCGTTAAAGTTAAAGGACGTTCTATCTACTGAGTATGAATATTTAATGGCTTCAAATTTAGTATAAATAATAATAAAAACAATCAAACATAAACCAGTCAAATTTCCAAAATTAAGTGCCAAGTCTCTATTTGGAAATATCCATTTCTATATATCTATCTTTTTAAAGATAAATCTGAGAATTATTATTTTTAATTCCAACAGGTTATCCATTATCTCAAATATGGTCGAATGATGAGGTAATAAATTTCAAAAACAAATACCACAAAGTTATATTGAAACATTGTAGTTAAGGGTAACCATCCACTTTAGATTTGTAATGCCTTGGTAAAGATTTCGTACTTTTACTCTCATTTTTTTTATATTTGATCATAAAAAAAATTCTTACATTACAAAATGTAATGCGTGTTATGGTAACTGCAAAATTTTTAAAATTAGTTAAAAAAAAAGTTTTTTGGATGTAAACATTTCCGTTTTCTTATTTACTTGCTGTAACGTAATTAAACATTTATTTGAAAAAGTAACTAGATAAAAACACGTAAAATTCTTTTTTCTACAAGCGTGCTGAAATGTATACTTTTCCGCACGCATTTGAGTGCGGAAAGTTGTACTTTTCCGCACTAGTGCGGAAAAGTTACTTTTAGAACTGATTTTATAAATGCTAAAATGATTAAAAAATTAATTCTTGCTTGGTTACTATGATTACTTTCAGCCTAATGTTTTATTTATTAAGAAGCACTAAGAAAATTTTTGTTTAATGACAAAAAAATATTTTTGCTAAATTTTTTTTTTAATTCTAGGCGCTTGTAAAAAAAATATTGTTCCTAACACTTGCGTAAAGTATCTATTCCCCACTTAATTGCATGCCCGAACTCCGCTTCGCGTCGTTCGGGTAACTGCAATTGCGTGCGGAAAAGTATAACTTTCCGCACTTGTCAGGAAAATAACTATTCTGAATCCATACATGCCAAATTTTTTATTTTGCGTTGAGATTTATAATAATTAATTCTGATTTAGCACTAAAAATGGTATTGTAATGTGGCGCCTTCGCATATTGAATCATTTGTGGGCGGAGCCTACTAAGAACGTATTTAATATTTTTAAATACAAAATTATTAAATTTCCAAGTTTCGTTAGTGGTTATAAAAACAGTCTTATATTAGATAACTAGAATTTGCAGTTAAAAACTATAGTGATTATTTTCTAAAAAATGTCATTATTTGTTTAAAGTTACTTATTTTAAAAATTAAGTTTTTATTTAAATTACTGTTTCTCTGTCAACAATATTTTAATGTATTGGATCCAAGAGAATACATTATGGTCATAAAAGATCATTTTAAGCAAGATGTTTTGCAGTTGTGGTTAGCTACAATACCAGGAAGCCTATTTATACTATAAGGCCTCTCGGAGAAAGAGTTAGAAAATTCAGTAGTAGCCTCGAATTTAAATGAAGAAAAATACTAATTGGCAACAGGAAAAAAATCAATTATATAGTAAGAGAAAATAGTATAAGAAAAAAATATTTATTTTTTAAATCACTCCAAAAAACTGATACGAAATAAATGTTTTACAACAAAAAACTACTAACCAAAGTGAAACTGATTTATCGACTAATCTCAATTCTCTTATTAATTATGCTTTTGTTAAATAATAAATATATTTAATTGTTTACCTTTTAATTGTCAAGTTTGATAATCTTCAAATCTCTTCTTTTTCAACTTCCATCTAAATCTTCAGAATCTACATTCTTATAAAGGTAAAGGCCCTAATTTGAATTTCTGGATATCTTCTTAATTTTTTATCCCTTTTTCTTCTTAAAAGTGGTTGCTGGATTTAACGCATGGTTAAATACCTATTCTTGATTGTTCTGGATTTTTCAATATTTTTTAAAGAAAATATCTACTACTTTAATACAAGTAAAAAAATCGGTTGTGTCGCCCCAAAACTTTCCCGACGAGTATCCACGAATACTTTTTCAGATATTTAATGTTAAAGTTTTTCAAGGGCTTTCAAACGACATATTGCATGTCCAATTCCGTGACATATTGCACCTGTCATTTTTTGATAGTGGTCCTTCCGTTTGGCAGATCTCGTACAAAAAACTAATGGGTCCTTCTGACAGATAACCCAAACAAATATACCAAATTTGAGCTCAATAGGATTAATACTTCTTCAGATATTTAATGCTGAAGTTTCAAATTTTGACACTTTTTATTTTTGACAGGTGACAGTTTTAGAAATAATTTTGAGTGTTCTGGATAGAGTTTTTCTAGGGCATTCCAATGACATATTGCATGTCCAATTCCGTGACATATTGCATCTGTCATTTTTTGATAGTGGTACTTCCGTTTGACAGATCTCGTACAAAAACTAATGGGTTCTTCCGACGGGTAACCCAAACCCCTATACCAAATTTCAGTTTAATCGGATTAAACGTGTGGCCGCTATCGTGGAAGAATACACACACAGAGACACACACACACAGACCGACAGACAGACTTCCATCTGGAAATGGTCTTAATCGTCTCAGGGGACCCAAAAATGGATATTTCCGTTTTTATCTCGAATTTTTTTTTAGCTCGTTCACAATACTTTCCCTTCTAGGAGGTGGGTCGGGAAAGTAATATTTCAATTCGTTTGAAGTCACTTTTTGTTAATTTTCCTACTTGTGTCAAAAGGCTATTCTATCTTCGGTAAGTTCGATTTTGCCCACATTTATTTTTGTAAGAATCTCCTACCGTTTTATTTGTATTAGGTCTTTTTTTGTGTGATCATTCAGATGTATTCTGCACATTTTGTTGCTGAGTTATCCGCTCACCTATTATGAGATCAGTTCAGCGCATTACTTTCACCTTCACCACTGGTCAATCCAATGGGGCTTCCATCTGGATTCTAAGATTGGTTTTACCATCAGGGTACTTCCGTAATGAAAACCAAGGAAGATCTTTCCTTTTTATTGTTGATTTCTATACCAAGATTTCAAGATTCGATTGGTAATGATCCAATTTTATTTATTCATATTTATATCCTATTTACCTCTGTGCATAAGGTAGTGCTACCCGGGAGAACTCGGTTTTGTAACTTTTTTTTTGGTTATACATTTACATACGAAAAAAAAAACATAAAATCGATAATTTATTTTGAATGAAATCACACGTCATTGGGGACGTGTGGTGCGGTAGCTACAGTAAATTCATTTGTAGTATATGAAAATCTACTTAAAATTATTCATAAAAATAGGCTTAGTTAATTTTTAAACACTACGATTACTAAGAAAATTAAATTTCAAAATTTCCAAATGACGTCAGCTACATTAATTTGTTTAAAGTAATGTAGATGGCATGACAAGGTATAATTTACAGTTATCTGTCGATTATTACTAAACCAAATAGCCTTAGCCGCTTAGACAATTAAAAAAATAGAAGAAAAAAGCAAAACACACAGACGACACATAAAGATTAAAATAATAGGTTATGTTATACTGAAAAGTCAAAAATAAAACATTGTGCCTAGCAGTACATCGGATGTACGCATTTATTTTGTACTTCGGCTGTTCACTGCGTTTTAAGGTTTACAAAGTATAGAAGTATGTTGCCACATTTGCTTGATAAGTTTGATAATATTTCTGTAACGTTGTTTTTGGCGTAATGCCTATAGTATATGGTTTTGGTGTAAAAGGGCCGGAGTTTCATCTATGATGCGCCGTTTGGGACAAAATACAACTTCTTCCAATATATATAATTTTGCACCATATATAGAAAATTTTCACATATAGAATGTTTTCAAATAGACTTCTAATTTTACTAACTGCCGCAATAGATTGAGGGCGCTAGCTATCGGTTCATGGATTGCGACGTGTAGCAATAAATTATTTAGTGTAGTTCATGGCCATTTTCAATAATATTAAAGTATTTTGTATACGCACAATTTTTGTATCAAGAAATATACTTTCTTTTCAGATTTTTATTTCTTTGAACTTAAAAACTGATCATCGGAGTAAACAATATATTACATTGTAAAATCACTCTCGCACAAGTAATGTACAATATTTCTTTTACTACCACGCGATAATTTTACCTGAGATTTTTTGTTTGGTTGGTTAAACACAGCGCCAGCCATGCACTATCTATTTTTTACTATAATTCTCGCACCTTTTAAACAACAATCGACCTTATTATTATTATTAAATATTTTTAATTTTCACACTCTCTCTAATCTATTTTTGTCTAATTTAATCATCCCTATATAATCAATTATTGAAATTCAATATATAAACACATGCCGAAATTTTGAGGTTATGTATTTTTTTTTATCGGCTTTTTACTCATTATCGCAACTCGAATTCCAAAAATTTTTATAACAATCGATACAATATCCATTTAGTCAATTAATTTACATGAAATATAAATTCAATCTAAAAAAATTCCCTTTGTCAAAATAACTTATCCTGATGATGTGCAAAAATATCCAAAAATCTGCGACCTACGTTACACGTCGCAATCGGTGAAAGGATCTAGAGCCCTCATTCTATTGCAGTAGTTAGTAAAATTAGAGATCTATATGAAAACATTATATATATGGAATTTTTCTATATATGGTGTAGTCATAGATATAGGATAGATCCAAATACGGCCATTTTTTTTACGTTTTAATAGTTTTTTTAGCTTCATAAAAACCACATAAAAAATAGTGATTGTTAACTGGTTAGATTTGTATAGTAGAGATTTTTTTTCTCCAAAATTAATGATTATTAGATTTCACTTTTTAACATCTTAAAATCTACATAAAAATGGTGACATGGTAACTAGTTTAATTTACACAGTAAAGTGTCTTTTTTTCTTAAAGTTCGAGATGTAAAAATTAGGTAGTTTATTTTATTTTCCGATGTACAATATAAACAAGCACATCCGATGTACTGCTAGTCACGGCAAAAATAAAAACAATACAATTTTCTTCTCTTCCTATATTTACATCTGGCCTCTATTTAATAAGGAATTCAATTCGTATATACTGCCATCTCTTAACAGTATTATCAATAAATGTAGATATTTTTAATTTATTTTTTTTTAAATATAATAGAGGTTTAAAAAAATTACAAATATTTTTGTAGGCATATTTAATAACAGAATTTTAAGGTCCTAATTTAAAAAAATTACATAATACGTCCCCATTCCATGTCCCACTCTTCGACAAACCCCAAACTTGATGTAGCCATTGGCAAATATAACTACTCTACACTAGACGAGTGTAACAAATTATGAATCATATCATGGAAATAGTTGTAGTAGAGAATAATTGTGAGTAAATTGTCTTAGAAAAAGAATTGCCCAGGAAGGATTGTTTGAGGAAGGATTGTCATGAGAAAAAATTAAAAATGTATTTTAACCTAATTAACATTTTCGACGCGAAGCGGAGTTCGGGCATGCAATTAAGTGGGGAAAAGATACTTTACGCAAGTGTTAGGAACAATATTTTTTCTACAAGCCCCTAGAATTAAAAAAAAAATTTAGCAAAAATATTTTTTTGTCATTAAACAAACATTTTCTTAGTGCTTCTTAATAAATAAAACATTAGGCTGAAGTAATCATAGTAACCAAGCAAGAATTAATTTACAAGTTGTCAACTTAATTTGACATTAGTGAATTTTTAATATTTATCTGATTATAATATACCAAAATGGATGACGAAATACCAGAGTCTCTTATGGAAACAGCAAGAAATATTTTTTAAATCATTTTAGCATTTATAAAATCAGTGCAAAAAGTAACTTTTCCGCACTAGTGCGGAAAAGTACAACTTTCCTCACTCAAAGGCGTGCGGAAAAGTATACTTTTCCGCACGCTTGTAGAAAAATAAAATATCATAACTTAATGACAAATAAGCTTTAAGCTTATTATCGAATATTCAATGAAAAGCTTCTATTAGTTTGAAAAATGTTTGTAAAATATAAGCTTAAAGGTAAAAGAGATTTTAATGGTAAATTTATTTTGCTAGAGAGATATGAACGCATACTTTTAAAGACTTCATATTTAATTTATTTTGCAAAGGAAAGTTTTCTATTTTAAACGAAAACAAATTAAAGAAATTAATTTTCTCATTGTGTAACGAAAATAAGAGTTTTAAGACATCTGTGGTATATAAATAGATGAAAATTATCTTATTTAAAAGAAAATGGAAAACATTTTGTTTTTTTTTCCGTTATAAATAAAAATATGAATTTTTGAAGTTTTGTTAATAAGATTATTGGAAACTGATTCATATTAATCATGTATGAATTTACAAAAAATAATTTTATGTGATATTTTATATAAACACTTATTTTGTTAGATATTTAAATCACAGAACTTAAAACTTTATTTCAGTTGTGCGATGTTACTAACTTTGTAAATTTATAAATTAAAAATAAAAGTAAACATTTTTATACGATCCGGTCCTTATAGTGACAATATTTTCTTAATTCTCGATTTCGTTCATATTATCTCAGGGTGTGGTGTATTATTTTTTGAGATTCGTGCTGTGAAAAAAGGTTAGGCTCAACTGGGTGTTATTTCAAAAGGAAATGGAAGAAAAACAAAAGGACCGTAAAAAAACTCCGGTGAAGGTAAAGGAAATTCACCGCACACATTTTTTGTCAGGTATAATTTCATTTGAAAAAAAAATCATTATATTTATTTTTATGTATTATTATTTGACTAAAAAAAAAGAGATAAGAGATAAATTAGAAAATCGAGATTTATTTATATATTGTACAAAAATTTCTCTTTTGTCAGACACAATAGATAAAATAAATTTCCGGTGGAACACGTTAAAAGTTTTGGTTATAAAAAAACTTCCGCCATATAGATAGGAGGAATAAAAGCGTGGAAGTTTTCGCGAAAATGAGGCCGAAATAAATTTTTAACATGATAGGAGAGAGAGATGACATCGGCAAAACGTTGAAATATGGTTCGAATAATATGACAATCATAATAAATCTGGGGATATATATCACGATGTCTTGGAAAAAGTTTGTAATTTCGCTAAATGATGATAAATGTAGTCAGCCTGACATAGGCAACCGCCACAACAGAAAGGGGAAAACCTTAAATTTGCCGAAAGGAGTTCCCAGAATTTGTAATAAACTTCTATATTGTGTTTCTTGCTTTATGTCTCTGATAGAATGGCATTCGTGATTCGGAAAAATATTTCTAATTCCATTTTTTGCTGTATTTTATTCATCCAAAGTCCGTTTATATTGAAATCATTATATTCTTAGGAAGTCCTAACTTTCTTGAATTAAGTCATATCCATGTTTAAATTTTTTTTTCTTTACTTTACATTACACTCCTTTACGATGAATGAATTTATAAAGATTAAGTAGGTGTGGGAGAATTGGGACAATTTTCAGTTTCAGATTTTTGTAATGATTATTTTTTATTACTATATTAAAATAAAAATACGTACGTATACCTTTATTCCTATTAAATTTTACTTTCCCGGACCCATCAAAGGGAAAGTAAGGTGAACGAGCAAAAAAAAAATCGAGATATCGATGGAAATATCCATTTTGAGGTCCACCAAGAAGATTGAAACCATTTCCAGCATATGGTCTGTATGTGTGTCTGTGTGTCTGTGTGTCTATAGGTAATCTTCCACGATAAGGGAAAGTATTGTGAACGAGCTAAAAAAAAATTTTGAGATAAGGCTACCTGAGATGATTAAGATCATTTCCAGATGGAAGTCTGTCTGTCTGCCTGTCTATCTGTCTGTGTGTATTCCTCCATGATAGAGGCCACACGTTTAATCCGATTGAGCTGAAATTTGGTATATGAGTTTGAATTACCACCCGGAAGAACCCGTTAGTTTTTGTCAAACGGAAGTGTCACTATCAAAAAATGGCAGATGCAATATATCACGGAGTTTGACTTGAAATATGTCATTTGAAAGCCCTTGAAAAACTATATTCCGAACAGTCAAAATTATTTCTCCACCTATCACCTGTCAATAATAAAAAAATGTCAAAATTTGAAACTTTTAACATTAAATATCTGAAAAAGTATCCGTGGATGCTCGTCGGGAAAGTTTTGGGGCGACACAACCAATTTTTTACTTTTATCATTCAAATTCTTCTTGATGTCTGTTTCTAAACTGAAGATTCCTGCTATCCAGGAGAAAAGAAGCAGCTATAGACCAAGAACTTTCTGGATCCGGCAGTAAAAGAAAATGTTTCTAAACAAAAAACAGGTTCTTCTGATCCAGAAGAGAAGAGACTAAAACAAAAGATATACGTTCTAACTAAAAAAGAGACGTTCTAAAAACCCTAAAAGTTCACATAAAGTAAATATAAGACATAAAAATATTATAAATTACCAAATTTCGTGGTCTCTCTTAAAAAAAAATAAAACAATGAGAACATTAAAATGAAATACATAAATTTTATATCAAAATATGAAAGATAAAAATAATTAAAGCAAATTATATATTAAGAAAATCTGTAAAAAGATCAAAAAAGATTCTCTTTTTGTAATTGAGACTGAAAGAGCACCACAGAGATCAGATAATTTACATTATTATAAAAGATAGGATATGAACTTTTAATAAAGAAATATACAGGGTGGTCCACCGGTAACGCCTCGGTCTATAGGCCAAAAGCTAAACACTTTTTTAAAATCTGCTTTCACAGTGAGATTTATATCAAAAAAGACAACAATCCAAAAATATTTTAAATTATACAGGATGCTCCAGGAAAGTGAAACGTATGAAGGTCATATTTTTTTATATGGAACACCCTATATTTATTTATATTTTTAGACTCGTCCCGAGAAGCTGATTTCAAAAATCTATTACACTTATATTATAAAATAAATAGTTTTGAAGTTATAGACAATTGAAAATCGCACTTTTTCAATTTTAGGTGATTGCTCCGGCCAAACGACATAAAATCGGATAAAACGGCTTACATGCCACTATCTTAAGCTTTTGAGTTCTACCTGATAGCATAAGAACAAAATGTATACAGGGTGATCAAAAGTACGCAAATTTTGAGTAGAACTCAAAGAGTTAAGACATGTAAGCCGTTTTATCCGATTTTATGTCGTTTGGCCGGAGCAATCACTTAAATTTGAAAAAATGCGATTTTCAATTGTCTATAATTTCAAAACTATTTACTTCAGAATATAAGTGTAATAGGTTTTTGAAATCAGCTTCTCGGGACGAGTCTACAAATATAAAAAAATATAGGTTGTTTCATTTAAAAAAAAATATGACCTTCATATGTTTCACTTTCCTGGACCATCCTGTATAATTTAAAATATTTTTGGATTGTTGTCTTTTTTGATATAAATCTCACTATGAAAGCAGATTTTAAAAAAGTGTTTAGTTTTTGGTCTACAGACCGAGGCGTTACCGGTGGACCACCCTGTATTTACCGGCATAAAAAATAAAAATAACAGTAAATTAATGTTAAAGCATCGAAATAATTAATAATGATAACAGTGGAAATAAGTGAAAATTTAATACAATATAATAAAAACTTTCCCGTCGAGCGGAAGAAAAGAAACTTTTCAATAAACGATATAAACTATTAGAAGTTAATTATTTTGACTGATGAGGTAAAGAAAGAATTGTAAATATAGGAAAGATATGTTATAGTCAGTATCAAAGATAAGCTGAGAAGGGACACGACACGAGGAAATTAATAAGAGATATCAAGCGAGTCTGAAATTCAAATTTACTGAGCAGGGAAAGAATGAAAATACAGGGTAGCGCAGGAAAAAAACGTAACAATACATCGATTTAATTACTATTATTTAGGACACTAAAAGTACTGCTTAAATTCCTTCTTAACAATATGTATCCTGGAAAAGCTTTCAATTGAAAACAGAGAAAAATTTGTTTGGCCTCACAGACTAGATTTAAATAATCCATATATAATCAAGGAAACGGTGTTCCTCAGGGATCTGTGCTGAGCTCAACGCTTTTTATACTAGCCATCAATGACATTTGCAGAAACATCAATGCTCCAGTAAAATTTGCTCTTTATGCCGACGATTTGGTTCTATTTTGCAGAGGAAAGTCCGTCCAGGCCACTTCTAACCTAATTCAAAAAGCTGTAAATCAAATCTTGCAGTGGGCACGCGAAACTGGATTTCAATTCTCATCTACCAAATCAAAAACGATAAAGTTTAGCCGAAGACCCTCATGTAAATTGAATCCAGAAATTATATTAAATGGGGAAAAACTTGAAGTTGTAAACCACTATAAAATCTTAGGGATAACCTTTGATAGTAAACTAAATTGGAAACACCATATAGAGAGTATTAGAAACAGCAGCTTAAGTAAACTTAATCTCTTAAAAACACTTTCAAGTCAACAGTGGGGAGCAGAAGAAGAAGTCCTACTAAAAGTGTACAAAGCACTGATTCCAAGCTGGACTATGGATGTTTTATTTATATGACTGCCGCAGAATCAGACTTAAGAAAACTAAATACAATCCACAACACAGCTATCCGAATCTGCCTTGGAGCCTTCTATTCCAGTCCAGTAGAGAGCTTATATTGTGAAGCTAGTGAACTGCCGTTATGGCTTAGACGTCAGCGTCTTCTGCTATCATACGCTGCAACATTATCAAGCAATTGTCAAAATCCTGCATACAGTTTAATAAGCCTGTCCCATACAACCCCAACTAGTCCAACTAAAATAGACTCACTTTCTAAAGTTATATCTCAATTTTTGGATAATATAGACTTAACAGTAACTTTACCAAGACCAATCTCCCCCATACCACCCTGGACAAAAATTATACCAAAAATTAACACATTGTTGTGTAACTATTCTAAAGAAGAAATCCCCAACACACTTCTGAGACAAGCATTCCTCCACATAATCAACCAAACATCCTTTGACAAAATTCTATATACAGACGCCTCAAAAAGCGAAAATGGTGTTGGAAGCGCAGTCACTTCTAGTAACTCTGTCATATCTAAGTTCTTGCTACCTTCCTTTACTAGTATCCATACTGGGGAAATGTTTGCCATACTGCAAGCAATAAAACACTTAACTCCAGAACATAAAAAAGTGGCCATCTGTACAGATTCTCTTGCTTCAATCTACACCTTTAAAACACCTATACAAGTCATCCCCTTGCACAAGCTATTCATGAAATCTATTCCAAATTATTCTTTCAAGGTATAACAATAACCCTTATCTGGGTACCCTCCCATGTAGGAATTTCTGGAAATGAATTGGCTGATTGCTTAGCTAAAGATGCCACATCTTCAATAACAACCCTAGAGAAAATCCAACTATGTCAAGATGTTAAGATGTTTTTTAAACGCCTAATAAATAGTTCCTGGCAAAACCACTGGACTAGTAATCAAACCAAACTGCCTGAAATTAGACCATCGGTAAACCACATAAGCCTTCCCAGAATGTCCAGAAGAGACCGAATAATCATTCGAAGACTGCGTATAGGCCACACAAGGCTTACACATGGATATTTAATGACATCTGCAGAACCTCCCACATGCTGGTTTTGCGACAGTCCACTAACGGTGAAACATTTCCTGTTGGACTGCCTACAGTATTTCGAAGAACGGAGAAACAATAACTTGAAACAAACTCTTCCAGATGTTCTAAATAGTGAATTGTGCAATTTAATCAAATTTATAAAAGATATAAACTTGTACGATAAAATATAGGAATAAGTTAAGTTAAATTGTAACATTGTAACCGTGTCAATAGCTTAGATGCTGAGACACATTAATTAAAAAAAAAAAAAAAAATTCTGTGTTTATGATATTTTCATACCTATCTACTAACAGGAATTTTAAATTACAATATATTTTGATGGTAGTAATAAATAAAAAATATGGAGAAGGAATCTTAATAAAAAAAAATTAAACTTTTTCGGAAATAAAACACGTACTTATAACAGTA
This sequence comes from Neocrepidodera transversa, assembly GCA_963243735.1. NCBI lineage: Eukaryota > Metazoa > Arthropoda > Insecta > Coleoptera > Chrysomelidae > Neocrepidodera > Neocrepidodera transversa. The sequence goes on from OY725347.1 coordinate 13,346,507, forward strand.
ATGATTAACATGTTAAATATTATATCAGCTGTTTCTGTTATCAATTACCTAATAACAGTAACACACAAATATTTACAAGAACAATTTAAAAAACAAATGACAGATAGCTCTGGCAAAGTGGGGGAGTCCCGTATCCGCTAACGCCATCTTTTAAATCGATTTACAATTACGATTACGAAGCCAGTCCGGTAATTTATTGTCAATATTAATCTACATAAATAGTGTTTTAAAAATAAACTTCCTGGTATTTATAATATCAATCCATGCAATTCAAGTCAGGTATTTTAGAAAGCTGACCTAGATCAGTTCGCCAAAACACTTCCAACATAATAAAACTTTTGCCCAGCTTCTAGATTCATCAGGATTTAACGCTTTTGTTAAAATATTAGCAAATATTTATAAACAAAATAACAATTTTTAAATCAATACAGGCCGTGAATATTTTAATAACTGACTCAATCATTTGTACTGTCATTTATTATCTACTAAACTAATATTTAGTTTTACGCGATGTAGATGTAGAGTTTGTATACCAGGCAAAACCTGGTTTTGCAATAATTTCCTCGTAAATTTTTTTTTTATTATTTGAGCTTTTTAAGCATCTTTCGGAAGGTTATTTTACGCGAATCCGCAAATATTTGTCTAAACCCTAGAAACTAATACGTTAGTAGCGAATAGAAGTCAAATATTTGGTTTTTAAATTGCTCTCCAAGTTCGGAATAGCTTTTCAGAAGTGAGTTTTATTGTAACGATCATATATTTCCTCTAAAAACATTTTCAAACTATTGCTTAATGCTTAAAGTTGGACTTCAGGTTTAGTGAAGTTGTTATAGCGGGAATTAGTTATTATTTTAGTATTCTAATAGGGAAAAGTTTTGAGTAGCTAATTTTGACAATTAAATCGTTTTAATCTTAAATATACTTAATCTAGATTAATATTTATATTAATTTGTTGAACATTTTGAAAATTGGTATCAAGTTAGAATTTTCTTATTCGATAAACAATATATTTTTAATTTCTAAAATGTTTATTAGGTAGATTTCCATATATGGAATCTACCTATTGTAATCGATTCAATGACGGGACCCAGAAGCGGGAATAGGGGCGCTACACCGTTTATGACCTGGAGAATAAGAATCAGTAAAAAAAAATTATCGGTATATACCTATATATATGTATGTATGTATGTATGTGTAGACATTCCGTTCCGGCACGATAGAGGTCGCAATTTTTGTCCGATCGACACCAAATTTGGTACAAAAATTCTTTGGGGCAGTAATTCGTTGCGTATTGCAAATGGGTATTCTACCTCTAAGGGAGTGAGAATTTCAGGGGGTTGAAATCTCAAAAAATTCAGATCTCCGCCATTTTTGAAAATATTAAAAAAGACCATTAGACTTTTTTTATGCTCAGATTATTATAAAATTAATTTATCTGTAACTTTTTTTCGTTCGACCCACGGGGATGGGCCTGGAAGGGGTTGAAATTTCAAGAAATATATATGTCCGCTATTGTCAAAAATATTGAAACAGGTCATAAAACTTTTTTTGTGCTCTAATTATTATAAAACTAATTTGTCTGAAACTTTTTATCATACGACCCACGAGGAGGGAACTGAAGGGGGTTGAAATTTCAAAAAAATTATATCTCCGCTATTTTCAAAAATATTGGAACAGGTCATAAAACTTTTTTTGTGTTATAATTATTATAAAATTAATTTGTCTGAAACTTTTTTTAATCGGACCTAAGGGGATGGAACAGGAGGGGGTTGAAATTTCAAAAAAATTCATATCTCCGCTATTTTTAACAGTATTGAAACAGGTCACAAAACTTTTTTTATGTCCTAATTATTATAAAATTGATTTGTCTGAAACTTTTTTTAATCGGACCTAAGGGGATGGAACTGGAGGGGGTTGAAATTTCAAAAAATTCATATCTCCGCTATTTTTAAAAATATTAAAACAGGTCATTAGACATTTTTCATGTTCTAATTATTATAAAATTTATTTGTTTAAAACTTTTTTCGATCGTGGAGTGGGGAAGGATGACAGTCTCAAATTAAGACAATAGAAATCTACCTCCCCTGTCGACTCTACCGACAGGAATTTTTCTATAATTTTGTTCTTAAAGTAGGTTAATCAATTCTTAGATACATTTCTATCCTCACATTATAATTAGATACAAACTAATAGATTTATCGAATTTTTTAGTCCAATTTTTGTTTTAATTAAAATGGTTAAAAAAGTTGACAAGGAGTAAAAATAAAAATACCCGTTTTTTTTCTCTTGATAACAGTAAATTTATCGCTGGAGTTTTTTTCTCAACATCAGGCTTGGCTTCACCTATTTATTTTTGTCACGTTTAGTCCTTGTTTTAAAACAGTCCTAATTGTATGTGGCTCCCTCTAACAAGAAAACAAAGAAGTAACTATTAACTAATATATATTTCGTGGGCCCAATACATAAGACAAAAAACGATTTTTCCCACGAGTTTTACTTTAAACCATTGGGAATTTGTCAGTAAATTTAAAAAGACCGTTTGGTCAGTTTTCAAAAATTATAGGGTTTTGATATTTTATACTTAGTGATTAAAAACTGTAACATAAAAACACCATAAAAAACTGTTTGGGAATAAGGAAAAAGTTTGATACAAAAGTTGTATCGAACTTTTTGCTCTTTGAGCTTCAACATTTTGCACAAAAGTGCATTATTTTGTATTCAATTTTTTAAAAAAGGCAAAAAATTCTAGGGAATTTAATGGTACTAAAAGGTACTGATGTAGGGGTAGTAAAATATATGTGAAAAAATATCTAAATGATAAAACCGAATAAAGTAACGAACATTACGAAGGTAAAAAAATGATCAAAACAAATGCCATTGGAAGAATTTGGTAAAAAATGGAAGTAGGAAACAATAGAAAATATAATAAATTAAAAGCAAAAAAATACTTAAATACAACACAAAAAGTACAAGATAAGTAAAAACTTATGGAGCAGAAGAAGAGAAAGTATTAATAAAATTGTACAGAGTGTACATAAAGTAACGTAACTTGATAATATTTCGATTTCTGTTAGTTTTACAAAAAAAAAATGTCGAATAAAAGTTTTTTCAAAAAATTGAGGCCATCTGCGCATGTCAATTAGAAGTATACAGGGTGCACCGGTAATCCAAAACAACTTATTAACATATTTTTTTGAATAGTACACTCTGTATATATTTTCAGTTTTTCATAACCTATTAAATTACAAATACAACCGTCAAGACTTATGCAGATGGCCTGAATTATTTCTTCCTATTTTTCCTGTTTTTCAGTATTTTGTCCCATTTTTCCATATTTTTCCGTATTTGTCATTATTATCTACCTTTTTCCTATTTTTACTATTTTTCCTTGTTTTCCCATATAGTTGCCTATTTTCCTGAATTTTCTAGATTTATCTCTAATTTCCCTATTTTATCTATCTTTTTCAAAAATTTTTCTTTTCCATATTTTTCCACGGTTTTTCCTATTTGTCACTATTTTTGCCTATTATTTGCAATTTTTCATATTTTTACCTTATTTTCTCTATTTTTAGCTTTTTTTCCCCATTTTTTCTATTTCTTTCTATTTTTTCTTGTTTTCCATTATTTTATGCTATTTGTACCTATTTTCCCCATTTATTTTTATTTTTAAATTTTTTCCCAAATGTTTCCATTTTTATTGTCCAATTTTCCTATTTTGCCATATTTCTTTCCTTTTTTTCTTAGTTTTTCAAATTTTTCCCTATTTTTCATTTTTTTCCTTATTTGTCACTGTTTTTTTCCATATTTCCGTACTTAGTTTTTCATTTTGTGTACTATATTTCTCTATTTTTTCCTATTTTGCTATATTTTTTCAATATTTTTTGCAAAAATTTACCCTGTTTCTTCCTAGTTTTCCCTATTTTTCTCCATTTATTTCCATATTTTCGCCTATTTTTCACCATTTTCACTATTGTTCCTATTTTTGCCCTAATTTTCCTATTTATTTGTATTTTTTCTAGTTTCCCATGTTTTTCCTGTTTTCTTTATTTTTTCCTTGTTTTTACTTGTTTTTTCCTATTTTTTCTATATTTTCCCATATTTTTCATTATTTTCCTTATTGATCCTATTTTTTTCTATTTTTCCTATATCTTTCTATTTGTTTTCTGTTTTCCATTAGTTTTATTTTCTTTATTTTCCCTTGTTTTTCAGTATTAATCTTTATTTGTTCTTATTTTACTGTTTCCCTATTTTTAACTATTTCTCCCATTTTTCTCCATTTATTCTCTAATTTTTCTATTTTCCACAGTTTTCCATTTTTTTTAACAAATTTCGTATTTTTCTACTGTTTTTCTTAATTTTTAAATATTTTTTCCAAATTTTCCTGTGTTTCCCAAATTTCCATATTTTATCTGTTTTTCTATAATTTTTCGCTAATTTCCTTATTTTTTGCTATTTTTCTAAAATTTCAATCTTTCATTATTTTGTCCCATTTGTTCCTATTTTAATTATCATTCCAGGTTTTCTCCATTTTTCACCATTTCTCTCTATTTTTTTTCCATATTTTCCTATATTTTTCAATACCATCGCTATTTCTCCTACATCTTCCTATTTTCTCTATTTCTTTTTTATTAACTTGTTATTCATTAATTTTTTATATCTTATTTATTTTTCCCTATTTGTCCCTATCTGTTAATATTTGCTCCTGTTTTTCCCTATTTTGGACTATTGATCCCATTTTTCTCTATTATTTCTTATTTGCTTAATTTTACTTGTTTTAATTGTTCAAAATTACGTGTTTTCTTGGTTTAAAGTTAGTATTTCACCCTGTATATTTATAAGTACGAATAAATATTAATACAGACGGTTTGAAAAAGACTTTTAAACATTTTTAAACAAGTTTTCCAAGAAAAAAATTTAATATTACTTTCCCGGACCCATCAAAGGAAAAGTATAGTGATCGACCAAAAAAAAAGAAATCGTGATATCGATGGAAATATCCATTTTGAGGTCCCCCAAGAAGATTGAAACCATTTCTAGTGTACGGTCTGTCTGTGTGTCTGTGTGTAATCTTTCACGATAACTGCCGACCAATCAAGCTGAAATTTGGTTTGAAGGGTCGGTGTGTGCCTCGAATATGACCATTAGTTTTTGATTTAAATTGGTACAGTAAAAGGTCCTCCAGACCGACATTGATTGAATACACATGAAAGATTTTTTGCCTTTTTTTAAACATTAACGACAAACAGTACAATTTAGTGCATAATGTTCTAATACAATGTTTTAGAGCAGCATAAAATTTCCTACACTTTTTGTATCAAACTTTTTCCAGATTTTTTACTATAGTGGCGCCACTAGAGGGCGCGCAAAAAATATGCATGTAAGGTTTCCGCAGTTTTCCACATTTTGACTACAAACAATGCACTTAGTGAAAAATTTTCTAGTGCAAAGTTATAGAGCACCAAATCTCCCTTAACTTTTTTTTGAATTCCCTATAGTTTCGCCGCTAGAGGGCGAAAAAAAAACACATTTAGGCTTTTTCTATTTTTTTTTAAGGTAAAATGTAGGTAGTGTAAAATGTTTTAGTGCAAAGTTGTAGAATATCAAATTCCCTACAACTTTTGTATTAAAGTTTTTTTCCTAATTGTAGCAGTGTGTTATGTAATATGCGCATGCGCCCACGTATGTCATTATCAACTTATCAACATTAAAATATCAATTAATTTGGAATTAAAATAATCAAAGTCTGGAAAGTTCTGGGGTGTCACAGCCGATTTTTTAATAAATTTCTAGATTAATTAATAATATAAAACATAAGATAAAAATTATTTACTTAAACAAAAAATGAGGGGGTAATCCCACCCAACTTTCCGAACACTCCTAGTAAAGTAATTGTTTTAGTTTTTCTGCATTAAAATACATTAATTATATTACCTATCGAATGGTATAAATTCCATTTTAATATCTTTAATATTTTTAAAGTTATTCAATTTTTTTTTAAACTTATATTAAATTTCAAAAAAAAATGAGGAATTCCACAATTTTTTGAATAAAATTTTGAAAAAAATCACAATTATAGAGTTTTTTACTACAAATGTAAGGGTAATTTTTTTTAAATTTTTAATATTAATTTTAACCTTAAAACAAATCAAACTTATTTTCGAATAATTTTAAAATCAATAAATAATTAATATCTCATTCAATTTTATTGAAAATGGGAAACAGACCTTTTTTTAGGTTTCTGGATCAAAATGCATTAATAAAGTTAGTTTAAAAAACTAAAAAAAAAATCAAATTTTTTTTCAAAAATTCATGTGTAAATCCATTGAATTGTTTTAATTTTTTTTATTTTTTGCTATAACTTTTACAAATACTATATTAAAATTATGAAATAATTTACACACATAGTACTCTTGGATCTTTTTCGGATATGCTATTTACTTTTTTCATTTATTTTATACTGATTGATAAAACTAAATTACAAAAAAATTTAAAAAAATTCTTAATTTTGTCTATAATAATTACAATTCTAAATTTTAAGAAACTAAAATACATTTATAATTTAGAGTTTTATATTATCTTTCGAATGGTGAAAATCATATTTCAATAACTTTAATATTTTAGAAGTTATTCAATTTAGTTTAAAATCGTAATATAATCTTACATTTCTTAGCCAATTTTTTAAAAATTCCAAAATTTTTGTAATAAAATTTTGAAAAAAATTATAATTATAAAATTAATTATTACAAATTTAAAAATATTTTTTTTAAATTTTTAATATAAAAATTTAACTAAAAAATAATAATTTAATAAAGATAAAAATTAAAATAAAAACTAACGGCGAAACTGTGCGCAACTTGAAAAAATAGTCAAGACAAAATTTATAGAAAATTTTATGTTCTACAATTTTTATACCATGTAATTTTTCATAAAATTCCATAATTTTGTCTGAAAATCTAAAAAAAGTCGCAAATGTCTATATACATTATTTTTCACGCCCTCTAGCGACGAAACTCTGAGGAATTCAAAAAAACGGTAATGACAAAATGTGTAGAAAATTTTATGTTGTACATCTTTTATATCCTGTAATTTTTCATAAAAATGCATTATTTTGGTTATTTAAGAAAAATATGAAAAAAAATTACTTTTTCATAAATCTGGCAACAATGGCAAAAGTTTTTGAAAATTTTAAACATTCGAAATTAAACTATAACGTATAAAAAATATATGTGTAAAACTTTATTGTCATCTTGTTAGGTAATGACGTCATCACTTATAGCAACTGTCACTTCCGGTTGTCCGATTAACTCCAAAATCTATACAGGTCGTCTCCTTGTTACCCTAAATATGTATATAAAATTTCATCTAAATCGGTTCAGCCGTTAAGACGCTATCGTGTTCACACACACACACACACACACACAGACACACACACAGACACACAGACACACACACAGACACACAGACACACACACAGACACACAGACACACACACACACACACACAGACAGACATCATGCTAAAAATGGTATAAATGGATTCAGGTGACCTCAAAACGTAAAGATTCGTTAAAATCTGGGTATGGTCAAAATATCATGATCGCAATACTTTCCTTCTATACAACTCTGTTGTTCGGAAAGTAAAAATGGTTGTTCTAATTAAACACATATACAATTTTATATTTTTTTTTCAGATATGAAGACTCAAAAAGTAACGAAATCTTCAAAATTCACGCAGGTTACTCCGAACGATAACGAATACAGAGACTGTCAAAATTTAGGCTGGACAGTGCTACCTACTTCTCCCTTAGATGAGGGAAATCAAAATTTAGAAAGGATCAGCTATCCTGAAGGACACTGCCATAATGTAAACAAAAGTTCCGAACTACTATTAAAAAATAAATACGATGGTTTTAAGAATCAGGAAACTGTACATGAAATACAAAGGTGAGAATTATTTAATAGTATTTAATATACAGTGTGTACAAAAAGTAACGTAACTTGTTAATAATTCGTTTTTTGATGTTTACAAAAAAAAAGATTTAAATAAAAGTTTTAGGCAATTTAAGCTATATCAGTACGAATCAAAAATTGATTCTTACTGATATTTATTTCCTAAAACTTTTATTCAAAACATTTTTTTCTACGATCACTATGAAAAGTATACATTTAGACACGGCATACTTGCGTTCAAAGTGACTAATTTCTCACGATTCTAAAAAGCAGTGTGGGAATTTCCTGTACCTCACACTGCACATGCGCAGATGTCTAATATTTGTCTTTTTTTTTACACTGCACATGCACAGATGACAGTAAAGAATTATTATTCTAAATCTTCCATGCATCTATCGTAGTAGGATGCTGCATTTTTGTTGACATATTATTTGACGTTTGCTATGTCATATAAATTTAAACTTCAGTAAACATTAATACAATAATACTTCGAAATGGAAGAAATTGACAAAAATTCTGATTCAGAAGTCGAATATATGGAAAACACACCTCCAGAAATTTTGGAAATTGAATTAAATGCAACTTTAAACCTTTTGCCTCAAAAATCAAGAGAAAAAATTGTAACATATTTCAATATTATTTTTAAAAATTTAAAAATCGTGATCGTAGAAAAAGTATTGTGTGCAACATGTGCGCAAAGTACTTTTCCCACTCGCTTGATTTACGAACACTCGCCTGGCGGCTCGTGTTCGCAAACTTCAGCGCTCGTGGGAGAAGTATCACTTTGTGCACTTGTTGCACAAACTAATATTTTTTGTAAACATCAAAAAACGAATTATTAACAAGTTACGTTACTTTTTGTACACACTGTATGCAATTATACATTGTAACAAAAATTAGACACTATTATAAATATTACAAATTTTATTTAACAATATCTACACTCAATATCACATTTAACATAACTATTTGGCAACTCAAGGAGAGATCCATTAGCTCAAGAAGGCCCAATATATTATTTAGCTAACGAGAGTGTGTAAATCCACAAGGCCTTTTTTTACATGTCTGATTTCCATTTCCTGGCAAAACCAATGAAACATTACATGAAATCCGACCTTCTATCGATTCGTTTCAATTTATTATTATGCCCTAAAAAATAAAATGGTTATTGGATGACTGCGAATTGGGTATAGGCATTAACCTACAAGTATCTGATAACTTTTAAAGGGCCACTTCTATATGAGTATTGTGATACATAACAATTAACTTTGATAAAGAAAATTAAGAGTAAGATTATTTTTATAATTTAAAATTATGTTTTCTACTACCGTGCGTAAAGTACTTACTTTACGCACGCTAAGGAGTACGTAAAGTTTTACTTTTTTTCATTAGTGCGTAAAGTAAAATAAAATTTTCAAAATAAATTTTTTACATGTGAAATACATTTTTTGAAATATTCTTATGTTTCTTATCTTGCCGAGGTTCTATGTGCCAGAAATCAACTGGTTAACTTCAAGATTTTGGAAAATAACCTCTTGCATGCGAAATCTATTTTTGTACATAAAAATTATGGTAGTAGAAAAAATATTGTATGCAACTAGCGTGTAAAGTGTCTTTTTTCACTCATGTGATTGTCGCACTCGCCTTTGGCTCGTGCGACAACATTCACATTCCTGAAAAAAGTATCACTTTACACACTTGTTGCATAAATAACTATTTTTTTCAAGTATTATCATCACTTTTTTATTATCACAAAGAGAAAAATATTGACAGTATAAAAAAGGAAAGTTATATTTAGATACAATAGTTTTATGCCAGACATTTATTTCTCTTCAGAAAAAGTGACAAAAGAAATTTATAAAAGTTTCATCTATTTTTTGGGTAGGTAAATAAGTAGATTATAAAAAAATAAATAAATAATTTAATAATACAATAAAATCTATTTTAATTATTGAAATAAGTGACATTTTATCGTTAAAAATAGGGAAAAATATGATAAAAACATGAAAAATTATAAAAAAACAAAGAAAAAGAAAAGGAGAAAAACAATGAAAATCTGAATAAAAATAGAAGAAATGGGAAAAATAGGAAAAATAAAAAAATAGGAAAAAATAGAAAAAAAAAGGAAAAGGTGGGGAAAACGTAGAAAAATAAAGAAACATTAAGGGAAGAAAACAGGGAAAAATATTAAAATTTTAAAACAATAGAAAAAAATGAGAAAAAATAATGAAAAATCAAAGAAATATTGAAATATAATGAAACAAGTAAAAATACATAAAAATAGGGAAAATTAGTAAAAAATATTTAAAAATAGTGAAAAATAGGTAGAAACATGAGGGAAAATATGGAAAAATTGCGAAAATTTGGAAAAAAAATAGGAAAAATTAGGAAAAAATAGGGCAAATCAGGGAACCATGGAGAAATTTGGTAAAAATAGGAAAAAATTAGAAAAAATAGGAAACAATAGGAAGGAAATAGGGAAATATAGAAAAAATAGAGAAAAATAGGGAAAATTGAAAAAAAAAATAGAAAACACTAGTGATAAATAAAAAAGTGGGCAAAATATGGAAAACAGAGAAAAATTGGGAAATATTTAAAAATAGGAAAAAGTAGGGGAAAATAGGGAAAGAATAGAGAAAATAGGGCAAAATAGAGAAAAATTATGTACAAATGGGAAAAAGTCAGGATATGAAATAAGTGAAATTAGAGATAAATAGAGAAAAATCTGGAAAAAAGAACAAATAGTAAAAGATAAAAAAATACTGGAAAATAGCGGAAAATAATGGAAAAATAGAAAACAGAAAATAATAGGGGATAAATAGGCAAAAATAATGAAAAACAGAAAAATTTCGAAATATTGGGAAAAATAGGAAAAATGGGGAAAATAGGGAAAATGGGGAAAATAGGGAAAATGGCAAAAATAAGAAAAACCAAAAAAAGAAAGTAGGGAAATTAGAGGTAAATAGAGAAAAATCTGGAAAATAGTGAGAATAGGGGAAAATAAGAAAAAATACTGAAAATAGGCGAAAATAGGCAAAAACGGACAAATAAGGAAAAACAGGAAAAGTAATCAAAAAAACAGGAAAAATAGAGAAATTAGAAAAAAATACGAAATTATAAAAAAATTAGGAAAATAGGGGTAAATGGGGATAAATTGGTAAAAATACTGAAAAATATAGAGAAATTGTGAAAAATAGGAAATAAAGAGGGGGTAATCCCACCCAACTTTCCGAACACTCGCAGTAAAATAATTTTTTAATCATATGTATATATATTTCTTTCACGCCCTCTAGCGGTAATTATGCTGAATTAGAAAAAAAAAGTTTAGCTAAACATTGTAGAAAATTTTATGTTCTACAATTTTGACTTCCTGTAATTTTTCATAAAAATCCATAATTTTGGCTCAATATCTAAAAAAAAAATCGCAGAAGTCAATTTATATTTTTTCACACCCTCTAGCGGCAAAACTATGAGGGATTCGAAAAAACGGTAATGATAATATGTAGAAAATTTTATGTTCTACAACTTTTATCTCCTGTAATTTTTCATAAAAATGTATCATTTTGCCAATTTAAAAAAAATGTGAAAAACAATAACTTCTTGATAAATATGGCAACAATGGCAAATGTTATTGAAAATTTTAATCATCCGAAATTAAACTATGACGTATAAAAAATATATGTGTAAAACTTTATTGACATCTTTTTAGTAATGACGTCATCACTTGCAGCAACTGTCACTTCCGGTTGTCCGATTAACACCAAAATCTATACAGGTCGTCTCCTTGCTAACCCTAAATGTGTGTATCGGTTCCGCCGTTTAGACTTCACACACACAGACATAAACACCCACAGACACACACACAGCCAGACATCTTCCTTTTTTTTTTTTTTTTTTTTTTTTTTTTTTTTTTTTTTTTTTTTTTTTTTTTTTTTTTTTTTTCCTGAATCATGCTAAAGATTCGTTAAAATCTATCATGATCGCAATACTTTTCTTCTATACAACTTAGTTGTTCGGAAAGTAAAAATAGCGGAAAATAAAAAAAATGGGGAAAAATATAAAAAAATAGAAAAAAAATAGGGAAAAACAGAGAAAACAAGTCAAAATAGAGATAAATAAGTACAAATCGGAAAAAATCGGAAAAAGAAAATGGGGAAATTAGAGATAAATAGAGAAAATTCTGGAATAATAGTACAAAAAGAAAAAAAATAAAATAAATATTGACAAATAGCGGAAAATAAATGAAAAGAGATAATAGAAAATAATAGAGATAAATAGGGAAAAATAGGAAAAAATAATGAAAAACTGGAAAATTTCGAAAAATAGGAAAAAATTATAATAATAATAATCTTTATTCATCTATTTAGACATATACAACAAAGTATTAGACAGGTCAGTCATGAGAGAAGAATTAAAAAAATTACAATAAATACCTACTTTTTAAAAAAAGTGCAAAACAAAGTAAAAACAATTAAAATTACAGCCATAATAAAAATAGTAAAAATTTTTAAAAAATTGCAAACAAACACTAGGAATAGTTTAATCATTACAATAATTATAATAAAAATAACATTATTATGATATGTGGAACAATAGGGAAAAAATGACAAAAACAAGAAAAAATCGGAAAAAGGAAGTATGGAAATTAGAGATAAATAGAGAAAAATCTGGAAAAATAGGAAAACATATTGGAAAATAGTACAAAATAGTTTAAAATATAAAAAAATATTAAAAATATGCGAAAATAAATAAAAATAGGGACAAATAGGTACAAACAGGGAAAACAGAAAAAATAATGAAAAACGCGAAAAATAGAAAGAAAGAGGAAAAATAGAGAAATTAGAGAAAAATAGAGAAGTTCTAAAAAATGAGTAAAAATATGGTAAAATAGGGATAGATTGGGAAAAATAAGAAGAAATGGTGAAAACTAGGAAAAAAATAGCGGAAAATAAAAGAAATAGGAAAAAATGGGAAACAATAGAGAATAATAGGAAAAACAAGGAAAATTCGGTCGTCCAGGTACTAATCTTAAAGCACGGGTATTCAGCTAGTAAAATAATAAAAAAATAAAATGAACTAACTAGGTTGCGGCTATGTGCACATAGGCAAATAAAATTCGTATTTTATGCAGAATTGTTAAATATTACGCAAGGCGCTTTAGGCTATAAAGCCATCATCAGTGCTTATCTACAATAGATATTAAAATTGACAAATATCCGTTAAAAACTATAAAATTTACGTCATGTATAAATTTTAACTATTACAAACATGTAGATAGATAAAAGTGTTCAAAAAATTTATTTTATACAAAGTACTCAAATTTGTATTTTATTAACCAAAAACTATATTTATAAATATTAATTTTAAAGATAGAAATAAAATTTTTGAAATTTAGAATGAGTTACAGAAAATGTTTGCCCATATTTCCCCACTTTCCTATTTTTTCCCATATTCTCTATTTTCCGATTTTGGCCCATATTTCCCTATTTTTTTATATTTTTTCGATTGTTTCCAATCTTTCCTCATTTTCTTCCAATTCTAATTTTTTTCTATTTCACTTTTTCATAGTTTTTATTCGAGTTTTTTTATGTAATTATTTACTATTTAATTTAAACCTTTCTGTTTTTGTTTTTAATTCTTTTCGGTTTTTTGACTTTTTTTGCTGTCTAACGATTGTTTTTGCAATATTTTTCGATTTTTTTGCGTTGTTTTTGGTTAAGTTGGTTGCGTTGTTTTTATTTTACAATTTTGTTTTTCATATTATTTTTCCAATTTTTTCAACTTTTACCAAGGTTTTCTTTTTTTGTGATTTTTTCAAATTTTCCTCATTATTTTCTCATTGTTCGTTTTTTTTTCTCTTTATTTTGTTTTATGATTTTTTTAACTTTTTTCTTATTCTGATTTTTTCGATTTATTTGAATTCTCTTGAATTTTTTCATTTTTTTTATTGTTATAATTGTTTTCTTCTAATTCTGTTTTTTTTCTATTTCACTTTTTTACCGTTTTTATGTAATTACCTATTTGCTATTTAATTTGGATGTTTTAAATTTTTTGTTTTTGTTTTTAATTCTTTTCGCTTTGTTGAGATTTTTTGCTATTTATTAAGATTTTTTTGAGATATTTTTCGATTTTTTTGTGTTTTTAGCGACTTTTTGGTTTTTTGCGATTTTAATGTAAGTATTTTTTTTTTGTTTTTTTTTTCGGTTTTTTATTTTTTTTATTTTCCCGTTTTTTTTTTCGTATTTTACAATTTTGTTTTTCATATTATTTTTCCAAAATTTTCTGATTTTTTTCAACTTTACCAATGTTGTCTTTTTTTTTCTCATTTTTTTTTCTAATTTTTCCTCAATCTTTTCTCATTGTTCCGTTTTTTTCTATTTATTTTGTTTAATGATTTTTTCTTATTTTTTTTTATTCCTCCAATTTTTTTTTGACTTATTTGAATTCTCTCGAATTTTTCATTTTTTTAAAATTTTTTTAATGGTTATAGGTAATTTTTTTCTTCTCGTTCTGTTTTTTTTCAATTTTACTTTTTTACCGTTTTTATTTGAGTTTTGTCTGTAATTATTTGTTATTTAATTTAAATCTTTCAAATTTTTTGTCCTTAATTATTTTCGGTTTTTTAAGATTTTTTGCTATTTTTTACGATTCTTTTTGCGATAATTTTCGATTTTTTTGCGTTTTTAGCCACTTTTTTTTTGATTTTTGCGATTTTACCGTTTTTTTTTTTTGGTGTTTTTGCTTTCTTTTTTTTCGGTTGTTCATATTATTTGTCCATTTTTTTTTACCAATTGTTTTTGTTCTGATTTTGTTTTAATTTTTTTCCTCATTTTTTTGTCTTGTTCTTTTTTTTTCTATTTTTTTTATTTTGTTTTTTTTTCATTTTTTTCTCTCATTTTTTCGATTTATTTGAATTCCCTTTAATTTTACCATTTTTTTTTCAATTTTTTGATGGTTATAGTTGTTTTCTTCTCATTCGGTATTTTTTTTCTATTTCACTTTTTTACCGTTTTTATTGGTTAATTTAAATCTTTCAAATTTTTTGTTTTGGTTTTTAATTCTTTTCGCTTCGTTGAGATTTTTTGCTATTTCTTACGATTTTTTTTGCGATATTTTTCTGTTTTTTAAACTTTTACAAATGTTTTCTTTTTTTTCTGATTTTTTTCTATTTTTTCTTTATTCTTTTCTCATTGTGCGTTTTTTCTCTATTTATTTTTTTCTTATTCCTTTGATTTTTTTCGATTCATTAATTTTTTTGAATTTTTTCATTTTTTTTTTAAATTTTTGGTTATAATTGTTTTCGATTTTTTGATTATTTTTGCGATTTTTTCCGAATTTTTGCCATTTTTTGTAATTTTTTTGAAATTATTTGAGATTTTTTTTGGGATTTTGTTTCGATTTTTTGCGATTTCTGTGAGCGTTTTTATAATTTTCTTTGAAATTGTTTTGCGATATTTTTCCAATTCTTGTATTTTTTAGCGACGTTTGTGATTTTTATCGTTTTTTTGCGTTTTCTAATTTTTTTCTTCAATTTTTTTTGTTTTTTTATTTGTCTTTTTTGTTTTTGAAGGAAGAAAGCCAATTTGTATTTTCAAGTGTGTAAAAGTATTTATTGAGAGATGTATATATATAAATCTCTAAGTCATAAAACTTGTCGAGCGCTTTCGGCACGCAGTGCCATCTTCAAGACAAAAATTTAACCCACTTGAACAGCAAAAAGGAATTAACAGTACATGCTGGTTTTACAGCAGAAACAAAATTTTAAAAAATATTAAAAAAATTATTAAAAAATATAAAACGTTAGTAATGAAAATATCATGACACTAACTTAGTCATGATGGGACAACATGTCAGGCCCAGGCCTGAAGGTTGTCTTTATAAAAGACAACAACTGCTTAAGCAGCATTAATGGAGGAAAAAAAAAAAAAAATTTTATTTTTTAACATTTTTTATAATTTTTTATTTTTTAATTTTTATTTATTTTTTTATTAATATTTTTTTTTTCCTCCATTAATGCTGCTTAAGCAGTTGTTGTCTTTTATAAAGACAACCTTCAGGCCTGGGCCTGACATGTTGTCCCATCATGACTAAGTTAGTGTCATGATATTTTCATTACTAACGTTTTATATCTTTTAATAATTTTTTTAATATTTTTTAAAATTTTGTTTCTGCTGTAAAACCAGCATGTACTGTTAATTCCTTTTTGCTGTTCAAGTGGGTTAAATTTTTGTCTTGAAGATGGCACTGCGTGCCGAAAGCGCTCGACAAGTTTTATGACTTAGAGATTTATATATATACATCTCTCAATAAATACTTTTACACACTTGAAAATACAAATTGGCTTTCTTCCTTCAAAAATAAGTGTGTACGCACCAAGAAGTAACCTTCAGTTACCCATTTATTATTTTTTGTTTTTGTTTTCCAATTTTTTAATGAATGGTATATTATATCTAATTTAATTTATTTATAACACATATGATACATTACTTTTAGCTTAAGGCACTGCTCCTGTATATAAACTTTAATTATACAAAAGGGCACACTCATCTGTTCGCGCATTACGCTTAAAAACATTTATTGCTGGTCGAGTTGCAACTCTCTATTTCATGTGATAGTTTTTTAATTAATACACCTGAGAAAACAATTTTTACTTTTTATATAGTTTTATTTCATTTTTCCATTTTTTGTCAAACATTTTACATTCTTATTTTTTTTCTAGGTGCAGTCCAGAACGTAACGCAAATCGCTATCCTTCTCAAACCCACCAAGACATAGAACTTTGCAACTGCATAACACCGATCTATCAAAAAACGCGTTTCGCCGACCAGTGCGGTAAGGGCGGCCATCCTCAGACTATGACTTTAAACCGATCGTTTAATTCTATTCCCAAAATGGACACGAATCTGTCTTTAGACCGGAAAACGGGGAAGTATATGGCGCGGTCGCGGGGGGATCCTCAGAGAATATTTAGAGTGCAAAGTCCCGAAATTATTAATATTCACAGAGAACCATTTTATGAAGGCCAAAGTATGGATGGGCGGGTGTGTAAAGAGCATGAATTGAGAAGGGGTCATAGCGTTAGAGGAATTGGAGCTAGGTAAGATATTTTTGTCTTTTACTAATGGATTTTGTATATTGCAATATTAAGAAGTAAGAAGTAAAATTGAATTTAACTACAATATTGTCTAATAATGTCACAACCACTTCTTAAAGAATAATACAGACTTCGTATCATAATATACATAAGACATAACCTAACTTTGAAAACCGCGATATGAAATATTATACGCTGTGCTATTAAAAATAAAGTACGTGAAGTATCTAGAGCGTCGTTTCAACCTGTTATTCTTATCTTAAGAAATTCCTTATCTCGACAGCCATATTGTTCACTTCCGGTAGCACAACAAGGCCGTATATTTCACGTTCTAAACACCTCAGATAGCGCCCACAAAAGGAAATTTCAAACGGCTAAATTTATTCCTCGTTTTTATTCTCAATAGATTGCGCAAATAATGGGACAATCTCGGTATGTTATAGTTGGAGGAAAAAGTTGTATATTTGAATTTTTGTCGATGTAGAATTTAAATGCGAGGATTTTTAAGAAAAAGAAATCTTATACAGTTTAATTTTTTTTTGTTTATCGATTGTGTTATTTTTGCTTTGCCGCTATTCGTATACCATATGCAGGGTGGCAAAATTTGGATGTAAATTTCATATTTACAATAAATTATAACAGGACCATAATTAACACGTTCCAGCCGAGAGAGTATTTTCTTTTTTTTGTTATATAATTACTGTTCCAAATAAGAAAAATACCATAGGGACGAGTTCATATTTTTCAATAAATAGGCAGGTTCGACATTTTTGTTTTTTAACTGAAATCGAAAGATTTTGTTATTTAAAAACGATCACAAAAAATTTGAGCGAAAAATATTAATATTTACGTTCGCTGTAAGCATTTTAAAATCAACGATCGGCGGGACACTGGAAAACGGTACCTGTGCGCGAGACTAGACCGTGTGACGTCAGTAGCCATGAACGGTTCGCCCCTGGCCCGCCGCTGCGCTGTATTCACGATACACACACATTTAACAGAGTTACCGTTTTTAGTAAATTTCCTACTAAATTAGTAGATTTTTAAGAAAAATGAGGGTGTTTGGTCAGCGGGGAATAGTGCTGAATAGTGGTGCGATAGGTCCGGGTATCGAATCCCGCACACAGCATATCTTTTTTTTGCTATTTATCGTTATATTTTACTTTTCAACCTTATTAAATATTTTTTAAAAAATCGTATTCTACCAACATTTCAATAATAAACTACCAAAATCACGAGTGTCTTATCGCAATAAAAATATTTTGTGCATACTTTTTACCTGCCCGGGGGCTATGTATTTTTTTTATTAAAAGAAGTCTTGACTACCTCAACTAGCCTGTGTATTAAAAAAAATATTTAATAACGTTGAAAAGTAAAATATAACGATAAAAAGCAAAAAAACATATTATTTTTATTAAGTGAAGTCTTGACTACCTAAACTAGCCTGTGTTTAAAAAAAATGTAATAACCTTTAAAATTAAAATATAAAGGTGCATCCAGACCGGTGCAACAAACAGCGCAAAACGTTCGCATACGTTGCAAAACATCTCGGTCTGGACGGGAGCGCGCTCACGCCTATTCGTTCGCGCGCTATTTTGCTCGGCGCAAAATGTTTTCCATGCGATGTCGGTACATCAAAGGAAATTTGTTTGTTTGTGCGCGTTAGTTTAGACGTGGAATTATACAGCGAGTTTGACGAACAAAAATGGAAACATCAACGAACACTGGCAAACAAAAAATTGTTGCTGCAGTTTAGACGTTATCAACGCTCACTCGAATGCTTGTTGCAAAAGGTTCGCGAACGTTTTGTGCTGTTTGTTGCACCGGTCTGGATGCACCTTAACGATAAAAAGCAAAAAAAAGATATGCTGTGTGCGGGATTCGGTCCCGGACCTATCGCACCACTAACCAGCACTTTTCCACGCTGCTACTAGAGCTCAGACTTACGTTTGTTCAAACTTATTATTTAAGCAAATCACTTGTCACGTTTGGATGATACAATAGTATATTGTTTAACAAGTGTTGAAAATAGCACTTTTCACACGACTTACACACTATACTTTTCCTACGGCTGCCACTTTATTTTCTAAAGTTGCAATAAATTTGAATTTATTTTAATGAGAAATGAGGACTGTCAGTAGTGACAATGTCCGCATGCTAGATTTCATCTCAATTCATTGATATATGTTATGTTATTATGAGTAGTTGTATTGTCATTTTACTTTGCACACTGCGTGCATAAACGTTTACACACGCTGTTTGAAATTGACGTTTTTCGAGGCAAGTTGACAGTGCGTTTTTGTGTATTTTCTAAGCAGCTGTAGGAAAAATAATTTTTCTGTGGTGAGACACTCGTCTTAAATATACCATAGATAGATAGCGATAAAATATAGTTTTAAGTTTAAATCTAAAAAAAACTACTGAATTTTACAGCGGACGTAAATATTAATATTTTGCTCACAATTTTTGTTTGATCGTTTTTTGTAATGAAATATATCGATTTCTGTTAAAAGAAAATGTCAAACCTGCCTATTATCAATTCTACTAAAATTCTACTAAACACCCTCATTTTTCTTAAAAAAATCGGTTGTGTAGCACCAAAACTTTCCCGACGAGTATCCCCGAATACTTTATCAGATATTTAATGTTAAATTTTCAACTTTTGACATTTTCTTATTTTTGACAGGTCACAGTTGGAGAAATAATTTTGACTGTTCTGAATAGAGTTTTTCAAGGGCTTTTAAACGCCATATTGCATGTCCAATTCCGTGACATATTGAATCTGTCATTTTTTGATAGTGATACTTCCGTTAGACAGATCTCGTACAAAAACTAACGGGTTCTTCCGACAGATAAACCAAATTTCAGCTCAATCGGATTAAACGTGTGGCCTCTATCGTAGAAGAATACACACACAGACCGACAGACAGACTTCCATCTGAAAATGGTCTTAATCGTCTCAGGGGACCCGAAAATGGATATTTCCGTTTTTATCTCGAATTTTTTTTTTTAGCTCGTTCACAATACTTTCCCTTCTAGGAGGTGGGTCGGGAAAGTAAAATCTACTAATTTAGTAGAAAATTTACTAAAAACGGTAACCCTGTAAAATGTGTGTGTATCGTGAATACAGCGCAGCAGCAGGCAAGGGGCGAAGCGTTCATGGCTACTGAGGTCACACGGTCTAGTCTCGCGCATCTGTACCGTTTTCCAGCCTCTCGCTGATCCTTGATTTTAAAATACTTACAGCTGACGTAAATATTAATATTTTGCGCTCAAATTTTTTTTGATCGTTTTTAAATAACAAAACCTTTCGATTTAAGTTAAAAAAAAAAATAAGAAAAATGTCGAACCTGCCTATTGGTTTTACATGTTGCATCGGTAATAAAAATAATGATAAATCGGGGTAGGGATGTTCGATCTAAATCGATTATTCACAAGATCGTTATTTTTACCCGCTATACTTGATCTTTTAAATCGATCTTTTCATAAGCGATTAATCGGTGTATCGATTCTTTTATAAAATCGCTCAACAAGTTTGAGCAACAGTTAAAGTTTTTACCGCATAAGACACTGGAAAAATGTTCAAAATTAGTTTTTCTTCTGTGCCTGGGTATTTGCTGGTAAATATAATTCATAAAGTAAATAAAAACCATGTGATGGTGAAGAAGAAAAGGTGTGCAACACGGTTCTTTATCAGCTGGTACAGGCACGTATTCCGGGCTGCCGGGGTTGTCGGTTCTGGACTCTTCGTTACAATTGGAATTGGCTTCGCTCCCTTCAGTTTAACCTGTCTCTAACGGTCGAGGGACTGCCACTGGAACAGTCTGTCTTCAGGTTGGCACTGAAGCTAACTAATCGACTCCGGCTGCCGTATATCATAAGGTCGGGCTGGGTATGCCAAACAAATACCAGAGTGACTTCATCTTTCAGCGGAGGATTACTACTGGTACGGTTGACTTCTCACATAATTTTAAAGTAATTCTAAATCCAGTGCCATGCGCGATTTAATTTAAATATTCTAATCGGTTGTGTCGCCCCAAAACTTTCCCGACTAATAACTATCCAGAGACGAATACTTTTTCAGATATTTAATGTTATATTACAAGTCAAATTCCGTAACATATTGCTTTTGTCATTTTTTGACAGTGGCTCTTCCTTCAATGTAAAACCGAAACCCATTTACCAAATTTCATCTTAACCGGATTAAGTGTGTGGCTTCTATCATGGAAGAATACACACAGACAGACACACAGGCATATAGACAGACAGACTTCCACCTGGAAATGGTCTTAATCGTCTCAGGGGACCTCAAAATTGACGATGGATATTTCCATCTTTATCTCGAAAAATTTTTAGCTCGTTCACAATACTTTCCCTTCTCGAATGATGAGTAGGAAATTTAAAAATCAGAAATTTCAGAAAAAATCAAAAAAAAATCAGAAAAAATTAGAAAAAAACAGAATACATTGCAACAAATTAAAAAAAAATCGGAAAATATTAAAAAAAAAAATGAAAAATAAAATTGTGAAATACGGAAAAAAATTGTAAAAAAAACCAAAAAAACTCTAAAAATCGCAAAAAACGAAAGAAATCGAAATATATCACAAAATATAGTAAAAATCGCAAAAAACCGCAAAAACAAAAAACAACCAAAAAACCGAAAACAATTGTAACCATAAATAATAATTAACAGAAAAAGAAAAACTTCAAAAGATTTAAAATAAATCCCAAACAGTCTTAAAAAATCACAAAAAATCTGTAAAAAATTGCAACAAAATCCCAAAAAAAAAATTGCAAAAAAATCGCAAATGAATGCAAAAAATTGGAGGAAAAAAATTAGAAAATGAATAAAAAATTGAAAAAAAAACAAACCTATAAGAAAAAAATGAAGAAAAATTTAAAAAAAACCAGAAAATAACAAAAAATCAGAAACAATAATAGGAAAGGTCAGAAAAACCAGAAAAAATCGGAAAAAATATCTTTTCCAGGATTATTAGGATTCAAAAGTCCGTAATTTTACAGGTTATAAATATGACGCAAATCTATAAAGAATCAAAAAAAACAGAAAAAATCCGACAGGAGAATCAGAAAAAATCACAAAAAATAATGTATAAAAAAAAGTAAAAAGAAAAAAAATAAAATAAAAATAAAAATCAAAACAATCAGAAAAAAAATCATTACAAAAATTTTTGAAAAATTCAGAAAATAAATTGAAAAAAATCATACAAAAAATTGAAAAAATCATTAGAAATTAGCAAAAAATCTGAAAAAAAATCAAAGGAAAATCAGAAAATAAAAATATGAAAAAAAAATTTCATGTAGGTAATGTTAAAGTTTCAAATTTTGACATTTTTTTATTTTTGACAGGCGACAGTTGGAGAAATAATTTTGACTGTTCTGAATAGATTTTTTCAAGGGCTTTCAAATGACATATTGCAAGTCAAATTCCGTGACATATTGCATCTGTCATTTTTTATAGTGACACTTCCGTTTGACAAATGTCGTACAAAAATTAATGGGTTCTTCCGGCGGGTAATCCAAACCCATATACCAAATTTCAGCTCAATCAGATTAAACTCTATCGTGGAAGAATACACACAGACAGACAGACAGGCAGATTTCCATCTTGAATAGTCTTAATCATCTTAGGTAACCTCGAATTGAATATTTTCATCTTTATCTCGAACATTTTTTTAGCACGTTTACAATAACTGATAACTGATAATTTCAAACCTATTTAGTTTATGGTTTACGTTTTTGAAATCTGCTTCTCAAAACGGATCTAAAATTGTAAAAAAAATACAGGGTGTTCCCTTTTAAATAACAAAAATAACAAAGTTGGTCGTTACGTTTGGAACACCTTGTATAGACCGAAAGTTGAAATTATTTTATTTAGATAATGCACAACGATAAACCCATACAAATTTTAATACATATCGTGTATACAGTTTTAACAAGCCGTGACACACCCTGTTAATATTATTAATTATAACAATGGTTTTATTTGTAATAATAATATTATTCATTTTTTTAAATCTCGATTCACGTCCATTATTATACATTTGATTTTTTGTCTGCCAAATAATTTATTGGCTCTATCTACAAAAATAAATATGTATTGAATAAAATTCGATTTTGAAGTGTTTGGCCAATTTGGCTCACTATATACATTTTCGGTTACAGATTTCATATAGCTCAAAGCCGGTATTACTTTGATTTCTAACCGTAACAAGAGTATCAAAGTTATTTGAACATATTTTTTGTTAACATACTTCGCTCCCAAAAGGGTTTATGAGTGTTTTGTTGAGAATTTTATGGCGACCCTAAATTCCTTTTATGAAATCGCCGATTATATAGGACAATCTGCTACTTTTACACCTATTTTGTGGCCATTTATTTTTAATCGAATAATTTTACTAACATTTTTCCAAGTCATTAATATTAATATTTTCATTAAAACTTTTATATCATTTCAGTGTCTAACGGAGCTGGGGTATTACTAAAAAAAAGTAACGCGTTACTTTACCGTTACTTTTGCTAATAAGTAACCCGTTAGATAAACTTTTTTTTAAAAAGTAACAATTTATTCGTTACTTTCCAAAAGTAACGCGTTACTTTTAAGTTTTCTCGTTCTTTTATTGTCCATCTCACCATTTATCGCCGTTATTATTACACATACAAACAAAATTTTTAAATAAAAGTTGTATAATTAAGCTCGATTTTTTAAAATGCTATCCAGAACACAGTGGCTCGCGAAATCGACGTGGTACAAAAAAATAATAAAAACATTATTTCACATCAAACAGCAGAAACAAAACAGAAAAACCTTAGTTGTAAAGTAACGCGTTACTTTTTAGTAAAGCGTTACTTTTGCAATAACGCGTTACTGTAACGAAGTAACGATTTCGAGTTACTTTTACAAAGATACGGTATTTAACGTTACTTTTCGCCTACTTTAAAAAGTAACGAAATTACTAGTAACGCGTTACTGAAAAGTAACGTTTCAGTTTCGTTACAAAAAGAGAAAAAATCACTTCTGTTAGAGATTCATTTGGTAGCTAAATTTGATCATTTAACATCAAAAGAGTGATTGAAAATTGCGTAAATATTTCCCAGCTAACGTTGTGATAAAGAAAAATAAAAGTATTAAACGACAATTAACTTGTAACAGGTTAATCAAAAGTGTAAATAAATATACACTTTCATGCAAAGCAAGTAGAATATAAAAATAGATGAAAACTGTTTGCATTGTATAAAGTTAAAGCTCTAAAAAGAGTTTTTCTATTTTCTATATTCCACAATTTTCCCTTTATCCATATTTTCTCGCTTTTCTCCCAGGCAGCCGTGAAAATAAAGTGGCAATGAATCATGTCTAATTTGTGTGTGGTACAGTGAGGCAGTATGGTGGTCAAATGAGCAGAACACTACGTTCAAGGGATCACGTTTATTCCTGTTTCAATCTATACATGGAGAACCGCACAAAAAGTATGAATCATTTATTCTTATATGAACGTTGAGTTATTTTTTATAAAAAAAAATGTACATTTCAGATGACTTTGAAGTTTTATTGTGGTATAGTTCATCATAATAAATTAAAAAAAAAACATTAGCACATGCGGATTTATTTTTTAGGGCTACTGTTTGTGATGTTTTTAAATTATTAAATCTGTCTATGTGAGGGATTTTCATATTTTGTTAAAATGTATTTTTACTTAATTTATTTAATTTTTTTTTTACTCTGCTGTAGGAGCACAATTAATCCTTTTCAAGGATACATGAGAGGATGTTGATCTGAAAAGGAAAAATGTAAGAAAAAACTGTAATGTTTGATTAATATAATATTCTTGGATACTTACGAGCCTTCCGGAAGGGGAAGCTCAGTAGGGGAACAACTCATCTGATGCCTAGAGGTGCATGTTCGGGAAGATCTAGGAGCTCGTCCGGAAGTTCTTTCGCTTCTTTTAGAATCCTAAGATTCGGCTGCGAGAATTTTTTCTTGGGTCTTCTTGGTATTGCTCTTCTATTCCTTACATCTGTCCGGATAGTTTCTTGTGCGTGAATGATGGAGCTGTCCAGTCTTAGCCTGACGTATCTTCCCTGAAGAGTTTTGAACCTGAAAATTACACAGGTTTACAAAAAAAAATCTGGACTATTTGACCGGACAATGGTGTTCCTAGGTATCTTGGTGTCCTGAATCCGATCCCGGGATCAGTTTTACTCCCGTTGCGTCAGAAAAACCAGATTTTAAGATCATTTAGAGGTTAAAATTGTGCTTTTTTGGAACCGGCACCGGGACAAGTTCTCAAGCGAACTGTTAAGTTAAGAGGTAACTATCTAGGTCGTAAATACCTTCTAAACGTTGGAGAGGCGCCATGAATCTCGGCCAGGACCAGCACAGGGACAGTCGAGTGGATAAAATGTTACCATCGTTGTATCTCGCAAATTTCCATCTCCCTGCTAAGGTGTTCAATTTCGGCGATCCATTTACTGTAAGATAATGTCAGTGGATCCAGCACTGACCCAAATGACCCTAGCACCTTGCCAGAACATTGGAGTTATGCTTCGTGTCCAGCTCACGTCTGGCCCAAGGTGGAGAACTGGCTCAGAGGGTTATTAACCGGTGACTTTCTATTCCCCTGCCAAGCGTCGACTGCAACGATGCATTTGCTGTGACTTCATAACCGTCCACCCAACATTAACCTTAAGGACCCAGAATGTTGCCAAAATGTTTATCTTATGCTAGGTGTGCTGCCTATGTCCGGCACAGTGGGTAGGAAGTTGTGGGTTGGGCCATTTTCTGTAATTTTAGTTTGCCCCGGACAGTATACTCAGCTTGACCCAATTTTTGGACGATGTTCTGGGAACACTTTGTAGGGATTGATGGGAAGTGATAGGGGAGGTAGAAACATTTCCTAAGGATCCTCCTCCCGGTGGCCGTAACGGCGTACAGGGAAAGAGGAGGAGGAGGAAGGGACGAGAAGTTTAGAGCTATGTAGTCCATTTGGATAAATTTCACTGAAATATTAACCAGAATTTACCAAAGAAAATATATTTCTTTTAAAAGTAAAAATATTCATTATTCGGTTTATACTTTAGGACAGTACTATGTAAATTTTATAATCTAAAAATAGATTTAAAATTATTATTGTCATTTTGCATTTTGCGTTAGAGCCATATGCAAAGATACAACTTGTAAAAAATAATTCACTCTATCCTTCTGTTGCTAATGAAACCTGTCTCTCCCTAAGCACTATATTATTGATAAGAAAAATCCCCACTTGTAATAAGCTTTAATCGCGCCAATTTAGATTTAAGAATCAGTAGCTTCTGGGTTTCCCAATCAGTTAAAATTGTAAATATTATTTTTACAGTGGTAATGAGTGAGAGCAGTGACTCTATAAAAATAATAAATTGCATAAAAATGTAAAAAATAATAACTTAAATAATTTATTTGTGTTAATGTACTAAATCCTGATACTCTGTATTAAGGTTGGTCCTTCGATCTGATGTCCAACGCCTAATAATTATTTCACACTTACATTAATTCGTAATCATATTTGTTCACCATTACTAGACGAATGTAGGTTTTATATGTCTGTAGCAACGTGTGAGTGTTACATGTACCAATTCGACCACCCAGAGCTTACCTGTCGGTTTCATTAAGGGATTGGTTAGCTTTTAAGGTGTGATTGGTATGTTTTAACATAATAAGTTGAGTTTTTTGAGGATTTGAGTCATCCTCCAGTTGCTACACCATTGGGAAAAGTGGTTTAAAAGTTGCTGGATTTTGTTGTTTAGACCTCTAGTAGATGGTACTGTTGCAATGATTGCGGAGTCATTAGAGTAGATCTGAATATATTGGCTAGGTGAGGGAGGGTGAGGGATATTGTGCGTGTGTATGACGTAAAGCACGGATGCCTTGAGGGACTCCTGCTTAGGGAGTAAAAGGGATAGAGAGTTCAATGTTTGAGAGCTTTTGAATAAGCCCGGCATGCTAGACTTGATTAAAAACTTTTTGGGCATCAAACAGGATCTAACAGGTCCAAAAATTTGAAGTCATGTATATGGGCAGTCATTAGTGCATCGTGGATGAATTGTTCAGACCTAAATCCATGTTGGAATTGAGAGATCGTTGGGAATGTATAGTCTTTGTGGGGTTTCGGGATCAGGATGGCGTGGGATTTTTTCCAGCAAGTTGGAAAATAGGAATGCTGAAGCCAGGAGTTCATGAGGATGATGAGGATTGGAAGAATCGTGGATGGAAGATTTTTCGGGACCTGACGTATGAAGTGGCTAGTAGCTGGAGCAGAGCTTTTTCCTTGTTGGCAAGCCGCGGTTTTGTCTTTAAGGTTGAAGTGATCTAGAATGGGGGTTAGGAGGGCTGGAAGTGAGGAGGATGTTTTGGAAGAAGATATTTATGTCATTTCGGAAATAAAGATTGAAGTTCGGGTTTGGAAATTTTGTGAGAGTGCTTTGGAGGTGACCTTTGAATTGGGGGGTGTGGAGAATTTATCTGTTCAAATGAAGGTGTGAAGGTAGGAATGAGACTTGGAAAATAGTCCTATAAAATCAGTCAAAAAATCCATATTTGTAAAATAAATATGCCATTGCCGATTTTTTATATTTCATAGGGTGCTACCAATGAAGCTTAAATCTGGGTTTCGAGATCGCTATACTGTGACTTCCGGTCGCCATATTGAAAAAACGAATTGCTTCATATATCCAAAATCATTAATTTTTGCAGAAAAATTCAAAGGATCAAAAATTTAAATTGTAACGCACTTCGGACGTTACGGGTCACTTTGGCGCCCTGGTCTAAGTTTCGGATTGCCTCTGGCGCCACCTTCCGTTTATTGTGTGAAGGCCACTGCACGGGCAGCTTCAGTGGAGAAAGAAAATACTCCAGGGGTCGTTATGGTATCGATCAAAATCACTGGCGGCCAGAAGGGCGGTCTTTACTTGCCCTACTGGGTTGCTGGAATGAAACAAAAATAAAATTCAAGAAATAAAACTTTTATTTTTACCCAAATTCTGGCGAAGAAGAAAAAGGTGTGTAACACTCTCTATCGGTGATGTCGTGGTTGGATTGACGGTTCCTTACTCCGGTACAATAGGATTTGGCTTCGCTCTTCGTTCCCTTCAGCTTGATCTATCTCTAAAGGTCGACGGACTGCACTGCTGCTCTAATTGGGACGGCCACAGCAAGTCTGACTTCGGGCTGCAACTGCAGCTCCCGACAATGGTTTGAATTGCCCTATTCGATATGAACTTCGACGTCTAAAAAGTACAGACGAGTGTGTCTCCATCTGTCGGGCGTAGGTTCAACTTGTACGACTGGCCTTTTATTCTAAGCTTCTCTCATTATTTTAAGTTAATTCTACTCCAGTGCCGTGCAGGATTTAATTTATTTATTTTAATTATTACGGAAACAAGTAAGTTTGTTACAACATGATACAATTATCTCCTATTTTTAATTACACTTTCATTTTGTGGGGACATTATTATTCTAGGTTATGTGTTTTGAATTTTTTTCCCTTCCAAAAAACCTTCAGAAAGACGACTGATTTTTTTCCACCGTTAACTTTATGGGGTAAAACTACCCTTAAAACAGTTTAAGATCCATTGAGAAAAATTTGTCTCATTTGTGTGTCACCTACATTATAATAAATGTTAAAATCGGAGTTATCGGCCAAAGCCTACTGAAAACCCTTCCTCGTTAGTACTAATAATTAGAGACGTGTTTTATAGGTGTATTTTTAGAATACATTTGTAGTATTTAACGTCAAAATTTTGTTGACAGTTTGTCTCAAAAATTTTCGAATGCACATAACTTCCAAAAATAATGTCCGCACAAACTGAGACTGTAATTAAAAATGAAAGATAATTTTATTATATACATTTCTGGTCCTTTGAACTTTTCTGCAAAAATCAATAGGTTCGGAGCCATTCGAGTTTTCCAATTTGGCAATGGGAAGTCACCGCATAGCAATCCGAATCCTATTACACATAAAAAAAATCAGTGAAGGTATATTTCGCTTATCCAAAAAACTGATTTTATTGGACTAAAATAAATGCGAGGAATAATGAGAATAAGGACATTACGTCGCTTTGTTCAGACCCGTCTCGTACACAAATTAGGAGAAATGACGTCAGATCACTGAAACGGACGGAATGCAAAGCGCAACTTTTAAATATTATAACTTTGTTAGTTTTTGAGATATATTAATTTCACTTTCACACTTTCGTTCAGTTCTGCTTAAATTTTCAGTTTCATTCATAAAAAATGGTATAAAAATGGAAAATACCAGTGTAACATAAAATTTTAAAGTAAATATTAAACAAAATTTCATAAAATGTCAATAAAATAAAACTATCCAGTACCTAAATAAAGTTTCAATCAATAAAATGACACAGTCCACTCATGTTTTTTTATAAATAATTATAAATTTACTCGAAAATGAGATTTTCCAGTGGAAATTTATTCATGTCGAGTCACCCTGTATCCCTATTTCTTCGGCGCTCACCTCTAACATTGTGGCTTCACCTCAGGTGACCTAGAAAAATCTTTCTTAAGTGTCAGCTGATGCTCTATATTAGTTTACTTTGCCGTCTAGTTAAGGTTAACACAAAGTAAATTGGTTAAGGAATTAAGTGCTTTACAAATGGGAACTTTAGTCTTGTGATTTATATTTTTTAACCGTGGTATAATTATTTTTAATTCAGTACAGAAACTTAAAAACAGTTTCTTGCGATTTAAATCAAGTGACATAATAGTAAAATGACAATAAAAATCCAACGCTTTCAGTTTATATTAGAAAATTATATTATTCGATCCAGCTCTGGTGAAAAGTTGCCTGTTATAAGTCAAAAACCCCGGAGAATGTCTCGAGAACGTTTTTTTCCGTTAAAAAGGGTCCGGGGCTCATTTGCAATTGAAGAGATCCAAGAATCTCACATACAAAGACTAGCGTTGTCGTCGGTCTTTCTTCAAGTGCCTCCTCTTTTCAACTTTCCACTTAGCGTCTAACAAACTTTTTAAATATAAGCAATATGGAAATTTCTCCTCAAATTGCCAATGAGCTTTTCGTATTTAAATGGCCGAGAGCTTTTGCCTTTTGAACGGAATGTTTATAGAGAAAAATTAATTGGTCTTTCTTTGGTACGCCACTGGAATTTTCATTATAACAAGATCTAATGCGTTTTTTGTTAAATTTTTATTTTTTTAATACCCTTCTCAATCCTATTTAAAAACTAGATATCCTGTATATTTTATTACCCATATCGATATAATTATTGCTCTATTGTTAAATATAAAATAATCCGAAATTAATACTAGATAATTCCTATAAAATACTTTAAGATTGTTATTTTTGATTGATCATTTCAAACGTTAATATTTTTTTTGAATATTATTTTGTTTAACAAACGCATCTTGGCAATATTGAAATATATCCTTAAGGGCTGTCGAAACAGGTGAAAAAGGTAATTTTCCATAATTTTCCTTCGCATTTTGCACCTGTTATCCTTAAACACGAAACACCTGTGCGTAATGTCTTTGAAATGTGTTAAAAGCGTTACCCCATAAAAATGTTGCTTTAAAGTGAAAAAATAAACAAATTCATATTTTATTGCATAATTTATTTTAATAATATCTAATACAAAAAAAGGAAAATATTCCATTGCATTTTTATAGTTTGAAATTCATACCAATCAAAAATCCTAAATTTGCAGAGCAAAATAGAAATATTGAGATAAAAAAGGGAAAAAAGATTTAAGAAAAATTGATATTTTTTTGTAAGAAAAAAATGAAGTTTCGTTTCGTCGATTTTTTTAGACAAAACTAACCAAATAATTTGTAAAATAATGTATTTATTTTAGTTCGTTATTTCGAAATTTTTTTATGCGGATTACATAGTTGTCAAAATTATTTTTTTTCTGCCAAAAACAACAGAATTTTAGTAAATCAATACAATTTAAGTTAAAACTTGATTTAGGTTTTTGTTTACAAAAATTTTAATGGAAAACATGTAACCAAACCTTTTTTACTAGAATAAAAATTATCTAGATGCTAATTTTTTGTTGGATTAAAATTAAAATTATAATTGTATAACTCAAATCGCTGTTAAGTAATTGTATAAAATAAATAGGAGACACTGATTTAGTAACAATTTATTATCTACAAAAATAGTTGGACATTACCATCGAATAATTTAAGTGTAAAATTTTATTTTAAAGAAAAACGAGCACACTGATTTATGTCTTGAGATATGACGCCAGTTTCCCAAAACCAATATGTAAAATTTAAAAAAAAATATGCCCCGTCAGGAACGAAGTTCCTATTGCGTTATTTTTTTACGTTTTAAATTTTAAAATCCAAAGAAATCGAAAGATATCTAAAAAAATCAAAAGCAATCGAAAGAAATAAAAAAAATCGACAATAATCAGAGGAATAAGAAAAAAAAATCGAAAAATCGAAAAGAACGAAAAAAATCAGACAAATATATAAAAAAATTAGAAAACAAAAGACAGAATTAGAAAAAAAAAACATTGAGAAAAAATAAGGAAAGATTAGAAAGTTCTAAAAAAAATCAAAAAACAACTGAAAAATAAAAAGCCGAAAAAAATTAGAAGAATCGAAAAAATAAGAAAATTTTAAAAAAAAATAATAAAAAAAGATAAAGCATTGAAAAAAATTAAAAAAAAAATGAATAATAAAATTGTACAATACGGAAGGAACCAATAAAAAATATATGTAAAAACCGAAATAAGCGCAAAAAACCCAAACAACGGCAAAATAAAACAAAAAAATCGCAAAATATTAGCAAAAAATGGCGTAAAAATTGCAAAAAACAAGAATAACTAAAAAAAATGGAATCAATTGTAATTTTCAATAATGGGAATTAAAAAATTCAAAAGAATTAAAATAAATCGAAAAAAATATAAGGAATAAAACAAATGAGAAAAAAACAGAAAACAAAAGAAATCACAGAACAAAGAGAAAAAAAAAATAGGAAAAAACGAAAAAAATTTTAAAAAACAAAAAAACAGAAGAAGTAAACAGAACCAGAAAAACGAGAGAAAAAAACCAGACGAATACGAAAAAAAATCAGAAACACAGAAATTAAAAAATTCAAAAGAAAAAACTCTGACGAATAAAAAAAAATGAGCAAAAATCAGAAAACTAAAGAAAGAAATAGAAAAAAAAACAGGACAATGAAAAAAAAATTGGTCAAAAAGCGAGAAAAATTATAAAAGAACAAAAAATCAGCAAAAGTAAAAAAAAACAGAAAAAATCAGAAAGAAAATAAAAAATTAAAAATAAGAAAAATGAGAAAAAAAAAACGAGTAAAATAGAAAACATAAAAAACGGAAAAATCGTATAGAAGAAACGAAATTTCAGATTTTTGAGAAGAGTTCCTCATTATAAAAACATTCGAAATGTATTTTTTAATAATTCATTGTTAAAATTTTAAAATCCAAAGAAATCGAAAGATATCTAAAGAAATCAAAAGAAAACAAAAGAAATCAAAAAAGTCGACAATAATCAGAAGATTAAGAAAAAAATGAGCAAAAAAATCGAAAAGAACGAAAAAAATAAGAGGAATATGGAAAAATTAGAAAACCAAAGACAGAATTAGAAAAAAACAATGAGAAAAAATAAGGAAAGAATAGAAAATACTAAAAAAAAAATTAAAAAAAAAACTGAAAATCTGAAAAATAAGAAAAAACCGAAAAAAATGCATAAAATTGTAAAATACGGAAAAAACCAAAAAAATAAAAAAAACCTAAATAAGTGCAAAAAATCCAAAATACGGAAAAATAAAACAAAAAAATCGAAAAAAAAAATACAAAAAAATCGCAAAAAATGGTGAAAAAATTGCAAAAAACAAGAACAGAATCAATTGTAATCATTAATAAGAAGCTTTAAAAAATTCAAAATAATTCAAATAAATCGAAAAAAATCTGAGGAATAAAAAAAATGAGAAAAAATCAGAAACCAAAAGAAAGAAATAGAAAAAAAAATTAGGCAAAAGCGAAAAATTTTATAACAAAAGAAAAAATCAGCAAAAGTAAAAAAATCAGAAAAATGAGAAAAACCGAATAAAACCGGACGAATACGAAAAAAAAAACCGAAAACAAAAGAAATAAAAAAGAAAAACAGAACAATATGTAAAAAATGAGAAAAAATTAAAAAAATGAGAAAGAAAATAAAAAAATCAAAAATTAGAAAAAAGAGAAAAAAAAACGAGAAAAAATAGAAAACAAAAAAAATCCAAAAAAATCGTATAGACGATACTCTATTTTGGAGAAAGAGTTCCCCATTATAAAAACATTCGGAATATATTTTTTAATAAATCATTGTTAAATACAAAAAGAAAATCAATCAATTTTACTTTTTTTGAATAATTTTCTTTAAAGGACATGAAACAGTATATAGTCTTATTATACAGGGTATCCATGAAAATAGTGCGCTTATTAAAAACATAGATAGAAGACATTATTTAAAACAAAAGATTATATACATTTTTTTCAAAATGCAAAAAAAATAGATTTATAAATAAAATCTAATAGTAAAAAAACTGGCAACATTCCCCTTAACTGATAATAAATTGGTCATTATTCACAAAGAACACAGTAGGGATAAAATTTTAATGTATTTATAATAATAATTATTATTATTATAATCATAGTATAATATAATATAATAATAATATAATATAAAAGTTTAATTATTTTTTGTCATATAAATGTGAGTAAATCTTTTTTACTGAAAATTAATATCGCAGAACGTAAATATTTAAACTTGTGCGGCGTTGCCAAGTTTGTAAAGTGACTTAGATTTTAAATGCAACTTTCAAAAATTTGATAAAAACTATTTTAAATTTTTTAAAAAATTTCATAAAAAATAATATCTTATACATATTACTTTAATTATAGGAATATTTTCGCGGACACTCTGTATTTTACATAAAAAATATGATTTGCTTGCAATATACAGGGCGTTTCATAACATCTATTGTCCTCTGAAAACACGTCACTTTTATATCGAGTAAACCGGAAGTAGGCCAGGTATATCAATGTGTCACAACAAAAGTTAAAGTAAATTTAAACCGATTTATGGAAACCGCATATCATTCTCTAGAAGCATTTGGAAGATATAAACTTTTTAAAACAGTCAGATTATAATGAAACACCCTGTACTTTGCGTAGAATAACTTTATGCGATAAAAACTAGGCAGTTTTTTATAAACGCTGAAAATTTTCTTTAATTATGAATTAAATTTTTGGGAGAGTTTTGCAGAATATATAGATTTTTTCAAAATGAGATTAATTTTTTTTCTTTGTTTCAGAGGTGGCAGCATTCTAGGTATAGGAGGGGGTCATCAGAAGCGTCGTGCCGCCGGCGACGGCATGGACGCCGAGATAGATGACCCAGAGCTCGTGTTCGAAATGTCCTCGAGTGCGGGGGGTGGCGGACACTTGAGTGTGGGCGGGGGAGTGGGGGGTGAGTGCCAGTGCCCCTGCGATCACGTCGTTTACAGCCCGACGGCTTATACCGCTTGTTTACAGGTCAGTTATCATCATTTATCTTTTAGTTTTTTTTAACTAGATGCTTTCGCAAAAAAACATGGGTGGCTCTTATGGTATCAAATAAATAATATGTACCTAATGTTTAAAAAAAAAACACACATTTATTAAAACTATATTATAACTAAAAAAAAAATTAGTCCATATTATAAATGGATATATTCACAGGTGCAAATTAAGAATTTGTTGCAATTTTACATTATTACAGATTTTTAACGTGAAAACATTTGTAACTGTCATTAATCGCATGCTCTTTTTTTTTAATTCATAAATACCGGAGGAAAATGTTAAAATTGAGCCACGCTATAATATTTAATTCTACTATATATGTTTTTCTTCATTAAACTAAATTATTATTAAAAACTAACTTAAAGATTAAGTGAACTGAAACGTGTTAGTAGCCACCGTTTCTACTGTTACTGGCGAAACGAGACTTTAAAGTGTGTTTTTAACGTCCGCTAGGGAGCGTTTCGTCCGCGTGCCGCACACGCTCGTACACGTTTTGCGGATAGGCGGGCGCTAGTTAAACACATTATACATTACGACTTTACATGCCTAAATTGCTTCACGTAATCGTTAAAAGCCGACAAACGGTCTCGATGAACGCCAAATTGCCGACGTTTGTATATATATAGAGAAAAGCGTACCTATGTGCGAAAGATCGCCTAGTTTTTTGTTAAAAAATAATAACAAATATGACCATAGCTATTTTAAAAATAGACATTAGTTTATAATTGCAACTCCTTAATTTTGTCGACTGATTTATTAATGGCGTTAAATTTAAAAATAAATCACGGCAAATTTTATTTTTAACCTAATGTGAGGAACCTACGCTCAAAATCATGGCGGTTTAGTGCATGAACTTTTTTTGGACACAGCGAATTAAATTTCAGTAAATCAAAAACAGAGAGGAAACGTTTTTAATACTATACAAGGTGGAGAAAATTTCATTGCAATGTATTGTAATCTCGAAAACCGTAAGAGATACGAAGTCGGTTATATGTAAATGAAATTTTTTATATCCAAGATATCAGGAACGCTTTTCATAATAATTGAGAAAAACCAAAATTGCTCATTTTTTATGTTTTGCTCCAGTACTTTTATTTTGAACAATAGACAATGTACAGACCCGTACTTTAAAGGACTTTATACCAAATAGTTGCTAATTCATTCAAATAATTAAGAAGATGAAATATTATAAAAAAATCACATAAAAAGTGCAGGTCCGTATTTGAAAAAAAATTCAGAGTGGCCATATTCAAAATCTAATATTATATCAGACTTGTTCTCAAACAAAAAAGTTAAATTCAGTTTTGTGCAATATTGATTTTTATCAATTATTATGGAAGCCGTTCCTGATATCTTTAAATTGAAAGCACCAGTCGATTAGCTTTTTCGCCACCCTGTATACTCCGACCATTACCATACATGTTTCATCCTTACAGCAATCATCAGTGGTATTTTGTCAGAATTCATAGCTTCAAAAACCTACTCTGTATAGGTAGGTAAGTACCCCAAGTATTTAATTTCTATACAGGGTGTTTGGGAAAGTGACATACGTTAACTGCAGATAGAGAACATCTAGGAGATCTAAAAAAACACAAAACTTAATGGGTGTAACTACTTTAATAACCAAGCTACAAGGTGTTTTATCTATTTTGCCAATTTCTTGCATGGCTCATAAATTTCTAACCACACTGTATATTATCATGATATTTGGCGGGCATATTTTATTTAAAATGTCCAATCGATCAACAAATTTACAATAAAAGAAATCCAAGTCCGGTTTAAAAAAATATTATAAAATATTCCGACCCAAAAACAACACCCTGTTAATTAGATTGTTCTAAAATAGTTTCTGTGTTTGCAAAGAGCACGAAAAAATGAACATACTTTGCATTTTTGGCAAAATGTTTTTTCTTTTAAAATTTTGAGTTTGGATTCTGAAATGATATGAATTGTGGGAGTCCAAAATTGAGACTGATTTTTTTTTAATGTGATTTAGTTTTAATGAAGACTTGTTAACCTAAATTGGTAAAATTTTAGTATTTTTTTATTATTTGCTACAAATGATCCACAAATAGATATTTTCCTAACAAGTGCGGAAAGTTATACTTTTCCGCACGCAATTGCAGTTGCCCGAACGAAGCGGAGTGCGGGCATGCAATTAAGTGGGGAAAAGATACTTTACGCAAGTGTTAGGAACCATATTTTTTCTACAAGCGCCTAGAATAAAAAAGAGATTTTAGCAAAAAGTATTTTTTCTACAAGCGTGCGGAAAAGTACAACTTTCCGCACGCTTGTAGAAAAAAAACATTCATCATTAATTAACAAATTAATAATAATTAATTTACAAAAAATAAATGACTTTAATTAATGAAAAACAAAAATTATAAAAAACACGTAAAAAAATTAATGACAACAAAGTAAACCCATTATGGATTAACATTTTTCAAATACTTTTTTTTATCCGACCTACGGTGATGAAACTGTAGGGGTTTGAAATATCAGAAAAAAATTATATCTCCGCCATTTTTAAAAATATGAAAACATGTCATATCGTAAAAAATCGTAAAAAAACCTTAAAAAAATTCCTAAAAAAATTGAAAAACTCGTTAAGCCTATAAATTTCGTGTTGCGTATAGTTCTTGGGTTTATTGTTAAAGTGAATTTTTCGGTCCAAAGTACTAAAAACTTATGTTTTTATCCCGTGTAATATTTTTTAAGCGTTTTTTAAAATCTTTGTAAGTTTTCATTAATTAAAGTTATTTATTTTGTGGATTCATTATTATTTATTCGTTAATTAAAGATGAATGTTTTTTTGTGAATTAGTTATCGCAAATAATGAAAAAATACTCAAAAAATTAAAGTTTTACCATTTTAGGTCTTGATTAAAACTAAATCAGATTAAAAAGAAATTAGTTTCAATTTTCGGCTCTCACAATTTCACACAATTTCAGAATGCCAACTCAAAATTTTACAAGAAAAAACATTGTGCCGAAATTGCAAAGAATATCGCTAAATTAATTTTTTCGTGCTCTTTTCAAATACAGACTGTCAGTAGATAGAACGTCCTTTAACTTTAAAGACTCAATAACTAAAGGCGATGACGTTTAGAATAAAATTTAACAAGTTGATTTCTTATACAATTGTCACAATCTAAACGTCATTGTCGTTAGTTACAGAACCGTTAAAGTTAAAGGACGTTCTATCTACTGACAAAGAATCTGTTTTAGAAAAATCTGATAAACAGGGTGTTGTTTTTATGTCGAAATATTTTATAATATTTTTTCTAATCGGGACCTGGATTTATTTTATTGTAAATTTATTAATCGATTTTACACTTTAAACAAAATATCGCCAAATATCATGAAAATATACAGTTATGAACCATGCAAGAAATTGGCAAAATAGATAAAACACCCTCTATATTGGTTATTACAGTAGTAAGACCATATAAGTATGGGGTTTTTGAGATCGCCTAAGTGTTCCCTAGCTACAGATAACGTATGTCACTTTCCTAATGAAACACCCTGTATATACTATAAAAATGATAAATAGTCACGACATCTATCGTGGATTGATGGGATATGGCCTCTTAATGGGAGAAAATACTCTGGAAAAGCGACTAACCAAGTACAAATTGACGCCGGTAGATGATCGAACTCATCCGCCATCACAATTCCATTTCCAGTACTACAACAATGCCCCTCCTCAGTTTTAATCTAAGTCTTCAATGACTAGTACAATAAGTTTCTCCCCCATTTTTGCAAAGGTAAGCGCTGTGTGTTTTAATTTCAATTTAAAATTTTATTGTAAGACAATGTGTTGCATTGCAGGTTTGATGATGGCGATTGTCGCCGAAACTAGTTACCAACTTTACATTTACTAACATTATCGTAAATATATTAAGGCACTTACTACATTCGAGACGTGGATAACATTTTGGATTTAAATTAATATTTAATATAGTTTAAATTGCATTTTATTATTTTTCTATTTACTGTCATGTGCTACTCTTGAGAGTAATTTAAATTAGGAACTTTGTAAGTAAAATCGTTCTCAGAAACTGAAACACATTTTTGATCCCCTATTATTGTAGTAATAGTAAATCGGAAACGAAATTATGTTCATTATTGATTATTTAACATATTCTATACAGGGTGATTCATTGGGAAATGCTCATACTGTAAGGGTAGATGAGGCACACCGAGGTGATTTAAAAGAACCTAAAATTAATGAACTGTCTTTCTTTATAACCTAGATACAGAGTGATTTAATAATTTTTTAATTAATCATAACTTAAGAACCATCTTATATATTGTTCTGATATTTAAACGTTCGTTTTTTGTCCACTGTGGTGTCGATTAAAATAATAATTAAAAATCTTATTCTAGGTCCGGCCTTAAAAAAATTATTAAGCAAGTTTCGACTCGAAACAACACCCTATATATCAATATTTTAAAATTCTCTTAACACATTTAAAAAGAGCAGAAAAAGTTAAGTAATACTGAATGTGTTTGGAGTTTCCGCATCCAATTTTGATACTGATTTACTTGAGTCAAATCTTGATCTTTCGATAAAAAGGTGGCACAAATTTAAAAAAAAATAAATGTTCGTTCCTAAATGATAATTTTCCAGCTTTAATCGATAAAATCATCAACTTTTTCATATTCTATTAATTTCTTAATCTTAAGCTTAATGTAAAACTTTATGACAGGTCCGTATTTGGGACAAAATATTATCAATGACTAACTTTCAAACGCCCTGTATATGTAAAAACTCTTATAACATTTGCTCATTGCGCTGCACTAAATAAAATAATAAAATAAGAAAATGTCTATTCCGAGAAAAACATAACTCTACAGGGCGTTTGAAAGTTAGTAATTGATAATAATATTTTGTCACAAATACGGGCCTGTCCTAAAGTTTAAGATTCATAAATTAAGAGAATATGAAATAGTTGATGATTTTATTGATTAAAGCTGAAAAATTATCATTTAGGAACGAACACTTTTTTTTTTTTTAATTTTTGCTACCTTTTTATCGAAAGATCAAGATTTGACTCAAGTTAATAAGTAACAAAATTGGATGCGGAAACACCAAATACATTCAGCGTTACTTAACTTTTTCTGCTCTTTCCAAATATGTTAATACAGTTTTAAAATGTTGATATACAGAGTTTTGTTTGAAGTCCAAACCTACTTATTAATTTTTTTTAAGGCCGGGCCTGGAATAATATTTTGATTTCTTATGTTAATCGACACCACTTTGGACAAAAACGTAGGTACCAAATATTAGAAAAATATATAGGTGGTTCTTAAGTAATGTAGAATATAAGCCAAAAATACTTGGTAAAAAAATTTAAATAACTGAAAAGAAAAATTACCTGGCGCATGTGCGTTCGACGAAGAAAACAAAATTATGAAAAAAAAAATGCATTTCTAAACAAAATTAATAACAGCACAGATAAAAATAATAAAATATCGAATATCACAATCCGCATATAGATATATTAACCAATTTTGAAATACTACGAAGAAATTTGTTAATATCAGCGTAACCGACAAAGATAGAAAAAAAATTATGAAGATCAAAAATGCATTTTTTAATAAATATAATACGAGTGTACACATAAAAATAATAAAATATCGAGTATCACAATTGACATATACACGAAGGTTCGGAACCCTAAAAATAAGGGAATGGTAATATAAAAATCATATTTATTAATATATTGATATTTGTTGGTAAAATAAACGTAACAATAAACATTATCACCAAATTTCAAGTTTATAGGTCAATGGAAAGTTAAAAAATTCTTCGGAACAAAAGCTTTATTCAACGATACCTCACTCGATGGGGTAGGCCAAATTTTTTTTTCAGCGCCCCTCTTTAGTTGTATGTGAGCCCTCCTTGAAAACTTTTAAAAATATTTTTTACAGTTTATATGGCTTTGGGTCAACAAGACGTATAAACTGTGAAAATTTGAAGTCTCTAGCTCCAACGGTTTAGCTGCTAGACCGGTGTGACAGACGGATACGGACGGACGGACGGACACGCGAATGAGAGCAAAAAAAGGGACAAAATTATTAAAGTACTCTGTATCTAGTTTATAAAGAAAGACAGGTCATTAAATTTAGGTTATTTTGAATCACCTTGGTGTGCCTCATCTACCCATTTCCCAATGAATCACCCTGTATAATAATTCATTATTTGTAAGATCCAAAAAAACTATGCCTATAGGATTTCCTTATGTGGTAAAATTAAAAAAATATATTAAATATAAATCTTTGTCCGGAATTTTCCAGTTCCCACTTTGCCCGTTTCGTAGGAAAAAGGTAATAGAGGTCTCGCCTAGGTGAATCTCTGAATAGGGCGCACCATCTATTGTCTGATCCGATCATATAGATTAGATCAGCATCGTCGCTTTCAATTGCTTTTCTCAGAGGTTCACAGTCATCGAATTTTCCTTCGTTCCTCGATTCCAGATTCTCTATGCGCTTCCGCTCCTCTTTGCTTTATATATATATTCAAGTCAAAGATATAGTGAAATTTCAACTTGGATATGTCGTTTCAAGATTAAATCTAATCGTCATTCAGTTATGACATTTTGTCAATACATTTTTAATGGAAATAATTGGTTAATTTTAGTTTGATTGTATTTAGATTAAATTAAAATTTGTAGATATCTCCCAAACGATTACTTGGGTGAAACTAGAAATAAAATCCAGCAATTTCCTAAAATAAAAATAATTTAAATAAATTATACTCTGGTATTCGTCCAGAAAAAATAAATATATTTAATTATAATTAATAAATTTTAAGGGTAAAAACAATTTTGTTTTAATATTTAGGGAAATACCATTTTTTATTTTTTATTTTCTTTTACGTTTTTATTGTTTATAAAATTCTTCACAAAATATAAAAAAATTGGGTGGCAACCCTATCTCATTTTTTTTTAAATGTCAAATTTCACATAAGAATCTCTTAACTTTAATATGTTTTTTCACTACTGGTATTAAAATATGATATTATTTATGTGTTCTAGTCGGGAAGCTAAATTTCTCTCCTAGATAATAGAAAATCTTTTAAATTAATTATACTAACTGTCATTGAATTTTTCAAGAGTTTTTTTTTTTAAATTACTACAAAACAATTTCAGCAAATAAGCACTTTCTATTGAATTCCTATCATTTCAAGTGGATTTTTACCCTAATCAAATAAAACAGAGTAAGAGTAAGTAATCTATTATCAGGTATATTTTCGTTTGAAATAGTTTAAGGTTATGTTATAAATATTTTGATATTTATTAGTGGTATTTATACAATAATACGTATTCTAATAGTAACCTAAAAATCATGTTCATCGTTAGTTGAAAGTTTTAAAATTCACAGTGCAATTAACATAATAAAATGTCAATTTAATTTATTGAATATTCACAAACTGCTTCTTTTCGATGAAATTCAATTCAAACATATACTTAAAAAAATCCAAAAATATCATTGTAAAAATGACTAAATGTGCGAATAATAGTATGAAATCCATGATCGAGAAGAATTTTCACAGCTTCGCATCTCGGTATAATAATAATGCTCGAATGGGAAAATTACTTCTCGACCTTGGTACATAATATACTATTATTACCCCTATTTTACGAGTATAGACCAGGATTTAGCAAATTTGTTAGTGTTCCGTGTGCTTAATTTTGAATTTTCTGTGACGTCTTAAGGTAGATGAGTTAAATAAATATGCGAAAGATGGCGCAAGTCGTCTGGTACGGTCTAGTTAAGTTTGAATTATCTATTTGCATGAAGATGGCGCTGTAAGGTGAAGTGTGGCAAATGGGATATATTTTTTCAATAATTCACGACGAAAAGACTTAGGGGTCTATTCAGTAAAAATTTGGTAAAAATTAACCATAGGTTATAAAAGTAACCGTAGGTTATTTTCCATTTTATATTCTGTATAGCATCTTTCGTTGAAATTGTCATTTGGGTTAAAATTTTAACCGCATAGTTATAAATATCTTTTAACCTAGCTGTTAAAATTAACTAAAACCTTACAGAATAGACCCCTTAAACTGATACTTTCAATGGAACAATTTTTTTTTTAAATCGTCAACGATTGAAATATAGTTCCTGATTGATTCCAGAACTGACGACTTCTCAGTCCTTTTTACTTTCCCGACCCACCTCCGAGAAGGGAAAGTATTGTGAACGAGCTAAAAAAAATTTCG
This sequence comes from Neocrepidodera transversa, assembly GCA_963243735.1. Taxonomy (NCBI): domain Eukaryota; kingdom Metazoa; phylum Arthropoda; class Insecta; order Coleoptera; family Chrysomelidae; genus Neocrepidodera; species Neocrepidodera transversa. Next base: position 13,389,378 of record OY725347.1, read on the forward strand.
ATATAAAGATGATAATATCCATTTTGAGGTCACATGAGATGATTAAGACCATTTCCAGATGGAAGTCTTTCTGTCTGTCTGTCTATCTGTGTGTATTCTTCCACAATAGAGGCCGTTTAATCCGATTGAGCTGAAATTTGGTATATAGGTTTGGGTTACCCGTCTTAAGGACCCATTAGTTTTTATACATCTGTCACATGGAAGTGTCACTATAAAAAATGACAGATGCAATATGTCACGGACTTTGACTTGCAATATGTCATTTGAAAGCCCTTGAAAAACTCTATTCAGAACAGTCAAAATTAATTCTCCAACTGTCACTTGTCAAAAATAAAAAAATGTCAAAATTTGAAACTTTAACACTAAATATCTGAAAAAGTATTCGTCTCTGGGCACAACCGATTTTTTTTCAAATTCCTTTGAGAGAAAATACATTCTTGTTTTATCCAATTTTTTTTCTTTTTCCCATTTTATGTGTGAAAATATGCATTTTTATTGTTTTTTTTTTTTTAGTTTAGTGGAAAAATACATGGTCGCTTTTTTCTCAATTAATGTGTAAAAAACGCATTTTTGTTGTTTTTTCTGGTTTTTTATGTGGAAAAATGTATTCTTGCTTTTTTACCAATTTATATGTGAAAAAATGGGTTTTTGCTGTATTTTACAATTTTTTTTGTGGAAAAATATATTTTTGCGTTTTTTTTTTCTAATTCGGGTGTGTATTCGTGCTTTTGTTTTTTTTTTCGAATTTGTTAAAAAAAATGCGTTTTTGTTGTTGTTTTAAATTTTCTGTGTGGAAAAATGCATTCTTGCTTTTTTCCCAATTCATGTGTGAAAAATTCATTTCTGCTGTTTAACTGTTTTTCGTGTAGAAAAATGCATTGTTACTTGTTTTTTTTTTTAAATTTGTGTGAGATAAAATGCACTTTGCATTTCTTCAAATTTCCAATTTTTATGTAGAAAATACATTCTTGAAAAAACGCGTTTTTGCTGTTTTCTTTTTTAGTATTTTATGCATTTTTGCTTTTATACCAATTTATATGCGAAAAATGCATTTTTATTTTTTTCCACATTCGTCTGTGAAAAAACGGTTTTAAATTTTTTTCTATTTTTTTTTTGTGAAAAAGTGTATTTTGTTGTTTTTTCAAATTCGTGTTCAAGAAAACGAATTCTTGGTTCCGTTGTTTTTTAAATTTTAGACAAATAGGACAAATATGTATGAAAACTATAGTTTTCACGATTTCTAATAGGGTTGAACTGTATTTTTGCTTGTTTTATCTTATTTTTTAGCTTTTAATAAGCTTGCTATAATTGTTCACGATTTTCAATGGTTTTATGGCATGTTTGGTTTTACAATTTTTGTATTCATATGTACTGAAAGTCATTTTTTGGATCACCCTGTAGTTTTAGAGTCATGGTGCAATGAGCAAATATGACTCAAGATATATGTGTACAAAATTTAAAAAAAATCGGCCTGGGATCCAACCGCCATAAGAAAAGTGCATGGTCTTTTTTAAATTAATATTACGCCTGCTATTTTAATGCATAAAAAGTTATACAGAAAAGTTATCAATTTACCTAAAAGTCTGTTTTATTTAAAGTTTTTGCATTGTCTTACTCCTCATTAAGGACTAGGACACAAATGAAATAACGATTCCGGTCCGGATTCGGTTTCAAACTAAATAAAAAAATCGGATCCAGTTCAGTTCCAGTTTTGAAAATAAATATTTCGTTTTCATTTTATAATGAAATATGTATCCGTGATGTAAAAGTTTTAGGAAATATATTTTTTTCAATATTTCAGTCCGTAAAAAGAATGTTTCCGAATATAAGCCCATATTTCACATTTTTTAATAAAAAACGATTATTACGATGAAAATTGTATAAACCTATTTTTAATTTCAGTGGCGTCACACCTATTAAAATAGAAATATGACAGTCATTCAGTCATTAATATTTAAATAAGATGGGTGTGGCGCTCTTTTTTAATAAGTAAAGTAAAACGTGTTGTATTGCAGGCCTGATGATGGCAATTGTCTTCGAAACTAGTTGCCAACTTTACTTTTACTAAAATTATCATAAATATATTGTGTTACTTGACTTCATTACCCCAAATATTAATTTATATTAAATTAAAAACTTAAATAAATATTAAAGAATTTGACATATAGAATTAAATCTTTATATTACTAAGTGTGATCTCTATTTACCAACATACACCCATCAAATTATCTTTATAGTCTTCTTTATTACTATACATACATTTCTTACTGACTTTTTAAAATTCTTTCTTATAATTCGTTATACTTACTTCTTCATTCATTATTTAATATTTGTATGTTTCTGCCGCAATTACTTTTTTAAAAATATACTTGTTCTATAAGCTCATATGCCAATACCAGAAATCTAAGCAAACAATTTCTTTTTTATCCCTTAAAACAACATTTACATTTCCTACATTTTTTGCCGACTATTATATTTTCTCTGGTAAAGTAATTTTCCGCATATTCTTGTATTTTTTTTTGCTTGTGTACAAACTCATAAACCATCAACATATGCACGTATGTTCCCCGCTAATTGAGCTCCAGCCACAACCAGAGCGAATAAAAAAGCAAATCAGGAAAAATAAACGCCAGAAAAATAAAAAATAAACAACACAACCAGGTAAACCCCTAAACGTGACGCAGCGGTCGTTGGAAATCGGATGTGGCTATTGTTAAGCTACCGGGAATTTAATCAAACTATGTTAATAAATGTGTGTTTTCAGTAAATGTCTTGGAAACAAATGGAGAAAATTTTAGTAAAACAATATCCGAAAGACAATGTCAAACGTGATCATTCGATTGGTAATATGCATGACTAGATATATAATTATTATTCAATAGGGTTTCGTACTTAAAAAATTGGAATCATTATAAGATCATTTTATAACCGTTCTTCTGAGCGTCTAGTTAAGAATTGTAATATGGACAATCTGTATATAAAAATGCAAGGAATCGGTCAGTCACAGAGAAGTAGTCCAATTACGGAGGACATCAACCCAATGACGTCGGGAAATGCAGAATTGCATTTCCGTTTAAGAAATTATACTTTTATTTTATATTTTAAATCAATCATATTTTATACGTTGAATAAATCACACGTTTTAAACTATTGGTTCCGTTTTTTGTCCCAAGTATTTTATCTTTTTTTAAAAAGTTACCCTTGCGGGCAAGAATCGTAATTCGTCTTAACAACGATGTGACGTAGGAATTTGATATTTAGGATAATTTGGGGTTTAGTTTAACCACGCGGGACATTTTTGGTCTAAGGATTTCAAAAATACATTTTTTTAATTTTTTGGTGAATGGTTTATAATGTTGCCTGGAACCCGGAGCGGTTAGAAGGGAACATTATGTTTTTGATTGACCAAGTTAACACTGGAATACAACAAAATTGTAAAAATATGTAAACTTATAATTTATTTTAAACAAACCAAAATCAAAAAATCTGATGTGGCCAGCACATGACCTCTCGCCATTTTTGAATCAAAAATTTACAGGTTGACACAAAAAAGTATGAAAAAAAATTATATTTTTGTAAATCTGGCAACAATGGCAAAAGTTTCGAAAATTTTAATTAGATGAAAATAAACTATAGGGTATACAAAATATATGTGTAAAACTTTATTGCCGTTTTGTATAATAATGGCATCATCACCCATAGCAACTGCCACTTCCGGTTGTGCGATTGGCACCAAAATCTAATCAGATCTAATCTAGGGAATCCTGTATGCAAAATTTAAAATTTTTTTATTCAGTAGTTTTTGAGTTATCGTTACTACAACATCCATCCAAACACACACACACACACACACACACACACACACACACACACACACACACACACACTAACACACACACACACACACACACACACACACACACACACACACACACACACAGACATCATCGCGAAAATATTAAAATCGTATTCTAGGGACCCCAAAACGTGTTTATCAATTGAAAACTCACTACCCAATTTTTAGCATGATTCCTATACCTCTCTTATCTGAAGGGCGAGAGGTAAAAAATAATACAATAAGTCACTAATATGTTTCGATATTACTATATCAACACCGTAAGAAATACTGCACTGATGGCGCCTATGCCTCGGCTTATATCTCGATGTTTTCGGAGTACTTTCCAGGAAATTACCTCTTTCTCACATTTTATTCGCCTTGCCTGACTGTCCTGTTCTTAATATACCTAATCTTTACTGTAGTGGTGTAGAACATGACTCATAGTGTGCATTGTCATCTATATCCACTCGCTGATTAAATAGCCGCAGACTGGAAGGTCCAGATAAATTAGAAGACGCACCGCTGAAATAGGAGAGATATTTGTGTTGCATGCTCGACGTATTATGCAAAACTTGTCTTGTAATGTTCACATGGTGAGCTGTAGATGAATATTCACATTTTGTACAGTTTCACCTTTCAGTATATTAAAAAACAGAAGATTATCCATTATCAAATGTGGTAAAATTATTAAAAGAGTAATAGAAACAAACTCAAAGTCATACCTCATACGACCACATTTTATGTCTATTCCGAGAAAAACAAAACTATATAGGGCGTTTGAAAGTTAGTAATTGATAATAACATTTTTTCCCAAATAGGATATGAAATAGTTGATGATTTTATTGATTAAAGCTGGAAAATTATCATTTAAGAACGGACATTTATTTTTTTTTAAATTTGTGCCAACTTTTCATCGAAAGATCAATATTTGACTTAAGTTAATAAGTAACAAAATTGGATGCGAAAACACCAAATATATTCAGTGTTAGTTAACTTTTTCTGCTCTTTCCAAATATGTTAATACCATTTTAAAATGTTGATATATAAATAAATAAATAAATAAATAAATTTATTAATCCTCTAAGACATTATCAAATGTATAGGATACGTCACAAAAGAAAAACCTTACACGGACATAAAGTCTTACACAAGATACTAAAGTAACAGTAATAATAAAAACCATAAAATTCAAAATATAAAATATAAAATAGCCTATAAAGAATTATCAAATTATAAAAAGATTTCTCCACGACCATTACTGAATGTATGAATTCTGAAATCATTTTTAATAATAGAATGTAAACATTCACACTCTAGAGTCTGAATATTTATTCTATAATACTTGCATCTTATGCATTTTGCATGTATTTTCATTCTTTATCAAGGTAAAGAATGGATTTTCTGTAATCGAATTAAACAATATCGATTGCCATGGACTTCAAAAGTGTCAGTGTCAGATATAAAATGGTGACGGTAATAATTATTTTCAAACAAGTTTTAATTTAAACAAAATAATGAGTGAAAAATCAAGTGAAGTAGATATAGAATTTAATAATATCTGAAATTGCAAATTATGAAAAAACATCAATGCACCAGATTTTAATTTCGGTAAGTGTACCACAGCACTATAAATATCAATACAATGTAATACAAATATGTCAACAAATAACTTGTGTTCAGATTTAATTTAATTTTGATTTATACTTTTTGATCGTGGAGAAAATATAGTCTGTTACTCGGTTAGAATGAAAAAATTCGACACTCGTGGTTTCTCACACTCGCTTTCGCTCGCGTTCGGAATTTTCCACTCGTGTCGAATTTTTCATTCTAACCTTGTTACAGAATCTACTATTATATAGTTTTAATTTGAGAAGAATTCCTCTATGGAGTAGTAACATTGGTTGACTAAATACTGCTTTAATTTATTCTTAAAAATAAAATTGTTTTGAGACTGTCTTATACCCACCGGAAGCAGATTATACAGTCTGGGAGCCATCGTGCTTACCGACTGTTGATGAATTTTCGTGTGGCTAAATTTGATAAAGAAATCGTTTCGTTGGCGTGTCATAATTTCATATCTGGAAGTATTTTTTATAAATTTATTTTGGTTTCTACAAGAGTTTCGGTTAGATATTCCCATGATAGCTCTTAACGCTTTTTTTGTGCCAGGAAGACTTCAATATGTGCTTTAGATAATCCCCAAAAACAAACTCCATAACGTAGCCTTGAGTCAACTTGTGCAAAGTATAATTGAAGTAGTTGGTCAACTTCTAAGACTTTTCTTAAATTCATGAATTGATAGGCTAAAGAGTTAATTTTAGACTTGAGTGATAAGCAATGATCAGTCCAAGTTAGACATTCATCCACTTGGAGTCCCAGAAATTTAGTAGTTGTATTGTTGTTGATGGATACATTATCATGTGTATTTTTTATCTGTACAGTGGCACTAGCTCTCTGTCGACTATGAAACCTTAGGGATACTGTCTTTTAGGGATTAAGATAGAGCATGTTGGCATTAAACCAATCATTGACCTTATTGAAGGTATCATTACATTTTAGATTTAATTCATGTTCAAGCACATCTGAAACTATTAATGAGGTGTCATCAGCGTACATGATGGGAGGTATTTGAATAGATAAATCGCACAAATCGTTAATGAATAGTACAAATAATACTGGCCCCAAGATCGAGCCTTGGGGGACACCAACATCAATGGTTCTAAACAATGAGGTCGCTCCATTAGCCTCAACATACTGCTTTCGCAGGTTTAAATAACTATAAATCCAAGAAAACGGAACTCCACGTATTCCATATCTCTCCAACTTACTAAGTAGAATAGCATGATTGACGCAGTCGAACGCTCTGCTAAGATCACAGAAGATCCCAACAGGGCACTCGCCTGAGTCAATAAAATCTACTATCTTTGGGTAATATGCATGCACCGCAGTCATTGTGGATCTTTTATTTAAGAATCCATGCTGATTTTCTGTAAATATTTTATGTTTATTACAATAGTTGACTAATCTGTCCAAGAAACAATATTCAAAAATTTTGGAGAAGCTTGAAGAAATTGTTATAGGTCTGTAATTTTTTAAAAGCAGAGAGTTGCCTTTTTTAAAAATTGGTAAAAGTTTATCTGTATCTTTAATTTTACTTTGATAAAATAATTTTTTTGTATGATTAATCAGTTGATTATGAGCATTTTTATCTGCTTTGTATAAGTCATTTAATGCTGGGGTAGTTCCTTTAAGTTTATGTAGCTATTTTAAACTCTGACTAGAGCTTCTAATTTCTGAATGTGGTAAAAGCTGAATTAATGTCCTCTAATTCATACACACTTGACCAATTTCCATTTTTCAAGTCTATAAGAAATTGCGTAATATTTAATTCATTGAAATTTCGTTTTAATTTTTTAGAACAAGTTTTATAATTAGTTTGAAAATCAAGTAAGACTGACCGGTGATCCGATAAAATATTATCGACAACACACGATGTGACACACCCAGGTGTGTTTAAATAAATTTGATCTAAGGTCGTAAGAGACGTAGCGCCAATCCTGGTAGACCACTTAACACAATATTGCATCCCGAAGCATTCGAACATACTCGTCAATTTTATAAGCTCATTGTTAGATTTATAATGATCGACATTGAAATCTCCACAGACTAGTATATCCTTATCCGGTGAGTATAAGACTGTCAAAAGATCCTGTAACTTATCAATAAAAATATCTAGGTCCCCTGATGGGGATCTATAACAACACAGTACTACAGTAAGTCTATTGTTTATATAACAAGAGATACCACATATTTCAAATTGTTTTTCTAAGCAGAATTTTGATAATTCTAGGTCTTGATAAGGAATTTTATCATTAAGGGTGTTGTTTAGAGTCGAAACCTACTTATTAATATTTTTAAGGCCGGACCTGGAATAAGATTTTGAATTATTATGATAATCGACACTACATTAGACAAAAACGTACGTACTGAATATTACAAAAATATGTTTCTTAAGTTATGATTAATTAAAGAAAGGGGCAAAATTATTAAATCACTCTGTATTTATATTGTAAAGAAAGACAGATCCGTTAAATATAGGTTATTTTGAATCATCTCGGTGTCCCTCATCTATCCTTACAGTATGCGCATTTTCCAATTAATCACCCTATATATTTTGTATACCTCGCTGCTGGATTCTGTAACTTGGCATTTCTAAACGCAATTCTAATAAAAAATCAATGAATAAATAAAATGATGATGTAATTGGCTTGAAGTTAAGCTGTACAAATTTTTTATCTTCTAGTATCTGAGATATTGGTACCCTCTAAAGATTTGTTTTTAAAATAAAAATTCAGAAGAAATGAAGTAATATAGAACACTTCTATATAGCAATTAGTTATTTTATTATCAGTTTTTAAAAAATATTTCGTTTCATGTACATAAACTATTAAAGAGTATTAAGAAATTAAACATATTTGTTAAACCAAATATTGACCTGAGTTAAACATAAACATGTTTTTTTTACGGTTTTAAACTATCATTTTTTTTAATATCACAAATAGGAAACGGCTCCCGACCTTCTTATGTCATAAGCTCCAGAGACAGATTCCCCATCTCTATTCGTTATACAAGTCGCAGCCGCAAATCCTCTTCCATCAACGTAAGTCACATTGTGTCCTATTTTCGCCAAGCCTTCAGCTATATATACGTCCTAAAAACAAAAAACCGCTTTAGAATTACCCGCAATTGCCTGAGATTGAGATTTTAACACAATAGATGCCACAACCAATAAATAGAGTTATTCATAAAATTACAATTTATAATTGTAATTCCTGCTGTTAAATTTTTATGAAAGTGAAGAGAAATTAATAAGATTTTCAAATTAAAATTATAATTTACCTCTGTTAAAAATAGTGGTTCGAGTTCCAATTTCATTGGTATCAACTGGTGGTGAAATCTTTTAGTATTTGAAGCTATTTTTAGTTCTGTTCCATACCATAAATGCCTTATTAAAAGCTACAAACAAGAAGATATATAATTATCATTATTATTGTATATCAAAATAGATGCTTTTTCTTACTTGTACGATACTAGTGATTATTTTTGATCCACCTGCTGCGCCTACAAGCATTTCTATATCTCCATTTTGGTTTACAACTATTGTGGGAGACATTGACGACATGGGTTGTTTACCTGGTTTAATATAGTTTGCAGGAGAAGGTGGTAAATTGTATGAATTAACAATGTTATCTGATGAAAAGTCGTCCATTTGGTTGTTCATAATGATGCCTGTGCTGTTTGAGATAAATCCAGCACCAAAACTGTAATAAATTTCATTGCAGTAGTGTTTCAAATAATTAATAAAGAAGAGATAAAAACAAACTAGTTACTGTGTTTCTAGTTGAGGGAAGTTGGCAAATACACTTCTAATAATAAAGGAATCAATATAGTCTGACCGTTTCTCGGCCAGTATCGTGTTGCCTTTAGATAATTCACAAAGTCGTGGTTATTTAATTGCAATTAGTAGTTTCGTGTATATTGTTGCAATTATCCTAGATCCCATTTGCTCTTACTATTAAACCACATCTTACAATATGAATAGCTATCTTAGTTACCATAGAAATTCGCAATATTGATCTGGATATTAATATGGTGTTTATTACAATTAGAAGCTATTAGAATAGAATATTGTTTAGTCTTAATGCAAATGAACTACCGCTGCTTCATTTGTTTTATATTTTAATGCTTTCATTTCATTTTTAAATTTGTTTTATAGCCTATTATTTTATATTGTCAGGGAGCGCGACCAAAACGCCATCTGATGGTTGAATAAAATCCTGCTCGACAATTGTGAGAATTATGTAAGTTGTGTTTAAAAAATAAAAATTCGTTATAAAAAAATCTCATTAGAATTTATAAGCATATAAATAAAAAATGTGATGATATTTTTGAAAGAAAAACATGTAAATATCAAAAACTATGATTCTTATGTTAGGTTAATCAGTGACATCCAAACAAATATTACATGACAGCTAGAATAATAAAAAATTATGAATATTTGCTAGATTTTAGTCTATTTATTCAAACCGGATTGGAGTCAATTACTCATCAAATATCATTTCAACCCCAAACGATGGACAAAGGGAAGCAACTTGTGGCAGCTGGTCACGTTAGAAATGTGGAAGAATTGAGACATAGTGGCAAAAGTTATTTAATCACATCGAATAATTGTAGAATACAACACACATTCGCCTAAGTAAACATGCTACAGAAGTAGGTTATACATTACTTATTTTTTTATAATAACTGCATTTATCCAGTTCTTTCTTTTCTCTAATTTCCAACTAGCTCTTGAAAATGTGTAAAATCTACACTTGCTATTTCTCCCTGTATTTTTGCAATTACAACACAATAACTATTATGAACCATTTTTATATTTAATTTTGAGGTGTTTATTTATGACAAGAGCTAGATTTCACGAAATTTTGACCACTACGAGCGCTGGGATCGTTTCAGTTGTCCCCACCATGCACTCTGCACCCAGCGAATACAGTGTCTTAAAAAGTTTACACCATATGAAACAAATTTTATTTTCAACTTCTATGACTAACCAGCCAAACAAAACAAGAATAATACATTAATGTGATTTAACATTAAAATTAATGTTTAAACTTATAAAATAACGAAAGTGAGGAGAAAACATTGAACGGAGTTCGTTTGAAGTGGTCGCTTGATGAATCCTTCCAATCGTCCCTTTAATCGGTGTCGCACGATTTAAAATTCTTACAAAAAGTAAGGAGAAAACTATCATTTTTTACAAAATAAAAACCATCAAGAATACCACATTAACGCGACTTAATGTTAAAATCAAGATTTAAACTAAAATCGATGATAATTAAATAACGAAAGTTAGGAGAAAAGCTAAACCAAACGCATTTGTTTCCTTGCTGCCGTAAGATTTAAAATTCTTGGCGAAAGTAAGGAGAGATAATATTAATATCTGTACGACTATGCTTTACTTGATTTTTTTTTTTTTTACCACTTTTTTCAGTTTTACCCTTATTTACTCTATTTTCCCCATTTTTTCCTGTTTGGCTCTATTTTTGCCTAAATTTCCCCTAATTAATATGTTGTCCTACTTTTTACTATTTTGCCTCATTTTTCCTATTTTCTCCATTTTGCCCTATTTTTTCATATTCTTCGCTATTTTGCACTACTTTTTGCTACATTTGCCGATTTTACCTATTTTGCCCTTTTTCTCCATATTTTTCGCTGGTTTTTTTTTCATGTTTTTCTCATTTTTTCTCTATTTTGCCTTGTTTTGACCTGTTTTTCCGTATTTTGTCGTAATTTTCCTATTTTTTCACTAATTTTCTATTTTTTATCCTACTTTTCCTCTTCTCTCCCATTTTTGCCTATTTTTTTTACTTTAGCATATTTCCCCCTATCTTTATCTACTTTAAACTATTTTTCTCTATTTTCTTGTCTTGTTCCTTATTTTCCCCTATATTTTCCTGTTTTTGCCACTTTTTCTTATTTTTCTCTATTTTTTTCTGATTTTCTTTTTTCTATTTTACCTTCAAGTTTCCTATTTTACCTTATTTTTCTGTATTTTTTATTTCTTATTCCTATTTTTCACTATTTTCCCCTATATTTTCTATTTTTCGTATTTTTCCCTCTTTTGCTCCACTTTTGCCCAACGCCTAAAAAGACTTTGGCCAGAAGACCTTGCTACTAGGCGAATTCCATCATATTTACTTATTACTTTCAGTTAAACCAAACGCGATTGTACACAGAAAAACGATCCCTTGGCTTAATGGAATTTGACTCTGCCTCAAGGGCGCTTAGTATTTGATATGAGCGAAATGCTTGGACATTCTATTCCAACATTAGAAAAACTTTGAGACAAAAACCTTACTTTCCTTTTCACAAAGCTATACGAATGTAAGGCAAGAAATTTTGATTTTGTCATAATAAACAATGATTTTCGTTCAAACTCTTAGAGTTTGTTTTAAAATAGTGTTTAAAATAAAAGACTAGGTAATGTTGTCTTAATATATAGGACTTTTGTTATAAAACCTCGCGATGTTGATACAAAAGAATCGGTTTTGTCATACGAATGTATATATGAGCTTCTTGATGAAAAAGGAAACATGGCCACGGTATACGCCTTGATGGCATCGCTAACATAACAAAAAACAACATGGTATAGATTACTTGTCCACTATATGTATAAGTACCAAGTATATAATATACAGAAATAGAAATCATCTGCCGGCGTTTTTGTATATGTTGTCTTGTATGCCGTATATCACCACAGCCAAACCAATCAAAATTAATATATTAAATCTACAGTATGGCTGAGAATCTTCATTGAGTACTTACCGCGAAATGTTTCTTTCATGTGTCTCAAACGCCAGGTTTGAAGTAGAATCTCGATCTCTCTTAGTTCATTCATACTTATTTATTCAAATATAATATCGCATTAGATCCACAATGAACACAGCCTCAACGCCACAACAATAAAAACACTATGAAGGGCGACTTGCGCAATAGGTGGTGGCAAACGCGATTTCGTTCATTTTCAGGTAAACTCGAGATTATTCGCGTCTTGACTAAACCGCCTATACCTAAGACCAAGCAAAAACTTTGAGACCTTGTGTCAAAGATTTAGGACTCTGAAAAAAGAGTCAACCAATCAAGAGTTCAGACAAACTCATTAATTTTATATCAAAAGCGTTTAGGACCAAAAGAATATAAAACTCATCACAAAAACAACAATGATTCTCATTTAAGAGCTAAGTACTTAAAAGAAAGAAATTTTCTTCGCTATAAAAGAAAAAATCTAAAAGCATCATTCTTTTGCCTCCGATAGGGTATTTTTATCAGTGTAGCGGTTCGATCGATCGTTTTCTTGCTTTCGGAAAATTTAAATTTCTTAGCGAAAGTAAGGAGGAAATAGTTATTTATGCAACAAGTGTGTAAAGTGATACTTTTTACACGAATGTGATTGGCTCGTGCGACAATCACATGAGTGAAAAAAGGCACTTTACACACTAGTTGCATGCAATATTTTTTCTACTACCATAATTTTTATGTACAAAAATAGATTTAGCATGCAAGAGGTTAGCAAGCTATTTTCCAAAATCTTGAAGTTAACCAGTTGATTTCTGGCACATAGAACCTTGGCAAGATAAGAAACAAAAGGATATTGCAAAAAATGACTTGTACATGTAAAAAAGTTATTTTGAAAATTTTATTTTAGTTTGCGCACTAGTGAAAAAAGTTAAACTTTACGCACTCCTTAGCGTGCGTAAAGTAAGTACTTTAGGCACGGTAGTAGAAAAAATTATTTTATACAAAGATTAAAAAAAATTATCAAGAATAACACATTAATGCGATGTAACATTATATTCGAATTAAATTAAAATCGGTGATATTAAAATACCGAAAGTGAAGAGAAAAACTTGAAACGACGCTAATCGGATCGCTTTCAAAATAAAAATGGTCTCCCTACACGCTGGTTAGTAAAAACAACGAACAACTACATTGAAATCACCCCCTGATGAAATTCTCAAAGAATAATCCATGGAATTTACTTATAAGTCTATTTTTATATTTTTCGCAACGGCCTTAATGAGATTATGGTAATTTTTTTTAAGATTTACTGAAAGCCACACTCTTAAGTCTTCCGCCGCTAACCTCTTTGTAAAAAATTCTTAAGGCGGCAGATCCGTGCTAACTAATTTGACAGATGCTCAAACTGAATTTTGTAATTATTTTTCCAGTGTTCTAAGTTTGGTTGCCATGATTACGGAAATTCCGCTGAGTAGCCAGGCATCGTCTTCGATGTGAAATTGCTACAACTTGATTTGTTTACGCGTGTATTATTAAATTTACATCAAATTAAAATTTTTGACAAATTTTTTTTATCTGTTGAAAATTTCATGTGGATTCAACATAACCAAATAAACAATAAGATTATAAACCAAAACAATAATAATAATAATTTATTACTTACACTCCATTTATGGTACTTGTAACTGTTATCCCATCTCCGTTTGGCGCCAAAATGCACAAATTAGCCGTACCATGATCTTCGGGTAAAGTAGTGTTAGCTCCATAGAAGGAAGCATCAGTTTGAGTCGAATTTAAACTTATTAAAGCTCTTAAACTATCAGCGTAATTTTTAGATGTTAAATTGGAAATTAACTAAAAAAAAAAGAATAAATAAAAATAATTTGTTAACTTTTAAAAATGTTTATACCTCAGAAATATCTTCAAATTTTGGATCACCTAATAACGTTCTTTTTGCATATGCAAATTTTAAACTTTCTATTATCTTTTGATAGTTTTCTACCGATTCTTGTTCTTTCAGATCCAGAAAACCATCTAAAATATTCATAATTAATGTCACTATTATTCCAGAAGATGGTAATGGTTGAGTGTATACAGTATATCCACCAGAAAGTGTCGTTTTGAAAGTTGTTTCCCATTTTGGCCTAAAAATATTACGTTTTCTACAAATTGAGCCTATGTGGCTTATATAAAGTTGGTATTATAGCTAAAAATTTTTAGTGAAGGATTAATATATTTTTGAATTTGTTTTCATAGTAGTTAAGCTATACCAATCCTACACCATCCGGTTTAGATAACAATCCTACACCATCCGGTTTAGATAAGGGATTGTGGGAGTCCGGGGGCCCGTAACCAGTGAATTCAAGGCACCTTTAACATGGGTTAAGGTCAAGGTTAGTCATAATGAGGTGTGTTACCAGTGACGTAAGCAGTCGAGTATATAAACATAAGTTGAAAAGTTTTAAAGAACGTATAAAAAGTTGTGGTATGTCGAGCTACAGCGATGGCTCACTGTCCAACCCTACGAATTATTACAGTTCTTCAAAGATGAAACGGAGCGGGTTAGACTCGCTGAAGAAGAAGAAGAAGAAGAAGAAGAAGAAGAAGGAGGAAAAGAAGATGATGACTACCTTGAAGAACTATATGGGTCCTATGAAAAACTGGACGGACCCATTGACAGCGAAGACCAAGACTACTACGACGATGACGACGCTGATCTACTGTATGGACCCTATGAAGAGCTCGACGATGTCCCAGTTGACAGCGATTATGATCAATCCATCAATTACAACCACGATGACGCCGATCACAGTATGGAGGACCCTATGAAGAAATTTACCTTGATCTTGACCTTTCGACAACCTATGACGTCACTGGTCATGGTCCCTTATCACCGGAAACGCCCACAATCCCTTATCACCGGCACCATGACGTCATTGGTTACGGGCCCCGGACCCGCCCACAATCCCTTAACTAAACCGGATGGAGTAGGATTGGTATAGCTTACCTTGTTTTCATTATTATATCGGGTATTAATTTAAAACGTATTTCTTTAATATTTTAATTTTTATCAGAGTTACGTAAAAAATTAAGACCTGCAGTATGAAAAATACTTCTTTTTCTATTTGGCAAAAAAGGTGAAAGTGATTGGTCTTTTTAGTTCACTAACCTTATTTTAATTTGTTTGTCCCTATCTTTATACTAAAATAACCGATAACCAAATTCTATAAATTGAGAATCGTGATCTGGTTAGTCTTATTTTACTAAAAGTTCTTTCCGGTTGAAATAAATACCCCCTTGCATAATAGATATCATATTTAATTATTTTATACGTTAAAGTGATACCATGATTTTTATTGGCACTGAGTGGGCAAGTAAGAACGGCCGTCGGCCATATCTTTAGATCAGATTGTAGTACAGCTTTGAAAAAAATTGTGACAAAAGTGGCCACGAGAAAACCTGGAAATTATGTATAGAATTGTAGGTCCACCGCTAGAGGCCATTATTGAATAATTTTACAAAATTTGCTTAATTAAGAAACATAACAAAAACAATTACCGTATTCGTCAAAAAATTGTGCGTATTTTTGATAATACCAGTTTTGGTCCAGCTTTAACAAATGAGGGTTTTTTTTTTTTTTTTTTTTTTTTTTTTTTTTTTTTTTTTTTTTTTTTTTTTTTCTAACCGTTCTATACAAATAAGAGGTAGTCGAGAGTGGGAATTTTGTTATGAAAAAACTCCAATTCTACTTAACCGATCTTTGCAAATTTGTTAAAAAGACCTCTTTTCCACCAGTAGAAATTTGAGAAAAATAGTAAAAAATAGGGAAATATCGGGAAAAATAAGGAAAAAAGGTAAAATAGGAAAGAATAGAGATAAATGGAACATGTAAAAATGGTAAAAATTAGGAAAAATATGAAGAAATAAGAAAAATAGGGAAAAATAGGAATAAATAATGAAAAATTGGGGAAAAATAAAAACAAATAGGGACAAATAGGAAAAAATTGAATTGAAATTTGAAAAAAGAATACAAATAAGAACAAATAAAGAAAAATGAGGCAAATAGGATCAAACAATGGAAAGCTGGAAAAAATAGAAAGAGACAGGAAAAATGGAAAAAATGGGGAAAAGTTCCGAAAAATAGAGAAAATGGGGGAAAATAAGAAAATTTGCGAAAAATAGAAAAAAATAGTAAAAATAGAAAAAGTTAGAAAATTATAAATGAAATAGAGTTCAATAGAAAAAAAGTCGGAAAATATGTTTCCCATTTTTGTATATTTTTCCCCTATTTCCTTTATTTTCCCCTATTTTTTCTATGTTTATCATTTCTCCTTATTTTTCAGTATTCAATTTATCCCCATTTCCCCCCCTATTTTTCCTCATTTTTATATACTTTCCGTATTTTTCTCTACTTTCTTCTAATTTTCCTATTTTTTCTGTTTCTTTCTATTTTCCCGTTTTTCATTCTTTTTTTCCTGTTTTTCCCTATTTGTCCGTATGTGTCCCTATTTTATCTATTTTCGCCTATTTTTACCATTTTTCTTATTTTCCCCCATTTTTCACTATTTTTCCATATGTTTCCCTATTTTCCAGATTTTTCTCTATCTCTAATTTCCCCATTTTATTTTTCAGTTTATTTCCTATTTTTTCCTATTTTGCTATATTTTTTTGTGTCCTCAAATTTTTCGTATTTTCCTATTTTTCATTATTTTTTCCTGTTTTTCCTATTTTCCATTTGTCCCTATTTGTACTTATTTGTCTCTATTTTGAACAGTTTTCTGAATTTTTTAATATTTGTTTATATTATCCTCTACTTTATTCCTATTTTGAACTATTTTCCCCATTTTTCTCTGTTTTCCTGTTTTTTGTCCAATTATTGATATTTTTCCTATTTTTTCAAATTTTTCCCCATTTTTCATATTTCTTTATATTTCTCCTGTTTTTCATTGGTTTCGTCTGTTTGTCCCCATTTATCCCCATTATTTTCCAATTTCTCCTATTTTTCCTATTTTCCTCGATTTACCTTATTGTTCTCTATTTTCTTCCTATTTTTCTAATTTTTTCGTATTTGTGCCAAATTTTTTCAATTTTCCCTAATTTGTCCTTTATCTTATTTTTACCAAATTTTCACAAATTTCTTCGTTTTTTTCCAAATTTTCCCCAATTTTTCACTATTTTCCCCGTTTTCCTGTTTTTCCGCTATTTGTCCGTATCTGTCCCTATTATTTTCTATTTTCTCCTATTTTCCTTACTTTCCTTTTTTCCCTATTTTCCCAATTTACACTGTTTTCCAATATATTTCCCCATTTTTCTTAATTTCCATATATTTGCACCATTTATCCCTATTTTTTCCTATTATATCCTACTTTTCCCTATTTTTACTTTCCCGACCCACATCCGAGAAGGGAAAGTATTGTGAACGAGCTAAAAAAAAATTTCGAGATAAAGATGGAAATATCCATTTTGAGGTCACCTGAGATGATTAATACCATTTCCAGATTAAAGTCTGTCTGTCTGTCTGTGTGTATTCTTCCACGATAGAGGCCACACGTTTAAACTGATTGAGCTGAAATTTTGTATATGGGTTTGGGTTACCCGTCGGAAGAACCCATTATTTTTTGTACGACATCTGTCAAACGGTAGTGTCATTATCAAAAAATGACAGATGCAATATGTCATTGAATTTTACTTGTAATATGTCATTTGAAAGCACTTGAAAAACTCTATTCAGAATAGTCAAAATTATTTCTCCAACTGTCACCTGTCAAAAAAGAATTGTCAAAATTTGAAAAAGTGTTCGTGGATACTCGTCGGGAAAATTTTGGGGCGACGCAACCGATTTTTTTTCGATTTTAAAAAGAAATTACTTACTGATAATCATTGAAATCTTCCATTGTTATTATTCCTTGATGATCCACAATGTCTTTTACTAGACCAGCAGCTAACGAACCGTTATGAAGTGTATTTCCCCCTTCCTCAGCAATAATTTCTAAAGTTCTTCCTAATTTTGTTCTAGTATAAACATCTCCCTCTATATATACCTCATTAGTTTTTGGATTAATGAAAACTTCACTAAAAATCAAATAATTACAAGTTTCAGTCTTAATGTGAACATCAAATTTTACCTTAAAAGTGGATCGGCTAAAATCATATCTTTGTTGGTTCTAAAAACATACGCTATATATTCTGTTACTTTTATACCGTTATAACATAAATCTACAGTAGGTTGAACTAGATCTTTCCACGGTACTCCTCCTCCCATTTTTTGGTAAATTTCCCAGTAACCCCGTAATTCTCCAGGAACCGCCACTGCTAATCCTCCTAAAAAGATATGTATATAAAAAACCTTTTATTCAACATAAGATATTAAAGTAGATGTGATTTTTTTTATTGTTTTTGTTTTTAGTTACTGTTAATTGGAAGACAAAAATAAAAAAACTAACATGACTTTTACGGTCCTAATTCTTTTTCTAAAATTTTGAAAAAATTTCACATTTTAGAATATTTTATTGTTTTTAAAGCGTATTATTATCGTTTTTAAAAATTTTATAATGTTTATGTTACGAGGGGTAGAAAATATAAAAACTACAAATGTTACTTCTGTCCGGACCGAAAGCATTAAAATCATAAAAAAAAAATTTAAAATTTTTTTTTCTTTAAAATGACTTTTCTCGACGTTTTGAGTCACCCACAACAAGATTGGGTGAAAAAAATTTCATGTCCGTGGGTTTTAACGGATGGATGGAAGAACCAGTCGTCCGATTTAAAAAAATATTGAAACAGGTAATAAATTTTTTTTCATATCCGAATTATTATAAAATTAATCCGCTTTAAACTTTTTTTCGATTTGACCTTCAGGTGGAACTGTAGGGGGTTGAATTTTCAAAAAATTCATATCCGCCATTTTTGAAAATATTGTAACAGGTCTTTACACTTTTTCATATCCTAATTATTATAATAAAACTTTTTGTGAAACAAGAGGGGGTTGAAATATCAAAAAAAATATATTTCCGCCATTTTTAAAAATATCGAAACAAGTCATTAGACTTTTATCATGTTCTAATTTTTATAAAACTAATTCGCTAATTTTTACGATTTTGCAATTTTTTTTAGGGATTTTTAAAACATTGAGGAAGATATGAAAAAATGGAAAAAATCGTAAAAAATCGTAACCAACCTAAAAAATCGTGAAAAGTCGTAAAATCCGTAAAAACCCGTAAAAAACCTTAAAAAACCGTAAACAATAAAAGATCGTAAAAAATCGTAAAAATCGAAAAAATCGTAAAAGACCGTAAAAAATCGCAAAATATTGTAAGAAATCGTAAAAAAATCGAAAAACAATGGTAAAAAGACGTAAAATTTCGTAAATAATGCTAGATATTCGTAAAACATCATAATCGGGCAAGATAGAAAAATGCGAGTAAATTGGAAAAATAAAACAAAAAACAAAAATAAATAAAATACAATCGAAAGAAATTTTAAAAAATCAAAAAAAATTGGAAAAAACAAAAAAGGACTGAAAAAATGGGGAAATATAGGAAAAGTTAAAAAAAAACTAGGAAGAAAAACGGTAAAAAGTTCAATTTCAATATAAATGTATAAAAAAAATCAATTTCTTTTAAAAAATTGTGCCCTGACTGACAGAAACGAAACTTTTTGTCATACACAACAGATACGGTTACTTACGATACTTAAAGGATTCATGCACCACAATTAGATGAAACGTTACGTTTCCTTTTTTTTTTTTTTGTTTTTTTGCAGGTCACTTTTGTTACAATACTTTTTCAGTAGCTAATGAAAAATATCATTCTGATCACATCTCTTTATGTCTTCATGGCGTTATGTAAATAAATTTAGTGTTGCGTACAGTTCTTGTGTTTATTGTTAAAGTGAATTTTCGGACCGAAATACTAAAAACTTCATATTTTTTTACCCGGTGTAATATGTTAATATTAATTTCACTTTGAGGACTCCATAATTTTGTTATTTTATATTTTGGGTGTACCTTTATTTATTTAAGAGGGTGAGTGGATAAAATAATTAAAAAAGGTTCTCTTAAAACATTCCAAGAGTATAAATTATATAAAAGTGACTTTCACACTATTAAGAAGAAAATAAAAATACGATAAGAATTAAAAACTAAAAAATATTCGTTGTTTCTTTTTACCCTTATGTTCCAAATTTTAATTGAAAAATTTAAAAAAAATTCGTAACTGAATCATAATTATTTCTCTTTTAAACAATGGTAAGGTGGTTTTATTGTATTAACTAGTTTTTATGTTATGAGGAATAGAAGATAACAAGTGAAAAACGGCAATATTTTTTTTGTTTAAGAAAATTTAAAGTCACGAAAATAAATTTCTATATACAGCGTGTTTTAAAAGCCTGGAAACGGTCCTGTTATTCAGAAACTATTAAAAATAAATTGTCAAAATTCAGGATTTAGTAGTGACATATCTTTATTTATATTTTCATTTGCTTAAAATTCAAAAACATTCATTTGTTTTTACTACAGACGATTATCTTGCATTTTTTTTAAAACAAATATGATGATAGGACTGTTTCCAGACTGTTGAAACACGCTGTATGTATATTTATAAGAAAATTTTATATAAATAGGACAGATATTTTATTGACCAAACCTGGTCAAATTATTGATTGCCAATTTGAAAATTAAAAATATTACACCGGTTAAAAATACACTTTGGCCCGACAAGTTCACTTTAACATTAAACACAAGAACTATACACACTACGAAATTTATAGACATAACGCTATCGTAGGTTGATAGGTACCAACCGGGAAGCCGCCAAATAGGATAAAATACGATAAATACAATAAATAGGATAAAAACGACTAACCAAGTACAACTTGGTTGCCGGTAGATAGAAACCCATCCGCCATCATATTGCATTATAGGGGAAAGAGGGCACCACGCAATTAAATCAAAAATAGACCAAACAAATTGTTGAAAATATATAATCTGATCATTACCATAAATATTTTATCCTTATATGACTCATCAGTGGTACTTTGTCGAAATACATAGTTTCAAAAACCTCCTCTGTCTGAATACCGCAAGTATTTCTATGAACCATGAAAATGATAGATACTCACATAATACCTTATAGGGGAAAGGGAGCGCCACGCAATTAAATCTCTTTTTGTTATTCTTAACAGATTTTATTATTGACATCTTTTAATTTGAATGGAGATACTGAGTGCCATATCTTGATAGAATGTGTTTACTTTCAGATATAATCTTAAAATATTCTTTCGTTGTGCAATTTAAACAAGTCGTATCTTGATCTGTTTCTCCGCCACATTTTGTGCATTTGTAAAGGATTGGAACATGCACATTGTGCAAAGTATGATTGATATATGACTGATATTTAAATTTCTCAACGTAGTTGAACAATCTCTAATTTTAACTGCTAGACTTATGGAATAAAAAACACAAATATACTAATGAGGAATAGAGACCCAATTTTTTATCATATCATATCAGACTATATACTAAATATTACTGCAAATTACCATTCTTCTTACGATTTCTGTTTCCGTTTTGATCACTGAGGTATTTAGCGACGATAAAGATCTTCAGCGGTGTCAGTTACATCTTCAATATACCAGCTTCTCATTATTATAATAGTTGACGCAGAATTATGAGCACAAGGATCTAAGGCTATACATGCAGACTTGGAATCTTGAAATATTCAACGCTATTAAGAAATGTTTTTTTTAAAAGTATACCAGAAGAAGAAACAGGACGAGGGCGAAGTAGAAAAAGAATAGAGAGACAGAGACAGATAGAAATTGAAAAGCTTGTAAAAGAGAGGCATAAGAAATATACACTAAAATTTTTTCTAGAGTGAACCTAGCCCAGTTTAAGAATCTTAGATAGGACATCTGGTCTACTGGGTGATCCATATCAATATATGCCTTAAATACTATATATACTGTATGGTCTATATATAGTGGGAAAGTAAAAATGGGTCAATCATTAATATCATTTTAGTTGTTTTAACGATACTAAGTCAATTGCAGTTGTATTTTTGTCGGTATCTATTACCGTTTCTGAGTTGAACCTTGTTACAGATAGAGGGATGGAGAGACCAAATTATCAAAATTACAATTTTATATTTTTCTCATTGTTTATTAATATTTTGCGTATACACAATGGCGTAGTTAGAACTAATTTAGACGGTAATTGGATAAAATAAATGTTTAACAATATGTAACCATTTTGTTACCTTCTGTGGATAATGTAGCATTTCCTCCATACATATCTTTTGTAGCAGCTTTTGGAGCGACTTCTCTAGCGTTTAAGGAAATTGCCTGTCCAGTAGTTCTATTGTAAATTGTCATTACGAAACCTCCTCCTAAACCCATCGACTGAGGCATTGTTACTCCTTCACAGAATAGAGCTGCTATCGCTGCATCCGCCACTGTTCCACCTTTTTCCAAAACATTACTAAAAATAACCAAATATATAATTAGTATTATTAATTAAAAGCCTTTGGTTACCTTTGTACTTATTAATTAAGAATCAAGTTTAATTCATTCTTAAACAAAAAACAACCCAATCGCGATTAAGTTTTTACGAAAAATTATATTAGTTGGTTTTGGGTTAGTAATAAAATTTTATTCTTTTTTATATGCTATCTAATGCTAATCTGATATACTGCATATATGTACAACGCTTTCTATTTTGACACTATTCAGAAAATTGTTATCCTCTTTGATATAATCTCACTAATGATATCTATTTGTCCTGTACTTCGTTACTTTAAAAATACATGCACTTTCTTCCATTATTTCGCCATTAAAAAAGACAATCAACCCCACATAATTATAAAACAACTTCTAGAACAGTGCAAAGTTGTAGAGCACCAAAGGACCACGCACCATGCTTATGCAAAATGACCCCAGGTCAAATTGCTTAATTTTTGATACGACTTTAATCGATTTTACGACCAAATAATAGAATAATACAATTCCTATACTAAAATTGATAAAATACGATTTACAAAAATTGAGGTCAGGGAGTTTTTTTGGTTAACAGACAAAACTTGTAAATATTATTATTATTTATTCCAATAGGTTATCCATTATATCAAATGTGGTCGAAGAATAAGGTACCTTATTTTGAGTTTTATTACCTCATTATTATTATTATTAGATTGTGACTTTATCATACATGATTCGTGACTTTAACACTCTGTATATCTAAAACTAGTCATAGGATGACTTTGGTCCCATGTAGACTTTTTGTCGTAAAATCGACTATTGGACAATTTGACCTGGGGCCATTTTTCAAAAAAGTGGAGCATGGTCCTCTCCTTTAACTTTCGTATTGAGCTTTTTTCGAACTTTCCATAGTTTCCCCGCTAGAGGGCGAAAAAAATACACATTTAGGATTTTTTGTCTTTTTTTTAATTTGGAGGACAAACAATACAGTTGAGTGCAAACTTTTCTGGGGCAAAGTTATAGAGCATAAAATTCCCTACAACATTTGTTTCCGACTTTACCCATAGTTTCGAGCTAAAGAGAGTAAAACACACACTTGTATGATTTTTTGCTGTTCTAAATTTTAAAGTTATAGAGCATAAAACTTTTGTATCAAACTTTTTACCTAATTTTTTTTGCTCAAAATGACTTTTCTCGACGTTTTGAGCAACCCACAACACAATTAGGTCAAAAAAAAATTTCATGTCCGTCGGTCTGGATGGATGAGGAGACGATAACTCAAGAACAAGTCGTCTGATTTCAAAAATTCTTACGCTAATCGTTTTATTGTATCTACGAGAGGAACTTTATTTTTTTTTGGGCATTCTACCTGTAAGGGGATGGAAACTGGAAGGGGTTAAAATTTCAAAAATTCATATCTCCGCCATTTTTAAAAATATCGAAACATATAACGAAGTAAAACTTTTATAACAAATACCTCAGCTTGAAATTAATCATGCATAATTAGACAAAAGCTATGTGTTTAGAAGATGAACAAACCAATTTTGTTATGTATCACTATTCAGTTCAAACTAAAGAAGCCTCTGATGATAAATGGCCAAGTCTAGCATTTACTCATCAAATTTTCTATTCAGATCATTGACTTAAAAATTAGGAAGGTAAACTAGTCAGAAGAACTCGTCGGCCACTCTTTCAAGATTCAACTTTAAATATCTTAGAATCAAATAAGAAATTGTTTTGTAATGTATAAAAGTTTTTTCAGTTTTCAATCACATGACCAATAAAACCAGTAAAATCGTCGTCAACAAATTACATAAAGATATTAGCCACTAGTGAAAATTTACATAAAAACCTCACATTATATTTCCAATAATGTTGATATTTGGACCTGTAGACATTTTAAGGTCAGCAACAATACCAGCAAGTCTGCACATTCTTTAATTATATAAATATTGTAACGAGGTCGGCACTGTATACGCCTAACCTTGGCGACTCATGTAGAATCTTGCCACATAATTCAGTGGTTCATTCAAACAGTCAGAAATCAGAAACACGTTTTATTTCCATTATTAAAGTTACACAAAACAGGAAGTCTTAACAACAATAACTTTTATTGTCAAAACTAAAAACGACAAGTGACACTTGACAAGTGTACCAACAAGTGTACCAACTCCTGTCATTTAGAATAGAACATGTTTATCCACCACTTTCTATCAGCAACACTGAACTTCTTTCCCGACACAAAGTAAATAGATTAAGTAAATAGATTAAGCCACCGGAGAGACTGTCATCTTTTTACACAAAATCATCAGTAACAAACTTAACGATCCAAATTTTCTGCAGAAACTCGATTTTATTGTTCCAAGAATAGCATCTAGAACATGTCAAACCTTTTACCTTCCCACTCCCCGAACTAATATTTTAAAATTTTCTCCCTTACATAAAATGTGCTCAAAGTGTAACACAGTGAATTACCGGCTTGACATCTTTAATACTAGTATTTCGGCCATAAAGACGTACTTCTTGGGAAACTAATTGTTATTTCTTTTTTTGTATTTTTTTTTTATCTGTTAATGTGTACTCTGATGATATGTATGTATTTCTGTATGTATTTTATATTGTTCATAGATCTGTTCTGTAGTTGGGTGCAAACCTGTTTGAACAGTAAATAAATAAAGAAATAAATAAAGAAAACTAAATAACTAAAAATACATTATGCTATAATTGCATTAATTCAACAACTCACGAATAGCGCGCCAGAAATCCATCGATTATTCGGGAATTGGTGACGTGAACGTTCGAGATCAAGCAATATTCATATAAATAATTAATTATCCCAAAAGGACGGACAAGAGTTTAATTTTGTATGTTATTATACAGGATGTATTAAAAAGGTAGGTCATAAATTGAACCACATATTCTGGTGTCAAAAATAACTCGATAAATCGATTTTTTCCTATATTTTATGACCTGTTTAACATTTTATAATAGAAATAGATACATGGCTTTCTTATCGCAAGAGCATCATTTTGATATAAAATCATGAAATCCGTACAGCCCATAAAAATTTTAATGGGGTTTTGAACCCCTAAAACGCCCCAAAATTTTCTATGCATAACAAAGGCCGTAACTTTTTTTGTACACATTTGCATTAAGGTAAGTTATGTTCAATCGAGATATTTTTGACACCAGAATATGTGGATCAATTTGTGATCTACCTTTTTGATACACCCTGTACAAATTAATATATTAGTAATAGTGTTTAAATTCAAGCGAACCTAAAGTATAAAAATATTACAATATGTTGGTTCTTACCTGGCTATGGATGCACATTCTGGACCATTTGTTACCACCGATCCTCTGAATTTGACTTTTGCTTCCTTTGGTCTTAAAACTAATACTAGGGTTACTGCTATGACTATTAATACTACCAAAACGGCTGCTACAATTATATATTTGATTTTTCTGGGAGATCTAGAACAAACAGAGATACTTATTAAAAAAGATTTGTAATACAATCAAAATTTGTTTATTGAAGAAGAGTTTTAACCCATGATCTTTTAGTATTGGTCATTATATATAGATCTGATGCGGTTTAATTTTTAATTTACATTATGCTTATTTGTATTTATATTATGATATATGAAAATGGCTGTTGACGAGCTATAATTTAGTTACACTAATATTATGATAACTGGAATCGGTATGCTTCACTCAAGTGTGACGATATTTAAAGTTTCAGGTTTCCAGAAATGGTGAATCCATAATCAGCCATGTACGAATCTTTAAACAGAAATCTCCAAAAATGGTTACGTTTTGACTAACAATAGTTTTGGATGGGTATGTGCGGGTCCGAGTGCACATATTTATTAAATATACTGTCAGTAGATACAACGTTCTTTAACTTTAACGGTTCTATAACTAATGACAATGACGTTTAGATTGTGACAATTGTATGAGAAATCAACTTGTAAAGTTTTATTCTAAACGTCATTGCCTTTACTTATTGAGTCTTTAAAGTTAAAGGACGTTCTATCTACTGACAGATAGTCAAATATATTTTAAAATTATTATTAAGGATGTTATTGGAGCAGGAGACCAGAATGATCTCCTAAAGAGCCGTGTGGGTGCAAGACAAATTAAGGGGGAGAGGGTATAGAACCACTCTGGACTGCTGCGAGAGATGAGTACTCACCACACTCTCAGAATGGTTTCGGTTATGCTCTCCTCCAGAACTCACATACAGAAGTCCTTTAACGTCCTTCCTCCTAGAAGAGACGAACGGGAAAGGAGATCCTCTTTCCAAGGACGGCTTATGTAGTGTACACAGATGGTTCAAAAACCCCAAGTAGCGCGGGAGCCGGAGTGTACAGCAGAAAAGCGAGAGTTGGCACTACAGTAAGCCTCGGCAAGTATTCTACCGTCTTTTAGGCGTATGTCTTCACTTTAAAATTGTATGCAAGATAGTTGGAAAACCATCCTCTTGTCAACAAAAGTATTTAAATTTTGTTGGATAGTCAGGCAGCTTTAAAAGCACTGAGATCGAACCGACTTGATACGAAGCTTGTGTGAAACTGCATCTAATCCTTGGATCGCTTTGCTACCAGTAACCGAGTACCTAGACATCGAAAAAATATTCCTGGGTTAGCTTATTCTAAGACGATCAAAGTCAAATGCTCAGGTAGCATCCTATTGGAGATCCTAGAATGGAATAGAAGTGATCTATGCATCCTAATTGTACTGCTTATGGGATACTGTCGTCTGCGTTATCATCTGAATAAACTAGGTCTGAGTCAAGAACCGGACTGTCGCTTCTGCAGTGTAGAAGACGAGATGTTGTGGATTGTATGGTGAATTATAGCCAGTAGGGGTGAGCCACAATATTAATCTACTGGCCGCAGTGGATGGGCGAGCTAACGCTCCACTCACATTAAACCTAACTTAACCTAGTATTAAGGAGTACTAAACGTAAAAGGCATGTTAAGAAGATAGTCTAAATCTTACGTTACGTACTGCAGACTGTGAAGGTAATCCTTTCCGGACAATCCTTCCAGGCTTGCCATTTAATAAGATATATCTTAATGTTTACGATTTTATGACTTGATTAAGACAAAGATGGTTCTGGGGAATAATTATTGTTGGGAAAAAATGTCATGGGGAATGATTGTTCTAGGCTCAAGGATTGTCGTGTAGAAGAATTGCTACGGGGAAGATTTGTCGTGATAAAGAATTGTCGTAGCGAAAGATTGCCATGGGGATGAATTGTTGTTGGGAAAAACTGTCACGGTGAAGATTGATTACGGGTAATGATTGGCGTAGGGAACAATTGTCTGGGGAGAATTGTTGTTAGGAAAAACTGTCATGGAGAAGATTTGTCATGGGGAAGGATTATCTTATTAAAGGATTGTAATGGGGATGAATTGTTGTTGGGAAAACTGTCAAGGGGAAGATTTGTCATGGAGAAGGATTGTCATAGGGAAGGACTGTCGAGGAGAAGAATTGCTATGGGAAAAATTTTTCGTGGGAAGGAATTGTCGTAGCGAAGGATTGCCATGGGGATGAATTGTTGTAGGGAAAAACTGTCATGGGGAAGGATTGCCGTAAGGAAGGATTGTCATGTGGATGAATTGTTGTTGGGAAAAACTGTCAAGTATAAAATTTGTCATGGGGAAGGATTGTTATAGGGAAGGACTGTCGAGAAGAAGAATTAAGCAGTAATGCTTAATTGTCAACAATTCTAAAAAGTGAAATTGTTTTTAGTAAATAATTATTTTAATTCATCGGAAATCGGCCTTAATACAGTATGGGTGTACTCAATTTAAACAACAGTTTAATAATCATTCTTAGAGTAATGCAGTGATTAAAAAAATTCAAGATACACAAGCAGTGTAATGTACCAAGAAAAAGGAAAGTCGGAGCGTCACAGAAAGTTAACACTAACAAAAACCATAAACGCGTTTTTGGGCAGATCATAAAAAATCAGAAATTCAATCAGTAAAAGGTATCTTGGTTTAAAATGAACTTTGCTACAAAGAATCCTGAAAGCATTGAGTGCAGTTGTGTTCTCGGGATGGGCATTTTAGCACAATATCGTTTCACAATCCACTGGCTGCCCTTATCCATCATATTTACCTCTTCAGAACCATACATTTGGACATGAATGGCTAAAGAAGCAGTCTTTGAAAACATTCCATAAACCATCAGTAAATTAAAGGGAGCCATTCAAGGTGGATAAATTTCACTGGAATATTATCCAGAAAATACAAACTAATTCATATTTCTTTTACAATTAATAATATTAATCTTTCAGTTCACATTATTGTACATTTTAATATTTTATAATCTAAAAATAGATTTAAAATCAACACAATATTATTCTGTCTGTCTCTCAAGACTTTTTTATATCTGCTTGCAAATTATCATTTAATAAAAATAAAATATAGAAGCGACTGTTGCTATGGAATCTTATATTTCTCTCATATTATCCCATCATTATAAGAAAAAAAAAATAGATATGTTTCTTCCCGCTAGGATGCTTAATTCAAGGCGATTTACGTATCACGTCACATTTCTCCTACCAATAAAAAACAACCAACCCTCCTTTCTGTTAAAAATCAGAGCACACACGTTCTTTCGCATCCATACAGCGAATCAAGTCAGTCATGCCTTTTTTTTGTCCAGGACCGTTCTTTGCAACCGGATTCAGTGCAGCCTTTACTAGAGCATGAAAGTTTCTTCATATAAATAAAATGGCTGTTTAACCGCACCCAAAAAGTTTTCTGAGTTTTTTCATATTAAAAAATATAAAGAGTTTTTTACAGTGAGTGAAGTGATTGAGTACAATTTAAATATTCATTTTTCAGTTTCATAATTTAACATAATATGCCGCTTTATTATTTTGCAGTTCATGTTTCGTACTTAAAAAAATTTAATAAAATGTTACCTTACACTTTCAAATACTATTTTTATTTCATTTATATTGGTTTAACTTCTACCCAAGAAGTTTGGTCCTTCGAAATCCTAGTATCCCAGTATCCTAGTAAAATGAATAAAAATAGTTAAAAAGTGCAGAGATATGACGTATATTCCTTTACATTTCTTGTAAATTCATAATACAAATAGATAAATTATAAAAACAATGTGCCTCGGACAAGATTACCAACCAGTAAGGAAGCTTTTTTCCCACTTTATTCTAAACAAGAAGATTGACATGACGTATTAATTCGAAACAATAGCTAGATGTGACGTATTTAGGAGAATTTTTTTATAGAAATATAGGAGATCAACGCATAAAATGTTAAGTAACTAAATTTTAATTAACCAAAATTTTTTAAATAGCCTCTGTAAATTTAACTGTAAAGTTTATTACATGTTACAATTTGACTTGGCACTATTCATCCTGGAATCACCTGTCCCGGATTAGATAGGTTTTTGTCCATAAATAAAAAAATACTTCCAATTTTTATTATGGCTCTATCTTCAAAATTAAATGTATACTTCAACCCATCTCGAATAATTCTCCGATTTTGAAGTAGCAATAAATAATGAATGCTGCCATCTGGATCATAAATCTGTCAACTTGAACGGATCAGGCGCGCAGTTTAAAATAAGAAAATGTAAAAACCTCAAAATGAATAAAAAGTTGGATAGACGGTGTTGCTACTTAGGTAACGATATGTAAAGTTTTAAAGTATTAATATTAAAATTGTTACATTAACAGAGAAAGTTTTACCCTACAAAATAGCTGAACTAAACAAAAAAAAATCGATAATTTAAACATTATATTACACAATAAAATATGAATCAACCTCTATTTTTCCTAATACTAACATACAACTAATAACCTTAAAACGTACAATGATCGTATGATAAATTTGCTTCTGTGCGTGGCGCCCGTATTGAACGTGGTGAACGATTTGAGCTGAAATTTTGTTTTTACAAAAATTGCCAATTTTGAAAAATAATTTAGTTTCATAATAAGGCAACGTTTTACATCGTTAAGGTAACTTGTTTAAAAATAAAATTAATTTTTGACGTACACTATTGTTTTCCCTTTTAAAAAGTTTATTATTTACGAATAAAATAATAATTTCAATTTAAAGTTAACGGTTTATTCCTGTTAGGTGAGTTAAAAAAAAACAATGCTTTTGTATTATGTATAGTCGAACCGGAAAAAAACTGACACTTGTGCTAAAATAGTTATTTATGCAACAAGTGATAAAAGGCACTTTAAATATTAATTGCATATAATATTTTTTGTACAACCAAAAAATATGTAGGTATTAAGTAAAAAATAAGGAATCTACTTTACGCACTAGTTCGTAATATTATATTACGTAACAAGAGTTGTATGCGTATTTCTCACGGGTGCGTAATGAACATACAACTCGAGATACGTACCGTACTTTTTCTACGGCGTTAAATAAAACATGGAGCTAATATCTACTTACATTTTATAATAAGCGTAAAAAGAATTGCCGACATTTAGGAACAACAGAATTTATTCAAATTAGATGTCGTAAAAATTATTGTCTATATTTAGGGGCAACATGCTTACAATTCAAACTTTTTTTTTTAATAAAAATACATTGTTTTCTGTTTTTTACTGAATTACAATTATGTAAATAGACTAGATAACATAATACATAAATAATAATTAGACAGTAATTTGAATAAAGCATGAAATTTAAGTTGTCTTATCAAAACGCACATGTGCGTTATGAGATCTCATAACGTGTATATTATTGTTAAATGTAACGTACAAGGAATGTTGACAGTACGATATTTGACGCTTACTAATATAGGCGTAGAAAAAGCTAGTAATTCACACACGATAGTAGAAAAAATATCTAGTTTCAAGAAAAATACAGTTGAAGTCAGAAATACGACATTATTTTCCATAAAACTACCTGCAATTTCAAATATGGTTAATTAAACATGTTTTTGTTTTGTTTTATGAAAACAAAACTGTTTATCAAACTGTCTTTTTGGATATTTATTTGACAAATAATATTTTTACATTTCTTATTTTTTTTGTAATTTCGTAATTTATATTACTTCAAATTTAAACAAGTAAATCTTATCTATACTTTCATTATATTTTTTATTGGCTAATAATTATTTAAAAACATAAAAACAGATTTGCTTTCTTTGGTTTACAATTGAAACTTAGTATATTTATTGTTTTATTGTATTTTCCATGGGTTTTATGTTAATTTTCAAGGTGATTTATTTTAAAAGCATATTTAGTATGTACGTATACGTGTTTATATGATTATTAATTTTTCATAGATGTGTAAGTTATTTATATACCTACTACCATCGTTTTCTTGACATGTAATTTGTTTCCGAACAGAGCAATTTTAATTTCTAAAACAAAAATATAACCTCACGGTTTTTCTTTTTGAACACGTATAATTAAACAAATAAAACCAATTGAGCTTAATTATCTACCGTAATTTGAGCTACATTTTTGAATAAATTAATTAAAAAAATCATATTTCTAATTATTTGAATGTCACCATTACGATTGTGACGTCATATAAGTGCAATGAAGTTATCGTCATGCTATTAATTGTAAACGTGTAAAGAAGAGAATACGAATGAAAAACAGCTGTTAAATCTCACTTATACAGACAAAGAGATCTAGATATGATAATTGGGTTAAAATGAAAACTTAGACCAATTAACTGTGAATTCGTACTACAAGTTGCATATATGCAGTAATTTTTAAATATCAATTATTTCATGTTAAAGAAAATAACAGAACAAGCCATTTTTTCATAAAAAGAAATTAATTTTTTTCTCAGATAATGTAAAAAAAGGTGGGCTATTATTTCAAGTTCAACTCCCCCCCATTATCAATGTCCATGTTTTTGTGCCAGTAACGAATCTAAATTATTAACAATATTGAATAAATAGTGAGTTCCATGACAAATAAAATATTTTGACATAAACCGTTGAGCATTTGATTCAATTTGTATCCATTTAACTCATTGACAGCACTAAACTAGAATTGGAAATAGTAATCTAATGAAATAGAATTTTTTTATGAGATACTAAAGGAGAGTGTGGTAGATTTAATTTGTATTAATGTGTATATTACTACCATATATCAAAGCCATTTATTAAATTGTTCGCTGATGATACACTTATGTCAGTCGGCGGTAATGACCTTCAGACTGAAAAAACTAAATATTTTGTGCTAATAAACTTGAACTAAATAAATGCTATTACAAGAAAAATTTAAATTTTATCAATCATTAAGCCAATCGTAGTAAAAAAATTACAATTTATAATTTTCGTGAATTCTGTTGTAGTAATGAAAATTGTGACTGTTTGGTAGTATTAAGCTGAAAGTAAGCCCAGGAAAGTAACGCCAATAATTTATTTGTACGATTAACAAATGTTGTTACTACAATAATAGATTTACGGTCTAACGAACAATAACATTCTTAAAATAAAACAATATGACACAATGTCTAAGAATTCATTAACATTTTTACACTTTGAAAGAATATTTCAAAACACAATAAAGTTTACATAAAAAAAATACAAAATTTAAGAGTCAAAACCCATAGGATAAAGTTTAGACGCTGCTTTTTTTATTCACCATTTTGCGTTTGTATCACCACAATACGCACTTTACCATCCGAGCCACTAAAAGTTTCACTAACTCTGCTTAGTTTCCAGTATAGATGTGGAATATTGTCTGCTTTAACAATGACCAATTGTCCAATTTCCAAGTTATTCGTTTTGCGTGTTCATATTTTGTAATTAAGTGAAATACTCGAAGGACCAACGAGCCCATCTAAAAATGCGCCACTGGTTGTATTTGTAAAATAATTAATTTTTCTCTCCGATTGGAATTTATTAATATTTTATTTCGGATATCGAAAAAGCATATAAAAACAAACAATTTTTTTCCTATTATATTTTCATAGCTGCCATTTTTAAAAAAATATACAGGATTTTGAAAAAATCGAAAAAAAGGGGCTGGACTAAGTTTTGGAATTTATTAACATTTTATTTCGGATATCGAAAAAGCATATAAAAACAAACAACTTTTTTTCCTATTATATTTTCAAAGCTGCCATTTTTTAAAAAATATACAGGATTTTGAAAAAATCGAAAAAAAAGGGGCTGGACTAAATTTTGGAATTTATTATTATTTTACTTCGGATATCCTAAAAGCATATAAAAACAGATATTTTTTTTTCTCTTAGATTTTCATAGCTGCTTTTTTTAAAGTTACAGAATTTTGAAAAAAAACGAAAAAGGAGCTGGACTAAATTTTGGAATATATTAATATTTTATTTCAAATATCCAAAAAACATATAAAAACAAATATTTTTTTTTCTATTACATTTTCATAGCTGCCTTTTTTTAAAAAATATACAGGATTTTGAAAAAATCGAAAAAAAGGGGCTGGACTAAATTTTGGAATTTATTAACATTTTATTTCGGATATAGAAAAAGCATATAAAAACAAACAATTTTTTTTCCTATTATATTTTCATAGCTGCCCTTT
Source organism: Neocrepidodera transversa (assembly GCA_963243735.1). NCBI lineage: Eukaryota > Metazoa > Arthropoda > Insecta > Coleoptera > Chrysomelidae > Neocrepidodera > Neocrepidodera transversa. The sequence goes on from OY725347.1 coordinate 13,423,574, forward strand.
TTTAAAAAATATACAGGATTTTGAAAAAATCGAAAAAAAGGGGCTGGACTAAATTTTGGAATTTATTAACATTTTATTTCGGATATCGAAAAAGCATATAAAAACAAACAATTTTTTTTTTATTATATTTTCATAGCTGCCATTTTTTAAAAAATATACAGGATTTTGAAAAAATCGAAAAAAAGGGACTGGACTAAATTTTGGAATTTATTGACATTTTATTTCGGATATCGAAAAAGCATAAAAACAAACAATTTTTTTTTTCTATTATATTTTCATAGCTGCCCTTTTTTAAAAAATATATAGGATTTTGAAAAAATCGAAAAAAAAGGGGCTGGACTAAATTTTGGAAATTATTAACATTTTATTTCGGAAATCGAAGAAGCATATAAAAACAAACAATTTTTTTTCTATTATATTTTCATAGCTGCCTTTTTTTAAAAAATATACAGGATTTTGAAAAAATCGAAAAAAGGAGCTGGACTAAATTTTGGAATATATCAATATTTTATTTCAAATGTCCAAAAAGCATATAAAAACAAATAATTTTTTTTCTATTACATCTTCATAGCTGCCTTTTTTTTAAATACAGGACTATGAAAAATCTAAAAGAGGAGCTGAACTAAATTTTGGAATTTATTAATTTTTTATTTCAGATATCAAAAAAGTATATGAAAACAAAAAAAAAATTTCGCTATTCCATTTTCAAAGATGCCTTTCATATAAAAACTTACAGAGACTTTCACCAGAATAATTTATGCCACCTAGTATTAAGTTAAAAACGTAGAAATATTTTTCAATTTTTCTTTCTGACCCGGTTTTAGTTTTAGTAGATTTTTTAATGTACCGTTTTTTTTTGGTACAACTGAGGTTGCCCTATGTTACTCTCCTGAATTATGGATTGTCTCAATGTGACTAATTTATCGAAATTGATTAGTTGATTGGTTTAGCTAAGCAAATCTCGAATGATTTATTAAATAGTTTTCTTCAACATTGAATTGTATATGCTATAACAAGATAAATGCCTCGTTATGTTTTCTTATAGCTCAAAATTATCCCTGTGGTTATTTTTTAGCAAATTTTTTTATGAGACAATCAGTAGTGCCATAAAAAATTTTTCAATCAATCTTTAACTACTTATTTACTTCTCTTGATATCTGGAATAATTTCATGTGTTTTTGATTAGGATGGAAATTGCTATTGGAAAGTAGGTTTAATAATTAAATTAACTCGAAGGACAAAAGTTCAAGTACATGAACGTTACTCTTATTAAATTTTAGTGTTTAAATAGAAATTGAAAACAAATATAAACATTGAAGCATCCCTACAAAGATTATAATAAAATAATGCCAAACAGTAAAGTATTTTTGTTAATGAAACTTTAAGAAGATTTAACTGTTTTAGCTTTTTAGTAAAAAGGATGTTAATTATTTGTTAATGTTCAATCTAAAATCTATTGGCAAATTAGTCCAGATTTCGGATTGCCTCGGGAGACACATTCCGTTTATAGTGAGAAGGATACTTGCTCGTGGTAGCGTCAGTAAAGACGAAATATTCCAGGGGCGTTATGGCATCGAGTAAATCACTTTACTTGCCCTAATAGATTAAGTCCGAAAGTAAAAATAACTGTCTTTATTTAATACCATTCGACGAGGAAAAGTGTGCAAGAAACTTTATTCAGTGACTTACTAAATTGTACAGGGTACAAGCACGTTTTCCAGGCTGTGGCTTGATGGTTCTAGTACAATTAAAATTGGCTTCTCTCCTTCTATTATAAATATCTCTGAACCGTTAGTCAGTACTCAGCTTGAGCTCCATCTCGAACTGGTACCGCAACTGGAACTGCTGACAACGGATTAAATCGTGTTATTCGGAAAGATTTTTAACGTCTAAGAAGCACGAACGTGTGAGTGTCTCCATCTGTCGGGCGGAGTTTTAACTGGTACGACTGACCTTATATTTGAAAAAGGTTGCTTACCATAATTTTAAGTTAATTGTAATCTAGTGCCGGCGCTATATGGTTAATATATTTGAATTATCAACTAATAATAAAAATAATACCAGTAATAAAGTATCTTCGTTATAATTCTTTATCAGCGTCGTAATAAGAACTGTTATCTTTAGTTCTGTATATTTGATTTTCCATTTGTACCGATTGTAGACGTATTAGCCGTAGATTAGTCAACGTTTTCAGGATGGAGCCAATTGCGAAATTAACTTGTAATGTGCGGGGAGACTCCTTCTGTGTTAAACCATATTGTAAATAGGCTGAAAGAGAGATTCATCGATCAGCAAGCGGGGTTTAGACCTGGAAAGTCATGCTGCGGCCAAATCTTGAACATCACTCAATATATTGAGGACAGTTTCGAGTGCAAGAAAACCATAGGCGTCGCTTTCATAGATCTAACAGGCGCATATGATACGGTAAATCATAGAAAGCTGCTGAACAAAGTATACGAACTACAAAATCACATCGCTAATAGGCACTTTCCTCCACAACAAAAATTCTATGTTTGCCTGCAGGAAAAGAACAGCACTTGCAGAAAAAAGTGTCCTGTCATCAATTCTTTACAACATCTACACAAACGATCAGCCAACAACAGATTCCACCCGAAATTTTATCTATGCTGATAACATGGAAATGGCTGCCCAGGGATCGAGTTTCGAATAGGAAGAACAGAAATTGACACATCCTCTGGATAAACTCTTAACAAAACCATAGCAAAATACAGGTCTGCGTTTTTCACCTCAAAAATAAGAAATAAAGAAGGCAGCTGGACATCACATGGAGAAACTACTGCCTCTAACACTGACATGCACCAAAATATCTAGGAGTGACATTGTACAAACAATATGTGACGCGACGGTTCAAGTCTAGTGAAAGCTTCATAAAAAGAGCACGCCAAGAAGGCAATTACATAATCAAACTATATTAGTCAAGGAGGAACTACCTCCAGGCAGATACTAACCTTAAGCGGTATGAAGAACCATAAACCGTATGAGAGTAAGAGTACCGTGATGCAAAACCAACATGCAGAAATGGAGCCGGGTGGGGGGGGCAAGCACCCTGTGTGAATGTGGTGCCATCCAGGACCCAAAGCAGCTACTAATCTGCCCTCAACTAGACAACCCTTGCACAATAAACGATATTATCCTGGCGAAGGTTATACCAGCCGCAAATTATTAGAAATTATTATGGTGAACGATTTTTTTTTGCAGCTTAACCAAAGGTTTATAGCTTTCAAGTTCTAGAACGCATTTTTAATAGATAAATATGTTAAGCGCTTGTGTGTGTTGTGTTGGGCAGTTGATATTGGGAAACTTAATCCATAACCACAAAAATGTAGTCATTTAATTTTTTATCTTTGTTAAATCAGAATATTTGCTGTTTTTATCAGATAATGTATCAAAGTATATTTTTTTATTTAAGGGTTGGCAATAAGCGTATTGATGAATGTATTTATTTGATCGGCGTGATTACTGCAAGAAAATATAAAATGTTTATCGTAAACTAATGAAGTTATAGAACATATAGAGGAATTGATAATTCCGAGTTTAGCAAGATGTGAAGGAAAGCGTCTATGATTGAGTTTTAGTTGACTAATAACGTCTGAATGGAATATATTTACGTTATATGAATGTATATGGGGTATTCTTTCGGGAAGATTAGGGTGAATTTGTGTATATGGATTTTTTGAGCTAATTACATATTCTTGCTATCGAATGTTTCAACTATTTTTATAGTTTATATGTTGTTTATATTTTTTTGGTTAGTAGAAATAAATGATTTTTGATATCGCAAAGAAGACAATTATTTAATTGGCTATAAAAATGTTTGGATTCTAACGCTTCCAAGACTGACTTAGAATCTGTTATTATTACACTGTTGCCTATTTTTTTTATCTTTAATGTATACGAGAGATTGCCCGATTGCGTACATTTCGGTAGTGTATATAGAATTTTTGTTATGTAACTGAAATTCTAAAGACACACATTTGTTAGAGTGGTATGTTAAATGCTTAAATACTGATCTTTTATTATCGGTTTTTTCTTTGCTATGATTTAAGATTTATTTGTACCAGTACGACTGAGTTTAAATTTTATTTTTATATAAATTAATTTTTTAGTAAAGAATAATTATTATATTTTTTGTTTCTTCAAGTAAATATCTGAAATATTTAGCATTAGTTAAGTAAATTACCAGTTTTAGTGATGTCATTTGCCTACCAATGACTTCTAAAATAATTTTATTTTCTTTATCTACTAATTTAGATATACGCGCTAAATTTAAATAAAATATTCCTAGACCAGGGCTGAACCGACTTTGAATTCCCGAATTCATGGAAAATTCTTAGCAGGATGTGGATGGTTAGAAAATTTAGGGTAAATTATAAGTAAATTAAGAATTATTAAGATGATTCACTAAAACATCCAGAAGGGATGGGGGTAGGTAAATATACATCTTAAGAGCTGAATACTCGTATTTTTACGTTTTGTGGCTAAAATATGCATCCTATCAAAAAAAGATTCATATAAAATTTGTAGATAATTGAAAAATCTAAAAATTTTATATTAAATATTTTTCAACATAACATCAAAATTATCGAGAAAAACTATAAAAACCATTTTTACTTTCCCGGACCCATCAAAGGGAAAGTAAGGTGAACGAGCAAAAAAAAATCGAGATATCGATGGAAATTTCCATTTTGAGGTCCCCCAAGAAGATTGAGACCATTTCCAGCGTATGGTCTGTCTGTGTGTCTGTGTGTAATCTTCCACGATAACTGCCGAACCGTTTGACCAATCAAGCTGAAATTTGGTATGGAGGGTCGATGTGTGCCTAGAATGCGACCATTAGTTTTTTGGTTTAAATTGGTACAGTGGAGGGTCCTCAAGACCGACATTGGTTAAATATACATGTAACAATTTTTTGCTATATTTAAATTTTAAGGACAAACAATACATTTTAGTGCAAAATGTTGTAATACAAAGTTTTAGAGCATAAAATTACCTACAATTTTTGTCTCAAGCTTTTTCCAAAATTTTCAATAGTTGCGCCACTAGAGGGCGCGTAAAAAATGTGCATGTGTGTTTTCTATAGTTTTTCTTGATTTTGAGGACAAAAAATACATTTTAGTGCAAAATGTTGTAGTACGCAGTTTTAGAGAATAAAATTCTCTATAACTTTTGTTTCAAACTTTTTCCAGAATTTCCAACAGTTTCGCCAATAGAGGGCGCGTAAAAAATGTGCATGTAGGTTTTCTCTAGTTTTTCTTGATTTTGAGGACAAACAATATACTTTAGTGCAAAATTTTGTAGTACAAAGTTTTAGAGCATAACATTTTCTATAACTTTTGTCTCAAATTTTTTCTAAAATCTCCAATAGTTGAGCCACTAGAGGGCGCGTAAAAAATGTGCATGTATGTTTTCTCTAGTTTTTCTTGATTTTGAGGACAAACAATGTATTTAGTGCAAAATTTTCTTGTGCAAAGTTGTAAAGCATCAAATTTTCTTTAACTTTTATGTTTAACTTTGATCGAATTCTTCATTGTTTCGCCGCTAGATGGCGAGAAAAATACACATTTAAAATTCCCTACAACTATGGTATAACAATTTTTCCCGAGTTCTCAATAGTTTTCACACATGATTTTAGGAGATCCTAATTGTATCAGTATGATATATAACGTGCGCATGCGCAGCTTATGTCATTACCAAACATTGAAATATTAATTCACCATCAGCTCGCTATTTTTAATGTGTTCCATAAATTAATGTAATGCTTAGTATTTTGTAATTAAAATAATAATAAAAAATAACATATTCTCTACGGTCGAGCCGGGAAAGTCCTGGGGTGACACAGCCGATTTTTTTATTTGGTATGAAGAAACTTTGTGAAAACGTTTTGTGTTTTAAATAAGCTGTAATTTTTTCAATGCAAAACATTAATTTTATCCGAATTTAAAAAAAAATGCCTAATTTTCAATCGAAAAAGTAGGTTTACAAATTTCCAATTTTTTAATTTAATCAGTACGCATTAGTTTATTTGAAACCTTCAAATTAAGATGGTGTAAAAAATATATTGTTTATACAGAAAAATTTTGTTAAATATGTACAAACCAAAAAACGACTTTTTCATAATCGATTTTGGAAACTGTAGAGGTTGGAACTTTAAGAATATCCATATCTTCTGTAATAGATTAAATATGGCGACGCAACCTCTGCTGGTGGATTTTATAATATGTTTCCAAAAACTTTTGTCTGAAAATTTTTTTGATACGGTGGTGTGGATAGGGGTGGAAATTTTTAAGTTACTTAAAGCGCGTCATGTTCAATATCAATAGAAAGCTCTCGTTAAGTGTAGTAACCACCGATGACTTTCGGAAAGGAATTATTATTATTACATCATGTTTTCACCAATTTTTTAGGAATTAACTCTTTCTCTGCAAATTAAGGTATAATACCGTTAACATAATGTTTTCATCTCCAATCCGTAGCTATTGATTGATTAGCAAGCCAAGTTTGCTCCTTTAGTTGGGGGTAATTTCTCGAAATGAAATTAGGATTTTACAGTTGCTGTTTGATAAAGTTGAAATCTTAAACATGTTTGTTGGCTTATAATGATTTTACTATTGATGTTTTTCTTTTCCGGCCAAACTGAAATTCGTATCGCAACAGAAAAACAGTATTAAATGAAAATCTTTTTCATTAATTTTAACGCTTATTTACAAATTAAAAACTCTCAAGATTAACTGAAATATCGATTATGAAAGTCTTTTGGTTTTTTCATTTTTAACGATATTTTTTCAAACGAACAATACCGGGTGTAAATGGGTCATTTATACTAAATTTTGGCCGATTAAATTAGAAATATTTTTGAATTTTTTTTTCATAAAAATCTGATATGAGCGACTTCCGGTTTTACCGGAAATTACATAAAAATTGGAAATTCAAATAAAACACCCGGTATATTTGTACATATTTGGATTCTACGGCTTCAAATACGTATAGGTCGACTATGAAATGTCACTTCAGACGCCATTTTATTTTATTTTTTATTTTTTTTATCAATCCTATGTGGTCTCGATTCGGTCTAAATTACTTATAATTAAACTAGAATTACCTAAAAAGTTTTAATTTTGTCAATTATTTATTTTGATTATAATGAATTCAGACCCAATCATTAGCACTTAGAATGGATAAAAAAAATAAAAAATAAAAGTGAAATTTAACCGTCGACTTGTACGTGTTTAAGGTCGCAGAATCCAATTATGTAGAAATATACCGGGTATTCCATTTGAATTTCCAATTTTTATGTCATTTCTGGTCAAATCGGATGTCGGCCATATTGGATTTTTATGCAAAACAATCCAAAAATAGCTCTATTACACAGCCCCACAAAAAAAAAATTCATACACAAGAGAGTGACATATGTATTCCCATGTATTTTTCGACGCTGAATCCGATTCAGAATTGGGCCTACACGTCTGGCATTGGCCCCAGGGGCCGAAAATGGCCTGAAATGCGGTTCCTGGGATAAGGCCAAGTCGACGCTGAATTTTGGAGCTAAAGCCGGATTTGTGCTCGAAAAGTTTATGGCCAACTGAAATTCCGGGTTTGTGTCCGGGAAAATGACCCCTTAGGGCCGGAAAATCATATTTCGGACATACCAGTTGCAACAGTGGTATTTTCGTGTTTTTCAATTCTGGACCTGAGGGACCCCAACAGGGAATTTCACATGGCATTTTAGTACATTAGGACATAAAAATCCCACTGTTACGATTCGTACGTCCGAAATATGATTTTCCGGCCCCAATGGGCCATTTTCCCGGACCCAAACTGGGAATTTCAGCTGAACAAACACTTTTCACACTCAGTCTCAGCTCCAGAATTGGAAAGTCCATGAAAATACCACAATCGCGACCGGGACGTCCAAAACAGGATTTTTCCACCCCAAGGGGTCATTTTCCGAGATCCAAACCCCGGAATTTCAGTTGGCCAGTTTTCGAGCACAAATCCGGCTTTAGCTCCAAAATTCAGCGTCGACTTCGCCTTATCCCAGGAACCGCATTTCAGGCCATTTTCGGCCCCTGGGGCCAATTTCAGACGTGTAGGCCCAATTCTGAGCTCGGAATCGGATTCAACATCGAAAAATACATGGGAATTTTTATTTGTGTTATAATTTTCTATGAATCTATGAATCATTATATACAAAATTAAACATGAAGTTAGGTTTTTAAATAAAAATTTCAATTTCAGGATCCTTGATTACATTTCTTGAGTTAAGAATAATAAAATCATAATAGTAAACATATTGCCATTAACGTTTAGAACGTAAAGTTACCAAATTTATTAAGCATAATTAATTTTTTGAAAAATTCAAAGCGATTCGAGTGATTTTGAATTTCTAAATATGTCATCTAATATTAAGAAACAAGCTGACATATTTACTATCACAAAAATGTAAAGACCGGTATGAAAAAAGGTTTAATAATTGGGTAGATGTAAAAATTACAAGGAAGAAAAGTATTTTTTCCTCCCTTGGATGTTTACTGCCCTCCGCTTCACGTCGGGCAGTAAACTACATCCTGCGGGAGGCAACGTGGTACTTTCCTCCCTACACATACAAATAGCTATTTTTTACACCATCTTAAAGTGAAGGTTTCAACGAAGATAATGAGAACTGATAGAGTTAAAAAATTGAAAATCAGTAAACAAACTTTTTTCGAATGAAAATTAGGCTTTTTTTTTATTAAATTCGGATAAAATCGAAAAATAAATATTTTATTTTGAAAAAATTACGGTTTATTTAAAACACAAAAAGGAACATTTTCACTAAATTTCATATGAAAAAATTAATTATTGATGGGGTAAAAATTAAAAACAAAAAACAGGGTTGAAAAATGATTAATACAAAAGTTTTAGATTATCAACTTTTTTCGATATAATGCATATTTCAGCCACAAATAGTAAAAACCAGTATATGGATATTTAGCTACCCCCATCCCCTTCCGGAACTTTAACTGAGTCGCCTTGATTTTTTTTAATTTACTTATAATTTTCCCTAAATTTTCCGATCATCTATATATTTCTAAGAAGTTTTTTGTTTAAAAAATAATTGACCCTGGTCTATAAAGAGTTCCACTCTACTTAATTCCTGAATCCGTCTAGATACTTTTCAAATACAAAAATATCTGTGAATAACCTTATTATTACAAATTTATTCTATAGAAATATTATAATAAAATATAAACAAATTTTTAACTACATACCTTGATATTGTTATTAGCGTCATGGCGAAACTATTGTCACGTACAATTTAATGACTGCAAACTATTTTTATTTTCAAGTACCATTTTATTGAAAAAAAAAATAATGTGGTTAAAGATTTAACAGTAATTCAATCAATTAATATTAATATCTATTTATTTTAATTATTTTGATGCACTGATTAAAATGCAAAAAAACACCTTCAAATTCACACTCGAAAAACGATCATATTTTTAATTATTTAAGTGAACTGTGGAAAGTGTGTTTATAATGATTGTAATCTATAGACTAAGGATTAGGTTATTTGTGATAAAAGAATTTACGGTATTAAATAAAATTTTAATCGGCAGTTACAATTTTTATCTGTAGGGTCAAAATTACTATTTCAATGTCTGGGATAATGAGAAATAATCCAGCAAATCTTTTATTTTTTTATTTAAATAATTTAATCATTCTGTGAGGTTTAAATTAAGTATTATTATTGATTGCTATTGTTTAGAAAACAATAAAAAAAATTCGCGGATTAAAGTTAAAACTTTTTTGATTTACAATGTATCATCATATTCATGTCGTTTACAGTGTACAGACACAATAAGTAAAAAACAATTCAATTTGTTTATCAATATTGAGACTCTATGTTTATATAAAGGTGGCTTAAGAGACTCCAATTTAAAATAAAAGTATGAATTTTTATGACAGTAACTTTATTATTTTTTTTTGTCAATCAACTGAACCATCATCACTATATTAAAACAAAGTACTAATAACAATTTTGATTACTAATATAGGTCAGTATTTACAACATTCATCTATCATAGAGAACGCTCAATTTCTTCTTTTTTTTCTAAAGCATATTGGCAGGATGCTGTTGAATGTGCTGGATTTTTAAAAACTAAGTCCCCACATCTCGAAAGCCGAACTCGTTTTCAGAGGTGGTGTATAACCTGAAATCAAATTTATCTCTGGGATATTACTACTGAAAATTGATCTAAAACAAAATTGTAGATTTATTTATTACCTACAATTTTGATGTAGACAATTTTTTGATGGAAAGTCACACTTCGCTTGAAATTGTAAAAATCTGTTTCCAACCCCCTTCGAAACCGCTACATGTGCAGGCAGGGGTGTTTTTTTTTCTTCTTTTTATAATCATTTTTCCGATATCGCTATTGTACAAAATTTTCTTTTTTCAAAAGATCTTTGGGAGCTCAGAAACTGTTATTTTCTTTATTTAGGAATATGAGAATTATACAAGCAGTTTTTAATAAAAATTGATTCAGGAGAAATCATATTTGAAATCTTCAATTTTGGGTATGCGGTATTATTTTTTGTTAGGTAATGTCAAAATATGCCAATTATTATATTCGTTTTGATGTGATATATCACTAAATTTGAATTTTAACGGTTTATCAATTACTGAGGCCCAAAAAGCCTTAGTTTTCGTGACGGCGAAAAAATTTCTTACCCACACGTTTTATCACTTTTCTCTACGTTTCTGAGCTCTTTGTGTCCAAAAATGCAAAATAAATCCTGTCCGGACGTCTGGATGTCTGTCTGGATGTAAACCCTGTAACTTTTAAACGAAAACTCTGATCGAATTTCGGTTTTTACAGTTACCGAGTTAGTTATGTCCAAGTAAGAACCCTATTATTATTGTATTTAATCAGGATCGGACTGGCTCTTTCAGTACTCATCATACAAATTAAAGCATAGGAAAACTTTTTTCCCAGTTCAAATTTTTAGAACAAAATGTCAAACAGAGTTTATGAAATGGATGGGGAAGTTGCAGAAATTTGTTTGATTTTAAAGATTTTTTAGATTATTTTTTTGATTATTTTCGTTTTTTCCGTTTTATTTTTCATTTTTTTTGTATTATTTTTCTTTTACTTTTTCCTGTTTTCTCATTTTTTGATGTTTTTTTCTGGTTTTATCTGTTTTTTCTCATTTTTTTATTCTATTCTCAATTTTTCTCATTGTTTTTTTTTTACTTCTTTTTCAGGCGTTTTCTAATTTTTTTTAATTTTATAATTAGGTATTTTATAAATGGAGCCTTTTTCTGATTTTTCTCATTTTCTGATTTTTTGTTTTTTTACTGCTTTTTTCTGATTTTTTCGATGTTTTCTAATTTTCCTCTTTTTTCTGCTTTTTTCTGATTTTTTCGATGTTTTCTAATTTTTCCTCTTTTTTGTCATTGTTTTGTCTTTTTCTCTGTTTCTTTTTTTTCCAATTACCTTTTTTTCTATTTCTTTTTGTTTTCTAATTTTTTTCTCATTTTTTCTTATTCCTTTGAATTTTTCCGATTTTTTTTACAATTTTTTTTGCCATTTTTTTGTGAATTTATTGCGATTTTATTGCGCTGTTTGTCATTTATTTTTTTATTTCTTTCTTCTTCTTTACGTTTTTTTCAACTTTTTCCTTTTTTTGCGGTTTTCTTTGATTTTATTTATTTGTTCCATATTTAACATTTTATTCTTCATTTGTTTAACATATTTTCCAATACTTTTGTGTTTCTTTTTCGATTACATCCGATTTTTTCTTATTTTTTCGATAATTCTAATTTTCTCTCGTTTTTCACTACATTTTTTGATTTTTTTCATGTTTCATTCTGATTGTTTCAATATTTTCTAATTTTTTTGATTTTTTTTCTCATTGTTCTATTTTTTTCTATTTCTTTCTTTTCTTTTCTATTTTTTTTATATCCTCCGATATTTTTTGATTTTTCTGTTCTTTCATATTTTTTCTAATGTTTTCCTGTTGTTTTAAAATTCTTTCTATTGTTTTTTGATTTTTTCTAATTCCTTTAGTTTTTTTTTCTCATGTTTTCTTATTTTTTCGATTTTTGTTGATTTCTTTCGATTTTTTCGATTTTTTTCGATCTCTGTGGATTTTGTCCATTTCTTTTGATTTTTTTTTATTATTTATTTTTCTATGGTTTTTTCGATCTCTTTTGACTTTTGTTGATCTTTTTCGATTTTTGTCTATTTTTTTTTCGATTTCTTTCGATTTTTGTCAATTTTTTGTTTTTTTTTTTTTATTTCCTTTGATTTGTTTTATATTTTTTTTTTATTTCTTTCGATTCCTTTCCGTTTATTTCGTTTTCTTTTGATTTTTTCAATTTTTGTCGGTTTTTTTTTTCGATTTTTTTTTTGATTGTATCGTTTTTTTTCAATTTCTCTTGATATTTTTAAATTTCTTTTATATATTATTTTTCGACTTCTTTTGAGTCCTTTCCATCTCTTTCGATTTGATTTTTTTTCCATTTTTTTAAGTTTTTTCGATTTATTTTGAAAGTTTTGAGATTTTTTTTTCTTATTTTAAAATTTTAAAAAGTGAAAAAATAACGTAAGAAACTTATTTTCTGACGGGGATCACCCGAACGCACAATTTTTAATAAATTTACGGTATTTTAATATTCTTAAGATAGTTTTTGTTTTTCCCCATTTTTATAGTTTTTTTTTTATTTTTAACAAATAAAAATACAACGCCATACACATTAAAGTGGCTTGCATGGGGAAACTTTTTCCAATTCAAATTTTTACGCAAGCCGGAGTTCCCGTTTTCGGCCGTATTTTCAACAGTCTGGGAAAATTATAAATATTGGTACCATCAGGATATATAGATTTTTTTGGTAAATTTCCTCCTCTTTTTGAATCCTTTTTCAAATTTGAAAAATGTCAAATAGTTTTTGAGCTATTTGCACAAAACCAAACCCCATTTTTTTTCAGTTAATTGCTTATAACTTTTGCAATTTTTGCAAGCCGCTCTTGATTTTTTGTAAAAATCATCTACAAGCTATTTCGAATCGAATGACACTTCGTTTATATTTTTCGGAGGCGGAGGAAAAGTTTGAACCAAAAAGAACTTGTAAAATTTGTTTTTTTTTACATCCAACAAAAACAGATATTTTATAAGCTCTGAACTTAATCACTGCATAATTAGTACACGCCAAGAAGACGAATAGATTAATTTTCAGTACTGGTATTTGAGCAAAAATTGTCTCGACAGCAGTAATTCGATAAACGGGGGAGATAGAATCAAGGTAAGAACTTCTCGTTCAAGGTCTAATGCACGATCTAGCCTAAGGTTCCCTTACGATTTCAATTTAGAGATCCAGTTAGGATTTGCTTATGTTCCTATCAAGAAGGAAAGAAAAAAAGATAAGAAATATTTTCATATCAGCGAAATACATAAAAATAATTTCGAATAAGATATTGAACAAAATTGTTCTTGAATTATAAAAATTAAAGTAGTTTATCGTTTTAAATGAGTGTTTTGGGTTTCTCATGAAAAAAATTTTTATGTTTCAAAAACTAAAATTCTAAATTACCTGTTATTTAGGGTGTATACGAACGGCTAAAATTATTAATAAATAAAATATATTTAGTGCAAGAAATCTTTTTGCAATGAAAAAAAAATCACCAATATTTTTAGAAGTATTACATCCATCTGAAAAGGCCTGAATGTTTAATAAATTGTAACTGAAAAATCTAAGAACTGGAAAAGTTTGACATTTATTATTAAAATCTAAGTTGTTAAACCAAGTTATAAATATGGCAACAACGCATGTCTTAACACAGAACCACAGTATATATAGCTACTATAAGACTTATACCGTGACAGAATTAGGACATTTATGTTTTAAGATATTTTCTGGCTGGCCCTTAATTCGTGTAAAACATAGGCAATACATTTTACGACGAATTTTGCATAAATTCAGAATATTCTTATGCCAAATTTAAAAGTTATGGCAAATGACAGCCGGCCGCCATGTTGCCAAATCCTCCTTGTCAGTCCCTGTGGGCCTCACATGGCATTTTAATTTTTTTTAAACACAGACTACATTTAGATAGTCAAGACTTCTTTTAATAAAATAAATATTTTTTTGAATACAGAGGCTAGATTTAGATAGTCAAGACTTCTTTTAATAAAATAAATATTTTTTGAATACACAGGCCAGATATAGATAGTCAAGAGTTCTTTTAACATAATAAAAATTTTTGGCAACACGTTTCACTCAAGTGAACGATATGGCAACTCCGGAGTGAACCTGCAGGCAAGCGCCTGTGTATTTTTGTGTAAAAAGAGATTTCAAAATTAAAAAAAGTATGTTCCGGGACGTTTTAAAGAAAAGAATTTTGGGAAATTCATTTTTTATAATATCTTTTAGTGACAAAAAACCCAAAAAACGATATCCTTTAAATAATTAAAATCCGAAAAGATATGTGCAACTTCGGCACCAGTTTTATGTACCAAAATATTTATGATAAAATGAAATGGTATTATTACTAAAGTTATATATTGTAATGATACGGAACAGAAATATCCCTTGAATTCTAAAGAGCCCCACGTTGCGAAGCCATTTTGTAATGATATTAAAACTCTCCATTTTTGGGGTTGGTTCTATGAAAAATAATAAATATTATAAACTGAAAACTATTAATTTGGCCTGTTTATTAATATATCTTCTATTACTCTTCCACTAAATAGCTTGTTACCTTTTCTTCAATGTTTCTTTACAACTTTAAAAAAAATTACATTTTCTTTATTTCACAGTTTCTGCTGTTCCAGAAAATTTATAATTTAATTTTAATCTTCCTCCAAGTATTTTTGATAAATTAAAATTTTATTTTATAACTTTTTATTTAATTTTTTTTTAAACTTAATATATTTTTTATTGGTATATACATCTTTCATATTTTTTATCATTCTATATATTATTTTTATTCAATAAAACCTTTTTCTTTAATTCATTTGACATTTATTTATTATCAAAAATGGCAATACCTTCTATTTCTTATTTTTCTTTTTATTAGTTCTTTTTCCCAAAAACAATGTCCTTTTATTTGATTATATACTAAAAAAAATTTTTTTAAATAATTTTTTAACCACTAAATTTTAAATTTCAGTAATTCATACAAATTATTTCATTACAATATATATACAGGGTAGCGCAAATTGAATGGAACAATATTGGGATTTCCTAAACCATTATAGACACACAGTTGGTTAAATGGGAAAAAAGATCTTTAGGACAAATTGAATGATTAAAGTATCAGGTCCAGTTCCCGAAATATTTTTGAAAAACTGAAATTGACCATTTATTTTTTATAAAACTTTTTTATTGAAGGTCAAATATTGCTTAACATAGCGTATCTATTATTTTAAAATAACGTTTCGTCGTCGAAGGGCCGCACCCTCAATTACTTTTTTTAATACGGACCTGTACTTATTATTTCATCTTTGAAATTCCCATTTTTTCTCTATCCAAATATCTAGAACACTTAATTTTTTATTAGGTTTCGACAATGAATTGTACTTTAGGAATTTTTCTAAATACGGTTCTGTTCCATTTTCACTGTAAAGAATTTAATAATTCTTATACTCGTAATTTCAGGATAAAAATCAACAGGTCCGCATTCAAAATAATTGCTCGAATTTGCCATCCCTTCTTGTTCAAGATACTTATTAATTCTTGTACTCGTATTTTCAGGGTTAAAATGAACAGGTCCGTACTTAAAATAATTGCTCGAATTTACCCTCTCTCTTGGTCAAGATATTTAATAATTTTTTTACTCATACTTTCAGGGTAAAAATGAGCAGGTCCGTACTTTAAATAATTGCTCTAATTTGCTCTCCCTCTTGTTCAAGATATTTAATAATGTTTGTATTCATATTTTTATGGTAAAAATGAACAGGTCCGTACTTAAAAAAATTGCTCGAATTTGCCCTCCCTCTTGTTTAAGATATTTAATAATTCTCGTACTCGTATTTTCAGAGCCAAAAAGAACAGGTGCGTACTTAAAAAAATTGCTTGAATTTGCCCTCCCTCTTGTTTAAGATATTTAATAATTCTTGTACTCATATTTTCAGGGTAAAAATGAATAGGTCCGTACTTAAAAAAATGCTTGAATTTGCCCTGTCTCTTCATGAAGATATTTAATAATTTTTGTTCACGTATTTTCAGGGTTAAAATGAACAGGTCCGCACTTAAAAAAATATCTCGAATTTACGCTTCCTCTTGTTCAAGATATTTAATAATTTTTGTACTCATATTTTAGGGTAAAAATTAACAGGTCCGTACTTTAAATAATTGCGCGAATTTGCGTTCCTTCTTGTTCAAGATATTTAGTAAATCTTGTACTCGTATTTTCAGTTTTAAAATGAACAGGTCCGTATCACAAAAATTGCTCGAATTTACCCTTCCTCTTGTTCAGGATATTTAATAATTCTTGTACTCATATTTTCAGGGTAAAAATGAACAGGTCCGTACTTAAAATAATTAGTCGAATTTGCCCTGCCTTTTGTTTAAGATATTTAATAATTCTTGAACTCATATTTTCAGTGTAAAAATAAACAGGTCCGTACTTAAAAAAATCCTAAAGTACCGTTTATTATTATGGAATCTAATAAAAAATTAATTGTCTACATGGTTGGATAGAGAAAAAAATGAGGATTTCAAGAATGAAATAAAAAGTACAGGTTCGTATTAAAAATAAATAGTTGAAGGCGACCCTTCAAAGACTAAACGATGTTTTAATAAATTTGATACGCTATATATATTAAGCGATTTTCAGCCTTCAATAAAAAAGTTTCATAAATTTTTTTTCTAACTTTAAAAATTAATGTTAATTAAATAAAACGAAAATCGTAAATTTCGGTTTTCTAAAATTTTTCGGAAACCTGACCTGATATTTTAATTTTGAAAATATCATTCAATTCGTATCAAAAATACACATCTTTTTTCTTATTTAGCTATATGCTCTACAGGGCTTGTAGACCCAAGGCAGTTATTTTTTTCCATTATTCTCTGTTCTTAGCTTTATCTTTCCAAATTACTTAAGTTACATGATTAAAATAAAAACAAAGCTCCTTCACTTGTTTATGCAAAACCGAAATTACAGAAAATATAAAAATATTTGATATAAACATACTTAAAAAAAATGAAAAATCCCGCTTTCCAATAATTAACTAAAAATGAAAAAAATTTCTATCTGTAAAATTGTTCAAAATACATAAACTGAATTTTGGATTTCAAAAACTGAAATTTTTCAGTTTTCTGACTACATGAAATATCTACTTCCGAAAAAAAAATCAAAAACAAATAAAAATTTTTTCGGTATTTGTTACAATTTATTTTCAATAATAAAAAATAAATTGTGAACTTTTTTAAATTCCTAAATGTATTAATGAGTACTTACATTTTCGGTTTCGGTGGCAAAACCATTTTTTTTTTAATGTTTACCGATTTTTCCGGAGTACCTTATTTCAGCGAGAACCGAATGATAACTGCTTTAAACTATTGTAATTAACAATTTTATTTGTAAATTTCTTATCAACATTTTTGTTCTCAATTACTTAACTAAATTATGCTATTAATTTAATTTTATCGTGTCGCAAATTAAAAAAAAAAACAAGGCGTCACAAAGAACAATAATTTTTTTATGAATTAATTGACTTTTAATATTACTTATTTAGCTATAAGTACAGTATTGTTTTTAATTACTTAATTAAATTATGTAAATATACCTCGGATTATATGGCGTTATGATATAAATTTTATGGTAGCGTCCAGGAATAGAAGTTAAAAATTAATAGTTTTTTAAATTTCTACTTAATATTTTGTATATGCGTTTCCTATAACAATAATATTATTACTTAATGTTCCAACAAAATACTAATACAAGCGGAAATATTTTAACTATATGTTTTCTGGCCTGAAATCGTTTTTGAACGGGCGCTCCGTTAAAATTAAAGATAGGAAACTGCGGTTTTCACCAATAGATTCTGTATTTAATTCTTTAGAGTATGTCTGTGGAAATTATTTTTAGTAAAAGTGATACGACTCATAATTTTTTCTCTAAATAAATTGCATTTATTGTTTTATTTTTTTTCAATTTGTCATTTTTTTAATTTTTGTTTTGCCATTTAATTGTAAAACTTCAAAATTTGGATATTTTGGAAAAATTTTTGGAATATGAATATTGCAAATTTGGATGTTTTTTAATCTGAATTTGCTGTTAGATTTTTTTTAAAATTGATTTATTCAAAATTTTTAAATTTTGGTTTTTTAATTTTTTGGTTATAAAACTTAATTTTGGCGTTTTAAAAATATTTTTTTTTAGAATTTAAAAATTTCAAATTTGTATTTTTTTTAAATGGATTTGCTGTTGGAATTTTTTAAAATTGATTTTTTCAAAATCTGTCATTTTTAAATTTTTGTTTTGCAAGTTGATTGTAAAACTTAAAAATTTGGACATTTCGGAAATTGTTTTGGAATATAAATATTGTAAATTTAAATGTTGTCTAATCTGAATTTGCTGTTTAAATTTTTTTAAAATTGATTTATTCAGTCTATTTTTTTAAATTTTTGTCTTTTAATTTTTTGGTGATAAAACTTAATTTTGATGTTTTAAAATTTTTGTTTTTACATTTAAAAATTGCAAATTTGTATTTTTTTAAACTTGACTTGTTCAGTTTTTTAAATTGGTTTTTTTAAAGTTCGTTATTTTGTTAAATTTTTATTTTGCTATTTGATTGTGAAACTTAAAAATTTGAGTATTTTTGAAATTTTTTTGGAATATAAAAAGTGCAAATTTAGATTTTTTCAAAACTAGATTTGCTCTTTGAATTTTTTAAAATTGATTTTTTCAAAATTTGTTTTTTTTTAAATTTTCGTTTTGCAAGTTGATTGTAAAACTTAAAAATTTGGATATTTTGGAAATTTTTTTGGAATATAAATATTGTAAATTTAAATATTTTTTTAATCTGGATCTGCTGTTTGAATTTATTTAAATTTGATTTATTCAGTTTTTTATTTTTTTAAATTTTTGTTTTTTAATTTTTTGGTTATAAAACATAATTTTGATATTTTAAAAATATTTTTTTTTTTAGAATTTAAAAATTGCAAATTTGTTTTTTTTAAACTGGATTTGTTCAGTTTGATTTTTTTTAAATGGATTTTTGCAAAATATGTTATTTTTTAAATTTCCATTTTGCAATTTGATTGTAAAACTTTTAAAATTTTATTTGCTGTTTGAATTTTTTTAAAATTGATTTTTTCAAAGTTTGTTATTTTTCAAAAGTTTTGTTTTGCAATTTGGATAAAACTTAAATATTTGGATATTTTGAAATTTTTGTAGCACACACTCACTCTTTTGATAAATATTTTAAATATCATGAAAAAAATCGTATGTTTTTAATTGCTATTTTAGGCGATATCCCGTCTAAAAACGAATAATTATGTTTTGAGGCGCTCTACCTCGTAATGCACAGAAAAAATTACTATTACTTAACCCTAACTGGAAAATACTAAAAAAAATATTTTTAAAGTCAATTTATTAGAAAACAAGCACATTTTGTTGGATAATTCTCTAAACGGTAACAAATCAAGTCACGTGGTGTGCGGGCCTCTTGATCCTTTATTCTGTGAAGTCGAAACTTTATATAAAATTTGATTCTATTTATACATCTCAAAGTAAAGTACTTAAAAAATATACATAATGATTCACGATATTCGACTTTTTCTTTACGAGTTTAT
The DNA here is from genome assembly GCA_963243735.1 of Neocrepidodera transversa. Taxonomy (NCBI): domain Eukaryota; kingdom Metazoa; phylum Arthropoda; class Insecta; order Coleoptera; family Chrysomelidae; genus Neocrepidodera; species Neocrepidodera transversa. The sequence goes on from OY725347.1 coordinate 13,443,378, forward strand.
TGGTATTGGTCAAAATCAAATAAAATAAACTATTGGTTAATGGGTGTGTAAATAAAAACAGTGGATTTGGTTTTTTAATGAAATTTTATAAAATTTTACAGACAATGAATAAGAAAAGTCTAGATAGACAGCGTCCACTTCGTCTCCCGAGCTTCCTCATGCGCACAGTCCAAAAGCCTAATAGTTGTACGTTCACTATGATACGGTGTGGTCTAATGGTACCGGGTTCGATTTCTGAGGATATCTTTTGGTTTTTATAATTGATATAGCTAATCAGTTAATTTAAATCATTAAAAATATGCTCATACTTTTGTTATTCAACTTATTTCAGTGTAAAACGATAATTGAAATTAATAGAATTCCACAGTATATAGTTCTTTGTAAAAAATTCCTAGCCAACTTGCACGATAACTCACAACGTCGACAACCGTGATACGACGCGCCGTTGAATGATTTCGTTCATTGTAATTGAATTGCTAAAATGTTTATTATACAAACAAACACTGCATACATATTACGGTTTTATTAATTGAACAATGTATTTCTTAATACAATGTCGTTATCATCCTTTACATTATATTTAGTTCAAATAATAAATTGTTAAAATAAAATGCTAAAACATTTAATGGATTCTCTGAGTCGGACAAACATGTAAATATTTTAAAGCAAAACGAGACTAATTTTACCCCTGCACCCCCAAAAAGGCAAAAACCTACAGGCAAAACGTACATAACCCCTAGTTTTCGAGGATATTGAGCACGGTGGCGGCGGTTTAAACTTTTCTTAGACTTGACTCCACCACCAAAACAGCCAAAAACTAACCCCATGATTTTAACGCCGATACGCCGTCTCATACCAGCAAAACCTGCGTTACCGTTCGTTTTCAAGGATGCTCAACACTATGGTGATACTAGATCTTCACCACGAAGCAAACTAACCCCTTAAATAGTAAAAAATATCCGTTGGACACCCGGTTTTATGAAGTGCACCGGGCCAGAAAGAAGTTTTTGGCCGTTTGAGGAGGTAGTTTGATTCGGGGAGAATATCCAGCGTTACCATCGTATTCAAAATCCTTGAAAACTGGAGATGAAGTAGGTTGTGTCGTTATGAAACAGCTTATCCGCGTTTTACCCATTCTGGGGTTGTTTTTGACCGTTTAGGGGGTGAAGTCAGTTTTTTATTTAGATTATTCTCTATCCCCCTGTCTCAATTCACCTTCACTTCTCAATTCAACATTATACAACAATTAGACATTAACACTAAGTTTACATTAGATATTATCAATAAGTTAGGTATTTTTTTAAAATTCAAACTTAATTTCCCATATAGTAGCGAATTAACTTTGGGTTTATTGAAGAAGACTTTTTAAAAAACTTTATTTTACATTAAAATTAACTTTACAATTTAATGGCTGAATTAAGAGTGAACAATTTTGCAATGGGGTGCTTGCATGATTTTAGGTAAATGGGCCATTAGAAACCTGACCAATAAATATTTACTCCGTATTTTTCAATTTTTTTTTTAAACCTGTATTCGCATTGTTATTCAAAGAAAATTAAAAAATGTGACGACTTAAGGTAGATCAGTTAAAAAAATATACGAAAGATGGCGCCACTCTGATTTATCTGAATTCAAGTTACATCCGACAGTTTTCTCTGATGTGCCGGTAATAAACCATTAACAATACTATAAATCGTCGCAAGAGGGAGTTGGCGTCCAAGTTACGTATTTATTCTAGTTTTTTAAAGACTATTAAAAATATTATTCTTTGAACATTGTGACACAACAATTATGAGGAATTTTGTACTTAAAAGTAACAAAAGAGTGAATAAATAACATTGATCGTCGCGCCATCTTCACAGAAATAGAGAATTCATGGATTTAAAAGTAATTACAGAATACTGTTTTCTCTGCTTCCTTAAGACGTCACACATATATTTAATATTCAAAATTGAAGGCACTGTATGCCAAAAAATTCCTAAATTCTGGTCTATGCTTGTTAACACGGGTAATAAACATATTAAAGTAAAAAAACTCAGAAAAAAAAATTATGCAAGCACCCCATTAACATCTATTTATAACCTTTACAAATATGTGTAGTCAGCAACTGCTGATTAGGCGAAAATTGCTATTCTACCAGTATAACTAGCGTGAGTCGGAAAAAAGGCCGAAAAAGGAAATATTTTTAGCCCGAACAAGAGTACCTCCTCCCCCCGTTTTGGAGGATGCTGAAGACGATGGCGGCTTTAGAATTTCTCTTTGGGATTGCGGAACCCCTTAAAACAACCACTCCCTAGAGGGGTTAAACGCGCATCAAGAGGTTTTCCTAAAAAGAAACACAATTTCTCCTCGTTTTCAAGAATGCTGAGCACGGTGAGGGTGAATAATTTTTTTTTTAACAACTACTACTACTATTAGTCTGGACCCGAGAAGTAGAGTACTGGCAACTGCGCCTTTACTGTCACTGTAGCTTATTCATGTGCTAGGAGAGTCCAACCTGCATAAGACGGTAAAGAAAGACCGTTACAACCAAAAAGAGAATTGCGATTATTTTTTCCATATACAGAATCCTTGAAGGCAGAGAGAAATATATTTGCCGCTGAAATGCCGAAAACAAAAAAGTCACTCTCTTTGGAGTCGAGTATTGGTCGGTGGACACTACCATAGTGCTCAGTATCCTTGAAAACGGGGAGGAATATGTTTCCCGCTGATATTTGAAAAAATATAAAAATTCACCCCTTTCGGTGGCAAATATTGGCTGGTGGAGGTGTTGGAAGGGTTTGGAACCAATATTCAACATAACCATTGTGCACAGCATCCTCGAAATCGAGAGGAAATTGTGTTTCTCTGTAGGGAAATTCTAACGCCGCCATCATGTTCAGCATCCTACAAAATGGGGGTGGTACTCTTGTTCCGGCTGAAAATATTTCCATGTTCCGTTGTGTCATAAAAAGACAAAATGTTTGTTGGTTCTTTACATTTTATTGGCAATCTTATAAAATTTCTAAAATATTTCTGAAACATAACATCAAAGATGCTTTTAAGACGAATACTAACGTCCACTCCTTCCTCGTTGGTGTCTATAAACTTTGCTGCTCCTATTGTAACGCAGTATATAACCGTCAGTCTGGTAGGAGACTGGTAACTAGAAACAAAGAACATGTGAGATATATAGATAAACATAAAAACACAGATGTTTCTAATTCTTCCATTTGCTAATCATAAAATTGCACATAACCATTTTTTCCATGTCAGATGACACTCTCCTACATGACTGTCCTAAAGGTAATAGATTCTTGAAATGTTTGAGATCCATTCTTACTTTAATAATGACAAAATCAACTGTATTAATGAACAACTAAGACCTAAAGAGAACCATATTTAATTTTTCTATCAGATCAATTTACAAAGCTACTTTCCTAATCCACTTCATATTAATCTCCTTCAACTAAATTCACTAGCTTACTTTTTCCTTAAGATTAATTTTAAAGCGTTTTCCTTCCTATGAATTATTCGTGTTTGTTTTGGTTCAATTTAACTTAACCTAATTACTTTTCGTATGTCATATGTCACTCTGCCATTTGTCTCCAGTACTAGTCTTCTTCTTTTTCTTCTACATTTTCGTAACGCCTTCAGTCTCTAATATTTTTCAGGTTAAATTTATTACCTAGTTAACAACACCAAATTGGGTGTGTATTTAATGTTACTAATTGTTTAAAAAAATAATAGGATTGTATCACTTCAAGTCATAATTAACTGTATACATTTATTACTTTTAAGACACAATATTGTCAATCCTTTACTAACCCCTTTTCCCACTCTGTCACTCCTTCCTTTCCATATTTGTCAATTGCCGCTTCACGATTCACCATTTTAACTTGTTTAATGTCATGCGGCTATGTGGTTTCGCATAAAATTAATTGATATAATTAAAATTATTCTGGATCTGGCATCTTTACATCAAGGACGTGGATATGGGGGTATAAAAGGGATAATTACCCCTCTCCCAGGATACCAAAAAAAATCACGAAAAGAAGAAATAAAATATAAGAAATGTAGAAATGGACGAACCTATTGGACTAAAAGTTTAATTACCCCCCCCCCTCAGGAAAAAAAGTACCTACGCCCTTGCCTTACCACCTTAGACCACCCAAATAACAAGGTGGACATTGCTGATATTATTGTTATCTTCAAGTTTTCCTGATGTGGATGTAATTTCCAAAATAGTCCAATTGGATGAACATGGAGATCCTCCAGATACCAACAAGGTTCTTAAGACCACAAGTTTTTTTTCCTGCTGACCAGTTAATTCTACTATAGAATTCTTAATTTTATTCTCACTTATTTTTAAACATATTACACATCACTGGTTCAACACCCGGTATTACTTTTGAAAGTTTTAAATTAACTTTTAATTAATCCTCTTGTTCCCTTCCTGTGGATCTAGGGCAATTGCCCGAAAACAATTTCCCGAAAGACAATTGCCCGAATGGACAATTGCCTGAATGGACAATTGCCCGAATTAGAATTGTCCGAAAGAATCATTTCCCGAATGGACAATTGCCCGAAAACAATTTCCCGAAAGACCATTGCCCGAATGGACAATTGCCTGAATGGACAATTGCCCGAATTAGAATTGTCCAAAAGAATCATTTCCCGAATGGACAATTGCCCGAATAACAATTGCCCGAAAAGATAGTTGACCGAAAATATATTCTTAAATACTTTTTCTTCTAAATCTTAATCCCTAGTAGGTACGTAGTCAAATAAATATTTTTGTCCACGACTGTTTTATAATGAAGCTATTTTTGAAGAATTTTCTAACTTAAAATGGTATATATTATACACTATTAGCAGTGAATAATCATTATTCACTACTTTTTATCACCGCTCTTCCTATACTTAACCATTGTGATATAACGATTATAAATTTTATCCATTTTCTTAGTAAGCCGCGACTGGCATCTAAAAGTCAAATTAATAATTTAAATTGAAATGTCAAACTTTTGACTACAGAATATTTTATTAAAATTTTTACTAAAATGTAATAAAATAATGGATTGAGAAAGTGAAAATAAAATGTGCTTAACACCTTCGCCACCATAAGTAATTATCAAGCTCCATACAAGTAAATGATTCTAATTCTTATGATAAAAATCAAAAATTTCAACTAATAATCAGAATATTAATGTTGACGTTAATCCTATTTCTGCTACTAACTTAACAAATTATTCAAATGTAACTATTAACATAAATAATTGATGTTAAATTGTAGTTATATAATATTAATATTCTTTCTAGTTATGCTATAAATATTAAAAATAATATTCCATCAATGTTTGCCTCAATAAAAGTTTGTTAATACATATCTAACAGTCGTGGACAAAGTACAGTATTCTACTCGCATATAATGGCTATTATATGCTCGTTAAATAATATACTATTTAATCATAGTGATTTTTTCTACCCTTACTTTGTGGAATCTGCTCTTCTTAAATAAAATGTTTTAAGATAAGTATTGTTCTTAACATACTGGAATTTTACATTTTATTTTAAAATTTTATTTTATTCAATATTTTTTAAACTACTGAAATTCATTGAGTAAAAATTCAATAATTAATTTTGTATTCAGTCTATTTATAAATGTATATAAACCCTCATAAAAATTTCCCATGTTGAGTATAAGAATATAAATATAAAGAATATGCTCTCTCGGATTTAAAATATTATTACTATTTTCGGTCAATTGTCTTTTCGGGCAATTGTTATTCGGGCAATTGTACATTCGGGAAATGATTCTTTCGGTCAATTATATTTCGGGCAATTATCCATCCGGGCAATTGTCTTCAGGAAATTGTCTTTCAGGAAATTGTTTTCGGGCAATTGTCCGGCACCCCCTTCCTGTTACCACCTACTTAATTATGCTAAAATTATTATTACTTATATATGGTAAGTATGTTTCACTTTTCTAAAAAAACCTCTCCCCCATTATCCAATAATGTATTTCTAGGCCTGAAGATAGATGTTTAGCCGAAACTAGTCGCCGCTTTCCCCACATTTTTTAAGAAATATATTTCTGTGGTACGTGACTTAGAGTTTCATTCCATTCATCATTTTAAATATTTACATTTATTTTTCCAATTATCCATTATTTACATTTTTTTTTGTAATTTAAAAATTTGATTAGTTGATTTCCATTTATATCATGGCCCATTACACATTTTATATCGGGAATATTTTTGCGGTGTTTTGCTAATTATAAACAAGATAATCGATATTGTTTTAATTAATCTAATTCATAAAAATCATACAGGCCATCTACATTATTGATGGTAATTAAGCAAAAATACGTAAAATATAAAACATCAGCGTACCTATTTATTTTTGTTCAATATAACCAAAGGAAGAAATTCAAGAATTAAAATAAAAAAAGAAATAATTCTGAAATAGAATATTTAAAGAAGTTTTAAAAAACAAAATAAAATAGAGATAACAGGGATATGTAATACTTGAACAAAATATATACATAAAGAAGTGTAAGTGATACAATACCAGGAAGATGTTAGACAATAATTAATATAAAAATAGAAATGCCTAAGTTAAATTTACAGATACGATAAAGATGGTAAATATAAACGGAAAAAACAAAAAAAAAAAACAAAATTAAAAATTTTTTGACCTTTTCATCCTTCCTCACCCCACGATATGGTCGGATCGAAGAAAGTTTTAAGCTTAATAATTTTATAATAATTAGAACATGAAAAAAGTCTAATGACCTATTTCAAAAATGGCGAAGATATGAATTTTTTAACTTTTAATCCCCCAAAAACGAAAAGAGATAGAGACAAAAGGTCTTGTTTCAAAATTTCAAAAATAGCATTCCGACGTGAAATTTGAAAACAGATTTGAGATATCTTTAATGGTTCATTAGATCCATCCTTTTATATTTTATATAACAATTAAAATAAATTATTTAAAATATCAATTTTTTTTTAACAGTTAAATTATATTTATAAAATTCAGTATTTCATTACAATATATGAATATAGGCATAAACCGATAAATTTTGTTTATCTGATTCTTATTCTCCAGGTCATAAACAGCAGAGCGCCCCCATTCCCGGGTCCGGGTCCGGGTCCCGCCATTGAATCGATGACTCCATAATGTAACTCTCAACTTTACAATATAAACGGGTTAATAGATTTGTACCAAATTTTGGTCGATTAAAATAGAGCTATTTTTGATTTTTTTTTACATAAAAATCCAATATAGCCGACATCCGGTTTCACCGGAAATTACATGAAAATTGAAAATTCAAATAGATCACCTGGTACATTTCTACATATTTGGATTCTACTACTTCAAATACATAAAGGTCGACTATCAAACGTCACTTAATTGAGACGCCAGTTTTATTTTATTTTTGTTTTTTTTTATCCATCCATGATATTAGGAAGTCCGACACTTTGGAGACTCCCTCCACTTTTTGAAAAGGCGGGAGAAGCCACGCCCTTCATATTGTTAAGAACCCCCAAATTCAAAGAACCCCCAATTTCAGGACACTCTAATTCAGGATCCCCAATTTCAGGACGCCAGAATTTTAGGACCACAAATTTTAAGATCCCCGAATATTTTTAAGCTAGGAGGGAAGGAATCGAAAGGGAAAGAGAAAAATAGTGAAAAATGAGAAAATTTACGGGAAAATTAGGGCAAAATTGAGAAATTAAATAATACAAAATAAAAGGATAAATATAGAAAAGTAGGAAACAATAACGGAAAACAGAATATGAAGAAATAAAAAAAGTACTTTAGTCTATGAGATTTTTTTATATAACATGCCAATATTTCCCGATTTAAATCACTTTAATTTTTGTTATTTTAATTTTTCCATATAACCTATAAAATTTCCAGACTTTAGCCAGTTGGATTTTTTATATAACCTACAAGATTTCCAGACTTTAATCTATGAGATTTTTTTTATATAACCTGCAAGATTTCCCGATTTAAATAACTTGTATTTTTGTTATTTTAGTTTTTCCATATCATCTAAAAAATTTCCATACTTTATCCTGTTAAATTTTGTATATAATATTTTTACATGGGCCGTTCTAATAAAAACAGATATATTTTGATCCTTCATTTCTACACTTTAAAAATATTCGGGGAGCCTTAAAATATTTGGAAGTCCTGTAATTCGGGGGTCATTTGAATTCGGGGTCCCTTAAAATTATTCGGGAGTCCTTTAAATTCGGGGGCCCCTAAAAAATATTCTGGACCCCTTAACAATATTCTGGACTCCTTAAAAAATGCGGGGGGCATGGCTTTCCCCGACCAATGGGAGTGTGGCTTCCCCAACCTTTAAGAAAAGTGGAGTGGGTCTCCAAAACGTCGGACTTCCTAATGATTGGTCTAAATTCATTATAATCAAATTAAAATTACCTAAGAGGTCTAAATTTTGTCAATTATTTATTTTTGTTTCTTAATAATATATTTAAAATAGGATGTCTTCAGGAAAATTTTGTACGAAATTAAAAAAAAATAATATTTTTAATTCTCCTTTATTTGAGAAAAAAAAGAATTGTTATGTATTAAATGTTTAATAAAAGATACAAAAATAATTAATTGACAAAATTAGGACTCTTTATTATATGTATTTTAAACCAAATTATGACCACCTCGAATAGATAAAAAAATTAAAAAATAAAACAAAAACGGCGTCTCAAGTGACATTCGACAGTGGACCTGTACATATTTGAAGACGTATAACCAGCATATGTGAAAATGTACCGGGTGTTCAATTTGAAATACCAATTTTCATGTCATTTCCGGTCAAACCGGATGTCGGCCATATTGGATTTCCATTTAAAAAAATCAAAAAATAGCTCTATTATAATCGATCTCAATTTGGTATAAATCTATTAACCCAATTACAAATTATAGGGGTGGCCCATGATCCATTTACACCCGGAATACAGTTTTGATTTACTAATTTTTCATACTATTGTTTTTGAACTTTACTGCGGTTATGTTGTACATCTATTTTGCCTGATGATGACCATTGTTTGGTCGAAACTAGTAGACTTTTTTTTATTATTTATTGAATAATTTGCCACATTTGAGTATGGATAATCTGTTTTTGATAAATAATTACCTTTGATTAATTCTACTCAATGTCTATTTGCGTACGCCAATGGTTAAATCAGAATCCATTCTAGCGGATATAATTTGATATCCATTAGTAATAGTCTTTTCACAGAAAATTCAATAAACCGTATTTTTCGACCCAATTATTTCTAAACTTTATTTTAAATGATTAACATGTGTTGTAAACTTCCTCCGTTGCCAAGTGGGGCACTGACTTTGTATTTACTACTCAATTTACTATTTTTCATCGCGAGAGCTCTTTACGTAAGTAATTAATGTAATAATTTGATTTACTGCTCATTTTAAAAAAATTATTCCTGTTTGTAGATGACAGGTCCAGTTCAAATTCAAATTCAGTCCATAGAAAAATGTTCCTATTACGAAGAAAATGATATTATTTTAGATTTTTATATAAATAAAGATGATAAAAGTGTTGATGCTAATATAACACTTAATTTTGAAGTTGACGACCAAGTTAAAGTTAATTTCAGAGGTAAAGTTAAATCAGTTTATTTTTATTATTTCTGTATACACTTGCTTTTGCCCTATCAATTATAATTAATAGTCCAGTACGTGGGGGTTTTTTGAATGCAAAAGGTGGGGTAGTGGCGATTTTTTAATATGTTGTTAAGCTTGGTGCAGTAATGAAAAATCCATGTTTTCGACCTCGAGGCGCATATCTTAGATTTTAGGTACAAAAATTTGTTTTTTTGATAATAACTAAAAAACGGTGGCTTTCGCGATAAAAGATGTTCTGTATAAAGTAAAAGAGGACAAAACATCCTATATTTTTTGTCAAAAAAAATTTTTGTAGCAAACATACGTTAGGAGTTACAGGTCCGTGGATTTGAAAAAAAAATGCGGAAACTTCAGTTTGAGTTTAATTTTATTATTCTTATTATGTATCATATTTTTAGATAATTATAAAAAAAAACTAAAAGGCACTTGAATATTATCATTTAACAGTATTATACTTGTAAACAAAGTTAAAGGCGAAAAGTATATTACATTTTTTTAAGAATAGTAAATTATGATTTTAGAGCGTTATAAAAATTAATTTCTACTACATTTTGGTACGTTTCGATGGTCCGGGTTGGTTATTGTCGGTGTCCTGGTCGTAGTTGTATATGCCTGGTCGTAGTTTTGTTCCGTAGCCTAAAAAATGTCGTCATCCTCGTCCTCGCTTACAACATACACCACCCTTTTTTGCAGTTAAAAGATACCGATTTTAATAAGGAATCGGGAGCTGGTTTTTCCGCCATTGTTATGGGAGTGAGCCTCTCCATCTCTGTACTTGATGGTACGTCCTAATGGCGTGAAATTGCGCCGCGTCTTTTGTAGGTGGCAAAGAGGCAAGATTAAATTTACTTTTCGGTAGATTTGGCGAAGCGTTGGAAACGAATCTCTTAAAAACTTTCTTTATCCATTTTACCACCATTTAAAGCTACAAGAAAACGTACTCCGGCCTCGGCATCTTGTTGGTTAAAAATTTTAATTATATCATGAACCGATCTGTTCTTTTCTATCAGCGTACAAAATTTAGTTTTTCCCCGATTGAATGTTGATGACGTAGTGTCACAACCACTGAAGGCATGCAAGAACTGAATGTGCTTGGTTGCTTCTTCGTATTTGAGGCTACTTGCTGAATATAACCTCTCAGCAGTTTTTTCTAAGGCTGCCAGAAGTACCAAAAGGTCGACGTCTTCCCCGACCACAAAAACAGCATCAAATATTAATTCACTTCATAATGAAATTGCAGTATTGACAATTAGCACATCGGCATCATCTTCAGCTTGTTTAACTGTAAATGCAGCCAGCTCAAATTTGTTCTTCAGCATGGATATGAGACGAACTTAATTTTTTTCATTGGCTAAAAATCCCTCCAGCGAAACTTGCACCATCATTGTTTCATCAAAAAGGACATCGGCAGACACATGCTTTTTTGAGGATTTTATATTTGTATTGCCACCATCAAAATTAATTCAATATGATTTTCATTTGTTTAAATTATTTATTTTAGTTATTAACAGCCAAATAACAAAATATAATACTTTTTGTTTAATAGTGCAACTTCACGAAGCTGTAACTCCTAACATATGTGTGCTACAAAATTTTTTTTCACAAAAAATGTAAGAAATTTTGTCCTCTTTAACTTTGTATAGAAGATCTTTTGTCGAGAAAGCCACCGTCTTTGAGTTATTATAAAAAAAAAAAATTGTACCTAAAATCGAAGGTGGCGGCTCGAGCGCATGCGCCTCGAGGTCGAAAACTTGAATTTTATATTAGGGCAACAAGCCGAATAACATACTAAAAAATCGCTACTTTCCCACCTTTTGCATTCAAACACCCCTTTTTGATACCCACGTGTTGGACTATAAGGGTTATTAGTTATATTGTGACTTCCGTATGATTCATTTTATTATAACAAATAATTCAGCTACGTACATAGATTAATGACCATGTAATATTTATGACTTTTGAGATATTGGACCATGAACTTTCAAAATGAGTCTCTGTAATGGCCTGCAAAATTGTCAGTAAAAAAAATAATAAGCTACTTATTTAATGTCATTTATTTGATAAGATGCAATAAAGTGTGATGCCAATAAACTAGTTATAATTTAAACAATATAAAAGTTGAGACGTGAGTTATACGTAACGTGATATAATAAGGTAATGCCTGCCGTTACCCAGCTCAGAAAATGTTTGTTGTTGGATTTCCATATATAGGTTGTTATATCTTTGAAAGAGGTAATTTTTTTAATTCGTTATTCATTCTCGATTCTTGATTCATTATCGATGAGTTATAAATTTGTTGTTGAAAGTATCTACTGTTTATCTTCCCAACATTGAGATACTCTATATGACTACTTTATTATCCCACATGACAAAAGTACAGTAATCTAAAGACTAATTCCAGTAGTAAGAGGTAAGTCACAGATAATCCTGACCAATCAAAAATCGCTGAAAAGGATTTTTTTTTAAAGATTCATTACTACATTTCCGTCAGCACCTAAATTTAATATTTAAAATCTAATAAGATTCCTAAAAAAATTACATTTTTACGTATGTTTTAAAAAGCAAAAAGATTATTCACGTCGTAGTTACCTATGTTCTAAATTAGGGTGCATCTGCCATTTTACCCTGTTATTCAAGGTATCTAAAATCCTCGTGGATTATTTTATTGGTTTCCTTTACTGGTCTTGTTTTTATACAGATTCTTTCACCTTTTTATAACCTTCATAAACTGCCTTAATAATGTTAATTTTTTTCCTTCTTTCTCTGGTCACGTCTCTTTTTACATCTGTTCACAAACATGGCCTTCTCAGAACATATCCAATCCAAAGCCTGCTTCTATATTTACAGGACTCGAACAGCTTTCGAACAAGTCTCGAACAGCTCTCGTCTGATGACTCACGAGTGACCTTGAATGAGCCAAAAAATTACCAGAATGGACCTTAGCGATTTCCCATGTTAATTTCCATAAGGAGTGCTCCAGAACTATCATAGCTCATCTACTAACATCGGCGGTATATAGAAGGTACAAAATGGTCTAAGGACGCTACCTTGAGGAACATCTAAGTTTATGGATTAGTAGTTGGATAGGGAGGATTGTGTTTTGAGTTGAAAGGATCTGTTACTTAGGTAGAATTTTATCAAACGGAAGATTTGGTCTGGTAATATTTGTTTCATCTTGAATCGTAACCATTTGCGCCATACCTTGTCGAAGGCTTGTTGTATATCTAGAAATACCCAGGCATACATTTTTTCTGTTTTGTTCTTTAATTTAATCTGTGGCATCGCTGAATGGTAGAATGCTTCTCTCTGAATCCAAATTGATTAACTCATTTTCATACTGATTCTCCTAATGATAATTCTTTCAATGATTTTAGATATTTGAGGCTTATTGGTCTATATTAACTAGGTTCATGTGCAGGTTTTCCTAGTTTTGCTAACATGACAATTTCTGTATATTTCCATTGTATTAAATATTATTAAATTTAAATTTAACATCTTCAAACTAAAATTGGTTGGTCCTTCGATTATTAGTCGATTTTAACATTTATCGATTACTTATTACATTTGTTCAAATATGTGATCATCGATGGATGATTATTTTTTATTTTTTAGAAAAACCACCATTGCCGAACCAACCACTAATAATCTTCATAAATCAACGCAGTTTTTGCGATTTATCAGATAACTTCCTCTATAACGATCCCTACCCTACAGAATCGATAGAAAAAACATGTCCGATTTCTAAAAATGAATACTATATACGAGGGTTAAAGATAAATTTCGCACTCTTAGAAGTGCCCCAAGAAATGATGGGACTCAAAACATACCAGTTTGAACTAGTTAAAGATGAAAAAGTGCTATTATGTTTGGAGTTGGATATTAATACTACTAAAAAGGATTTGGCAGAGTATGACCAATATATTAATAAGTATAAAGAATTTTAGAAAAATGTATGTTAAATATTACTCCCAGTACATGGTTTAATAACAAAATTGTTGATTTATTTTTAAGACTCAAGTATGTAAATTGTCTTACATTTTTTTTGGATCCCAGTGCGTGTTATCACATCATAATCCAGAGATTGATCTAGTTATAGAAGTTTGTTCAATAAATATAGGTATATTTTATCATAAAATGTTAGTTATGCTTACAACTACATTAATATCGATAACCACAATAGGTAATTATTTGATAGATGCCATTACTGGAGTCAACAGCGAGATATATTAATGCCGGATGCCATGCTCTGCTATGCTATTATGATAAACACCGAATTTGATTTAATCTCTTTGTTTCCTGAATTGTAGATAACTTTGAATATTAAATTTATATTAGTTCTGAAACTATATTCTCTATCTAGTCATTTAATATTAATCTGCAATAGTCTCATTTATTTATAATGTCAAATTGTTGAAAATCAGCGGTAATTACACAATAAATTAATAAACAAATAAGAATATTTTTTGCTAGTAGAAATTAAAAAAATAATCGATTCAAAAAGTTTATACATATGTTAATTAGGTGGTAGTATTATAACGTTTTACCAAAATATAAGACAAATCGAAATTACCGTTCAAGAGTTATGACCAAAAGAAATTTCACTCAAAACTCACAACTCCCCCTGTATATTATTAAACAATAGAAGACACTTTTTAATGGCAATGTGATATTCCTCATAGGGACCTTAATACGAGGTAGGAGTATCTATAGTTCCTCATGACTCGCCCTGTATCTGAGCTGAGCATATTAACAAAACTTTACTACATTATATCGTATTATACATTTTGGTATTGTATATGAAAGTTGATTTTGGCCTAGCTCAGACGAAAAGTGGGATTCTTTAGTTTTTACGTTCCTTATTATTTTTTTTAATATTTATTTTTTATGAGAAAATTATACCCAAAAAACAATAAAAAAAATAATCTTTAAACATTCTTAGTTATACAAATAGTTGATAAAAAGGAAAAATTATTTTGTCCTTTCAGTAAAATTTTGTTTCTCTTTCACTATCTTTTCGTTGCTTTTCAAATTTCACTCGATACTCTTCCATATAAATTCTCAAATCCCATGATGAAATAACCGTTAAAGTTTGAATTTGTCGAATACGTTAAGTTCCTATTCAAATCCAATCTCAGTAAAGCACAATAGGTAGGGAGTCGTCAGGATATAAAAGGATACAAGGGTAATAGACGTACACACTTCTTTACTACTAAAGAGATTTTTAAGGACTTGAATTTTCTAAAGAAAGAAAAACTTGAATATATATAATAATTCAAATTTACAAAGGAAAAGTCGTTTATATTTAATTTTAGGGACCTTTAGAATGTTTTACAATAACAATTTGTAAGATAGAGCAATTGTTCAGCAATACTTTAGGAGATAGTTGAAGATGTAGAAATAAGTAGGATTTGTTTGATTATATCACTCAATGTAATAATGTCCTACACTGTTACTTAATTTATAATCTATAATCATCCACTATGTACTTGACTAATAACTAATAATCACTTTTGGTATATTTAAATCCAAAAGGTTATCCATTATCTCAAATGTGGTCTACTGGTAAGTAGGTAATAAAACTCAAGTCGAGTACCACATAAAATATAATTCCATCAGTTAATGCACTCAACGTGTTGTCAAATTATTAATAGACAACACGTTTCGTGAAATAACTTATGCCAATATCGATAGTCACGATACCACTCGTTGTATTATATCTGATAAGCATATGTTTCATTACCCTTAATTTTTGTGTTACAGGGCGTTAAAGTTAAACAGTAAAAATTGATTATTCCCGTAACTATGAAATTAATAAATATTTTTTTACTAAACTTGACAGATAGTTGATTAGTTTTAAAAGACAAACTACATAAATAATTGTAAATTGTCTCATTGTTTTGATCTTTATTTTTTATTACATATATTAATGCCACTTCTAAACTATATATTACTAGCTGAATACCCGTGCTTTTCTACGGAATCTCTTTAGTACCTGGACTACCGAGTTTGGATTATTTTTTCCCACTTTTTTCTATTTTTCCTGTTTTTATTATTTTTTTCCTGTTTTTCTCTATTTGTCCCTATTATTATCTATCGTTTTTATATTTTTAATATTGTTCCTTATGTATGTTTTTTGAATTTTTTCCTATTTTTCCCAATTTTTCCATCTTTTTTCGTATTTTTTCCTGTTTTCGATTACTTTAGCCTATTTGTACTTATGTATCCCAATTTTTCCCATTTTTCTGTATTTTTCTCAATCTTCCTTATTTTCCCCTATTTTTGTTTATATTTTCCTATTTTCCTATATGTTTTCCATTTTATTTTGTAATTTCCCTCTTTCCATATTTTTTTATATTTTTTCTGAGTTATCCCCATTTTTCCGTACTTTCCTATTTTTCACTTTTTTGCCAAAATTCACCATTTTTCCCAATTTTGCCCTATTTGTTTCTAATTTTTCGCTATTTTTTCCTATATTTCTCTATTTTTCATTATTCCCAAATTTCCGTATTTTGCCATGTTTTTTCTTCTTTTTCCCAATTTTTTCAATTTTTCTCTATTTTTTTCCCATTTTTCTATTTTTTAATTTGTTCCAAAATTGGTTTCTACTTTTCACTATTTATCGCTGTTTTTCCCAATTTTTTACTCTTTATCTTTATTTTCTTCCATATTTTTCTCTATTTTTCACTATTTTCTCCATTTTTTATATTTTTTCCTATTTTTCTAATATCATTCTATTTTTCCCTGTTTTCCATTAATTTTTTTTATGTTCTTTATTTTAACTTTTTTTAGTATTTTTTTCGATATTCCCCCCTATTTTTAACTATTTTCTCTATTTTTTTCCTACTTTTCCTATTTTTTTTTACTTGTCCTATTTTTTTATTTTTCCTATATGTTTCTATATTTTCCTGTATTCCATTGGTTTTTTCTATTTTTTTTATTTTTCTGTATTTTTCTCTATTTTTCTCTATTTTTTTCCATCTGTTTACTATTTTTAATCTTTTACTTTATTTTCCCATATTTTTCTCTAATTTCCGTTATATTTTCATATTTTATGCATGTTTTTCGAATTTTTTTCAATTCTTCCATGTTTCTTCATATTTTTTTTTTGGTTTAGATTATTTTTCCTATTTTTTCTCAATTTTCCATATTTCTCCTATATTTCTCTCCGTTTCACTATTTTCCCATATGTTTTCAATTTATTTTCTAATTTCCCTCGTTCCATATTTTTTCCTATTTTTCCTTAGGTTTTTAAATTTTCCCGTACTTTTACTGTTTTTTCGTATTTTTTACGTTTTTTGCCGAATTTCCCTATTTTTCCCCATTTTGCCCTATTTTTTCCAATTTTTCCGAATTTCTTCCTATATTTCTCTATTTTTCACTATTCCCCAATTTCCCTATTTTGCCATATTTTTTCTTATTTTTCCCAATTTTTTCATTTTTCTCTATTGTTTCCCTATCTTTCACTATTTTTCTGAAATTTGTTTTTGCTTTTTCCTATTTATCGCTGTTTTTTCCAACTTTTTACTATTTTTCTCCCATATTTTTCCCATTTTTCACTATTTACTCCATTTTTCATATTTTCCAAAATCATTCTAATTTTTTCTGTTTTGAATTAGTTTTTTTCTATTTTCTCTATTTTATTTTTTTCCTGTTTTCTTCAATATTCTCCCCTATTTTTTACTATTTTTCCATTTTTCCCATTTTTTCTATTTTTTGCCACTTTATATTTTTTCTATTTTTCCTATATGTTTCTATATTTTCCTGTTTTTCATTAATTTTTTCTATTTTCTTTATATTTCTGTATTTTTCTCTAATGCGGGACTAAAGCATAAGTTTCACTCCCAGCGGTGTAAAAAAGGTTTTTCTACTACCGTGTGTAAATTGCTAACTTTACACATACCTTGTGCATAAAGTTCAACTTTACGCACTAGTGTTTAAAATGAAATACTAGTGCGTAAAATAAAGTATTTACGCACTAGTGCGTAAGGTAGATTGGTTATTTTTCACTTGATATATAAATAATTTTTGGTAGTAGAAAAAATGTTGTATGCAACTAGTGTGTAAAATCCAACACTCACTGGATAAAAAAGACTAATATACAATAATTAATTTTTTTCCATTCCAATTTTTTTTTAATTCGTGCTTATTTTATAAAACTATTAGATTTTGTTGCATTGTAGAAACCCATTTAAAAATATCGATTCGTTAATTTGTTATGCATTTAGAGAACTTTTTCTTTGTTTCCTCTTCGTCATCTCTTCGCCGTAAAGAGTTTTAAAACTAATTGAGCCCCCACCTCATTACGACCGAGTTTTTCGAGTACGCCATTTTGCCAGATTGCTTTCGCGCGCAAAACGAAAGTAATCAGTGAAAAATGCACACGATGCCCTGGTCCCTAATGTCTAACGTGCGTGACGAACTTACGATAAACAGAAACCAGAATCAGAAAAATCCAGTGACGTGCAAACAAATTTGTTAGAAAATTTTATTTATTAAATTTGATTAAACAAATTTTTTTAAAATACCTTTTTTTGGAAATTTCGATTTTTTAGCAAAAATTGTTTAAAATAATTATTTTTTCTGAATTTTTTGCTGCTTTGTCTGAAAAATTTGGAGTGACGAATTTATGAGAAACAGAAACCAGAATCAGAAAAATCCATTGACGTGCAAACAAATTTGCTAGGAAATTTTATTTATTAAATTTGATTAAACAAATTTTTTTAAAATACCTTTTTTTTTTGGAAATCTCGATTTTGTGGCAAAAATTGTTTAAAAATAATTACTTTTTCTGAATTTTTTTCTGCTTTGTCACAAAAATTTGGAGTGACGAAGTTATGAGAAACAGAAACCAGAATAAGAAAAATCTAGTGACGTGCAAACAAATTTGTTAGAAAATTTTATTTATTAAATTTGATTAAACAAAATTTTTTAAAATACCTTTTTTTTTTGGAAATTTCGATTTTGTAGCAAAAATTGTTTGAAATAATTACTTTTTCTGAATTTTTTGCTGCTTTGTCTCAAAAATTTGGAGTGACGAAGTTATGAGAAACAGAAACCGGAATCAGAAAAACCCAGTGATGTGCGAACAGATTTGTTAGTTAGACTTTTTGTGAATAAAATATTTAATAATGAACCAGTTACTAATCACAAGAATCACAAGAAAAATCCAGGTCCGGATTAACAAAAAAATAGAAAGCAATTGTGACCTTGAAACAACACACTGTATATTGAAAACTTAAAAACTTTACTTAAGTTCAAAATTTGAGTAGTTAAATTGTCTGCGCAAAAATTTAAAGCGCACTTTTTAATTTAGTTTTTTGGGCTCTTTTCAAATATGAAAATATATTTTGAAAATTTCAATATACATGGTGTTGTGTCAAGGTCACAATTGCTTTCTATTTTGTTGTTAATCCGGACCTGGATTTCTCTTGTGATTAGTAACTGGCTCATTTGGTTTCTGAATAAGAAACATGTGTACCAAATATCAAAGAAATATACGGAGTGGTTCGACAGTTATGGCCAAAGGAAGAAATTAGCAAAATCGATAAAACACCCTGTATCTCGGTTACCATACCCAATAAATGTGGTATATCTAAAAACGCCTCGGTGACTCCTATTCGCGTTTTAAGTATTTCCGTTTCCCAATGAAACATCCCGTATTTAAATCTAATCCACAGAAGTAAAAGCTACAACCTTCTCATAGCAAAAATGCAATTGGGTCAATGTGAGGTTACTGGAATGTTGAGATTGAAAAGTAAATGTATAAAGAAATGAAAATTATCTGTGCTAAGTTCAAATGACATTTCTACTTAAAGTAACTCCTTATATTTATTTACCAGTAATGTTAAGGTTAAAAAGTAAAAGTGATCCAAATAAACAACAGAACATATTGAAATATAAATTCCCATAACTCTGGAAATTCATTATTCATTAAACAGACTTTATCTCATATGGTCTGGCATAATTTCTTACCTAAATAGTAGTAAAATTTCACATATAAAAATTTTATACAATTAATAAAAATATTATCAGAAAAAATAATTTTCAGCTCTGCTACCCACTATTATCTTCGTTTTTCCTACATTTACTTTCCCGGTCCCATCAAAGGGAAAGTATCATGAACAAGCAAAAAAAAAATAGGGATATCGATGGACATATCAATTTTGAGGTCCCCCAAGAAAATTGAAACCATTTCCAAAGTACGTTCTGTCTGTGTGTCAGTGTGTTTGTGTGTCTGTGTGTAACATTCCACGATAACTGCCGAACCGTTTGACCAATCAAGCTGAAATTTGGTATGGAGGGTCGGTGTATGAATAGAATGCGACCATTAGTTTTTGGTTTAAATTGGTACAGTAGAAGGTCCTCTAGACCGATATTGATTGAATACACATGTAAGATTTTTTTGCCTTTTTACTTTCCCGACCCACCTCCTAGAAGGGAAAGTATTGTGAACGAGCTAAAAAAAAATTTCGAAATAAAAACGGAAATATCCATTTTCGGATCTCCTGAGACGATTAAAACCATTTCCAGACGGAAGTCTGTATGCCTGTCTGTCTGTGTGTGTATTCTTCCACGATAGAGGCCACACGTTTAATCCGATTGAGCTGAAATTTGGTATAGGGGTTTGGGTTACCCGTAGGAAAAACCCATAAATTTTTCGGATACATCTACAATTTTTTTTACTCTCTCATTTTTTAAATATGGACAAAATTATTTCTATATATAGACTCTTTTTGATGTATTTTCCCTCTTAAGATGTTGTTTAGAAGTAACACAAATTCTTTCCTTACTGTTTCTTCCATATATTTTAACACTTCTACAGTAAGGTCGTCCTTATAGCCTTATTTTATTTTGTTGACAGTTTGAGTGATTTCCTCTGACGTTATTAGTTCTGTCAGATTCAAAATATTATTATGTTTGTTTACAGTTTTCTTCATTTTCTTCATTGGTCTGGTTTATTTAGTTCCTTAAAGTCTTTTTCATTAAGGTAATAAAACACACCAAGTACAGTACCACAAATTGTATATTAGTTAATATTAAAACAATGGTACAGTTTGCGACTTGTTTCGTCTTCCGCCATCATCAAGCTTTTTTTTGTACTACAACTATTGTCATGTATTGTATAGACACCTCACGCTAGGTGTTATGAGTGAGGTAGTGCAGGACTCGCCTCTAATTACTCTGCATATAGAGTCAGGGATATACTTGCTAAACCCTCCTCGGTAATTTGTTTTGATATGGTATTTGTTCCTCGTATCCTGCTGTAGGAGGTTGGTGTGAGCCTTGAATTAGAAGATCCTCAAGTACGATATTGATTCCTTTTTTTACGTATAATTTTTAAATATTAAAGATGTGGACCTTCCACCCTAAAACCCATTCAAGAATTTTAGGTACGATAGTCAAAGTAATAACGAAGAAATTCAGGAATGATTATTGAATGGATTCAATATTCATCTTTCCCATTTTGTTTATCTTTATTATCGAGTAACCTTATAAATCACCTGTCATTCCAAAGTTATTTATAATCTCCACAGCCGAGCCTGAAAAGTTCTGGAATGGCATAGCTGATTTATTTTTGTTACCAATATTTGCGTTAAAACTATTTTTATAGTTTTACCTACTATGTTATCTAGTTCCGTTTGAATTACCTATGCGCCTTTATCATTTTTTTGCGGTATAATTTGACTCATACGTTACTAAATAGTATTTTTCTACAAGCGTGCGGAAAAGTATACTATTCCGCACGCATTTGAGTGCGGAAAGTTGTACTTTTCCGCACTAGTGCGGAAAAGTTACTTTTCGCACTGATTTCATAAATGCTATTTCTTGCTCTTTCCATAAGAGACTCTGGTATTTCGTCATCCATTTTGGTATATTATAATTAAATAAATATTAAAAATTCACTAATGTCAAATTAAGTTGACAACTTGTAAATTAATTCTTGCTTGGTTACTATGATTACTTTCAGCCTAATGTTTTATTTATTAAGAAGCACTAAGAAAATTTTTGTTTAATGACAAAAAAATATTTTTGCTAATTTTTTTTTTTTAATTCTAGGCTCTTGTAGAAAAAATATTGTTCCTAACACTTGCGTAAAGTATCTTTTCCCCACTTAATTGCATGCCCGAACTCCGCTTCGCGTCGTTCGGGCAACTGCAATTGCGTGCGGAAAAGTATAACTTTCCGCACTTGTTAGGAAAATAACTATTTGTTTAACCTTTCTCTGCCATTACGTCATAATCGGTGACGTATTCTGCTGTTTTAGGTTTGTCATATATTATTTGAATGTTATTTTACACATAACCTCAAAATTAAAATATAATCAAAGACATATTGTTTTCAATGAAGCATGTTAAGGTGTGTTTATATGAATAAATTGTTAATGCCAAAAATTATATTTTGCCTTATGCGTTGCGTAGGGGAGACCGGGGCTAGTTAGCACACTTTTCATATTTCAATTTTTTCTATCGTTCTGTCTGTGAGTTTTAATATGATCTATACAACATAATATTGCACATGGTATGGGATACATTTATGTATAACCATGTGCGTTATAATTTTAAATATAAAGTTTTGGAAACCCGTTACGTACAAGCAGTGTCTTGTGCCAACCAACCCCGGCTACGGGGTTGATTGGCACAATTTTTATGGATGGTTGGGATATACTAAAACATGATATTATGTGTTAAAAAAATATAATTAACCTAAAACAAATGACAAATGCTGGAGAAGGTACGACAACAAAAAGTTAAAACAAAAAAATCATCATCTGAATCACAATTCTCACAGATATAAAACAGTGTATACCCATTAATTCATGCTTCATATACCCAACTGTTACATTCTGTACATTTTTTTTCATTGTTTTTTAGCACGGCTATTTGCAAAACTGCCTAAACATATCAGGAACACGAAAAATACACACAGTCACCAAAATGTAAAAAAATTTCAATGTGTTGTCTATGACACTTCTTAGGCTACTAAGATCAACGCGAAATGTGTAGTTCAATCCACTGAATGTTGAGACTAGGTAGTCTCCCCTACCTTTTTACATAACTTAGTAATTTTTTTAAATTAAAACTTCCATTTTTTAACGGATTTGTTTCAAATTTCTAGCTTGGGGATGTTTAACGTCCCTAAGCATGATTTATGACTAAATTAAAAAAATTACGAATGATCGAATTGTGATTAAATGGCGAAAAAACTGTATTATAGGATTATATTTTTGGGGTGAACCCAAACGTTGTAGACTGCATTTAATGGAAAAAGCGGTATTCAAGCATCTCTTTATATTGAAAAGTAATTAATCAGCTTCCAAATTAAACTTTGCTCTTTCTCATTATACCGGGAAGGCATTTTGAGAATGAAAAATTAATTGAACTGTCAAAAGTAATAAATAACATTTACGTCGACATAAGTTAAGAAATTCGTTAATGACGTCATAATTTCATCCCATCCATTTCATGATTGAGAGAGGATGGTTAAATAAACTATATTTTATTATTTAATTTTTAGTATTATACTAAAAACATACGCGTGTTTTTAAGTACAGTAAAATAAGTGGTAAAGTTAAGATTATAATGAAAACACTTTTATTTAAACGAATGATTAGCAATATATATTTTGTTTTTGTGTGATCAAACTTTTTTTCGTTTGAAAAATAAATTTGGATTAGAGGATTTACTGATAAGAAAAAGTAAGTATAGAAATAATGAGAACAACGACCTGAGCTAATGAGGTATTTTCTCGCTAAAGAATAAAAGATAGCAGGGACTAACCCGGGTTTAGTTTAAGATTTCACAGGGTAATTGATATCGATTTAAATTTTATTGTTAGCACTTATAATATATTACAGAAAAATATATTTATTACACCGTATTTCTTAAGATTTTCTATTTTTTTCACCAGAATAATATTTTTTTCTTAACGTCATAGATAGGATTCCTTCTGCAATAATTCTTCTTATTCCAAAATCTCAGCGATTTTTCTCAGCTCTCAAAATTATAGTAATCCCTTCAACTGTTATGACATTTTTTTTTAAATTGCAGTTCGTTTCTTTGAGATTATCTGACCCAGTAGATGGCGCGCAAAATATGTGCATGTTTTTCCTTTGTAATTGCTAATTCTTTTTTAATTTCTTTTATTCGCAATTAATGATTTTCTGTAATTACTGTTAGTTTTAATTTAATATAATCTTTATCCGTTTCAATTCTACTCATTTTTTGTCTTATTTTATTGATTTTTTTTGTTTTATAAATTATAATTTTTCTTCCATTTTATTTTTTCGCCTCCAAATTTGTTTTTTTTTAGTTTACTCTTTTTCATCCATTTTTTTTTCTTTCTTCGATTTTCCATTTCTTTCTTATCTCGTCGTCTCCATGAACATGTTTTGCATCTTCCTTCGTGTGTCCTCCTGGAAAGAAGAATGACTACATTTTCTCTCATTCTGCTCTGTATCCTGTTCCATTAATTTCTTCTTATCTTTTCTCGTCATCTCCATGAACATGTTTTGCATCTTCCTTCGTGTGTCCTCCTGGTATGAAGACTGCATTTTTCTTTCATTTCTTGTCTGTATTTTGTTCCATTTATTTCTTTCTTTCTTATCTCGTCATTTCCATAAACATGTTATGTATCTTCTGTCAAGTGTCCTCCTGGTATGAAGACTGACTGCATTTTTCTGTCATTTCTTCTCTGTATCCTGTTTCATTTATTTCTTCCATTCTTGTCTAGTCATCTCCATGAACATGTTTTGCATCTTCCTTCGTGTGTCCTACTGGGATGAAGAATTACTACATTTTTATCTCATTTCTTCTCTGTAATTTGTTCCATTTATTTCTCTCTTTCTTATCTCGTCATTTCCATGAACATGTTATGTATCTTCCTTCAAGTGTCCTCCTGGAATGAAGACTGACTGCATTTTTCTCTCATTTCTTCTCTGTATACTGTTTCATTTATTTCTTCTATTCTTGTCTAGTCATCTCCATGAACATGTTTTGCATCTTCCTTCGTGTGTCCTACTGGGATGAAGAATTACTACATTTTTATCTCATTTCTTCTCTGTAATTTGTTCCATTTATTTCTCTCTTTCTTATCTCGTCATTTCCATGAACATGTTATGTATCTTCCTTCGTGTGTCCTACTGGGATGAAGAATTACTACATTTTTATCTCATTTCTTCTCTGTAATTTGTTCCATTTATTTCTCTCTTTCTTATCTCGTCATTTCCATGAACATGTTATGTATCTTCCTTCAAGTGTCCTCCTGGTATGAAGATTGACTGCATTTTTCTCTCATTTCTTCTCTGTATCCTGTTTCATTTATTTCTTCCATTCTTGTCTAGTCATCTCCATGAACATGTTATGTATCTTCCTTCAAGTGTCCTCCTGGTATGAAGACTGACTGCATTTTTCTCTCATTTCTTCTCTGTATCCTGTTTCATTTATTTCTTCCATTCTTGTCCAGTCATCTCCATGAACATGTTTTGCATCTTCCTTCGTGTGTCCTACTGGGATGAAGAATTACTACATTTTTATCTCATTTCTTCTCTGTAATTTGTTCCATTTATTTCTCTCTTTCTTATCTCGTCATTTCCATGAACATGTTATGTATCTTCCTTCAAGTGTCCTCCTGGTATGAAGACTGACTGCATTTTTCTCTCATTTCATCTTTGTATCCTGTTTCATTTATTTCTTCCATTCTTGTCCAGTCATCTCCATGAACATGTTTTGCATCTTCCTTCGTGTGTCCTACTGGGATGAAGAATTACTACTTTATTATCTCATTTCTTCTCTGTAATTTGTTCCATTTATTTCTTTCTTTCTTATCTCGTCATTTCCATGAACATGTTTTGCATCTTTCTTCGTGTGTCCTCCTGGTATGAAGATTGACTAAATTTTTCTCTCATTTCTTCTCTGTATCCTGTTCCATTTATTTTTTCTCTTGATATTCCTTCATATACATTTTTATTTCTTCTTCTGGTTGATCTTGGTTCATCCTTAATAGTCTTCTTGTAGCCTTTTTAAAATTGTAAATACATTAGAATATTATATTTTACTTTCCCGACCCACCTCCGAGAAGGGAAAATATTGTGAATGAGCTAAAAAAAATTTTCGAGATAAAGATGGAAATATCCATTTTGACGTCACCTGAGATGATTAAGACCATTTCCAGATGGAAGTCTGTCTGTCTGTCTGTCTGTGTGTATTCTTCCACGATACAGGCCACACGTTTAATCCGATTGAGCTGAAGTTTCTTAAATAGGTTTGGGTTATCCGTCGGAAGAAATCATTTGATTTTGTACGACATCTGTAACACGCAAGTGTCACTATCAAAAAATGACAGATGCAATATGTCACGTATTTCGATTTGCAGTATGTCATTTGAAAGCACTTGAAAAACTATATTCAGAATAGTCAGAATTATTTCTTCAACTGTCACCTGTCAAATATAAAAAAATGTCAAAATTTGAACCTTTAACATTAAATATCTGAAAAAGTCTTCTGGATACTCGTCGGGAAAGTTTTAGGGCGACACAACCCATTTTTTCACTATTTTCCAGATTTTCTCCTTGTTCCCAGATTTTCACTATTTTTTCCAATTTTTAACTATTTTCCAAAATTTTTCATATTTTTTTAAATGTGTCCAAATTTTTCACTATTTTTGTAGATTTTCCCTATTTTCCCCAATTTTCATATTTATCTAAATTTTTTCACAATTTTTTTATATTTCCCATCTATTTTTTCCGAAATTCTCTTATTTTTCTCATTTTTTACTGTGTTCCCCAATGTTAACCTATTTTTTCTTTATTTTTTTAATTTATCCTAACTTTTCACTGATTGTCCAAATTTTCCCCAAATTTTTCATTATTTTTCCAGATTTTCCCCTATTTTTCTTATTTGTTTATGTTTATTCAAATTTTTTAATGATTTTCCCCTATTTTTCCAAATTTTGTATACTATTTTTCTTAATTTTCTCTAATTTTTCTTAATTTTTATGCTTTCAAAATTTTTTTAATATTTCTCCCTACTTTTCCCGATTTCTGACAATTTATCACTCTTTTTTTTTTGATTTTCCCTATTTTTTCAATTTTTTTATATTTATCCCAATTTTTCACTGTTTTTCGCCATTTTTTGAGATTTTCTTTCATTTCCCATATTTTTCACCATTCTTCCCTATTTTGTCCCTATTATTCATGATTTTTTCTTATTTTTTCCCAAATTTTTCCTATATTTCCATCTGTTATCCTTTTTGACTCTTTTTCCAGATTTTATCCTATTTTTTATTATTTTCCCTTATTTTTCCAGATTTTTTCCTATTTTTCATTATTGTTCTCTATTTTTTCCCTATCTTTTTTAGTTTTCCTTATTTTTCCCTATTTTATCTCTCTTTAATTTTGATTATTTTTCCATTTTTTTCAATATTTTTCTCAATTTTCAATAACTGAAAAAGTACTCGTGGATATTCGTCGAGAAAGTTTTGGGGCGATTTTTTTCACAATTTATAATTGAAAATTTTTGTTTAACCAAAATTTAATTTGAAATCTAATCAAATTTTATTAATAAAAGCTATTTTGTAAAATTTAAATTCTTGCTTACATTAATAAATAATAATTCCAACGCCTATGGTTATAGTCAGCCGAAAGAAGAGACAAAAGTCCAGAGAAAGTAATGAACAGAAGCGAAACTCCTCAACTTAATTCTACCAAGACTTCATAACGTTTTTATTTTAGTTATCCTTATAGCCTTTTGGCCTCTTTATCCTTAGGGGAAAATTTAGGAGTTATTGTTATTCCTTTGTTTTGAAAAGAATCCTGGTTCCTGGCCAGTTATTTGTTTCAGTAATTCAACGATTTAAACTCATTTAATCTGTCTATTTAAATATATTTATTACCTGTGAATTAAATTCTGTGTTTGCCTTGTTTGTGAAGAAATACATTTCACTCGCAATTTTTGTCGATTTTATCTCGTACAACGGAAAAGTAAATCCTAAAAAGGGGATTATCCTCGTCTGTACCGATCCGAATGGATCAAAATCTAATGCAAATGTTTATGTTTGGCCATGATTTATAGTTTGTTAAAAAGATTTTTTTGTGTATCAAAGATAAAATATTTTTTGCCAAGGAACCTTCAATTTAAAAATTAAAAACAAATACTAACGGTTTCATTAAGAAAAAAAAAAAATCAAGATATAAACAATAATAGTATATTATACACTAAGGTCGAAAAGTAAATTTTTCTAAGCCAAGCATCTCGGGATAATAAGTTGCAAGGCTGAGAAAAATCTTCTCTACCGTGTTTTATACAGGGTGTTTTTTTAAAAAGTTTCCACCCCAGATTTAGGCTTATCCAATAATTTTTGGCAAAAATGGCGAGACACGTCGATTTTTGATTTGAAGGGGACAAAATTTTTGATAACAAACATCACTCTATCGTCAACCCCCTTCACCCCACGCCCCTCAACTTTAAAATTTAAATAGGGAACATACCGTGTGTGGCACATCAGGGAAAAGGTGATTCAATGCAGAATTCAAATTATACCCTTTGTCCACTGCTAAGACAAAAACACATTACATAATTTGTATCAATAATGTTATCAGTTTATTGTGTAACAAAGTTACTTTTTTCCGTATTATTTAAAATATATGAATTAAATCGCGCACGGCACTGGAGTAAAATTAACTTAAAATTGTGAGTAAAAGAACAGTCGTACCAGTTGAACCGTCGCCAGGCAGATGGAGACACTCTCGTCTCTCCTTCTTAGATGCCGAAGTTCGTATCGAGTAGGGCAATTCAAACCGTTGTCGGCAGCTGCAGAGGCAGCGAGAAGCCAGACTTGCTGTGGCCGTCCCAATTGGAGCAGCAGTGCAGTCAGTCGACCTTTAGAGATAGGTCAAGCTGAAGCCAAGTCCAAGTTGTACCGGAGTCCAGAACCGTCAGTCCGACTACACCACGCCGCCAAGCCAATCGTCCGTTACACACCTTTTCTCCGCCGGATTTTATTGGTAATAATAAAAGTTTTTTTTATTATTAATTGTTTCTCTTTTAACATCCAAGCAGCTAATACCCAGGTACTCAAACCCAGCAGGGCAAGTAAAGACCGCCCTTCTGGCCGCCAGTGATTTTGGTCGATACCATAACGACCCCTGGAGTATTTCTTTCTCCACTGACGCTGCCCGTGCAGTGGCCTTCACACTCTAAACGGAAGGTGGCGCCCGAGGCAATCCGAAACCTGGACCAAGGCGCCAAAGTGACCCGCAACGAACGAAGTGCCGTTGCAATTGTTAGGTATTTAAAAGAAGGTAAGAAAGACAGACTTGACTTTTGTTTAGCACACGATGGACAACATTTTGATCAATTGCTGTATTTTTTTTTATTTTTATCTTCTTTTAAATACCTAACAATAAACTGATAACATTATTGATACAAATTATGTAATGTTTTTTTTGTCCTAGCAGTGGACAAAGGATATGATTTGAATTATGCATTGAATTACCTTTCCTCTGATGTGCCACACATGGTGTATCGCCCATTCAAATTTTCATGTTACGGGGTGTGGGTGAAGGGGGTTAAGGTAGAGCGACAAATTCTGTCAAAAATTTCGTTTCTTTTAAATCGAAAGTCGACGTGTCTCACTATTTTTTTCAAAAATTATTTTGTGAGAGTAAAGTGAGGGTAGGAAAAAACACCCTGTATTTCTGTTCAGGGGGTAGTAATAAAATTAAACTTAGTGATTTGAATTCTGCATTGAATTACCTTTTCCTTGATGTGCCATACATTGTATGTTCCCTATTTAAATTTTAAAGTTGAGGGCCGATGGGTGAAGGGGGTTGACCTTAGAGTGATGTTTGTTATCAAAAATTTTGTCCCCCTCAAATCAAAAATCGACGTGTCTCGCCATTTTTGCCAAAAATTATTGGGTAAGCCTAAATCGGGGGTGGAAACTTTAAAAAAAAACACCATGTATACTATTTTTTCCACTACTAGAACATTTAATCATTTTTACAATGATATTTTTCAGATTTTTTTGAGTATATATTTGAAAAGAATTTAATGCAACAGATGCAGTTAAATGAGAATTTTTAATAAATTAATTTGACATTTCATTATGTTAATTGCACTGTTAATTTTAAATTTTTCAAGTAGCGAAGAAGACATGAAGAATTCGTTTCATTTGACACTTAGATTTGAAAAGCTATTAAATTGATTTTTAGGTTTGTTTTAGAATAGGTATTATTGCATAAATAGCACTAATCCATATCAAAATATTTATTGCATAACCTTAAACTATTTCAAACGAAAATACATTTCATAAAGAATTACTTGCCTCTATTTTATTTGATTAGGTCCAAAATTTATTTGAAATGATAGGAATTCAATAGAAAGTGGCTCTTTGCTGACGAATTTTTTATAATTTTTAAAAAAACTCTTTCCAATAATCAAAAATTTACCTTCTCGACTCGAACACAGCATATACAGGGTGTCCAGGAACTCTTCTGCCAAACGGAAACTGCAGTTACTTGAGGTGATTTTAAGTCGATTTAGTTCAAATTACCTTTATCCGAAAATGCTTCCTAAAGGAGCTAAAGCCCTTTGAAGAAGACGTTCTTATATGAATTTTCTTCAAATTATTCAAAAATGCCGTTACTTAAAAAATTCAAACTTGGTATAATCAATAAACAGTTACAAACCCATCGGTCGCTATTAAATAATTGTTTTTAGATCCATCACAAGCGTGTCAGTCGGGGGGGACCAACAGGTATTTTTATAAAAAAAAAATTATTTTTAAGTCTTTTTATGTATCCGACACCGAATTTGAAAAATTCAAGATAATTTCCATAAAAAATGTTCTCTTCTTTCAAATCGATATCATGAACCGCTTTCGAGAAAAATAAATTTAAACTTTTTATGTTTCTTACATAAAATCATGTTGGATTATAAAATTGTATCTGTAATATCAAGTTGGCTTTGAAAAATCAACAAAATCTGACAATGTGTCAAATTATTTTGATTCTGAACAGTTTTTATTATTATCATTGCGTGTGAAAAGTAAACAATAAAACTAGTTAATTTGATCAAAATGGTTAATTATTCGAACGAAGAATATGCCAATATGCATAAAGTTTATGGGTAAGTATGGTAGTTGCCTGGATCTACCTCGGAAACTTGCCAGTAACTACCATGAAATTATTTATGAACGATATGTATAACGTTTTTTATTATTTTTTTATAACAGAACAATATATAAGGGATTTTTTGTAAAAATAGTATAATTGACAATGGTTTTGTAAAAAATAATGAATATTTGTTGATGTTGTCGATGTTGTTTTTTATTCATCGATTATCTCATTTTCTTGACTTCTTCATTTTATGTTTTGATTTAACCAAATAAATCTTGACTCTGCTGAATGGATCACTCTGTATCCTGAAATCCGTTAAAAAAACAGTGTCATTCTGCCAATTGTCATTGACGAACGAATGATAAAACGAACGATCCTAAAAAGTCAATCTGACCAATTGTCAATCATCATCATCGAACGATATAGCTATTAACATCAAAAGAACAATATTACCAAAATACTAAGGTTAACATGTAGTGAAATGCGCCAACGAAAAAAAGCAGGCACTACAGTAAGTACAATGTAAAGCTCGTGTAGCAGAGCGAATATATGCGTAAAAATTTCCAAACTGAAGGCATCCTACTCGAGCAACATTTATTTTGTAGCCGTACACCAAAGATTATGAGAAAGTGGATCATTACCTAGGTAGCAGTGTGACGTGTTAAAGACGTTGAATATTGGTCATTATTTACGTATATGAATGACGTGAAAAACACGTGATATACAGGGTCATAAGTCACAGACCAATGACGTCTTTTATTACGTAAAAATTACGGTTTTTTTTCGCGTATTTAAAACGTATAATTAAACATCCATCCTCGGAATTAATAAAAGAAATAATTACACAAATTATATTCAAATACAGTATGTCCAACAGTAGTTTGACGATTTTTAGACTAAAATAACTTCGAATAAGATTCAATAAAAGAGCTATTTTGTCTGAAAAATAAAAAATCGCAGTGACTTCCGCTCTGTTTAACTGGAAGGACAAGTTATTTAAATACATTTTTAGCTTATTAAAGACGATTAAGTAGTTAAAACCGCACTCTTTCGAAGGTATTTCAGTTCAAAAATGTTCACAATATTGCAAGACACCTGTATAATTTATGAGCAAAATGAAAACACATTCTTAAATAAATCTTAATTGATACAAACATAAAAAATAAACAGAAAATATAATAACACGTTGAGATTACAGGGGGGTAGCCACTAAGAATGAACTACCACTAGTCCTCTACCATCTTCTTCGCCAAAGTCTATCACTTTTTACATTATTATTAGTCCTGTTAAGAGATCGTATTTAAATGAATACCTAAATCGTAATTGAATTAAATAATAACTGTAACCTCAAAAACACAACACAACAAAACACGACAAAATGGCTTCTATTGCGCCGAAGCTTCGATTCAAGCAAAGCAAAGGCGGACGTAGTGTTGTCAGACGTCAACGTCTAGTCTAAAATTATTGGAATATGACCACAAAATTATAAGATTCCAGGATAAAATATCAGAAAAAAATTGATATATTGATTATTTGAAATTTTTATCTCTATCCAGATTAGCTCCATTATAGGTTATCATTATCAATTTATCAATTCGTAAGCAAGATAATGGAAAATTATGTTAGATTTCAATAATTATCAGGCCACTGGCAACACTGGGCCACTGATGTTAGCACCGCAAAAACAGTGATTTCTAATAAATTTCATTGGGCATTTATAAAGTCCTGTTTTTGTTATTGTCTATGTAATAATAATTGTTGGTTACCTTTTAGTTTTTTTTCTAATATATTTATTCAATACATGGTTGAGGCTACGATTTAAGCGCGAAATCTTGCTGAGTAAAAATAACTTTCTGTTTTAATTTTATTGGGAATGTCAGTGTGCACTGACTAGGTATAAACAAATTTCTAAAAAATACGATTTTATATATTTATTCGAAAACTAATACCAAAATTCGACGAATATATTACGTTTTTTTATGACGTCTTAAAAACGTCCACCTAACCACGTTTTTTTCACGTCATGTTTTGTCCCAACTTACGTCAGTTGACGAGAATACACCAATTTTCAACGTCTGTAATACGTCACACTGCTACCTGACGGCTGTCTTCAAGCGGTCTAGGGTGTGAAAAAACTGCCGCTTAAAACAGGCAAATAGAACTTGTTCTAGGGGGAGATACCTTTGAAAAACATTTTTCGGGGAAATGACATCCATTTGACATAAGAACTAAGACATAACCAAAGAATAACTATCGTATTCTTTGACATAACTGTAGTATATTAGCTATGGATCGGAGTCGTAAAAAAAAACATTAACAAAACACAAAAAGAAATGCTGGTCGATTACATTTCGCAACGACCACAGATGTTTCCGGCAAATTTACCCCCACAATCTACCGGGCTCAGTACCAAGTTCTCTGGTCTGAGCTGGCCACAATTTTAAATTGTATGCTCGAGGTAGCCAATAAAACCTGGGAAGCTTGGAGGAAAGTAAGTATAATGAACTCTTTCCATTTCAACCTCCTCCAGAGCTTCCTTCACATCGTCATTCATGAGATTATTCCAGATCAGTAATTCATTAATATTATCCATTATATTGTGAAAGTTCCCAGCAAAATAAAAACACGAAATACAAACAAAGTAAATCGGACCGACAGATTAAATAGTTAGGTTAATGTTTCAAATAAATTTCTACTCCTTACAAATTTCAATTTCAAATGACCAATAGAAATTTTATACTCCCTGGGAGAATAAAAGTCCCACATATTTCCATCGAAATATTTCAAGAATAGGGTTATTTTACATTTCAGGGAGCCACGCCTATTTCTATTTTAATTTTTACTCCCTGGTTTTCAAGAATAGGTGCACTGATGTTACAATAGATTACGAAGACGATATTTTAATTGACATCAAAAATAATCCTGAGGTTAGCACCAGAAGACTCGCTGCTATGTATTCTGGCATTTCCGAGTCTTCCATATGGAATTATATTCATAAATAAAACCTTTATCCTTTATATTTTCAAAAAGTTCATGCCATGTTAGATGGTGATTTCCCTGCCCGCTTACATTTTTCAGACTGGTTGCGGAACAAAAAAAATCAGGATCGTAATTTCTTTTCCAATATTTTATTTTGCGATGAATCTACGTTTACCAGAGACGGAATTTTTAATTTACATAATGCACATCATTATGCCTACATTGGTGATAATCCTCATGAAACAGTAGAGAAAAAGCACCAGGAAAGATTTAGTGTAAATGTTTGGATAGGTGTAATCGGTAATTAGCTTCTGGGATCCGTAGAGCTTCCTAGCCGTTTAACAGGACAAGAATATACGATGAAATAAAACAATTTAATTTGTAAGTGCATCGTAGGATGCACTTCGATTTCATTATTTGAGACTCAGCAAGCTTTCTTGGGTTTTATTATTACCTATAGAGGGTAATCGTCGTCCAATCAATTCTGTGATGGAATGGTTGGACCATGATTTTATTGTTCAATTTTAATTTTATTTCACTGTGTTTTATTATATGCTTAATTTTTCTACCACATATCGATAACTTAATTATTCTTCAAGATGCTTTGTTAACCTGTATAATTCTACACTAAATTTACGAAAAACTATTGTAAGTTTAATATTTTTTCATGTAAATCACACATCACATGTCTACCTTGTAATTTTTAGCGCCTGATGAAGGCCGGAAGGCCGAAACATGTTGCGTAAACCTTCGATCACTATATTAAATTTCATGTGGTAAGACATAGATTTTGATTTCTCCTATACAATTTAATTTGTTTAAATCTTCAATTATTTGAACTAAGTTCAATATTTTGTTTCATACTTTTTCCTTGTAAATTAGATTATAATTCTTTTATCAGTAACCTATTAATGCACTGTATAAATTAAAAATTTGTTCATTATACCTTCACCCGTTTGAGAAAGCTACTGTGTTAGCGAAACGCATCACGGTTCTATATTGAACTTAGTTCAAATAATTAAAGATTTAAACAAATTAAATTGTTTTATTTCATCGTATAGTATGGATCTTCATCAAGTAAAAGCCTCATCTATTTAAGGACAGGACAAGAATATCTTAATTTCCTGCAAAACATTTTACTTGATTTAGTAGATAAGGTTACCCTGATGATTCGAAATAATTTATGATTCATACCCAGCTCATTTTAGTAGAGAGGTTCGTCAATTTCTCGACAATAACTACAACGACAAATGGATTGGAAGAGGTGGCCAGTTAATTGGCCCCCAAGATCTCCAGATTTAAACCCCTGTGATTTTTGTATTTGGGGTTATTTAAAATCATTAGTCTATGCTGTTCTAATAGAAACCCGTAATCAGCTGTCGCAAAGAATTCAAAATGCTTGTAATGAAATTAGAAATAATGCAGCAATTTTTGCAAAAATTAGACGATCTTTAGGGAAAAGAATAAATTTGTATATTGCGACAAATGGTCGTCATGTAAAGCATCTTTTGTAAAATTAATTTTCTTATTTCTGTTGGTAATTATCTTTAATTTTGTTTGTTTTTTAATGTTGATTGTTGTTTTATACCCTAACGAAATAAAATTAATTTAAAATTTCCAAAATAATGTAAGCAACTTAATACTTACGACTTTTGTTAAAAGTATCTGTACAATTTGTTGATTTTTCAAAGCCAACTTGATATTACAGATACAATTTTGTAATCCAACATGATTTTATGTAAGAAACACAAAATTTATTTTTCTCGAAAATGGTTCATGATGTCGATTTGAAAGAAGATAATATTTTTTATGAAAATTATCTTGAATTTTTCAAATTCGGTGTCGGATACATAAAAAACTTAAAAATAAATTTTGACACGCTTTGTAACTGTTTATTGATTATACCAAGTTTGAATTTTTTAATTATCGGCATTTTTGAATAATTTGAAGAAAACTCATATAAGAACGTCTCCTTTAAAGTTCTTTAGCTCCCTTAGGAAACATTTTCGGATTAAGGTAATTTGAGCTAAATCGACTTTCCCCAAATTGGTTAAACTGATATTTTCATTTAAACCAAACGTTAAACTCAAAATGACCTTTCACCAAAGTGTCTGCTTAGTTTAAACCCCCGGTTATATTAAACCAACCCAGTGGACAGTTTAACTAGATAAAACCGTTTAAACGAATAATTTTTGTGTTAACATCATAACCTAAAAGCAGACCAAAACTTTTAACTTTAACGTTGTGTTTGTTACTACAGTATAATCTTTTATTTCCAAGCTATAGTTCTGTTAAATGGTAATAATTGCAATCGAGGATATATTAGATGTATTAAATGAAGTAGAGGATGAAGATTTTTTTTAGAATTGCCAAGGACAAGAGAGCCTTCTAAAAGAACCAGGATTGATCACATTGAGAAGTTTAATGAAATTGCGTTATTTGATAGACATAAGAGAACATCGAATATTGTGTTAGAGGCAATAGAAGAGATAATTAGGCCAAGAACATTAAAAAATAGAGATATTCTACCTGCAGTCAAGCTATTAACTACTCTGCGTTTTTCTGCATCAGGTAATTTTCTTATAAACATTGGATAGTTGAGTGGAATACGTTATTCAACAACGAGCAAAATAATTAAAGAAGTGTCTCACAGTATTGCATTGCCATGCCAAGAAGTAATTAGAATGCCCTCAAGTACCAGTGAACCAAAATTGTACAAAGAAAAAACACTTAAAAATCAAGATATTCTTTTAATAGAGACTAACACTTGTCATTTAACATAACCTCTAATCATAACATAACAGACGAAAAACTATCAAACAGAACTACCAACCGCCTGGTTTCAAGGATAAAAACAGTTTAAACTAATCTTTGCTAATAATTACGCGGGGAAAGTGGCTATTGGTTTAAACCAAAGAAATAACTTAAACTGGTTTAAGATAAACAAATTTATTTACGTTTTGGGAAAGCGGCCCTTAAAATCACTTCTAGTAACTGCAGTTTCCGTTTGGCAGAAGAGTTCCTGGACACCCTGTATAATGAGATCTTCTAATACTAGCAGTGGAATAAATAAGTTTCACGTTATAGGTCAAAGCTGAGTGAACTAATATTTTCTGTCTATTAGGCTCATAATTAATTTCCACTTAATTCAGTCTGTGTTAAATTTAAAAAAAGACCGATTAATTTTTTTAACTCAGTATATCTGAAATTTGTTTTAAACCGAAACAACAGTTTTCGTTTAATAAAACGAAAACTATCGTTTCCTGATTCTGTTAAATCGAACTTTATTATATTTGCACATCGCTATGAACTTAAAACCAATATTGGCATTTACGATCATGCCATTTCATTAAAATCGTTTTTATTGCATATTAAACCCAAACTGAATATTACTATTTATTGCTATCAATTCTATTTTTTTTCGTTATGTTAAAAAATGATAATTTTAAGTTAATAAAGTTTGTTTTGTGCATATTAACAGTTTCTCTTTTCACGATTTTTATTTGTATCTATAAAATTTAAATAAAACACAAAATGCTTGGGACGCTTAAACCGCGATGCACCGTTTCGGGATTTCGGCCCATCGACTACCGGAATAGCTAGCGCGATCCTGGTCAAACTTCTCACATACAGAGTAATATTATACATGATGTAAAGTAGAAAACCTTCTACAAATTTAAACTGGAAAAAGTGTTCTTATCAGAAATCCATAATTTGTATGGCGGGTAACGGAAGGGCTAGCCAGATATTGCTCAAATTCAATAGAGTTCTTCCCGGAGAAAAAAATTAGAAAACTAAAAACCGTATATCGATTGGAGCTTTCGTTCGAGAGTTTTACTGTTAACATTCAGACAAACGTCGGGTCAGGATTTTTTTTGCATTTTCTGTCTCTGGGAGCTCAGAAACTGCCAGAAAATTGATAAAAGTGGAGTAAGAAAATTTTTCGCAATCACAAAATTGATACTAAGAAAATTGACTTTAACAGAACTACGGAATTTAGTTTTGAGACCTTACCCTTAGGGAATTTTAAGACTTATTATTTTTTTTTTAATTATAGCTAAAAGACAATATCTCTAAAATAAGAGTTTAAAGGACGCCAGTGTATTCTTGTAATTATTTGAGCTCCCAAGAATAAGCAAAAAAGGGACTTAAAACCCAGAGACAATATTTTTATCCTTATAGGAAAAACACTTTTTAAAAACCTTTAAGATCTTTCAAATCTATAAATCACAAAAAAATCCCAAAAAGATTGTAAAACATCAATTTTACATAGCTTTTTATACCACTAACAATGTTTTTCTATTTGTGTTTGAATGAAGTCGTAGCGACATCTTGCGTGCAATTATTTAAATTTACTCTAAAATGCAGTTGATTTAAAATTCCCGTTGCAAGCCGCGAGCGAGTCAAGGCAGGCCAGGTCCGTGAGCCTGCAGCCGACATGTTGCCAAATTATCGTACGTGCCGGGGAAATCTTTTCTCTCGTTGAATTTATGTTTCTCTTTATTTCCTCACGACCTATGAAGTCTTCGGAGTCTCCGGAGAAATGCCGAGAAAAATGCCACGACAGAGGTTTATCGGTAAAAAGGGCGACACATTATGAATTTTATTTTATTTTATTTGCCTTGAGGTCTTGGGTCAAATGCAGAAATAACACTAAAGGGAGAATGATTTAAGGGGTACATATTTTATATACAAATCACGTTTTTAGTGACATCTGTCTAAAATTAAAGTTTTGAAATAAATTTTTGCTACCCTTAAACGAAATAAATGTCTTAATGCAGTTTTTATTTTGATTAAGGTTTAGTAGTAAAACGTCATTAAAAAAGGTGTAGAGTTTGTTTAACTTCATCTCTCAATCATGAAATGGATGAGACGGAATTATGACGTCATTAACGTATTTGACAGTTCATTTAATTTTTCATTGTCAAAATACCTTCCCAGTATAAGCAACTAACACAACTAATAGTTGTCATTCTGTTCCTGTCAATTACCATCTGCGACTGGCATCAAAGTTTATTTATTTTATCTACGACCAGCACTTTTAAGAATTTTGGTCATCTTTCAATAGTGACTTTTTGTGATATTCAGATTGCAAAAAAAGATGACCACCGATACTTTTAGGTTACTGTAACGCTGTTAATTACTGTCAAATAATTTTCTGCAATCTGCTCAGTATATCTTAATTTCGTGTCCCTTCTCAAGATCTCCCTCTTCTCTTTGTATGATTATAAATGTGTTTCCCATGTTAACATTTCTCTCTCTTTGCTTCTTCAGTCAGAACAATTGACTTTTATTTTGTCTGTGTCGCTTATTGAAAATTTCTTTTCTTCCCCTTGATATATAGGGTAAGTTTTTATTATACTATATTATATTTTCAATGTCCCCTGTTATTATTATTAATTATTTCGACGCTTTAACTTTTATTTACTGTTATTTTTAATTCTTTTTTTTATGTCTCTATATATATTTTTTATATATATTTACTTAAAAGTTCATATCTTATCTTTTATAATAGTATAAATTATCTTAAGTTTGTGGTG
Source organism: Neocrepidodera transversa (assembly GCA_963243735.1). Taxonomy (NCBI): domain Eukaryota; kingdom Metazoa; phylum Arthropoda; class Insecta; order Coleoptera; family Chrysomelidae; genus Neocrepidodera; species Neocrepidodera transversa. The sequence goes on from OY725347.1 coordinate 13,482,675, forward strand.
CTCTTTCAGCCTAAATTACAAAAAGATAATCTATTTTTAATTTGCTTTTACAGATTGTCTTAAAATTTAATTCACTTTGATTATTTTATATTTCATATTTTGATATAAAAATTCATTATTATTGTTTTATATATTTTTTATATAAAAACAGAGACCACGAATTCTGGTAATTTATTAGATTTTTGTCTTATATTTACTTTATGTGAACTTTTAGGGTTTTTTGGACTGAACGTTTTTTTTTTGAACGAATCCTTTTTGAAACAAGTTTTTTCCTTGGAACGAGTCTTTTGGAATGAGTTTTCTTTTCTTTCTGGATCAGAACCTGCTCTTGGCTTGACATCTTTTAGTGCCGAATTCAGGAAATTTTTGCAAGAACCAAACTAAGTTAAATTTTCCTAACAAATAAAAGAAAAAGTCTCTAAAGGATTATTAGCTAAATTTCCATCTATAAATCAATTAGACTGGTGTCCAAATTTTTTTTTCTTAATATTCTACTTTTCGATTTATTTCAAATTCTACCAATAAAAATCTGATGTGGCCAGCACATGACCTCTCGCCATTTTTGAATCAAAAATTTACAGGCTGACACAAAAAAGTATGAAAAAAAATTATTTTTTTGTAAATCTGGCAACAATGACAAAAGTTTCGAATATTTTAATGAGATGAAAATAAACTATAGGGTATACAAAATATATGTGTAAAACTTTATTGCCGTTTTGTATAATAAAGGCGTCATCACCCATAGCAACTGCCACTTCCGGTTGTGCCATTGGCACCAAAATCTAATCAGATCTAATCTAGGGTATCAGAATCCTGTATGCATAATTTCAAATTTTTTTATTCAGTAGTTTTTGAGTTATCGTTACTACAACATCCATCCAAACACACACACACACACTAACACACTAACACACACACACACTAACACACACACACACACACACTAACACACACACACACAGACATCATCGCGAAAATATTAAAATCGTATTCTAGGGACCCCAAAACGTGTTTATCAATTGAAAAGTCACTACCCAATTTTTAGCATGATTCCTATACCTCTCTTATCTGAAGGGCGAGAGGTAATAAAAAAATTGAGCTTAAATCACATCTATTACTAAATCATTTTTATCAACAAGTAAAAAATAACGTTTCACAGTCTAGTCCTATTTTACTTACACAAAGATAGTGACTGGTTTGCATTGCATTGCACAAGTGAGAATTATATGCCACTGGGAAGATCTGTAGTGGGGAAGCATTATTCTAAATAAGGATTGTCATGAGAAAGAATTCTCGCTGGAAAGAATTGGCATAGAAAAGTATTTTCCGGGAAGAATTGTCCAGGAAGGGTTGTCCAGAGAAATAATTGTAATGGATTCATTATCTTCATATTAAGATTCAGTTTATCAGTTTAAAAGGGAGGTTTTGACGCTTTAGACTCATAACTAAAATTTTATATTTAATCAGTTTATTTCCTATAGTAATTAAAAAAAACAGATCTTTTTTCAGATATTGAAACAAAACATTATTTTTACAAAAAACTACCATTCAAAATATCTAAAATTAATATCCTTCCGGCAATTTTTTTAATGTGAATTCTCTGTCGGTATATCTTTCTATACAATTAAAATTTCAGTGATTTCAATTAAAATTATATTTAAACTTTTGCTCGTGTAAAACATTTTACCGAATACTACACGTGCCTAAGTAATTAGAATTTTTTTAGTATTATAAATAAAAAATTTCGCTATATTAGAATTTCGGTTCACAGTGCTCCCCATCACCTATCAGCACTTTTCGTGGTGTCCCAAATTGAATCTTAATTGAAATTAAGTATTCGATTAAAAGGGCTCAATTAAGGGCGGCTTTGGTGATGACACGGGGGAGAGAGACGCGACATGCTTTCGCCCCCACTCCTCGGGCCCTTCATCAGGAAATCCGAGTGGAGTCTCGTGTGTTAGTGCTAATTCAAAATCGATAGCGCCGAATAAATACGATTACCGCCAAATGATCATTTATATACGACCGAGGATAGAACTTCCACTATGGGAACCACAAGAAGTATTAATGTGACCGCTAGGACCGACTTTAGATTTGGATTTGTTGAACTACGGGGCGACCTTACACATTGGCTGTTTGATCTTAAAATATTGAAACAAAGCAACAAAGATAATGCAGATTGGATAAATTTCACTGAAATATTATTCAGAATTTACTAAATAATTTCTTTTTCTTTTAAAATTAATATGTTTCTTATTTCTTTACAATTTATAATTCTGAAATCTAAAAATAGATTCCAAATTAACAAATTTCTTCATAAATTTGTCAACGTCATTTATCGCGTGATGTAAAACGGTACAGCTATACCGAAAGAATAATTTCTAGAAAAAACCGTTGAAACTAACACTCATCTCTTTCTATATATCATTCTCATAGAGAGCGACAAGTACAGTTGCATCCAAATATGGAATAGTCCTTTACAAATTAAAATCCGTGATAATCTCCCTTAAAAAGATGCATATTCATTAGCTTCTTGATCGTTTAGGAGAATAGTTATCTCCCGGCGAGAGCTTTTTACTTTAAATTATTATGAATAGCTTCTAGATTATCGATGAGAATATTTATCTCACGGTGAGAGCTTTTCACATTGAAATATGCGAGTCAAAACCGTAACATAATATTGAAAACAATCTGAGATTTCAAATTATAACAAGTGTTAATAATATTGATAAGTTTAATGAAGTTAGAGCTATGCTCTACAAGTTGTGTTGTTAAAAAAGTAAATTTAATTTATATTTTTATTCAATAAATGATTGAGAAAATAACCCTTAAAAATAAATAAAATCGATTCTTTGTAATAAATAATATGTCTGATGTGCTAATCAGATTGGTCCACCGAACTAGTAAAATAAATTCCAAATGGATGTGAGTTCTTAATTCATATTTATTCACAGATCGTTATACTTTTACCAACTATATAAAAACGAACTTTATTACACATTTTTGTGAAATTAAATTTAAAAAACAAATTATCTACTATGCCGAAACTTCTTTTTTTTCGAACTTCTAATTTGTTTCAAATTTGTTAAAAAAATTATAATGAAAAATTCTCCAATCAGAAATAACCTTGGTGAAAAAACTTTTGTATGTTCTACTTTTATATAATTAATCAAAGCACGTCCGGGTTTCTATATAAGATGTATTAATGTAGCAGCTCACAGGAACTTAAGAAAACTCTGGGACCTTCTAATATACGACCTCGTAATACTTGGGAAACACTTTGTAAAAATTTATGGATCCTGATATTAGTTGTTCTACGAACATTCAGTAAAAATCATATAAACATGAAATTTGTAGGTTTACACACATTCATTATGTTTTTGAACAAATGGCAATTTAATACAATGACAGTTCACAATTGTATAATCAGACATTGTGGAATAGTATGCGTTCTCTTATTGAAGGGATTCCTTATTCGAAACGTCTTAATGCGGCGCCAATTTCATACTGTGGTGCGGAGATGGCAATATAACTAGATTAGAGGCGGTAACGCTAACATTTTGCAGAGTAATTTCTACATTTCAATGGTATGACAACCATTTACCTACTTCAAAGGGATATAATTTTGTTATAATTTAAGCGGAAATTGACATATACAGCGCAATATAACATAAATTTGTGCACTATAGAATAGTATATTCTGTAACAAGGTTAGAATAAAAAATTCGATACGAGTGGAAAATTTCGAACGCGAGCGTGAGAAACCACGAGTGTTGAATTTGCATTCTAATCGAGTATCCATTATCAAAAAGTATGAATAGAAATTAAATTAAATCTGAACACATCAAGTTATTTGTTGATATATTTTTATTACATCTATAATACAAGCGGCAAAGTCCTGACTGATTCATTGACTGACTGGCTGATTGACATATAATCAATATACAGCTAAATCTACTTAGCCGAAGGACTTGAAATTTTGAGAGTATGTTCTGTTCATAATAACACCCACTAAGAAAGGATTTTGCGAAATTTTGATTTTAAGGGTTAGAAATGGAAGAAAAACGGTGGCTTACATTGAAAAATTATATCTATATGATGACGCACTTACCCGAGCGGGTAATGGTAGTAGGAAAAAACAGATAAGATTAGGAAGAAATAGGGAAAGTAGAGAAAAATGTAGAAGAATAGCAAAAAATATGAAAAAATATAGAAAATATAAAAAAATAGAGGGAACTAGAGAAAAACAAGGAAAAATCGGAAAAATAGGGAATAAAATTATAACAAATCCAAAATAATATAGAAAAATACAGAAAAACATGGACAAATAAGGGCAAATATAGAAAAATAGGGAAAATAGCAAAAAATAGGGAAAAACAGAAGAAGGTATGGAAAATACTAAACAATAGGGAAAAATAAAGAAAAACAGGGAAAAACATAAAAAATAAGAAGGACTAGGAAAAATAGTAAAAATACAAAAAATAGTGAAAAACAAAATAATAGAGAAAAATAGGGAAAGTAGAGAAATTAAGGAAAAATAGGGATAATAGTGAAAATTTAGAAAAATATGAGAAAATAGGGGAAAATAGGGAAAATACGGAAATTAGAGAAAAATGGGGGGAAGCGGGGAAACATACGGGAAAATAGTAGAAATAGGAAAAAGTATAGCAAAATAAGAACAAATATGGATAAAAGTAACCTAGGGAAATATAAAGAATAATAGGGACAAATACAGACAAATAAGGGAAAACGGAAAAAATAATAAATAAAACAGGAAAAAATTATGAAAAAACAAGAAAAAATGAGGAAAATGAGACAAAATAAGTACAAATAAGGACAAATAGGAACAAATAAGGAAAAATAAAGAAAACAATAAAAAATTGAGAACAACAGGGAAAAATATATAAAACCAGGAACAAACAGGACAGGGCAAATTTTGGAAAAAAATAGAGAAAAACACTAAAAATAGGGCAAAAGGCGGAAATTTGGGCAAAAAGATAAAAATAGGGATAAATAGGAAAAATACGGAAAAAGTGGGAAAAATAAAAAAAATCGGAAAAAATATGAAAACATGGAAATATTAGAAAATAAATGGAGAACCATATAAGTAAACAGTGGAAAATAGAGAAAATATGGAAAATTGGGGAAAAATAGAGAAAAATGGGGAAAATCGGAACAAAGAAGTACAAATAAAAAAATTTGTTATACCCTGTATAGGATAGAATTAATTTGTTATAAAATATAATGGTAATTTGGAGTTGGTTTAAATAAAAGTAACTGAATAGGATTTGCAATTAAAATTAACAATTTTCCTTGTTTCTAACATAAAAAAGAAAAATGTGAATTAAAAAATTTTTTTCTAGTAGATGGAATTAAAATATACATTCATTTTGATAATATGTTTAGGGCTTAAGCTATTTGGGTGTCTATTCTGTAACGTTTAAGTGAATTTTAACCGCTAGGTTAAAAGTTATTCATAACTATGCAGTTACAATTTTAACTTAAATCTCAATTTTAACCAAATATGCTATACAGATTATAAAATGGAAAATAACCTCCGGGTTAATTTTAACTAAATTTTTACTGAATAGACCCCTTCTGAAGTATTAAGTTTATTGTGACAAGTTAAGTTGACATTTCGTATTAGTTGGAATCATTTGCCATTGGGGTTAGGTTAAATGTGAGTGGAACGTTTGCTCGCCCCTCCACTGCGACCAGCAGATGCCTATTGTGGCTCACCCCTATGGGCTATAATTCACCATATACAATCCACACCTTCTTACGAAGTCTATGGTTGATTCAAGTGAAGCTTCCTTGAGGTCGGTAGGCTCCAGCTGTACAAAACCAAACGTACGAAGCCTATTCATTTCCAGGGCAGGGCAGGAGCATAAAATATGCTCCGCCGTTTCATCTTCCACACTGCAGAAGCGACAGTCCGATTTTTGACTCAGACCTAGCTTCTTCAGATGGCACCGCAGACGACAGTGCTCTGTAAGCAGTCCAATTAGGATGCGTATCCCACTTCTACTCCATTCTTGGATCTGCGATAGGATTTTACCTGAGGGTTTGACTATAAACGCATCAGAGAGAGCTAACCCAGGAATGTCTTTGCAGTGCTGGAGAGTTTTCCTCTTGGCCCATTACCAGATAGTGTCTTTGGCACTGCTTTTGGCTATGCCAAAGAATGGTTCCGGTCCAATAAACTCGGATTCTGCACCTCTTCTCGCAAGAGTGTCGGCTTCCTCATTGCCCTCCACCCCTTCATGCCCAGGTACACAGAGTAGAGTTACTGTGTTACTGGTAGCAACGCAATCCAAGGATTCGATGCAGTTCCACACCAGCTTCGAGTCCAGCTAGTTAGAGCTCAATACTTTTCAAGCTACCTTGCTGTCCGATAACATGTAAATAATTTTGTTGACAAGATGATGGTTTGCCAACTCTCTTTCACACAATCCTATAGCGAAAACCTCCGCCTGAAAGATGGTAGCATACTTGTTGAGGCTTACTGTCAACTCTCGGTTTTCTGCTGTACACTCCAGCTCCAACACCACTTGGGGTCTTTGAGAACCATCTTTATACAGTACATAAGCCGTCACTGGAAAGAGGATCTCCTCCTTTTCCCATTCGTCTCTTCTCGGAAGAAGGACGTTGAATCACTTGTGTATGTGAGTTCTGGGGGAGAGCACATCCGAAACCATTCCGAAAGTGTTGTGAGTACTTATCTATCGCAGCAGTCCACAGTGGTCCCATAGCCTCTCCCTTTCCTGTCATTGGGGTTGGTTTGAAGTCAAAATAAAAATTGTTGAAAAAAAAAGTAGGAGGTACAAATTTTTGGATTTAAGGAAACTTCAAAAAAAAGGACAGTCAGAAAAAAATTTCATTATCAAAGATAGAAAAGATTATATTAGTAAATATTAGATGTATGGAATTGGAATGATGTAACTTGAGATTGAAGGAGTAACAAAAATATAAAAAAAGGTAAAATACAAGAATTTTCATTTCATGAATAAAATTATGATATACTGGGGGATTAATTAAAAAGCAAAAGCATGGTTATGAGAAAGTACCAGAAACAATGCAAGTTGGAAATAAAAGAAATTGGTTAAATATTTAAAAGAAAGCAGCGAAGGGATTGAAGTTAAAAAAAAGAAGAAATTAAAAAAAATTGTATATTTTAACTTATTTTGTTATCTAGGTACTTTAGGAACCCTGTGAACTCAACCCTAATGAGATGACTTCCAACTAATCAGAAAGGTAAACCATAATTTATTGGGAGTTTACTATTTCAGTATATGTATGGTGATGAGATTTTCCCGGTTTTCCTACACCTATAACCAAATAGTGACATTGATCCTCAGTAAGTCGCCCTGGAGCGTCACGGGAAATAATAATAGGTATCCCTTCCCTGCACAAGCCGTTGGCTTCTGGTGTTCACTCGTAAGGAGGTGAATTGTAGGGCGAGTATTATTATTATTATTATTATTATTATTATTACTATTACTATTTGTGCAATCGACACCAAATTAGGTACAAAAATTCTTTGGGGCAGTACTTCATTGCGTATTGCAAATGGTCATTCTACCTCTATGGAGGTGAAAACTGGAAGGGTTTAAATTTGAAAAAAATTATATCTCTGCAATTTTTGAAACAGTTCATGAGACTTCTTTTATGTCCTATTTATTAAGAAAATAAATTGTACGAAACATTTTTAACCGATATATGGGGGTGGAACTAGAGGGGGTTGAAATTTAAAAAAATTCATATCACCTCCATTTTTGAAAATAATAAACCATGTCCTTAAACTTTTGTCATGTCTTAATTATTATAAAATTAATTCGCTTAAAATATTTTCCTTTCCGACCATATCGTGGGGTCGAGCAGGATGAAAAAGTCTTAAATTTAAACAAGATAAAACTACCTTCACCTGTCGACCCTACCGACAGTAATTTTATTTTAAAATAGGTTAGCATAAAATCGGTACTATTCCAATCATAACCGCATTCTCATCTAATTAGGTGCGGAATTAATTTCGTTTTGTTTTATTAAAAATCAGACAAAATTTCCCTTATAAAATTTAATAATAACCAAGTCTTTAAAGTCTTTAGTGATACAGAAATTATTTCCAGCCGAACTAATTTGCGCTGTAACAAACTAAATCTCATTATCATAGTATAGCGACGTCGCTGGTAGTTGTGAATTTGTGAAATAAAGATTTCTGTTAAGTTTTAATAAAAGCTTTTTCCAATTTCTTTCGAGTAACCTTAAGAGCGAATTGATAGTCTATTAATAATGAGATTTTCCATTACAAGATACAATCGATTCGATCTAATCAACGAAATCTTAACAGAGCTGTTTTAAGGGGTTGATTGGTGGCAAATATTTTTAATTTCATATAAAAAATGTTGAGATAATTAAACAATTCAATTTTATTTATATGAAGATGATATTTTTAGAAATATAAAAATACTAGCTAATTACACGTGCTTTGACCAATCTTTACTTTCCTATTTTTCCTGTTTTTAATTCTTTTTTCTTGTTTTTCCCAATTTGTCCCTATTTTTATGTCTTTTGTTCTATTTTCCCAATTTTTCCCTATTGTTTAGTATTTTTCTCTATTTTTCCCAATTTCCCTATTTTCTCCTATTTTATTGTATTTATTCCTATTCTTCCCAATTTGTCACTATTTTCCTATATTGTCACTATTTTCCCCTGTTTTCTGTATTTTTGCTACTTGCCCATTTTTTTTATTTTTTCTATGTCCTATTTGTTCCTGTTTTCTATTATTTTATATTATTTTCTTTATTTTTTTCTATATATTTTTATTTGGTTTTATTTTTCGGTATTTTTCCCTATTTTTCATATTTATTCATATTTTTCCTGTTCTTCATTATTTTTTCCCATTTACTCCTATTATTTTTTATTACTTCCCATTTTGCCTGCTTTTTCCTATTTCTTCCCATTTTTTTTCTTTTTTTCGTTATTTTTTTTTCCTATGTGTCACCAATTCTTCTTATTTTTTTCCTATTATTCCCAATTTTTTACTATTGGTCCCTATTTTACCTTTTTTCCTATGTGTCACCATTTCCTCTTATTTTTTTCCTATTATTCCCAATTTTTCGCTATTGGTCGCTATTTTACCTTATTTTTCGCTATCTTTCCCTGCTTTTCCATATTTTATCCTGTTTTTTTCATATTTTTTTATATTTTTTCCTATTTTTCTCGAAGTTCCCTGTTTTTCCCATTTCCCCCAATTGCTATTTATCATTGTTTTTCCGATTTTTACTGTTTTTCCTTATTTTCCATTTTTCACCATTTTCTCATATATTTTCTTATTTTTATCGATTTTTTGTATTTGTTTCTAATTTCAATATTTTATCTATCTTTTCCTAATTTATTCCTATTTTTACATTTAAGTCCCAATTTTTTGCAAATTTTACTATTTTTTCTTATTTTTTCCATTTTTCACTATTTTCTCATAGATTTTCTTATTTCATTGATTTTTTTGTATTTGTCTCTAGTTTCCGTATTTTATCTATCATTTCCTAATTTCTTCCTTTTTCCTGATTTTTTCCCATTTTTACAAATTTGTCCCAAATTTTGTCAAATTTTATTATTTTTCCCCTATTTACTCCAGTTTTCAGTATTTTTCCACATGTTTTCCATTTTTCATATTTCTTTCAACTTTTTCCTGTTTTCCATTATCCGATTTGTACTTATTTTCCTCATTTTCCCCATTTTTTCCTATTTTTCCCGAATTTTCGCTTTTTGGAAAAGATTTGTATAAAAATTTTGAAAACTTCAAAAATTAGAGAAATTCAAATGACATAAATCGGGAAATCTTGTAAGTTATATACAAAACATAAGAGACCAATATCTGGAAATTTTGGAGACAATTTAAAATAGTGATTTAAATCAGAAAATTTTGTAGGTTAATTGGAAAATTTCATAGACTATATAATGTCTGGAAATTTTGTAGGTTACATGAAAAATATAACAGGCTAAGGTCTGTAAATTTTATAGGTTATATGGAAAAACTAAAATAACAGAAATACAAATGATTTAAATCGGGAAATCTTGAAGGTTTAATGAAAAATTTCATAGACTAAAGTCTGGAAATTTTGTAGGTTATATGCAAAATTTAACAAGCTAAAGTCTGGAAATTTTTTGGATTAGAGAAATTGAAATGACATAAATCGGGAAATCTTGTAAGTTATATGCAAAACCTAATAGACCAATATCTGGAAATTTTGGAGACAATTTAAAATAGTGATTTAAATCAGGAAATTTTGTAAGTTAATCGGAAAATTTCATAGTCTAAAGTCTGGAAATTTTGTAGGTTATATGAAAAAACTAAAATAACAGAAATACAAGTGATTTAAAATGGGTTATAAAAAAAATCTCATAGAGTAAAGTCTGGAAATTTTGTAGGTTATATGCAAAATTTAACAGGCTAAAGTCTAGAAATTTTTTCGGTTATATGGAAAAACTAAAATAACAAAAATACAAGTGATTTAAATCGGGAAATCTAGCAGGTCATATAAAAAAAATCTCATAGATTAAAGTCTGGAAATCTTGTAGGTTATATGAAAAATCCAACAGGCTAAAGTCTGGAAATTTTGTAGGTTATATGGAAAAATTAAAATAACAAAAATCCAAGTGATTTAAATCGGGAAATATTGGCATGTTATAAAAAAAAATCTCATAAACTAAAGTACTTTTTTTATTTCTTCATATTCTGTTTTCCGTTATTGTTTCCTACTTTTCTATATTTATCTTTTATTTTCTATTTAATATATTCCATTTTCACTTATTTTCCCCAATGTTGCACTATTTTTTACCATTGTCCCATAATTTCCCATGTTTATTCTTTAATTTTCCTATTTCTCATATTTTTCCAATTTTTCTCAGGTTTTTCCCAATTTTTCACAAATTTCTCAATTTTGCACTAATTTTCCCGTTTTTTCCCATTTTTCACTATTTTTCTCTTTCCCTATTTTGCTCAATTTTTCACAATTTTACCCTATTTGTTCCTGTTTTTCCTGTTTTCCCCCTAGTTTTTCACTCTTTGGCCCTATTTTCCCTTTTTTCCCATATTTTGCCCTATTTTTTCTATTTTTCCCATACCTTTCCATTTTCTAATATTTAAAATTAGTTTTTCTTATTTTATTACTTTTGCTTATTTTTTGCTTCTTTTCCTTATTTGTAGTTATTTTGCCCTAGTTTGTTCTGTTTTCGTTATTTTTTCCCAATTTTCCGTACTGTTTCCTTAAATTTAGCTATTTTCACCATTTTCAAATATTTCTCCTAAATTTCCCTATTTTCCAAATTTTTTCCTATGTTTCAATTTCGAAATTTTAATATTTTGCTCAATTTTTCTTGTTTTTCTCAATTTTGTCCAATTTTTTCTATTTTTTCTCTATTTTTTACTCTTCTTCCCAATTTTCTATATTTTTCACTATTTTAATTAAGAAAATAAAGGCTATTTATTGCTTACACCGAAATTATTATTAAATTCCTTGTTCATATTATTACGGAAAATAATTTCAAGGAATTTTATTACACTTAAATTAATATCAGATTCCCAGCTCATATTGCTACCAAGGAATTTTGTTAGATCAAATATTGGGATAATCATTGAATAACATAAATCGTAGAAATGTATATTCTACAAAATAATTGCATATATTTCAATTTACAATAAGGCAATTTCTTTTGTAAAAATTTGAATATTCGATAGCTGTCTAGAATGTTCTTTTGGGGTTGCTAAAGTAGTATTAACAATACAGCGATAAAAGAGGATTGTCGGATATATATCACAAGTTTGACGAAGGTAGATAATTGACAGTTTTAAATCTAGTTTGTAATACAAATAGGACTTCAATATATTTTACGAATCTAAACACAAAATAAAATAAAAAAATCCTTGGGGTAAGTGGATAAATTTCACTGGAATATTATCCAGAAAATACAAACTAATTCATATTTCTTTTAAAATTAATAATATTAATCTTTCCGTCTTGATCTCAGATCTTTTTCTGTCTACTTGCAAAATACAATTAACAAAAACAAAATAAATAAGCGACTGTTGCTATGCAAGCTTATCTTTGTCTTATATTATTCCTTCATTATAAGAGACAAAAAATATAGATATATTTCTTCCCGTTAAGATTCTGAATTCAAGGTTATGTACATACCACGTCACATGTCTCCTACCAATAAAAAACTACCAACCCTACTCTCTGTTAAAATTCAGAGCACACAATAATCAATCGCTTCCAGATAGTGAACAAATTGAGTCATGCATTTAATAGAGCAAAAAAGTTTCTTCAAATAACAAAAAATGTAAATAATTTTTACAGTGAGTGAAGTAATTGAGTACAATATCAATAATTTAATTTAATGTGTCGCTTTATGATTTTTCTGTTCATGTTCGTACTTGGAAAAAATGGAATAAAAATTAAATTCCTATTTCAAATACTGTTTTTATTTTAACATTCATATTGGTTTAACTTCTACCTAAGAAGTTTGGTCCTTCGAGAAAATCCAAGAATTTATTTTATCACGTCTATTGTTCTTTCAATAGTTATAAATACTAATATTAATAATTCATTCAGTAAGTGTAATCAAAAATGAACGTTTCATCCTCAAACAAATTCTATTCTGCATTCTGTTGAGGTTCAGCATCCTCGAATATGGGATGGGGGTGATGCAGGTTTTAAGACGGCGTATTCACGTTAGCCCCTTTCGGGGATGGTTTTTGGCATTTGTGGAGGGTGGGGTTGACTCTAAAAGAGTTTAAACCACCGCCAACCTGTTCGGCATCCCTAAAAACAGGGGGTTTTGAATTAGTGATACTTTTAGATAATTTTTCCGCCACACAGAAACCAGAAAAGGGGGAATTAGTAATAGATTAGGTAATTTAGCTTCCACCTGTTACGTTCAAATTTGGTTTTACGAAACTAAATAATTGTCTACCTCAGTGATGTAAAAAAACAGTACCCTCCAATTAAATAAATATCTTGAAAACAACGCATCAATATAAATAATACACCCATCCTTGCTTTTGGTTGTGTTGGGAAACTGCTGTTATCAAATTTCTGTGATTAGTTAGTGGTAAGAAATTTCTTCTTTTGTTCCGATTTACACGGCCTTTGACAACAGGGTTATGTGACGCGTTACCGAGGGCCATAGAAATTGACAGGTGGCCGATTGACTAACCGTGTCACAGAATTGCCCTGGCTAAGAAGAAGAATGATTTGGTGGGAAATAAAGATCTGTCATGTAAGGTGGCTCCTCGCAAAAAGTTTGTGTATGGAAGTTTCCTGACTGAGGAATATTTTGGAAATTGGTTGATTTGTTTTCCTTCCCAATTTGCGGGGCATAATTAGTAACACTTCCGAATGAATGAACTAGTCACTTGGTGGTTTGATTGCCCTAGTTTTATCTCTATTTGAGGATTTAGACGGCGTAATTGGAGAATTCAGGCTGTTGAGTGTACGAATTCTATTCTTTTGGTGTTGGTTTTAACCTCATATTGTATTGGGTAAGTGGTTTTTCTATGACTATTTTTTTTACTATAGTTTTGTATTAGGTAGTATCTGTGACCTTCAATGGTCAACTGACAATTGTGAACATTTAGAGATTATAATTTGGAATGACTAACTTTTTGTTACTTACTGACATTCCGGTTTTAAAGTATAGTTTAGTAAAACTAGAATTGTTTTCAGGGTTTTAGGAACCAGTTTTAGAATTCAGTTTTAGGATTTAGTATTGGTATAATCTAGAGGCTTGGAGATTGGCCCAAGGATCGTATGAACGATTTCTTTTATGGATGACGACATCCAGAAGTTTATACAAGAATAAGTTCTCAAATACTGTAGTAATCTTCAAGTATTAGACATCAAATGTCCTGTCTCTGCTGGAGGAGACCTTCCACATAATTTTATCACTTCTACTGGTATTACTAGGGTGTAGGTCGGTAATTTCGTGTGTTGCTGCAATACAAGGTACAAATTTAATCAGTTATTAATGACACCACCAGTGGAACTCCTCATATGGTGTGAATCTATTCTAAATACATTAAATATGTTGTTTCATTTATTTTATCAAATTTTATGTCAGATTAACAAATTAGCTCTGTTTGTAACGAATAACCTATTGGTGTATAATTTATTTTAACCAAAATCTTAATTCGTATTTCAGAGCTCTGACATCGATACGCAGACTGAACTATATCATTCTACCCCTAATATTCGATGAGGGAATACTATTGTTAAGATCAACTGTCGTTTATAGATAATTTTGTCTACCTCGAGACAACAGAACTGCAAAATATAAACTTTTAATCAAATAATGACTTAAATAATCCATGTCAATTTAAATATACTATAGTAAACTGGTCAATAGGTAACTCCAGTATTTTATTTTGTGTGTGCTTGATGTACGTTAACCAAGTTCAGTTAATTATAGGTTGAATATCTATATTTTGAATATTTTGTCTTAGAGGGGACGGTTTTTCAAGGACTGAAACGTAGAGTGCTCTATAAACTGCCTGGCGCCCGGTTCACTACATATATTATTGTATATGCATATCAAAAGATCTTTACCCATCCCATCTTCACCGAGATATGAAGACACTCGGATAATCCTTGTATGCTTTAAACTGAATAAGAGAGTAGCACACCTCCATTTCTCCTGTATATATGCTGACTTCCACTTTACCTCTAAATATCTGTTTTATCCGTGATTCACCTCCTACACCTGAATCTTTTCTTGTACCGGTGTGTGTATGTATATCTTACTAGCTGAAGGTCTCTTTAAGATTAGTATCTGGATGACCGAGTTTTGCTTGTTTTTCCTATTTTGCCTATTTGTCGTATTTTTCCCTATTTTCCTTTATTTTTCAATATTTTTCACAATTTTTCCTTATTTTACTTTCCCGTGAAGTGAACGAGTTGTTATGACCACCCGGCAGCTCCCGTCGCCCTTTGTCGGTTCCGCCGGCGATTGGCACAAACTTGTAGGTAGACATTCGTAAGAGTGTGCTTCGATGGGTCTAGTATCAGAGCCTAGCGGCAGCAGCCTTCTCAGGTATCGGACCCTAACCTAGTATCCGAGACTAGCGGGAGCAGTCGTCTGAGGTGTCGGGTTTAGCGTATCTGAGCGAATGACACCCATGCTGGTTTTGGGAGGAAGGTGTAAGAAGCCAGACCAGTACATCTTCATGCGGATCTAAGCCTGGCAGAACGGAAGGCTCGCTGGTAGTCGACAAACCTTTAGCCTTTAGTGCAATCTTGGACCTACACCAAGTGCGCACGAACCGCGACCAGTCACGGTTGGCTTCGGCCTAATAGTTCTGGTACTACGGACAGGGAGAGCATAGTGGCTTACAATTCCTAGCTGTACAGTCGCCCGGAATCCAAAATCACGCTAGGAGGTGGAGGATCGAAGGGCCCAGGAAAGTCACGAGCCCTGGTGGTTTTCTTAGTAATCTGCTCTGTGTGCACGAAAGCCTTGACAGGTTTCGGGAGTACTCCTAACTCCAGATTGATCCCATTGCGGTGGTCAAGTCGGATAACAGTAAACCTAATCCAACCAGTCTTCCAATCTGAAGAGACCATATAGAGTTTCTGTTGGCCGACTAGCCCGATTATGGGTAAAGTCCATTCATGCAAGTTACAGTGGCTCGGGAAAGGCAGGTCCCTACTCCTTAGACGTCGTCACTATATGAGGGCCCTGCGCGGTTGGAATACTGCAAAGGGTATTGCTGTAAGAGGGGATCACAGTGGTGTGACGGGACGCGAAGCCTAGGCGTAGTACTGGGAGACATGCCCGCGCCGTCCTGGGGGATTGAACTTGGTATGTCGCTTGAGGTGTGGGACCCATTCGTGGAAGCCATTAGCGACTAGTATTCGAGCTGAGTCCCTGGGGTGTTTACATATCTGGGGCCAGCATCTGAGGTGTAGGACCAGTGGTGAAAGTAGTGGGCTCTACTATCCGAGACTATCCGAGTTACAACGGGGGGCTAATCTACCAAATTCGAAAATGGAAAATGCATTAGTGTCTTGTTTTTCAAATTTGTGGTAAAAAAATGCATTGTTGGTTTTTGTTAATTTGCAGATGGAAAGACGTACTCTTGCTTAATTTTTTAAAATGGTGTAAGAAGAAATGCTTTATTTTCCTAATTCGTGTGGGGAAAAATGCATTCTTGATTTGGTTTTAAATTATTAATAACGTGACATGCCAATCCTTACCGAAAAATTACTCACTTCCCGGAAAATCCTTCCCGAACAATCCTTCCCTGCGACCATCCTTCCCAAGACATTCAAATCCTTTTTTGAAATATATAAAAATAGTGATTGGTTTTCATTGCTCAGTCTAGTCTTTTTTTTAACATTAAAATAGTGCCTGCTCTGCATTTTATTACTTGAGTAGGTAAGCAAATGTGTCACGGGGAGGATTTCTCGTAGGGAAGAATTGTGGGGAAGAATAATCACAAATATCGTCCGCCATCCTGGAGCTGCCATTTTATTTTTTTCTCCAAGAAAAATTACATAATGCATTATCACCAAAACCTGCCAAAGTTCAAGGTATTCTGACGACGAGTAGTGGTCGAAAAAGTTTTGACAAATTTTGACGTCTACAAAAAAGTGAGCTAAATAAAAGCTTGTAAAATGAAAAATCTCTAAAACGACCCTGCCTCAAGTTTCAAGATATTATATAGGAAACGGAAGGAAATAATTAAAAGATTTCCAAAAGTAACAAGAAATTAGCTCGCAGCAAAGAGTTTTAACTTGATTGGGGATTAATTCGATTAAAAAAAATATGATATCATTTTTTTAACAAAACGAACAAATGGAAATATTTTTAATAAACGAATAAGATATTAATATTTTTACAGACGTTAAATTGTCAATTAATTTATGTCCAAAATGTTATCCATAATCTCAAATGTGGTCTAATGGTGAGGTAGTAAAACTCAAAATCTAGTACCACAAAATTTAATTTAATCTTTGATAGAAATAGTTTGAGAGGCTTCAAATTACAAATGGGCGGCGACTAGTTTCGGCATTATGCCATCATCAGGCCTATAATACAGATGTTAGGTTTATATTTATTAAAGATTAAAAAAAGGTAACAAAATAATATAATTTCCTACGATTGAGATGAGAAATTGGTTTTTAAGATAGAAAAATCATGGCAAAGATAAAAAATTAACCCTTAAAGATACATGTAAAAATTTCCCAAAACGAATATTTTAAATGATATAAACAAGGAGCAGGCGGCCGAAAAGACGTATCTAAAACATTGAATTGGGCACTTTTTGAAAAATACGTACAATGTTGAATTAATGTAAAGCAAAACTATTTTTTATGTTTGTGACGCCATTTTTCTATATTTTTTAAAACTTCTTGAACCAGTCGAAAGCTTGATCATTGTAGATTTCATCAATGTGTGCAAAAAATATTTTTTTAATCATAATTTATCAAATTATTTACCAAAACTGAAGTTAGAATTTCAGCATCGATAAAATATTTGAACTGTTGGAGATGGGACCGAATAATAAACAAAAAATAAAAATATTATATTTCTCCTGCAAATTTTATTTTATCTAAATTTAAATTTAGTAGTACGAAAATTCTGGTATAAAACTGAAAAGTAGATTTAAATTTGATATTAAATATTAATTTTATTGTCAATCCTCCACAAAAATGATCTCTTTAGCTGTCCCTGATCTTTGGAACAAGTTGATAACCTAATCCGACGACTTAACGATAATCGCTTCTTTACAGTCGGTTATGCGAATGACTTAAGCGGAAAATTTAATGGTAAAGCCTTTAATTTAATATAGAAGAATTGGAAACTGGTGTTTTAATTCTACCAAAACAGAAAATACATACAGTGTGTAAGTTTAAGGGAAACTATTTTATTATTAATTTTATTCAAAAATTATTCTTCATAAAAACTTGTAAAATTATCAGATATCAATTTTTTTTGCCATATATGAGGTGTAATTTATGAATATGAAATGTGTAAGTAATATTTAATATTTATTTTGTTACCTACCATTTAATTTATTTACCGTAACATAACCAGCGATAAAACTGCGAATGGGGAAATAATCTATATATAAAATTGTCCTGTCGCTGACTGCCTGGCAATCAACGCACAGCCTAAACCAGAGGTGATAGAGACGTGAAATTTTCAGGGTAGTTTCCTTTGGTAGTGTAGGGGAGCATTAAGAAAGGAATTTAAAAAATTCGAACTTTAAGGGGTTCAAAATTGGGATTAAACAAATATTGACCCGCTCAAGTAAGAGCGTCAACCAATAAATCGGTTGTGTCATCCTAGAACTTTTCCAGCTCAGGTGTGAAGAATGAGATTATTTTAATTATAAAAAAACAACATTTTGGGTAAACATTGCAAAAAATACACAAAAATTAATTAAAATGAAAAACGACAAAAATTACTTCAAATGGCACCTTGTACCAACAAGATAATGAATTATTTCAAAAAATGTCAAAAAAATTGTTAAAATTGATAAAGAGTTGCTAAATTTCAGCATAAATTAAAACCATAATAAAAAAAGGAAAAAAAGCAAAAAATAAAAAAAAAACTGGATAAAAAAAGGAAAAGGGAGAAAATAACAAAAAGTTAAAAAAAAATGTCAAATAAGTCAAAGTAAAGAGAAAAAAATTCAAAATACGGCAAAAAAGTAAAAAAAAAGCAAAAAAAAAGTGGCAAAAAGTGATAAAAGTAAAAAAAAAATGGTAAAAAGCAACACAAAAAGGCAAAATAGAAGCAAATACAGGCAAAAATAGGTCAAAAAAGCTCAAATACTAAAAACGAAATAAGCCAAAAAGGTTCAAAAAAAAATAAAAAAAGGCAACATAAAGGCAAAAATGGCAAAAAAAAGGAAAATGGAAAAAATCAGCAAAAAGGCCAAATAAGACAAAGTAAAGGGAAAAAGGAAAAAACGCCAAAAAAACATAAAAATACAAAAGTTAAAAAAAGTAGAAGAGAGGAACCATAAAGGCAAAAAAGTTTAAAAAAGTCCAAAAAATATAACAAATAAAGAGAAATAATCAAAATATGCCAAAAAAGTTAAAAAAAGCAAAATAATATG
Organism: Neocrepidodera transversa; assembly: GCA_963243735.1. NCBI lineage: Eukaryota > Metazoa > Arthropoda > Insecta > Coleoptera > Chrysomelidae > Neocrepidodera > Neocrepidodera transversa. The sequence continues at coordinate 13,501,801 of OY725347.1, forward strand.
AAAATATAGGCAAAAAGGCAAAAAAAGGCAAAAAAGGGATAAAAAAGTTAATCAAAAAAAGTTTTAAAAAGGGCAAAAAGGTCAAAAAACGGAAAAGAGTAAAATTAAAAATCTCCAAAAAAGTCAAAATAGGGGTAAAAGGGCAAAAAAACGTCAAAATAGTAAAAAAAAGCAAAATAATTTGAGAATACAAGCTAAATGGCATAAAAAATCAAAAATAGGCAAAAAAGGGGTAAAAAGCAACAACAAAAGGTAGAAAAAGCAACAAAAAAGACAAAAAGGACAAAAAAGTAAAAAAAAATTTAAAACCCGGCGAAAAGGCGTAAAACTGCAAAAAAAAGGAAAAAAGGTAAAAAAAAAACAAAATAAAGCTAAAATAAAGTCAAAATAAAGATATGCCAAAAAGCAAAAATGGTAAAAAAGGAAAAAAAGTTTTAAAAAAGTAAAAAAATGGTGTAAAAGAGCAACAAAAAAGGCAAAGAAGGTCAAAAAAAGTTAATCAAAAACATTTTAAAAAAGGGGCAAAAAAGTAGAAAAAAAGGAAAAAAGGGTCAAAGCAAAAACAACACAATCGGTTGTGTCACCCCAAAACTTTCCCGACGAGTATCCACGAAGATTTTTTCAGATATTTAATGTTAAAGTTTCAAATTTGGAGAAATAATTTTGACTATTCTGAATAGAGTTTTTCAAATGCTTTCAAATGACATATTGTAAGTCAAATTCCGTTACATATTGCATCTGTCATTTGTTGATAGTCACACTTCCGTCTGACAGATGTCGTACAAAAACTAAAGGGTTCTTCCGACAGGTAACCCAAACCCATATACCAAATTTCAGCTCAATCAAATTAAAAACAGACTGACAGACTTCCATCTGGAAATGGTCTTAATCATTTCAGGTGACCTCAAAATGGATATTTCCATCTTTATCTCGAAAATTTTTTTAGCTCGTTTACGATACTTTCCCTTCTAGGAGGTGGGTCAGGTAAGTAAAACTTACAGGGTGATTCTTTTAGAGGAGAGTGGCTCTCTCCAATGAAGGAGTGCAAATATTTTTTATTATTTGTCTCCAAGTAATTTAATTAGAAAAAGAAGAGAAAGTATTAATTATTTATCTCAAATCAATGTCTATGGATTTTAAAGCGATTAATTATTTTAACAAAAATTAAATTTGGATACGTAATTTTATTTTTCCTATAAAACATAGATAAAGATCTATCGGTATGAATTAATTACTTCGGCCAGAAAACTTCGCCATTAATCTAAAAGTAGGTCACATAAAATTATTAAAAAACAATAAAATTATAAAAAAAATGGTTTTGAAATTTGCAAACAATGACCTTGCATTTGATATGACACTTGATATAGTAACTCCACTTAGAGGTGTAAAAATGGGCATAAAAGTTTGAAAAACCGGAGGAAAGTAAAAACTGGCATATAACTGCAAGTAAAATGTATTGTTATTAAACTTATTTTTCTTAATCTAAATTCGACTAGGGAAAATATCTTATGCTATTGAGTTAACAACCTTATGTCCGTAAATGCACCCTTTTAAAATTACAGGGTGTTATTTTTAAAAAATAATTTTTTTTATCAATAAATTTCAAACGGTGAGATCGATTGTAATGAAACTTTAGGAGTATTGTTTTACGTGAATGGATTATTTCAAGAGGCGTGCAGTAGGGGTCAAGGACCCTTTTCCACCCCGGTATTTCCGGCTACTTGGTAAAATGATGAATTTTTAAATTTTTAAATTCTATTAACTTTCTTTAGTAAAGAAGTGATATTTTACTGTGCTAAAATTAACTATATTCTGAAAAAAAGGCATTTTCTTTATGACCGTTCATAGTAAGTAAAAATAAAAAAATTGCAAATTAAATGTACGGGTAATTAAAGTCCTACAAAGGAATATTATACCTTGAAACTATACGTTTTCATAAAGAAAATGACGTTTTTCTCGGAAACGGGTAATTTCAGCATAAAAAAATATTACTTTTTAACTAAAGAAAGTTTATCGAATTCAGTTCCCTACCTCAATGGGCATAATTTGGCACAAGGAATTTGTCCTTGGCAGGCGAATTTAGAGACACTCTGTATAACATTTATCCAAACTATTAATTATAAAAATTCAAGTAAATTTTCAAAATATTATTTTTGCTAAAATATAATAATACATTTTTCTGGTGAAAATAAATTAACTTATAATTCCTACAAATAAACCTAATAATTGAAAGTTTCTCAAAAATCTAAACCTGGTTTAGAAGAAAAGATGTCCTTGGAAATTTTTAATAAAATTTCAACATAAAAGTCACCCCTAGCGACCGCTAGTTAAATATTAATTCAATTAAATATTTTATGTAATCCTTTTTACCTAAATATCAGCGAGGGGTGTGGCGATGTTGCCACCTCTAACTCAAAAAATACTATATCCAACTAATGTCTGAATAACTATTACCATGATAAATTTATAATTTATATATTTATTGATATCAAGAGAAATTTATTTGCAAATATTATTTATTTTTGAGACAATAAACTAGTGATACCTATATAGAAGAGGGTAGATTTATTAAATAGTAACTACTCAATAAAATAAAATTTGTGCTAAGGCAGCTGGTCCTTCGAACTTTGCTCTTTAACCTAAAAACAGTGTAGTGAAGAAAACAATAAAATTGCAAGTTCTAAAAATATACGACAGATTACTTCTTCTTCCTTCAGAGTCGCTTTTTTCGCTAGGGCAAATCACAATAGGAAAAATGCCTAATATATCGAAAACTTTTTCCCTCTCATACTATTCGTTTTACCTCTTTTCTGAGTGTGGTACACTTTTGCCATACTAAATAATTAATAGTTTGAAGTGCTTTAGACCGCATATTTAGACTAATTTTAATTTAATTTATTACACACTTAAAAGTACAAATTTAATGTCCCTCGTACATACCTTTTCGATTTTCGACAAGTCAAAAATTGGTTTTTATCAGACCATAATAATTTTTCATATACAGAATGTTAGGTATATGCAGCGGAAAAGTAGAAATGATATTTCTTGCTGTATTCGTATTTAAAAAAAAAATCTGGGGCGAATGGATTCTACCTAATACCAACACAGAAAAGAAAAAAATATCACATTATCCAAGGATATTAATTATTAAAATTATTTTTTTATTGTTGCAGGTGAGTTGACCTATTATGTCTTACAGAATATACGTATCTGGTTCAACTTTTGGTAAGTTTTTTTTAATATATATTAAGCAGTAAAAAAAGTGTTCGAGAACACTAAACACTCAAAAAATGCTTTTGCGAAATAGTACCTGGATTATTAAGCACTTAGCACTGGATAAATTTTACTGGAGTAATATCCAGAAAAAACAAACCAATTGAAATTTCTTTTAACATTAATAATATTAATCTTTCACTTCATATTAATATCCATTATTGTACATTTTCTAATCTAATTAAAAAAAGATTTAAAATCAACACAATATTAATCCGTCTGTCTCTCAAAAGTACAGTTAACAAAAATAAAATACACAAGCGACTGTTGCTATGGAATCTTATCTTTCTCTCATATTATCCCATCATAATAAGATGCTGAATTCAAGGCTACCACGTCACATTTCTCCTACCAATAAAAAACTACCAACCCTCCTCTCCGTTAAAAATCAGAGTACACATGCTCTCTCGCATACAGACCATGAATCAAGTCAATCCTGCCTTTAATAGAGCAAAAAAGTTTCTTCATATAAAGAAAATGGCGAGTTAACTGCACCCAAAATAGTTTTCAGAGTTTTTCACAATAAAAAATTTAAATAATTTTTTACAGGGAGGAAGTGATTTAGTTCAATTTAAATATTCATGTTTCGGTTTCAAACTTTAACATAATGTGCCGCTTTATGATTCGGCAGTTCACGTTTAGTTTTTAAAAAATGGAATAAAATGTTACTTTACAATTTAAAATACTATTTCTAGATTAACATTCATATTGGTTTAACTTCTACATAAGTAGTTTGGTCCTTCGAAATTCTGGATTTATGTTAACACATTCGCCGCCTAATATTCTTCAGAATTAGTTTTGACTCTAATAAATCAGTAATGAACTTACGTATAACTAAAGATGTTTTAGTACGGATTTTACTTCTAATGTTTGTAGAATTTTATTTAAAGGAACCGTGGTTTGAAAACTATAAAACAACATTTTTATCATAAATTTTAAAATAAAATAAATTGTAAAATTTTATACTAGAGAACTATAAATTGAATTGCTTTTAGAAATATTGTGAAGATCTTCTAGTCTCGTGCCTAAAATTTATTGTACCCTTCTTTTATTTATACGTTCTGCAGCAGAGATTCTCATATATAAATAGTTAATGAGCAAAAGGGGGGCATAAAGGCATCGGGTCATAAAACTAGGAAATGGATTTCGTGTCGTAATTGCCAGGCTTAACTCAACTTTAGAAAATCGTAAAATTTTACGCTGGCTGTTGTAATTTTTATTATCGCAAAAGCACGAAACCGATGTTTTTGTCATTTTACGGAAGATTTCCCACGGTATGCGACTGCATTGCATTGCAATCGAATGTATTCTTTTACAATGCTACTAAAAGTCGTACAGTATTTACGGCTTACGGAAATATTTTTAGTTGGGAATATTTTAGACACGTATCAGGTGTGTTGGATTTTGTGAGAACTAAGGATACAGAAGGAGATTGATTTCTGAGCTTAGATTTTTCCTTTTAAGCTTAAAATAGTTATTCATTTTCACTAAATCTGTAATTATTTATTTATTTGTAACTGAAATTTTAGAATTATAGAATGTGTGATGTGAATTTAAAATAAGAAATTTTGCTAAATTAAGAAACAGTTAAACATTGCTAAAAAATAAAAAAAAAGATTGCTAAAATTACGGCTTTTCATTATGGGGCCTTTAAAGAGAGTTTGAGACATTTTTATTTTATCAAATATCTTTAATCACAATATTTGTGAACATCAGAACAAGAATACGTAAGTTCGTAAATTATTTGCCTCCGTTCAGTTTTGTCGCCATTTGGAATTTGACATTTTGGAAAACTTAAGTAAAATTTCGGTGCTTAGATAATCGGTCCTTTTTTCTCGCAATGTTATGTTTTTAGGATCTTTAGATAAAAAAACATCTTAAATAGTAACTGGTGAGCTTGAGTAGTAGATATTACGAGTTTACAAATAATTAAATATAAAACATGACCACCCACACTGCTCGAAGGTTATAACTAAAATAAGAATAGAAGCTTAAATTAAAATATTACATAAAAAAAATTTTTGGACGCCAGTCTAATTGATTTTTTGTTCCATGTAGAAACAATTGACAGAAAACTATGACATATTTCAAAATTCGTCCTTTTATTCTTTTTGTGGGTTTAAGGAAATTAAACTCAAATTAAACGTTATATTTTAATACGAGGAAAAAATAATAACTTTCAGAGACTTTTCTTTTTTTTTGGAAATTAAACTTGGCTTGTCTTCGAGTTTCTTCTCAAGTTTCTAGAATCAGTAGAAACGTTGATCCTAAAGGAGAAAAAAAACTTGCTAGTTCGAAAAAGGATTTATTCCAGAAAGAAAACGTTGGGTTCAAAAACAAAACTTGCTCCAAAAAGACTTGTAGTCCCAAAGAAAACTTGCTCCAAAAATACTTGTACCAAAAAGCTTGTAGTCTAAAGAAAACTTGCTCCAAAAATACTTGTACCAAAAAGCTTGTAGTCTAAAGAAAACTTGCTCCAAAAAGACTTGTAGTCCCAAAGAAAACTTGCTCCAAAAATACTTGTACCAAAAAGCTTGTAGTCTAAAGAAAACTTGCTCCAAAAATACTTGTACGAACCAACTTGTATATAACGAGGGAAAGAAAGGATATTTTCAATTTGCGACACAGACGATATAGAAGTCAATTGTTTTGACTGAAGAGGCGATTAGAGAGGATGTTTAACATGTGAAAGACCTTTAGAAGAAAGGGAGATCTTGAGAAGGGATATCAAGCAATCTAAAATTAAATATACCGAGCAGAGGAATAATAAAAAATATAGGGTGGCACAGAAAAAAAAACATAACACTAGTCAGGTAAAACTGGTAATAATAATAAGTTGTTAAACACAGTATGTTTAATTGTTTACCTTTTAAATATCAAGTTGGACAATCTTCAAATCTCTTCTATTTCAACTTCCATCTAAACCTTTAGAATCTACATTCTTATAAAGGTAAGGGCCCTAATTTGAACTTCTGGATATCTTATCACTTTTTTTATCCTTTTTTCTACCTAAAAATGGTTGCTGGATTTAGCATGGTTAAATATCTATTCTTCATTGTTTTGAATTTTTCAATCATTTTTAAAGAAAATATATACTACTTCACTACAAGTAATTATTTCAATTCGTTTGAGGTCACTTTTTGTGGATTTTCCTACTTGTGTCAAAAGGCTAATCCAATTTCGGTAAGTTCGATTTTGCCAACATTTACTTTTGTTTTAGGCTTTTTTTATGTGATCATTCAAATTTATTCTGTACATTTTCCTGCTGAGTTATCCGCTCACCTATCCTGAGATCAGTTGACTGCATTACTGTCACCATCAATACTGATAGGTTTCAACTCTACCACTGGTCAACCCATTGGAACTTCTATCTGAATTCTAAGATTGGTTTTACCATCAGGGCTCCACGTCCCACTCTCCGACAAACCCCAAACTTGATGTAGCCATCTACACTAGACGAGTGTAACAAAGATACCCAGATAAAATTTTAGTACGCCACTGGCCTAGCGTCCTGGAATACGTGCGTTCCGCTATCATCGCAGAATTTCGGATGTTTGGTTTATTTTGGGTATTTTGGGTATTTTCATTTTTACTGTATGAATACAATTGATCCTGGTTTTAGTGAGTTGACCGCATCTGTTTTTGATGATGCTGGAAGTGAGTTTATAGGTGATGAAAGAGGTATCACAGACCCAACATTTCAAAGTGAAAAAAATTGGGAGAGAAATTAGAAAATATTGGAGAAAAATGAAAAATAAAATTGCAAAATACGGAAAAAATGCGAATATCACAAGAAATCACAAAACAATCGCAAAAAACCGCAACAAAATTACAAAAAAAAAACGCCAATAAGAAAAAATGAGAAAACATTATAAAACGAAAAAATAGAAAAAAAAACAACAATGAAAAAAAATGTGGAAAAATTAAAAAAAATCGAAAATAATTTAAAAAAAAAAAACAATAGGAAAAAGGCGAAAAACATCACAAAAACCAAAGAACAACCAAAAAACCGGGAACAACTGTAACCATAAAAAAATGAAAAAATTCAAAAATTTGAAATAAATTGCAATAAAACGCAAAGAAGTCCCAAAAAAATCGCAAATAATTGCAAAAAATCAGAAGAATTAGAAAAAATGAGAAGGAATTAAAAAACAAAAGAAAAAAATAAAAAAAGAAAAACAGAACAATAATGAAAAATTAGAAGAATTCTAAAAAAAACAAAAAACCGGAAAAGTAGTAAAAATCGAAAAAACCGCAAAAAACAAAAAATGAGAAAAAACTAGAAAAATAAAAAAACCTCTCTTTAAAATAATTGCAATTTTGGTATATAAAAAAAATCAAAATAAGAAAAATTTCATACTGTAGAAAAAGACAGAGAATAAAAGAAAGAGAGGGAAGGAAAAATACAAAGTGTTCCATTTAAAATAATATAACTATGGTGCAGATCTATTTATTCAGACAACCTGTACCAATCAAAATAATTTAAAATTGTACCTGCAGTACACATTTTTTACAAAATCTTACCGTTTTCCATATAAAGACTAAATCATTATACAGTGTGTCCGTAAAGTATGGAACAAATTCATTTTTAGCTAAACAGGCCATTTTAAGAAATAATCCTGAAACAGGTCGATTTTTGATTTTAATTTACCGTATTTTAAAATAATAATCTAATATACAGGGTGAATTACTTTTGAGTAATGAAATCACCGTCATTTTTTTTAAATGGAACACCCTATATTTTTTTATATTTTTAGACTCGTCTCGTGAAGCTGATTTCAAAAACCTGTTACACTTATATTCTAAAGTAAAAAGTTTTGAAGTTATAGACAATTGAAAATCGCATTTTTTCACATTTAAGTGATTGCTCGGGCCAAACGACAGTAGTTTTTGTCATAAAAATCTTCTATTTAGGTACCTGATATTACTAAAATCCAAATTTCACTCAAAATTAAAACCTGGCGGTCGTAATATCTGGCAGCTAAGCAAGTATCATTGGAGGATAATAATCGTTTAAATTTTTACGCAAAAAGTACATCTAATCGTCATCTATCGAACATTTAGTTAATTAATAGTTTTTGTTATGAAAATCATTAAGTGCTAATTCCGTCTTAATTATAACGCTTAGAAAATTTGCGGGAGGGGGGGTTTAGGAGTTCAGATTACATGGTTTTATATGAAAAAGATGCTCTTACGATAAGAAAGCTGTGTATACATTTTCATTATAAAATGTTACAACAGTTCATGAAATATTGGAAAAACCTATTTTTATTTTGTGCTTTCAAAAGGCCGTAACTTTTTTTGTGTGAACATTCGCATTAAGGCAAGTTATATTAAATCGATATATTTTTTACATCAGAATAGGCAGTTCAATTTATGACCTACCTTTTTGATACTTTTTGTCAAGTAATTGATCGTTTACAAAATAGTTATTTTCCTAACAAGTGCGGAAAAGTATAACTTTCGGAAGTGCGGAAAGTTTTACTTTCCGCACGCAATTGCAGTTGCCCGAACGAAGCGAAGCGGAGTTCGGGCATGCAATTAAGTGGGGAAAAGATACTTTACGCAAGTGTTAGGAACAATATTTTTTCTACAAGCGCCTAGAATTTAGCAAAAATATTTTTTTGTCATTAAACAAAAATTTTCTTAGTGCTACTTAATAAATAAAACATTAGGCTGAAAGTAATCATAGTAACCAAGCAAGAATTAATATTTAATCATTTTAGCATTTATAAAATCAGTGCGGAAAAGTACAACTTTCCGCACGATTGTAGAAAAAAAATGTTTCGTGCAACTAAGTTAATTTATAAAATTTTAGATTTAGTTGTTTTGAATATTTCTATAAAGAGTTATTTTAATATTCCTAACATTCTAATAAAAATGACATGTTATTCGATTTCCAAATTAAAATTTAATTTTATGAATTTAAGCAGTTTGAACAACATCAAATATTCAACCATACTTTATGACATGAACGCAAAATTTTAACGTACCTTTTTAACAAAACTAGTATCACATATTTTAAAAAAAAATTGAGTTTTTGATTAATTATAATTAGGTATATTCTATTTTAATACACTAATGTAGATAGAAATTTCACAATAAAAAAACAAATATTTAGATTTTAATAATAAATTTATTTTAAAAAGTATTATATACAAAATGTCAAAGAGAAATGATACAGCACCCTTTTCCTACGAAAGTCATCTTAAACTAACCGATATTTCTTTTTTATTGTCCAGACAGACAATACTGAGGTTTTAAGGTAGTCCTTTTTATGGGAACCATATATCAAAAATTCTCGAGAAAAGTTTTTTTTTTTATAAAAAGTCTCACGCGGTTTTTGCATTAGCGTTAGAGACACTTTTCATTTTTTACTGTTTTGCTTAAGAATAAAAAGCTTGTCAGAGACATGGACGTTAAGAGATGAGAGTAAAATAATGTGTTGTATTTTATGTTGGGTACAGATGAAATATATGCGTTTTTTTAATATAAATTTACAGCTGAAAAAAGGCATTAAATTTTTGCTTGTTTTATTTAAAGTCGTCTTTAACCTAAATGAAACTGATGAGGAAATTTTTTGCGTTCTACAATAAACTAAGGCCGAGGATCATATCGCTGGTTCAATATTTAGATTTTAAAAAAAATTGAAAAAATGCACTTATTTTTTCTATTCGGGAAACTGTAGTACAGCGGCGCCGCTATAGATGTAGTTTTCACCAATTCTTGACTGCCGCGGCAACAAGTTAGTACAATAAAATGTTGAACTTTATACAAAGTCGGACTTAAATATTTTGAATGACGGGGTGTAGTAAATTTTAATATTAACTAATCGCACGAAAGTAGGAATTATATCACTTCAAATCGGTTACCACGAATTAGATGAAGGAGAGTTTTTTCTAGTCCAAGAACGGAGACTGTCATAACATAAAGAGTATTTAACCAAATTACATTTGTAAAGGATTAAAATCCGAATACTACGGGTAAGGGTCAATTTCCCGATAATCTGTTATTTCGTGCTCAATAACAAATTTTACATATTGAGATAATAATCGTCATATGCAAGGATTTTCTATTTTCCACTAAGCAGACTGCCTCTCTCATATAACAATAAAAACTTTATATTTAAAATTTAAAAAAATTGAACTTTAAAAAATTTATCTTCAGCCACTCCACTGTTTTAAATACACTATTATCTTCATTTTTCTCCTACTTTTTTTGCTACTATCTCTGCTACTTTTAGTGACGATTCTGCTTTCTTCTTTTTATTGTGTTTTTAACCCAGTATATTTTTTTTATTTTTATTTTAGTAAATAAAATTTTACCCTCTTTTATTTTAATCGAATTTTATTTACTTTCCATAACAAGTTCTTAACACATTTCTCTATAACTCCCGACTATTCTAAAAGCACGATCTAACAAAATCCTTTCCATTTTGACAATCAATATTTCCCGAAATTTCTTACTGAAAATACCTTTTGTTTTACAAACCAATCAATAAAATTATTCAATTGTATTTAAACAGAATTTTTAACTCAAATATTTTTTTTTAATATAAGTAACTTACTTTGATTGACACCACCCAAATTACCAACAATTTGCCTAATGAAGAATGTCACTTAACGTGTCACAAATAATTTATTACTTCAAATGGTTCGAGCCGTATTCATAGTATCAAAATAAGTTTTACATTATTTTTTATATAATTTACTAAAATTTATTTTTAATTCACATTTTTCTTACTTTCTCGACCCACCATCCAAGGGAAAGTATGGTGAAAGCGCTAAAAATAAATTTCAGGATAAACATAGAAATATCCATTTTGAGGTCCCTTGAGACTATTAAGACCATTTCCAGATGGAAGTTTGCCTGTGTATATGTCTGTCTGTGTGTCTGTCTGTGTGTCTGTCTGTGTGTCTGTCTATGTGTCTAACTATGTGTATTCTTCCATGACAGAGGCACCATGCTTAATCTGATTAATCTGAAATTTTATTTGTGGATTTCAGTTATCCATTGTAAGAACCCATTAGTTTCTGTACATCTGTCAAACGCAAATGTCACTGTCAAAAAATGACACAAGCAATATGTCACGGAATTTGACATGTAATCTGTCATTTGAAAGCCCTTTAAAATCTCTATTCAGAACAGTCAAAATTATTTCTCCAACTGTGAACTGTCAAAAATAAAAAAATGTCAAAATTTGAAACTTTAACGTTAAATATATGAAAAAGTTTCGTGGATACTCGTCGGGAAAGTTTTGGGGCGACATAACCGATTTTTTTTTTATCTTACGAAGAAATATTGTTAATTCTGCTCTAAAATCCTAATTATATTTTTTTTATTCAACCAACCCATTCATTATATTTCATAAAAAATTAATTTTATACTAGATTATAACCAATTTCATTACAATATATTTATTATATCTCAGAAATACGATCATTATTTTAAAAGTTTTGATTGATTTATATAAAAAAAATACAAACAAATTGATACAAAATAGATATATTGAAATGAAACATTTTTAGTAAAGTATTTTTTGTACCGCAAAACCTAAACATGTTTTAATTCCCTCATTTTAGAGACTAAAGTGCTACTTTTACTCCCTCATTTTTGGGACTAAAGTGATACTTTTACTCCCTGGAGAATTAAATATTTAATAAAAAATAATGGAAAACAGGAATAAATAGAAAAAAATAGCAAAAAAAGAAAAAACAGGGAAAAATAGCTAACTATAGAAAAAAATAGGAAATAATTAAAAAAAAAAACGGAAAAAATAGGAAAAAATGATTCAAAATAGGGAAATTAGAGAAAAATAGGGAAACACCGGATAATTGTGAAAAATAGGGAGAAATAAAGATAAATAGAGAAAAAGGGTAAAATGGCGAATAATAGAGACAAATAAGGAGAAATTATGAAAGCCAGGGAAAATGTGAAAGAACTAGGAAAAATCAGGAGAAATAATAAAAAAATGGAAAAAATAGGGCGCAAAATACAAAAATGGGCAAGGAGTGAAAAATAAGAAAATACAGGCAGAAATATGAAAAAGTAGTGAAAAAAACGGAAAATTTGGAAAAAAGGGAAAAATTGTAAAATAAGAAAATACAGGGAGAAAAATTGAAAAGTAGTGAAATAAAGGGAAAAATTGAATAAAATATGGAAAATAAGGAGAAACAGTAAATAAAAAGCTAAAAATTTGGAAATTTATTAAAAACAAGAAAAAAATATGATAAACTGGAAAAAAAATATAATACCATAGAAAATAGGAAGAAATATTAAGATATATGGAAATTATAGGTAAAAAAAGGAAAATATTGAAAAACAGGGAAAAGTAGCAAAAAATAGAGAAAACGAAGGGAAAAAAGGTATAAAAAATTAAGATAAATAGGAAGAAATGGAAAAAATTAGAAAAAAAATGAAAAATAGGAAAAATAGAAAAAAAACAAGCTCGGTCGTCCAGGTACTAATCTTAAAGAAACTCCGTAGCATAATACAGGTATATAGCTAGTTTTTTTTATAAACTTCAATTTTTTTTTATTAAAATTTTCTAATAATAATTGTTCTTAAATTTTTTTACTTTCCCGGACCCATCAAAGGAAAAGTAAGGTGAACGAACAAAAAAAAATCGAGATAACGATGGAAATATCCATTTTGAAATCCCCCAAAAAGATCCAGCGTATGGTCTGTCTGTGTGTCTGTGTCTGTGGTGTCTGTGTGTCTGTCTGTGTGATAACTGTGTGATAACTGCCGAACCGTGTGACCAATCAAGCCGAAATTTGGTTTGAAGGATCGGTGTGTACCTAGAATGCGACCATTAGATTTTGGTTTAAATTGGTACAGTAGAATGTTCTCAAGACCGACATTGATTAAATGCACATGTAACAATTTTTTCCTTTTTTTATATTTTAAGGACAAACTATACAATTTAGTGCAAAATATTGTAGTACAAAGTTTTATAGCATAAAATTCTCTACAACTTTTGTTTTAAACTTTTTCCAGAATTTCCAATAGTTGCGCCACTAGAGGGCGCGTAAAAAATGTGCATGTATGTTTTCTCTAGTTTTTCTTGATTTTGAGGACAAATAATACACTTTAGTGCAAAATGTAGTAGTACACAATTTTAGACCATAAAATTCCCTACAACTTTTGTTTAAAACTTGTTTAAGAATTTCCAATAGTTGCGCCACTAGAAGGCTCGTAAAAAACGTGCACGTAGGTTTTCTCTGGTTTTTCTTGTTTTTGAGGTCAAACAATGCATTTTAGTGCAAAATTTTCTTATGCAAAGTTGTAAAGCATTAAATTTTCTTTAACTTTTATCATTCACTTTTTATTGAATTCCTGATAGTTTCGCCGCTAGATGGCGAGAAAAATACACATTTACGATTTTCCATTTTTTTAAACTATGCTTTTTAGTGCAAAATGTTTCAGTGCAAAGTTGTAAAGCATAAAATTCCCTACAACTATTGTATGAAAATTTTTCCAGAATTCCCAATAGTTTTTATACATGATTTTAGGAGATCCTAATTGTAGCAGTGTGTATTAATTATAATTTCCCACTTATTTTGATATGCTTTTCGTAAATTTTACTTAGAATGTTTCGTCCTCCAACCTATTTCTGTTAAATTTTATTTAACTTCTTTATATTGGTTTCTCGTCTCTTTAAGTTTTACTTAATGATTCTGATTAGTTTCTATCCCATTTTAGCGTAAGATGATAGGTACACAAACACAGTCACTATTGAGATGCAATATATCTATAAAGCAACCGCTGAGTACAACTTAGCGCCGTTAGATAATCCCACCGTAATGCCTATACGATTCCTATAAAGATAAAATAGGCTGTATGATACTAGTAGGATTGTACAGATTTTAAAAACTTACTCTGTCTCTCTGTTTTTGGTTTAAAATATATTTTCTACTTCTGAGTTTTTTTCTATTAATCAATTTTATTGTTACCCAACATTTTCTCTATTATGTTACTATTGTTTTCCAATAATTTTTATATTAAAGCAACTATGTATTTTATTGGTAATTAAAATTTCTGTTGTAACCATTGTTACTGGGCCAAAAAAAATTTTCTTGGTTGTAAAAACCAATCAAATTATTAATAATCATTTATATTGCAGGTAAATTAATGTAAAATCAAGAGTAAACTAGAGTCTGTTAAGACAAATATTGTTTCACTAATATCAGGTGTTAATATGTTAATGATTAATTAATTAGTTGCAACAAACCGGTATTGTACAGCTTTATTAGAGATGCAATATAAAATGACACGAAGGTTTGCTAACAAGATGATGTAGTTCACCAATAAACATATTATAATTTTATGGTAACAGGACAATATTATATTATATTAATAATTAGCCGTTCTTTTAGTTTTTCTTTGCTTTCTTTGCATAATATAATAGACTAATTTTTTTGGATTAAAGGAAATTTAAAACAGCAAATATCTAAAGAAAAATGGTTACAAGTGTAAACTGTTTGTATTCTATCATGTGAAATATCTACCAGAGCCGGATTTAATTCTTCGGTCTTTGAGGAAAACAGCCCGCGGGAATTTTCTGCGACAAAAATACGACTTGGCTTTCGGTATTTATTCGAGAATATACTTGCATTTCCATAATAAGGTATCGATTTTGTTTCAATAGGATTTACAACGTTGCATTTTGTTGTTTGATCTGATGTCAGTTCTGTTCCGCGTAGTAAATAGCTATCTGGCTTTTTATGTAGAATCAGATCTTGTAATGTGAAGTTCTACATGATGAAAACACCGTTTTATCTTTGGTGGGATACATAAATAGATCGAATTTAGGTTGGCTGGATATTAGATATTTTTCGATTTTCTATGAACTGGAGATATTGAGGCATTTCTGCACCGAGATTTCTTCTTTGTAACTAAATATATCAAACATATGTGAAATGTCTGATTTTTTTTATTTTAAGTTTAAAAGCTGGTGAAAGAAATAAAATTTTGTAGTGCGTTGCAAAATTTTATATTGCTTGGCAAGAAAATCTAAAGGTATGTCTATAAATTTTGGTTTTTTTGATAATATAATTATGATTGCATACAGATTTTTGACAGTGTGTTTAATGTTTTGGTATATGACCTATCCGAAAAAGAAAACCACTGAACCAAAAGAATATAAATATCTTTTATACTGAGTTAAAGTGTGACATTGATCTAAGAAAATGTTCGGAATGGTGCAGATTAATGAAGAAAGTTTGGAGAAACTGAGAAAATAAAGTCATTGAATAGAAGTAATTGGCAAATAGAAGTAGCCGTCGCTGACCGAGGACTTCTACATAACGTTAAAAATATAAAGTGCGGATTGTTTAACGGATGCCTAAAACCTGTAACTATTGTATGAAAGCATAACAATTTTATTCTAAAGATTAGAAATCTTATTTATTGCTTTAAAGAATATTTTCATTTTTATCTGAGAAGTGGAAAATTAATTTATCAATTTCCTGAAAACAGATTCAAGCCTTATTACAAATATTGATCTATCAGTATTGATTAAAGATCTTGAAATTGTTCAAAAATAAATAGGGTTGATATTTATTCATTTTGTACCAAAGTTTTACTTTTTTGAGTAATAATTAAAATATATATGCACGGCACTGGGTTATAATTAATTTAAAATTATGAGAGAAGTTGCGAATATAAGGCCAGTCGTACTAGTTGAATCTCCGTCCGACAGATGGATGCACTCGCATCCGTGCTTCCGAAGTTCTTATTAAGTAGGACAATTCAATCCGTTGTCAACAGCTGCAGTGGCAGCCCGATGTCCGAGTTGCTGTGGCAATCGCTCGACCATTAGAGATAGGTCAAGCCAAGCTGAAGGCAGCGAAGCAATTTCAATTGTACCGGAGTCCAGAACGGTCAATTCGATCGCCACCATACCATCTGACACTGCCGAGTAAGGACCTTGTTACACACCTTCCTCTCCGGATTTGCAGCAGTAAATACCCAGGTAACTGAATCCTTGGTCGATACCATAACGATCCTTGGAGCATTTCTTTCTCCACTGAAGCTGCCCAAGCAAGGGGTCTTCACACTATAAACGGAAGGTGGCGCCCGAGGCAATCTGAAACCTGGACTAAGGCGCCAAAACACCGCTTGACGACGCAATGAGCTAATGAGCTTTACAATTTTATTCACTTGAATTGGGAACTCCGAACATTTGGGTTTTAAATATGTTGAATAATCTTATATGTGATCATGTCGGTTAAAAACTTCCAGTAATTTCACCAAACATGCAAAAGTGAATAGTAAAAAAAACATGACGAGAAGTTCGCGTAATAGTTAAAAAGTACTGAGAATTAAGGAATAACTGCACAACCGATTGTAATAGTGGCCTAAAAATATTATTTGTATTTATTTTCTTGTAAACATATCAATACATATTCTGTTCATTACTTTTACTCAATATTTGATAATTAAAATTTATTAATTATCTCCCATCGGGCGACGAATCTGAATTAAGGCAGCAAACATTACCTTATACTACGATCCAATTCATTCTCATCAGTTCGAGCCGAAATCCAAATCCAGCTCCAATACCGGTTTAGCGACCTTTAGAGAGACGTCGAATTGAAGGAACGAAGCCAAGCTCAGTGGACCGCAAGCCAGTGCGCCAGTCAAAAAGACACTTGATCAGAGATTCCGAAAGCGTGGAAAGCTAAGTTTTGCCGGAACCGCCAATCCGACCACTACGGGGGAATGATAGTCGTGCCTGTATCGTCCAACTAGACCGGAGTACCACTCACAGAGTAAGAACCTTGTTGCACAACTTTTCCGTCATCGTCGGATTTGGTATTAAATACAGTTGTTTTTACTTGTTGATTTTATTTGGTTTTGAGTTTTAACGTTTTTAGCAGTGAATATCCAGATACTCAACCCAATAGGGCAAGTAATAACGACCCCGGGAGTATTTTTATCTTCACTGACACTGCCCGTAGTAACCAAAGTAACCCGTAACGACCAAAGAGCCTTACAAGTATTCAATCTTTGTTGAATACATAATTTAGCAAATTTGACAGACAATTTTAAAAGAAAATCTGACAAATAAGGTTAATAGTAAATCTAGTAACACTTGTAGCACATCTGACAGAAAATCTAAAATAAAATCTGATAAAAAATCTAGTAAAAAATCTGATAACAAATATGTCAGCAAATTTGACACCAAATGTGATAGCAAACCTGAAAACAAATCTAACAACAAAGCTGATGGTAAATCTAAAAGATATTCTAGGAGAACTTGCAGTTCCCTTTATCCTATATAAAGTTTGCTGTGCAGATTGTAATAATATCTGCATTGGTCAATCAGGTAGAAGACTTGAAACTAGAATCAAAGGACACATTAGATGTATTGCCAATTTTTAATTAATTTTGTTCAAGAAGATATTTAAATATTTGTAGTAAAACTGAAAAACATAATTAATTGGTTAGATAGGGAAATAAATAGAGATTTTAAGAAGTACAAGGCCCTATTTAAAAAAAAATAGTAAGGAAAGATATGCGAATAGCAAAGGAAAGGAGTTTCAGAAGATAGAAAACATCTAATAGAGGAATATTAGAAGAATCGGAAGAAGAATTATTATTTGAAGAAATAATTGGTTATATATCGAAGTTACTTAATTTCAATAATAATTAAAATATTTGAATTATGTCGCGCACGACACTGGATTAGAGGTAACTTAAAATTATGGGAAAGGCAACATTCCTTTGATATGGTCAGTCGTACCAGTTGAACGTCCGCACCATGGCTGGAGACACTCGCGTTCGTACTTCTTAGACGCCGAAATCCTTACCATAATAGGACAATTCAATCCGATGTCATCAGTTGCAGTGGCAGTTCAAATTGTGGTGGCAGATCGAGTTGGAGCTCGATCCAGCTGAAATACCGATTCAACGACCTTTAGGGATAGGTTGAGCTGAACAGCTGAACCCAAGTTTAATTGTACCGACCACCACGCCATCGCGGAAAACGTGAATATACTGTCCGACACATCACCGATAACGAACCATATTGCACACTTTTCTTCTTCACCGTCGTCGGATTTTGGTATTAACAAAAGTTCTTATTTTACTCAAAGTCAGGTACCACAGCAATTTAATTTGAAATAAAAAGGCAACTAGTTTCGGTCACAGACCATCATCAGGCCTATATGTACAAAACGTTGCTTTGATGGTATTTACAATTACTTATTTTGAAGGTTTTTAATCTATAGGTCTGTTGATGGTCTGTGACCAAAACTAGTTGCCTTTCTTAGTAGATAGAATTATGTACGTAGGGAAGCAGAAGTGACCTGTCATTGTTGTCAAAATGGCGATAAATTCAAATAGGATTGCGCGACAGGGTACTCCGTATTGCAAGAGCTCTGCAGGGTTCATTTAAAGGGGGCCTGAACGATCTACGAATATTAGTATTCATAAATGTTGAAAGAACCAAACTCTTTAGGTAGGAGTTAAACCAAAATAAAAACAGTATTTGAAATAGGAATGTACTTTTTATTCCATTTGTTCCAAGTACTAACATGAACAGAAAAATAATAAACGGCACATTAATTTAAATTATGAAACCGAAATCAAATATAACTCATCACTTCACTCACTGTAAAAAACTATTTACATTTTTTCTTATTACGAAAACTTTTTGGGTGTGGTTAATTGCGCACCATTTTAATTATTTGAAGAAACTTTTTTACCCTATTGAATGCGACTGCATCCGTTTACAGTTGGTAAGCGAGAGGGAGATTATGCTCTGAATTTTAGCGGAGAGTAAGGTTGCAGGTTTTTTATTGGTAGGAGACATGATACGTGGTATCCAAATAGCCTTGAATTCAGAATCTTAGCGGGAAGAAATATATTTATATTTTTTGTCTCTTATAATGATGGGATAATATGAGAGAAAGATAAGATTGCTTGCATAGCAACGGTCGCTTATGCATTTTGTTTTTATTAACGGTATTTTGAAAGTAGACAGAAAAAAACGTCTGAGATAATGACGGAATAACTCTTGTGTTGAGTTTAAATCTATTTTTAGATTTTAAAACATACAATAATAGACATTAGTATGAACTGAAAGAAATATGAATTGTTTTGTATTTTCTGGATAATATTCCAGTGAAATTTATCCAGGGGCCCATACGTAATTCCCCACCTACCAGTCTTAAACGTGTTGTAGGTCTGCGCATTATTGATTTAAAGCGCCTCCATGATTAAGGCTGTCAATCTTTGATGTGTCAATATAACCCAACAATTTCTTCTCTCCACGTGTAACTCATAACAACCTTCCAAATTAAATTGTTGTGGTACCTGATTTTCTGTTTTATTTCTTGTAAATAAATGATTAACTTTTAAAAATAAAATAAAATATATAAAATAATACACATAAATAGGGAATGTGTTATATTTCATCTTTGTGTTATAATTATTATAAGAAAATTTTCATTATCTGACTGTTCATAGTGTCCATCAATTGAACGAGGTAAATGTTAGTTTCACATAAATGATACATTGATCAAAATATATCGAAAACGCTTTATCTTAATATGAGACCGAGCAGCTACACTTGATACCGGTTTTAGACTCGTAACAGATTGTATAATATGTATCTCGATGTATCTCGAGCTATACTACACATCGACGAACGCTGTTAATTCAAATTATCGTATTTCATCTCCTATCCATGCTATATATCACTTATCTGTATGTTGTACAAGCATTGTCAATTTAAATTTTCTACTAAAATGTAATATTCACGCAAAAACAAGGCTCTTTTTTTAGGCAGAAAAATTGAAATCCATTTTTAATAGTTAAAAATGGTACATAGAAAATCATGAATATACCTCTGGAGAGAGAAATAAATTTTTAATTTAAAATTATATTTTTGATATTAAACAAGTTGATTAAAACTAAGGAATGAAAATGATAAAAAGAATGAAAATTTGTAAATCCTCAATAGCAGTCTTTATATTGGAAAATATTTCTTTCATGAAATGTATAAGGAATCACAATTAGATGTCTTAGAAATTGCTGATTTTCCGTCGAAAACGCCATAAAATTCGAATCCAATATTGAACGCTTTAATTTAAAAATGAAGTTATCAGCTTTTCCAAAGAACACTAGTTTTCTCGGTAAAAATTCTCGCAATAGATTATTTTTACGACTTTTAGAGAAATTCTTCCCATTGAGTGGTTTTTCTGAAAATCTTCAGTGGAAATTCGATTAAAACACAGCGGAAATTGTCTGTTTCCAACGATAATTTTATCACAATTTCAAGCACACTCGCAGACAGTCAAGTCAGTAATCTCTTCCTTCCTAGCTCTCTCACTTTTCTCTAATTTTTTTTTTATTGGAAATATACCACCTACCAGTATGACAAATCTATTCTACGTATAGCAAACGTATTTATTATGTGTACTTACATTCTGATTTAAAATAATTTACTTTGTAATCAGGAAATTACTTTAATAACAAAACGAATATTAATTTAATGAATTAGATGATAATTCATGTTTAAATCCTCAATAAGGTAAAAAAATAATGCAGAGTATAAAAGCGGCGTTGACATGGGTAGTAAATCACGAACGTGGCCCACACTTTTGTGGATTAGGGTAAGGTGGGGCAGGTTCGGACACGTTTTTTCAAACATTAATATTTCAACGTTAAGAGAAAATTTTGAACCTAATTCAGTTGCTACGGATACGTTAGTGTATTTTCATCATTTTGGAATTAAGCAAAAAAATGCAGTGGTTTCCGTTCATTTACATTTTGCCCAAAAAGTTGCATTTGTCTTAATCTGCACCATAGTGAGGCACATTCGGAAAAGTAGTATGGTACATTAGAACAAGTCTAAGAAAATTCAGACCTTATTTATTTATAAAAGACCTTATAACAATCAACACATCCTGGAAGTTCCTGGTGCTGTATTTTAGAAAAAATTTAAGACGCAAGATTTATCATCATTGCAAGATTCCACTCAGCCGATGTAATGAAGTGTCCTTTTGTTGGTCGGGTATTTGACAAGCAAATAATCATTACGATGGATTATGTCATCATCCAATAACATGAGCACATCGTCATTGTTTTGAAACTCATCCAGAGAATGGGACAGATCGTCAAAAAAATTTGTCTCATGAACAACATTCTGAGCAGTCACTTTATTTTTTTTTTCTTAGGTGCCTTCCCTTTGCCTTTCTCTTCAGCTTTAGTTTTTTTTCTTCACTTCACATTCATTTTATAATACTTTTTATTTTCTCATTGTTTGTAATTCTTGAATTTTTTCCTTCTCCGGTGTGCTTCTATAAATTCTAGATTGACCTAATCGAGACTTTCCATTTATTTTTCTTTAGGTTGCCTTTGGAAATGGTCTAATATTTCCGACGGATAATGTTTTAATTTTCGGTTTTGTAACGCGATTTAATATGTCATTCAATATAGTTCTTATCATCATGGTCACTTCGTCAATTTCAAAATCGGCCACATTGCTGGTGCTCATGTTGATAGACGGAGTAAAAGAGTTGTTCGATGTAATAGAAGTTGATGGCAGTTCACACTCTTTCATTCTTATTTCAGGATCTGCCCGATCTGTGGCGAACGACCCCATGAAATCGTTATCATTAAAAATCATGGAATTAATAGGCCACAAGCCAGTACTGGGGTAGCTGCTTATGATGTTTTTAGGTGTAAAACATTGCAAATAAGGGTCTGTAAGGCAGCCTTACATCTGGTCTTAAATGGCCCGTAAATGCCCCTGTCAAGAGGTTGCATCTTGTGAGTGCAATGGCGTGAAAATTATAGTAGGACTATACCATTCTCACGAGAATAGTATGTGGCCCCGAGTGCTGTGTGTGTTTCGTGATTAACAAAAGAATTGGATTTGCTTAAATACAACCAGTATGTTATTGAATATGCTCCAATAACTGAAGAAAAAATGTTGAAGATATCCACCCCGACTTTTGGGCAAAGCCAATTACCCCATTAACTGAACCATACATAAACTGCTCTTTCATACGTACGTGAGGGAAAACATGTATTTCCCATAGCAGAAATGAAGCAACACATTATAACTAATATGCCCCTTTCAGCTGAAATGCGGTGGCACACTCCTTTTGTCGATATTGGGGAGATAACTTTAGGGGCCTGAAGAACGGTTGTGACTCCAGTTTTGTCAGTATTCCAAATCCAATTAGGGGGAAAATTATATTTTGCTTGAACTTCTGCATAATTCTTCTTGTTGAAAGCTGCTCCTCGTGTAATGCTGGTATTTTCTGACTTGCGGTAGGAAAGTCTCGGGTAATGACTCTTGAATGATAGTATCCATACTATCCACTCCATCCCACCCATATTATTTTCGTTCCAAGCATTTGGAATTTTCTTACCACGTAGACCTGTAAAACTAGTCTTACATTAGAGCCTTTTTTGCAGCAACGCTTTTGTATGCAATATGAATTGCAGGTAAAAGTAAAAACCAGTCTTCTTACATTTGAGCCTATTTGTTGCAAATTTCCCAGACTTCTTTTACTACATTAATTTTAAGGTTAGAATTTCAAAACAAACAAGCTAACAAATTTCTGAGATAATTTTAGAATTTATTTAACCAAAAAAATATAAATATAAATAGATAAAGTATGGTTAATGATTCTTATACCTTTTAGTCGACCGCTATACAGAACCACCAATATAATAATTATGTTGTCAAAATCTAATATCACTAAAAATATGCAAAGTAAATAACCTAAAAATTAGAAAGATGTTTATATTTTTCAAGCCTATGAACATAGGCTGATACACATGCACAATTACTATTTAAGAAAGGTCAGCAATTAAATTGCCAGCAATTTCTTAAAAATCCTGTAATGTAAGATTAGTTTAAGTCAGCGCATAAAATATTTTGGAAAATTGTTTTAGGTAAATTTCCAATTACTTTTCTTCTCCTAGAGAAAATATTTGACGGATAGCGTACTTTTCATCTGAACTACAACAACAGAAGAACTGCAACTAATTAAACTCATTAAATAATGCTCACCTACGCCTGCAAGTTTGTAGTTTCTCAATATTTTGAGGGAAATGTACAAACCTGTTAAATATTTCAGGACAATTAAGAACCTCAGTTTCTTCATGCAGACAACGACTTACACTTTGCTGAGATAAACCAATAAATGAATTGTAGTCTAGATCGGCTTGGTAACATCCAGTTGTATAAAACCGTAAGGCAGCAAGGAGCTAAATATAAGAGATAATAAGTACTAAGTCTTAGTGAGAGTCAAATACTATAATTACACGAGTACTAATTTTCTAATCAGTTGGATGTTTCCATGATCGTAGACGGCGCTAATTAAAGTAGACATCGACCATAAATCGAACTCTAAACAATCGTCTGAACTGTCGTTCAGGCATTCCATGCAAGTGACCGCCAATAAGACGAAAATGAGGATTAAGGACTTCTTCATCACCAATATCTTCATCGTCGTCCAATTCACGGATAATATCAATCATGATTAAATCATCCAAATTAGGCATCTAGCTATGTATTATTAAATATTCTAGTTAATTACAAATCGTGTTATTAATATATACTTACGTTTTACTTAATCAAAATCTGAATTATTATCAACAGAAACTCGAAATCGAAATAAATATAAAAAAATAAGATTCAATAAGATTCAACTAATAAAACCTGACCGTTGTAAATCATTGGATTTCATTCAAATTTTACCAAAACTCACCTCGGCATAGAGTAGGGTTTTAGAACATTTTCAGGAGAATTGTCGGTTATGAGAAAAATCATTTATGTCAAGATTACAACTCCTGGTCGTCACGACTCCACAGTTTCCAGTCGCATTTGGTTTTAAGCTTACTATTTTTTAAACAGCTGTTTATTGTTTGCGTGAATATTTCTATAAAGTTGGTTTTTCTAGTTGATGATATGTATGTTTTAGCTGAGTGAGGTAGATTTATATTCAGTATCAAAATTCGTAGCGAACGGCGAATCGTCTGCTCCCAGAGCGGTCAAGCGACCGGCGACTAAACGAACGGCGACCAGCAGCTCACAGTAACGACTCGACAGAAAAAGTAGCATCTGAAATGCATTGGAGATGTTCAACGACTCTTCCACGGCTATACCTCTGCTGAACCATCCTCGGTAATTTATCCTGTTTTGTGGTGTTTCTTTGTACCCTGATGTAGGAGAAAAGCTATCCTCCAATAGTCTTAGGAGTTCGTCCGGGAGTTCTATATCTTCTTTTGCTTCACTAAAGATCCTGAGGTTGGTTTTGGTGATTTTCTTCTTTGGTTTGAGAGCTTTATAGAGGGGGCCGAAGTTGGGATTTGGGGGATTTGGGGGATTAACTAAGGTAGTTTGAAGGTTGACTTTGAAGGCCGAGGCCTTCTGGGCAGATGTATAAAGGATTTGTCCATCGACAAGGAGGTGGCAGTGGGATTTGGGTCGCAGTAGACAGCGACGACGAATTTTGAAGGAAACCGTACCTTTATATTGCATCAGTAATGCCTTTGCGACTTGGTATCAGCTACCTGGTAGCGGCTACCAGCGACCAGCGAATTTGTAGCAGAACGCAGCTTTAAGAAACTTTGAAGATATCATCGCGAACCAGTCGCAGCTACTCGGTCGCAGTCGCTAGTCTTCAGCGACTGCGAAGGAAAATATAGCTCTAAATTTTTTTTTAAAGTAAATATGTAGAAGCAAATAACATAAATAATTAACTAATAAAATTAACTAGTAAAACAAGATTTAAAAAGGCGATAATAAAAGCAATTACCTCCCAATTTCTATTAAACGTATTTTTAAGAAAAATTCATATAATTATTTTGGTATAATTTTTTTCCGGTGAGACTCAATACGGTATAAGATAAAACAGCTCTAAAATTCGTGCTGTTGTAAACTTTGTAAGCGAATTATTGAACCTCGAGGAAAATATGCAAACTACCAACATCCTAAGATATTCAACTGTGTTTTGCAAGTGACGCATAACATTTTGGCCCAGAAATTAAATTATTACCGTGTCAGGAAACTTTCTCCAAATCTAACCTAAAAATCGATTTTAAAGTGTGTAAAAGGTCACCACAAATTTTAAACTTATTAAGTTAATAAAAGTTTCATAGTTGTAATAAGACGTTAGTTTTTAACTTCTTAAGCTAACCTTTTAGCAATTCGCGTTTTTTTAAAGGATTAGTAATGGTTTAACGCCAGTTACGTCAAATAAATGGGATTTTTGGCGTGTTAACAAAAATGGAATCCATCTTCCAGGAAAAATATCATTTTTTTTTATATGCTGTTGCTTTTTCAGTTTATTTTAATGATTTCTATTTAATCTATATTATTGTAAATTCGTGTATGCAATTAATAACAGATTTGTCAGTAAGGCGCCATTATGTATCCCTGGTTAGTAGTAATGATTTATAATTAAAAAAAAAACAGAAACTCATAAAGTTTTAAATTTTTAAAGGGTCCATACATTTTACCAAAATCGTATTATAACAAACAGTGTGTTTAACAAAATGTAATGTTTCAAACTATTACAACAACAAAATCTTACTTGTTCAGAAGTATATTTAATCAGAATTTAATAAAGCAGAACGGACACTATCAAAATGAAAAAAAAACGAAATGGCAAATCGTCAGACCAACGTCATGACAAATATATAATGTATCAAATAAAAATTCACCAAACAGTTATTATAACGAAAGCTTATTAATTCAGGCCAGTATTAAATCATACCAATAAAACTTCAAAAGTCTAATAAAACAAAATGATAAAAAAGTAAAATCGTAAACAGACAAAACAGCAAGAAATCAGAAATCAATTCACCAAAATTCAATTTATCTAAAGTCCAATATATCAAAGGAGTAAAAAATCAGAGGCGTAAATCTACATAACGTTAAATATCAAACGCTGCTGTATCATATGTTAATATATTTTAGGGTTTTAAAGTAACGGCACATAAAAATATTTCCGTTTCCATTTGCAAGTACTTTTTTTGTTGATTTATTGGCTTGTCAAAAATCGATTTCATAACTATTTAACTCAATCATTTATACCAATTTATACTTTAAACAACGAAAATAATTCATTATTAATTTTATATCATGAAAAACTAAACATAAATCGTTTAATTCGTGTGTAATGTATGTTGCATAATATACATTAAAGCGCAGAAACTTATATCGTAGCGACATCTTAAAAGAATACCTGAAAGGATAAATAGATCTTAATAAATTGTATCCATATAAGACGATAATTCAGATTTCGCAACATCCGTTTGATTTTTACGGTTTTGATGCTTTACTATTCTGTCTCTTTCTGGTTCTGACTTTTTAAATTCTGTTTCATAATTTTCTGACTTTGTACGGGTTTGATAGATTGGCGCTTTGATAAATTGGGATTACGATAATGGAGCGTTCTGTTTTAATACGATTCTGAGTTTATAAGAGTTTGATAAATTAGTGTTATTGTATTTTACGTTTTTGAAGTATTAACTATTTGAAGTTTTAACGTTCTGGTCTTTTAGTCTTTTGATATTTTATTAATTTGATAACATATCTATCTAATTCTTTAATATTTGTTTTAATGCGATTCGATTTTTAACGGTTTTGATAAAATATGATTTTGCTATAATAGATGTTTGATTTTTTATTAATTTGATATAATAACCTTTTGAAAAAGTATCGGTTTGATGTGTTAAATTCTGCTAAATTGTGCCCTCCCTTTTTAAACACATTTAAACATTGCACCCTAATAATCATTGTACCTTACTGGCCCTCTAGTAGTGAATAATCTAAGTTCGCATTACACTTCTCATTTATCATTTCGCGTTAAATCAGAAATTTTACTTTTCTTCTTTTTGCATTATTGTTAAGTACCTAATTAGTGCAATTTAATTAATAAAGTAGTGGTTTACGATCTGAAATAACTGGAATACAGGTAAATGATAATAAATAGTTTTTGAAGTAAATTTTATAATCAGTTATTTTTTTGGTTTAAAAAACTTGAATAATTCTATATTGTCGCATTTTTTCTATTTTTTCTTTTTTCCCATTTGCTGCTATTTTTTTCCAGTTTTTGTATTGTCACTAGTTTATACTATTTTTTTTATTTTTTCCTCTTCTATGCTGTTTTTTTCCTATTTTTCTATTTTTTGTTCGATTTTTTTTCCGTTTTTTTCTATTTTGTCCTATTTTTCCTTTTTTCCTATTTGTTCCTTTTATTTTATTGTTTCTATTTCTATTATTTTTTTTTATTTCTTACTATGAGTTACTGTTTTTTTTTCTATATTTTCCCTATTTGGCCAATTTTTGGATTTAATATTTATTATATTTTTGCCCATTTTTTTCACAATTCTACTAATTCTACTGTCTTTCTTTGTATTTCCCCATTTTTTATTTTTTCACCGTTTTTCTGAGTTTTCGTATTTTCTGATTATTTTCCGGTTTTTCCTAATTTTTTCTATTTTCTCTATTTTTCGGTAATTTTTCCCATTTTCTTTTTTTCTAAATTTCATTATTTTTCCTAATATTTCCTATTTTGTTGTTTAGTTTCCGTTTTTGCCTATTTTTGTCTGGTTTTTCCCACTTTTTGTATTATCACTAGTTTTTCCATTTTTTCCTCTTCTTTGCTGGTTTTTCCTATTTTTCTATTTTTTTTCGATTTTTTCCTTTTTTTTTCTATTTTTTCCTGCTTTTTTTTTTGTTTTTTTTCCTATTTGTTCCGTTTTTTATTTTTTCTATTTTTTCCCATTTCTTGTTATTTGTTAATGGTTTTTTCCTTTTTTTATATTTTAACCTATTTAACCAATTTTTGCCTTTATTATTTATTATATTTTTGCCTATTTTTCACAGTTCTACTATTTTTCTTTGTATTTCCCTATTTTTTATATATTTTATTTTTCACTATTTTTTCTCAGTCTTCCTATTTTCTCACTATTTCCCGTTTTTTTCCTATTTTTCTGTATTTTGTCTGTTTTTCGGTCATTTTTCATTTTCATTTTCATTATTTTTCCTATTATTTCCTATTTTGTATCTCAGTTTCTCAATTTTTCTCGTTTTTTCCAATTTTTGCCTAGTTTTTCCCAGTTTTTGAATTGTCTCTAATTTTTACTATTTTTTCTATTTTTTCCTCTTCTTTGCTGTTTTTTTTCTTATTTTTCTATTTTTTCGATTTTTTCTTTTTTTTTCTATTTTGTCCTATTTTTTAATTTTTCCTTTTTGCTCCTTTTTTTATATTTTCTATTTTTTCCCATTTCTTACTATTTGTTACTATTTTTTCCTTTTTTTATTTTTCCCTATTTGGCCAATTTTTGTCTTTATTATTTATTATATTTTTTAATTTATTATATTTTTTTATTTAAAACGTGATTAAGTATAATTAAAGTCCATCCCTGATGCACTATTGAGAATCAATTAAATAATAGTTATTTATGCAACAAGTGTGTAAAGTGATACTTTTTTCACGAATGTGAATGTTGTCGAACGAGCCAAAGGCGAGTGCGACAATCACATGAGTGAAAAAAGGCACTTTACACACAAGTTGCATACAATATTTTTTCTACTACCATAATTTTTATTTACAAAAATATATTTCGCATGCAAGAGGTTAACATTTGTAAAATCTTTAAGTTAACCAGTTGATTTCTGGCACATAGAACCTTGGCAAGATAAGAAACATGAGGATATTGCCAAAAATATGTTGAACATGTAAAAAAGGTATTTTGAAAATTTTATTTTACTTTACGCACTAGTGAAAAAAAGTTAAACTTTACACAGTCCTTAGCGTGCGTAAAGTAAGTTCTTTACGCACGGTAGTAGAAATTTGTTTTTTAAAGTTTGACTGTGTAGAACGTACCATACACTTTACGGTCAACCATTAAATGTATGGTACGTTCTAAGCAGTTAAACTCTAAAAAAAAATTGTATTTAATTGATTCTTAATAGTGCATCAGGGATGTACTTTGTTTATACTTAATCACGTTATAAATAACTCCAATGGATGTAGTAAAAATAGAGAATTACTCAAATTCACTGATAGTAGAGCTCGATTATTTTGAGATGAGTACATTTCGTCTTAATGTGCAGAAACCAATTTGAGTTTGTAGGCGTGGTCAGAGAGCTTTAACTGTGGTCCGAGTCGCCTGTCGCTCATGAAATTTGGATTCAGTAGCGTAGTGTTACTTGTGTACTTGTTGCATTTATTTAGCTATTTTGAGTTTTCTTGTGTTTTTGTGCTTCAATTTCTTTGTCTATCTATATAACGTTTAATTTAATTCATTTTATGTGTATTTTGGTAAGTACATTTAAATACATACATAAATAATAATCTAAGACGAAACCGTACATTCTGAAATATTTTAAATCCCTTCTAAGCCTTTAATTTGTATCCTATTTTTATCATATTTTCAAAAATGCTAATGAAACCTAAATTTTTAGATTGTTGTTCGAAATGGAACAAAAAAATTATTAGGCAGAAAGGGCCAAGTTCTTCAATGCCAAGCCAAGGAAATAATTTCACGCCTGTTAAACTTTATGAAAAATGAGGCTAAAGATGGTTCATTAAAAACCATATTTCGTATGATGCTAAAATGACCAAACCAGAACTGTACACATTAATTAAAGCTCACAGACCCCCGCCGAATTTTCTTTTAGATGATCTTCTTGAAGAAAATGGTCACAAAGTATTACGGTTGCCTCCGTATCACCTTGGACTAAATCCCATCGAAAAAATATGGGCCACGGTAAAAAATTTGGTAGGTCAACATAATACAACATTTAAGTTAGATGATGTTGAAAAGTTAGCAAGAAAAAAAATTTGAAAGCATAACGTCGGAAGAATGGGCAAACGTGGTGGACTATTCCGCAAAATATGAGGATGCATATATTCAAAAAGAACATCTGAAGGATACAGATTCCCAAATATTTTGCGTCAATACGGGGTCATCCGATGAGTGAGATTCCGACCTTTGGGACTTCGAAGATAGTGATGAAAACAGTTAAAATTATAAACATTTTAATAAAGTATAAATTATTTATTTAAACTTTCAGTTGTTTTATTACTTTAAAGTTTAACAGCAATTTAACTAACAAATAGTTAAAATTTTAAATGCTACTTTTTATTTTAAAGTATTTTCAATTTAAAATATTTTATTAATGTACACACGCTACTGCTAAAATATCAGATACCCCTACCGCAGCAGATTTGAACTTAGCGCCATAAAATAAGGTCCACAAAGTTTATGACGTGCTGCGCTAACTGGGGCGTGGCCAAAACTAAATGTACTCATCTCAAAATAATCGAGCTCTACAGCTGCTGACTCAGACAACCGATGACTCAAGAAATTGTGGCCTATAGACTTAACATAACATAAATAAGTTCAGAGGCAATAGCAATTATAGTTGCTAGCTTGACTAGAACTCCTGAGCAAATCAGCTTACAGAATGTGTAATATATATTTCTGATTGCTAATAAAATTAAAAAAAAAAATGCGTATTTAATATTCCGGCATACAGTATATACAAGAAAATACCGCCCTTAGTACGTACTCATCACATTGGTTGAGCGTAAATTCATGTCTAAAGCGATATTTCACTGGATTTTCCATCCGCACTTACTTCTCCACGGCGCTTTCTACGGAATATCCATTTTCTTGGAGAAACGAGAACGGTTGAGTTGAACGCCAGGGGCCATCACGGCTCCATCTGCATATCAACAAGACGATGATCTTGTCGGCAGCTTCCCAAGAATATGTTGGGTTTTAATGTCATGATAAAATGAGACATGTAAGTACTTAGAGAAGTTTTATTAAAAAGCTGTCTGTTTTTCTATAGACCATTATACCAAAATCTATTCACTCCTGACATTTAACATTTTTTATAATTTCGAAAACATTTTAAATTGGTTCTATTATTTACCGATCAGTTATTTAGATGTGTTATTCATGAAAATATGGAGAATAACAATTGATTAATTTATATTTTGTATCTCGCTTTTAAGTCTTCGAAGGGTATTTCGTTTTCTAATTTTGCCAGTTATTCACTTAAAATAATCTCTTGAGATACCTTTTTGAAAACTAATTGGAAATTCGAATTCATCAGGGTAAGGGTATTTATTTGATTCTAATTGAAAATTATTCGAGTGCAGAAATGTTCCGCTGTCGTGCTTGTGTAAACCCGTCAAATTTTATTATAATTTCTGTTCTAAGATGGAAAGAAAACAAATTGTCGATAAAATTTCTTAATTTAATTTATATATAACTAACACTATGGATCTCACTAAGATAACAGTGAATTTATTTATCAAATTGAAGACCAGTTATAAAATAAAGGTGATGCCTTTTGGGCCACACAGAATAACCTTAAATAATTATATATAGTCGTTCATTAAACCAGTTATAATTCAAACAATATAAAGGTTAAGACGTAAGTTATACGTAACGTAATATAGCAAGGTAAAGTTGACAAGTTGAATGCTGACCGTTGCCCAGGTCAGGAGATGTTTATCGTTGGATTTGCATATATAGGTTGTTATCTCTTTGAGAAGGGTCATTCTTGATTCGTTATTCATTCTCAATTCTTGATTCATTATTGATAAGTTATCGATTTATTATATTATAGATATTATAGTAAACATGTACCAGTGAATAAATTTATTGTTGAAATTATCAACTGTTTATCTTCTCAATATTGAGATACTCTTTACTATCCCACATCATATACTGTAGTATTGTATTACTTTCCCGGTCCCATCAAAGGGAAGGTATCGTGAACGAGCAAAAAAAATTCGATATCAAGGGAAATATACATTTAAAGTTCCCCCTGAAAATTGAAAGAATTTCCAGAGTAAGTTCTGTCTGTGTGTAATCTTCGACGATAACTGCCAAACCGTTTGGCCAAACAAGCTGAAATTTGAAATAAAAATTTTTTGCTTTTTAAATGTTAAAGACAAACAATACACTTTAGTGCAAAATGTTATAGTTTAAAGTTTTAGAGTATAAAATTTCCTACAATTTTTGTATCAAACTTTTTCCATAATTTTCAATAGTTGCGCCATTAGATGGCGCACAGAAAATGTTAGTAGAGTTTTTCCAAATTTTGACGACAAGCATGTACTTTAGTGCAAATTTTGCTGGTGCAAAGTTATAGAGCACCAAAATGTTTTTAAACTTTTATATTTAGTTTTTTTTTTCTCCTCTAGGGTGCGAAAAACATACACATTTAGGCTTTTAGTCTTTTCTTTATGGATAAATTTCACTGGAATATTATCCAGAAAATACAAAATAATTCATATTTCTTTTAAAATTATTAATATTAATCTTTCAGTTCATACTAATGTCTATTATTGTATATTTTAAAATCTAAAAATAGATTTAAACTCAACACAAGAGTTATTCCGTCTTTCTCTCAGACGTTTTTTCTGTCTACTTTCAAAATACCGTTAACAAAAACAAAATACATAAGCAACCGTTGCTATGCAAGCAATCTTATCTTTATCTCATATTATCCCATCATTATACGAGACAAAAAATATGAATATATTTCTTCCCGCTAAGATTCTGAATTCAAGGCTATTTGGATACCACGTATCATGTCTCCTACCAATAAGAAACCTGCAACCCTCCTCTCCGCTAAAATTCAGAGCATAATCTATCTCTCGCTTACCGACTGTAAACGGATGCAGTCGCATTCAATAGAGTAAAAAAGTTTCTTCAAATAATTAAAATGGTGCGTAATTAACCACACCCAAAAAGTTTCTGAGTTTTCGTAATAAGAAAAAATACAAATAGTTTTTTACAGTGAGTGAAGTGATGAGTTATATTTGATTGAGGTTTCATAATTTAAATTAATGTGCCGTTTATTATTTTTCTGTTCATGTTAGTACTTGGAATAAATGTTTTTATTTTGGTTTAACTCCTACCCAAAGAGTTTGGTCCTTCGATGTCTTTAAGAAAATATAAGTCTAGTATTCTTTCAACATTTATGAATACTAATATTCGTAAATCTTTCACTTTATTTTGAAGACTAACAATGCGCTGTACTGCAAAATATTCTAATTCAAAGTTGTAGAGCATATAATTCCATACAATTGTTGTATCAAACTTTTTCCAGAATTCCCAATAGTTTTCACCCATAATTTTAGGAGATCCTAATTGTACCATTGTGATATATAATGTACGCGTGCACTCGCTTATGTCATCAATATTGAAATATCACTTTGGTAGGCGTATTAACCATCGGCTTGCTATTTAAAATTTGTTCCATCAATTAATGTAATGGTTAATATTTTTTAATTAAAATAATCTTATTCTCTACAGCCGAGCCGGGAAAGTTCTGGGGTGACACAGCCGATTTTTTTTTTGGTGGGGATTTAGGTGGCTACAACCGACTAACCGAAAAACTGACAAATATTATAAAAAATAAAATAAAAAAAGAGTATAATCACAGGGTTTGAACCGACGATATTCGTATCCGAAAACTCCATCTCCAAAAACTCTTTATTTCCAGTTAAATATTTACATACAATTCAATAACTATTTAAAATGCATATCAATATATAAAAATACTTTATTTCTGGTTATCTCGAAGTTTCTCCCTACCCTATCGCATGGGTAGTTAAAAGGCTGTTTTTGCGGCTCCGTGGGACTCCGAACGTAGGCTTTGCAAACAGAACCTTTTTCGTGGGATTTGCGAACACATATACCTGGAATTAATCTAAGCTCTGACCATGGGCTTTGCGAACACGCTTAAGATTAGAACTCTAAAACTAATAATATAGGATATAATTAAATTATTATTTAAAAATATTTAAGTCCAATAGATAAATAAACCGAGATGGGAATATTTTACATTGTCGACTATTAAGTTAGGGTCAAATATTTGAAGGATTTAGTTTTTTGTCAATATGGAACTATAGAGAATATTTATAAATTCTTGAGCTATTTTATTAAATATGGCAGGTATTTAAATTCTAAATGAAATATTTTGTATTTGCTCTCCTGAACTAATAGCAATAGCAGACTTCCAGTACTGAGAATGGTCTTTTATTTTTAGTTTCAACATAATAATTTATTTTTATTTCGTTCTTTCTATTCTATTGAAGTTGATTAATAAATAACAGTAAATCTTTCAAATTGTTTATTTTGTTCCCATTTTAAAAAATATGTCTTTGCCGAAATTTGGTGATAAAAGTAGTTTTCGTTAAATTGACGCATAAAATATTAAATAATAATACAATTTGAGGATGAATTACAGGACTGCAAAAGTCTTAAAAAAATTATGCGTGTCCAGAATTTTGCTAAAATCTAAATATGTCCGGTAATTATACTAAACTTCTGTGTGAAAAAAGTACTGAACTATAACATTTACTTCTATTTCATATCCCTAATAAATCTTTAATATTTCGCTGTTTTATTAAATACAAAAATAAAACCTCCACATATTTAACTTAATAAAAAAAATTACCCATAATGTACGAAAACCCCTCGATTCCCATAAATTAACTGAGGATATGCCAGACATATATTCGCAAATCCCACGGTTCGCAAAGCCCACGCCACCGTTTTTACGGTACACTATTTTAACTCTTCCCTTATAGCTTAGTTATTTATCATCTCTAACAATCTCCTAGTCTTTAAAATTTTGCAGATATCAAATTTTGGAAAACTGGAGATTGTAGCTAATTTTTTTTTCTATTTAAAGGTTTTTGCTAAAATTAAAAACTAATTGAGTTTTGTTTTCCAAAAATATTTTTATTTTAATTTCTATTAGTTTTTACGTATTATGGTACTAATTATGACAGAAAAATCGCACAGTTAGCAAAAGCTAAGACTAATTTTATTAATAAAAAATAAATATAATTCGATTGATATTCGAATATCATTTTTATTTATAAATTTCACTAGTGTCTAATTTATATCGGACCTCATAAATATTTTTAAAATTATTCGAGTCCAAGACGATGAACAATTTTTAAAATATTCTTGAAAGCAGATAATGTTGTAACGAAGTTACCTTTATTTCCGTGATAATTAATATATTTAAATTAAATTGTGCACTGCTCTGGATTTAGAATTACATTAAAATTATGTGAGAAGCCAGCCGTACCAGTTGCAACCCCCACCTTATGGTATACGGCAACCGGAGTCGATCAGTTAGCTGCAGTGAGCAACCCGAAGTCCGAGTTGCTATGACCCTTTTAATTGGAGTAGCAGTGGTAGTCCGAGTTCCAGTGGCAGTCCCTCGACCTTTAGAAACAGGTCAAGCTGAAGGGAATTCTAATTGCACCGGAGTCCAGAACAGTCATCCGAACACACTACGCCAGCCAAGCCATGCCTGTACCATCTGGTACGTCACAGTTGTACACTCTTCCTCGCCAGATTAAGTTTGGTGTCATTATTTAATAACATTTTCATTTAATTGGAGATAAACACGATTAAATTTAATATTTATCTGATAGAATCCGCTACTGAGATAAAAGGAACAATTATTTTTTGAATAGTTTTTTTATTGGATTTTATTTTCCCAGACCCATTAAAGGGAAAGTAAGGTGAACGAGCAAAAAAAATCGAGATATGGATGGAAATATCCATTTTGAGGTCTCCCAAGAAGGTTGAAACCATTTCCAGCGTATGGTCTGTCTGTGTGTCTGTGTGTCTATATATGTGTATGTGTGTCTGTGTGTAATCTTCCACGATAACTGCCGAACCATTTGACCAATCAAGCTGAAATTTGGTATGGAGGGTCGGTGTGTGTCTAGAATGCGACCATTAGATTTTAGTTTAAATTGGTACAGTAGAAGGTCCTCAAGACCGACATTGATTAAATGCACATGTAACAATTTTTTACTTTTTTAAAATTTAAGGACAAACTATATACTTTAGTGCAAAATGTTGTAGTACAAAGTTTTATGGCATAAAATTTCCTACAACTCCTATCTGAAACTTTTTCTAGAATTTCCAATAGTTGCGCCACTAGAGGGCGCGTAAAAAATGTGCATGTAGGTTTTCTATAGTTTTTCTTGATTTTGAGGAGAAATAATGCATTTTAGTGCAAAATGTTTCAGTGTAAAGTTGTAAAGCATAAAATTCGCCACAACTATTGTATGAAAATTTTTCCCGAATTCCCAATAGTTTTCACACATGATTTTAGGAGATTATAATTGTAGCAGTGTGATATATAACTTGCGCATGCGCAGCTTATGTCATCATCAACATTAAAATATCAATTCGGTAGACGTATTCACCATCTGCTCTCTGTTTTTAATGTGTTCCATAAATTAATTTAATGCTTAGTATTTTGTAATTAAAATAATAATAATAAATAACATATTCTCTACGGTCGAGCCGATTTTTTTTTATTAAAATAAATTCAATTCTCTTATTAAAAAAAAGAAACGAAAATAGTAACTATAATTAAATTACAAAATTTATATTAAATTAAAGACTACATTTTTGCGTTGGTTCAATGGTTATGCAGTTTAAGACACAGATTTAAAAGCAAAGGGTTGTTAATTTTTTTCAGCAAGGAACTTTTTTATTTTTTCTTATTATAATTTTGGATAATTTTTATTCAGAAAGACTAAAAAAAAACTGTTTTTCATTTTGACTGAAATATTAAAAACCAAACCGTATGTAAAAACTTTGTCGTTACTCGGAATAAAAACTGCTTCGAGTGATTCTTTTAATGTCGCGGATTTTCTGAATAAAAATTATCCAAAATTATAATAAAAAAATAAAAAAGTAATTTGTCGAAAAAAAAATTATCAAGTTTGGGGATTCGAACCGACGACCTTATGCTTTCAAATCTGTGTCTTAAACCGCATAACCATCGAACTAACACAAAAATGTAGAATTTAATTTAATATAACTTACGTACCTATGTACCTATATAATAATGAATGATCCAATATGATTTTATCTATGACCTTGGATAAAATGCTGAACAAGGATATGGGGAATAGCTGTCTGTTTTTATGGATTTTTCTTTAGATAAAGTATTGGGATAATATTTACAGTATTCAGATTACTTGGGTAGTGTTGCAGACTGAAGATTGCATTTATTATTTGTGAGAATTTCTTTACACATTTTTGAGACAAGTTTTATGATTATTATATCTATTCCTACTCCTCCTTGCCCTTTGCTGTTGGATTGCCTTCTAATAGCACCTAAATCCTCGTGTGGGGTTGGCAGGCTATTTGGGATTTCTGCCCACTCGTTATCATAGTTATCCATCAAGTTTCTAACTGTTGTGCTGATCCTATCATGTTCCACTGGCTTGAACGTATTTTTATAATGTTTTCCGAATGCATCTCCCTTCTCTGGGCCGTCCATGCACTCTAGATTTGCTTGTATGGTCCTTTGATAAGGTCGATAATGTCCTTTTTTCTTGGAAGAATCAATTCCCTCTCCTGTGCGTCTGTCGTCCTCTGCCATCCAGTTTTTTTTTCTTCTTATTTGTAGAAAAAAATTAAATGTAGGTTTAGCATAAAAGAGTAAACCAAAAATTGTATTACGAAAAGTTTGTGCCTAGTAGGACAAAAAAATTATAGGGATGAGATATTTCAAAAAT
This sequence comes from Neocrepidodera transversa, assembly GCA_963243735.1. Lineage (NCBI taxonomy): Eukaryota > Metazoa > Arthropoda > Insecta > Coleoptera > Chrysomelidae > Neocrepidodera > Neocrepidodera transversa. Next base: position 13,539,654 of record OY725347.1, read on the forward strand.
TTGGAAATTAAAAATTCGTTTTGGCAATGCTAGCTTGGGCGCTCCTAACTGGTTCAATAATAAACTAATGTTATTTATTTAAACTATATTTTATGATTATAAAACTATTTTGCAAACTAGTATTATAAACAATCATAGCAAAAAAATATCAATTAAATTAATTTAATATATTTTTTTATTGTATTAAATTTTTCTGCTTTCATTATAAAATGTGCATTATTTGAAGTATTGGCTTTCATGCAGTTATTAAACCGAATTTTTTCGGTTCTCTGTTAAATAGGAAACAATTATTTGGTTCTATCTATTTGCAGAATCAGTAATTGCAAAACAAAGTCCGTCAACGTTCAGTTCTAATTACGCCATGCTGGAATTTTAGCTGGGACGGTCATGATTATAATATAAATGCCGGTATAAGGCTAAAAATAATAAACAAGTTATGAGTTCAGAAAGTTTAATATATCATTTTTAGATTCGGATATGTTTATTTTAATAATTGCTTAAATCCGTTGGAATGCTTTTCTCGATATACAATTTTTGAAAACCCTACTTAAAAAAGGCTATTGGGGATTTTTTTTAGTTTATATTGGAGTTTCAGTGATGCATTTTTAAACTGAATAACTTTGAGTTACGTTTGAGTATTTTCTTCAACAAATGATTTATTCAGATGGCGTCTCAACATTTTATGTCATTTTCCTTATAGGGATTTTGTTAACCAAATATTAAATTACAGATCCGTTGCAATAAAATTTTCGCTGTCATAAAAATGAACGTTGTTACTATATTACAAAATTCCAATATTGAAAGAAATTATTCTGTATTGGTAATTTAAGTCATTCAAAGTACTTTAATTTATGAACAATAGGAACACTAGTAAGGCTTATATTATCATTAAATATTATATTAGTTGGTTTAAAAAGTTGAAGTAGCGAAATAAGCCCACTTGACCGATCTAAGTGTATCTTTCCATAACAAACTAAAATCCGACATTAAAAATTTTTAAAAATACAATTAATTTTAATCCCATACTGGCACATGATCAATATCTATAACTAACTCTATGTAAATGCTTGTTTATTGGAAAAGACAAAGTTTGTACTGTTTTTTTTTCGCAGCCGCCCGATAGGATGTTCGGGAATCGCTGTTTGGAGGATTTATTTTTTACCGAGGTCTGATTTATTTTTAAATTACTGTTTCGATTTAATTTAACGTTGATCAACGTTAGAGAGACTAGTTTTAATTGGATCGCTTTTATTTTATGAAGTTAACGAGATATTTTTTTTTCAATAATACCTTGTTATAACTTTATTTCTATATATGAACAAATCATAGTTATTGTATATTAGAGTTTGAGATTTATCTAAAAGTTTGTTTTTACCTAACATCATATATGACAAATTATTAAAATTGGAATTTTATACCTTATCTAACACACTAACCATTAAACTTTATTTTTTATCTTTAAGAACCAATCACACACGTACCTCACCATCCATCCATCCTTTTGAATAAGCCCGAATATTGCATCAAATCAGTACTTGAGCCCTCGCATTCTTTTTCACCTCCCCTGGATTATCCACCAATCATATTGGGAGAAGATTTTTAGGAACCAAGTTCCAGGTTGTCATAGTCACCAATTACCTATTATTGTCCGTATTCGAGCCCAAAGGGCATTGGTGGATTCCTGTCCAGTATTCTTAATGGTATATTTAGGGACGACCAAAGCCTCTAAGGATGGTTTGTCAGTCTGTTATGTGTAGTCTTCGCTGTATAATTCACCCAAATCTAAAGTAGATTATATAAATAATTAGTATAAGTATATGGACGAACTTTATTTCTCGAAACATATTCTTAAATAATTTATTTTAATTAATTTAATTAATTTAATTAATTTAATTAATTTAATTAATTTAATTAATTTAATTAATTTAATTAATTTAATTAATTTAATTAATTTAATTAATTTAATTAATTTAATTAATTTAATTAATTTAATTAATTTAATTAATTTAATTAATTTAATTAATTTAATTAATTTAATTAATTTAATTAATTTAATTAATTTAATTAATTTAATTAATTTAATTAATTTAATTAATTTAATTAATTTAATTAATTTAATTAATTTAATTAATTTAATTAATTTAATTAATTTAATTAATTTAATTAATTTAATTAATTTAATTAATTTAATTAATTTAATTAATTTAATTAATTTAATTAATTTAATTAATTTAATTAATTTAATTAATTTAATTAATTTAATTAATTTAATTAATTTAATTAATTTAATTAATTTAATTAATTTAATTAATTTAATTAATTTAATTAATTTAATTAATTTAATTAATTTAATTAATTTAATTAATTTAATTAATTTAATTAATTTAATTAATTTAATTAATTTAATTAATTTAATTAATTTAATTAATTTAATTAATTTAATTAATTTAATTAATTTAATTAATTTAATTAATTTAATTAATTTAATTAATTTAATTAATTTAATTAATTTAATTAATTTAATTAATTTAATCTTTTTAAATCTATCTGAAGCCGACTATGCTCGTGTCCTAAAAAAACTGTTAAATTCAACCAGTCTTGTGCTGAGTCTTCGGCGCAGGCCCAGTCCTGTTTTCAGCCGCTTGTTCCCCGATCTAGCCATGCGACGATCGAAGTTAGAGGTTAAGAGGGGGATCTTAACAGGTACACCAAACTGACAACACTAAAACTCCAAGTCCAATGTGAAAAATCCCAGTTCTGTTGTGTTACTCGAGTTGTCAGTGTCATCAGTCTATCACTGTCTTTCAGAAATAATAAAAGAGATGCACTGTGTTTCATATATACCAATAGAAAATCGATATTATTAAAATTATTTAATCTTCTGTGTACCAGGTGGCGATAGCAGTATTAAAATATTCGGAAGGAAAACAATTCACATGGCCAACCCAAGGTCGACCACAATACAGATATTATTTTGTTTTTGCTTGACCAGACCAGACCAGACTACTTGCTTTATTTCTATTTATTCCAAGTGAATAACAAATTAAAAAAATTGTAGTTTTAAAAATTTTTTTAAATTGTATTACGGTTTTAAACTAAATTGAATAACTTTAAAAACATTAAAGATATTAAAATGGGATTCTTACCATTCAAAAAATAATATAAAACTCTAAATTTACAAGGTATTTTCAGTTTCTTTGAATTTAGAATTATAATTAATATAGGCAGCCAAAATAAAGAATGTTTTTAAAATTTTTGTAATTTTGTTTTATCAAAAATTATAAAACAAATAAAAAAGTAAATCGTATATTGGAAAGAGATCAAAAGGTAATATATGTGAATTATTTCATAATTTTAAAATAATATTTGTAGAAGTTATAGTCAAAAATGTAAAAAGTTTTGACAAAAAATTGAGATTTTTTTTAGTTTTTTAAAGTAGGTAACTTAATTGCATTTTGATCCAGAAAACCTAAATAAAAGGTCTACTTCACATTTTGAATAAAATTGAATGAAATATGAATTACTTATTGATTTTAAAATCATTCAAAAAATGTTTTAATTTTTTACTTTCCCGGACCCAACTTACTTTCCCGGACCCATCAAAGGGAAAGTAAGGTGAACGAGCAAAAAAAAAATCGAGATATCGATGGAAATATCAATTTTAAGGTCCCCCAAGAAGATTGAGACCATTTACAGCGTATGGTCTTTCTATGTGTCTGTGTGTCTGTGTGTCTGTGTGTCTGTGTGTCTGTGTGTCTGTGTGTCTGTGTGTCTGTGTGTCTGTCGAACCGTTTGACCAATCAAGCTGAAATTTGGTATGGAGGGTCGGTGTGTACCTAGAATGCGACCATTAGTTTTTGGTTTAAATTGGTACAGTGGAGGGTCCTCAAGACCGACATTGGTTAAATATACATGTAACAATTTTTTGCTTTATTTAAATTTTAAGGACAAACAATACATTTTAGTGCAAAATGTTGTAGTACAAAGTTTTAGAGCATAAAATTATCTACAATTTTTGTCTCAAGCCTTTTCCAAAATTTCCAATAGTTGCGCCACTAGAGGGCGCGTAAAAAATGTGCATGTATGTTTTCTATAGTTTTTCTTGATGTTGAGGATAAACAATACATTTTAGTGCAAAATGTTGTAGTACAAAGTTTTAAAGAATAAAATTCTCTATAACTTTGGTTTTAAACTTTTTCCAGAATTTCCAATAGTTTTGCCACTAGAGGGCCGTAAAAATGTGCATGTAGGTTTTCTCTAGTTTTTCTTGATTTTGAGGACAAACAATGTATTTAGTGCAAAATTTTCTTGTGCAAAGTTGTAAAGCATCAAATTTTCTTTAACTTTTATGTTTAACCTTTATCGAATTCCTCATAGTTTTGCCGCTAGATGGCGAGAAAAATACACATTTAAAATTCCCTACAACTATTGTATGAAAATTTTTCCCGAATTCCCAATAGATTTCACACATGATTTTAGGAGATCTTAATTGTAGGAGCATGATATATAACGTGCTCATGCGCAGTTTATGTCATTACCAACATTGAAATATTAATTCACCATCAAATCGCTATTTTTAATGTGTTCCATAAATCAATGTAATGCTTAGTATTTTGTAATTAAAATAATAATAATAAATATCATATTTTCTACGGTCGAGCCGGGAAAGTCCTGGGGTGACACAGCCGATTCTTTTATGATATACCGGGGGTAAATGGGTCATGGGCCACCCCACATTTAAACGTGTTAATAGATTTAGAGCAAATTTTTGTCTATTATAATAGAGCTATTTTTGGATGTGTATGAAATGTTTCTTAATTTTAAATTATGATTATAAAATAACTTTTGTTTGTACATCTTATACTATTAATTTTACAGAAAATTTCACTCTTGATAAAAGTTTCTAAATCTAATAAACTTAATGAAATTATAAAATTGATATCAAACGTATACAGGATGAAATTAAGAATACGTGTATGTATGATTTCAAAATAACTTTTTTGTTTATACTCCGTGTACTATTAATTTTAGAGAATATTGAAAATATCCATTAAAATTAAAAAGTATTAGATCATAAATTCCCTTAATCACTTTCTTGTTCATATTTTGAAATATTGTTACTATTTTATTGTATATATTTTTCTGAACATTCATATGATTGAAAAATTATTTTTGTAAACTTTAAACCAACTATTTTATTTCTTTTCAATACATACAAAATATTTATTTTAACAATTAAGATTTGTAATCATAAATTAACTGTATTACAGTATTTTTCAGCGTTTTTGAGTTTTACGTTCACATATTCATACAAAATAAGTAGGCAGAGGTGAAATACCAGCGACAGGGCTGCTCAGTACTGTTGCCAGTTATACCCTAATTTAACATCACTTATATTATCAATCTTTCTTTTGAGTACATTGTGCGACTGACCAGGCGTTACAATTTCTTTTACCGTAGTACTTTCTTGTTTTATTCGCTTAAAACTACTAACACTAATTTTTAATGCATCTGATACGGGCATATAAAGTTTCGTTGTTCTCTTTCTCCTTGGTGATATATTTAATTTAATAATAATGAAAAATTCAAGGAAACTAGATCGCCAATACAAATCTAAAAATGTACTAAAATATGTTCAATTTAAAATAACAAAGTTGATGTTCACTTCCGGCATAACCGAAAGTAGCTGGTTGCTCTAAATATTTTAGATCGATTGGGCATTCTCGATAACTTCATATTCCAAATTTTCAGATTTTTCAATTTCGCCTACTTCTCCTGAAACCTCTAATTAGCCCTCTAATAGAATCGCCCTGTATATATTGACTAATTACTTCCAATTTAATTTTCCCAGTTAAAAAATAAATAATTCCAAGTTATCGTTAATTCATTTATTAACAAGTGCAACTACTACAAATGAGCTGGGATTAAGATTCTATAAGTAATTCAGTACTATTTTACACGCAAAGAGAGCGATTACCATTATTCATTCTCACGACGATTAATGTTTTACTTGTTGATCTTTTTTTTTAAGTGAATATATGTATTTAGTTATATAAAGCCATTCTGAACAATTACCAGTTTCCTATAGCTGTATGTCCGCTAAATCGAAGGGAGAAGAAGATGTCCTAACATGTGTTTGGGATTTAGAGAACAGGCTTGATCGAATCACTACTGTATATCGATTTTTGAAAGAGAAATTTTTGGTGGACCAAGTCCTTTTTGTGTTTTAATTTTTTTTTGGTGGACTTGGTCCGTTTTGTGTATGTTTTTTTGTACACTAGGTCAGTGTTGTGTTTTTTTATGGGTTTTTTCTAAAACAAAAGAAATACAAACAAATCAATTTTACAAGATATTTGTTTGTCGCTGTTTGTCAATAAGTTATTGCGCTTTCGCTAGTTGCCTTTTTGGGCGTGCTTGTTAGCCATGATTATCAGCTTCGTAGTTAATGATTTGTTAATTAGGGTGTCTCTGCAAGTCGCAGAATATCCGTTCTGCTCGGACATTAAGAGGTTCTAAAACCTTTTTGGATTTTAGATCCCTGAGTATCTAGCAGATGGCCACATATTAAGGTAGGTTTGTAACTTCCCGTAACCGAACATTTGTTGAACTTGAATACGCTGTAACAAAGTTACTTTTTTCCGTATTATTTAAAATATATAAATTAAATCGCGCACGGCACTGGAGTAAAATTAAATTAAAATTGTGAATAAAAGACCAGTCGTACCAGTTGAATCGTCGCCAGGCAGATGGAGACACTCTCGTCTCTGCTTCTTAGACGCTTAAGTTCGTATCGAGTAGGGCAATTCAAACCGTTGTCGGCAGCTGCAGAGACAGCCTGAACAGACTTGCTGTGGCCGTCCCAATTGGAACAGCAGTGCAGTCCGTCGACCTTTAGAGACAGGTCAAGTTGAAGCCAACTTCAGTTATATCCGGAGTCCAGAGCCGTCAGTCCGACTATACCACGCCGCCAAGCCAATCGTCCGTTACACACCTTTTCTCCGCCGGATTTTGGTAAAAATAAATATTTTATTTATTGAATTTTATTTGTTTTGAGTTAACATCCCAGCAGCTAATACCCAGGTACTTAACCCAGTAGGGCAAGTAAAGCCCGCCCTTCTGGCCACCAGTGATTTTGGTCGATACCATAACGACCCCTGGAGTATTTCTTTCTCCACTGACGCTGCCCGTGCAGTGGCCTTCACACTCTAAACGGAAGGTGGCGCCCGAGGCAATCCGAAACCTGGACTAAGGCGCCAAAGTGACCCGCAACGACCGAAGTGTCGTCGCAACGCTGTCGATTTGTCGTGCACGTTTATTCCCATGCTAGGGACGCTTATGTGGCAAGTGGAATAATAATACAGGTTTACAAAAAAAATCAGGTCTATTTGACCGGACCATGGTATTCCTAGTTATTTTGGCGTCCTGAATCCGATCCCGGGGTCAGTTTTACCCCATCATGTCAGAAAACCCAGGTAGATGTTGTGACAATGTAGTAGCTTTTGTAACAGAAAGTATACAAAAAAAATATTTTAAAAATATACTGGAAAGTACATTGGTTATCTTTTAGATAAAAGTCTATAAAAGAAATTATATTGTAGTTGGCCGGGAAAACGTTCTTTTTGATTATTTTTCACTTTGTCCTTTTTTTATAGACAGTTTTCGGATAGCCACAGGCCTACGAAATAATTATTTTAAGGACTGAATTTTAATAATAAATAAGTTTTTATTATTTTGACATCTAGGTTTATTCTTGTTCTTAAAACTGGCACTGTTAATGACTTTAGACGTTGGTAATCATTTTTAGATTCTTTTTTATTAATTTTACTAACTATTTATACACAAAATTTTTCCTAGGTTGTGATATAATCAGTTCAATTAAGACATCTTTTTCACGCTTTTATACCTTTTCAAGGCACATTTTTTCAATCATAGTTTAAACTTTCGTCCACCTGATCCTGGATCAAATATAGAACAAATATCAACATGAATAGCGTTTTTCAATCATGTCAATAATATAGTTCTGGTGATCTAAGTTTAATAATTATGAGATTTCACATTTTGGGCCATAAGTTCTTGTAGAGTTGAGAGCGACTTTTTTCTTTATATATTTTTGCTCAGTTCGTTGTCGCGAGCATTTTGACATATGATTCGGGTCAAAAATCTTGCAAAAAAATCATGCTCATCCCAGTTTAAAAAATGGTTTGATCTTACTCTATTTACACGAATTCTTCTTGGTAGATGAATATGCCTTATATATGTATCAATTCCTCATCATCTTCACTTATCACTTCTAAGACGCCCATTAAGTCGATTTTTTGATAAAATATACCAACTTTGAACATAATTTAAACTATGATTGAAAAACTGTCCTTAAGTGTGTTATCGCTAACCCTACTTAAAATTAGTAACTGCAGATACACAAAGGTTTACTAACGAGGAAGGATTATTTTGGGTCAAAATCTACTTCAATATTTTCGCAATGACAAAATTTATTTACAAAATTTTATTGACAAAATATAATGATTTTAATAAACTCCACTTCTGATTGGTTGAAATTAATGTTGGTATCAAAACTCGAGGTGACAGTTGACAGATTTCGTTGTCAAAAGTGTATATTTCATTCGTCGCCACTATCCTAATGAACCTAATATAATTAAAATCAAAACATAGATAATTAATTTAAAGAATCATATAAAAAGTCTCTACCAAGGTGAACGGTTTGTTGAAATTCCTGGAACATCACCACAAGGATGTAAACAGTGGTTAAAATGGAGATCTTATTTCATTACAAATTCAAATACCAAGATTCTAGTTACCTAATTAAAAACTGAAAGTCCTACAAAGTGTGTTCTACTACAAAATCTATGGGGCCAAACCCATAACAATTAATATTTATTAACTTAATGTATTTGAATAAAAGTGGTGTTTTATTATGTGTTGCTAGTTATAATTTTTGTAATTATTTTTATTTACCTTTATTAACATTTTACTGTTATATCACCTAAAATATAGTATTACAGACATTGCTAATAATATACGGAATTTGAGAATTTGATTATATACTATTCAAATTAGCCGCAAAATTCAGTTTAGTTCCACCAACACACCATACTCTATCACGAATGACGTAAAATGACAGTTGAGAACGAAATATGTCAATTGTCACCTCGAGCCTTGATACCAACATTAATTTCAACCAATCAGAAATTGAATTTATTAAAATCATTTTATTTCGCTAATCTGAAAAGCTCAGTAGAATTTAGTACACATATTTTATCATTGCGAAAATAATTAAGTAGATTTTGACCAAAAATAGTCCTTCCTCGTTGGTAGACCTTTTTCTAGGTTAGCAATTATACCTGTACTGGCAATTTTACTATTGCAAAATTAAAATAACTTAAAGAATTGATTTTAATAATTTTAAAATAAATCAATAATTAATGAAATCTGATTGGATAAATTTGTTAAAAAAAATGGCCTTGATTATATTTAATGTGTGGCACATTTACACAAATTTCTATGGAAACTTGTAATTTCTAACAAACTTAAAACAAACATTTGCAAATTATTCCCCAACCAGACCTTACTTCAACTTTCAACTTTAAACTTTCCTAGGATGAAGTTGAGCAGGGTTAAATAACCCTTTAAGTTTTATAGATAAATAGGACCCTTAGCCCTTATAATTTCGAAAAGAAATCGTCGTGCCTTTTGGGTATTTCATCGGAAAACTTTCAAGTTTACCATCGTTAAGATCTTTTACGCATAGACGTACGATAATAAAGGGAAAATCATTATAATTATTTAAAATGCTATTTTAGTTTATTACACAATGTTTAATTTTCCAGAGATATTCCAGACTAAAAGAGTGAAATAAATCAGCCGATAAAGTTCATTAACGCCATCTATAAACAAAAACACCAGCAAAGGAAGTCAAACGTTTTTCATTCTTTATGGATAGTCAAGACAGGGTCGTAGTACGAAAAATAGTAATTAAATACGTAATGAAAAATGTATCGGTAACTTCCTAACCATACTAGTTAATTAAAAGGATAGAAAGTTGCGCATCTGGAAGCATCATCTTGTAATTGATACTCATCGAAAATATCAGGGCCGGTTTCTGAGATATGACGAAAAAACTAAATTTTATTTTTATTATTTGGTTATCCTTCGTTTATTTTAAGAATTAACAAAAACTATTTCGGACATTTTTATATATATAGTCCTGGATATTTTATTCGAAATAACTTTTCGTCATAATCAAAAAAAAGATATAAAAACTAATTAAAAAAAAAGAAAATTCTATTAATATTAGAATAAAATCAATTAGACTGGCGTCCAAAATTTTTTTATTTAATATTTTACTTTATGATATATTTCAAATTCTATTCCCGGAACGAATCCATAATAGAAAGAATTGAGCTTAAATCACATTCATTACTTATTATCAACAAATTAAAAGTATCGTTTAACAAATTTGGCGCCTAACGTGGGGCACGAATTTCTTTTTTTTAAGATTTAAGGAAATATTTAATATTTGTAAAGGTTCTCATTTTGTTTATAATCTTTAAATAGACTTTTTTTTCTTTTCGCCTTATATTTACTTTATTTACAATTTTATTTGAGACCTTGATTCTATTTATTTACTGATAAATTTTGATAATTTGCTTTTAACTTTAAGTATAAATTGTGATATCGGTTAGAGTTTTTTTTTTCTCTCTCTCTCTCCGATCTTACTGTTTAAAAAATTTATAATTTCATCTTTGAATTTAGTTAATGGGGGGGGGGGGGGGGTTTCAACGTATTGACTGCGGTTAATAATTTATTTAATTTACTAAAGAAAACTTTGATAATGGGTTTTAAAATTAATGTTGACTTTCTATTAAATATTGAAGTTAAATATAAGGGTGGATATTGGGAAATTGACCGGTTTTACAGATTTAAGTAAAAAGGTTCTTTCTAATAAACTGTCGTTTTATTGAAATTTAAATATATTTCTCTCTCTCTCTCTCTCTCATCATCTTTTTAACAATTTTTTTTATAAAACGGCGACATGTTTCGGCCTCATATGGCCATCATCAGGCAGGTTTGTATTAACAGTAATCACTGATCAGAAATTGTGAAATTGTAGATTAAAAATTAAATTATATTACAGGAACATGTGGTAACGAAATTAACACTATAAAAAATTTTTAATAAGTTAATTTCACCGACCGTGACAATGATAGTTGGTGAATTTTTTTAAAATTTCTCTTTATGAGTTCATTTTATTTAAATCTAATTAAAATTCAATAATCCGTAACATTTTTATAGTACATTCATTATTTAAGACATATCGGTATTTAAAGTGCTTGGGAATTTATTATCTTTTCTCGATTTAGAATTTTATTGGACTAAATTAGATCAAGCAGTTGATTTGTTTTAGAGATATTTATGAATCAGTCTCAAAACTTTTTTCTCTATCTTGATCGCGATTTTTCCAAGAAAATTCATACCGTATCGTACCGATTTTTCGTTCAACAGTTATAGTTGAGTTATCGGTTGGAACCAGTTGAAAAATGTGTTTCGAGCTGAAAATTTTAATTTTTGGTCATTTATCTTGGTTTTGATGAAAACAATATTCGTTACGCCTTTGATCATAATTAGAGTTCGGATCATAGCAACGAATTATTTTCAAACAAAAGCCTAATTATCTTTTACCTTATTTTCCTAAAATTCATATTACTGATGGTTTTTAATTTGTTTCTAGTTTTGAAAATTCAATTTAATATTTTTGATTATCTTTATCTGCTTTTTATTGATTATATTCAACATTCTTAATTAATTACAGCCCCACAAAAAAAAAGAAGTTTATACACAAGAGAGTAACATATGTATTCCCATGTATTTTTCGACGCTGAATCCGATCCTGAGCTCAGAATTGGGCCTACACGTCTGGAATTGGCCCCAGGGGCCGAAAACTGCCTGAAATGCGGTACCCTGGATAAGGCGAAGTCGACCCTAAATTTTGTAGCTAAAGCCTGATTTGTGCTCGAAAAGTTTATGACCAACTGAAATTCCGGGTTTGGGTCCGGGAAAATTACCCCTTGGGGCGGGAAAATCCTGTTTTGAACGTCCCGGTCGCGACTGTGGTATTTTCATGGACTTTCCAATTCTGGAGCTGAGACTGGGTGTGAAAATTGTTTGGGCAGCTGAAAGTCCCAGTTTGGGTCCGGGAAAATGGCCCATTGGGACCGGAAAATCATATTTCGGACGTACCAATCGCAACAGTGGGATTTTTATGTACCAATTCATGTAGCTTAGACTGTGCTTGACAGGTTTATGGCCATGTGAAATTCCCTGTTCGAATTCCTCAGGTCCAGAATTGAAAAACACACGAAAATACTACTGTTGCGACTGGTATGTCCGAAATATGATTTTCCGTCCCCAATGGGCTATTTTCCCTGACTCAAACTCGGAATTTCAGCTGACCAAACACTTTTCACACCAGCTCCAGAATTGGAAAGTATATGAAAATACCACAGTCGCGACTGGGACGTCTAAAACAGGATTTTCCCGCCGCAAGGGGTCATTTTCCTAGACCCAAACTCGGAATTTCAGTTGGCCATAAACTTTTCGAGTACAAATCCGGCTTTAGCTCCAAAATTCAGGGAACCGCATTTCAGGCCATTTTCGGCCACTGGGGCCAATTCCAGACGTGCTGGCTCAATTATGAGCTGGGGATCGGATTCAGCGTCGAAAAATACATAGGAAACATTATGTCACTCTCTTGTGTATGAACTTTTTTTTTGTGGGGCTGTGTTATTATTCACTTTTCCTTTATGGCCAGTAGTACTATCTAAATTCATTTAATTTTTTTTCTTCTAATTCTTAACAAAACATGGTTAGTGAAATCTATCGGAATAGTTAGCTGGTTAAAATTTTACTTTTGCACTTTATGTCTCATTTCTCGTTTGTACATACCTTTCGGTTAATGTATATTTTACCGTTTTCGTTAATTTTGTTGCGGAATATCGCATAATACTATTAGGTCAAATTTACATACTATTTCTGAATTCAAAAAACTTGTGAAACGATGGTTTAATTTGTTGGTCATTGGTAATAAATGTGGTTTAAACTCAATTCATTTCATTATGGATTTGTTCCACGAATAGAATTTGAAAGTAAAATATTAAATAAAAAAAATTGGACGCCAGTCTAATTGATTTTTTAATGTAATTAGAAACAAAAAGAATTTTGGGGGTTTAAGAAAATTAAACTCAAATTAAACGTTATATTTGTTTTATTAATAACAGTGGAACAAAAGAAAATTTTAAAGACTTGAAATTCAATTTATCTTGATTCTTGAGGTTTTCTTTTTTCAAGTTCCTAGGATCAATTAGATACGTTAACTTGCTCCGAAATCCAAAGAGGAAAAGCTTGGTCCCAAAAAGTTTGGTCCAGAGAAAACATGTACTCCAAAGAAAAATTTGCTTCAAAAAAAGTCTGGTTCAAAGAAAAAAAACTTGCTCCAAGTAGTTTGGTCCAAAGAAAAGAACTTCCTCCAAAAAGTTTGGTCCAAACAAAAAAAAATTGCTCCAAAAAGTTTGGTCCAAAGAAAAAAATCTGCTTCAAAAAGTTTGGTCCAAAGAAAAACCCCTATATAACGAGGGGAAGAAAGAAAATTTGTAACATGCAGCACAGACGATATATAAGTCAATTGTTTTGACTGAAGAGGCAAAGAGAGAGAGAGAGTGTTTAACACGGGTAAGACATTTTATAGTAATACCTAGAAGAGAGGGAGAACTAGAAAAGGAATATCAAGCGAGCTGAAATTAGATAGACCGAGTAATAGAATAATAAAAATACAGTGTGGCACAAAAACGTAACAATATGAGTGTATATTATCCTATTTTCTAGATTTTCTTGATCCACTGACATAGGGCGATTGGTACCATTATTTGACACCTCATCTGTTTTAAGTGATCTGTGACAAACTCAGCGAGAACCCGAACAATTCTGAACAGCGCCACCTTACAGACTTCTGGTAAGCTCTATAAAACACAACAAGTGGTACTCCCATAAAGTTCTAAATAAAATCGAATCAGTGGATACCCCAGAATTTTTAGATATCTTATACCATATCCTTATCTTGTATGGATTTTGACAGTACCCTATTTAGATCGTCCTGGTCTAGTTCTGTTGACTTTCCTGGTTGGTATGCTTATTGACATACACTGAGTGGGTTCTCCTTTAGTATCAAGTCTCTTATGTATCTGTTATGTCATTACTTATTCCCGAAGTTGGACAAATTATCTTTAGTAGTTTTTGAATCCCAGCACCGTTTCCAGACTTTTGAAACACGAAGGATCATTTCCAGTATTTAGAAAGAACCTGTATGTGACTTTTACTATCTGCCAAGATTTAGGTGTATAGCGCAGTGCTATGCAAGTTTTAAAAATGTTGAATTAATATATCCCGTCTTTTTTGAAATATTATTGGGTATATCTCGTCTACTCCAGGAAATTTAAAAGGTTTAAGTTTGTTTGTAGCTCATCTAATTTTGATTGGTCTCGATATTTCTGTAGCTGTCTGCTCCAGTCCTTTAAAATTGTAGAGGCCAGAAAGTATTTTTCTGTGAGACTTTTCTATAGAGATTCAGTATAGATTTCTTTGTCTTTTTTGAAAAGGGCTACAGGGTTGACAGTATTTTCTTTAGCTAGGACTTTGTGGATTCTTGACCATATGTAAGGCTCTATTACCTCCTCACAGAACTTTTTCCACGACTGTCTTTCAGACCAGTTTTTGTTGGCTTTGACCTCTTTACATAATAAGTAGGTAGATATCAAGCAAAAAGTTTGAACTGAGTCTTATTGGACTGGAGAAGGGTTTAACTGATTTGGTTAATAAAGGAATAAATAAATAAAATAAAGAAAGAAGAGACAGTATGTATTTTCAAGTGTGTAATAGTAAATGAATAGAAAAATATATATATTTTTTTTTTCAAATAAATTTTAAATCGAATGCTTTCGGCAACATCATCAGGACAACTGTAAATTGAGAAACAAAATTAATACGGTACTTACTAAAATAAGAAAAACCAACTTGAGAGTGAAAAAGTGAGAGTTAACGAAAATGTTTGTTCCATTTTGATTTGATGATAAACAATCCAAGAACGAGACGGATCACAATTCAAATTAAACGAAGTGTTAATTGACGGCCAAGGCCTTAGGGTTATCTTCAAAAGATACTACATTGACGTTAAAAACATTAGATACAAAATTTTTTATAAAACTTCACAAGAAGATTGCCTTGCGGTTTACAAATTTTTAAGTGAGGCTAAATTTTAATCAAAGGTAAGGTTAAAGTGGTAACCGAAAGGAAGAAATTGACAAATTGTTTAGACTCATATCTGTAATACTGTTATATCGCCAGCTTGAGAGAGAAGTGCGTCGCTGATAGTAGAGTGTAGACGATCGTTATTGTTATTTTTATATATTCAGCAGAAGATATATTGTAATAAAAACTTATTAATAAACAATGTTATGATATATGTATTTATCATTTGTAGAATAATTTTCAAAAATAAAAATCGCCTACGTTTGCTAACATTCCTTTTTCTCTACGTTCGTTTTTCCCCATGAGACACGACGCCAATGCAATTTATGTATATGCGCATGCGCGTTGGCACCCAATTCCGATCTTGCATCTCTATCTGTCGGCACGCTTTGTTTCTACAGGCTAAGATAGGACATTGACGATATAGGAGTATTACATATATGGTTAGACTACCGTAAGATGTTGGTTAGGTTTTTGAAAAAAGAAGAGAAATAAAAATGACAAGTGGCTAATAGAACAAAGTGTTGTAACTTAACAATTGGCAGTGGCTACTTATCACACACACTTAAAATAAATAAAAGCTTAAATTCATTAATCTTTATGAAGTGTCGTTAAAACATGAATAATATATGGTTCTACATATAAGATTAATTTGATATTTATGAGGACCAAAAAAATAGTCAAAGCTCAATTCCAATTTCTTGCTTGACATGCCACGCAAAATCATCTATAAGAGATAAAAAAATCCTGCCAGTTACGACTCTGAAGTCAACTCTCGATATACCCATAGTTATGCTATATATTTTTTGATTAATGGGCTTTTAACTGTTTTTGTTCATTTCCTATTTCAGTATCTCGTGGAACAACTCAATGGAGTCCACTCGAATATTTTATTGACTTTTGAATTTTTTCTCTTTAGTTTCCTCTCCAAAGTTTTATTTTATAGTTGTTCGGACTATTCGATTGAATGGTTTTTTATTGGTTTCAAAAAGCGTATTTCAGAGAGGAAAAAATTTTGGTGTGTATGCAGATATTGAACTTAAATAAAAAGCAGAACTAAGTGGGAAATAAAAAACTCGATTAATTTCGTCTTTGATCCCGGAATCCGAACATTCCGGATTTTATATGTGTGTAAAAAGTAGAAGTAAAAAAGTCGGATTGAAATTGAGATTGAAACTGGAGAGCTGAAGAAAGGAAAGCAATTATATGATATAATTGAGATGGACGAGATTCTTGATATTTCTTTTCAGTAGTTTGACCATTCACAAATAGATTCCATGATTTGTTCTTTCTAAGGACATTGTTTGAAACTGTATATAAAAAAAGAACGAAAAATAATAATAATAAATATTTGAGTATATAATAATAAATAATAATAGATTAATAATATGTAAAAATGAATTATAATGTATATCCATGACTAGTCCTTAATCTTTTAAGGATGGCAATATAAGTTTGGCTTATATGTACTTTACGGCTTAACAACAAAGGGTGGCCTATCAGGTCCATATATACCAAGAAATAGCCCAGATTATTATTGACCTTAAATCCATTTTACACATGATTTTTGCTTAAATTGGGAATTTGGAACCTTTAATTTTCAACAATATTGAATAGCATCATCACCACAAACCAAAACTACACTATTTTAATTCTCTACGTACTGTAGTGTATTTTGGTTGAGTTAATATTAGAATAAATGGATATACAATAAAATTGAAAATTAAAAAAAAATATATATACATACCATGATTTCAAGTTGTCATAAAATAAAATACTATTTAGTAATTAAAATACAATTTCAATTTGCATTTTTAATTTCCGTCACAATGAATTAAAGCCAAAAAACCTAAAAATATAACAATTTTTTTAAATAAAATATCAAGAGTAAAATTATGTAAAAAAATATCAAGAATGGAATTTGAAAAGAAAAACAGGGGAATTTAAATTTTGGATTTTACTAAAAACCTAAAATGTATGTAATGTTATAGCATAAAAAAAATAAATAAGAAGAAATTCGAAAGTATTGTATAAGGATAGGGGTATACAGGGGGATTTTATTGGATGTCACAAAGTAAGGGATAACGTTAAAAAAACCACTTTAAAATGTTTATTGAGGCTTGTACATAAGGCAGTGCTATGAATTGAGACAACAGGAACACTTTTAGAAACAATTTGGGAAAATTTTGAGAACGACGTGTAAAAAAAGAAAAGTAGAATAAAACTAACATAAAAGTATATCAAAAGAATCAGAAAAAAATTAGAAAGCCAAAAATAAAGTCAAAAGTTATTAATTAATAATATTAAGAAAGTGATCAATAAATTTAGAAAAACAGTACAAAATCAGCTCCCGGTCATGATGACATCTTATATTCTATACTAGAATACTTGCCTAGGATTGAAAAAATTAAATTAATAAACTTCTACAACAGAATATATCCGGTACCTTCCCAACAGCATGGAAAATAGGAATAATTATACCCATCTTAAAACGCGAAAAACCTCAACCCGACCCTAACAGTTACAGACCAATCTCCCTAACAAGTTGCTTAGGAAAAGTCCTTGAAAAAATGGTTAATTTACGCCTTACGTGATGGATGGAATCGAATAACAGCTTATGATAGAACATTGCGCTACTCTATCCTCAAACAACTACATATATGGGGACTTAGAGGACACTTACCCAATATCCTTACAAACTTCTTAAATGACAGGCATTTCTATGTAAGAATAGGATCCTCTAAATCCAGCTTGAGACTACTCGAGAATGGTATACCACAATGGTCGGTGTTAAGTGTTTCGCTATTTGCTGTCGCAATAAACTTTCTACTCGAGGAAAGAAAAACCAATGTCAGTAGACTGGTATACGTGGATGATTTAATTATAACGTACAAAGAAAAATCTATGGATGCCGTTAACACACGCTTAAACACAGAAATCTCCACCTTAAACGAATTAGCAACGTCAAGGGGCTTTCAATTTTCACATGAAAAAACTAAATGCATCCACTTTTGCAGACTCCGTGCTGTACATCCAGATCCAGAGCTTTATATACAACACCAATTAATCAAACTTACGGATTGGATTAAGATATTAGGCCTGATATTTGATAAAAAGCTTTACTAGGCCGAATATATTACACAAACTACAGTTAAGTGCAAAAAGGCAGTAAATAGTATCAAATGTATGGCCAACATAAATTGGGGCTCTGACAGAGAAATTCTACTCCAACTATACCAATCTATCGTTCAAGGACGAATGGACTATGGTGCTATTGTATATAATTCATGTAGACCCTCCCGACTAAAAGACCTGGACAAAATTCAAAATACGGCATTAAGACTAGCTACCGGAGCCTTCAGAACAAGCCCTACGATAGCACTACAATGCGAAGCCAGTATTATGCCACTGGATCTACGACGAATATCGCAAACAGCTTTATACGCAAACAAAGTTGTGTCACAGCCATTACACC
The DNA here is from genome assembly GCA_963243735.1 of Neocrepidodera transversa. Classification (NCBI taxonomy): domain Eukaryota; kingdom Metazoa; phylum Arthropoda; class Insecta; order Coleoptera; family Chrysomelidae; genus Neocrepidodera; species Neocrepidodera transversa. Next base: position 13,558,444 of record OY725347.1, read on the forward strand.
TCAATAATGCCCTATTCCAGTCCGAAAATGAATATATCAATAGACCGACAACATCCAGACCCACACGAATCCGCTCCGATAAGATATATAGCAAATATCAGATTAATAATCAACTAACCCTATATGAGCCAATTCTTTCAGCACTATCCACCCCACCTTGGAAGTTAATACCGCCCACTATAAACCTAACTCTAAATAAATGGAAAAATGAAGAAACATCGAACTCGACCTATAGAGCACTCTTTAAACAGGAACTACACACATACCATAACACACTTAACAATTTACACAGATGGATCTAAAACACACGAAGGGGTAGGAGCAGCAATAAGTATTAACGAATTAAATTATAGCTGGAGTTTCATATTTACTGCGGAACTATATGCAATCTGGCAAGCCCTACTATATTTTAGCCACTTCAACTACAAAGAATGCCTAATATGCTCAGATTCGCTTAGCTCTATACAAGCATTTGAAAACAGGTTTACAAGTAACGGATATCTGAAGAATATCCTCGAACTATGTACTTACTTAATTAATAGTAGAAAATCAATAACTATAATGTGGACCCCTACACATTGTGGAATTACGGGTAATGAACGTGCATATCTTGCAGCAAAAGATGCAACATCTTTACCTGTGGATACGGGCATCAAAATTCCTCATACTGACATGAAAACAGCCATAAAAGGAAAAATAAACGCCGCATGGCAAAGTCGATGGGTATCGTATAACGGCCAATTGTCTGACATTAAAACATCAACCAAAAAATGGTGGTACCCCAAATCGTTAAATAGACGCTACCAAGTTATTCTATGCAGTCTAAGAATTAGTCACACTAGACTTACACATGCTTACATGCTAGCCGGGGAACGAAGACCACAATGCAACATGTGCAACTGTCAGCTAACAATCACCCATCTAATATCATGCCCAGCACTCTACTACCACAGGTACGTCCTAGATCTTAACCCTGAAAACAATGACATTTTATTAACAGAAAGAAATATTACAAAAATATTATCATACCTTACCAGAATAAATATATACTCCAGAATATAAACTGTTTGTTATGAAACCACACTGGTACAACTTAAATGCTGGTACGCCTAAAACCTAATACACAATATGATACTTACCAGTAGAAAACCGCTCAGAAGATGCGATGCAACGAAGTGTATGCAGCTAATAATCTAGTAATTAAAGCTGCCTAATTAAAAAAAAAAAAAATTAGAAAAAAATATTTTGAAAGTTGATAAAAAATTTGAACAAATTATGCGTTGCCATGGTTTTAGGGCATTTATATAAAATTGTTTCGACAGAAAATCGGGGAGTCGCTGTGAAGTCTTTGAAGGAGAAAGAACTCCAAAAAATATATTATTAGTATTATTTAGTAAACAGGTTATATTTTTTTCTTATAAAACAAGGTTGTGGTTAGATTACAATTACACAATTAAATGGTGCCCAACGTGGGGCCTTCTGAAATTCATACACCTATACTATACAGTACGTTTCGCTAAATATGTAAGCATTATAAATTCCTCATAAAAAGAGATTAAGTTGGAAAATAAATTTTACCAAAAAAAAAATCATATTTCCTTGTGGTATTTCTCAAATATTTCTCGTAATAATGGGCCAGGATAGATAATTTTTGAGGCCAAAAAAAATCTAGAATAACAGCATGACACTAATTGGAAAAGGAAGAAAATATAGCTAAAAACATAAATAATATTTTACGGGCGATTTGATGTAGGGTGGTGAACTTTTAAGGGTGAAAAACGGTTTATCACGATTTTAGGTAAAGCTACAACTTCTATCAAAAAAAGTTAAATAGCAAAGTTGTAGGTAATAAAAAGATCTACAACTTTACCATTGACACTTTTAAAATTAAAAAATTATGCTTAAAATTGTACTATTAAATTAACTATAATATTTTGATACACATTTATGTCTCTTTGATGGCATCTCTTCATCGTTAGAATCGACATATGTTTCCGATTCCAGTGGATCTTCGAAATCTTCAATACCATCATCGTCTTCGTATTCAATATTTTGTCCAGTCCGCATTGGTTCCTCATCCACAATTTCATGTACATCATTTACTTCCTTATATGTTTTCCATCAACATTGGAGCAGTTTTCGGCACCATTACAATTTGAATATTTTTTTTCGTTTTGTTTTTGCATTTTCTGGGAAAATTTTCAATAGTAACATTTTTTTTACACCATCAGAAAGAGGCGCCGACTTTTTTTAAAAAAGCAGCTATTTTGACGTGGGTATTTTCGATTGAAAATGAGGTTACTTTTTCGGTTCAAAATAGAGGTAAAAATAAATAATAATAATTAAAAAAATTACAGCATGTTTTGGACAGAATAAGGTAAGTTTCCACCAAATTTTCATGCTTTTATTAATGACTTTCTAAGTTTACCTAAAAATTATGTTTCACGTTTAAAAATTGTAGCCGGAGGATGTCTTTTTAAAGATAGAGAAAAAGATTTTTACATTACCAGGTAGGAATCCTTGGTAGCTTAGTGTATTTCCTGTCTAGATCCATTTCTGTCAGTAGCCGGATGGGAGGAAGGGGGGTAAAGGGGGCAAAGGGGTTAAGGGGATAAGGGGGTAAATCTTGATCAACCATTTTCAACCCATAAAATATTTTTTCTGTTATTTTTGCTACATTTTCTTTTTTTTCCGATGGGTTTCATACTGTTCAAGATTTTTTTACTTTTTGCCTTTTTCAAAAAAAAATTCTCTGGTCAGTTCAAAAATAATGTTAGGCTACTGACTCGATTTGGCGCCTTAGTCCAGACTGTTTATAGTGTAAAGATGACTTGCTCCTGGCAGCGTCACTGAAGGAATACATAATCTAGGGGTCGTTATGGTATTAAACATTCCGTTGTTTATAGGACAGATTTTACTGGAGAATTGAATACGGATAAGCTAAGCAAAACTAAGCGGGTTGCGTGCGGACTCTAACAATGGTAGGCCCGGAGTGAGGATGGGAGGGCTATTAACGGACTACGGCAGTAAATGATATTTACTGTAACTGTCAAAGTTCTATTTTTGCTTTCCAACCGAAGCCACCAAAGCCTACTTTCCGTCTATCTGATTCTTTAATATTGGTTTTAATACGATTCGATTTTTTATGATTTTGATAAAATATCATTTTGCTATAATAAATGCTTGTTTTTTAATAATTTGATATAATAACCATTTGCAAAAGTATCTGTTTGTTCTTTTAAATTCTGCTAAATTGTGCCGTCCCGGTTTAGTTTGGGATTAAAATTCGGTACAATAAAATAATCCCGAATTAACAGTAATCCTGAATTAAATATCTCGGTCTGTAAATAAAAGTAATAAGTACGGAGCTTAGGGAATAAAAATTATCAGTAAATTAGTAACTTCGTTACAATAAGAAAAAAATTATTTTGGCGTTTGGGTCCAATTATGAACTCACCTATATATCCCCTATTTGCAATTAAAATATATACAATTACTAAAGCTTTTTCTCACCTTGTATAAACGTAAATCTTGTTAGCAGATATTGACTAGTTCGCTAATTACTAACTCCTCGTTTGGAGTCCGATATAATAGGCATAAACCGAGGCGAGTCCACTTTTTTCACGTCAAAATAGATGAATGAGCGCGCTTCGTTTGTCAACCGACACATTCGTTTTTTGTATTTGACTCCCTCAATAATGAATAATTGCGAATACAAATAGAGATTCTAGTTATATACATACTATTAATTTTTCGTTTTCGCTACGTTAATTGCTTGTCCTTTTGAGTTTTTAATATCAAGCAAAAGCGCATGATTTTGTATTTAAATACTGTTTTTATTTTTTATTAAAAAGTTCTCTATATTAAATTATTTTCTATACCTAATATACCATATTATCAAAATTTCCTATTACAATAAATCTTCCCGGTGAAATTTAGAGATTGACAAATCTCTGCTGCGATCAGTTGAAGTATTTAAAATTATGCATTCTAAAATATTCAATTAATTAGATATTAAGCAAGATGTATTTGAAATTATTTCAACAAGGGTGTTGAGACAGCCATGTACAAACTGTTCATTACCAAGGTATACAGTGGACAAAATAACTGGTGTATTTAAAATTAACCGATAAAAAACAAAAATATTACCTTTGTACGTGGGTGCAATTTCCAACCAGTTCAGGGACTTTTCGCATGCGCAGCGTCGGATGTTAAAAATTCTAAATTTTTTATAAAAGTTCCCTGTTTGCGGATCATACCGAAATGCTCAATTATTGATTCAGAATCGGTTCTAGCGGTCCTTGAATTTTTGTTAGTACTGAAAGTTCGGTTCTACTGCTCATGCGCAATATAGATTTTAAATCTTAATCTTAGTTGTCAGCTGTTTTGATTTATTGATTTTTGTGCATAGATATACAGTGTGTCCTATATGTGAAACATTTTTAAATTTTAGGTTTAGCGAAAAATTTCATTCTTTAAAAAGTTTTTCTTGTTCTGAAATCCAAAATACTATCATCAGATATCAATTTTTTCTAGTGGTATACGAGGTTTGTCAAAAAATATGAATTTAACTCAAGAGTAAAGTACCTTTAATTTTGACTACATTGAAAAATGTTATTTAAAAAAATTGATCAGAACTAAAAACTAAGTTCATATATGCAATTACATCCATTTACCTTGAAAAATTGTATTCATTTCTGAAATATATTTCTAGGTACAATAACAATGCAAATTTTACTGTAGTTACGTGTTTAAATTTCAAAATTGTTAGAAAGTATTAAGAAACACAAAAGATAAAAGTTCATTCAAAATAGAAATAATATTAAACAAGCACAAAGCGTATTTTTTCCAGAACCAACATTGGTTAGTTTTGAGAAGAACTATTTATTTAAGAGGCATGGGAAGCGCGTCATTAACTTCGAATTCCCTCCCGCTTCCTACCACTTCAGGTCACACCCAGTGGGTATCTAAAATTTTGTAGTAGGACAATCGTTTACACATTACAACACCGCTTAAATTCTGAAGGGGCATTAAAAATTACAATTTTATTGCTATTGGGATATTTTAACCATTTTAATGAATTACCTATCCCGAAGTTTGTATTTTTAGCTTTACTAGTGGTCGCTTAATGGTCGAAATTCGACAGTAATTCATTAAAATTTAAAGTTTATGTCTATACCAATTTTTTCCTATTTTCCTCTTTTTTCCTGGTTTTTTACTATTTTTTTATTTTTACAATTTTTTCCTATTCTTTTCTATTTTTTCATTTTTTTTTCAATTTTACACTGTTTTTTTATATTTTTTTTATTTTTTACTAATTTTCTATTTATTTCTGTTTTTTTTTCCTCTTTTACTTTCCCGACCAACCTCGGAGAAGGAAAAGTATTGTGAAGAGCTAAAAAAATTTTCGAGATAAAATGCAAATATCGTTTTTAAGGTCCCTTGAGATGATTGATACCATTTTCAGATGGAAGTCTGTCTGTGTGTCTGTCTGCCTGTCTGTGGGTATTCTTTCACGATAGAGGCTACACGTTTAATCCGATTGAGCTAAAATTTGGTAAATGTGTTTGGCTTATCCGTCAGAAGAACCAATTAATTTTTGTACGATATCTATCAAACGGAAGAGTCACTATCAAAAAATGACAGATGCAGTATGTCATGGAATTTGACTTGCAATATCTCATTTGACAAACTCTATTCAGAACAGTCAAAACTATTTCTCCAACTGTCGCCTGTCAAAAATAAAATAAATGTCAAAATTTCAAACTTTAACATTAAATATCTGAAAAGAATTCGTGGATACTCGTCGGGAAAGTTTTCGGGCGACACAACCGTTTTTTTTCTATTTATCCCCATTTCCTCATTTTCTCTTTTTCTTCCATTTTTTTTACTTTTTCCTAATTTGCGTTTAATTGTTTTCTAAATTTTTTCTATTTTCCCTCTTATTTCATTTTTTCCCTTTTTTTTACCTTTTGTCTGGTTTTTCCTGTTTTTCTCTATATTTTCTACTTTTTCCAATTATTTTCTATTTGTTTCATCATTTCCCCTATTTTTCCCGTTTTTCCCTATTTTTCCCTTTTTTCCCATTTTATTATTACTTCCTATTTTTTCATGTTTTTTACCATTTTCCATGGTTTCCTCTAGTTTCACTTATTTTTCCTATTTTACACTGTTTTTTTTTCAGTTCATTTACACTATTTCACTATTTTTTACTGTTTTTTACTGATTTTCCCTATTTTTTCCCATTTTGCCTACTGTTTTCCCATTTTTTATTGTTTCCGAAATTTTCCTGTTTTTTTACCATTTTCCCTGGTTGACTCTAGTTTTTCTTATTTTTCCTGTTTTATACTATTTTTTCCTATTTGTTTTCGGTTTTTTACTATTTTTTATTAATTTACTATTTATTTCTATTTTTTCCAGGTTCGTTTTTTTCTGTTTTTTCTATTTTGCCTATTTTTGATCATTTTCCCCTTTTCTCTATTTCCCCCATTTTTTTTTGGTTTTCCTATTTTTCTCTATTTTGTCTATTTTTGCATATATTGTTCAATTTTTCTCTGGTTTTTTTTATTTTTTCCAGCTTGTTTCTATTTTTGCTGGTTTTTTCCATTTTTCCCCAATTTCCTATTTTGCATATATTTTCCCATCTTCCTTAGTTTTTCGTGTTTTTTTTTTCTATTTTCAACCATTCTGCACATTGTTTTCCATACTTCCCTGTTTTTTTCCCATATTTCTCTATTTTTCTTACTTTTTTAAGTTTTCTTATTTTTTCCTATTTTTCTATTTTTCGCCATTTTTTTATTTTTTACCGTTTTATATTATTTTTTTAATTTTTCATTAATTTTTATTTTTTTTCTTTATTTCCCTGTTTCTTCTTTTTTTGTTTTTTTCTTTTTTGCCTATTTTTTCCCATTTTCCTAATTTTCTCCCATTTTTTTTATGTTAACGTAATTTGTCCATTTTTTAATTATTTTGTCTATTTTTTCTATTTTTTCCTCTTATTTCATTTGTTTCCGTTTTTTCAACTTTTTCCTAGTTTTCCTGTTTTTCTCTATATTTTCTACTTTTTCCAATTATTTTCTATTTTTTTCTTATTTTCCCTATTTTTTCGATTTTTCTATTTTTCCTGTTTTTTACCATTTCCCCTGGTTTTCTCTAGTTTCTCTTATTTTTCCCATTTTACACAATTTTCTTTTCTGTTTTTTTACTATTTTTTACTGATTTTTCAATTTTTTCCCCATTTTTCCAATTTTTTTCCATTTTCCTATTGCTTTCCCATTTTCATATTGCTTCCTATTCTTTCTTGCTTTTTACCACTTCCCTGGTTTTATTTAGTTTTTCTGATTTTTTATATTTGATACTATTTTTTTTTTCAATTTTTTTTTTACTATTTTTCACTATTTATTACTAATTTTTCTATTTTTTCCTAATTTTCCCTATTTTTTCGATTTTAATATTGTTTTCCCATTTTTCTATTGCTTCCTATATTTTCCTGTTTTTTACCATTTTACCTGGTTTTTCTAGTTTTCTTATTTTTCCTATTTTATATTATTTTTAAAAAATTTTTTTATTTTTTAATATCTATTACTAATTTTTCTATTTTTTCAATATTTCCCGGCTTCTTTTTATCCTTTTTTTTTCTATTTTGACTGTTTTTGCCCATTTTCCCATTTTATCTATTTCCCCCATTTGTTTTAAGTTTTCCTATTTTTCTCTATTTTGCCTATTTTTTTTATTTTTACTATTTTTTCCTCTGTTGATTTCACTTCAAAACCAATTAAATCAACCGTGTTGTTATATTGTTTAACTGAAGTGGCGTGGCTGTCAAAACAATATAATCGATCCGATGTTGCCAAAGTTACAAACTTTTTCTGTCGTCTTTGGTAAAATCAAAGAGGGCAGCACCGTGTTACGTTTTCTTATGCCACAATATATTTTCATTCTTCCTCTACTCTGTATATTTTATAATTTCATGTTCGTTTGATTTTCCCTTTCCTATTTCTCCGCGTCATATGTTCTCCCACCTTCTATCGGCATTTATTATAAATTATCTTCCCGCGCTAAGAACCTGCCATTTTTATCTATTTAATATTTCATTAATTATTAAGCTCGTAAAACGAAATCCCGTTTTGTATCATGATGGCGACGGTTCCCAAGGCTCTTAAATTAATAAAATATAAAACACGTAGTAATAATCGAAAAATACAAAAAGTCGCTGTATCAGCCCTGATGTTGATTGATTTTCGCCATTTTTATCGACAAACAGGAACGTAGTAGATAATTATTTATGAAGGCACTGTATCTTCTTCTATTATTCAATAATATACTTATATTTTGCCTAATGAAAGCACTTTTAATATTATTACTAAACACACCATTATCTACCCCTTATGATACATCAAATGAATTAATTATAAATAAATCTAAACATCCCTTTGTAAGGAAATCTAATTCGTAAACATCCTTATTTACATCCCAAAGTGGCTTTCCCGGCTTGTGAATTTCACGTCTTTCTTAGTTACAATTATATCATACACACATCTTTATTTATCCCATTTACCCTTCGTTACTATTTCTCCACACTCCCCTAATAACTTAATCCTGCACAAGAGATAATCTGAAAAGCCTCAATTGTTTCATTATTCATATTGTGTCGGGGGATTCTTTGTTTTTATTAGGTCTAAATATATTAAAGTGGAACAGCATGGCCAACAGAAATATCCCGAAAATAATAATAATAAATATGCAGCCTAAGTTGGTAGGGAACTGACAGGAGAAATGTTAGCAAATATTTGATATTCTCATAACGCCTTGATGCTTACAAATAGTATGAATGTTTTACAACACACATAAAATTCTTGAGATATATTAAACAACTTATAATATATTCCCTACATTCCCTACAATTGGTCACAATATACAGGGTGGAGTCATGAAAGAATTATTTTAAATAAAATTATAGACAGAATTGAGCTCCATATTAAAAAATAATTCCTAATAAATTCAACAAATATTATCTGTTAGCCATTAAATTTTTAGAAGCTGCATAATAAATAAACCCAGCAAGTTAAATAGCATCAAAACATCCTGAAATTTACGCCTCATTTAAGGTCAGTATATTTGATCATAATTTTGGTAACGCTATGAATGCTTCAATATGGCCACATGGAGCTCATGTACAATGGTTTTTACACCTACGGAAATTCAAGCCAGTGAACACATAACCTTAGACGATAAAAATAAAAAATTCGATTTTTCACTTCTAAATGTGGAGTATTTAAACGTATTTAAAGTCGATGAAATAACGACGCAGTTTTTTGACAGTGTACAAACTTAATTTTATTTGTTTAACTGAAACCTGGTGCATTCAAGACAATGTAAAAAGTTATGTTTTTCCTGATTATTCATTGATAAGTCATTACTGCCGATCAATATCTAAAGGTGGCGGGGTGAGTATAACCAAAACCGGTTTAAATGTTATCGATATTAATCTATCTCAATATTGCATCGAAAAATGTTTTGAAATAACAGGAGTTAAGTGGATAATTAATAATAGTCCAAGTACGTTAATCTTAACATGCTATCGTTCTCCTTCGGGAAATTTTCAAAATTTTTTTAATAACTTAAGTTTGTTAATGCATAATATGTACGATCATAAAACTCCTCTACTATTGAATGGAGATTTTAATATAACCTCGTTAAGTAAAAAAGAATCTAATCAGCTACTAGATTTACTTTCCTCTTACAATCTTTTACCACAAATAGATGCACTAACTTACATTACTCCAACAAGTCAAAATACACTTGATCAAATTTTCACCAACATTTCAAGTCCAGTAAATTGGGATATATGTGATACCATTACTTCCAGACACTGTGCGGTTCTTTTTAAAACAGATAATAAAGTATGTATAAAAAATGAAAAAAATATATTTAGTTTTCAGGATGTATCCGACATAAACATAAAAAAATTAAATGAAGCTTTAAAAATAGAGCAGTGGTCTGAAATGTATAACGCATTGGATATAAACACTAAATTTAATATATTTTATGAAAAACTATTATATTATTTTAATAGGGAATGTCCCAAAAAACAGAAATATATAAAAACAGATTTAAACAAAGACTGGGTTAACGATTTAGTAAAACAATCCTCTAAAAAGACAAGAGCTCTATATAAGAAACAAAAAGGTCATTTACATTATAGGGAAACATACAATATACAGAAAACTATGCATAAAAAATTAGTAAAGAATATTAAGTCTAGATATTATCAAAATAAATTAGAAAACTCTCAGAATATTAATAAAACTACCTGGAATATTATATCTGAAATTACTGGTCAAAGTTCTAACAAATCTCAAATATCATATATGGATATAAATAATCAATTGGAAAATAAACCTGAACTCATATCTCAAGGTTTTAATAAAAATTTTATACAAAGTCCAATTGACATAATAAATAAAATAAATCATTCTCACCGCTTTAATGCAAAATATAAGCATATGAAAAATAGTTTATTTCTAAAAGCTGTTACAGAAGAAGAAATATTGTCTATTATTAAACACAAAATGAAAAATAAACATTCATCGGGTATCGATAACTTGTCGAGTATTGTATTGAAAAGAAATAGCGACGCCACTAACTTACCTTATTAACGAATCTTTTCTTCAAGGGATTTTTCCATCTAAATTAAAAAAGACATTGATAACTCCTGTTTTAAAAAAAGGAAATAACCAAAAAATGGAAAATTACAGGCCTATAGCAATAACTCCAGTTATTTCTAAGGTATTTGAGTATGCTATGTTAGAACAACTACTAAATTTTTTGGATCTTAATAATGTAATAGACGATAATCAACACGGATTTCGAAAAAATCATAATACAATAACTGCCATTCATTCATTTTATCAAAAGGTTTTAGATGCGATTGAAGACGGCGAGTGCGCGATCGGGATCTTCTGTGATCTTAGTCGCGCCTTCGACTGCGTCAATCACGAAATACTTTTAGAAAAAATATTCCACTACGGTATTCGCGGTATACCAAACAACTGGTTTCAGTCATATCTTTGTGATCGTCCGCAAGCGGTTAAAATAAGCTCAAGAAATAGTCAATATTCAACGACGAATTATTCTTCATGGGTAGTGAATAATACTGGAGTTCCGCAGGGTTCAATTCTGGGACCATTACTGTTTACTCTATATTTAAATGACTTACCTAGAAGTCTCTCACAATGTCGCACTTGCTTATATGCAGACGATGCAACATTGCTTATAACTGACAAATCACAATTAAATACTCAATCTAAATTAAATTCAGTATGTAATACGCTAATAAGCTGGCTTATCAGTAACTTGTTATATATAAACCCCAGTAAAACGAATTACATGACCTTCCACACTCAATGGAAGTCAAACTTACCCTTGTATCAAGTAAAAATAAATGACGAATTTATTGAGGAAAAAGACTCAGTTACATTTTTAGGTATTACTGTGGAGAGCAATATGACATATAACTCGCAATGTATTAAAATTATAAAATCACTCAATTCTATGTGCTACCAGATGAGAGTACTAAGAGAGGTTCTTAGAGAAAGAAGAAGGACTTGTATCCTTCTACTTTGGACTAGTGCAATCAAAACTACTGTATGGAATAACAATTTGGGGATGCTCCCCTAATATTAGCGACGTTTTTTAGCACAAAAACGTATATTAAGGGCTTTTACAAATAAACCACCAACATTTTCGTGTAGATCTCTATTTAAACAATTTAATATACTTACAGTTATGGGACTGTATATACAGCAACTTCTTATATATATTCACAAAAATAAAGAAAACTTTATGACAAAATCAAATATACATAATCATAACACGAGAAATAAAAATGAAATTTATATCCGAAATGTAAGGCTGACACATTCGACAAAGTCTTTTAATTGTCAAGGATCCCATCTTTACAATACTATACCAAATGATTTGAGAAACATCTTCAAATTTATTTAAGCGGAAAGTAAATCATATACTGTTGGACATAACTCCATATACTCTAGAAAAGTTTTATAATCATTTCAAACGCTAAACTGTTTGTCTTATTTTATTGTATTTTTTGTTTTATTTATATTATTAATGTTTATATATATATATATATATATATATATATATATATATATATATATATGTTTTTGTAACAAGTGGAGATCCGAATAAAATTAGGGCAACCCGAGATCCACCATTAGATAAAATCTTTCCGAAGTATATTTTGCATAAAAACTAATTTTAGTCTATTCTTAGTCCATAATTCAAGAGAGGGGAAAAATTTTATCAATTTAATTTTTAATGATAAAATTTAAATAAAACGAGATCCTCATTAAAAATTCAAGCAAGTTGAGATCCGAAATTGTATATATGATATCTATGATATCTTTAGCTAAGACGAGATCCTGCAATATATGTAAATCCCCTCGCATAGTTTGCTTTGTTTTTATAACGTCACGTGTGTATGATAGTGACTTTATTTGTTTAGATTAGATAAATATTTGTGAAATGTTATCATGTTCAAAAATTTAGTAAGTTTGGCTATAGAAGAAAAATCTACATCTTATAACTTATTGTTATAAATATACTTTTAATGATTAAAATACAAAAAAAATACACAGAGAAAAATCTACAACTTATAACTTATTATAAATAGAGTTTTAGTGATTATAATACAAAAAAATATACAGAAAAATCTACAACTTATAACTTGTTATAAGTAGATTTTTAATGATTAAAATACAAAAAAATTACACAGAAAAATCTACAACTTATATCTTGTTATGAATAATTTTTTTAAATTTTTAAAAAATATTACACGCAGGTTAAAACACATGATGTTTTTAGTGTTTCGGCCCGAGAACTTCACTTTAACATTAAACACAAGAACTATACGCAACATGAAATATATAGAGATAATGCTATGTTGACATTTTGTTCTTTTAAACAGACGTAATCAGAATGACATTTTTGATGGTTTTCATAGGTGACTTGAAATCTTTTTCTAAACCGGGGTTGTGTTGAAACTACACAAAATCGTTTTGCTTTTTTTAATATTCCAAGAATGGGAGTAACATAAATAATGAATGTACAGATTCCAAAAACAATAGGATTCCTAGCTATCCTAGACACAAGAACACAATTGAAAGAATTTTTAAAATCGGACTACTGGTTCTTGAGTTATCACCTCCACATGCATTCATCCAGATCGAAAGACATGAACAATTTTTTCACTTAATCGTGTTGTAGGTGGCTTAAAACGTCAAGTAAAGTCATTTTAAGCAAAATAACATTTTTAAATTTTTTTTATATGAATTTAATACTTCCGACCGCATGGTGGACTAGGTCGGGCCGAAATAAATATGCTAGTGACCTTATTTGAAATAATCAAATCTTAAAATTTAATAGCAATATACAGGTTTGTGAATTCTGAATTTGGAAACTTTGATTTAGTAGATATTTAAGTAATTTTACATTATCTACACTAAATTTATGATTATGTTGAAAAGCATGTTCAGAAACAGATTTCTCTGTTCTACCATATTTAAAATGAGGCATGTGCTCTTTAAACCTAGTTTATATAGATCTTCTACTTTGTCTGTCCAACATACTTTTTGTCACAATCAGAACAATTGATTTCATAGATACCATTTTTTTTTTCAAATGACTTGTTTTATCTTTTGGGTCGTTTAATATATTTTTCAAAACATTGTTTCATTTAAAATCTACTCTCAACCCTGATGGGTTATATGGGTTATATGGAGATTCCACACGAATTGAACAGTATATTTTTTTCTACAACCCACGAAAGGAAAAATTAAAAAATATAAAAAAAAGATTACAGACACAGAGTTTAAACCGAGGACCTTTGTATCTCAAACCGAGAACGTTCGCATACTCTGCTATCACGGGCAGGTTATATTCATATTTAACTTTTGATTTTTGAGGTAATATTATTATTATTATTGCATCTTTACGGCTAAATGAATATCTGGTGAAGTACAATTTATTAAGTCATCACTGGAATTATTTATTTTTACAAATATTTTTCTGTATTAGATTGAAAAATTCCGACATTTGTTTTGACTCAGGGAAAACGAAAACATCGAGAAAAATGATAAAAAGTGGGGGTAAGAAATTTTTTTCGCCATCACGAAACTAATATCAAGGATTTTGAGCTTCCGTAATAGGTGGTGGATTACTGAATGTAAACTCTGATTGATAGATTTCCACATCTACGTTCTGTAGAGTGTGCGTAGAATCGATAATATCCATGTGGGTGTAGAAAAACGAACGTTTCGGTTTTTCTCTAGTTTTGGAGAAAAAAGTGGTGTATGGCAATTAATTAACTTATCTACCAAATGTCTCTCATAACCATTAATAGCAACTTTGGTCAGGTTGGTACTGAGGCCCAAAAGCCTCAGTATTACTTTCGTTATGACGAAAAAAATTCCTTACCCCACTTTTTATCACTTTTCTCGACTTTTCCGAGTTCCCTGGGTCCAAAAAAAAAACCTCTCCGGACGTCTGGATGTCTGTCCGTCTGTCTGGATGTAAACATGTAACTTTTTTGAATGAAAGCTCCGACCGAGTTTCGTTTTTCACTTTACCAGGTTAGTTTTGTCCAAGGACGAACTCTGTTGAATTTGAGCAGGATCGGACTGGGCCTTCCGGTACCCACCATGCAAATTAAAGTTTTTTGGATAAAATTGATATTTGCTACTTAGGATTTGAGAATTATGAAAACAATTTTTAACAAACATTCATTCAGGCAATATCAGATTTGAAATTTTAAATCATCGTTATGATACAGGGTTGGAACTAGGTGATTTTTACATGATTACAATATGAAATAAAGTAATTAATAAAAAAACATGAAAATAGATTTTTCCTTTGTTTGTTGCAAAATCAAATGAAATAATTAATAAAATAAAATACGAAAATATATTTTTAATTTTTGTACTTACGTTACAACAAGAAATAAAGTAATAAAAAAGATAAAAATGATTGTTACAAAATTTGGTTTTGTTTTCTACCATAATTTGATAAGATCCTTAAATAATTTTATTAATAACAAACTACCCTAATTATTTTCTTGAAATGCTTGTCCCACCCTAAATATTTTTTTAATAATCTTGAAAAAAAAAATTAAAATTAAAAACATCATGATTTTTATAAAGCCTGCTAAAAGTTTAAGCCACCTTTAATTACATTATGAATGTGTCGAGTTTCGACATTTTAAATAAATAAAATAAATCCAGGTCGTTAAGAATGGTCAGTTCTACCCTGTTAACGCTTGCCGTTTCAACTGTGCAATGCATTAAAAGAGTACATCTTTAAAAATAAGGCCATTTAAATGTAAGACTAAATTAAGTACTACATAAGGATTACAGTCGTTCACTCAAATTCGAACATCTGTCGATAACTAGGACTGTTTTCGCTGTAATAAAATTTGGGTATTTCATTTCTACTATGATTTGCAATGCACAATAATGTTATATTCATTTTGACAAAATTAAAACAAATTTACAAAAGAACTACGACAGCACCGTAATTAAAAATTATTACCACTGATGCTGTTAGTTATTTCAGATAAAACTCCGTAAGAAGGACAAGTGTGATATATCACTGAATTATGAAAGACAGGTATTTAAAAAAAAGAACTTGATGATGGCCATTAAGAAACGAAACGTCGTATCAAAGATTTATTAGTCCACTTTTGTAGAAAATTTTAGATATAATAAAACTTTCCTTAACCATTTTTTCATATTTTTTTAAATACAAATTCTAAGCGCAAAAAACCAAATATCGTATTTTTAGTTTTCTCTGTATAACTCTAGAAGGGCGACAGTCCCTGTAGATTTTTTCGATCCATCTAATGTTATCCAAAATATTTAACATTTTACCCGTTTAATGATCTTCGTATCTGTTACCGTTTAGAATATAGCAATGTTAGCACATGATAAAAGAAATGGCCTGCATAGGTACCAAAGTGCCACTTTAACGCACTTAGGCCTAAATTACTAAATTATTTAATAATCTTTAAACGTCAGTGTTTCGCAACGGTAGAACGCTCGCCTTGTAAGCAAGCTGACCCAGGTTTAAATTGCCGACAGTTTTTTTTAATTTTTCTTTTTTTTTCAGTAATTTTTTATAACGATTAAGTAATAGTTAGTGTTTCTTTTCACATAATTATCGTATGAATTTTTAAGATTTATTCACTGCGGTCCAAAAGTATGTAATATAAGACTAGTTCCTTGGTAAAATGCCATTTTACCAAAAATAAGTGTTATAAGATAATTATTAAAAAATATTTAATATTAACTTTCATTTTATGTTCCTTAAGAGGCCCACACACCAAGTGACTTTTGTGGATTCCGGTTAGAAAATTACCCAAGGAAAATGTGCTTGTATTCTAATAGATTAAGTGTAAAAATTGCTTTTTTAGAATTTTCCGGTTAATGTTAAGTAATCCTACCCTCTAGTCCATTTTTTCTGCGCAGAACAGGGTAGAGCGCCACAAAACATAATTATTTGTTTTTGAACGAGAACTCGCCTAATATAGTAACTAAAAATATGCGGTTTCTTTATAATATTTTAAATATTTTTTAAAAATTTTAGTATGTTAAGATATTGAGGTTCTGATTAAATGTCTCCATGGCCCCTACTCAATCCTAGGACTAATTTTCGAGATACTGATGGTCAAAGTTCAATAATTGAGTATTTAGGTAATTTTGTTTTAATTTCAATTTCTTCAATTTTTAAGAAAACTAATCAGCTTATCTTGAATTTATGGGAAAATTCAGTCAAAAGTTAGATGGTATTTAAAAAAAATCGGCTGTATCACCCCAGAACTTTCCCGGCTCGACCGTAGAGAATATGTTACATGATTATTATTTTAATTACAAAATACTAAGCATAACAATAATTTAGGGAACACATTAAAAACAGCGAGCCGATGGTGAATACGTCTACCCTACAACAGTTGTAGGGAATTTTATGCTTTACAACTTTGCACTGAAACATTTTGCACTAAAGAGCATAATTTACCTCCAATTTTAAAAAAATGGAATATTATAAATGTGTATTTTTCTCGCCATCTTGCGGCGAAACTATGAGGAATTCGATAAAAAGTTAAACATAAAATTTAAAGAAAATTTGATGCTTTACAACTTTGAACCAGAAAATTTTGCACTAGAATGCATTGTTTGTCCTCAAAATCAAGAAAAACTAGAGATAACCTACATGCACATTTTTTACGCGCCCTCTAGTGGCGCAACTATTAAAAATTCTAGAAAAAGTTTCAGACAAGAGTTGTAGGGAATTTTATGCTATAAAACTTTATACTACAACATTTTGCACTAAAATGTATAGTTTGTCCTTAAAATTTAAAAAAAGTAAAAAATTGTTACATGTGCAATTAATCAATGTCGGTCTTGAGGACCTTCTACTGCACCAATTTAAACCAAATGGTCGCATTCTAGGCACACACTGACCTTTCATACAAAATTTCAGCTTGATTGGTCAAACGGTTCGGCAGTTATCGTGGAAGATTACACACAGACAGACCATGCGCTGGAAATGGCTTCGATCTTCTTGGGGGACCTCAAAATGGATATTTCCATCGATAACTCGATTTTTTTTTTGCTCGTTCACCTTACTTTCCCTTTGATGGGCCCCGAAAAAAAAAAAATATAAAATCCTAAATGTGTATTTTTCTCGCCATCTAGCGGCGAAACTTTAAGGAATTCGATAAAAAGTTAAATATAGAAGTTAAAGAAAATTTGATGCTTTACAACTTTGAACAAGAAAATTTTGCACTAAAATGCATTGTTTGTCCTCAAAATCAAGAAAAACTAGAGAAAAACTACATGTACATTTTTTACGCGCCCACTAGTGGCGCAATTATTAGAAATCCTGGAAAAAGCTTAAGACAAAACTTGTAGGGAAATTTATGCTCTAAAACTTTGTACTACAACATTTTGCACTAAAGTGTATTATTTGTCCTCAAAATCAACAAAATTAGAGAAAACCTACATGCACATTTTTTACGCGACCTCTAGTGGCGCAACTATTGGAAATTCTGAAAAAAGTTTTAAATAAAAGTTACAACATTTTGCACTAAAGTGTATTCTTTGTCCTTAAAATTTAAAAAAGGTAAAAAATTGTTACATGTATATTTAATCAATGTCGGTCTTGAGGACCTTCTACTGTATCAATTTAAACCAAAATCTAATGGTCGTATTCTAGGAACACACCGACCCTCCATACCAACTTTCAGCTTGATTGGTCAAACGGTTCGGCAGTTATCGTGGAAGATTACACACAGACACACAGACAGACCATGCGCTGGAAATGGTTTCAATCTTCTTGGGGGTCCTCAAAATGGATATTTCCATCGATATCTCGATTTTTTTTTGCTCGTTCACCTTACTTTCCCTTTGATGGGTCCGGGAAAGTAAAATATGATAATTATATACAGGGTTTACCAAAAAGTCAGTGGAGCTACTTAATTTTTAAAATGACTATAATATTGAAAACCATTAAACCTCAGTTTTGAAAAATTCCTAATAATTTTAAAACAAACTGCCAAATTTTCTTGAAAAAATTATATACATTACAAGTCAGTAGTCAAAGAAAAACTGCACTATGTAAAGTTTGAAAAATTACATACGGACCCGAATGTAGGGCTTTCAAATTTGATTGTTTCCAAAATCGCCTAAATTGTGCTGCTTTTGCAATACAGTTGTCATTAAACATTTTTATTTATTAGTATATTTTTATGAAAGTTTAATTGAGTATAGTACTAGTAATTTCTGATTTCCTAACATATATATTCAATTTTGATTGTTAAATGGAACACCCTGTATAATTCGATACATTTGGATACTACGGATCAAAATACATGCAATCCACTAGCCAAATATCAATTTGGCAGAACATTCATTTTTTAAAAATAAAATATTTTTCTCAGTGTTTGCTAAAATTTTACAATATCAATTAAAGCTGAAAGATAACTTCATAAAAAATGTTATTTCCTTTAAAAACCAGTTTTTGTCCGATTTATTATAATTTTAGTAGAACAGCAACCGTTTTTAACCAAACTCATTTTTTTTAATGTAACTGCTTGAAGCCCATTTCAATACGAATAAAATGATATGCTTACTCTTATGCATTTTAGCAAAGTACAATGAGAAAAAATATTTTTCTCAAAAAATGAAATGTCTGTCAAATTGCCATTTGGCCAATGGATTGCATGTATTTTGATCTGTAAAATCGAAATTTAACAAAATTCCACTTAAAAATCAAAATTGTTGTCCATTTCCGGCAAAACCGGAAGTCGGCCCTCTTGAATATATACATCAGAAAATCAGAAATTACTATTACTATATTCAGTTAAACTTTCATAAAAATCGGTTAATAAATAAAAAGTTTAATGGGTTGATCCACATATCCCTGTTTCAATAGCTCGCAGTTACCTAAAATTTGAAACACCCTGTAGACATATAAAAACAATGTTTCTCGGACACCATATTTTACATCAATTTATAAAAGTAAATGGGTTACTATTTTAGCTGCAAATCTGTTACAACTGTATTGCTAAAGCAACATTTGAGGCGATTTTGAAAAAAATCAGATTTGAAAGCCCTACATTCGGGTCTGTATGTAATTTTTCATACTCTACATAGTGCAATTTTTCTTTGACTACTGACCTGTAAAGTATATAATTTTTTCAAGGAAATCTGGCCGTTTGTTTTAAAGTTATTAGAAATTTAACAAAACTGAGGTTTAATGGTTTTCAATATTATAGTCATTTTAAAAACAAAGTAGCTCCACTGACTTTTTGGTAAACTGTGTATGTATAATTGTCATATTTTTTAAAAGACCAATCATTTGACTAAATTTTACCATAAACAAGTTTAAGATAAGCTGATTAGTTTTCTTAAAAATTGAAGAAATTGAAATTAAAACAAAATTACCTAAATACTCAATTATTGAACTTTGACCATTAATATTTGAAAACTGGTTATAGGATTGAGTTGGGCCCATAGAGACATTTAATCAAAACGTCAAGATCTACAAGATACTAAAATTTTTAAAAAATTGGCCGAAAGCAATTTTCCATAAGAGAAGTGAGGGGTCCTTTAGCTATAGAAAAAAGTTGACAGTCGTATCATTTTTACTAAAAATAATTTAAAAGAATTTCCACAGACGTGCCCTAAATAATTAACTACAGAATCTATTGGTAAGAACCGCAGCTTTCTATCTTTAATATTAACTAAGCGCCCGCCCAAAAACGATTTCAGACAAGATATGGAACATATGGTATTGGCGCTATTTGAACTTGAAATATATTATTTATAATCATTTTACAAAACATTTAAACAAACATCACTTTTATCAAAGTTATGTCATTGCCATTCCTAAATATAGAGGATCTCAGGTTGTATGTAAAACGTGAATCACATATACGTTCATATTGCAGCGCCCTCATTAGGAGAAATCACTGATGCCTGAACTATTAGTGTATAAAAATTGATAAAAATGGAAAAATTGAGATCCGACCTAAAATTCAAATACGGACTACCCCCACCCTCATTTATGAAATAAACATGAAATACACATAGAAACAAGGCGAGATCCGATTTGGATCTCGTCTTGTAAAAATGGATCTCCACTTGTATACTAAATATCACCAAATGATCTCATCTTGTATCGAAAATATATCTATATATATATATATATATGTACATATCTATTTACTTTCTTCTTACTTACTTGACTTGTCCAATGGCCCTTTGGCTCTAAATTTTTTGTATTTATGTACCAATAAAGAATTTGAATTTGAATTTTGAATTTGAATAACAATATCCCAGTAGCTCAGCTACGGACAGACAGACGGTTTTAGTTGACTTAGTTCACTGAAAATAATAAAATTCGAAACCGTTCTCGAGTTATCGCTGTGACAAACGATCGGACAGACAGGCAGACGGACTGACATATTCGCTATATAATATTGTATTACAGATCTAAAGATCAGCATATGTGCTTATTTTAGATTACGGTCGAAATTTGACCGTAATTCATTTAATTTTAAAGTTTACGTCTGTACCTATTTTTCATATTTTTCCAATTATTTTTGTTTTTTCTATGTTTCCTATTTTTGCATATATTTTCCACCTTTTTCTCTGTTTTTTCTTATTGTTTCTTATTTTTTACTGTTGTTCCTGTTTTTTCGATTTCCGCCTATTTTTTATTGATTTTTCCTATTTGTTTGTTTTTTTTTCTATTATTTACTATTTTTTTTATTGTTTTCATATTTTCCTATTTTTTTCTTTTTTCCTTACTTTTTTGATTATTTTTTTTCCATTTTTCCTATTTTTTCTATTTTCCCCCTTTATTTCATATTTTTTTCTTTTGCCTATTTTTTCCTATATTTTCTACGTTTTCCAATTTTTTTCATACTTTTCCCATTATTTTTTATTTTTTATTCCTATTTTTTCCATTTTCCTATAGTTTCCTTTTTCGTTTTTTAGAATTTCTTCTGTTTTTTCCTATTTTTCTTACTTTACTGATTTTTCTATTTTTTGCTGTTTTTCCGATTTTTTTTAATTTTTTCTAATTTTCTGTGTTTTTCTCCAGTTTTTCTTATTATTCCCAATTTTTCAATATTTTTTCTATCTTTCCCCAACTTTTAACTTATCCAAAAATTATCCAACCAGCCTATGGGGAGTTCGAAAAACAGTTAAATATAAAAGTTAAAGGATAATCTGAAAAAACTCGCATAAAAAAACAAAAAGCAACAAAAAAAAACGGACCGATAAAAAAAATTAAAAAATTCGAAAGAATTATAATGAATCGAAAAAATTCTGACGAATAAGAAAAAAAAGAGGAATGTTTAAAAAAAATCGAAAAGTATCAGAAAAAACGAAACAAAAAACAAAACGAAAAAAAATTAGAAGAGACGAAACAATCAAAAACACATAAAATCTGGAAATACAGGAAAAAAATTAAAAATAAAATTGTAACATTTGGAAAAAGCATCACGAAAAATTGCAAATATGTAATAAATCTGAAAAAAAAATCGCAAAAAAATACAACGAAAAAAACACAATTGTAATCATCAAAAGAAATAAAAAAATTCGAAAGAATTGAAATGAATAAAAAAAATCAGAGGATTAAGAAAAAATGAGAAAAAAAATCAGAAAACAAAAGAAAGAAATAAAAAATAAAAATGAGAAAAAACGAGAAAAAAATTAGAAAAAATCAAACAAAAATCGGACAATCCAAGAAAATCAGAAAAATGAGAAAAAAATTAGAAAAACCGAAAATCGAAAAAGTCAGCGGAATAAGAAGGAAATGGGGAAAGTCAGAAAACAAAAGAAAGAAATAGAAAAAAAAAACATTAGAAAAATCAGAATATATTGGAAAAAAAAATGAAAAATAAAATTGTAAAATACGGAAAAAAAACATCACAAAAAATTGGAAAAATATCGCAAAAATGAAAAAAATCTCAAAAAAAATCGCTTAAAAAAACAACCAACCAAAAACAAAAAAAAACAATTGTAACCATAAAAAATAAAAAAATTCAAAGGAATTGAAATAAATCAAAAAAATCAGAGGAAGAAGAAAAAAATGAGAAAAATCAGAAAACTAAAAGAAAGAAATAAAAAAATAAAAATGAGAAAAAACGAGAAAAAGAATTAGAAAAATGAGAAACAAAATTGAAAAACCCGAAAAATCGAAAAAATCAGTGGAATAAGAAGGAAATGGGGAAAATCAGAAAACAAAAGAAAGAAATATAAAAAACAACAGAAAACAAGAGAAAAATCAGAAAATATTGGAAGAAAAATAAAATGGTAAAAAACGGAAAAATGGAAAAAATATCACAAAAAATTGCAGAAACATCGCAAAAATGCAAAAAATTGCACAAAAAAATAAAAACCAACTAAAAAAAAAGCAACTGTAGCCATCAACAAAAAATTATAAAATTCGAGAGAATTGAAATAAATTAAAAAAATCAGAGGAATAAGAAAAAAACAAAAGAAAGAAATAAAAATGAGAAAAAACGAGAAAAAAAGTAGAAAAAATCATACAAAAATCGGAAAACTCAAAAAAAAAACAGCAAAATGAGAAAAAAAATTGAAAAAATCAGAGAAATGAGAAAGAAATGGAAAAAATCAGAAAACAAAAGAAAGAAATAAAAAAAAAACAGAAAACATTAGAAAATCAGAAAACATTGGAATCAAAATGAAAAACAAAATTGTTAAATACGAAAAAAAGGAAAAAAAATAGCAACAAAAAAACAAAAACAAACCAACAAAAAAACAATTGTAACCATCAAAAAAAATTCGAAAGAATTGAAATAAATCGAAAAATTTAGAGGAATAAGAAAAACTGAGAGGAAAAAAGTAGGAAAAAAAAGAAATAATTTGAAAAAAAGTAGAAAACAAGAAAGAATTTGAAAAAAAAAAATAGAAAAGTCAAAATCTCGAGATCGGTTTTTTACCTGAAAACAATACTTTCCCGTCATATATATACTATTATGGTTTATGTAGCGAGAAAATAATTAGGAAAAATTATAAAGTATCCAAAAAATCAGAAAGAAAAACAAAAAAAAACAGAAAAATAAGGAAAACTGGAAAAAATCAGAAAAAACCCAAAAAAAATCGTAAAAAATCAATTCTATTATTATTAGTATTATTTTTATAATTATTATTGTCTTTATTGTTATTATTACCTGTATTACAGTACATTTATACAAAAATATATTACATATTACCTATTACAATAATTGGTTGGTAGCGTAACACACATTTTATAAAATTTATTTTGGTTATTTTTTTTTTGTTTGATACATAACCACTAGATTTTGAATTTTTTTTTTATTTTTGACTTCTTTGTCTTTGACTTGATGCGGTATGTGTAGACTTTGTATTTTAATAATTCTATCTGTATTGAATTTCTATTAATTTTCCAATAAAAATATATATAGAGTGGTATGTAGTGTAAAATATACTTAATCTACCCTAATAATCTTAGGGCCCGGTTGACGGATAGGATTAAGTAACCTTTTCATATCGTAAAAAGAGAAAAGAGAGAAAGAAGGAAGCCTCTTCCAAAAACACATTCATTTGTACTAATAAAGAATGTTTAGCTTCAAGACAGTAAATTATAAATAGAATAAAAATAAAATTAATGATTTCGAACGGACATTAAGAAACAAAAAAGGAGTTAATAGAAATAGATCTTTTTTCTTTAAATTTTATATCTATAATTCGATAAAATCTTTATGACGTTCTATACGATGTAGAAAACTCTTATCGTTATTTCGAAAACTTACTCCTACTCCCATTTTTTATGGTAGCTTCGCTACTAACTTTTCTTCGTATACATGAAGTAAAATTCTAGGGGCGTAAGCGATATATTGAACACATCAGTGCGTGATCAATCATTCTAGGATTTTACAGTGCCGCAGAGTGGAAAGGAAATTTTTTTTCTCCAAATATTTTTTATTCAGCTATTACTGATACTAGATCAAAAAAAATGTTACATCAATACATTTTTTTTAAAATTTTATCTGCTAGATTCAAAACCAATACTATTAATAACTAATAATATTACACTGGATAATATTCGGCCAAACACAAAGATAATGGCCATAATAAGCTTAAACAAAGACGCTACGAAGTTACAGACAAAAGTAGAAGCAGTGCGTCACTCTATCAATATATAACAAGATAAAGGAATTGATTGATAAATTGCATTTGCCATATATGCTTAAAGCTCTCATGTCAACGTAGATTACCGCTATGATAGACTGGAATTGTATGTGTATCATAAATGAACTAGTTGAAAATGGGTATTAAGTTAGCATTGCTAAGACGAATTGTTAATTTACAATTTTTAAAGCTTTATTGAACACTATTTTGTTTACTTTTTTATGGTAAATCAAAATAAAAAATTAGAATCTTAATTTTTTAACAAATAAGAAAAAAACACCCCTAGTAAAGTAATTGTTTAATCAATTATTTTAGTTTTTCTGCATCAAAATATGTTAATAAAGAAAATTTGTTAAAAAAATTTATATTTTTTATAATTTTCCCTAGAACTTCCTACAAGTATTATTTTAAAATTATGAAATATTTCACACATAATGTACTTTTTAATCTCTTTTGGATATACTATTTACTTAACAATGAAGGTAACAATGAAGTAAATATTGTTCACCAGAGCGTAACCAATCAGAACAATATTCGAGGGTTTCTCGAACAACTCTATTTTATGATTTTTATAATGACGAGACAAAAAGTCTCTTGTGATTATTAGTGATTCACTGTAAGCCATTGGCGTTATTATTTTATTATCCATTCACTACGTATTTAAAGAAAACAAATCTAAAGTTGTTAATATATAAACAAATAACAATTCATGTGGTATAAGTAAAAATTATATGCTAAAAACAAACAAATATTTTTTTATATTCTAATCATTATTTTAATTACACTAGATTAAAAATTGTTTTTTGTTTTCAGACATCATGTACACGTTACTTAGAAATAATCCTTAGAAAGTGAAACATCCTTTAAATTACTAATTAGGACACCGAATGAGTGACGGATATAAAAACTTATACGAAAGACAAAAAGTTTTCCTTCATTTCTTCTTTGATCTGTACGGCTACGTCGAATAACATGTCAGAATATTACTTTTTCAAAACAAATGACTAGTCGGTGGACCTCTACTTCTTCGGTTCTTTTCATAAAAATGTACGCATGGAAAATACCTCCTCCAGTAGTGTACGAACGAAATTTTCTATCTTTTAGCTTTTTCTAAAATTAGTTAATGTCTTGTTATACAGGGTGTTTCAGTATAAAGTACCGTAAATTAGGGACTATATAGATCTTGACGAATTATTAAGAAAATTCAAATAACATTTTTCTGTAAACTCCCCCCCCCCCCACGTTTCCATTCTACAGGGTGATAAAGTGAAAATGAAAAATACATATTTTTTTAAATATCTTTGCTTAGAGTAGAAACATTAACTTGAAACTAGGTACATATTAGATGTTCAATAATACGAATTAGTACCACTTTATTTCGACAAATTAGGATAATCCATTGGCGTAGAAACAGGACGGTGATCAAATCATTTTGAGCTTAACTTTTTGCACACCTTGTATTTAATAAAAGTTAAAGCTCATAGTTATTCCTCATACAGTTTTCCACAGAAAATGTACTCCTAGTTCATCTCTGTAGAGCATTCCATTTTTGAGATATTCAAATTTAATGCAAATCTTACATGAACGCGATTTATTAATAAATTAACTCCAAAAATGAAAATATTTATTTTACAAAATTTTTATCTTTTAAAGTACTGAACAAATTGTACTGAATACTTACTACAATTTATTTAAGTCAATTATCGGTTTCTATTTTGTAAAATAAAACTTTACGTAGAGGCCAGTTAGTTGCCTATGAATAGATTTCACTGGAATATTATCCAGAAAATACAAAATAATTCATATTTCTCTTAAAATTAATAATAGTTCATATTAATGTCTATTATTGTATATTTTAATATTTTATAATCTAAAAATAGATTTAAAATCAACACAATATTATTCCGTCTGTCTCTCAGACTTTTTTCTGTCCACTTGCAAAATACAGTTAACAAAAACAAAATTCATAAGCGACTGTTGCTATGCAAGCTTATCTTTCTCTCATATTATCCCATCATTTGGCGCGTTCGGATTGTAGCATTTAAAAATTAGCAGTCCATGTAAACAGGAATATTTATACTTAATAGTATAATATAGTACTAACCTGTTACACTACCTTCCCTTAATTTCAACTTTGGTAAACATTTATTAGAATCGTTACTAATTTTTTTTGTAATAAACACCTGTTGGTATCGTATGAAAATGATTTAATTATACCATTAAGACCGTTATATCGATTGATAAGTCTTTGTAGTTGTAATCTAATATAATTCTAATTATCCAAACCATTTCAGTATTTTATGTCCTTAGATTTCCAGGTATAAATATGTTTGTTTTGATTTTTAATAACTTAGGTTATGGTTGTCGTAGGTCGAATCCGTAAGTTTGTTTACATTCTTCTTTCCCATTAATGAAAGTTCGGTCTTTTTCTTAGTGGTAATCCACTTAAATTACCTCACTACCTTTGATGTGTAAGGCCATTTAGGTCAGATTTTCTGTCTTTGAACGACAAACGTTCCTTTTGGCGTTGGATCGGCAACAAGTGCAGGTCGAAGAGTCTTCGCGACTTTTTTATTCGTTGTGTCCATGGTTTTGATGATTCCCTTTTAAAAAAAGGTATGTTAATTTACTTTCGCTAATTTGTAGCTTTTGGTAGAAATATTTTCGTGATGTTTTACCAGTTTTTTGTTCTTATTAGGGACGTTTCTGGACCTCCGATTTTTTTGGATAATTTTCTACCTATGAAACCCCTTTGTCTTACCGACAATCACTGGTAGCAGGATTGCAGTTCCTTTGGGATCGTTTCATTACGTTTTACCACTTCGTTCTTCTGTACAACTGTTAGTTGTAATCATGGGTTATGCCTGTTGAAACCATCCTTGTGAACTTTGTTTTATGGATTCAAGAACTTGGATCATCGTCCAACGTATTCGTTAATGTTGATCAACGAGACCTTTTCAACATTCCTTTTGGTGCTGAAGATTATGGAATATTTTCAGTGTAACTATCACTACAGTGTACCAAGTAAGGTGTTTTTATTTAAAATTTAACTTTGGTTTTATTTCATTTTATTTTGGGTTTAATGTCACTTAGTTTTGGCAAAATTTAAGCAGTTTAATAATAAATTTAATATTTATTTCAATTTTTTATTAAGAATTTTATTTTTCTAAATTTTACAATATGTATGTACAACATTCTTTAAATTACCTACTGTAAACTAAACATAGCTATGGTTGGGTCACCACATTGGTGAAAATATAAATTTAATAATTTTAATATAGTTTGACATAATTTGTATTGTCAAAAATATACATTCGTTAGACGAATATGTCACTTGTATTACACCAAATGTTATATAAGGTGTAAGATTATTAAAATGTGTTGATGGTATACAACTATAGGATTCACTTATACACTCATATTGTACATTTCTATTTTCTATTTTATATTTTATTAAACATTTATACTTTTTAGGTTTGTGTTTGATTTCTTATGCATATATTTACTAAAACATTCAAACTATTTATGTAAAATATTTTTGTAATACTCTACTTTTCGGGGCTATGTAAAGTTACGTTTTGTTGTTTGAAAGTTTAATTATTAAGCCTCGTGGCGCCCACAATTTGACTTTAATTTTTCAATAATATCAAAAAGAATTCACGACCGCTCTACCGGTGAACAGCTGCCGTTCGCATAATGTCAACACAATCAACTATTTCTTTTAATTAACATCATACTATAAAAAAGTGTTGCAGGATATTACCTCGAAACATGTAAGTAGAGCAGATGGATATGTTGTCACGTGATGTTTGAGCAATCTTTAATAAACGAACGGATTACTGGTAAAAGTGACTAATAACATAACATATTACGTATTTTATTTTGAAGAGATGAATGAAATCAACCTAATAATTCAGTCATCAGCAATGATTGTTAATATGGTAAGAGAAATCATGTTTAATGACATCATGACAGACAAAATAAGACTACTCCGATAAGATCGAGCGGCCTCGAAGTCTTCTCATAGGTAATATTCGAACGATGTAGATTTAGCTCGATATCATCGTTTTTCAATATTCGAACGATATCGAGCCCCCTGACCAATTTGATGTAATATCCGAACGCGCCTATTATAAGCGACAAAAAATATAGATATGTTTTCTTCCCGCTAAGATTCTGAATTCAAGGCTATTTACATACCACGTCACATGTCTACTACCAATAAAAAATCACCAACCGTACTCTCCGTTAAAATTCAGATCAGAATCTCTCTCTTGCATACCGACTGTGAAAGGATGCAGTCGCATTCAATGGAGCAAAAAAGTTTCTTCAAATAATTAAAATGGTGCGTAATTAACCGCACGCAAAAAGTTTTCATAACAAACCCATGTAAATAGTTTTTACAGTGAGTGAAGTGATGAGTACTATTTAAATATTTATGTTTCGGTTTCATAATTTAAATTAATGTGCCGCTATATGATTTTTCTGTTCATCTTCGATGTCTTAGAAAAAATGGAATAAAAATTACATTCCTATTACAAATACTGTTTTTATTTTAACATTCATATTGGTTTAAGTTCCATCTAAAAAGTTTGGTCCTTCGAGAAAATCCAAGAATTTATTTAATCACGCTCGCAGTCTAGTGTTCTTTCAACAGTTATGAATACTAATATTCATAAATCGTTCAGCTTAGTTACTCAGCTTAATTTCTGAGTTTATAGCAACCATAATGAAAATTTCAAAACAATGCAATAATAATAAAAATTTCAGTCGCAATTTAACCATCGTGCAGAACAGTAGACATGAGAAACTACCGCCTCCAGGAGATTTTAAATATTCGCTTCGATGATTGTTCCCACAGATTTGTTTTCTTTAAATACATTGTATATGGATAAATAAAATAATAACGCGAATGGCTTGCAGTGAATTATTAATAATTACAAGAGATTTTGTCTCGCCATTACGAAAATCACAAAATAGAGTTATTCGAGAAATCCTCGAATATGGTTCTGATTGGTTACGCCCTGGTGAACAATATTTACTTCATAGTAACTTCAGTAGTTTTAGAAAAGACGCAATTAATAAATAAAAAATTATAATCACTTTTAAAAAATCATTGTAAGTCACCCTCGTTAAGAATAATGTAATAGTATATTGTTTAACGAGCAAGGAATGATAGTTATTTCCCACGAGTATGAAGTTTGCAGCATGAGCCGCAGGCGAATGCTGCAAATCATACGAGTGGGAAATTAGCATTCCATGCAAGTTAAACACTATACTTTTTCTACGGCTGTAATAGATAATAGCGAAATGATTTAACAAATAACATGAATTTCAAATTTAACGTCATTCAAAATTTCTATTTAGGTACAATTAAAATATCAATTACACTTAGTATAAATGAGAAGTCTTGAAAAATGATTTGGAGGACTTTTCATATTTTTCCTTAGATAATTCTGGAATTAAACTTAAACATACCGGATTTTAAACGTTTAGCTATATAAATATACGAAAATAGAACTGTCATTACTTGAAATTGACATTCCATGAAAGACCTGATTTATTGAAATAATTACACAATAAATTATTGTGTTATCAGATACGGAAATAAAATTGGAGACATACAATGTACCTCATTGATTTATCAAGAACAGTTAAGAAAGCGCAGTTTTGTATTATAGCCGTAGAAAAAATATATTTTACTGTTGCATCTTTACACAAAAAATAGGTCCCAATCACGTTGGTCATTTAATTTAAGATTGGTTCTTGGTGTATGCCAGGCAAAATATAGTTCTAATTTGAAGAAAGAAAAAGAAAAAAATATTTTACACAAATAACTATCTTTATTTATCTCGAATTTAAATTATTAAATTTGATATAAATCTTCAATAATTAATTAAATTTGGGGATTTAATGTCCTGTATTTTTTTTTATAAACATATGATATATATTTTTTTTATTTATTATAGAAAATTGTTCATTTCTTTTCAATTTTACCTTTGTTAATAACTATAAATTTTTATTGTTATTTATTTTATCTGAATACGAATATATTTTTTTTTGGCAGGTTCTTAGACGACTCTCCGTTTTTTTTTTCAAAAACACTTTTATATAACATGCCTGTTACTATCGTGATCAAAAGTTTTTTTCAATTCTGTTATAACTTTCAAAATATTTTTGAAAGATTTTTTTAGAAAGTTGCAGATTTTAGCAGATTTTTGTAGTTTTATTGGGGACGGTCGCATATTTTTGAGGTTTTTTACAGATTTTTTGTTTTATTTGTAATTTGTGCAGTTTTTTGCAGATTTTTAGAGTTTTTTGAATTTTTTTTTCAGATTTGTTCAGAAAGTTGCAGATTTTAGCAGATTTTTGTAGTTTTATTGCGGACGGTCGCATATTTTTGAGATTTTTAAAGATTTTTGCTGATTTTTTGTTTTATTTGTAATTTGTGCAGTTTTTTGCAGATTGTTACAGTTTTTTGAATTTTTTTTTCAGATTTTTTCAGAAAGTTGCAGATTTTAGCAGATTTTTGTAGTTTTATTGCGGACGGTCGCATATTTTTGAGGTTTTTAAAGATTTTTGCTGATTTTTTGTTCTATTTGTAATTTGTGCAGTTTTTTGCAGATTGTTACAGTTTTTTGAATTTTTTTTTTCAGATTTTTTCAGAAAGTTGCAGATTTTAGCCGATTTTTGGTAGTTTTATTGCGGATGGTCTCATATTTTCGAGGTTTTTACAGATTTCTGTGGATTTTTTGTTTTATTCCCTAATTTTTTCAGTTTTTTTGCTGTTTTTTAGAGTTTTATTGCAATTTTTTTTTTCAGATTTATTCAGAAAGTTGCAGATTTTAGAACATTTTTGTAGTTTTATTGCGGATGGTCGCATATTTTTAGGGTTTATAACAGACTTTTGCTGTTTTTTTGTTTTATTTTCTAATTTTTTCAGTTTTTTTGCGGATTTTTAAAGTTTTTTGCAATTTTTTTTTCAGATTTTTTTAAAGAATTGCAGATTTTAACAGATTTTTGTAGTTTTATTTCAGATGGTCGCATATTTTTGATCTTTTTTTACAGATTTTTGTGGGTTTTTTATTTTATTTTCTAATTTTTCTAGTTTTTTTTTGCGGATTTTACAGTTTTTTAATACTAATTATTGTTAAAATCTGACTTTATTTTCGTATTGCTTGTAATTTTTTTAACCTTTTGATATATACCTTTATAAGTTAGAGGTTTTTTCATACGCTACAACTTTACTGTTGAATGTTTTTTGATACGACTTTAAGTTCCACAATAAAACGCGAAAAATCTAAAAAAAAAATTTACCCCCTTTAATCACCTTTCAATAAATTAGAGGGCTCTTTTTTTATATGTTCCTTGTAACCCCCTTTCTCATTTCGCACTGCAGGTGTTTGGATATCAAATAAATTGTTGTAAAAATGTATCTCGCCTGCACTATGTGTAGATTCATTTAAAATTATGGAAGCTGCACCACGAGACTTATAAACAGGGTAAAATGTTAATTTTAAATTAGGTTCACTGGCAAACTGCACTACCTAATTAGAATTTATGACTGTCAATCAACCGGTTTTTGCCTGAAAGTGATATTTTATAGAAATTTCCATCACGGTATTGATAGTGAGTAGACCGATTTTTAGCTGTCCTTTCTCATTTTTTCTATTTTATTTTTTAATTTATTTTTGTTGCTTTTATTAGTAATTTTTGTGGCTTTTATTGCTACTTTTTCTATTATATTCCTTTTCTTTTATTCTGTTCCTGATGTCCTATTTCTTAATTT
Organism: Neocrepidodera transversa; assembly: GCA_963243735.1. Classification (NCBI taxonomy): domain Eukaryota; kingdom Metazoa; phylum Arthropoda; class Insecta; order Coleoptera; family Chrysomelidae; genus Neocrepidodera; species Neocrepidodera transversa. The sequence continues at coordinate 13,590,994 of OY725347.1, forward strand.
ATATTTTCTTATTATAAACACATTTTTTTTTATTTAAATTTATTGCTTCAACCACAGAGGGTTATTAGGATTGTATTAAATATGCATTTATTATTATTCTCATTTACTTTCTGGATATTTATTAGTTGAGTATCTATTAAAAAGTTTTTTAGGTTATTATTATCGTTGTTGTTCTGGAGGATAGCTTTAAGGTTATCTTCTAGGTGAAATCTATTTCGTTCTATCAAGCAGTGAAGGATGACACGCGACTGTAGCGCTTCAAGTGACAAAAATATTAAACGATAATTTTGACAGATGTGACTTAAATCATTTTCTTTATGAGATTTAGTGAATGTGAATACTTTGGGTCTGTAATATTAATAATTAAAATACGATGCGGTCAATCCAGGAAACACTAATTTATATTTATTCTATTATGAAACGTGATTCGCTTAAATAATAAGTTTGAACATATTTAACCATGAGCTTTAGTAGCAGCGTGACATAGTACCCGCTAATGGTGCAGTGGGCCCGGGGATCGAATCCCACATAGCCTTTTTTTTAACATAGGCTATATTTAGATAGTCAAGACTAAGTCACCTCTGTCAAAACTATTGTCTAATATTTTTGTCACTTGGAGCGCTACAGTCGCGTGCCGTCCTGGATTGACCGCCTCGTGTAAGATGTGTCCAATGGTAACTTCACAGTCACACGCGTAACACTCTATGTTTGTTCACGAAGCGAGTTCCTAATGTTATGAACATATTGAGTCAGCGCAGTATAAAATAACTGTTCTATTATTTTATACTGCGCACTCTTGTTCCATTATATTATAATGCGCAGACTCAATATGTTCATAATAAGTTAGGAACTCACTTCAAGCCTACTGCTTCCTGTTTCTCGCACAACAAATGCTGGTGCGTTAAAAGTGTATGACCTATACGCAGCCGAGATAGGAGTACTTGGTAAATAAAAAGCACAAATGTACAGACCGTTGTAAAGATAAATCTAATGTCGTATTGTACTTATTAATACGGACCTGTAACATCATTTTCTGTGATCTAAATACATGCCAAGGGTCAATTATAAAACGTAACTATTAAACTTAAGATTAATTATTCAAGCGGAAATAAAATTAATCAAAACCTTCATATGTCTAGTGATTACCACAAAAATTCGAAAAGGCAGCAATTTGAGACAAATAAAATCGTCTGCGCAACAATTAAAAGTACAAAGTTGGATTTGTTTTTTTGAGCTCTTTTTAACTATGGAAAAACATGGTTAACACTCAAAAACATACAGGGTGTTGTTTTCTAGCCGACCGAATTTATAATTTTTTACTTGAGCTGGACCTGTAAGTTCTTTATCGTTAATACATCAATCGATTTATCAGGATATAGTGAGTACATGTCCCAAATATAAAAAATAAATACTGTGTGGTTTAAAAGTTATGAAGCAAGAATGAAATGGGCAAAATAATAAAACACCCGTATCTTGGTGATAAAGAGCGACAAACCCGACATATGGGGGTTTTTGGAATTAAAATTTTGACGTTTCCCAGTGAAACACCCTATTGTAATCAGCTCCCCAGAATCTATGAGCTACTCTTTTTATTAAGTTTAATCTTGCTTGGTACTTTAGACGAAGAGATTGAATGTGAAGCTCCCAAGAAAGTTTTTGGTCTAAAACCATGTCATGCCATGTTATCGTATCCAATTGGTTGGCCATAGAGCATAAAGGGAGATATATGGTTTGTCCCTTTTTTTTTGAAAATATAATTGCCTTGAATTTTGTTGTCAAAAACCGTAAATCTGTTTGTTGAGACCAAGTTTCGATGTTATTTAGAGCTTCTTAGAGAAGATAATGTATTGTATTGATGTTTTTTCCACTGATAAAAAAGACATAAGCATATCATTGTGTTTCTACAGTACTGAATGATTTTCACACTTAAATTTGTTAAATATCGGGAGTTTCTATTTTATTCACTATTTGTTACGTATTATATGTTATTGATTTTAAGAGTGATTTGGTAAAACATCGCTAATTGTCTGTAGGCCGAGCGAGGCACACGTGCATTCTATAAGATGAGATCGCGAGACAGAAGTAATTCAACGTCGCGAACACAGAGGATTTCTATATCTATTATAAAAGATCTTGCACCTACCTTTTTCTGACGAATAATCTTCAACTCCGTAGTCATGGTGAAGGAGGTCGTAGCCACTATTTTTAACACATTTTAGGTTACGGGAGTATAATTATTTTCATTGATTGAAACACGAGATAAACACTAATTAATTTTATTGGCCAGCGATGTCTATATGCATGACCATAAGTTGGTCCAAATTAATAAAGAAACAATCAAGAGAGAATTAGTTAACAGGTTATTGAAAAATGACATTAATTAATAGTTAAAGAGCAACAGCTACCCTCCCTATCAAGCGGACTCTCATTAATAGCTAGGTGCGTAAGAAACTATTATTTGCTTAAACAACCCCGTAACCGTGAAACCCAAATTTCAGTTGAGAAACTTCCTCTGAATATTAATATCTAAAACAACTGCTTATTGGTAGAAGAACCGATCCCAAGCGAAGTTGGAAATTAACCAACTCAAATTTGGAAATAATTTTCAAGGTTACAAACAAAATTAGTATCACACATTGAAAGGATACCTGATTGGTTCGACCCCCGTAAGCTTCCCGGTACTACCCTTAGTCTTACAGGAATCTAGCAAATCAGAACTAGACGAACTAAGAAGGACGTATCCCTTTTTATTACAAATTTGAACTCCAGTAAGTGCTGCCCTCTGGGCAAATTTGAAAGAGTTTACTTGAATTTAATTATGCGATATATCAGCGACTAGATAGGTAATTAGAATCTCGGGACTGGTAAAGTTCGGGTTACAAATCATGAACTTTGGACTTTAAAGAAATGGAAAAACCCGCCAGAAAACCATCATCCAAAGCCATGTCCTGTCTTCCAATTTCTTATCTAATAACATAATTTGACTAAACTAAATACGTTGTTTTATAATTTAATTTCATGTCAGAAAGATTTTATGTACTACATATGTTGTGAGCCCGTTGGCTTTTTCTTTTCAGGCAGCACTTCTGAGAAGGACAGCCTTTATCCTATTTATTTATATATCCTGGTAATACTTCTAAAGTGAATATTTACAATATATTGAATTCTAATAAATAAATAGTCTATTTTTCTGAAGTGCTTGACAATTTATTAATTCCTTAATGTCGAATAAGTTACTAAGACCCCCCTGAATAAGGTACTGTTACAAATTAGAGCCTTGTAGAATACCATTTACTTGTTCTCTTGGACTTGCTAGTGTTTTGTCAACTCAGATTTGAAATACACTTCGATTACGAATATTGTGGATGAATTTGTTAATGTTACCATTAATCGACCATTCGTGAAAATTTTTAGAACGTCATACCGCCATACCGTATCATATACTTTACTTCTATCAAAGAATATAGCTATGTATGTTTGATGAGATGCGAACGCTTCATTTATCTCTAACTCTATTGCTATTATATTCGTCAACTAGGAAGAGATTAAGTAGCGTAGTATTTTGATAAGTACGACAAATTTCTAGATCTACGCAACCTCATCAGCATATCTAGAAAGAGGTAAAGTCGCGCAGTATTGGGTCAAGTACAACGAATTTCGGAATCTGCGCAACCTCATCATCGTATCTAGCATGAGGTTAAACTGCGCAGTTTTGGGCGGAGTACGACAGATTTCTAGATCTGCGTAACCTCATCATCATATCTAGAATGAGGTAAAGTCGCGCAGTATTGGGCCGAGTACGACGAATTTAGGAATCTGCGCAACCTCATCATCGTATCTAGCATGAGGTTAAACCGCGCAGTTTTGGACGGAGTACGACAAATTTCTAGATCTGCGCAATCTCATCAGCATATCTAGAATTAGGTTAAGCCGCGCAGTTTTGGGCGGAGTACGACGAATTTCGGAATCTGCGCAACCTCATTATCATATCGAGCATGAGGTTAAACCGCGCAGTTTTGAGCGGATTACGACAAATTTCTAGATCTGTGCAATCTCATCATCATATCTAGAATGAGGTAAAGTCGCGCAGTATTGGGCCGAGTACGACGAATTTATGGATCTGCGCAACCTCATCATCGTATCTAGCATGAGGTTAAGTAGCGCAGTTTTGAGTGGAGTACGACGAATTTCAGGATCTGATCAATCTTTTCCTAGTTGGCGTTTGCTGTTTTATATTATCTAGTGTTGATTTTTGTTTACGGAAGCCGCTTCGTTAAGGTATAAATAATTTTTGTTGTTTCAGGAATCACATTAATCTATTGCTTATCATTTTTTCAAGAATTTTACACATTGCGCAGGTGAGGGAAATCTGTGTGTAGGAATCAGAGAGACATTTTATTTTCTATTTTAAAATTAATTATTTGGTCATTTGTTTTATTTTAAATTTGAACATTATTAACATACAAATATTGATTAAAATATTTTAATGTTAACCGTATGTAATATTTAAAAGCAATGCGAAATTTATTTGATGTCACCCGAGCCAGAAATAATTTCAAAGTTAATTAAATCCTAATTGACATAAAATTTGTATAATAAACAAAATCAAAATTTTATAGATTTGCGATTTGTATTAATTTTATTTTCTCCAAAACTGTTTTCACAAAACGAAATTGCGTTTTATCAAATAATTCGATATTCTGACCAAATGTTGGTAAATCGCAACCATTTTATTGCTAGTGAGTAACAATTATTAAAAAAATATTCTAATGTTGTTCAATTTTTGTTATTTATATATTTTAATAAATTGAATGAATTAAATTCCTAATAATTTTTCATATTAATACATTAATTTATGCACTATAAATTTTCATATTTATTATTAAAAATTAATTGTTTAGGAGAGTAAATTTCTAAAATTTCAAATAAACTTAAGAAGAAAAGTGGGAAAACTAAGGTCGGGTCGAGCATTGTATCGATGTTTTACTGATGAGTTTTTTCCTTGGATATATTGAGTAGATGGAAACGTGTTGCCTCTCAATTTACATGATCGACGTATAATACGACCAACGAGACCCAATACTGATACGTCGATATTAAACTTTAGTCCGTGGGTGTACCAGATAAAAGATAAGATTATTTTTGTTTATATAAATAGCACTAAATGTCATAATAAAAATTTATTTTAAAAGTTTAAGGTGGTATTACACTTTCAGGCCTGCTTTTCAATTCTATTTTTAAGAATTAATTAACACCGGAAGATACGCAATCTGCTGTATACACAGAATCTCTTACATCCATTTATCCCATCCAAAATTTCTACATAACATCCTACTAACTTTGCTACGGAGTCTCTTTAAGAGGCGCCAATAACATATATTATCTTGCCTGAAATCGTTTTTGGACGAGCGCTCCCGTTAATATTAAAGATAGGAAGCTGCGATTTTCACCAATAGATTCTGTAGTTAATTCTTTAGAGCGCGTCTGTGGCACTTTTTTTAAAATAATTTTAGTAAAAGTGATACGACTATCAACTTTTTTCTCTAGACAAATTTGAAAAATGTAGCACAGACGCGCTCTTCACATAAATATTTTAAATATCATGAAAAAAACCGCTTTAGTTGCTATATGATTCGAGTCCTTGTCCAAATACGAATAATTATGTTTTATGGCGCTCTACCCTGTTCTGCGCGGAAAAAATTGGACCAGAGGGTAGGATTATTTAACATAAACCGGAAAATATAAAAAACAAAAATTTTTCGTCCAATTTATTAAAATACAAGCACATTGTCCTTGGTTAATTCTCTAACCGGCAAACACAAAAGTCACATGGTGTGTGGGCCTCTTAAGAGTATTAACTGGACGACCAAACTTTCCTTGTTTTTTTTTTATTTTTCCATGTTTTTTTTTTATTTTTCCTATTTATTCCTATTTTCTTTATATTCCTTTTTTTTTCACTATTTCACCTTTTTTCCTAATTTTTCCCTATATATCCCTGTTTTTTTCCTATTTCCCCCCATTTTTTTCTGTTTTTCGATATTTTTTCCTGTCTTTCCCTATTTATTCATATTTTTCTATAACTTCCCTATTTTTTCTTTTTCTTCCTATTTTTCCCGTTTTTCATTATTTTTCCAGTTTTTCCCTGTTTGGCCAGCCAATGTAGATCCAAAACTAGTTTCATGTTTGTATAATTCGTTGGAGGGGAAGTGCCAGGGGAGGTGCAGGAACATTTTGTGAGGATCGTCCGCTTGGTTGCCGTAACGGCGTACAGGAGAGAAGAAGTCAGTGAGAAGAAGTGGAGAGTTATATAGTCCATTACTGGACGAATGTAGATTTTCTGTTTCTGTAGTAAAGTTTGGGGATTACATATTTATAAATCTAAATTCATTAAGAAATAAGAAACTAAATGTGGTAAATTAATAACTACAATCCAACCCGAGTTCAAATTGGTCTTATGTTCAAAATGTATCTAAACAAAAACTAATAGGAAACAGAGCGTTCAACATAAAAAATTATAAAAAAAATAAATACAATTCCATTACAATATTTTTCACTCCGTAGCCTGTAATGTTACGTTTTTTGTACCACCCTGTATTTTCATTATTCCTCTACTAAATATATTTTATTTTCATAGTCGCTTGATATCCCCTTCTTATTTCTTCGCGTCATGTCCCTCTCTTCTCTTGGTATTCCTATAAAATGTCTTTCCCATGCTAATAATCTTCTCTTTGCCTACTGAGTCAAAATAATTGATTTTATATCGTTCGTGTCGCTTACCGAAGATTTATTTTTTTTTTCGCCCTCATCTTGTAGGGGTTTTTTCCACAGGAGAGTTTTTTCCTCTGGAAAGTTTTTTCCTCTGCAAAGTTTTTTCTCTGGACAGTTAGTTTTACCTGGGCCAAGAAGTTCTTCCTCTGGACAGTTAGTTTTACTTGGGCCAAGAAGTTTTTTTTCTCCACCGCAAGAACCTCAACCGCAAGAAAAGCTAAGTTTTTTTTTAAAGAAAAAAATCTCTGAGACACAATTTTATAAAAATAAACAAATGTAACGTTTAATTTAAGTTGGGATCGCCAAATTTGTGAAACGATACTTTATTTTGTTGATAATAAATAATTAATGTGATTAAGCTCAAATCTTTATATTATGCGCTCGTTCCACGAATAAAATTTGAAATGTATCAGAAACAGAATATAAAATGAAAACATTTGGGACGCCAGTCAAATTGATTTTTTTATGTAATTAGAAACAATTGACAAAAAAACTATGATATATTTCAAAATCCGTCCTTTCTTTTTTTTCGGTTTAAGGAAATTAAACTCAAATTCAACGTTATATTTGTTTATTTTTATAAAAATAGTGTTTCAGAGATTTTTTTTCTTTAAAACAAAAAACTTTGCTTTTCTTGCGGTTGAGGTTCTTACGGTTGAGGAAATAAACTTGTTGACCCAGGTAAAACTAACTGTCCAGAGGAAAAATTTCTTGGCCCAGGTAAAACTAACTGTCTAGAAGAAAAACTACTGTCCAGAGAAAAAAACCTTCGGTAAGCGACACGAACGATCAGTTATTTTGACTGAGTAGGCAAAGAGAAGAAGATTATTAGCATGCGAAAGATATTTTATAGGAATGCCAAGAGAAGAGAGGGACATGACACGAAGAAATAAGAAGGGGATATCAAGCGAGTATGAAACTAAAATATATTTAGTAGAGGAATAATGAAAATACAGGGTGGCACAAAAAAATGTAACAGTAAGCTTGAATGTTACTGATCGTTTTAGCACAAGATTGTGTTTAGGACCCTTTTGTTAGGACGTATACATGACTTAATTTCAGAAACGTTTAACTGGAACAGTTGGTAATAATCTCATTATAGTTCTAGTTGTAATAATTTTGTCGTCTTGTATTTAGTAATTTTAAGACTGTTAAATAAAAGCAATTAATAGGATTTCATGAGGCGGAGAATATATCGTTGACATTTAATAGGAATAATATTGAAGCCAAAATTGTGCTTTAAGATGCTGCTTCGATCTTGTAGAACGTGATGTGACAGAAATTGAGCGATTACTACATATTTGAATAATTGATCCAGTTTTAGAGTTTCTATACTATTTCGTATCAAGGAAGTTTGTTTAAGATAAAACCTATTCGTGGTCTTTGCTAGAATATAATTTTCGTCGTGAAAATTATTAAAATTTATAAGTAAATATTCTATAAGGCCAGTAGCTGTGAATAAATGTTGACGAAAATTGTAATAATTGTTATGAATTAATTTCTAAGATTCAAGATATTAAGTATGAAATTTTTAAGGAATTTATAATCTTTTACTTTTGGAATTAGGTTTTTCGGTTTTAAGGATTTGATCCACCCAAAGTACTTGTAAATCCAGCGAATTTTGATTTCCACTAAATGCAAAAAAATGAGGATACTTTGAAGCCTTGCAAAATTGATACGACGTATGTAAATAATGTTCATTGTATGAGATCAAATTGTATATATTTCCGCATATATCAAATCACTTAACAATACCATTGTGGTTAAAATTTGACGTAATAAACAGCGCCAGAAATCGATGTTTACGCTTTTCACTCCTCCGACCAAATTAAAATTGATAACTAAATCCAGAATTGCATTCGAAAAAAAAACTAATTTCCCAATTGTAATTATCTGATTCTATCATGTGTGGATGAAAGGTCTTTTTTTTGTCAAAAGAATTAATCAGTTTTCAATTTTTTTTCACAGAATTTATTTAGTTGCTATCAATCTAGGATTAATAAATTGTTTTTTTGTTGTCTCTACAGCTGAAATTTTGCATTGTCTTTTAATATATTTTTTTCAATCTTCTAAAATAATTTATATTTATTTTTTGTGAAATAAATTCCCATTCAAATATTCACATACCATAGTGATACATTACTGATGTAAATAAAATATATTAAAAATTAAATTAAAAAAAATGTAAATTTTTTACCAATAATAGGTTATTATAAATTTTGTACTAAAACAAAAAGTAATTCTTAAAAATCCTAAATGAGAGGTATAATTAAATGTTCTAGTATAGTGGAAAAAAAAGTATACAAACCATGGTAGAGAATAATCTTTTATCTACCTTCCTGTATAATATAATTATGTTGTACATGACTTCGAGCTTTTTTTTTAACCGAAAATTAAGAAATTAAATTCAATAAATTAAATTCAATTCTTTTGGAATTTAATTACAAACTGTTTCACAAGAAGTTATGCGTAATACAATCTACTAATTCTGGCAACATTGCAATTAAAAAATAACCATAAGCATAGTACCTTGCGCTATTTATCTGTACATAACGGAACCTGCTATCGTTAATGAAGTTAAGGCCTAAAAGTTTTCACTCTGCACATGCTCAGAATAAAGATAAACATAACTTATGACAAAATAAGGGACTTATTACAAAGTGACTAGATTCTTTTTATAATAAGCTACACATGTGAAAAATGTAGTTATTCAAAGTTAATATCCAAGCATAATTAGAAATAACTCTCACTTCACAAAAATGGAGAAAAAAAACCATCTCTCAAATGAGCTATCACTTTTTATGTGCCGCTGATGACGTGCAAAAGACAAGGGGTAAGAGTCTATTTCTGAACCATATAACTTTTCACTTTATTACCAGAATGTCAGAGGTCTAAGAACGAAAACTACTCAATGTCTTAATTCCATACATCAATTAAATTACTCAGTAATAGCGCTCACCGAGACTTGGTTAGATTCTTCAATATTCGATAGTGAACTATTTCCACCGTGCTATGTCTATCGCTCAGACAGACATTTTTCAACTACTAACTGCACTAGGGGTGGTGGGGTACTTATTGGACATGTAGATCTGAATAGTCCTCATTTTCAAAATTTACCGTCGAACATCGATATCGTTGCCGTAAAGGTTACCATGAATCAAGGTTCTTTATATGTAGTAAATATTTACATACCTCCAACAACATCACTTGAACATTTTGTTATTATCTTTGATATTTTAGAAACTCTCGATTGGTTTTTCACTGATGTTTTGTTTATTGGTGATTTTAATATCTCTCAATATGCTTCATACCTTAGAAATAATCAAGAAAATAGGCAGATCACTGTGCTTAATAACTTTTGTAATTTGTTTCATTTAGATCAATATAACTTTGTTTATAATCATAATAACAATATTCTTGATCTCGTGCTTTACAACAACAATTGTCTCGTCGAACGTGCTGATGATTATCTTGTCCAAGAGGATAATCATCATCCTTCATTAATTGTTTCATTAATATTGCATAATAATGCGTCCTTTCCAAAAAGGAACTTAAATAAAAATTTCCAAAACTGTTATAATTTTCGCAAAGCCGACTTTCCACATCTATATCAAATGATGTCATCAATTGACTGGACATTTTTGGAAACTTTTTATGATGCTGAACAAGCATCCACATATTTTTATGGCAAGCTTTATAGCGTGTTCGATAAATGTGTGCCTAGATATATTAATACTAAAAAAAGAAATTACCCCCCATGGTTTAATTCGACTATTATTAAAGATATTAAAAGAAAAGCACGCTATCATCGCCAGTTTAAGAGAAATAATAACATTGAGGCATATAATGAATTTAAAAGACTTAGAACAAAAGTTAAAAATGATATTTATCAGGCGCACAAGTCGCATGTTCAGAGAATAGAAAATGATATCAAAGATAATCCTCAAAAATTTTGGGCATACGTTAACGGTAAGAAGGGGATATCTGGTATAAACAGTAAAATGGAATATAATGGTATTCTCAAGGATTCACCGGAGGAGATTGTTAATTCTTTTGCTGATTTTTTTAGTACATCCTTTCTATTACCATCTAATTTGTATTTTACTGACAATACAATTAATAACAATGATTGTATAAACATTTCTGAATTTGAGGAAGATAATGTACTGCAGGCCTTAAAAAAGTTAAAGCCAAAGATGACAACCGGACTAGACCACATACCATCATTTATTATTAAAGATTGTGCTCATGTTCTTGCTGCTCCTCTAACTACCCTAATAAATATTTGTTTAAAGACAAGTACAGTTCCATCTACATGGAAAATGTCAAAGGTCTGCCCTATATACAAGAAAGGGAATCGCCTCGATATATGTAATTTTAGGCCAATCACTATTATTTGTAATTTTGCCAAGGTGTTTGAGATTCTTCTTCAAGGATTTCTGTATTCTTCGGTTAGTGGGCATTTATCAGTACATCAACATGGCTTTATGAAAGGACGTTCTGTCGTCACGAATCTCTTACAAATAACTCAGGAAATAGCGCAGAACTTTGATGACCAGGCACAAACAGATGTTATCTATACAGACTTCTCAAAGGCTTTCGACAGACTTGATCATAACTTGTTATTGTCTAAATTATCAAAAATTGGATTATCTGTTAATATGATAAATTTATTCTCTTCGTACTTATCAAATAGAAAGCAATTTGTGGTATGTAGTGGCCACAAGTCGAGAGAATATTTAGCTACATCAGGCGTGCCTCAGGGTTCTAATCTGGATCCTTTGTTATTTAATATCTTCATTAATGATATCTTAAGTATACTGGATGTTGATATATTGCTATATGCTGATGATATGAAAATATTTCGTAGAGTTACTGAAAATAGTGATTGTCATCAATTACAAAGTAACTTGGAACGAATTTTTGAATGGTGTTCAATAAATAAGCTAAGCTTAAATCCAGCTAAGTGTGTGGTTATGTCGTATTCCCTTAAGTCAGATCTTTTCCATTATGATTATATGATTGACCGAACGGTGTTAGACAGACCATCAGTAGTTACAGATTTGGGTATAGCTTTTGATATGAAACTTACTTTCATTCCTCACATTAATAGTATTGTCGCTTCGGCTAGTCGAACGTATGGCTTTATCGCAAGATGCTCGCGTGACTTTACAGACCTAATGGCCTTAAAGAGTTTATATTATGCATTTGTTCGCTCCAAGTTAGAGTATGCGTCTATAATATGGAGCCCCAAATATCAAACGCATATTGATAGTATTGAGGCTTTACAAAGACGTTTCCTAAAATTATTAAGTTTTAAAATTGACAGGGTATATCCAGCCATCGGTTCATCTCATAATCATCAATTAGCGAGGCATTCATTCAATAGCCTTGTTGCTAGAAGGGAATGCAGCTCACTTGTTCTTTTACGCCAAGTTTTGGCTAATACTGTGAACTGTCAATATATTTTAGAAAAATTAAACTTTTTGGTTCCTAGGCTATCGTCACGAGGAAATCAAACCTTTTATATTAAAACAGCCCGTACAAATACTTTCAGAAATTCACCAGTATCTAACATGTGCGAAAACTACAATAATAATAGTAATCTTTTTGATATTTTCCTTGCATCTCCTGGACAAATTAAGTCTATTTATTTAAGAACTTATACCTAGATTAATCAGTTGCAACAATTTTGCTTTTATGTATAATTTTTGTTTTTGTGTTTACGTACTTTCATATTTTTTTTTTCTGATTTGTTTAATAATTTTATTTTTGTATTATATATACTTTATGTCTCTAATTTGTTAATGGGAAACTGTAAATTAGAGTAAATAAATAAATAAATAAATAAATAAATAAATAAGAGTGGAGAAGTTGAGAGCTCTATATTCCAAAACTGGGCGGATGTGGGGTTTGTAAGTGTGAAGTAATGTCCTTGGATTACACCTGCCAAATCGTCCACCAAGGGCACCGAGGGGGGAGGTCTGTCTCCTAACTCTGTCTAGATTTCTTTGGACTTCAGTCCCCCAATTGAGCGTACGCGTGGAGCATACTCCCAAGTAGGTAACTTAATCCGAAGGAACAAGTCTCTATTCCCAGAGCCTAAGGTCGCTGTCATTGAGGTTTTGGTTGGATTTTCGTGAGTAGATGGGATGTTTGAATACGACGAGTTGGGTTTTTTGGGGATTAAGGGTAACCCTCCATTTGCCACGCCATCTGGCGAATCGATTGAGGAGTTGTTATGTTTTTGTGTTTAGAGCTCTGGTAGAAGGAGCGAAGGCTGATATTTGTATATCATCAGCGTAGAATTGGATGTCTTGGCTAGGTGATGGAGGTTGGAGAATGTCATGGGTGTAGATGACATAGAGGACATAAGGGATCTGAGAGGGAGTTTCTCACTTTGAATCTGATGGATCTGTTTTTAAGGTAGGATAGGGCGAACGGTTGCGGGTAGGTTTTTTAAGGCTTCTCTTTTGATAAGATCAGGACCAGGAGCAGATTTTTTCCCTTGAAGACAAGCCGAGGCAATGTCACCAGAAGTGAAAGGATTTAGGATTGAGTGATGTATAGGGGATAGAGAGTATGGACCTCTAGTAGGAGGTCTGTGTCCATCTGGAAGGGGGTGGGGGGCAGAAGTTGAGCTTTGGGGGATTCACTAAGGTAGTCTGGAGGGGGTCTTTGAAAACCGATTCCTTCTGGGCAGAGGTATGAAGGATTTGTCCATCGCCAAGGAGTGGGATCAGCTATCACTCATCATCTTCTGCTATTTAAATTTTTCGAATAGGTTGCTCCCCTCCAGTAAGGGATGAAAGTAGGGGTAAACTATTCATACAAAAATATACATTGTAGAAATCAAGTTTCCTAACAGGAGTACAGTAACGAGTTAAATAAGGGGGGTAATACTTATGATGCTCATTCATTCTATAAATTTTTTCATGTAGGCACTCCTACAATTTCTCTCCCCAATATCAACTGTATACTTTTATTTGATAAGTATCTAATAGCCTGAAGATGGTTCATGAGCCGAAACTAGTCGCCACTTAAACTTTGTTTTTTTCAATACCTATTGATGACATTGAGTTTTATTTATTGATTTTTATATTTATTTGAATTATAAATCTTATTAAATTGGTCCAGTAATACTAAGGCATCCCATTTTATTATTTTATTTATTTTTATATCAAAGAAAATAAAAGCGTCACACAAATAGAAGGCGCAATATTACTGACAATTAGTTGGGACAATGAAAAAGTCGCAACTAGAAATGGGGAATGAAAGATGTTCGTTTGTACTCATCCAGGCGTAATTGAATTCATGAATATTCTTAGTTTGATATGAAAATTTTAATATCTACAATTTAATGTTGTTATCATGATGTGATATTTGAGTTACTACATTTTAAGGTATATTGCCACAATTTAAATTTTAATGTATATCGCCATGGTTCAAAGTTTTCAAATTTTTTCAATTTCATTTCTGTAAGTAACCACTAAACTTTGTTCTGTTGCGTATCTTAATGTTAATTTTTGTATTATAAGCCTGATGATGGACTTTGAATGGCCGAAACATATTGCCCCTCGTTGTTAAAAGATCCTAAATTATATTATTGTGATCTGACTACGAGTTTTATTATTCTTGGAATAATTTTACCACATTTGAGTATGGATAATCTTCTGTTTTTTTTATATTTAGGAAAGTTTGCAAATTAAATTACTAAATTGTTTTTTATTCAATTTTAAGCAACTTTTGTTTCAACTGTAAAAATAAGATTAATATATTACTACTTCACGGTAAAAGTCTTTTCCTAATATTTATCGTCAATATTTCGATAGATATGTTGTATATATCAATTCCGTGAGGACGTGTTAGGCCCTTAATGAAATTCGTGTACCCGTATAAAAAGTTATTTTTTTTAGAAAAAAACACGTTTCGACTTACGAAACATAAAATTGAATAAAATTGTAATTTTCAATTATCTACAACATCAAACTTGTTCATTATTTTGTTCATAAGTACCATATAAAAAAATAGGCTGTGTTACCCTAGAACTTTCCCGGCTGTAGAGAATAATTACAAAATACTAAACATTACATTAATTGATGAAGCAAATTTTAAATAGCAAGCCTTATAGGAAATTTTAAGTTCTACAACTTTGCACAAGAACATTTTGCACTAATGCACATTGTTTGTCTTCAAACTAAAAAAAGGCCTAAATGTGTTTATTTTTGTCCTCTATTGGCGAAACAACTCTGGGAATTGTAAAAACCATTAAAGGAATTTTTAGCCTCTACAACTTAGCACAAGAAAATTTTGCACTAATGTGCATTGTTTGTCCTCAAAATTTGGAAAAACTACAGAAAACAAACAATAAATAAAAAAAAAGAAACTTCACAAGGACACTCGATAATAAAGATAAATAAAGATGGGAAAAATGACTATTGAATCCATTCATTAATCATTACTTAGTTTCTTCTTTTTACTTTGATTATAGTACCCAAAATTCTTGAATCGGTTTTAGGGCGGAAGAGGCATTTGCATACCAAAACTCCACATCTTATTTAAAAAGTTATGCGTAAAAAAAAAGAACCATGTCGTACTTAAGGACCTTCTATTGCACCAAAAACGAATGGTCACATTCGGGGCATACACCAACCCTTCATACCAAAAATCAGCTTGATTGGTCGAACGGTTCGGCAGTTATCTTACATTACACTTAGATACACAGACAGACCTTACTCTTGAAATGTTATTCAATCTTCTTGGGAGACCTCAAAAAGCATATTTTCATCAATATCTCAAATTTTTTTTTTGCTTGTTCACTATACTTTGCCTTTGATGGGACCGGGAAAGTAATATAACTTTCATACAAATATTCCGTTGTAGGACATTCTATATTAATTAGAATAATTGTAAATAGGACTTAATATAAACATTCCAAATGCCTAATTTTTATAAAATCTTACAGTTTTTCTTAGCGTTTGTGAATTTTATTATTTCTCATACCTTACCATAGTCAACACGAAAGATCTAGTCCCTCCCCTACATAAATCAGGAGTCTATAAACTTTGTTGCCCAGACTGCACTGTTGTATATATTGGCCAGTCAGGTAGACGCTTAGACACACGAGTAAAGGAACATTAGACAGAAATTAAGAAATAATGGAACAAAGAGATTTGAAACTCTTCCTTTTCGTATACTAATCATATTTTGGAGACTAAACATTCTTATAACAATATCAACATTTCCCTCATATATAGATGTGGTAAAGGTACGAAATTCAATCATATTGAAATGTTCCAAATCAACAACGCCGATACAGATAGAAAAGTAATTTGTGTTAAAGATCATCTCAGACGTTCAGAGAACTTTATTTTTCTTAATTTGAGATTTTAACTATTATATGTCGTCAATTCACCATTCTCTCGAAATTTTCTTATCTGATAACAATTTATATACTTAAGTAATTAAATTATATCCAGTTTTTCTTAGCAATTGTTTTTAATTTTTGTTTTGTTTGTCTAGGTTATGTTTATTTACTTCATCTAGATATTTCAATTCTTCTTTCCTTACCAAATGTCTCCTGTCCATTCTTCTTTTTTCTGACCTAATTTAATAAGTTGTCTGGTACAAACGCAATTCTCTATCTAGCCAAGTTTTATTATTATTTGAATATACCGCTTCGTTTTCTGACTTGTCACTTGTCTATTAATCATTTATAATTTCCGCCTCCGGTAGGGCGATTCCCATTCTACATTTCGGGACGTTACGTATCCAGTTGGCGTTTCGAGTGATTCACATGCTAAATCGCACTCGATAGCGCTCGACTATAACTGTCAAAACTAGGGGCATCTGTAGGTACCGAAAGCGCACGAAAGAGAGAAAGTTAACAGTAAGAAAGTAATAAATAAGTTTGTAGCATATTTGAAAAAAATTCTTTTAAACCGAAACAAGAGCACATACTTGTTATTTTAAATTTTATGACTGAGCAAAAGCAGTATAGGATTTTTAATACAAATCCCAATGCACGTCAGAGATCATTTATGATGTCAGGATGCTGCAGTGTTGCCTGCTCGCCAGAATAGTCGATGAATGTAGGAATTTTCGAAAATGTAAGGTTATGTTGTTTGGCTTTGTTATTATTTTAAATGTATATATTATATTCAATTATTTTGAAATAAATAAACAAGAAACATATAAAAAAGGTAGCAAACTGTTTATTTTTATTAAAATATAACAATGTTTTGTTTAAAAAAACACATATTTTTACTTAAAAGAAACAATTCAACTA
Organism: Neocrepidodera transversa; assembly: GCA_963243735.1. Classification (NCBI taxonomy): domain Eukaryota; kingdom Metazoa; phylum Arthropoda; class Insecta; order Coleoptera; family Chrysomelidae; genus Neocrepidodera; species Neocrepidodera transversa. The sequence continues at coordinate 13,608,050 of OY725347.1, forward strand.
ATAATATTCGTAATTCCTACAAAAAATAAATCTTTTCTACTAATTCAAATCGAAATCACTTGAATCACTGTCATCGCTGTTCTGATTAATTATAATGGGATTAATTTCTATTCTATTAATCTCCTTTACAGCGACTATTTAGTTTTTTTTTTGGCATTTTGTTGGTGTGTAGAAATACACGACAATAACATCAACTTATTCACACTATGTTTGTTTTGAAAAAAACAGTTTTTTTATGAGTATATATAACTAGCAAAGCACAAAAATAAAGACAATATTATAAAATTACGAAAAAGTGGAGAGAACTTGTTGACATAACCTAAATCAGTTATCACTAATCAGTAGGTGAAAATTTTCAAAATTCGGTTTTTTGACTACTACACATATAATAATATTTTATAAATTTTATATTATCAAGAATAAAACGTCAATAAGCTAATATAATAGAGATCATTCTAAAATTGTCAAACTAATAACAATTGCATTTTTAGGTTTTCAGTACTGTAACTACATTCATGGATACTCGTGAATATTCGTTAGTTTCGGAATATTTAGGGAAATTTTAATTAGTTGGTAGTACTATAATGAATTAATGACATCACTTGTGACGTGCATCGGGATTTGTATTAAAAATCCCATAGCAAGTGGAAGACTCTATTGCTAATGGTAAATATGAGTTTAAGCGATTATGGATAAATTTAACCTTAAAACTTAATGCTTTAGGGTAAGTCGCGAAAACAACTAAAAATAGGCAAAATGTTTGTTATTTTTATAATGTATCTAAAGAAATTATATTTCAGTGTTGACCTGAAAATTAATTTTTCTCTAGACTTGGACCGATTATAAAGGTAATCTTAAAAAAGGCCGCTAATATAAAAAGTCATGAACTAGGGACTGGAGGTGGTCCACCAACTGAAAGAAATTATCCGAGTTGGAGATTAATGTGTTAAATCTGTTGGGTAAAACATTTTCTATCTTGTTGCCTCAAAATTTTATTTAAAAACGGTAACATTATAACAATTCCCGAAACTTTAAAAATATCAAAGTAACCTATCGAGTAAGAGAATCATCCTATGGGTCCAACATTTCACATTGTATGGTACACCGAAACAGTCGCACTTAATTCTTTTCTTAATTTTTACGATGCACTTTGATTGTTATTTAAAAATTAATGAATAGGTACTCGAATGTCAACCTTTTCATGTTCTTCTGAAATTTTTTTTAACATTTTATAAAATTTAAACAATTTAATTTTCCTTGCCACGTGAAACGGTAGTTCAAAATTCAATATATTTTATAATATTGTTAAATAATTTCTACACTTAAGTTAGATCAAACATTGTAAGTTTATATTATTACGTTCCGTAATTTATATACTTGTAATTTGTAGTGCCTGAAGATGGCCTAAGTGCCGAAACTTGTTGCGAATTGGTTTGGTATATTTCAAGTTTTATTGAAATTTCCAAAATCTTTTTTATATTAAATTATTTGAATGAACCAAATTTTATTTGAACCAAATAAATATGTTAATTTTATAGGTCGAACAAAACGTGTTATTTGTTTCAAGAAAACTGTTTATTTAAATATCCAAATAAATGATTTTGTTCAATGAAAAAAATGTGTTCTTGAATAAAAAAAAAATTTGTTGAATGAAAAAAATATTTTGTTGGACGAGAAAAATATTTTATTAATTGAAAAAAAATGTTATCTTGATTAAAAAAAAATATTTTCTTGATTGAAAAAAAGTTTTGGTTAAATGAAAAAAATGTTTCCTTGAATGAAAGAAATTCCCACTCCTTTCTGTTTGCCTCTAAAATTTTTACAATATTTATTATTTTCACATGATTTTTTTGACCCATTATACTTAATACTAATAATACTAATTTACTTTTTTATTTATTCGGTTATGGTGCTAATCTCACTACGATATAACAAGTTAAACGACTGATATTGCTTTGTTAAGTTTTATAATCATTATTATAATAACTGTAAAGCTACCTATAGTTGGTAAGAACATCTCAAAACTAAAAAATGCGTTAAGTTAGAAGTGCATTGGTAATGCTCATGAAACTTACTTAACCTAAAATAACATTATAAAGAAGCACTCACCTTGAAACATTAAAAGGCATTTTTCTGATCTGATCAGGTACATCATGTTCAAAGCTCGAAAGATCCGATGGATTGCGATCGTCTAAAATGTATCGTTGAGTTCTACCCACTTGACCAATTGTGAGCAAGGTTTACAGTCATGTGAAACATACCGTTTAAATTTTGTTCATTCAATTAACAATATATTTAGTTTAATCATCTTAGATCCAAATTACACAATTTATTTCATACAAATAATATTTAGTAAATGCAACAAAACTACAGTCAATCAACATGATATTGTTTATTCAAATAATCCACTGCTCTCTGTGTAGCTCGTTGATATGGATATTTCAATATTTGTCTATAAGTATGTATAATTGTTCTCCAAGTCTTCTTGTCTTGTGCTCCTATGTGCCCTTATCTTGTTTCCGTGAAATTTGTCGTATAGGATTTTTCGTAGCTGTTCACAGTACATTAAGTTAATTTTCGAGAGTAACAAGATTTTCGGATTTTCTTTTTTCTCATAACTTACAGCACCTGTACGATTAATTCGATCCATTACATTCACGAAATTCTTTTTTTTTTGTTAGCTAAATGGTTTTCTGGAAATCTTTCCTTATAAACTCTTTGTGCCAGTAAGCAATTTTTATTGCATTTTATACGTAAATAATAAGAGGGAAAATGCCTGAAACAATAATATATTGGCTATATTGAAAAATGTTTGCCGATGAAGGATTAACCCTCCAGTGATTTGTTTTCAATTGTATATACAATGTTTGAACTTCAATAGGCTTTTTAAATAAATGTAATGAAATTTATGGAATAAAAAAAGTCAGAGTAATTTAAATTCAAAATATTATACAGAGTAATTCATTAAAAAAATAACTTAAAAAAACATCAATAAAGCACGTAGAAAGGTTAAAACAGGCAGGAGTTCCTCAGGGGAGTATCTTAAGACATATTATATATTTAATACATCACACACAACCATCCACAGTAACAATAGATACATTTGTAAATATTATAATATTGTATTGTATTAAACTTTCTTACATAATTTTTATACATTTAAATATTGTAGAAAAGTTTCATTAAAGTAATTTTCTATTCTTACTTAAAATTTCGTTTTACGTATTTTTTTTTTTCTAAACGGCGGAAATCCAGAAAAACGTATACGATTTTCCGGTGTAAGCGGTGCACCATTCACACATGAAAAATTGCCAGAGTAAAAGCTCGGAAAATGCTAATTACACCTATATCACAAATCTTTGGTTAAAACATGAATTTTACGTTCATGTAATTAACTTCTTTAAGAATATACCGTGTGTTACATACTTTTGGCCATCCAAAGAATTTTTTTATTTATTGTCTTGTTATACTGAATTGTAGAAAAAAGTATTGTACAAAAATAGTTTCTTAGTATATGATGAATTTCAATAAAAAAAGCGTACTGATATAATTTTTCAATTTATTGTTTTTTAATTACCTTTACAGCTCATCTTTCAATTATTTTATTTTTAACAAAATTCGGATTGAGTTCAACGTTAGGACATTTATTTGGTGTATTATTATTATTTGTTAGATTTGTTCTATAAAGCTGTTACTTTGTAAAACACAATTCTAATAATAAGAAATTTTCTTTTTTTATGATTTTAATGAAAATGTTTATTCCCAGACTTTCTTTAATGTGATAGTAAATTTTTTAACTTAATTAATTAATAATTTTTAATTATAATTTTCAATAAATTAATTTTTTGGCAACCGTTCCGGAAATCCCCACTTCCTGGACGCTTGTTCTTTGAGAAAGTAGCATTTTTCCGGCCTAGTCCGGGAAAAATCACATCATATGAAAATATGAAAATCTTGGTAGGTATGGTTTGATAAGTGCAGTTAATCATTACCATAGCAACGAAATAACGACTGACAGCAATTTGACATGAAATTAGTTGACATTTTGATTTTTGAAATTTTGCTCAGTTTTTGGTCGTAATGGATTCATCCAGTAGGAACAAATTTATTGGTTTTATATTAATGAATGAATAGTTGCTTATGTTGATATTCATTGTTCTTATAATATTCATTAATCAATAAAAATCAATACAAAGTAATTAATATATTTTGAAAGTGGCGCTGCTTATTGACCATTAATTGGCGTTTTACTTTCTACACCATTGCCAAGATTCTAGCTTTGTTCGTTTATAGAAAAATTTGACATACTTCTTTCCTTCTTTTAATCATAACAAATGAGAAAACGAGAGTTGCCAGTTTTATCGATATGACAACATAGCCAAATATAATCTGTTTCAATTGGGCCACGTCACAAGCCACTATAGCCCCGATATTCAAATTTTAAGAATTAATTATAGCCACAGGATCGGTCTCAGAAGGGCTACATTTCTATTGAGTGCAAACAATAAGAAAATATTTGATATTTTGATAAAATTTATTAAGGATTTCAAAATTAATATATACACTGAAATAAAATTTCCTTTGGAAAATAGATGTAATCCAATGCCGATTTCTCTCTCATACACGCAGACAGATGAATGCCCAAATTTTTGATGAAATTTCGATTCTTTATAAAGTAATCACAATTACTCTCTTCCTATAAGGAGACGTTTTTATGAAACCTAAATTATAAAGTTTTTGAAACGTGTAAAAATACTTGAAAAGTTTATTTACATTTTCGGGAATTTTCAGAAAGATACACTAATATTCTCGATCCCGTTATTATTAAAAATTTTATGGAGGAACCTAGTGCCAGTCCTCAAAATTTGTTCACAAAAGGTATTATATAATTTAGTACGAATATCCAGCCATCCATCCAATCCATGGGTATACGACCTTTATTTATTTAGGTTAAATAACCCACATCATACATTTATATCCCAAAACGCGTTTGCCGAATACAATATTCAACCAATAATGGGCATTGTGCGTATTCACGAACGCCTTTATTACGAAATCAACTTTCAACACATCAACATATTTAGGTTAAAAATGTGTTATTGTTCAGATTTAATATGTTCATTAGAGATATAAAATTGCAATCTCTTACTCATTGAAATAATAAAGTTTAAAAAATCGTTCCCAATAAATACACGTACGTGAAATTCTCGTTTTTAAAATGTTTAAAATTTATTATTTTGTTTCCGCTTGTCATCATTATTAAAATTGGTTATTCCTTATTTCCACCTTTCTTCTTACATCCACTATGTAAAGTTTTGTTTTTACACGTATTCGAGTCTTATCTAATACTTCTTTAACCTTCTGTTGTCGAATTTCTGTGTCTTCATTTTCGGTTTCCACTATTCCAATATTATTAAGTTTTTCTTTTTGGATCTTTTTCAAGAATCTCTATATTACACATATAAAAACCCATAAAAATGTTAAAAAACATAAGATGTACATCTCCGGAAATCCATTTTTTAATTACTTGTCATTTAGGTGCTAGAATATAGTTCGTGTATAGAGAATTATCTTTCTCAAAAAAAAAAACACCTTCTATATAAATATACGATAATAAAACTTCTTTTTACTTTGTACTTTTTAATACACCTTTTAAAAGCCAAAAATAACCATCTCCTGTATTAAATTTTTCTCTAAAATTTATTTGATATGAGACAAGCGGATATATATCAAGAGAAAATAAATAAATTTCTTTCCCTTTGTAAGTTTAACGTAGGACGAATTTATCAAGTTGGCTAAAGGGGAAAACTGTCGAAAGGGCGGCTTTTATTGCCCAAAACGTTTTTCGTTTGTTCCAGCAACCAGTTGATATATCCATCAGAGGGTGTAATGATAGTCACACGTCGAAGGCTATTTTTTTTGCTGTCACACTGTTTGGTTAATGTCAATACGACAAAGGATGAGGGTCAACTAGCTTATCGGTCATTGTTTGATATAAATTGATTGGTACACTTTTTCTTTAACGTTTTTTGTAATTCATATAAAAACTTTATAGGGCTATAAATCGAAATAAAATATAAAATTAAACTGTAGAAAATCGGTTATAAGTTGAAATATAAAACATTAACATAATAGCATAAATAACATAAATGTATGCACTAACCATGAAGGTAGGGAAATAAAGGAGATGGTATTGGAAAAATATGAGACATGAAAAAAATTACTAGAAAGCAAAAATTTTGGAGTTATCATTAAAAAACGGAGAACACTTCCAAATTGAAAATGTAATTTATGACGATAAGGATATCAAAGGATGCAAAGACCCTTTCGAAGCATGTCGTCCTTTACCGGTAGTAGAAAAATTGTTACACTGGGTGTAAGTATTTTTGAAAAATTGTGTAGCCCACAGATGGCACAAGAATAAACGTTAAGGAAAATTAGTACCTTGTGAAAACCCTGAACAGCACCATGTGCATGTCACATTCACTGAAAAAGTTAGATAAACAGTGGTCAGTTGACAGATGACAACTGAAGGAAGAACAAATATGATGGTGGAGTGGGCAACGGGCGGGAATGTTAACATAATGTGTAAAATTAACAGTAAAATATAAAATATACATGAACTAATAAACTAGTATCCAATTAACTGCGAAGTTGTGAAAACAAAAAATATTATTAACCAATACAATTTTTTTTAAGCTAATATAAAACATCAGAACGCGACTCAAGATTGGATACAGGGCTAGCGTAATTAGTGTGAAAGAAAAAAGAGAAGAGCAGTACTAAGTGACAACTAATACATGTAAGATAGGCGTAAAGAAGAAGAATGAAAGTAGATAAGCTAAGTGCAAACGAGCACATTTATTGATCTCAACAAGGCATTTGACTGCGTTGACAAACCACATTGTATTATAAATGTGATGCAGAATAAACACTTAAACAAAAGTCATACGCAGAAGCGAAGACTAAAGGGCCTTAAGGTCAAACTTCATTATTATTGGTCCAAATTGAACACGGAAAAAGGCGAAATTTTGAAATGAGATGCAGAATATATATGTATAGAACAATCATGATAGACACCAAATAAATAATACGTCTTAGTTAAGCAGGAAACCGCAATGTTTAAAATAACATAAAATATGATGATAATGAGTTTATATGAACGTGTTATTATTAAATAGTTAAAAAAAACATGGTAATATTATTTAATAATAAAAAAGAATTAATTTGGTATACTATTTACGTACGTTCAAATGTCAAAAATATTACATTCAGAAATCAGACTATTAATAACGAAGTTAGACGCTAATTGTCCTTTTGTCATTCTTATTGTAAATATTGTTTCTTTACGTGTATATTCTAAATCACATTTATAATATAGTACAGTTTGTCCCGCTTCAATGTGACCACTCATAACGAAGTTGGACTATAGTGCCCTTTGGTATTTTGTTCTAAATATGATTTTTGTTTATGTGTGTATTCTTCGTCTCAGTTATAATACAATGCCGTTTCGCGTTCAATTTGATCTAATAATAATGAAGTTTGACCCTAATGCCCTTTGGTCTTTGGTGCCTTACATGATTTTTCTTTACATATGTATTGATATGATATAAAAAATAATTAAATTTTTTTAATATAAAGTTTAAAAATCATAAAAACCATCGAAATAAAATTTTTGTTAACAGTAAAGTAAATAACACCCTCCCTGTACACAAATTAACCTACCTTAATAGTAAACTGCCACCTTAATAATTTGGTCCAAATGAAGAAATGTCAAAAATTTAAGTATCACGATTGATGGTAATTAAAAATGAAAAAACTTCCTTAATAATGGATCATTTCGAATAAAAAGTAAGAAATTTTAAACTAATCCCAGGAAGTAAATTCAATACAACATCATAATAACCTTATACAGATAAATTGTTTAATGTTTAAAAATCCAAATTTTCAGAGATTTTGTAATAAAGCATTTTGATTGATCCGTTGAAATAATTTTTCATCAAACAGCTTTGATTTTCTCGGTTGCTAGGAAGTAACTAAGGGGTTGTTGATTTTGAAATTTCGGAAGAGAAAGATGTTAAAATTTTCCTCCTAAAATAGAAAACTTTAATTTAAAATAAATTTGAATAATTCATTAAATGAAATAAATTAAATATAAACAAATATTCTTCAAACAAAAAAGGTAAATAGTGAATTAAATCATGACAGGTACCAAATAAACAATACATCTGAGTTAAGCAGAAAACCGCAATTATTAAAATTACATAAAATATGATGATAATGAGTTTATATGCACGTGTTGTAATCAATAAGATAAGAAAACATGGTAATATTATTTAATAATCAAAAATAATTAATTTGGTATACTATAAAATATTTATTCAGACTAAAATATTTAAAGATTTAACGTTGGTTTATTTACCAAATTAAAAGCATTTCCGTACGTTCAAATGTCAAAAATATTACACTCAGAAATCAGACTATTAATAACGAAGTCAGACGCTAATATCCTTTTGTAATTTTTATTGTGAATGTTGTTTCTTTACGTGTATATTCTAAATCACATTTATAATATAGTACCGTTTGTCCCGTTTCAATATGACCACTAATAACGAAGTTGGTCCATAGTGCCCTTTGGTCTTTTGTTCTGAATATGTGTTTTTGTTTGTGTGTGTATTCTTTGTCTCGATTATAATACAATGCAGTTTTTCACGTTCAATTTGAATTTATAATAACGAAGTTTGACACTAATGCCCTTTGGCCTTTGGTGATGATTTTTCTTTGCAAATATATTGATATGAAATAAAAAAAAATATTTTTTTCAATATAAGGTTTCAAAATCAAAATAAAATTTTTATTAACAGTAAAGAAAATAACACCCTGTACACAAATTGTACCTTAAAAGTAAACTGTCACCTTAATAATTTGGTCCAAATTAAGAAATGTCAAAAATTGAAGTATCATGATTGATGATAATTAAACATAAAAAAAATATTAAAATTTACACAGAAAATTAAAATTTATTTTGTTTATATCTATGACCTATCCCTGAGATTAAAGAAAACACTTTGCTGTTAATAAAAAAAAAAAATTTAAATGGCGCCCAACAAAGTATAAAATTTTTACAATTTCAAATAAAAATTTTTATAAATCATATTTTTAAGAAAAAAAAATAAAATTCATACCAATATTCTGCGTCACATTTCAAATATGCCGCATTTTTCCGCGTTCAATTTGAACCAATAATAACGAAAGTTTGACCTTAAGACCGTTTAGTCTTTGCTTTTGCGCATGACTTTTGTTTACGTATTTATTCTACATAACATTTATAATACAAAATCGTTTGTCCTGTTTAAATCTGACTACTGACAACGGAGATAGAGAGTCAACACAGTCAAATTGCCCTGTTGAGATCAATAAATGCGCCCGTTTGCACTTACCTTATCTACTAATGAGAATTAGGAGGTTATGTTTATCTAATAATTAAAATATGAAGAAATAAAATGGAGAAAAGGAGAAAATGGGGTAACAAATTAAAAATATTGTGAAAAAAACTAAGTAAGATAACCACAGAGCAGGATAGAATAGTGGGAAAGGTAAAAAAGAGGAATGACACGAAAAAAATTGGGAATACTAAGAGAGGAAAAGAACAAATTGAACGAAAAGAAAAAAGTCGAAGATGTTCATTGAGGCATATTTAATTATCGTTTTTCAGACCCATCAATTCCTAATGATGTTAACATATTTACGAAACGTACGTCTAGTGTTGTTTAAAAAAAATGTAGTTTTGGTTAGTAGTAACGACATTTTTTTACAATTACTGGTAACTGTCCCCACATAAAAACTAAAATTCAATACAATAAGGAAACATGTTGTTCTAATTTAAAAAGTTGTTTCTCATCCTGTATAGAGTAAGTCTAAAAAAAGTGACATGATAATTAATTTGTAGTAGAAAATTCCTTTCTAAAATGAGTTATTTTGCTAATGTTTTCAATTTTCATGGGTCGCCACTTTAATACAAGAAGCCATTTTGTGTTTCTCGCTGCTCTTAAAACAAATTTTTAAAATTGTAAACAGCTGCACTGTAATGCACTTTACAGACTGGGATTTTAAGATTTAGAACCTTGTTTGGTATTTTAATTTTTTAAGCCAAAATATTTACATTTCTTTGCGTTTATAGGGTATATGAATACTCTTATATAAAAATGTACGTTTGTTTTGTCTCTAGTTTGTGATTTAGTAATAAATGTGATATAAGCTCAATTCTTTTTTAATGGGTTAGTTACATGAATAGAATTTGAAATATATCGAAAAGTGGAATATTAAGTAAAAAAAAATTGGACGCCAATCTAATTGATTTTTTGATGTATTTAAAAACAGTTGACAAAAATCAACTATGGTATATTTCAAAATCCGTCCTTTCTTTCTTTTTTAATAATCCGTCAGAGACTTTTTCTTTTATTTCTTTGGAAAATGTGACTTAGCTTAGTTTTGGTCTTGTCTTCGAGTTTCTTCTTAATTTTTCTGGATCCGGCAGTATAAAATGTCCCGTTCCAAGGAAAAACTTGTTCCAAAAGAAAAAGGAGAAAAGGAAATCTTGCTCGTTCCAAAAAAGACGTTCAGTCACAGAAAATACCCTAAAAGATTCTCTTTTTGTAATTGAGACTAAAAGAGCAGCACAAACGTCAGATAATTTATATTGTTATAAAATATTAAATCTGAACTTTTAATAAGCATAACAAAAAATATACCGGCATAAAAAAGAATTAAAAACAACAGTAAATAAAAGTTAAAGAGTCGAAAGAATTAAAAATGATAACAGGGGACATAAGTGAATATATAATATAATAAAAAATTACCCTATATAACGAAGGGAAGAAAATAAAACTTCAATAAGACACTAAAGCGATATAAAAGTCAATTATTCTGAATGAAGAGGCAAAAAGGGAGAATTGTTAACATGGGAAAGACATTTTATAGTAATACCAAGAGGAAGGGAAGATCTCTAGAAGAAATTAAGAAGGGATATCAAACAAGTCTGAAATTAAGATATACTAAGTGTTCGAAACACAGTCTCAAACGACTAATTTCATCCCTATATTCTCTGGTTTGTGCTGAGTTATCGGCGCAGGCCGATTACCCTTGCACCCGCGTGCACCCCGGCTCGAGCCATGGGTACTTCGGGGTGGTACATTCTTTTCTTGTGCGTGTGTGTGAAATGACCTGAACGAGGCACCGACCGGTTCATCATTGTTCCAACATTTTGTTAAATCCACTTCCTATATATAATTTCCTGCATTATGTCTTTCCTACATCTTCCTTATTTACATTTCAATAAGTTAAAAGGTGGTCTTTTAGTGTGTGCAGTGTAACTTGGATTGAGATCCGTAAGTACGTTATTTAGTGCTTTTTACTTAAAAGGAGAGCGGTTGCCAGCTTTTACCCAAGATTATATTGTGAGCGTTGTATTTTGAGAATAAAGTTTGTTCTAAGTAAATTATCGACCATTCCTATGTCTATACGTCCGCTAATCGAAGGAAGAAAAGATATCCTACACATGTTTGGGTTCGAGAGACAACCCTTGGCCCAAACAATGGTCAATCGAGCCGAGATAGAAAAAAAACTTGTTTTCATGTAAACTTAAAAATTTCGCTTGTACAATTTTCGAGTTCCGATAAGGTCCAGATTCCAAAGATTCACGCCATCACCGACCGGTGCCGGTGGTCCGAACAGTTAAAAATTTACCACATATTTTTTCTGAACATTTTTATTATTATTTCTGAACATTTTTATTATTATTTCTGAACATTTTTATTATTAGTTCTGAACATTTTTATTATTATGTCTGAACATTTTTATTACAGGTTACATTTTAGTTTTAAGAGATATTGATGTGGTTTCTAAATTTTTCCGCGGTAAAAGCTCTCCTAGTTTTAGTCGATTTTATTTTTAAGTAGTTAATAATTTTTAAAATCCAGGAACGGCGCTAGAAAAAGACGATTTCTTTATTCTTAAAAATAAAATAATTTGAAAAATTTTTATTTGATTCCAGTTCAAAAATTAATTTGAAAGATTCCAGGGCGGTATTAAAAAAAAATTCGCAGCCCTCTCCATTCCGTTCTTTAGCGATTTATTTATACAGTACATTTTTAAATAAAATCGACTATACATTTTTCATTTTCACTGTACATATTTGATTTTTTGAGTTGATGTTTTGCATGTTGATATGTTTCGATTTTGACTTATGTCCTATGTATAAACAATTCTAGTGAATTTATTTTCGTTGTGTAAAAAACTACGTATTATCCTACTTTAGCAAACATTTCCGCTAACTCAGTGTCGCAAAAATTTGTGTCGCAAGTGAAGTTTCTAATCCGCGTCGTGAAAGGAAAAATAAAAGTGTATTTTCCTCAGAATCCTGCGTGGTTCTTTCTATTTTAGAATAGTTGTAAATATTAGATTTAGAGATAACTTCGCGGTTGCTCAATCCAAAATACACAATGCAGTCATTTAAGAAAATTAGAAAGAATGCTAAAGCCGGGATTACACGACTCCAGAAATGGGTTACGCAAAATTTAGAATCTGAAAACGATGTGTTTCTCTTTCAAACTAAATTAAATAACTTAGAAATTGAATTTACCAAGTACACTAATGCTCAAGATGAAATTGAGGAGTTAGATATCGAAAATTCCGATGGAGAAGATAGAGATACTTTACAAGATAGGGTTGATCTATCAATTTCCAGCCTTAGAAAAAGGATTCACAGTTTAACTGCTCTTCCTACTCCTACAAATAACATCCCATCCATATCTACCTCTAATGAACCAGGTGGAGGGGTAAAACTCCCCCAAATTTCAATACCCCAATTTGCCGGGGATTATGCAAAATGGGCTCCATTTTACCAATTGTTTAAAGCTTTAATAAAAGGCAATAAATCATTGAGTGATGTGCAAAGATTAATATATCTTCGTTCCTACATGAAAGGAGAGCCTTTGTCTCTCATTGAATCACTAGCCATTACTAACGAAAATTTTCAAATCGCGATAGAGATTTTAGAGAAAAGGTACGAGAATAGTTTAGCTATTATAAATTCACATCTAAATTCAATAATAGATTGTCCGAATATTACAAAATGTACTTCATCCTCCCTCAGAGAATTTTTAGTAAATATCCGAAAAAATTTAGATGCTTTAAAAAATTTGAAGTGCCCAACTGAAAGCTGGGATTTAATTATTCTTAACATTGTAATGAGAAAGTTAGATTACGGTACTAAAAAGGAGTATCAGTCCAATAGAAATTTAAGCGTAAATCCAACGTTGACAGAATTTTTCGAAATCACTGGCTCTAGATGCAGCGCCTTAGAATCCTTAACTCCTTCCTCACATTCCGCGTCGTTTGATTTAAAAACAGAAAGGACCGCCACGAGGCCAAATTCAAAAACTTCATTGCACGTAAATAATATTACTCTTAGTTCTTCGACTACTAAACGACGAACTTGTTGGTTTTGTAAAATTGCTGATCACGATATTTATAAATGTTATAGATTTTCCAAATTAAGTACTGATGAAAAATATAACTTTCTTAGGTCCTTATCGCTATGCTTTAACTGTCTGGGGGCCAGACACCTGCTGACAGATTGTAAGTCTAAAGGTTGCACCACGTGTGGTAAGAAACACCACACTCTCCTCCACAAAACTTCCTCAACAAATTCTGTTTCAAATAATTCTCAAAATTCAAATTATATTCCGAGAGATAGTTCTAGGCCTCAAAATAGCGCAGGGGCAATTCCTAAAGTAGTTCAAGGTACAAATTCCAGCCAAAATTGGCGACTCCCTCGCAATTCTCTAAATGCGGACAATTCAACATACTTCCGATCTGAGCCCGAAGCTCAAGAGAATCCTCCAGCACCTTGGAGGCCATCCGCACTCCTTGTGGGAAAAGGAGATCATGAAATTCTATTGGCCACAGCGGTCGTAGATGTCCTTTCCGAAAATGGTTATTCCGTTAAAGCTAGGCTGATCCTAGACAATGGCAGCCAATGTTCCTTTGCCTCCGAAAGGTTTGTAAGAAAACTAAATAATAAAACTTACAACAATCTACTCCAATTTTCCGGCATAAAATGCACTCCTACTATCTCTAACCAAATGTTAGATATTGTCATTCGTTCCAATACTCATGAGAACTTCAAACTCAAGGTGTCTTGTGCAGTACTTCCGGTAATTACTTCTAAATTGCCTAGAATTCCGTTAAACAGAAATAGTTTAAATATTCCGCCAGAATTTAAGCTGGCAGATCCTGAATTTCACATTCCGTCCGATGTTGACATTCTCCTGGGAGCTGACGTCTATTACGAAATTTTGCTTCCACAAATCCACAGGCTAGGTCCTAGACTTCCCACCCTTCAGCTAACAAGGCTCGGATGGTTGATCGGAGGACAGTTGCCTCCACAAAATGCTCCGAAACAAAATAAAGTTTCACTCCTTTGCCAAAACGTTTACGAATCTGCAGATTCACTAGACAAGATTATTTCAAAATTCTGGGAAGTCGAAGAGCTTCCAGAATTTAACTCCTTATCAGCAGACGAAGAGCTTGCTGAACAAAGTTTCATTCAAACGCATGTGCGTCTTGAAGATGGTAGCTTTCAAGTTGACTTTCCGTTCAAGTGTCCTACCGAGAAAATTCCTCTCGGTGATTCCTTCCATATCGCAAAAAAGCGATTTTTGAACTTAGAGAAACGCTTCCAAAATAATCCGGAGTTATTTTCCACTTATAAAAATTTTATTGATGAATATGTGTCATTGAAACATGCCACATATATTCCATTTAATCCCACCGACAAATCCGCTGAAATTAAATATTTCCTTCCGCATCACTGCGTAATCAAAGACTCCAGTGAAACTACGAAACTCAGAGTAGTTTTCGATGCCTCCAGTAAGACTTCTACTGGGATTTCTTTAAATGACCTCCTACATAAGGGATATCAAGTACAACCAGACTTGTATGACATTTTGTGCCGTTTCCGACAACATTCCCATGTCCTGACCTGCGACATTGAGAAAATGTACCGCCAGGTTAAAATGAATCCGTCCCAACGGCACCTCCAGAACATCTTGTGGAGAAACTCGTCACAAGAGGTTCTAAGATGTATTCAACTTTCCACAGTGACTTATGGAGTCGCTTCTTCCTCCTTCTTAGCAACTAGAGTTCTAAAGCAGCTCGCTTCCAATTCAAGTGAATTTCCCTCAGCCCAAAAAGCGTTATTGCAACAAACCTACGTGGACGATGTGCTCCATGGTACCGACTCCTTTTCCGAGTTAGAAGATTCCTATCATCAACTCAATACTTTGTTAAATTCTGCAGGTTTTCGACTACATAAGTGGTCATCCAATTCCTCACAATTCAGAGGAAAATACTGTGATTCCAGTGACCCGATCCAATATGAAATAAAAATGGAAGATAACCCCAACAAGGTGTTAGGTCTGTCTTGGAATCCTTGTGCTGACAACTTTTCTATTTCTTTACCGAAAATTCCATTCAATGACACTCCTTCCAAGCGTAAGGCATTGTCAATTACCGCTCAAATGTTCGACCCGGTAGGCTTCTTGGGCCCGTTTATTGTTCTTGCAAAAATTTTCCTTCAAAGGCTTTGGTTAGCAAAAATTTCCTGGGACGAACCTCTCCCTGTTGAATTAGTCCAAGAATGGAAAAGATTTATCGAGTCCATTGAATCCCTAAAATTGCTGAAAATTCCCCGATACTTATTTTCCCCAAGGCCGATTGTGAAAATCCAAATTCACGGCTTCGCTGATAGCAGCGAACGTGCTTACGGTTCCTGTTTGTACTTTAGAACCACTTATTCTGACAACACTGTCACGACTATTTTAGTCTCTTCTAAGTCCAGAGTAGCACCACTCAAAACTGTGTCCCTTCCTCGACTTGAATTGTGTGCAATGGTGTTACTCACCAAGCTCACGGAAAAAATTATAAAGGTGTTCGACAAAAATTTAGAATTTGAATCCATAAATTTGTGGACCGATTCCCAGATAGCTCTGTATTGGATTCAGTCCCATCCTTCCCGTTGGCATACTTTCGTGGCCAACAGAGTGTCCCAAATTCAAACTTCCCTGCCGCAAGCTCAATGGAGACATGTCCGCTCTTCTAAGAATCCCGCTGACTTGCTTTCCAGGGGCATATTGGCTTCCGATCTATTGAATTCAGAACCGTGGTGGCACGGTCCTGATTTCCTCTCCGATGTAAATTTAGATCTGTCCAAATTCATCTTGAAACCCCCTCCAAAGATTGTACCCGAGCAGAAGACAAACAAACTACAAGTGCTAATAACAAGTACCGACGTCAAAAATGAATTTTGGAATAAAATATTCGAAAGATTCTCTTCCTTCAACAAATTACTACATACCGTAGCATATGTCTCCCGGTTTTTGTCTAACTGCAAGAATAAAGAGACCAAATTATCCGGTCCCTTGTCCATAGCTGAAATAAATTCTGCCTTAGTGCTGGTCCTTCGCGAGTTACAGTCCCAATACTTTTCCAAAGAGATCTCAGAGTTAAAATCTCTGAAACCGATTTCTGATAATAGTATACTAGCCCTTAACCCCTTCCTGAATGAGCAAGGTCTCATTTGCGTCGGAGGGCGCTTACGTCACGCAGACGTTCCCGAGCCTCAAAAGCATCCCATACTTATCCCTGCCAAAAATTATGTAGTTTCCCTCCTGCTCAAAAGAGAGCACATCCGATTGGGCCACGCTGGTGCCCAAACCGTCCTTGCCAATGTTCGTCTGCAATATTGGCCCCTGAATGGAATCCGGGAAGTAAAGAGAATCATTCATAAATGTATGAATTGCTTTCGTTTCCGAGCGGTGACCGCTCAACAAATTATGTCCGACTTACCTCCTGACCGAGTCACTCCTTCTAGACCTTTTGAAAAAGTAGGAATAGATTACGGTGGTCCTTTCTTCATAAAGTCCTCACGTCTTAGAAAAGCTCCAATCGTTAAGTGCTACATGGCTGTTTTTGTGTGTATGGCTACCAAGGCCGTTCATTTGGAGCTAGTTTCCTCCTTGTCCACGGAAGCATTTCTTCTAACATTGAAACGGTTCATATCCCGTAGGGGAATGCCTACTGTAATCTACAGCGACAATGCTACAAATTACGTAGGTGCCAGAAATCATCTTCGAGAGTTGCGCGAATTTATCGCTAAGTCCCAGTTGTCCGAATCCTTGAAGGTCTTCGCTTCTGAAACTGGGTTTGAATGGAAGTTCATACCGCCTCGCAGTCCTCATTGGGGAGGCTTGTGGGAAGCCGCAGTGAAGGGAGCCAAACGGCACCTCTATCGCATTGTTGGAAATTCTCAACTCACATTCGAAGAGTTGAGTACCGTATTGGCTCAAATTGAGGCCATCCTAAATTCCAGACCGTTATGTCCGATATCTAGTGATCCGATGGACTTGGAAGTCCTGACTCCTGGCCACTTCCTAATTGGTCGCAGTCTAACATCCTACCCTGAGTTAGACACTACTCCCCTACCTGAAAACAGACTTACATTCTGGCAGAAGTGTTCCCAGATACAACAGAATTTTTGGAAAAGGTGGACTGTTGAGTACCTCAACCGTCTGCAAAATCGGCCAAAATGGCTGTCCCCTTCCAAGAATCTCCAAATTACTGATTTGGTATTGATAAAAGAGGATGATCTTCCTCCACTAAAGTGGCCTTTGGCCCGAATTGTTGAAATTATTCCAGGCTCTGACCAAAAGGTCCGTGCCGTCAAACTCCGCACCAAGGAAGGTGTCTTCGTTAGGCCTATCACTAAGGTCTGTCCGTTGCCCAGTGCAAACTAGCAAATGTAGTGCGCCTTCTGTGCGTAGTTACACTTGCGTCATTAGGTTAGTTTTATGGTTTTTAATTTTTTTTACTTAGTGTTAGAAAATCAGAATTGAACAATCTTCTTTACTTTTCTGTGTTGAAATCAGAGATTCCAACGGGGCGGGAATATGTTCGAAACACAGTCTCAAACGACTAATTTCATCCCTATATTCTCTGGTTTGTGCTGAGTTATCGGCGCAGGCCGATTACCCTTGCACCCGCGTGCACCCCGGCTCGAGCCATGGGTACTTCGGGGTGGTACATTCTTTTCTTGTGCGTGTGTGTGAAATGACCTGAACGAGGCACCGACCGGTTCATCATTGTTCCAACATTTTGTTAAATCCACTTCCTATATATAATTTCCTGCATTATGTCTTTCCTACATCTTCCTTATTTACATTTCAATAAGTTAAAAGGTGGTCTTTTAGTGTGTGCAGTGTAACTTGGATTGAGATCCGTAAGTACGTTATTTAGTGCTTTTTACTTAAAAGGAGAGCGGTTGCCAGCTTTTACCCAAGATTATATTGTGAGCGTTGTATTTTGAGAATAAAGTTTGTTCTAAGTAAATTATCGACCATTCCTATGTCTATACGTCCGCTAATCGAAGGAAGAAAAGATATCCTACACATGTTTGGGTTCGAGAGACAACCCTTGGCCCAAACACTAAGATATACTAAGCAGAAAAAAAACGTAACAATGTTTCGTTTTTAAAGGGACTCCTTCAATTAATATTTTTTTTAATTACAAAACTGTATTTCTTATTTTATTCTTTTTTTTATTTTTGATCTTTTCTAACCTAACCTAACCTGCGCTTTTCGATTTTTTCCGATATTACCTGTTCCAGATTTTTCCAGTTCTTATCGGTTGATTACGGTTTTTTACGATTTTTCACGATTTTTTACAATGTTACGACTTTTTACGTTTTTTACCAATTTTTTTACGATTTTTTATGATTCTTAGGATTTGTTACGATTTTTCAATACTTTTTACAATTTTTTATGATTTGTGATTATTTAGCATTATTTACGAAATGTTATGCTTTTTTACCAGTTTTTTACCAATTTTTTACGATTTTTGCGAGTTTTACGAGTTTTACGAGATTTACGATTTTTACGATTTTTCATGATTTATTACGAATTCTTAAGGTTTTATTACGATTTGTTCGGGATTTTTTCACGATTTGTTCGGGATTTTTTCACGATTTTTCATGATTGTGCGGAAAGTTATACTTTTCCGCAAGTGTTAGGAACAATCTTTTTTCTACAAGCGCCTAGAATTGAAAAAAAATTTTAGCAAAAATAATCGTTAATGTTGGAGGCCCTTAATTGTTAAATATTAAAAGTTAACTTTTTGTTTTTTTTGTAAATTTTTTCATAATTTGTACAATAAATTAAATATTTCATGAACAATATTTTTTATTAGTTACCAAATATTTTTTTAATCATTTTAGCATTTATAAAATCAGTGCGGAAAAGTACAACTTTCCGCACTCAAATGCGTGCGGAAAAGTATACTTTTCCGCACGCTTGTAGAAAAAATTATTTTGAATTTTGAATTTTTATAAATTTTATTTCATATTGATTTAACGACATCCATACGCGGCAAAAGTATGAACACTTTCTTATCCTTTTTTAACTTGTTTCATATTCTAGCAACACATTTCTAATTTTTAAAATACCTAATTCAATTATTACTGGTTGTGAGCAGAAAGAAGGGTAACAACCCCGTTTGTATGTGTAATTTACATGTTCATCCACATATTCATGAAGAATACATATTTCAAAGATAAAGAGTTGCGACATGCTGGTTAAAAAATGCCGGTGCCGCTCTAAATGCAAATTTTCCAGAGACCTGGAAGTAGCGAACTATGATTTTGCCTGGGAAATTTCTCTAATACAAGAATTCTAAATGTGTGAGAGATTTAGGCACGCATTAATTATCTGGTAAAAAAAATCAACCAAGTATAAACAACAAAATGTAATAAATAAGTAGATTTTATGTTTTGGTTAATACGTTCTTTATTTAATTTACTGCTAGATTTAATGGCACTTTAAGAAGGAAAACACTAAAACTTTAAACGAGTTTCTTAAATTTTATCTTTACTTCCAGCCCAATTATCCTCTTATCCATAAAGTAGACTTCACAAAAATTAAAGATTTACATTTATCTGTTTGCCTGATAAAGTTAGACTTACTTCATTCAACGTAACAATTTTTTTTACAAACGTTTTTACCCCAGTGACTTTATAAATTATCAAAAATGGTTATTTGTTTAACTAGGCAGAGAAGTAACAGATTTACTGCCGCGGCTAGCATTTCATTGCCGAGGCAAAGCCGAGGCAATGAAACTAGCCAAGGCAGTAAATCTAATTCTCTGCCGTGTGAAACATATAATTTTTTTCTCGGATTGTTTGTACAGTGTGATTAAAAAAATCAAATTAAAATGAACACTTTTTTATAACGGATACAACTCACAATTTTTAATATTTTTGCAGCTTTTTTGCACAATCTTGAAGTTAACCAGTTGATTTTTGGCACATAGAATCTTGGCAAGACAAAAAACATATGGATATTGCAAAAAAATGTATTGCGCATGCGAAGAAGTTACTTTGTAAATTTTATTTTACTTTACGCACTAGTGAAAAAAAGTTAAAATTTACACACTACGTAGCATGTGCAAAGTTAGTATTTTACGGCGGTAGTAGAAAAACTACTATTCGGTTCAGTTTTATTTGACTCCATCTATGAAGTTAATGTTTCATGACATTTTAGAATATTGTACTGGGAATAAAGACGAATTGGGTAAGTTTTTGAATTTTGTAAATGTTGATATACAATTTTTCGTGAAATTTGAAAGTATCAATAGCTTGAATTTTCTAGATTTTGAAACAAAATTAATTATTGGATCTTTTTTTATATTAAATGAAGTGTTTGAGCTCAAAATTGTGTTTTTCGTTTTGGGGTACGTTTTATTACCATGAGATCTGAGTATATCAAATGATTTACAAACAAAATGGTAATTTAAAAACAAATAGCCGCCATATACATCATAGCGAATAAAAATACAACTAACTTTTGATATAATTCTGATTCCTCTGAAATTGTTCATTTCCAGGCTGTTATGCCGTGGTCTTCTTTGGTTATTTCTTCCAAACGTTTCAAGCGCAACTCCGGCAGCCATCTTCAGTGGCGTAGACGGAGTAATCTTTACGATGTATCAACTGAAACTGAAACCTCCTTAGGTTCGACCCCGTTGTTACGGGTTAAAATCGTCACCAAATAATTTTAGCATTTAAACATAGAATAAAGTAAACTTTATTTAATTACATACACTATATTGACTTTTTATCATTTGTTTAGTAAACCCCGGGAAAGCTTTTATTCGGAGGTTTAGGTCGGTGAGTCGCTACCCTTCTCCTCTCTTCCGTGCTCATCATATTTTTAATTGTTGTTATCTGCCTAAAATTCAAACACAAATTAAATACAATTTAATTATTTCCGAGAATAAGGTAAATATAACCTCTCTTATACTCGCTTCTTTTCTTGATGAAAAGTGTCACCCTTCAAAAATCGATTGTTCTTCCTTTGCTCTCCAGTTACATCTATTAATCGGATTTCACGTAGTGCCAATCTGATAAATTATTTTAGCACTAAGTTTTACCGCCTAAAAAAACTGGCCTGAGAAACCGTTTTTCTTGGTGAATTAGACACGTGGACGTGCTCGCTTAATAGCGGATTTAATCAGGATTTTACTATCCAGGAAAATTTAAGAAGGTCTGGAACAGTACCGGACTACACTTTGTGGATTTATTTTTCTTCCTGAATAGTTCTCCAAAATTTTCTGCTTCTTTTGAAGCCACGTTGAGGCCACCCACCACCCAAGATAAGCCTTAAAATCTAAAATAAACTTTTCTTCATCAATCAAATCCCATTTACCTCTTCCTTAATTTTCTTACTCTCTTTTAGGCCTTCATTCTTACCTTTTTCGTAATCGATTACTCTGACATCTGTCTCGTTTACTTCTCCTGGCGTTAGACTGTACGCTTAATCTGGAGCTCCATCCTTCTCTGGGCCACCGTCTGAACGGGACTCGCCTGAAACGCCGGCCCACCCTACCTATTGGGACTCCGGAGCACCAGAGATCGGTAGCCTCTCGCCGAGAGCCAAACGCACGCCGCTGACTTCCCGAAAGATCGTCAAAAACCAGATAAGCCTTTTTCACACTTCACTACATAAAAATAAAATAAACGTAAACAATCTGATATTCATCATTATCTTGATTATTCTTACCTATTTTTATCTATCAGCGTCTTTAAAAATTACAACTGTGAGCCTTCTAGAAGGTATCAATCCGCGGATCTTTCATATCTAATAAAACAATTTATTTTGTGTCAACTTTAACCCTTTTGCACATATGAAACATACAACTGCAGCATTATAATAAACAATAGAAAATAATAGGAACTGTTTTCACTTTACCTTTTTAGTAAACCTAGTAAAACCCCTGAATTCCCCTTCGGGAAAATTTAGGTGGTAGCACCGTCATATATATTCATATCTGAACCCCTATTCTTGAATATCGGGGAGTAAAAATGATGAGAGAAAGTGATGTAAAAGTAGGCGTGGTTCCTGAAACTAAAAATATTGTATTCTTCAAAATATTTCTATCAAATATTAAGAGAACAGTTTCTCCCTAAAGCTGGGCTCAAACGACTCGTGTACTTGGCAAATACACAATTATTTGCGTACTTGGCAAGTATACGAGCTTTGCGAACTGCGATGGCAAGCAGGGCGCTCACACGACGTGTACGATTTTCAAATACGCGATCGCGAATATTTGGCTTAAACCTTGACAAATGAATCAGGGGTGTGGAAGTCAATATGGGTAGCCGTCGTCTGGAAAATCTCGTTGTTGCTTCTGCGGCTTTTGTTGTGATGTGCTCAAAACAACACAAACAAAACGTCTTTACGCTTCTACTAGGTCTTGAAAACTAAATGAGTAGTCGCAGTAAAAGTCAATTATTTGTGCATTTCGTCAGAGCGCCTCTATAAGTATAGACATGTATGTACTTGGCAAGTGTCCGACTAATCATGATCTCTTTGACTCGGGCCATTTTTACCGACCAGAAATGGAAAACCAACGAGTGACATATAATTGTACAAGTAATCCACTCACACGACATGGCAAGTATACGCAAGTAACGATTATTCGCCAAGTACACGAGGCGTTTGAGCCCGGCTTAATAAGGGAGCTGCGAATTCCCAAGTGAGACGAAATGAAAATGCTAATG
This sequence comes from Neocrepidodera transversa, assembly GCA_963243735.1. Taxonomy (NCBI): domain Eukaryota; kingdom Metazoa; phylum Arthropoda; class Insecta; order Coleoptera; family Chrysomelidae; genus Neocrepidodera; species Neocrepidodera transversa. The sequence goes on from OY725347.1 coordinate 13,631,220, forward strand.
GAAATAACAAAACGCACTACACTCTTTTTTGGTCCCATTGTGATGATCATTTAAAATTGTTGCCATAACTCTCTAGATTGTTTTTTTGTAAAATCTGGTGAACATTTTCCGGTATAAAATTTTGGTCTGGTCTTCATGAACTCCAACATTACTTCTTTTTGTTCTTGTCTTATATGTGTCATTCTTGTTTTTTTTTTATAATTATAATTAGTAAATATAAACTCCAAACATGTATATTTAGCCCTAATGATGTCAAATTAAGACGCAATTGTGTTTCCAATATTTTTCACAAAACAAAACTTTAAAAAATGGCATTAGAGCACAAAAATACAATAATTTTTGACCTTGGTTAGTTGTTTATCAAAAGTGGGTCAAATTTTTGCATTTCTGATTGGTCAGAATTTTCTACTGACATTTAGCAACAATGTTCATGTCTTCTCTCACTCCTTTCTACTTCCTAGTTTCAAGAATACGGCTTTCTATTATCAAGAAAAATTTTGAAGGAGTAGAAAAGTCAGAGAGCTCCCCGGGGAATACAATTTTCTCTCAATTCAAGAATAAAGGTACTGCGCCAGCTTTTTTGGCGCGACTGGTATTTGGCGGTAGAACATTATCAGACCGACTAATATATTGATAAGAAAATTTTAATATAAAGTCGTCAGGTCACGTCAGATGTCATATCTAAGACGATCAGTCCTGATGGAATTATTGTTTGGCAATTTAAAAAAAAAATTGAATCAAGTGAGAAATAAAAAAAAAGTTTTTTCAATTTTTGAATTTTGCAGAAAGATTTTTTTTGAATTGTCAGATAGACGGAATTTTATACAGATTTAGATGTTGAAATCTTTGAATAAAAAATTTAAAAAAATATATATGAAATTAAGTGATTAATACACAAAATAAAAAAAAATAGAAATAAAATAATCTAACAAAGTGAGACAAGGAAAGAATAAATAGAAATTCGAATGCTACAGAAGAAATTAAATTAACTAGTAGGTGAGACAGAGAAAACTCAAATTTGGAAGCAAGTATCGAGCAGGATGTTGACGCACTTACTCGAGCGGGATGTTGACGCACTTAATTGAGCAGGATTTTGACGCACTTACTCGAGCGGGATGTTGACGCACTTAATCGAGCGGGATGTTGACGCTCGATGTTGATGCACGATGTTGACGCACTTACTCGAGCGGGATGTTGACGCACTTACTCGAGCGGGATGTTGACGCACTTACTCGAGCGGGATGTTGACGCACTAACTCGAGCGGGATGTTGACGCACTTAATCGAGCGGGATATTGATGCTCGATGTTGATGCACGATGTTGACGCACTTACTCGAGCGGGATGTTGACGCTCGATATTGACGCACGATTTTGACGCACGATGTTTCATTTATTTTCATTAATTTTTATTTATTTTCATTCATTTTGATTTATTCTCTTGTATTTTCATTTATTTTGATTGATTTTTATTTTCTATTCATTTATTTTCATAAGACCTACTACGGATGTGTGTGAATTGGAATCTGTGATCAATACTGATTGGCACAGATACCAAATTGACACAGCACTGATATATGTAAATCGACCTTTAATAATGTTCACTTTTCCAGATTTATATTGCAAAAAATTTAATATTTTTATAGCCCTAATATCAATCAAGTAAAAGTGGAATAAAGTTATGGAGCGAAAATATGTAAACCGGACTTCGTAAGAAACATATAAAAAAGAAATAATAAAAACTGGGTTTAAAAATTTACCCGAAATTTATTTTAACAAATTTTTGAATTGTAAACTTGGGCTTATCCACAATTGTTTCTTGTTAATTTAGATTTTCTATTTCTCATTTCATAGTTTTATCGCAATAGTAAATAATTCACTACAATAACTGTTTTCTGTACTTTTAGCATTAATAATATAGTTTTAATGTAGCCTCACGAATAATAATTTATGGAATTAACGTCGGGTGATCTAACTGACCTGTTTTTTTTTTCTGAATCGGGCGTGGGAGGTCTCACCTGCACTGAGGCTCTAGACCTATTGTGCCCCGCCGGTTTTCACATCAGTCCAGTACTCTTGACGGAGTCAAGAATAGTCCTGATATTAGCTTTCGCTATCTCTTCGGGTTCAGGATACTGTACCCCAAAGTGCCATTCCCTTTCCCTGTTCAGGTCCCGGCAATATCATAATACATGAAGAGGAGTTTCGTCCTCTTCCTCACATTTCCTATATAGGGAATCTTCTGATACACCTATGAGGTTCAGGTGTCTTCTAAACCCGCAGTGTCCTGTCAGGACACCTATTGCGGTTTTGAGTTCCCGTCTTTCTAGGCATAGTAGCAGATTGTCTCTGCTCTTGGGTGGACCTTCGATAAGTGCTTTGGACTGTCTTAGTCCCGGAAGTTCCAACCAGTATTTCCTGTGTTCGTCCCTTTATTGTTTTTCCAGCATACCCTTTATATGTTGGTAGGAAATACCACATGTGGGTTACGGTCCAATTAAAGTTTTTTCGTCTCCTTTACCAGCCAGGCGGTCTGCCTCTTCATTTCCTTCAATGCCCTCATGCCCAGGCACCCATTCAAGAGTTATCTTGTTGTGTTCTGCCAGGGCAGTTAGGTTTTTATGGCAGTCCAATACTAGTTTGGACTGTATTTCCACCCTTTGTAATGCTTTAAGGGATGCTTGACTATCTGTGAGTATACGGATTCTATTATTTCTAAGATCTTCGCGTAAAATCACGTTTGAGCAAGCATTTATCGCAGTCATTTCCGCTTGAAAGACTTTTGCCATAGATCCCAGGTTTAGAATGCAAGTTCTCCATGAGTTCATATGATAGAATCCAGCACCTGTACTGTCTTCTGTTTTAGACCCGTCCGTATACCAGACAGATTCATTTTTCTGAGTCCTGACCTCACTCTTTCTGTCCCTTTCATGTATGGTTACTATGAAAGGTTTCACAAAGTTGTGACTGACAGGCATTCTGTCCGATGGCATAGTTAGCACCGGATTTTCTCTTAGTTTTTCTGCGATCATGGAATGATAACCTTTTCTTGAAAGTTTATACCCAGCCTGTACGTTGCTGCCAGTGCCCTATTTCCAGTACTAGATGTAACTGACCTTAATTAAGGTCCTTATGATTGTAACAATCTAATAAAATACGTCACGTACAAATAAACTAATTATTAAAATGAATAGGTGCTCCGTCGTATTGATCATACATGCCACTTATTTACATTTTGTATCAAATTAATTAAAATATTTAGCAAAATATTTCTCCTGTCTTTTACTGTGGCACTAATAATTAATTATTAATCAAGCTGCGTCAGATATTAATGGAAAACTAATATTGTAAGAGGACCTCTTTACAGTATGTGGATTATCTTCCGCCTATACATGGAAATTTCTGGAATTAAATATTCTATCTCTGGTAAATGTGATATTGTCCGTAAATAAGTTTCTGAATATTGTAGGCCTATTATTAATTATCTATTAGCGAAATGTAGGTCTAGGGACAAAGTCTCCCTATTCGAACTCTATTTGAACCTTTTACCTGACTCAATATGGAATGGTTATAAATTTTTCTGATGTAACATTATGAAAACGCGGTAGTATTGAAATCCTATTTAAAGCTACTAGTCTGGAACTTATTAGTTGATTATTAATATTTTTACTGTTCATTTAAGTCTTAAAAGAATATAATATGATGCTTTTCGACGAATTTTTATTTTTAGTATATTCTTGTAAATAACAAATTAATATCGAGCAAAATTTGATCTAAAATAAAATATATTTATAAAATATAAAATTTAAAATTAACTTATAAATATTAAAAAAATATTTGGACTACAGTTTAAAAATTTCTTTATGCAATTCAGTCGATAAAAATTAGTATTGAATAAAAAATTGCAAAATCCATAAAACATGTAAAAATAGAAAATCTTACTAAATCAAGAAAAACTAGTAACATCTGGAAAAATAACAAAACCTGAAAAACTTGCAAAACCTAAAAAAATACTGAAAAAAAAATAAAAACAAATAAAATTAAAAAAGCAGCAGAATCTAGAATACCCTGCAAAATTTGCAAAAAATGGACAAATCAGAAAAAATAGAATAATTTTCCTTTGGACTAAAATTTGGAAACTTTGAAATTTTTAAAATTTTCCGAATTCTGAACAAAAATTGACAAATATAAAAAATCTTCACAATCGACTAATACTAGCAAAATCTGATAAAACAAATCCAAAAATATTTCCATGCAAAACGTGCAAATTGTGAATAACATAAAATCTAAAAAATACGCAAAATCGATAAAAAGTAGCAAACTCCGGAATTCCATGTAGAAAAACATCTAAAATTTGAATAATCTTTAAAAAATTGTCAAAATCTGGATAATATGCACAATCAGAAAAAACATTTTGATAAACCTGCAAAATCTGAAAAACTTGAAAAATCTTTAAAAAATTGCAAAATCTGACAAAATCCAGTAAATAATCAAAATCAAGAAAAATCAGCAAAATCTGCGAAAACTGGATTGGATCAAATATAAAATTGCACTATTTGGAAAACTTTGAAATTCTGGAAAACTCACAAAAAACAAAAAAAATTATACATAATGCCAGAAAACTCACAAAAACTGGAAAATAAATAAAATAAGTAAATCACATTTGGTAAGATTTTTTTTGAATTTGCCATATTTCGCGCGTTTTCAAGTTTTTTAATTTTTTTTTTCTAATGCGGACTTCTGCTCTTTTCTTGGAAAGGTCCCTGTTCCACCATTCGGTGTCTCGGTTCTCTTTCTTTAGCTTTAAAGGGCAGTTTTTTTCATAAGCTTTGCTTAAGGTGTGTGTCAGAAATTCCGCCACCATCTCAACTTCACAAAAGTTTTTTGGTTTCGGCGGACATTCCACCAGTGCCTGATTGAGATCCTTTTTAAAAGTTTCCCAGTCACAGGTCTTGGGGTTACGGTATGTCCTTTCCTCCACGATTTTCCCACCCAGCATGTATGTTATGTGCCTGTGGTCAGAGAGCGACTCCTCTCGTGAGACTTGCACTCTCTCAACCACGAGCACGTCCTCACAGTGCCTAGTGTGATGTCAATGACCTCCCTTCTTGTCGTAGTAACGAAGGTCGGTTCGTTGCCTCTATTTGCAATCTCTAGATTGTTTTCAGCGACAAACTCTAGAAGTGCCTCCCCCCTGCCGTTGATGTCTGTGCTACCCCACACTATGTGGTGAGCATTGGCATCGCAGCCTACGAGAAGTTCCATTCTATTTCTGTTGCAGTACTCAACAAGTTTCTTCACTTCATCAGTGGGAGGAGGTCCTTGCTGATCATAAGGAAGATAGGCAGAACCAATTGTCAGTTGGTTTCCTCCTTCCAGCTTGAGGGATATTACCACCAAGTCCCTTGAAGTGAGGGACCACAGTGGAAACACCTTCAGGCTTTTTTTTTGACCCTGGTCCCTGTTCGTCACCCCGCGCCATGTCCGGACCTATGGGCTTCATGGGAACCTCGCCCGTCTGTTCCACAGTATCGGCAGGATTCTCCTCCGATACTTGGTCCATGGGGCTTTCCACTTGCAGCACCTGTTCAGGTGCGGCCCCAGAGTATGGCTTTTCTTTTTCCTTCCCCAACTCTCTAAAGAAAATCGAGGAGAGGAGAAATTGATTGGTACACTTGCAAAATCTAGTAAATATTTAAAATTAAGAAAAACCAGCAAAATCTGCGACAACTTGCAAATGAGTGAAAAATTTGCAAAACCGTCAAGATTGTTGTAAATTTTGGAAAAGTTAATCTGGAAAATACGCAAAATTGGATAAACTTGCACTTTCTGAAAAACTTGCATTATCTGAAAAACTTGCACTATCTGAAAAACTGGCACTATCTGATAAACATCAAAATTCTGGAAAAACAAAAAAAACATATGGAAAACCCACATACCCTGGAAAACACATAAATCAGATTCTCTTGAATTTACCAGCTTTTGAAGTTCTTCCAGATTTTGATAGTTTTCCTAATTTCACATATTTTCAAGATTTGGCCATTTTTTTAGATTTTTCAAGTTTGTTACATTTTTTTTAGATTTTGAACATTTTTCATAGTATAAAAATTTTTAAGAATTTCACAATTTTAGAATAATTTAAAAAAATATTATTTTTTACCTATATTGAACACTTAATTAGGGTGTAATTGAAATACATGTATATTTTATTCAAACTGACAAGAGTGTATGATGTCCAAAAACCAATAGCACCCATATTTATACAATCAATCGTTTTAATTTATAAACTAATCTATTTTTTTTTGTTTCAGGTAAGTTGATATACTTTCAACTTGGTCGATATTTGGTAAGCTTTTTGGAATATATATTAAATTTTTGTTAAAAATAAATGAACACATTTTTCACAGTATAATATTTTATTTAGGAAATGGCAACCTCAAAAATCAATTTTTCTACTACCGTGTTTAAATTACTTACTTTATACATATTTGTCGTGCGTAAAGTTCAAATTTACGCTATAATGCGTAAAATGAAATACTAGTGCGTAAACTGAAATATCAGTGCGGAAAGTAAAGTATTTTAGGCACTAGGGCGTAAAGTAGATTGCTCATTTTCCTTTTTTAACTTATATTATTGTCGCACTCTTTGGCACGTGCGAAAAAATTCACAACTCAACGCATTTATGTAACTTAATAATTTATTTAGCCAGAAAACCGCTTATTTTTTTATCCCTAAATTCTTACGCCAATTTCCACAATGCAACAAATTTCTTTTGTTTGGATTACCTTACTTTGGTCACCTTAAATATTAATTATATTTACCAAATTTTTCATAAAAGCACTAATCAATAATCAATGAGTTAATTTCAATTAACAAACTATAAGCTTAAAATAAACGCCCTTATGTATCATTAAAAACACTATTAACCCTTAACGATCATAGTGAGGCATATTAATTATGTACGCGATTCTCGCGTAGCGCTTTTCTAATAACTAATAATTACTATTATCGCCATCAAGTAAAGTTCCTCGACCAATAATTCACCAGCCAAAACGGCTTTAGTTACACCACAGTGGCTCGGTTTGCAACTCTAGATAGTCATAAATTAAATATAGTGAATTATATCCTTACATTTAGTCCAGCTGTATTGTAGTTTTATCGGTATAAAACTTTCCTAAGTAGTTAGTAATTCCGATGTGCGAAACAGAATGGCTTTTAATAATTCTTATAATTTATATTAATGTGCAGAATTTGGCCTAGTTGCTGGTGTGCTATATGGCTACGAAGTCGCACTGTAGTAGGTTTCATAGTTTCCATAGCTGCGAAAATATTCATTACCTTTTATAGTCTGCAGCTTTAAAGCATACACAAACAAGAATAAATCATAAATAGAGGAAAGGTGCGCTAGCTACTTTCTTATTTTTATAAGTGATTATATGAAAATAAATAGCAAAAAAGTTTTGTAGGTAAAATTCAGATTACAATAAAGAAATAAAGACGATACTTTTAATAATTTAACGAAGTAAAAACTCTTGGTTTTTAAATAAATTAAACAATTACAGAAGTATAGGTAAATATTGATATGGAATTAAAAAGAATAAAAATTTTTTAATATAAAATTTAAAAACCATTAAAATAACAGTGAAGAAAATAACACCCTGTAGGTACATAAATTCAATACAAAATCTTAATAAACTCATTAAAATAAATTTAATTTAATGTTTATAAATACAAATGTTCTGATAATTTATAATAAAGCATTTTGATTGGTCCATTGAAATAATTTTTCATCAAACAGCTTTGCTTTTCTCCGTTGCTAAGGGGTAACTAAGGGGGTAATGATTTCAGAATTTGAAAAAAGGAGATGTTCAAAATTTTCTCCTAAAATTAATAAATTTTGTTTAAAATAAATTGGAATAAAACATTCATTAAATTAAATAAATTTAATTTAAACAAATATTCTTCTAAAAATGTAAAATTAGGATCATAGAAAATCTTTCAGAGTACAAAACAGAAGCCTTCAGTGTACTTTTCAAAAAAAATTAATAAATGAATATTTTTCTGAGGTTATAGAACATTTAAATAAAATATAAAATTAAAAGAAAATTTTGTAAATATTAGTTTTAAAAGACACTCAACAGATGAATTTAAAAATTTTATTAAAATTGTGTTTTTGTTTTCATTAAACTCAAATCGGTGTCTAATGACGTCATAACAAATGTTTTGTTAACACTTTAATGAAATTAAAATAAAGTTTTATTTTTAGTTGTGATTACTTTCTCATTCATAAAATTGGATAAAAAAATGTATCTTAAAATAAATAAATTTGAAATAAAATATACGAAAAATCAGAATATTCAAAATTTACACAGAAAATTCAATTTTTTCTGTTTATATCTATATATGAACTGTCCGTCAGACTAAAGAAAACTCATTGCTTTTAATAAAACTAAAAATAAAACATTTTAATGAAGATTAAAAAAAAGGTCAAACTTCGTTATTATTGGTTCAAATTGAACATGGAAAAAGGCGGTATTTTTGAAATGTCATGCAGAATATATTGGTATAGAAAAATCATGTCAGGCACCAAATAAACAATACTTCTTAGTTAAGCAGGAAACTGCAATGATTAAAATAACATAAAATATGATCATAATGAGTTTATATGCACGTGTTATTATTAAATAGTTAAAAAAACATGGTAATAGTATTTAATAATAAACAAGATTTAATTTGGTATACTATTTACGTACGTTCAAATGTCAAAAATATTACACTCAGAAATCAGACTATTAATAACGAAGTTAGACGCTTATTGTCCTGTCATTCTTATTGTAAATATTGTTTCTTTACGTGTATATTCTAAATCACATTTATAATACAGTACAGTTTGTCCCGCTTCAATGTGACCACTCATAACGAAGTTGGACTATAGTACCCTTTGGTCTTTTGTTCTGAATATGTTTTTGTTTGTGTGTGTATTCTTCGTCTCAGTCATAATACAATGCCGTTTCTCGCGTTCAATTTGAACTAATAATAACGAAGTTTGACACTAATACCCATTGGTCTTTGGTGCCTGACATGATTTTTCTTAACATATATCTTGATATGGAATAAAAAATAATTAATTTTATTTAATATAACGTTTAAAAATTATAAAAACCATTGAAATAAATTTTTTGTTAACAGTAAAGAAAATAACACCTTGTACACAAATTACCCTACCTTAATAGTAAACTGCCACCTTATTCATTGATCCAAATTAAGAAATGTCAAAAATTGAAGTATCACGATTGATGGTAATTAAAAATGAAAAAACTTTCTTATTAATGGAACATTTCGAATAAAAATTCAACCAAAAAAATTGTAAAATTTGTCATAAATTAATTAAATCATATTTGTATTGTACGACTTGAAACACAGACACATTAAGTACACTTAAGACGCCATTTTTATTTTATTTTTAAATTTTTTTATCCATTCTAGGTGGTCAGTATTTGGTCTTATAAAAAAACAGGAGAATATCCATACTCAAATGTGGTAAAAATTATTCAACGAATGATGAAAGGCTAGGTCATACCAGAATAAATTTAATGAAGAACAAAATCTTAATAAGGGGCGGCGACATGTTTCGGCCAATCATTGGCCATCTTCAGGCAAATAGATGTGTTACTACAAAGTATGAACTGGATGAAAAATTATTACATTGGTATGAATGTGAACGTTTATAAATAACTTAACAAGTTACGAACCCATAAAACATTTAAAAACTTTTTACACAATACTTAGTTATTCAGAAATTAAAATTATATTAAATATAAAAAATCCCAAAATTGGAGAAAACCGCCGTAGGTGTAAGATCATAATGGAGTAAATTACTTATAATTAAACTAGAATTACCCAAAAAGTCTCAATTTTGTCAATTATTTATTTTTGCTACTTTTATTAAACATTTAATTCAGCAAATCCAGTTTTTTAACTAGAACTGAATTTTACTTTCCCGGACCCATCAAAGGGAAAGTAAGGTGAACGAGCAAAAAAAAATCGAGATATCGATGGAAATATCCATTTTGAGGTCCGCTAATAACCCTTTTTGTTGATGCGATTTACCTAATAATCTTGATTTTGAGGACAAATAATACACTTTACTGCAAAATTTTCTGGTGCAAAGTTGTAAAGCATCAAATTTTTTTTAACTTTTATGCTTAACTTTTTATCGAATTCCTCATAGTTTCGCCGCTAGATAACGAGAAAAAAACATATTTAGGATTTTCCATTTTTTTAAAATTGGAGGTAAATTATGCTCTTTAGTGCAAAGTTGTAATGCATAAAATTCCCTACAACTACTGTATGAAAATGTTTCCCGAATTCCCAATAGTTTTCACACATGATTTTAGGAGATCCTAATTGTAGCAGTGTGTCCCATAAATTAATGTAATGCTTAGTATTTTGTAATTAAAATAATAATAATAAATAACAAATTCTCTACGGTCGAGCCGGGAATGTTCTTAGGTGATACAGCCGATTTTTTTTAATTGTAACATAGATGGGCCACCCGATATTAAAAATTGTTCATTTAATTACCATTAATCCCTTTAAAAAAAATAGAGGATATTTATATCATATTTTAAATATAAATAATTATTAAGAAACAAAAATAAATAATTGACAAAATATAGATAATTTTAGTTTGATTATAACGAATGTATAGGAAAACATTAGCACCTAGGGTGGAAAAAAAAATTCAAAAATAAAACAAAAAATCTGATGTGGCCAACACATGACCTCTCGCCATTTTTGAATCAAAAATTTACAGGTTGACACAATAAAGTATGAAAAAAAATTATTTTTTTGTAAATCTGGCAACAATGGCAAAAGTTTCGAAAATTTTAATAAGATGAAAATAAACTATAGGGTATACAAAATATATGTGTAAAACTTTATTGCCGTTTTGTATAGTAATGACGTCATCACCCATAGCAACTGCCGCTTCCGGTTATGCGATTGGCACCAAAATCTAATCAGATCTAATCTAGGGTATCAGAATCCTGTATGCAAAATTTCAAATTTTTTTATTCAGTAGTTTTTGAGTTATCGTTACTACAACATCCATCCAAACACACACACTAACACACACACACACACTAACACACACACACACTAACACACACACACACACTAACACACACACACACACACAGACATCATCGCGAAAATAGTAAAATCGTATTCTAGGGACCCTAAAACGTGTTTATTTATTGAAAACTCACTACCCAATTTTTAGCATGATTCCTATACCTCTCTTATCTGAAGGACGAGAGGTAAAAAATGGTGAGAGCGCAACTTTTTTTATCAATAACTCCTAAAGTATTTAAAATTAAAAAGCAAAAATCAACAAACCCAAAAATTATTTATTAACTCAATTAAAAAAATATATAATTATAAATAACGGATAATTAAAATTATTTATTTAAAAAAAATGGTGAAAGCGCGTCTTTGTTTTTCAATAACTTTCAAAGTATTTAAAATTAAAAAACAAAAACGTGCAAAGTATAAAATTACTTATTAATACATCTAATGTTAATAATTTATAATTATTTATGATTTAAAATTAAAAAACCAAAACCCAGTAAAAGTATAAAATTATTTGTTAATACATCTAATGCTAATAATTTATAATCATAAATTATGGAAGAATTAAAGATAACTATTTTTAAAAAGTGGTGGGAGCGCAACTTTTTTTATCAATAACTCCAAAAGTATTTAAAATTAAAAAGCAAAAATCAACAATCTTGAAAATTATTTATTAACTCAATAAAAAAAATATATAATTATAAATAACGGAGAATTAAAATTATCTATTTTTAAAAAAATGGTGGAAGCGCGTCTTTGTTTTTTTATCAATAACTTTCAAAGTATTTAAAATTAAGAAACAAAACCCAACAGAGTATAAAATTATTCATTAACATAGCTAAAGTTAATAATGTATAATTATAAATTAAGAAAGAGTTAAAGATAACTCTTTTTAAAAAATCTGATGTGGCCACCACATGACCTCTCGCCATGTTTGAATCAAAAATTTACACGGTGGCACAAAAAAGTATGAAAAAAATTTACTTTTTTGTAAATCTGGCAACAATGGCAAAATTTTCTAAAATTTTAATGGGATGAAAATAAACTATAGGGTATACAAAATATATGTGTAAAACTTTATTGCCGTTTTGTATAATAATGGCGTCATCACCCATAGCAAGTGCCTCTTCCGGTTGTCCGATTGACACCAAAATCTAATCAGATCTAATCTAGGGTATAAGAATCGTGTATGCAAAATTTCAAATTTTTTCATTCAGTAGTTTTTGAGTTATCGTTACTACAACATCCATCCAAACACACACACTAACACACACACACACACACACACACACACACACACACACACACACACACACACACACACACACTAACACACACACACACAGACATCATCGCGAAAATATTAAAATCGTATTCTAGGGACCCTAAAACGTGTTTATCCATTGAAAACTCACTACCCAATTTTTAGCATGATTCCTATACCTCTCTTATCTGAAGGGCGAGAGGTAAAAATGACCTTTTAAATGACATTTGACAATCGAAATGTACGTATTTGAAGTCATAGAATGCAAATATGTAAAAATATGCAGGGTGTTTTATTTGAATTACGAATTTTCATGTCATTTCCGGTCAAACCGGATGTCAGCTATATTGGATTTTTATTTAAAAAAATCCACCTGGTATACTTGGTCATAAATTGCTGCTACAATTTTAAATCCCAGTATCTTAGATTTTGCACGAAGTTCAATTTTAGTTTCTTGGATAGCGACCACGTCAATATCCATATCTTGTTAAAGATTGGTCTAGTGAAAAATCGGTAATTTAGCAAATACCACCAACCGTTTATAATTATTAATATCTAATAGATGATATATATTTTTTGTATATAATTTAAATTGTGCCTTGCTCCATGACTATACTCCGTACGAGACTCTAGTGTGAAGTTATTCAGCAGTTAATTTGGGTGCTTAGTGTAAATGATGTACACGATATTGCCGTTATAAATGACTAAAGTGCACGGGAACGATACGAAAGGGGAACTGATGATTCCACGGAACACCGAGGACTGTTCCTATCTTATTGTCCCTATGGGAATGCTTTTGCCGTGAATAAGGCCGAATTAATTGAGCTCGGATCGTACAAAGACGAAACCGGAGCCCAACGATGTAGGATTTCGCGCCTGAGATTCGACAGGTTTCTTCCACTTTGTCCCGGATAATTTCCAAAGGCCAATAACGAAATTGTCTCCCTTTTGTCATTGCCGTTTGATAAGCCGACCATTTAAAATCAATTTAAAGTACACAAAAAAAAAGTTCAAATGAGAGCTGAAGCGCAAGAGATCGATGAGTCGTTAGTAAGTTGGTCGTTTATCAAAACTATTTTGACAGGAAGTTGTCTGCGTTTAAGGTGTCGTCGTTTATGATATATAAGTAATTGGTTAATAGTGGGATTGGTTAACAAAAATCATTCAATTAATTTACTTAATGATCCCCTTATAGAACTGCTTTCAAATTTCACTCCAAACTTTGTTTTAACAACCTGAAAGTGAATTATGTCATCCGAAGGACAATTATTTTGTCGCTGAAGTGCATCTAAATTGGTGAGCTAAAGCTATAGTGCTGAAACTAAAGCTCGACGTTACGATCGGTCCACAAATAACAAGCAGTCTTTGATTCGATTACGAACCGAACTGGACGGCACTTTGAAATGTGACATAATTAGAATTGCAAAATGGTCACAACAAGCAAGGATTGAACATTAGCATGACATAACTTGTCGGGAATCATTTCAAAAAGTTATTTTGTTATGATGCAACAATAATATTGATTCTTCAATTTTTTATTAATACCTTTATATTATTATAACATCGCTTTCTATTTGTTAATATGTAAGTTCATCTGAATTAAAATTAGTATGGGCCGACGGAATTGGTATTGTCAGTAGCACGTGTTGAGTCGTGTACAAATGTCCGGGTGAATGACTACGTAATTTGTAATATGTTTATATCGTAAACGTTTTGCGGCAAATAAACCATAAATTCAAACTAATCCGATTGTTATTTCCAAACCGATGACAAATTCTCTTTGTATTTTAACACAATCGAAACGATTTATAGAAATAAATTTATAGATTTAATCCATTATTGCCGGGCTAATAGACGTATGCCATGGTTAATTAGAAGTAAACACAAAGTGAATAATATAATCTTAATATATGTGTTGTATTGATTTTAAAACTAGCAAACAATTCTTTATTATAGCCATTTCAATTTGAATCCAAAAATAAGAAATCTTGTTACGTTTTTTTTCCTGTGCCCCTTGTATTTTCATTATTTCTCTGCTCAGTATATTTTAATTTCAAACTCGCTTGATATCCCTTCTTAATTTCCTAGCGTCATGTCCCTTCTCAACTTATCTGGACTTCTCTCGATTTTTGATATGGCAATAAAATTCCTTTTCTCGTATTAACAATCCTTCTCTTTAACTAATCAGTCAAAACAATCAACTTATAATAGTTTATATCGTTTATTGAAAATTTCCCTCGATATGTAGGGTAAGTTTTTATTATATTAAATTATATATTCACTTATGTCCCCTGTTATAATTATTAATTATTTCGATGCTTTTACTTTTGTTTACTGTTATTTTTAATTCTTTTTTATGCCGGTAGGGTCAGTGTGGCAACAGTGGCGCATGTAAAATTCAAAGTACAATAAACCACTTACAAAATCATTTAGCTGGTTTCAAATTAATGTAGACGATAACTTGGGAATACTACTACTTCCCTTGCATGATATATAGATGATAAAATAAATGATTTACAAAATAATGTGATTTAAAGAAAAAATATGAAATGAGCCACTGTGTACCGAGAGGTGTACACAGTGGCTCGTTTCAAAGTACTCAGTGGCTCGGTGTATGTACACAGTGGATCAGTTAAAGAAATGGTAATAACATTAAGTACGTAGGTACTAGTAAAACAGCCGATGTGCTGAAATTTTTTATTGCAAAAATTCGAACTAAATAAACAGTAACTAAATAAAAATAAATAGTAGGTAAATTCTTGAAAAAAATTAAAAAATTAATTTTACAGCAAAATAATAGTAAGACGGTTGTCTTGAAGTGCTTCCAGACATAGTAGGCTGTGGAAAAATATATCGTATGTTATCTTCGTATAGATGTAGGATAAATCTGGTTAAGTAGGCATATGAAATTGTTGACGATGTTTGTCCTTTACCCTCAAAAAACTGATGACAAATTCTAAAGAATAATTTCTAGGTTCAAGTATCTGTCCTACGTAAAAAATTATTTGTTTTTTAGTGGCAAATTTAGTCAGCACATAATCCCCCTTTTTTGGTATCCGTGATAATGGTAATTCAAGATCCTTCTCCGTTAAGACAGGATCAGGATCACAGTTTTCTATATTTTCGTCATCGCACCAATTGTCATAATCAGAATTACACAGTGACAAAGTTTCTTCAATTTCGTCTTCAGAGTAACTTTTCAGAACTTGTCGAATCACTTTTGCGTTTTTATTTTTCTTAGTACCCTTTCTTCTTTTAGCTGCACTTCTTTCCATCTCAATTTCATTTTTTCGGGGAGTGTCCGTAGCAATCATACTCCTTCCTAATTTTCGTGGCTTACGTTTATTTTGTCTTGGACCAGCCTTTAAATTTGAACAGATGAACTCTGTGAATTGGGATGAATTTTAGTGAACTTTAAATTGGGTTCAAACTGTAGTAATGGAATAACATAATTCACAGTTGTAAATGAATGAGGCGATTGTGGAAGATCAGATAAACGAGAAACAGATGGTTGACTAGGGCTAGATCGAGATGAATGAATAACTACATCAGATATGACAGTTATATCAGAGGAAGCTGAGGATTTTGTTGAATAAGATTGGGAACCAGACTGAGTTGGTTCACTTTTATTGGCAGATACATCAGGAACGGGACGATCGGTTACTGTACTCGGTAAAAAGTCAATGTCCCATGAAATGGGAAAATACCACATTTTTTAAAGGCACTTGTGATATTTGAAGGTGTCATTGCTCTGATAAAAGCTAGTCCTACAATTTCTGCGACTTCATAAATAGTGAGTGGTTTTCGTGGATGTGTAAGGAGCCACGAATCTAAAGCGTTATTATAAAAACACTTAAATAGTGCAAACACACCGACGTCTAAGGGTTGTAGTTTAGCAGAGGTATGAGGATGAAGTGTCAGTATATAAACTCCTGATGCCTTTGCTCTATCCAGTGCTTCTATTGATAAACGGGATTCATGGTTATCCATTATAAAAATGGTTGGATTTTCTGGCGTTGAATATGCGTGTTTAATGAAGTGATTATTGACTGGCAGAAAAAGTTCGCTGTTCATCCAACCACTTGGAGCTGCTAATCCCAATGTTCCTGCCGGGGCACCCTTAATCATATGATCTTTAAAGTGTTTCCTCGGGAAAACCATAACGGGAGGTAAAGATTGTCCGCTGGCGCTAATAATACAGCAAGTTGTAACAAGAGTCTCCTTTTCTCCACTTGTGACCTTACCTACATTTTTATGCCCTTTAAGTGTTATTACTTTTTGGGGCTTTTGAACGGTGCAAGTTACGGTTTCATCTAAATTATAGATTCTGGTACCACTCTATAGAAGTATAGCACTATGCTATAAGAATTCCGGATTTTTTGAAAAACTTTTAAACTTATTGTGCTCTTTTTTGCTTCCCATTTGGAGATCACCAACACCATTATCAATATCCAGAATTTAAAAAGCCAAAAGAGTACAGTTGGTGTAATTAAAACAAAATTCTAAATTAGTCCTTTCTTTTAGCTGATTTTTAGTGACATTGATTTATTTTTCTCTTTTATTTTTTTCCATATTTTCCCTTATTTTTCGCTATTTTCTCTATTTTTCCTATTTTTCCTATATTCTTGTTATCCATTAGTTTTCTTATTTTCTCTATTTTTCCTTTTTTTTCAGTATTTATCCTTATTTGTACTTATTTTTCCCTATTTTGTTCTTAATTTTTTCTCATGTTTCATTTTCTTAACTGTTTTCCTATTTTTAACTATTTTTTCATATTTTTTTCTTGTTTTTTCTTATTTACCCAGATTTTCAAAATGCTTCCCTATTTTTTCAAAATTTCCCTATTTTTTACTGTTTTTTTCATATTTTTCAGAAATTTTCCAATTTGCCCTTTTTTACCATTTTTCTCAAATTTCCTTTTTTTCCCTAATTTTTTCCTATTTTTCCCAAACTTCCCTATTTTCTATTTTTCTCCATTTTGTCACTCTTGTCCATGTTTCCACTATTTTTCCAAAATTTATATATTTTTCACTATTTTGCCCGATTCGTCCATTTTTCGATTTTTTTCCTTATTTTTAACTATTTTGCTATATATTTTTCCATATTTTCCATTATTTTTTACTACTGTGGTTATTTCTCCTATTTTTTCCAATGTCTTTCATTTTTTCCCTGTTTTCCAATAGTTTTTCTATTTTCTTTATGTTTCCTTATTGTCCCCTATTTTTCTGTATTATTCTCAGTTTTCTGTAATTTTACTATTTCTTATTATATTTTTTGGATGTATGTGTTAATTAATTATGTTTTAATTAATTAAAAGTAAAATTTCAATTTTACCTATGCTTGACAGTTGTTTAAGTATATTCAGTGGGATAAGATTGAATCCTGGGGCTTTTTTGGGATTTATATTTTCTAATTACTTTAGTTTCTTCTTCGAGTGCTTTTTGTTTATTGCCTATGGGCTAGACACCATTTTCCTTTTGTATATGAGTAATTTATTTCATTAGCCTGTTTAATATTTTGTAGCTTTTCAAAGCTAAGAAAAATGATTAACCAGTGAGCCGAATGTAATTGTTAGCTGAAACCAATCATCATCATATTAATTGTAAAATGTTATCCCCTTGTGAAAAGGCACCGGATATCTTGTAAGCTATTCCCGTCAATGATGATTGTGTATTTTTCCGGGTTTTTCATGGCGCAATCACTCATCAGTACGCCACCCCGGAACGCCAAGACAAAGAATAATAATAACCGTTTCTTCTCATCACGAGCCATGCCTTCTGAAGCTTCTTGGTAAGGGTGTGAAACATAGAGAAATTATTATTTTTGTAATACCCATCTAACCTTGGTTCATCGACTATAACAAGTCTGACAGTTCAAAACTTTAGGAACATAATTATTCTCAGATTTATCTTTAAAAAGAACGGGATACAGGAAGTCGGCACCGGAAAAGTGCGTACCGGACAAGTCGGCACCGGATAAATCGGCACCGCATAAATCAGCACCGGACAAATCGGCACCGGTCAAGTCGGAACCGGACAGTAACATATTTTTTTATTGTCAACATTCATTAAAACATCATCACTATATAAAACAAAGTACTAATGACAATTTTGATTATAAATATAGGTCAGGATTTACAACATTCCCCCTTAATCAAAATTCACAAATGGTAAGCAAAATCTGTATAAGATTACATAGACAAATTAATAGAGGCAAATCACAGACTAAGTTAAACCCAAGCTTAAAATACACCTATTGTGTTTTAAGCGCCCTAAGGGTTTTGTGAAAATGTCGGTAGACATGTTTTCAGTGCAAAAACTGTATGTCAATACCTTTTTCCGAAATTTTTTCTCTTATGAAGTGGTATTTTGTATCTATGTGTTTCGTTCTGTTGCGATGAATTGGATTAAAAGCAATTTTACGTGCACTCACTAAAAATTACGACCTTATCAACTGTACCTATTAATTCAAAAATAAGTCTCCTGAGGAATGTGGCTTCTTTTGCAGCACTTGTTAAAGCCATATATTCTGCTTCAGTAGATGATAGAGTAACCGTTGCTTGTTTCTTGCATTCACATGAAATAGGTCCACCAGCCATGAAAAAATAAAATCCAGTATAAGAACGTTGATCAACAAGACAATTTGCCCAATCTGGATCTGCATAACCTTGTAAATAATCATCTGTCCTTTTGTAAGTTATGGAATAATCAATAGTACCTTTTAGAACTCTTTTCCCGTCAGCTAGTGGGTTTTGTCAAATTTAGTATTGAATTGACTTAAATAGCTCGTTGCATAAGCTATATCAGGTCGAGTATTAACTGCCAAAAACATTAGGCAGCCTATTAAATTCTGATACGGATACAAAGTTGATTCAGATGATTTAGCACATTTCTCATTTGGTTTTAATTTAGAATTTTCTAAAGGAGTAGAAACTGTCTTGCAATCTTGCATATTAAAACGATGCAAGGTCTCAAGTATATACGTTCGTTGATTTATCTTTATTGTATTACCATTACGTTTTATTTTTAAACAAAAACAATATTCAAGTTTCCCCAAATCTTTTAAAGAAAAATATTCATTTAATAGATTTTTAACAGTTTCCAATGAACCACTGGAGAAAAAGTTTCGTAGTAGTCAACACCAGCTGTTTGTCTAAAACCTTTCGCGACCAGTCTGGCCTTATATTTTACGACTTGACCTTCAGCATTTTTCTTTTGCTTATAAATCCACTTGCAAGGTATGACTGTTTTATTTGGTCTTTCTACAAGTGCCCAACTTCCCTTTTTTATTAGGGAATCATACTCCTCATTCATTGCGGAATGCCAATATTCATTACATTGAGAATTAACAGCTTCTGAAAAAGTTTGGGGATCATCCATAGAATCACTTTCTATAACCTTATTACAACAATAATTTGTATCAAAGCGATTATTTCTTAGTGGATATTTTTCCTCTAGAATTTGCTTTTCACAAACATAATTCTCAGCTCCTGAGGAGTTCTGGGAATTAATTGCTTCTGTGCTAGGACCTGCTATTTGTTCTAAAACATTAGCATTATCTGGAGGTGAACCTGAAGATTGAATTAAAATTGAAGTAGCGATGGGCTCTGATAAATTTAGTGCTGGACTACATTCTAAATTTTGAGTCTTTAAATCAGAAAAGAATTTTCAAAGAAAATAACGTCCCGTGCATTAATTCGTCTTCTAGAATAACATGGGAAAGGAAAAAATAACTTTTTGGATCATCTGCGTTTCCAACAAAAATATGTTGAATCGATTTTGGGTCTAGTTTCTTTCTAAGATCAGATGGAGTCTGAACAAAAGCTCGACACCCAAAAACTTTCAAACGAGATAAATCTGGCTTCAGGTTATACAACCTCTCAAAAGGAGTTTGGCCTTCGAGAGCTTGATGTGAGGACCTATTTTTTAAGTATACGGCACATTCAACTGAGTCCTGCCAATATGCTTTAGAAAGAGAACTACCTAAAGGTATAGAACGAGCCCTCTCTATTATGGAACTGTTGTCTGATGTTGAATACCTAATGAAGCTCAATAATTAGAGAATTCTATATTAATATATTCAGTTCCATTATCAGATCGTAAAATTTTAACCATCGATTGAAAAATACAAAACTTATTTTTTACTTCAGTTTTTGAAGGTATAAAATATATAAAAATCATTCTAGAATAATCATCAATAAAGATTAATGCATACTTATTATAATTATTTTGAGACCTAGGACCACATAGATCCGAACGTATAAGTTCCAATTTCGAAGTTGCTTTTTGGTAACTAATTTTCTTAAAAGGTTTTCTTAACTGCTTACCTTCAATACAAGAAATACAAGGTTCTTTATCAACTTCCGCATAGTCTATGCGTTTATGCCATAATCGGAAACGTCAGAATGCACATTAAAAGCTTTTAGTGTTTGAGATATCTTTACAGTACAATCTAACTATCAGAATTATAAAAATTACAATTACAACCAAGTCAAAGAATAATAGACTTTATTCAACTAAAACTACACTACATATTGACAGTGACGAATTAAATAAACAATTAAACATTTGAAACAAGTGTTAGGTACAGGGTGTTACTTATATACATATCATTCTTCCTTAGTCGGTGAAACAAGAGTAGTCCTTCAAATATCGAGAAGACCTACAGACGCGCGATGAGTGCCGTATTCGCATTTCGTCATGGTGTTCGCTTTCGGCGCTTTCTGAAGTACCTGAGGGTGACGTAGGGAATGAGCCACGAGTTAAATCACCATTTACAGTTTCGATAGATGATGGATCCTGAGGTAAATTTACTGGTTCTAAAGATGATGGATCCTGAGATAAATCATGTCGTGACACCTCTGGAAACCCTTGGAAAGTTTCACCTTCAGTCAAAGAGGTATTTCCTCTAGGTGCCAGATGCCTATTAGAGACCGTAGTTTCGGTTCCATCTCGCAACGTTACAAAAGAGTAGTCAGGGTTAGATTCCAGCAGCTGTACCTCCATATTTTGACGTTCTGAGATTCTTCCTCATAAGTATAGGTCCCGGAGATTGCATCAAAGTGGGTAGCGACTCGCCATTCGTAGACTTTCGCCCATGGAAAAACATACGTTCGTGTGGTGTTGAATTAGTGGATGTACACAGTAGTTACCGGATTGAGTGAGATTTTCTTGTCTTTGAACGTTAATTCTATTGTTTTCCACAAGGTACCATTGAGTTTCTCAACTTGTGAGTTACCTTGAGGGTTATAAGAGGTAGTTCTACTAGAAGAGATATCCTTCATTCTGAGAAAATCTTTGAGCTCTTTTGACATAAAAGAGCTACCTCTATCTGAGTGTATATATGATGGTAAGCCGAAAATATAGAAAATGTTTTGAAGATGTTTAATCACCGTTTTGGAGATGTAGAAGCTCTTACATGAGTAATTGCTGAACCATTTAATGTTAGGCATATTTTTGATAAAGCCAATTCTTTTTCTCGTTCTGTACCTGTACCTTCAACGTTGTTCCAAAGATTTTCATGTTTTGGATACATTTTAATTTTAAACTTCCATGTTGAATAACCATCGCGTTCGTTGAGTGGACTGATCGATCCTAAAGCAGGTAATGAAGATGAATTCCTTGAATTTCCATTATCGCCTCGTTCTTTTTAAATTCACTGATCTCCTTTTAAATTAGAGCTTCGTGCTGATAACGTGTTGTTTTAAAATAAAATGTACAAATTTTTATATGACAGTAACATATTTTTTTATTGTTAACATTCGTTAAAACATCATCACTATATGAAACAAAGTACTAATGACAATTTTAATTATAAATATAGGTCAGGATTTACAACAAATGAATTAAAACATCACGTCAAAATTAACAAAAATTTACCATTAGTCTTTACCAACATTTTTCATTAAAAATCGTAATTTTTGACCTGTATAAATTGCAGCTTTAAAAAGATGTAACTTAGAGAACACTTATTTATACAGGTAAATTACTTTTATTCAAAGAAACTATGGCGAAATTTATGATTTACCGTTTTGCGTTGAATTTCTAAAATAAAATGAATAAAAAGAAAAAAAAATCTGAAAAATATTAAGAGAAATACCTAAATTACAAAAATTTATTTTTCGCGAAAAACCATTGTACAAACATCAACCAACTTCCAAAGTTGACAGTTAAAGTTTCCAGTAAAAAAATTCTGGTGTTGCTCCAAATCCGTCAGCGATTCGAACTGACATCCGTGCTAAAAACATCACCGTAGCTGGAACATTTGTCACAGCCAGTGCCGAGTTCTTTTGTGGATTTTTAAGACACAATTCAATTCCATTATATCCTGAAGTTATTATCATTGGTCGGTCGATGTCGGACCGGAACGCCATTCGTCTAAATCAGTGTAAATTTATTGGGCTCCTACTTTGACAAGCTTGCCACCGCGGTTAGTTTCTCCTTACTTTTTTTTTGATTTATCTTTCGACGCCGAAGAATTTTAAAACGACTTATCAGAAGTTTTCCAAGAAAGAAAAATTGGATAGTTAATAATTAGATCTCAAAGACCTATTTCATTGTTATCGGCTAAGAGCATAGAATAAGTAGGAGCTTTCTCGGCCCGTTATCTTGTCTTAGTCTCGACTTGGCATCCACCCTGCTACAAATAAACCCATTTAATTATGCACAAGGTATATCCATTTAGATAACAATTTGAATTGCAAATATTATTAATTTGGATTAAGACGAAAATCCTAAGCAGAATACACAGTGTCCCAAATTGAATTGGGTAGCTTTAAGTTTAATTTTACTAAACAATATTGATTCACTTAGTGACAACCTACAATATAACTCAAATTCAACACCTATAAAATGTAGTTCAATAATTTTCACTACAGATAACAATAAATGATTAATTTTTGATATTAAAAGTTTTGGTTCAATGATACAGATAGATAAGAATATTTTTTGGATAAATCTTTTTCTCGATGCCAAGAAATAAAAAAAAACAACACACCAGACGCGGAAAAAAGTGGAAGAAAGTTGGACAAAACTTTGGGCAAGTACAAAATTAACACTATCAAAAACTTCAAATCTAAAAAAAAACTTGAAATTTTGGCAACATCGTAAAACGATACGTTTAGGAGAATATTATAACAGTTAAAGAGTAACCAGTGAAATTTTAAAAAATAGCAAAAATTGATATATTTATAAAAATATTGTTAAAAAAAATCAAAAATATTTTGGATAAAATATAGTGACTTTTCTTCAAGAAGCAAGAATTCTTTTGAATTTTCGAAAACGATGACAAAAAATACTGATAACTTTAGAAAATGTTTTAATTTTAACGTTGTAAAAACAGATTTTGAAATATTTTCAAAATTTTGGCAACATCGCAAAACTAACACTTTAAAAATATTGTAAAGCCACAAAAATCCTTAAATTTAGGAAAAAATTTGAAAATTTGACAATATCTTAAAACTATACGTTTGGACACAGTATCACTTATTACTTGGGAAAAGATTCCAATAGGCGAGATCCCTAATTTCTGGAAAAAATACCACAACCTTCAGAACGATAAGAAAAGTGGTTAGGTTTTTTTAATTTTTTTTTTCGAAGTTATTTTTCCAAAATAAATTCCCAAGTGACGTTAAGATTATTCATAATATTTATTTACAATATAAGCAGGTCGAAAAAATAATGATATATTACTCAGTATATATAGATATTACTTAAGAATAACTAAATCGAGAACAGTCCTCAAATACTAAGTTTACATTTCTGTTTTATTCATAGAAAGAAACTGAATATCAATTTTTCCATTCAGAACGGATGGAATCGGAACTGATAGGGGTTGGTAGCACAGGAACACACTTACTAGTCGATAGATCACCTGAATGACTACGGCTTAGTCCGGGGTTTAGGGTTATCGAGGACTGAGTTCGGAGCCCATGATAAGCTGTAGGTTCCGTCCATATTAGCCTTGGTAGCATAAAAGAAACGTTAACCCATTAGCGGATACCATACGATATTGTAACGCACTTTGTTCATTACGGGTCACTTTGTCGCTTTGGTTCAGGTCTCGGATTGTCTCGAGCGCCACCTTCCGCTTATAATGTGCAATCCACTGCACGGGCAGCGTCAGTAGAGAATATATACTCTAGGGGTCGTTCTGGTATCGACCAACATCACTAGCGGCCAGAAGGGCGTGCTTTACTTGCCCAACTGGGTAGAGTACCTAGATGTTTGCTGCGTGGATAAAGAATAAACAAAAATTCCAATAAATAATATTTATTTACATTAAGATATGGCGAGGAAAGATGGGTGTGTAACGTAAAACGGTTCTTTAATCTTTGATACATAGGAGAGTACTGGCATAGGTTTGTTGGTCGGATTGACGGTTCTGGTACAGTGGAACTAGGCTTCAGGTCAGCTTGACCTATCTCTAAAGATCGTTGACTGACTCTTAGGTCGAACTCGGACTGGGCCAGAACTCCAACTTTCACTCTTGCTGGAACTCTGATTTCGGACTGCCACTGCAGCTTTCTGATCGACTCCGGCTGTCGTATACCATAAGGTTGGCTGAGTATGCAAAACAAATACGCGACTGACTTTATCTTTCGGCGGGGGATTACAACTGGTACGGCTGACTTCTCACATAATTTAATTTAAATATTTTAATTATCACGGAAAATAACTTCGTTACAGTATCACCTATCAGCTGGTTCATCCATATGCCAGCCAAAGTTCGCGATTCGTAAATTCAGCGCGTGTGGACGCGACAAACGGTTAATTAGTAAAAGTTTTTAGAGCTGTAAAGGCCATTTCGATTATTGGTCACGTTGTATTTCGAGTTTGTTTTTGTCCGAAAACAAGGACATTCGATGGGCGTAAGTATTTTTTATATATCCAATTAACAACTTTTTAATAATTTATGGGTGGAAATATTATGTGAATAGATTAGGTTAGGTGAACGTTATTCAATATTTTTGGTATATTATAAACATGTTTTTACCGTCCTTCCCCTAAACTCTACCGATACCATGTGGTATCCGTGGTGGGCGTTTTTTTTTACAACTATTACCCTTAGTTGTAGACCTAGGAACTCGTCCGGGAGATCTATGTTTTCTCTTAATTCACTTAGAATCCTGAGATAGGTTGGGTTGTGTGAATTTTGCTTCGGTTTCCTGGAGATTGTTCTTCTGTTCCTGTTAACTGTCCATTTGATCCTTACATTTTATTTGGCCTATGTGTTGGTACTGTCCTGTCTTCTCCCGACGTATCCTCTTTGTAGCTTCTTGAATCTGGAAATGATAGTGGGTATATTAGTGTGTTGGTATCCGTGGGCGGCAAATAGATATTTTTTATCACAAGCATTTGATTTGTTAAATGAAGATGACGATATTATTGAAAACATTGAGGAAATTTTTATTGACCCTTCTGAGGTAAACGTAGAATCTGAAGAATATTCTGCCGACGAAGATAATGGAAAATTGGTTTGTAATCTTACTGGTAAGAATGGTAGCTTTAGCTATTTCAAAAATTTTATTCAGAATTCTCCAATTCTCCAATACAAGCTCCCGCTGAAATCAAACTAACTAACAATGAAAAATTCTGATTAGGCAATAATGTTGCGAACTAGATAGTTTGACAATAGTCTTTGAGCCTAATAATATATTTTTATTACTAGGCTGTCGAGTTGAATACCCCTGAAACAACTGAGGAAGTTCTTGATAATGATGAGTGGATCACATTCCCCTTGATAAATAAGGATGCACCCTACTGGCTCCTTGGAGCAAATCTAGTACCAACAATTAGAGATTTTCCAGATGCCGACTATTCCCGTTATAATGGCATGAATCCAGTCGATATTTTTGAAGTTTTCTTGGATAACTTGGCCATAATTCATTTAATTGAGGAGATCCTGCGCTACTCGCATTTCAAAAATGAAGTGGACCTTGGTATAACTGCTTCAGAAATTAAATGCTTCATTGGAATTCTTATTTTGACTGGCTATAATTTTCTACCTTCAAAAAGAATGTACTAAGAGATGAAAGATGATGTCAGTAATAAAATGGTGTCTAACAGTATGAGGAGAAATAGATTTCTCCAGATCCAACAATTCATTTATGTTACAAACAACACACAGATGGAACCAGATGATAAAGCATAGAAACTGTGGCCTTTCAGGGATACGCTGAAGACAACTTTTTGGAAAACTTCCAGCCAGTTAAAAATTTATGATCCAATTTTTTATATTTATGACGCCATGGATGCAAACAATTTATTGGTGGCAAATCCATTAGATTTGGTTTTAAAATGTGGATCCTGAACATCAAAGACGGATACCTGATCAATTTTGACTTGTATCGAGGGAAGGATCACTACGGTAATCCACATTTCGATAAATAATTTGGAAAAGCCGCAGTTCCACTGGTCTTAATCGTGAATGAATTATTATGTACAAAAAACCCCGCAGTTTTTAAGGGAAATTAGGTTTCCCAAACCTAATAAAAAAGTCAGTCAAATCATCCCGATCAATTGTCTCCCTGGGCACAAAAAAAAATAATGCAAGGATTTCATGATGTCGGCCGCCGAGGGTGGAGATTTTTTAAAAGCCGGAAGCCTATATATAAGCAAAACCATATGAGTGTACATGTATATGGATATATCCTGGATATTCGATGGCCCGGTTTTTCCAAGAAAATGATATGATCATTGAGGATTGCCGTTACTGCGATACCATTGACGTATTGAAACGATTAGGCATTATCATAAAAATACCGGCTCTTCTACAACGTGGTGAACAAAAACTAATGGCTGAAAATGCAAATGAATCATATCAAAATGAGATGAGTGTTAGAGGCCAGAAACGGATTCATGATTTTATTATTCAAGATTTTTCGAAATGCTATTCCTACTGCTCATCTTCCGAATATTCGTGAATAATTATTAATAGCGATCATAAATAAATACCACGATTCAATATAAATGCAAAACGAGACAATTGAAACTGCGCAACATATGTTAGAAGGCGCTATTGTACCTAATGTTGTTAAAATCATGATAGAGGTTGATAATCTTCTAAATAGACGGAGCAGATAAGAACCTCTACTGGAAGCCGACGGCCCAATGTTCCGATAATGGATTACACTTCTTTACTTACAAGAATTGTTTTGGGGTGTCTTTTAGGTGAGCCTTGCCCCATCGTACATCAAGGGAAATGGTATCGATGAGCGAGCAGCTGAATTCCAATTGGACCGAGATCACGAAGAGAGTGAAACGATACTTTATTTTGTTGATAGCTCAAATCTTTATATTATGGGTTGGTTACACCAATAGAATTTGAAATATATCAAAATTAGCATATAAAATAAAAAAAAATTTGGTCGGCAGTCAAATTGATTTTTTTATGTAATTAGAAACAATTGACAAAAAAACTATGGTATATTTCAAAATCCCTCCGTTCTTTTTTTTCGGGTTAAGGAAATTAAACTCAAATTAAACGTTATATTTGATTATTTCATAAAAATAGGGTTCCAGAGATTTTTTTTTACTTTTTCTTTAAAAAAACTCTAAGCTGTTCTTGCGGGTTTTTTCTTGAATTCCTTCTCCAAATTAAACTGTAGTCCAAGACTTGGTCCAAAGATTAAAACTTGGTCCAAAGGAAAAACTAAGAAAACTGTAGTCCAGAGATAAAAACTTGGTCCAAAGGAAAAACGAATTCCAGATGAAAAAAAAAATCCCAGGAAAAAAACCCCCTACAAGATGGGGGGGGGGAGAAAAAAGAAGAAATCTTCAGTAAGCGACACAAAGTCAGTTATTTTGACTGTTTAGGCAAAGAGAAGAACATTATTACCATGGGAAAGACATTTTATAGGAATACCAAGAGAAGAGAGGAACATGACGCTAGAAAAAAAGAAGGGGTATCAAGCGAGTATCAGAATTAAATATATATAGTAGAGGAATAATGAAAATACAGGGTGGCACAAAACACGTAACATGATGTGAAAACTTAAGGGGCACAATAGGCTCAGAGCCTGAGTGCAAGTGGGATCTCCCAAGTTCGATTTAGTTATTATTAAAATTCCTACAAAATTATATATTACTTAATTTAAAATAAAAATTAAACACCTCCTTTAGACTTTGATCTTTATACATGTATTTTCGAAAGTATATAAAAGTTCTATACACTCTGTATATAGACATTAATTTGATTTGTGGTAAAAATCGTTATATGGGCGGCTGCATTTGAACGCTTTAATTTGGAGCACAGTATATTTGGCGAAGATCCTTTAAGGATTTATTACTAAATCAAGGCTAGTCCTACCCGTATTGTCTTTGTTTGAAAAGCATCTATCAACAGACTGACTGTTTAATCGTTTGTTTGCAAGTTGAAAGCATACAGAGTGGTTCGTTAAATTTTTATCTACTAACTAAATATTTTATAAGTTTGCTAATAATCAAATTGATATTTTGACGATATAGTTCACTCTATATAAAATATATTTAAAAAGTATATGATGACAATATTTTATTTATAAGTAATTATTTTAGTGGAAGATGTAAATTTTGACGTTGGGTTTTATTCAGTTGATTGTAGAATTTTAAAGATGCAACTTTTTTGTAACAAAATTAGTTAATCAAAAAAACCAATAATTAATTAAAATTATGTTTAAAATATGCATTAAAATTAAAATCATTGTACATTAATAATTGTTTATAAGCAAAAAACTAAGTCTATAACATCTGATGCATTCATTATTGTACTTGATACGTATAGTCACATAAAAAAATTATTAACTTATACAAATATGTCCACCCCTTTCCATCCAATTATTACCTACCGAAAACAGATTCTCTGGAACATAATGAAAAATGAGAGGGTGTTACTTCTAGTTGAAAATAAGAGTAATTTATATTTCCAGTAACCGGCACATTCGAGTTTAATTGAAATAACTTTAACATATAACTATAATTAACAACACTAACCGGTTTCTGGCCGAAGAAGAATGGTCTGTAAATTTTACGTTTATTAAAGCCCACCAAACAATCACCTTAGGGGAA
The DNA here is from genome assembly GCA_963243735.1 of Neocrepidodera transversa. Classification (NCBI taxonomy): domain Eukaryota; kingdom Metazoa; phylum Arthropoda; class Insecta; order Coleoptera; family Chrysomelidae; genus Neocrepidodera; species Neocrepidodera transversa. Next base: position 13,660,659 of record OY725347.1, read on the forward strand.
TCTATCTTTCGTTCGTATAATTCTTTAGCCCAAATTTTGCAATTGTACCTATTATCAATCCTGTTTAAATGAAAAGTTGCTTTATTAAATTCAGATCAAGAGTATTTGTTACCAGGGCTAATAATTAATCATATATAATGGTGTTTATCGTTATCTGTTTCATAAAATATTTGAGAAACTTTATATGTCATTTATAATAAAACTCACATTAGTAGTATAGCTATGCCTGTTCTGCGCGACGTCCATCCATTTCCATCATCAATCCGAAGAAGTACCCTCCCCTAAGCTACCCCTATCCGAAGGGAACAGATTAGCTTAGCCTCGTTTAACCACCCCTAAACGAAGTAGATAAGGCCTTTAGACTCCAGATAAGGCCTTTTTGGCCATGAACACACCACGAGAGACCGACGACAATGACCAAAAGCGGTAATTGAGGTCGGTACTTTTGCATCTCCCTGTAGAGTGCAAAACTCATCGCTTATCGCTTGATATCTTCTTCTTTCCCGTAAATAAGGCCTTTTGAGCATTAAAGAACTCCCAGAGAGACCGACGACAATGACCAGAAGCGGTAGTTGAAGTCGGTACTTTTGAATCCCCTGTATAATGTAAAACTCATCGCTTATCGCTTGATCTATTCTTCTTTCTCGTGTTTGGTGACTCAAGAACACTTAGCAGAAGAAGGTCAGGAGTTATCGCAAGAATTGTTAATTTGGTCCAAAACAGCTTTCGAACAGGTCCAAAACAGCTTTTAAACAGGTCCAAAATAGCTTTTGAACTGCTCGAACAGGTCCAAAACAGCTTCCAAACAGGTCCAAAACAGCTTTTGAACAGATGGAACAGATCCAAAACAGCTTGACCACCTTCTGCTAAGTGTTCTTGCGTCACCACATACGGGAAAGAAGAGCAGATCAAGCGATAAGCAATGAGTTTTGTACTATACAAGAGTATTCAAAAGTACCGACTTCAACTATCGCTTCTGGTCATTGTCGTCGCTCTCTCGGGATTGTTCATGGCCAAATGGCCTTATCTGGGGTCTAAAGGCCTTAACTACTTCGTTTAGGGGTGGTTAAAGGAGGCTAAACTAATCTATTCTCTTCTAAGGGTATTGATGATGGAACTGGATGGACGTGGCGCAGAACCGGCATAGCTATACTACTCATATTTCCTGAAGAATATTCTTTTCTCAAAAATTAATAATAAAAAAACTTTTTCAAACTTAAGGATTCAAAATTGAACTAACATTAAACATACAAATAATTTGAAAGTGTTCCATTGTATATTGCCAAAATTAATATTTACAATTTTGTTCTGGTTTTTCTATTTTTAGGATTAGAGATTGCTTTAATGATGATGAATGGGATAATATTTGCTATCTACCTGGTTGTTTTCATAAAATTGATTTTTCTGTGTGTATACATCGTTTTTATTCGTCGTTTACAATTAGTTCAATAAAAGTCATGCAGATAAAACGTGATTGGATTAATTGGAAAATTTCATTCTCTTTGTTGATACGTGATGAAATAAAGTAAACGTTTTAGAAATATTTTTTTTTAATAAAATTAGGCAAATAATGCTTATTGTTCAATTAGGAATATATTAAATTGTTTATTGGAGTAATAAAATTGCAAATAATTCAGTACAAAAATACTAATTGTTAAAAGCAATATGGTGAGTGTGAATGTGCTGACCCTAGCACGTATGATTATTTAAATTGTCATATATTGTCAATTTTAATAGCCTATTATTACCAACTAACAAATCATATTTTTGTGAATCACTAACAATAACAAGTAAGCTTGTTTTTCCAATATAATTCAATATAACCTGAACAAATATGATTAAGAATCGATAAATGTTTGGAAAAGTTACTATGGCAGTGGACGTGTTAACATCGACTAATTATTGAAAGACCGAAGTACTTGCAGGCTCAAGCAGTTAACTGTCACTATTCACCATATAAACTACGTACAATACTGTTGTTAGGTCTCAGAACATATTTGCTGAATGATGTAATAAAATAGGAACGGTATTCATGAGATATGAAAAGCTAATTGAATGTGACTGCTCACTCTAAGAGTTAATAAAACCTATTAAAGGCAAGGGAACGCTGCGTATAGAGATAAGTTGACTTAATGTGATTGTATGAAGATCGCGAGCTGTTGTGTAACGCTCCTTTTACACGCTAATAATTTGGACGTTTGGTCATTTTTACATACAGTCGTTTGGGCGTTCGCTGGTTTCGATGTACGGTGAGAATTTCTTGTCATTTCACACAAGACGATACGGCCGCCATCTTTCAGTCTTCGAGTTGTTAATCTTATAACACTAAACATAATTTATTCATTTATTATTCATTCCAAGCATTTCTCGTCAAGTTTCTATATTTATAAATGTCTTTTATTTTGTCCCAAGTTTCCTTCAACCAAATTTATCAGTATTTCATTATCGATTTCATACATCCTATTTATAGTTCATAAATAGAAACAATAAATAAACCAATACACCTAGAAAAATACCGTCGTACGACTGATTGACCCTAGCATAGCTAAATTTAAATACGTGGGCCATCTGGAATGTCTGGTAGTACCACATGGTCGCCGTATGTTGTAGTGGCAATAGACGGCAGCACAATGGCGACTTCACCGAACATTCAATTCACCGTGTTATGTGAAAGGTACCGTGCAGTTGCTTGAACCAGTGTTGCCAAAGTGGTACTATAGTACCACATGTGGTACTTTTGGTCGTAAAAAAGTACGGTGGTACTCCTTTAATAAATGTGATAACTAAATTAGTTTTGGGTACATTGAAAATTATCAACTTTTTTACCGATTTGTTCAAACATGAAATCAAAATGTTCATTGCATATGACTATGAAAAGAGAGAGACAAAAGAGAGCTTGCTTCCAAAAATTTGTACTAGAAATGTCACTCTCCGGTTGGATTATCTATGGTCTATGTTATTTGATTTTTGCTTCTATTCGGCTCACACTCAGGAACAAATAATTTTTCTTGGGTATTGGGCAGCTTTTTTGGTCCATAACAAAAAAATCGGCTGTGTCACCCCAGAACTTTCCCGGCCCGACCCGTAGAGAATATGTTATTTATTATTATTATTTTAATTACAAAATACTAAGCATTACAATAATTTATGGAACACATTAAAAATAGCGAGCCGATGGTGAATACGTCTACCGAATTGATATTTCAATGTTGATGACATAAGCTGCGCATGCGCACGTTGTATTTCACACTGCTAAAATCATGTGTGAAAACTATTGGGAATTTGGGAAAAATTTTCATACAATGGTTGTAGGGAATTTTATGCTTTACAACTTTGCACTATACCATTTTGCACTAAAGAGCATAATTTACCTCCAATTTAAAAAAAATGGAAAATTATAAATGTGTATTTTTCTCGCCATCTAGCGGCGAAACTATGAAGAATTCGATAAAAAGTTAAACATAAAAGTTAAAAAAAATTTGATGCTTTACAACTTTGAATCAGAAAATTTTGCACTAAAACTTTGTACTACAACATTTTGTACTTAAGTATATAGTTTGTGCTTAAAATTTAAAAAAAGTCAAAAATTGTTACATGTGCATTTAATCAATGTCAGTATTGAGGACCTTCTACTGTACCAATTTAAACCAAAATCTAATGGTCGCATTCTAGGCACACACCGACCCTCCATACCAAATTTCAGCCTGATTGGTTAAACGGTTCGGCAGTTATCGTGGAAGATTACACACAGACACAAAGACAGACCATGCACTGGAAATAGTTTCAATCTTCTTGGGGGACCTCAAAATGGATATTTCCATCCATATCTCGATTTTTTTTTGCTCGTTCACCTTACTTTCCCTTTGAAATGGAAATAATGTGTTATTTTACTTTCCCGGACCCATCAAAGGGAAAGTAAGGTGAACGAGCAAAAAAAAATCGAGATATCGATGGAAATATCCATTTTTAGGTCCTCCAAGAAGATTGAAACCATTTCCAGTGCATGGTCTGTTTTTACTTTTTTTAAATTTTATGGACAAACTATAAACTTTAGTGCAAAATGTTGGAGTACAAATTTTTATAGCATAAAATTCACTACAACTTTTGTTTCAAACTTTTTCCAGAATTTCCAATAGTTGCGCCACTAGAGGGTGCGTAAAAAATGTGCATGTAGGTTTTCTCCAGTTTTTCTTGATTTTGAGGACAAACAATACACTTTGGTGCAAAATGTTGTAGTACAACGTTTTAGAGCATAAAATTCCCTACAACTTTTGTTTCAAACTTTTTCCAGAATTTCCAATAGTAGCGCCACTAGAGGGCGCGTAAAAATGTGTTTTTTCTAGTTTTTCTTGATTTTACGGACAAACAATGCATTTTAGTGCAAAGTTTTCTGGTTCAAAGTTGTAAAGCATCAAATTTTCTTTAACTTTTATGTGTAACTTTTTATCGAATTCCCCATAGTTTCGCCGCTAGATGGCGAGAAAAATACATATTTAGGATTTTCCATTTTTTTAAAATTGGCGGTAAATTATGCTCTTTAGTGCAAAATGTTTCAGTGCAAAGTTGTAAAGCATAAAATTCTCTACAACTATTGTATGAAAATTTTTCCCGAATTCCCAATATTTTTCACACATGATTTTAGGAGATCCTAATTGTAGCAGTGTGATATACAACGTGCGCATGCGCAGCTTATGTCATTATCAACATTGAAATATCAATTCGGTATACGTAGTCACCATCGGCTCGCTATTTTTAATGTGTTCCATATTTTAATATATTGCTTAGTATTTTGTAATTAAAATAATAATAATAAATAACATATTCTCTATGGTCGAGCCGGGAAAGTTCTGGGGTGACACAGCCGATTTTTTTTTCGTACTTGCTTCGAACACTGTTGTAAAATTTTTGCTCTTGTTTTTTTTTTTAGATATCCAAACCATCTTATTAAAATTTTTTTGAAGTAAATACTTCATTTTTAAATTTTCTTTGTTTTATTGCTTATTTTATATAGTTTGGTTTTATTTTCTATTTCTCTTATAAACCTCATTTCTTTGGCGTCCAATTTTCGTTTGTGTTTTTCACTGAGGAATACTTTTGCGTGGGTGTTACTGCTATTTTATGTACTTTTATTTGTACATCTTTTGAAATTTCTCTTTTACCAAGAAATGAGTTTCTAATGCTATTACATCATCTTCCACCTTTTATTACTCTTTCTCTGATCTCTTCGTCCATCTTTCCTTCTGAGTCTTGATACTTATATTTTTTCGCTTGATGTAATTTCTCTAATGCTGTGCAATACATTTATATATTTTCATTTAATATTTTTTTTGTTTTTGGCAATAATAAACTTCTGGCAAAGCTACTTTTTCCATAATCCAGTACCCCACTTCATATTGTTTAACTTTTTCTTTTTTCTTTTACCTGTAATGTGTTTACAAAAGTCTTCTGCCTTTTTTTATTTCTTATGTTATTGTCTTTTCGTATAAGCATTTTATTCCTTGAATCAGATCTTATGAAAGACCCCTTTTTTCTAAAATTCTCCAATGTCTTCTATTCTTACTTAATCGAAGGCTTTCTCTAAATCTATGAAACAAACATGTTCATTATTACCTTCAATAATCGCTTTTTTATCATCTGTCGTACAACAAAAATCAGTTTGGTCTTATACACAATGATATATTCTACATTACAACACAGTTTTTAATTCAACCACTGTTGTAATAATGCCCCACGTTGTAAAGCGACATTTGTTATATTTCAATCGACAAGGATTTTTAAAATGAATAAACAAAAACTTAACAAAGAAGATAATGAAACTTGAAGTCAATACCACATAATGTACTTTTGTTTTTTTTTAATTGAAAAATCTTAAAGATCTAGTAGCGAAGCGACATGTTTCGGCTCAGATGGCCATCTTCAGGCGCTAAAATTGCAGAAGTGCTGTCATGAATAAAATATTTAAATTGAAATTTAAAAAACTTACAATGCTTGGAGATTAATTAATTAAGGTATTAAATTATACTAAGTGGCATGAAACTAAACAAAATTAAAAGTTTATAAAATATTGTTGAAAAAACAAATAATGGTAAATACAATATTTCACTCCACAGGAGGAATTACACATTATCAACACTAATAAGCTTATCGCCACAAGTTAATATCGAAGTGCATCGTAATGATGCACTGAAACAAAGTTCAGGTAAAAGAAATTTTTTGGTAAATCACGCTTGTACAACTACCATGCACAAATTAAAATGGTGGAACAAGCCGGAAGTAACTAAGTAATATTAAATTGAAATTCCAAATGTCAAATTTCAAAATTATGCGCCGTAAAGACAAGGCAAATAGAGAGAAGAGTTACGGTGAAAGGGGAGCATAGTAGTTGAGATGGCGAACCGTGCACAGGTGTGTGCGGTGTGCTCTGACAATTTCATAGTTAATTCAAGATGTATATCATGTGATTATTGTAATAAATTGTTTCATTCATTATGTGCTAGAGTGAAAGATCAACTTATAAAATTTAAACAAGAAAGTTCAAACGTAAAGTGGTTTTGTAATGATTGTTTAGAAGAAGCAAACTTGAAATTGGAAAAAACGATGGATATAAAAACCAAAGAAATGCTGGAAAAAACCGAACAATTAATCGATTTAATTCAAAAACAACAACAGCCGAAATTCTCTGATATTGTAAAAAAACAAAGTAAAATTGAACCTTTAATTATCAAACCTAAAAATGCTAATCAAGATAGTACCAAAACAAAAAATGATTTAGAAGAAAGAGTGAGTCCAGCGGATATAGCAGCAACGATATCAAGAGTAAAGCAGGTGTCACACGGATGCGTAATAGTTCATTGCGAAGATGAACAATCGCTGCAAAATTTAAAAACAACAACGCAAAATGAGTTGGGTCAAGATTATGAAATTACTACAGGAAAGATGCTAAACCCTAAAATAAAAGTAATTAATATCAACGAAGTGCAATTACAAAATGTTGACGAATTTATATCAAAAATTGAAAACCAAAATTTGCCAGATGATTTAAAAGGTGGAATTAAATTTGTAAGGAAATATAAAACCGGTAAAAGTTTGAGAGGTACCTGTAATTTAATTCTTGAGCTTAATTCAAAACAGTTTAATTATTTGCTAAAAAGAAAAAAATATCTTCGTATGGGATGGAGTAGTTACCGATTTTTTGAGTTTGTTAGTGTGTTAAGGTGCTTTAATTGTTGGAAGTTCGGTCATCGGGAGGAAAAATGTGAATCTCCGGCAGTTTGTCCGATGTGCAACAAAAATCATAAAAAAGAAGCCTGCAGTGCCAGTAAGTACGAATGCACAAACTGTAAATTTGCTACAGATGTCTTGAAAATAAGAAACATTAATATTGATCACCACGTTTTTGATACTAAATGTGTAAGCTATATAAAACAAGTTTCTAAAGTTAAAGAAAGAGTTAATTATCAATAGCAATCAAAAAAAAGTCCAAACGGTAATAAAAATGATTTATTTCTCTCTTGTATGAATACAGAAAGTTATTTTAAGCACAGAGATGAAATAATATATTATACCGAAAAATATCAACCTTTAATTTTATGTTTAACTGAAACTTGTATAACTAGTGAGTTTAATGATTCTGAATTATGGATCGATGGGTATGATTTAGCACGGTGTGATTCAAGTAGTCGACATACGGGGGGAGTCATAATATTTACCAAAAAGTTTTTAAATGTGTCAAATGTAGGAACATTAATCATTAATATGAATTTTTGGTTGTTATTTATGGAAGTTAAAGTAAACGGTACTAGATATTGTATAGCAGGTGTATATAGGTCTCCCAATGCTAACATTATTACATTCTTTGAATCTTTTTCAAAATGGATAGATGAATATGTCGAAGCACATAGCAGTTGTAGTGTGATTATAACAGGTGATTTTAACATTCATTTTGATAAAAATTGTCCAGAAAAAAGAAAACTTCTGGAATATATTGAAAATAATGGAATGAAACAACTAATCACTGAATTTACTAGAGTGCATAAGGATTCAAAATCAACAATTGACCTTGTGTTAACTAACGATTTCACTTTAGCTGCTTGTGTAAAAAAAAATTACATAATATCAGACCATTCCATATTACAAGTTAAAATACAAAACCCTAATACTGATTTAGCGGAAACTAAACAAATTCGTGTGAATATAAATTATGAAAAAATGGTCAATATATTGGTTGAAAAGGATTGGGGTTACTCTATAGTCGATGTTGATGTTTTAGCAGATATTTTTATAAGTAATGTATTATCAGCAATTGATTATGTAGCTCCTACTAAATGTATAAAGGTATCTAATACAAATAATAAAAAATAAAAAATTTAAATTTACAAATGAGGCAGGTGATTGGATGAACTATAAACTAAAACGAAATGAATGTGTTAGGACTTTAAGGGAATCTAAACGATATTTTTATGAAATAAATATTGATAAAAATAAGGGAAATCCGAAGTTGATGTGGAAGCATCTTAAACTAATAGTTGGTACAAAAAAATCGACAAGTAATATCCATAATTTGGTATGTGAAGGGACAGAATATAATGAGAATTTTGCGGATGTTTTAAATCAATATTATGTGGGTAGCATACAGAACATTATGGTATCTATTGAAATGGGTGAGGTTGACATTGAATCTTGTTTGGAAACAGTGCCCCTAAACGAATCTACAATGTCGACGTTTAGAACAGTAACAATAAGTAATTTATATGAAATCATTAAAACTCAAAAAAAGAAGTCCAGTACAGATGAGATAGGTCTTGATTTAATAAAGAATCTCTTTCATGTAATTGGTTATCCATTACTTAATTTAATAAATACAAGTTTAGAAAAGGGTATTGTTCCACAGCGATTTAAAACATCAACAATAATTCCAATCCCAAAAGTAGCTAACACAAATAAGGCGGATCAGTTGCGACCCATAAATATGCTACCATTTTGTGAAAAACTTTTAGAAGTAGTTGTTTACAATCAAATCATGGATTTTATAACTTCCAATGAAATACTATGTAGTTATCAATCTGGCTTTAGAAAAGCTCATTCTTGCGAGTCAGCTCTACAATTAGTTGTTTCAGACATGAAAAATATTCTTGACGAGCCTGGAGTTGGTATCTGTGCAGTTTTCATTGATCTTAAACGTGCCTTTGAAACAATCGACCGTAACATCCTACTTCAAAAGTTAAAAAAATATGGATTTAGGGGAGCTGTCTATGATTGGTTGAGTAATTATTTATTTAACAGATATCAAGTGACTAAAATTAATAATAAAATGTCAAACCCAGAATTAAATACTTTTGGGGTTCCGCAAGGGAGCGTGCTCGGACCCTTACTATTCATAATTTATATAAATGACTTGGGAAAGGTTCTTAGGAAATGTAAAATAAAACATTTTGCAGATGACACATTCATTTATTATTTTGGGGACAATTTTGTTGAGGTTGTTAATATTGTTAACCATGAATTGGGGTTGTTAACATCCAAATTTAAACAAAATAAATTAAAAGTTAATGAGATGAAATCTAAATTTATGTTTATTGGTAACAACTTTTTATATAAAAGATTTTTAAATTTCAATTTAAATATCAAAATAAATGAAGAAGTAGTAGAAATGGTTCAAGAAATAAAATATTTAGGAATTATGTTGGATAGAGAACTAAAATTTAATAAACATATTGAATATATCTGTAAAAAAATAGGGAAAAAAATTGGATTTTTAAGGAGGGTGTCACCGTATCTATCAATTCCGACTAAATTGACTGTATATAATACACTCATTCTACCCCATTTTAACTATTGCTGTTCTTTAATATATACAGGATGTACCAATTTCGATAGACTTCAAGTCCTACAAAATAAAGGAATGAGAGTAATTTTAGGTTGTAGTAGATATACAAGTATTCAGTTCATGTTGGAAATACTCAATTGGTTAAATGTTGAAAAACTGCTGTATGTACGAACAATGATTTTTATATATAAAATAGTAAATAATTTGTTGCCTGAATATCTTAACTGTCAACTTATCCCGATCACAGATGTACACCAGAGGAATACAAGAGCAGCAAACTCAATAACATTTTATATACGGACAACTAATAAAAGTATTTCCATGAGAAGTCTATTTTATAAGGGAATTGCTCAGTTCAATCTTCTGCCTGAGAATATTAAAAGTAGTACCAGTACTAGTCATTTTAAGAACAAACTCATTTATTATGTTAAAAATAATTATTCACTAACTAGATAAAATTTTAAAAATTTTTAAATAATTACTCTTTTATTTATTTAGCTTAAGAACTTGCGCTGTTGTTATGTATATGTATATTGTTATGTATTATTGTTATGTTGTTACAGTTTGTTATTATGAATTATAATTTTGAAATTAATTTAATTTTAATTTTAATTTTACTAGTTTCATTTTTTTTTTTTTTGAATTTATTGTGAAGTTTTATATTTATATTTATTATTGGTATTATTGTTTAATTATTTATATGCTATGATATTTATATTTGTATATATTATTATCTTTTGATAAATAAAGTTACTTACTTACTTACTAGCTGTAGAAAAAGAAGGTACAGGCACGGACTATGGAAAAGAAGAAGAGGTGACAGGTGACGGGAAGTGTCAATGTCGATGTTGACAATTCAAAGGAATAATTGAAGGTTAAGGTAAACAATGTCCAAAATACTGAGAAACACACAACAGGAAATGAAATTTAATAGGTTCTGAAGACAGGATGAAGTTATTGAAGGTATGTGAGAGGTAAATATGTTGAGAGTGTGAGGAAGGTTAAGGTTAAAATCTCAGGTTGAGAAATATGTAGTTTTCTGACGGTCTGAGTTGATCATTAACACAAGTTAAATTATTATTTAATACTTAATTTTTGTTTAATTTTTAAAATAACTTACCTCGTCCATAGGTATTACTTAATTTTATTATTAATTCTGACTCTTTAAATTTGGAAGCGAAATAATTTTTTAAAACTAAAAAGAAACCGTACCAATCCAGCAATATAATATTCAATTTTTCAACCTTTATCTAATAAATAATTCAGTAAATTATTATGAGCTATTTAGAAAATCACTCGAGGATAAATCGTCGAGAAAGTGGTTCGATACAAAGCACAATATCTTTTTCGGAGCTTGAAAAAATCCATTAGATCCATCGTTGCATCAAGAACCTTTTTAATCTCGGCAAAAGAGTCCTCGGGCATCGAACTAAATATGATTTATTTGTTTGCTTGTCACCTTTTAATGGATAGAGAGCAAAGATATTTCTCGTTTTGTATTTCGCGATGGCAAGCGTGACTGGAAAATCAAACAACGGAAAGAGCCTTTTATTGCGAAAAATTTATTATGAGTTTGCACGAGGTGTAACTATATTGTTATTGGAACTTCACTTTGTGTTATATTAGATTGTTATCTATATTAGTGATATCTTAAAGGAAGTATATATATATATATATAAATTATTGTTTATAATAGTTTTTTTATGACACCTACTTATAGTCCAATCGACAGGTAGTTTCAGATAAAAAAAGGTCGGAAGTTATTTAACGTATTTTAATGTTTTAGACCTCAAGGACCAGTGTTACCATTTTCAATAAACCGTATTCTACCAACATTTCGATAATAAACTACCAAAATCTACTGACTATGTAAATCTAACCTGTGTTAAAAAAAAGAAAATATAACACTATTTATATTTATTTTATTAAAAGAAGTCTTGACTATCTAAATCAAACCTGTGTATTAAAAAAAAAGAAAATGTATCTTTCAATTTCCCCTTAAAATTTTTCTCCACTTCTTTCCCTATTGTTTTTCACTTTCCAGTATTTTTGTCCACTTTTTTCTCTATTTTTTTATTCCACTCATTAAACTACTTTTTTCCACTTTTCTTCTAATTTCTTTGTGACAAACTTTTTGTTCCACTTTTTCCCCTTAAAACTTTTTTTTTCACTTCTTTCCATATTTTTTTTTCACTTTTCCCCTACTTTTTTCCACTTTTTCCCCTACTTTTTCACTAATTTTTTTAAATTTCAAACTTTTTTTTCACTTTTTCCCCGACTCATTTTTTCTCTTATTTTTTTATTTCAATTTTTTTCCACCATCCTTTTTTTTCCTCTACTTTTTTACAATTTTTTTATATTTCATATTTTTTTTTTAATTTTTTTCCCCCTATTTTTTAGTTTTAGACATTTTTTACACATTTACCCCTACATTTTTTAGTGATTTTTAGTTTCAAACTTTTTTTCCTCTTTTTCCTAACTCATTTTTTCTCCTGTTTTTTCACTAATTTTTGTATGGTTCCAAATTTTTTCCCATTGTTCGTCCACCCTATTTCCCCTACTTTTTTAATAATTTCTTTCTGTTCCACTTTTTCTTCTTAAAACTTTTTCCACTTTCCCTATTTCTTTTTTCCATGCTTTTTTATTCCACCTTTTCCTCTACTTTTTTGGACTTTTTCTCACACATTTTTTACTAATTTCTTTGTTTCATTTTTCCCTTAAAACTTTTCCATTTCTTCCCCTATTTTTTTCACTTTTCCCCTACTGTGTTATTCTATCCTTTCCCTAAATTTTTATTCTGTCCTTTCCCCTACTTTTTTATTCTATCCTTTCCCTACTTTTTTATTCTATCCTTTCCCCTACTTTTTTCCACTTTTTCTCAAACATTTTTTACTTATTTTTTTTGTTTCACTTTTTCTCCTTTATTTAAACTTTTTTCTACTTCTTTCCCTATTTTTTTCATTTTTCTCCTACTTTCTTTCTCTTTCCCTAATTTTTAATTCCACACTTTCCCTTACTTTTTTCCACTTTTTCTTCTACACTTTTTCACTAATTTTTTATTATTTAAAAAATGGGAAAACGGGGTAATTTCAAGAAAAAAAGTGCCAAAATTTAAGACAAAAATGTTAGAAAATTTGATAGAAAAGAGGGAAAATTTTGGAGGAAGAGGGGAAATTTAAGAAAAAATAACAAAAATGAAAACATAAGGGGTAATTTTGAAAAAAATTGAGTATTTTTAGAAAACATTGGGTAATTTCAGGAGAAAGTGACATATATTGAAAGAAAAGAGAGGAAAATTGAGACAAAAAGTGACAGTATTTGAGAGAAAAGAGGGGAAATTTTGAAGGAAGAGGAAAAATATGACAAAATGAGAAAATAACGTGTAACTTTGAGAAAAAAGGGGGTAATTTTATAAGAAAAGGGGGACAAAGTGAAAAGAGGAAAAATTTCAGACAAAAAAATTAACAGCATTTGAGATTAAAGAGGGGACATTTGATATGTAACGTCTACACTCTACCACAATAAAAGCCGATTAGGGCGTAACGAATAATGCACAATAGTTTTAAATTCACAACCAAAGAATCTACTGAAATCTACTAAAATTATCAATTCTACCAAACACCCTCAGTTTTCTTAAAAATCTACTAATTTTCGACCTTCTTCCGGTTTTTCCTCTATAGCTTTTTTTTCTTACGTCCTACAGCAGAAGTATCCCTACATTTTTTTGTAGATCGTTAAGTTTCTTATCCAAAAAAGTAATTTTCTACTCTGATGAAAGCCAATTATATTCACATCATGTTGGTAATGATATTAGTTACTTTTTGGATCGATATCCCTCCTCCCCCCGCCCAATACATTGTTATCCTAGGGCAGGTAAAAAATTAATGTATTTAAAAATATTAAGTTATATTGAGAAATAAAGATATTATGATAGAAACGTGCTCTTATACATCATAGTAGGTACTCATTTGTACTTATTACATTTCCTCTCGGGATTTCTTAGCCATTAGTTGAGCTCCTAATAGCTCGTCATCGTCCAGAGCGATCAAGCTGTCAATGACGTCTAGTATGTCTGCTGAGTCCTTCTCGTTGTTGCAGGAGTAGCTTATGCAGTTCTTGCACATTGCTGAGCACCAGAGACCTGATTTCTTGCAGCTTAAAGCTCCAATGATACATCTTATCGGGGATATATCATCCGGCGCAGAATTTCTGGTTATGGAGATTGATACTCCTCGCGTGGTTAGGCTCCAGCCTAAAACTGATGGGAGTGGTACTTGGCAGCGTCTCTTGTTGATGGTAGGCGAGATAGCCTTCGTCGTGTGATCGGTACCGTAGGTCGTCAAGGTTGTCATTGTCTATGTCGCTACCAGGACCTTTTCTTCCGGTGGAGTACCAGTTATTGAAGGAAGAAGAAGTAAACTTTTTTAAGTTAAGAACTGGTTCGTATATTTTCAGAGTTTGTAATTTTATGGTTTTCTTCACTTCATTGTCTTTAGGTTCGAAGGACCAGTTGTCGAAGCAACAAATATTATTGTAATAAATAGTTACAGTTACGATTAAATAAAAGTACAGTATTCTATAGGTAGCACTATTTTATTATGCTCAAAAAATCTCTCCCGCTCCAACCCGAATAAAGAATGGCACAACAGATATAGGCATTTGCATACATTATAGATTAATCCATATTCAGACATAAGTGAGAATTTTATTAAGTTAGAGGTGGCAACATCGCCATACCCCTCGATGATAGTTATGCAAGTTTGGAAAAATCTTGCAGTTATGCACAATACAGACTTGGGTTGGCGAACGATCCGACTTTTCCGGCACTTTTCACAAAATGAACTATAAAAACCGTTTTTTAGTGTGAACTAAATGAACTTGTTCAGAAAGCTCAGATGAACTAGTTCATTTCGAACTATTAAATACGTCGCCGACCGACAAAAATACTGATTGATTACTGAATGAGAGACTGATAATTCTGTACTCGAACTGGTTCGTGGTTGTATCGAACTACTGAAATTGTGAAGAAGGCTTGTTTTGGTTAATTTCAGAATTGAATCAGAACTTTCCGGCGTTGCGTTCGCGCAGTAAACAAATAAGTGCGACTTGTTACGCCGGTATGAACTATTGAGTGATTGAATTCTTTTAGGACACAGAATCTACAAAAAAAATTTAAAATAAATAAAAATATAAAAATGTTGTCTACCCCAATTATAAAATACATTTTTATATTATAAAAGAACAAACAACAAATAAAAAATAATAAATTATGATTAAGGAACCTAATTTTTTGAACTTTTGTAGTACTTATTTTTTGACTCCAGCATCCTCATTTTTATTAAAATATTCCCACACAACGTATGACCATCTCTAATCGATTGTTACGTCGATACGTGTTATATGCAGTGTTGCCAATGACAAATTAACAAAATAACCGCAACTTGTACCTGAAATACCAGGTTTTACCTGCGTGAAATTCCAAAATACCCGCATTTTACAATTTTAAATATTTGTCAGAGGATTTCTTCCGTGCGCCTCCGGTGGGAGTCTTTTCGTTCTAACCCAATTACTAAAAAAATGTTCTGCGTGAAGACTAAAATTAGAAACTGGGTTATTCTTCAGTGTGTTAATGTATACAACAGATTATAACACAAATAAAACACAAACAAGAGGTTAAATGGAGAACAAATATTCTTCTTTTTCCTTTTTGAGGCCTCAGCTGCCAGGGCTATTTTCTATTTTACTATTAGACATCTGACGCGAATTATGTCGATATTTTGCCAAGTGTATTCAACGCAAACCATGGAAGGAAATATCCGAATTTTACCCGTGAAATACCCCCAAGAATACCCATAAAGCAGGAAAATGCCCGAAAATCGGTTAATTACCCGCAGATTGACAACACTGGTTACATGTTATATTTCTAATGTTTCGGAGTGGGTCGGGACACGTCGGACATGACCGATTGAGATTTATCGGATAAAATATTTAATTTAATGATTATAAAACTGGCGTTCGCAAAGGGCGACTTCTATGTGGAACCAAAATGATAGATAGTCACGCAATCTATCGTATTGTTAATAGGTACCACCCGGCTAGCGGTTAAGCAGAATAAAATTCTGTAAAAGCGTCTCCAAGTACAACTTAGATTGCCGGCAGATGGGAGAACCCATCAACCATTATAATGCCTAGGGGGGAGCGGGCACCTCGCAATAAAATCAAAAACAAATAGAATAAGTGCCACTGAAGATTCCTATAAGGATGAAACATGTATGGTAATGGTCGGAATGTATAGTTTCAAAAACTTATTCTATTTGTTTTTGATTTTATTGGGAGGTGCCCGCTCCCCCTAGGCATTATGATGGTTGATGGTGCGACGACGCTTCGGTCGTTGCAGGTCACTTTGGCGCCTTAGTCCAGGTTTGGGATTGCCTCGGGCGCCACCTTCCGTTTAGAGTGTGAAGGCCACTGCACGGGCAGCGTCAGTGGAGAAAGAAATACTCCAGGGGTCGTTATGGTATCGACCAAAATCACTGGCTTCCAGAAGGGCGGTCTTTACTTGCCCTGCTGGGTCTGAGTACCTGGGTATTAGCTGCTGGGATGTTAAAACAAATATTAATAAATAAAACTTTTATTTTTACCAATAAAATCCGGCGGAGAAAAGGTGTGTAACGGACGATTGGCTTGGCGGCGTGGTGTAGTCGGACTGACGGTTCTAGACTCCGGTACAACTTGAACTTGGCTTCAGCTTGACCTATCTCTAAAGGTCGACGGACTGCACTGCTGTTCCAATTGGGTCGGCCACAGCAAGTCTGGCTTCTCGCTGCCTCTGCAGCTGCCGACAACGGTTTGATTTTGCCCTACTCGATACGAACTTCGACATCTAAGAAGCAGAGACGAGAGTGTCTCCATCTGCCTGGCGACCGTTCAACTGGTACGACTGGCCTTTTATTCACAATTTTAATTTAATTTTACTCCAGTGCCGTGCGCGATTTAATTTATATATTTTAAATAATACGGAAAAAAGTAACTTTGTTACAATGGGTTCCCCGATCTGCCGGAAATCTAAGTTGTACCGTAATTTGGGGTAACCTGAGACCCTTTTTAACTTTAAAGTGAAGTTTACGACATACCTAGAATAACTAAATGTTGAAAAACTATTTAAAAACATTAGTCATATAGGTAACAATTGATATGTTAATAGAATATTTCACTTTATTTTGTCATAAGTATTTTTTTTATTTTTTTTAAGTGTGTCTCAAGTTACCCACTAGAATGGGGTAACTTAAGACAGCTTAATAAAATCAATGAACGTCTCAAATTATGCGTTGTTGGGGTAACTTGGAACAATGGAAATATAAATAGACAGTGTTATGTTAACGTGAGAGACAATGAAAATATTTTTGGGGTCAATGAAAATATTTTTGGGGTTGATGATAATATTTTTGGGGTTGATGATAATATTTTTGGGGTTGATGATAATTTTTTTGGGGTCAATAAAAACACAAAGAACTTAAAAAATGTATTTAATAATGATTGATTATAGTAATTTAGCTTTAGTAAATTGCTTTCATTTCTGGTATTGAAAAAATACCTCGTTTATTCAGCGCTGTAGGAGGATTAATGCCACATATAATATCCTGCCAGCAATAATAGAGTTCATCCTTATGTTCAGGCCATTTCCAGTTTTCTCGTATTGTTTTAGTCATTGCACTTATTGTTGCGCCTTTATCGTCAAGCTTCTCAATGACCACAGGATAAAAATTTGAATCATAACGAACTATAACAAAACTTCCAACTTGTTTATTTATTGGCTGCAGAGTAGGATGAGAGTAAATACTCTCTTGGTTATTATCTTCAATATTATCGTCAATATTTTCTTCAATATGGTCTTCAATATTCATAATCTGTTTTGCTCGAAATGAATCCCAGTCATCATCTGAACTGTCTTCAAGAACAACCTCATTATTGCAACTGTCTTCGTCATTTTCACTGGACTCAAGTACTTCACGTGTCTTCTGCCTTTTCTTAGTTGGGTTTTCTCTATTTATGACACTTTGATCTTCCACTTGTAATTGTTTTCTTTTCTTTTTTTCTTGCTTTGGGTTGTCTTCCAATATAACGATATCCTCTTCACAGATTCCTCTAACAGCGGGAACATTTAATTTCTTTTTTGTCTGTTTTCTTAAACCATCTGTTTCTTTCCTTCTACATTCTTCCAAATATTCTTGAAATGTAGACACCCAGGAGGTATTGTCATTTTCTTTGCCTTTAAGTCTATTCAGTACCTCTTCTCGATTTAGTGGAATTAATCCTGCCCCTTTAAATCCACTCGTGACGTTTTTTGAAGTATTTTCCTTTCCCATTTCCTCGAGACATTTTTTTAACAAACGAGGAAATGTATCTTTTGGAATAGTTCCACGATTTTTTGCTTTCCATGACTCTAGTTTTACGCCACTTAATTATAAGTGGACGGAAAAATGCTACATTTAACGGCTGAGTGGGTCCAGTGCTGTTTGGAGGAAGTAGAATGAAGATAATGTTGTTTTTTTTACATTCTTCTATTATATTATCCCCAATCATAACTTTCTTCCCCTCTTTATCTTGCTTCGAGAAATAGGGCATAGCAATTTTTCGATACCAGTCTTCGAATATCTCCAAAGTAAACCATCCACTCTTACTCCTATTATAAACTGTCCCTTTAGGGCTATGTTCGGTCCAGGTATTATAAAGATTCTCAGCTTTATATGTCACATATGGAGGTAGAAGTGTCCCCTCCCCGGCAGCAGCAAACATCACAGAAGTGCTCGACTTTGAGGAGTCAATAATCCTTTCCGGATGTCGGCACACTCTTCTAACAACAACTTTTTTACGGCCAGGGTCGTCTGTAATATTTGTTTCGTCATAATTAATGACATAATGAGGAAGAACTCCCTCCATTGACTGGTTTAACTCATCAAAGTACAGATTTATGGCGTTATGGTCGACTTTGGCTCGAGCTCTCTTTATGTTCTGGCACATTTTATTACTTAATGTGTTCTGGTGAGGCTTCGAGGAAGACATGACAAAATCTGGACCTGGCATGTTGTTTTTGAATCTATATTCATTTCTTCCAGAACGGTCAAGGAAGGCTTTAACAATGAGTCTAATGTCGTATAGTGTGAGGTGGAAGCCCCAATCCCCTGCTGCACATAGACACACTACTAATGCATTCTGGTCAACTTCATGCAAAACAAATGGTCTGCCGACCTTCCCTGTATTTTTCCCTTTTATTGCTCTATTGATAAAGCATCGTGGTATACCAAACTGCTCTTCCGCTTTTCTCAAAGAAAGTCCAGACCTGACAGCTTCCACTGCTTTAAACAGTTGCTCATTCGAGAAATTTCGGTATTTACTAGACCCCAAAACTTTTTTTTGGGTTCGAACCATAACTGACCTGAAACAATGAAAGTCTGATTAGTAGGTAGGTTGGTACCAAGATTTTATAGTACATAATTTGTGGTGGGGTAACTTGAGACAGTTGTCTCTAGTTACGCAATTAAGGTCAGGTTGTGAATTTATATTTTGTAGCAACCATAAACTTGGCAACGCCGCAATAAAATTTATGATATATCACAATTAATATTAGAGGTTAGCTTTTCTACAACAATTACTTGTTTTCAGATATTAGTCATAAAATTATAATATAAATTTGACAGTTTCAAAGTTGAAGTTTAGTGAAAACTGATGAACTTACCTTAGATAGTATAAAAGAATTTAATTATTAACACCACGTTCCACATCTCTTGCGAACAAAACAACACCACCCATGTCAACAGGGTTGCCAATATTACGAAAAATAATGGTGTCTGCAAATTGTCTCAAGTAACCCCATCGTCTCAAGTTACCCCAAATTGCGGTACTAGGAGATGCGTTTACAGAATTGTATTTTGCTAAACCGTCAGCCCGGGTGGTACCCATCAACAATAGAATAGATGACGTGACTATCAATCATTTTGGTATCACATCAAAATAGTTGGGGTATATAGAATAGATTTTTGAAACCATGTGGAAATTTTAATAGAAATTTCTACAGTTATCGTACAGAATTTTGTCACTAACCCTCCTTAGACTGACAACAGGGGTATTCAAAGTTGGTGTTGGTAACCAGGAACCATAATTACAAAAATATTTTATTACAATTCGGATATAACAGAAGAATTAAAATCGATTTATGCTGTTTTTGATATTTTTTAGCGAACTTTGAAAAATTACCTTTTTCATCAAGCGAATAATAATAGCATCACCAGAAGTTGATGATAAACTGATAAACTACTGATAATGTTAATACAGTTAACGAAACTTACGTAAAGCGATAAAAATTTTTTGTTTAATATTGACGATATTCTTCAACATGTTACAAAAAAGTTGCTGTTTGCAATTTGCTTAAATAAATAAATTTTAATTTTGCTTTCCTTGAATCAAGAGACCCGTAAAACAATTTAAACCGAATCTAAAGCGCTGGGTAATAAAATCATTTTTAAAGACATATTTCAGATGCCTTTATCCATGCACTACCAATTGACAAATTTTTTAACCCCAATAAATATTTTAAATTTCCTCTTTATTATACGTCCTAAAAATTCGGCGTTGCGATAAGAACCAGGCAATAGATTTGGGAAATTCGGTGCTTTTGGAATTTTCAAATTCATATTTATAAGAATTCGAAATGGAAAAAGCAGACATCGTTCAGTGCTCTTTATATGCACATGTTTAAGGTATATTTAAATTTTAAAACGAAAAGAACTAAACTAAAAATTCAATATATGCTAGGAAAACTTTTGTTGTAGAATATCGTCACCAGTAACTAAAACTACACTTTTTTTCAGGAGTTGATTATAAACTGAATGTATCATCAACTCCTGATGATGCTAATATAGTTAACGAAATACACATACTGTCAGTAGATAGAACGTTCATTAAATTTAACGGTTCTGTAACTAATGACAATGACGTTTAGATTGTGACAATTGTACAAGAAATCAACTTGTAAAGTTTTATTCTAAACGTCATCCCCTTTACTTACAGAATTTTTAAAGTTAATGGACGTTCTGTCTATTGATAGTTAGAGTGTTAAAAAAACCAAAAAAAATGTAGTTTTGGTTAGTGGTTATGATATTCTTCAGCATTGTTAAAAACCAAAGGCATAAAATTCCCAATTCAGGATGTCAGAAAATTAGAAAATGATGTTAAAAATATTTTAATAATAATTTTTCAGTGATTTAACCTTCATTAGACATTTTTATTTTAATATAATTTTTCAAGGATTTTTCATGTATTTTTGAGGATGTTTTAAAGTTTTCAAATTCTTTTTTTAAGAATTTTTCAGCGATTTTTTAACGATTTTTAAGGAACTTTTATCTTTAATAGTTTTGCCGAAAATTATTTTTTTAATATTTTTGAAAATATATTTTCAATTTTCTTCGGCTAACGTAACGTTAAAAAATCGGCTGTGTCACCACAGAACTTTCCCGTCTCGACCGCTGAGAATATGTTATTTATTATTATTATTTTAATTACAAAATACTAAGCATTACATTAATTTATGGAACACATAAAAAATAGCGAGCCGATGGTGAATAAGTCTACCGAATTGATATTTCAATGTTGATAATGGCTTAAGCTGCGCATGCGCACGTTGTATATCACACTGCGACAATTAGGATCTCCTAAAATCATGTGTGAAAACTTTTGGGAATTCGGGAAAATTTTTCACACAATAGTTGTAGGGAATTTTTCTCGCCATCTAGCGGAGAAACTATGAGAAATTCGATAAAACGTTAAACATAAAAGTTAAAGAAAATTTGATGCTTTACAACTTTGCACAAGAAAATTTTGCACTAAATGCATTGTTTGTCCTCAAAATCAAGAAAAACTGGAGAAAACCTACATTCAAATATTTTACGCGCCTTCTAGTGGCGCAACTATTGGAAATTCTGGAAAAAGTTTGAGACAAAAGTTGTAGGGAATTTTATGCTCTAAAACTTTGTACTACAACATTTTGCACTAAAGTGTATTGTTTGTCTTTAAAATTTAAAAATATAAAATATTGTTACATGCGTATTTAATCAATGTCGGTCTTGAGGACGTTCTACTTTACCAATTTAAACCAAAAACTAATGGTCGCATTCCAGGCACACACCGACCCTTCATACCAAATTTCGGCTTGATTGGTCATATGGTTCGGCAGTTATCGTGGAAGATTACACACAGACACACAGACACACAGACGCACAGACAGACCATACGCTAGAAATGGTTTCAATCTTCTTGGAGGACCTCAAAATGGATATTTCCATCGACATCTCGATTTTTTTTTGCTCGTTCACCTTACTTTCCCTTTAATGGGTCCGGGAAAGTAAAATACAAAAACAGCATAATAAAGCACAACTCAGCCTTGGAGAAATCATTAAAAAATCATTTACAATGTTCAAAGATTCTTTTCAAATTATAAAAAACCTTAAAAGAGTACTAACTAAATAGAATTCTTGAACAATATTGAACAATTCCTGAAAAATCATTAAAAAATCGTGTTCAGCCTTTAAAAATTCTTTTAAAATTATTAAAAAAAACTTTATAAAAGTACTAAGAAATCCTTAAATAAAATATTAAATAATATTAAACAATTCCTAAAAATCCTTGTAAAATTATTGAAACATTCCTAAAAAATCCCCAAAAAAGAAAATCTTTAAAAACTCCTCGATAAATACAAAAAAATCCATAAATATAATCCTCTAATAATCTTGAACAATTCCTGAAAAATCGTAACATTACTCAAACATTCCTGAAAAATCTTAAAAAAAAACATTAGAAAGTCGTTGAAACTTCTCGAACAATAGAAGAAAAATTCTTGAAAATTCCTCCAATATACAAGAAAAATTCTTAAATAAAATCCTTAAACAATAATAAATAATTCGTGAACAATCCTTGTAAAATTAATGAAACATTCCTGAAAATGCCTTAAATAACATTAGAAAATCGTTGAAAATTTCTCGTAAAATTTAAGAAAAATCCTTAACAATTCACAAGAAAAATTCTTAAATAAAATCCTTAAACAATCTTGAACGATTCCTAAAAAATCCTTTTAAAACCTTTTGAAACATTCCTGAAAAATCTTTAAAAAAACGTTAGAAATTCGTTGAAAAATCCGCGAACAATACAAGACAAATCCTTGAAAATTACTCGAAACTCGAAAATTCTTAAATAAATTCCTTAAATAATAATAAATAATTCGTCAACAATCCTTGTAAAGTTAATGAAGTATTCCTGAAAATTCCTTAAAAAACATTAGACAGTCGTTGAAGATTTCTTGAAAAATTCAAGAAAAATCATTGACAATTCTCAAAAAAAATACTTAAATAAAATCCTTAAACCATCTTGAGCAATTCCTAAAAAATCAATGTAACATTAATCAAAATCTTTAGAAAACTTTAGAAAGTCGTTGAAAACTCCTCGAACAATACAAGAAAATCCTTGAAAATTCCTCAAAAATACAAGAAAAATTCTTAAATAAAATCCTTAAATAATGTTAAACGATTCCTGAACAATCCTTGTAAAATTCATGAAACATTCCTGAAAAATCCGTAAAAAACATCAGACAGTAGTTAAAAATACAAGAAAAATCCTTGAAAATTCCTCAAATAAACGACAAAAATTCTTAAATAAGATTCTTAAACAATGTTTAACAATTCCTGAACAATCCTTTTAAAATAATAAAGCATTCCTGAAAAATCCTTAAAAAAATATTAGAAAGTTAAAAACTCCTCGAAAAATCCTTTAAAACTCCTCGAAAAATGCAAGAAATATCCTTGAAAACTCCTCGAAAAATTCATGAAAAATCCTTGTAATATTTTTGAAACATTCCTGAAAAATTCTCAAAAACGTTGGACAATCGTTAAAACTCCTTGAGAATACAAAAAAAAAATATTTCCAAACTCCTCGAAAAATACAAGATCCTTGAAAATTCCTAAAATATACAACAAAAATTCATAAATAAACTCCTTAAACCATGTTGAACAATTCCCGAGCAATCTTGTAAAATTAATAAAACATTCCTGAAGAATCCTTGAAAAAACATAAGATAGTCGTTAAAAACTCCTGGAAAAATCGTTCAAAACTCCTTGAAAAATACAAGAAAAATCCTTGAAAACTTCTCGTATAATTCCTGAAAAATCCTTATAAAATTATTGAAACATTCCTGAAAAATTCTTAAAAAACGTTGGAAAATCTTTAAAAACTCCTTGAGAATACAAGAAAGATATTTGAAAACTTCTAGTATAATTCCTGAAAAATCCTTATAAAATTATTGAAACATTCCTGAAAAATTCTTAAAAAACGTTGGAAAATCTTTAAAAACTCTTTGAGAATACAAGAAAAATATTTTAAAACTCCTCAAAAAATACAAGAAAAATCCTTGAAAATTCCTAAAATATACAACAAAAATTCTTAAATAAACTCCTTAAACCATGTTGTACAATTCCTGAACAATCCTTGTAAAATTAATAAAACATTCCTGAAAAATCTTTTAAAAAACATCAGACAGTCGTTAAAAATTCCTTGAAAAATCGTTAAAAACTCCTTGAAAAATACAAGAAAAATCCTTGAAAACTTCTCGTATAATTCCTGAAAAATCCTTATAAAATTATTGAAACATTCCTGAAAAATTCACAAAAAACGTTGGAAAACTGTTAAAAAATCCTTGAGAATGCAAGAAAAATATTTGAAAACTCCTCAAAAAATACAAGAAAAATCCTTGAGAATTCCTCACATATAAAACAGAAGTTCTTAAAAAAAATCCTTAAACTATGTTGAAAAATTCCTGAACAATTCTTTTAAAATTAATGAAACATTCCTGAAAAATCCTTTAAAAAACATCAGACAGTCGTTAAAAATTCCTTGAAAAATCGTTAAAAACTCCTTGAAAAATACAAGAAAAATCCTTAAAAACTTTTCGAACAATTCCTGAAAAATCCTTATAAAATTATTGAAACATTCCTGAAAAATTCTCAAAAAACGTTGGAAAAATCGTTAAAAACTCTTTGAGAATACAAGAAAAATATTTGAAAACTCCTCGAAAAATACAAGAAAAGTCCTTGAAAATTCCTTAAATATACGACAAAAATTCTTAAATAAGATTCTTAAACAATGTTTAACAATTCCTGAACAATCCTTTTGAAATATATAAAACATTCCTGAAAAATCCTTAAAAAAAAAACATTAGACAGGAAAAATACAAGAAAAATCCTTAAAAACTCCTCGTTTGAAAACTCCTCGAAAAACCACCAATCGACCGACGTTTCGGACAACTGAAATGTCGATTCCCCTTATCTTCATTGTGCTGCCAAACGTGGCAAAATCTTTAAAAAAATATAAAATTCCACGTTTTTGTTATCTATAAAATAATCCTTAACTGCTAAATCTATACTGTAAAAATTTACTAATATTTTCATCTACTTTTTTTATTGATGTCGACAAAACAAATTTAATATAAGAATCGGTTGAAAAGAAACTTTTATATCTCAACTAATAAAATGGCAGACATAAAGACGTCCTGACATCTCATGGATACAACAAAAGCCCACGGAATCAATTTCAAGAAATAAAAAAATCAACGTCCATCCAGATAAAGATTAGACCAAAAAGCTGGACACAAGTCATCGACCTACTGAAACTTTTATCGATAGAACATTTTATTGGCCTTAATCAAAAAAATAACTAACGGTTGATTCACTTACATATTAAAATGTTAGTCAAAATATGTTTTTAAAATTTTTAATAGTAAATATTATAACCAAATAAGAAAAATTATATATAGATTTAATTTTTTGTGAAAAACATCAAGGATAATATTTTTATTTTAATTATATATTTCTATAAATGTAGTAATGAGTATTTCTTTATTTTTCTGTTATATAAAGATACCATTACATATACCAATATTTTCTCTATTTTTTAATAAAAAAAATTATAAATACTCTACATAATAACCATACATTGTTCTGTATTTAATTATCTAAATACATTAACTAAATAATTTATTCATTGGATTCGTAATAATTGCTTATGTAATATAATGGATTAATGTAGAAAATTCTGAATGCTATGAAATACAATTGGGATAACTAAAAACAAAAAAACCATCAAAATTGCGCCTAAAATAAATTCGTTAAAGCTAATATATGACTTTAGAGATTAATTAACATTCTTTATTAACTACGTCATATCTATTTATAGACTGAATTTCTTAATAATAGTTCAATCCTATCTCACTTCATGATATGTACCTCTCATCGCCTCTAAAAATATTTACTCTATCGTAGGTTGATGGGTAAATAATCATTTTTATAGTACACTAGCTTTTGCCCGCGACTTCGTCCGCGTTGATGTTGGAATAAATAAAAGTTTCTTCGTGTTGTTTCCTTCCACTAATTTTTAAAATACGTGATAAATATTGTATTGAATATTGAATATCTCATTTCCCATATACCAAATTTCAGCTCAATCGGATTTAACGTGTGGCCTCTATCGTTGAAGAATACACACAGACAGACAGACAGACAGACAGACAGACAGACTTCCATTTGAAAATGGTCTTAATCATCTCAAGTGACCTCAAAATGGATATTTCCATCTTTATCTTTTTTATTTTTTTAGTTCGTTCACAATACTTTCCCTTCTCGGAGGTTAGTCGGGAAAGTAAAAAAAGTTAAAAATTCTGAAAAAAAGTAAAATAATGCTAAAAACGCTAAATATGCAAAAAAATCCCAAAAAATGGATACAGAAATGCAAAAAAAATACCAACATATACAATGAAATGCACAATAATAAATGAAAAGCAAAAAATAAGCTAATAAAGGATAAAAATTCTAAAATAAAAAGTAAAAAAATGCTAAAAACGCTAAAAAGCAAAAAAAAATCCCAAGAAATAAAAAAAATGCGAAAAAAACGAACAAAAAAAATGGAAAAAATGCAAAAAAAAATACAAACATATACAAACAATAATACATGAAAAGCAAAAAATGAGCTAAAAAATGTTAAAAGTTTTAAAAAAACTGAAAAGTTAAAAAAAAGCAATAAAGGAAATTATAAATAATGTTAAAAAATTAAAAAAAAAATACCAAAAAATATGAAAAATTACGTTAAAAAATGCCAAAAGTGCAAAAAATACCAAAAAAAATTAAAAAAAATGCAAAAAGATGGCAAAAAACCTAAAAAAAGTCAAAAAATGCTGAAAAAATTAAAATAATGCTAAAAAACTTTAACAATTTAAAAAAACTAAAAATAAAAATGATACAAAAAAAAGCAAAAAAATGCAAAAAAACTCCCAAAAAGAAAAAAACAAAAAAAAGCAAAAAAATTAAAAAAATGCAAAAAAAAACAAACATATATGCAAAGAAATGCATAAAAATACATGAAAAGCAAAATGAGCTAAAAAATGAAAAAAATTTTTAAAAAAAGCAGAAAAGTTTAAAATGTGTTAAAAAAATGTTAAAAATATCTGAAAAAGTATTCGTGCATACTCGTCGGGAAAGTTTTGGGGCGACACAACCGATTTTTTTGTTTTTGACAGGTGACAGTTGGAGAAATAATTGTATCTGTCATTTGTTAATAGTGACACTTTCGTTTAACAGATGTCGCACAACTACAAATGTATTCTTCCGGCGGCTATCCCAAACCTATATACCAAATATCAGCTCAATCGGATTAATACTTTTTCAGATATTTAATGTCAAATTTTAAAATTTTGTTATTTTTTTATTTTTGATAGGTGACAGTTGGAGAAATAATTTTGACTGTTCCAAATAGAGTTTTTCAAGGGCTTTCAAATGACATATTGCATGTCAAATTTCGTGAGATATTTCATTGTCATTTTTTGATAGTGACATTTCCGTTTGATAGATTTGGATTAAACGTGTGTCCTCTATTGTGGAAGAATACACACAGACAGACAAACAGACAGACAGACAGACATCCATCTGATAATGGTCTTAATCATCTCAGGTGACCTAAAATTGGATATTTCCATCTTTATCTCGAAATTTTTTTAGTTCGTTCACAATACTTTCGCCTCTCGGAGGTGGGTCGGGAGCCACTCCCCTCTAAAAGAATTACCCTGTATGTTTTTGGTTGACGTACTTATTCGAGCGGGTTTTTGGTTGACGCACTTACTCGAGCGGTTCAATATTTGTTTAACTCCAATTTTGAACCCCTTAAAATGCGAATTTTCAAAATTCCTTTCTTAGTGCTCCCCTACACTACCAAAAAAAAACTACCCTGAAAATTTCACGTCTGTGCGTTGATTGTCAGTCAGTCAGCGACACGGCAATTTTATATATATAGATATAGAAATACTTGTGGTAGCTTGCAATTTTAAACTAATTTTAAACCAATCGAGAATGCGCATTCCAGCATTGCCAGGACAATTTTTTTCCCAAAATTTTTGTACCTAAAATTATTTATATACTAACCCCTAGCTTCTGAGTAATGGTCCATTTACAAAAATGTTTAATATTGTAACAAAATTGGTTCATTTTCAGACATTTTTGTCCTACATTCCAATAGGCTATAAGTATCTAAAATCAAAATAATAAATTTTTAAAAAATTTAAAAAATCTGAAACTTCACACGCTTAGCAGGAATCCGAATCTGAAATCAGAATTTGTTCAAATTCCATATTCGACTTTTTTTATACCCGACACAAAACCTTTTCAAATTCATATACATTTTTTCTTATTTTCAATAATACATAGACTAAAAATGCAATTAATATACCTACGCCGATCATATATATGAAGAAATAAAGTTTTAGAGAGAGATAATGCTGTGACGGCACACTCCCAGGTCAGCCTCCGATGCAGATCCCTTCAAATCAGACTGAGATAGAAAGAACCCCGCACAAACGTTATGGGAATTGGCCCCTGGTCAAATTGGCTGAAATTTGGACATGTTGTTGGTTTCGGCATCCTGAACAAAAGTCTCAATGGGCACAATGCTCAATTTGGCTTATTTAGGCTCCTACAGAGCTCTAAAGCTCCACGAATTCACCATTATTTACTACTTACAAGAGTAATATTTTCGAAAGTTTAGTATTTGCTGCGTTAACAAAAAGTACCCTCTTATGTTTTCGAGGACACTATATCCAAATCCAATGCCAACTGAGAGTTGACAGCTGTCAAACAACAAGCAATAATCAAAATTGATAAAATCTTCATGTAAATATATGTTTTTGAGGTTTTCGAGTTCAAAATTGATGTTAAAAAGACTATACTGACAGCTGACAGCTATCAACTAACTGTCAAACAACATGTCATCATCAAAATTGATAAAATCCACATGCAAATGTATGTTTTTCAGGTTGCTGAGTTTAAAACTGATGTTCAAAAATCGATGTTGACAGTTTACAGCTGTCAGATAACTATCACGCAACAAACAATAATCAAAATTGATAAAATTTACATGTTAATATATGCTTGTTGTTTGACAGTTAATTGACAGCTGTAAATTGTCAATACCGTCTTTTTAACATCAGTTTTGAACTCAGGAATCTCAAAAACATATATTTACATGAGGATTTTATCAATTTTGATTATTGCTTGTTGTTTGACAGCTGTCAACTGTCATTATTATTAGTCGTAAAAAATGGTGAATTCGTGGAGCTTTCAAGCTCCGTAGGAGACAATATAAGCAAAATTGAGCTTTGTGTCCATTGAGACTTTTGTTCAGGATGCCCAAACCAACAACATATTCAAATTTCAGCCAATTTGACCGGGAGCCAATTCCCATAATGTTTGTGCGGGGTTCTTTGTATAGAAAAGCAAAATATATATAATCAGTTTCTCGTTCGAGGTACATTAACGATAATAGTATTTGCTTATATTCCTAATAAGAAAAAAGTAATGAAATGATATGTAATTAATTTTTTAATTGAAATTTAATAGGATGTCGAACAAAATTTTGTTAAAATTTTGTAACAATTAAAAAAAACACAAGAGACATTACAAGAAAATTTTAAAACCACAAATTAGTAAGCAGAAATTCATTTTCATTAAAGTGTTTGACAGTTATTTTTTACTTCAACAATATTATGCCTTAAGATAAATTTTGAATTTTAACCTAGATTTATAACTGACATAAGTTATAATTTTAACCAAATATTGCCATACAGAATATAAAATGAAAAGTAACCGCCGGTTATTTTTATAACCTATGGTTAATTTTAACCAAATTTTTACTGAATAGACCCCTTAGTTAACATAACCTAAAACTGCAGTTTTTGTTCATTGCTGTTGGAGAGAAAAAAGTTTTTTGCAAACCAGTCACTATCAAAGTGACAATAAAGAGAAGTGTTTAATGCTCCGCGGTTAAAATTAATTAACTATCACTGCACAAATTGAAGATACAAGTTAAGCGGTGGCTAGCAAAAAACCAACCGAAGGAACGTGGTGATCTGACAGTACTTTTGAAACCGATCTGACCATGAATTATTCGGGTGGACTCATAAGTTAGAAAAAAAATACTCTCTATGTTAGATACCCTCAGCACCCGACAACTTACCACCGCGGGAGTTATTGAGTAACGCTGGAGACCTGTTGGTACTTTTGGGTCCGATCCGATACGGAATCAGTCTGGTGGTTCCACAGGAACCAGAAGGAAATTATTTACCGCCAATTGGAAAACTTAAATATGACCACAATACGAAAACTTGCGACCTCAAGAGTTATTGAGGATCGTAGCGGTCGCAAGTTTTCATGTGCTGGGCTCATTCAAAATGACCGACCGGCGCGGAATAATTTTTTCTGGTTTCTGTGGAACCACCTGATTGACTTAGGGTTAGATCGGGTCCAAAAGTAACGTCATGACCCCAGCGTTCCTCCGGTTAGGCCTTAATTACTAATCTTAAAAGACAGTTCAGGCCTAATTGTTTTGTCACCAAATTCCACTATACGTATTAGTTGCTTATTATAGAAATATCAGTAAATTGTTTTTACTGCTATCTTCAGTTTCATCGAAATTAACTGCATTTATTAGATGTCAATGAACTCTGGAGTTATCTATGAGTCCTCTTAGACATTGAGTGAAGACTTTTTTAGGTTATATTGACATTACAATACATGCAACTTTGGGAGGTAGGGAATTACATCATTGTTTAGCTGTCATTGAAATCTGAAGTTAGTTACGACACCTCTTAGACGTTGAGAGAAGAATTTTTTGAGTCATGTTGACATTACAACACGCCAAAGATTAACTCATCGGGTATTAATCATTGGGGCCTCCTCTTTAAATAAACCCTGCGCAGCTCTTAAAATGCGCAGCAACTTGTCGCGCAGCCTTATTTCAATTTTCCGCCATTTAGAAAACTTTGACAGCTCACTTACAGTCCCGTACTCACTTGATTCTAACTACTCTTTGAACTATTGCTCTCCTAATCGAATTTTACAATTCTTATAAACAACCTTAATAAATCACTTTTTATTTTATTTTATTTCGAAATACGTTGAAGTTTCACACTGAAGGTATCGTAATTAAACAATTTATTGCTGAAATAAGAAGGCACGTGCCAAAAGTATTACCTTTAAAATTATATTAGCGGTATAAAAAAATTAATTATTCAGATTTTTTAATTACTTGTATATACCAAGATTTAGTCCCAAGTTTTTATTTAAAATTTTATTCACCAGCGATTTTTGTATAATTTCGGCGAGATAATGAGCTCCCTTTTGAGTTGAAATTAACAAAAACATCACAAAAAGAAAGAAAGAAGTCGGAAATATTGAATAAAAAAATAATTAATTAAAGAATGATTCCGAAAAAAGAAACCAAATGAGTTTGAGAGATTTTGTTTCTACTGTAATTTAATGCTTTAATGGATTTTTCTAACTAAATCTTATGTTTATTAAGTTTTTTGTTGAAAAGAAACCGCGTCTGAAAATTCAATTTATATTTTCTTATTTGATGCTTTTATTATAGGATGTTCTAATATAACAAATTATCCTAAAAGTTACATTTTCTATTAATATTGTTTGGTTAAGTATTTTTTAACAGAAAACAACACAGAAATAAATTAATAGACGTGTGAGAATCATTTTTTATATATTTATTAATTTAGAAAATAAATTCTATTATTTTAAATAAAAAGCATCCCTATCGAATAAAAATCATTTATAAGTTTTTCACTAAGCAATTTTAATTATTATTTATACATCTTAAACTTTGGATAATGATGAAAATATTATTTTACGAATTAACGTAATTGATACGTTATTTATTGAAGCACTGATACGAGGTTCTGCCTCTCAGTATGGATTATTTGATTGTTCATTTATTCACTGTTACATAATACTACCTATCAATGCAGATTATTTAATATTTTATTGATAAAATATGGTGAGAACGAATTACTATGCGTATTCATTTATATACAGTGTGTCCAATTAAGTCGGAACCATATGGGAAACTTTTTTATTCTTCTTTATAATAAGTTTTAGAACCAATATTGTCTGCACTACATATCATCAAAATGTTTTTTAAAAGCTCCTAGCATTTTGGAGGATAATACGCTTTTCACCAAAAATATTTGAATTGCAGATCCCTTTTAAAAAAATCGCAACTTTTGCACTATAGTTTTAAAATTACCAACGCACAGAGACAAAGGACTGAAGATTGTTTTAGGTTTAGTTTGAAATTTTTATTTTGTAGAGGGAGGTCTAAAATTAATTTTACATTCCATAAATTTGCATTAAGGTTTTTTCAGTTTTTTTTTTTAAATGAGTACCTAACCCTGTACAAGTATTTATCAATGTATACTGAATTTTATCCCGACAAAGGTTTGCTAGACCGTGTATGATCAAAACCGGATGATTATTTTTGTAACACCCTGTATATATTATAACTCAAACAGATAATATAGACAAATTATAAAAGTGTCACATGACGTCAGCTCACATGAAGAATCTAGCTCGCTATTTTAGCATGTAATTAAATGTATCAGAAATACACCTTAGGCATCTCACGTATTTTACGAGCACGTCTCGGTTTCATGTCGGTTCAGATTTTTCGACACACGTGCTACGACGATTCGTGGGAAATGAAAATTTTTTTCTTTTTATTCATTCCATGGACCAAAATTGATCTCAATTTAAAATTTTGTAGTAAATGACATTTTTCGCACCCTCCTTAGAATTTGAAGAAAGAACTCATTTATACGGGATGAATTCGGCATTACTTTTATTTCTCTTACTTAAACGCAAAATACATTTAATATTAGATTTTAAATTTTCGGCAGGAATTCTGTAATATATATAAATAATAAAATTTTCTATTAGTTAACACTTTTTTTTTTTCAATTTTTTAATTAGTATTATATTATTATATACCCCTTTTGGAGTCTTATATTTGAATATTCTTTCAGGATTATTGAAAATTATATGGCATGTTCTAAACCGACTTTTACATAAAGCATATAAAAATAGAAATATCAAAATTAACATGACCGATTGTGTGCTTTCATGCTAAAAGGATTGTTTATTATTCTCTTTTATTTAGCCACACTAATGAAAGGGGGTGAAAAGCAATTTTGGTAAATTCTGCCTAATCGGGTCGCTTTTTAAAAACCATTAAAAAATCGATTTTTATCTCAAATATTTCATTTTACATCAATTAATAAGCGTTACTCGCTGTGTTGCCATTCGCACAAAATAAAAAACAAAATACTTACCAAAGATGATGTTTTCAATCACAATAATTTTGTGAAAAAATTTAATTTAATTTTTAATATGTTGTCAAATAATCTAGATATTAAACACTATAATAGACCAGGACCAATCATTTTTAAAACAAAAAAAAATCTTAGCAGTATGTTAATGGTCGAAAAATTTATGGTAAATTATAAGTAAATTAAGAAAAATCAAAATGACTCACTGAAGCCTTTGACAGCGGATAAAAATTTTGCAGCGCTGGACGCTCCAGGGACAAAAATATTGAAATATACAATAAAATATTTTGCCATTAGTTGAAATTTAAGTCAATTTAAATAAAGGTTTAATAAACTTGTTAGTAATAATTTTCAAAAATTTAGAAACAAAACTTGAGTTTTACAAAATTTAAAAATTTCGAAAATATATCAAAAATTTCTATAATGTCGAAAATTTTAAAAATATATCAAAAATATTAAAAAATTTGAAATTGTATAACTCTTTTCGAAAATTTCCAAAAGTAAAAATGTCAAAATATCGAAAATTTGAAATAACATTCATTCAATTATTCATCTAATTAAAAATATTTCAAAAATTTTAAACGTTTCCAAGATGAGAAAAATTTCAAAAAGCATTAAAAAACTATTCGAAAATTTAAAAAATATGTCAAAAATTTCGAAAAATTTGAAATTTTGAAATTTTCTTCGAGAATTTAAAAAAGTAAAAATGACAAAATCTTCATGAATTTCTTAAATTTATCCAAAATTAAAAAAAAAATATTCATCTAACTAAAATATAAAAATTTCAAGGATTTTAAACATTTCAAAGATGTCAACAGTTTCAAAAAACATTAAAAAACTCTTCGAAAATTTCAAAAATATAACAAAAAATTCGAAAAATTTGAAATTTGCAACAAAAAATGTAAAAAAACTCAAAAATTTAAATACCAAAATATTCAAAAATGTCTAAAACATATCGAACATTACAAAAAAACAAAATTTTTCGTCTAATTAAAAATTTTTCTATAATTTTAAACATTTCAAAGATGTTAAAAATTTAAAAAACATTAAAAAATTATTCGGAAATTTCAAATTTTTCGAAAATTATAAAATTTGTAAAAATTTGTGAAATTTGTAGAAAATTTATAAAAAGCTATGAATTTGCAAGGAAATAACAAAATACCAAATTGTTTATTTACGCAGCCGCAGTTAAAGGGTTAAGGTTCCGGAAGGGGGTGGAGTAGCTAGTTTTTTTGATGATATACAGAGTGTTAGAAGCACGAATCGTGTATGATGAAATCACAATCTAATAATAATAATAATATTTACAAGTTTTGTCTGTAAAACAAAAAATCCCTGACCTCAATTTTTAATCACCCTGTATAAAATCATTTAGCACTTCCAGGAAATCATTTATCTATATATATATATATATATATATATATATATATATATATATATATATATATATAAAATTGTCGTGTCGCTGACTGACTGACACAGGAGCACAGCCTAAACCAGAGGTGATAGAGACGTGAAATTTTCGGGGTTGTTTCCTTTTGTAGTGTAGGGGAGCACTAAAAAAGGAATTTTGAAAATTCGCTTTTTAAGGGGTTCAAAATTGGGATTAAACAAATATTGACCCGCTCGAGTAAGTGCGTCAACCAAAAAATCGGCTGTGTCATCCCAGAACTTTCCCGGCTCAGGTGTGAAGAATGAGATTATTTTAATTACAAAATACAAAATTTCTGAATGGAAAAGTAAAATGTTGTAAAAATGAAATAAATTGCTGGAAAAAAATTGGTAAACATTGCAAAAATTACACAAAATTAATTAAAATTAAAATCGATAAAAATTACTTAAAATGGCACCTTGTGATACCAAGAAGATAATGAATGATTTCAAAAAATGGCAAAAAAATTGTTAAAAATGATAAATTGATAAATTTCAGCATAAATTAAAACTATATAAAAAAAAAGAAAAAAAGCAAAAACTGAATAAAAAATGTCAAATAAGACAATCTAAACAGAAAAATGCAAAATACGCCAAAAAAGTTAAAAAAAAACCAAAAAAAGTTGTAAAAAGGGATAAAAAAAGCAACAAAAAGAGGCAAAATGGAAGCAAATAAAACCAAAAAAAGGTCAGAAAAGCTCAAAAACTAAAAACAGAATACGGCAAAAAAATTACAAAAAGGCAAAATAGACAAAAAATAAAGGCAAAAATAGCAAAAAAGGGAAAAGTGAAAAAAATCCGCAAAAAGTAAAAAAAAATGCCAAATAGACAAAGTAAAGGGAAAAAAGAAAATAAGCCAAAAAAGAAAAAAAAAACAAATAAGTTAAAAAAAGCAGAATAGAAGAAAAATAAAGGCAAAAAAAGTTTTAAAAAAGTCCAAACAAATATACCAAATAAAGGGAAATAACCAAAATACGCCAAAAAAGTTAAAAAAAGAAGCAAAATAGTATGAAAATAAAGGCAAAAAGGCAAAAAAATCGGTCAAGTGCGTGTCGGACTTCGCACATTTAGGGTTCCATACAAAATGTAGAATATAAGCCAGCTGTGCAGAGGCAGGGTTCTTACCCAATAAACACACGTACGTGAAATTCTCGTTTTTAAAATGTTTAAAAGTTATTTTAACGCTATACGTTGAAATTTCGACGTAAATTTTTTAGTTTGTGTTAAGACGTAGATATGTGTATTTTGTATTGGATGTATTGTAAAAACCCGTAACAGTGTTATTTTAGTCGAATTAAGGAAGTTATTTCAACTATCTCATATTAACGTACTGTTTTACGTTGTATTAATACCGTTTTGCAGCTTACGTTTATCAACCTTTTAAATAACGTTTGTAGCAATGAAAAATGGGGGGTTTTTGATTGAAATGGTATCGTCATCTTCTGATTCTAAGGTATATTTCACGTTGGGTAAATATTCGTAGCTCACCTGACGTTTTTTCAACTCAATAAACTAGAGATAGTGTTCTTTCGATTGAATAACAAACATTAATTTAATTATTTGATAATAATATACTATTAGACGTTGTTTAAATAATGTTTTGCTCCTCACGTTTTTTTCTACCGAGCCGGTTCGCTTTGATGGGTTGTATGGCAATAGGTGAATATGTCCGTGGTACCTATCAACCTACGATAGATGGTGTTACTATCTGTGATTTTTGATTTACATAAAAATAGTTGGGGTATATAGAGTTGGTTTTTGAAACTATGAATTCTGACACAGGTAAATTGATGTGTTGATTCCTATACGGATGAAACATATGCTAATGGTTTAGGTGTATGGTGTATAGTTTTCAAAAACTTACTCTCTCTGTCTTGACGCCTGAAAATGTTACCTCTTTAAACGTTTAATTTTAGGTTACCAAAACTATGTTATATAACGTAAATGAAACCTAAACAAAAGAGGTAAAAATGTAACCTTCAATAAACGTTTATATAACGTTGCCAATAACCAATAAAAAACGTTTTATTCAACCATTCAAAAATGGTTTATAGACAACGAAAAAACATCTAAATACAATACGTAATACATACCTGTATTATACGTTTATATTACGTTACTAAACACAGTCTAAACAAAAGAAATGGTAAACGTTAAAATCTAGTTGCTGAATATAGTCAAGTAAACGTTGGGAATTTGGTTAAAATTAATGTTGAAGTGAGCGACATTTGCCCGAAAAATTAACGTTCCGTCATAGGTTATTCTTTCACTTTAAAAAAACGTTCATGTGTTTATTGGGTAAAGGACTTTAAAATTTTAATCGAACTAATAAGTCAAAAATCATTGGTAAAAATATTTTAAGAAGCGCCAATTTTTTTTTTCTGCGTCCCCCTTTAGCTGTATGTGAGCCCCCCTTAAAAACAATTAAAAATATTTTTTACAACTTATATGGCTTTGCTAGACCGGTGTGACAGACGGACGGACGGACACGCGAGTGAGAGCAACAGGGTTCCGTTTCGACCCTTTGGGGTACGTAACCCTAAAAAGACCAAAAAAAAGGCAAAAAAGGGGTAAAAAAAGCAACAAAAAGTTCAAAAAGTTAATCAAAAAAAGTTTTAAAAAGGGCAACAAGGTCAAAGAACGGAAAAAAGTGTCCAAAAAAGTCAAAATAGGGGTAAAAGGGCAAAAAAACGTCAAAATAGTAAAAAAAAGCAAAATAAGAAAATAAAAGCCAAATGGCAAAAAAATTCAAAAATAGTCAAAAAAATGAGGGGGTAATCCCACCTAACTTTCCGAACACTCCCAGCAAAGTAATTGTTTAATTGATTATTTTAGTTTTTCGGCATCAAAATACATTAAAAAAATAAGTTTACAAAAATTGTAAAAAAATTTAATTTTTTGTAAAAATTTTTCTTAACTTTTTATTTTTTTGTATAATTTCTACAAGTATTATTTTAAAATTATGAAATATTTCACACATAATGTACTTTTTGATCCCTTTCGGATGTACTATTTATTTTTTCATTTGTTTTACCATTTTCGATTAAACAAAAGGACAAAAAAAATTAATTTTTGTTTAATTTTAGTTATAATAATTACAATGTTAAATTCGAAAAGAAGCCACAACTCCAATTTATATTGTTTTAGATATTCTACAATTACCTGAGGAAACTAGAGCAATAGTTATACAGTAGTTTCACATAATTTAGCCTTTTGAGATAATTGTTAAAATCATTACCCAGAGATCATGTCGCCATTGTATTCGTAATCCAAACAAATACCAAGTGGTGCATCAGCACAGGTAAAGAATAGTAGATTCTGTAACAAGTTTAGAATTAAAAATTCGACACGAGTGTAAAATTCCGAACACGAGCGTCAGCGAGTGTGAGGAACCACGAGTGTCGAATTTTTTCATTCTAACCGAGTAACAGACTATATTTTCTCCACGATCAAAAAGTATAAATAAAAATTAAATTAAAT
The DNA here is from genome assembly GCA_963243735.1 of Neocrepidodera transversa. Taxonomy (NCBI): domain Eukaryota; kingdom Metazoa; phylum Arthropoda; class Insecta; order Coleoptera; family Chrysomelidae; genus Neocrepidodera; species Neocrepidodera transversa. The sequence goes on from OY725347.1 coordinate 13,699,145, forward strand.
CTGAACACAAGTTATTTGTTGACATATTTGTATTACATTGTAGTAATATTTATAGTGTTATGGTACACTTACCGAAATTAAAATCTGGTGCATTGATGTTTTTTCATAATTTGCAATTTTAGAATTATTAAATTCTATATCTACTTCACTTGATTTTTCACTCATTATTTTGTTTAAATTAAAACTTGTTTGAAAATAATTATTACCGTCGCCATTTTTTATATCTGACAGTGATACTTTTGAAATCCATGGCAATCCCATATCGTTTATTTCGATTACAGAAAATCCATTCTTTACCTTGATAAAGAATGAAAATACATGCAAAATACATTTGATAAAGAATGAAAATACATGCAAAATACATATTTTCATTCTTGATCAAGGTAAAGAATGGATTTTCTGTAATCGAAATAAACGATATGGGATTGCCATGGATTTCAAAAGTGTCACTGTCAGATATAAAAAATGGCGACGGTAATAATTATTTTCAAACAAGTTTTAATTTAAACAAAATAATGAGTGAAAAATCAAGTGAAGTAGATATAGAATTTAATAACACTATAAATATTAATACAATGTAATACAAATATGTCAACAAATAACATGTGTTCAGATTTAATTTAATTTTGATTCATACTTTTTGGTCGTGGAGAAAATATAGTCTGTTACTCGGTTAGAATGAAAAAATTCGACACTCGTGGTTCCTCACACTCGCTTTCGCTCGCGTTCGGAATTTTCCACTCGTGTCGAATTTTTCATTCTAACCTTGTTACAGAATCTACTATTAATAATAATAATAATATAATAACTAAAGAAACATCTTCTTCGGCGATTTACAAAGAATCTACCGAAACACAGCCTAAGGAATTCGAACTACAGGACAAAAATCCTAAAAAATACTCATTTATAGAATTTTTAATACAAATCCCGATGCACGTCACAAGTGATGTCATTCTTTCATTATAGTACTACCAACTTATTAAAATTTCCCTAAATATTTAAAATAATCCGAAACCAACGAATATTCACGAGTATCCATGAACGTAGTTACACTACTGAAAACCGAAAAATGCAATTGTTATTAGTTTGACAATTTTAGAATCATCCCAATTATATTAGCTTATTCACATCTTATTCTTGATAATAAAAAGCTTATAAAATATTATTATATGTGTAGTACTCAGAAAACCATATTTTTTTATTAAATAATTTTGACATTTTGTACGCCAATGAAACTCGTATTTAGAGAGAAGAAATGACATTTTAGTAATTGGTAAGCCTTGATGCGCTGTTGTCAATTGTAAATTGAAAATTTTCACCTATTAGTGAGAACTGATTTAGGTTATGTCAACAAGTTGATTGAGTTTTCTCCACGCTTTCGTAATTTTATAATATTGTCTTTATTTTTGTGCTTTGCCAGTTATACTCATAAAAAAACTGTTTTTTTTCAAAACAAACATAGTGCGAATAAGTTGATTAATGTCGTGTATTTCTGCATACAAACAAAATGCCAAAAAAACTAAATAGTCGCTGTAGGACCTTGTATCTTCGTTAATACAGTACTTTGATCGGGAGCGATATAATAATGGACCACTTTTACCCTTAACTGCTGCGAGAGAGGTAAGTTAGAAAGATTATATAAATGTCTAGAAATATGAAATTGGTTTCTTGTCTGTTTTAGCGTGTTGCAGCAGCACTAGACTTAAATATTTCTACTGTCAGTAGTATTTCGCAAGCAGTCAAGAATAATGAATTATTAAAATCGCCACCCAAAAAACGTTCATGCAAAAAACAAGTCACTAACACAATAACATTGGATACGAGTGGAATACGAAACGTTATTTATAACATGTATGATAGGAGTGAGTTCATTAACAAATCTAAGTATCCAATAAAAGTTTATATTTTTATATACTAATATCGATACATATACATACAAAAGAAATATCAAAAAATGTCAAAATGTTATGTTTTAGAATATAAGTGATGTTGGTATTATATGATAAAAAAAACAGCAAGTAGAAATAAAATATAGTAGATAATTTAGCAGAACAATATGGACATAAAGTGTTACGTCTTACTCCATACCATTGCGTTTTTAACTCTATAGAACTTATTTGGGGACTTTCCAAACAATATTATAATAAACATATTGGCAGAGATGGTAACAAAGAACAAGATTGTTTAAATATGTGGTCTGAAGCTCTTAGAACAATTACTCCCGAAGTATGGAAAAATTCTATTAAACATACAGAAAAAGAAATACAAAAATTGTACGAAAGAGAAACAGTTTTTGATAGAATGGAAATTAATTCCATTATAATTAATCCTAACAGCGATGACAGTGATTCAAGTGATTTCGAATTTAATTCGGAGAAAAGATTTATTTTTTGTAGGAATTACGAATATTAGTAGTTGAATTGTTTCCTTTAAATAAAAATATGTGTTCTATAAACAAAACATTGTTTTATTTTAATAAAAATAAACAGTTTGCTACCTTTTTTATATGTTTCTTTTTTATTTATTTCAAAATAATTGAATATAATATATACATTTAAAATAATAACAAAGCCAAACAACATAACCTTAAATTTTCGAAAATTCCTACGTTCATCGACTATTCTGACGAGCAGGCAACACTGCAGGGTCCTGACATCATAAATGATCTATGACATGCATCGGGATTTGTATTAAAAATTCTATAGTTGATCAGTCCGCTACAAATAAATTGAATCTTCTATCATTTCTTCACCAGTACAGCTTTTAAGTATACTTCGATATCCAATATTTTCTAGTTTTTTTCTTCTTGCTTCTTCGCAATATTATTAGCGACAATATTACTAAATTTTTATCTGATGAAATATTGTATTGATATGAGAAGTACAGAATTTTGTTTTATACAAGAAAATTATAAACCAAAATTGCAGCCAGCCCCATAAATATAGAGATGAAAAGACCAAAATTCCAAAAAAATATCTATCGAAAATCTGATGAATTTTAATAAATCGGACAACAATGCCCATGGATAAATTGAAGGGTAGGAAGTGGGAACGCAAAGCGCGTAACGTAAAATGACGGCTGGCAGGATGGAATCGGTCAATTAAAAACCATTGTCATCCTAATGATATGGTTCGAACCGTTGTGAATTGTGGCTCCAAGCTGAGACCCCTCTTCTGTCCATGTTGCTGATGACGTGCCTTGTCAGGATCATCAATTTCTAAAATTCGAATTCGAATTCGAATGCGATGCGAATCCTGTTTCCCCCAGGCACTGCAGGAAATTGAAAGATTCCGCTTATTTAGACACCACGTAATTGTTTGATTGAATTAATAAAAGAATTATCGGTTTATATTTACATAAATAATCGGTGATTGCGGTTTTTTTAAGAAATGGTGAAAAATGTGCAAAAAAAGAAACAGTGAAATAAAAAATGTTAAAAACAAGTAAGAAATAGTATAAAAAAAATCGGTTGTGTCGCCCCAAAACTTTCCCGACGAGTATCCACGAATACTTTACCAGATATTTAATGTTAAAGTTTAAAATTTTGACATTTTTTTATTTTTGACAGATGACAGTTGGAAAAATAATTTTGACTGTTCTGAATAGAGTTTTTCAAGTGCTTTCAAACGACATATTGCATGTCCAATTCCGTGACATATTGCATCTGTCATTTTTTAATAGTGATACTTCCGTTTGATAGATCTCGTACAAAAACTAATTAATTCTTCCGACAGATAGCCCAAACCCATATACCAAATTTCAGCTCAATCGGATTAATACTTCTTCAGATATTTAATGCTAAAATTTGAATTTTTTTTATTTTTGACAGGTGACAGTTGGAGAAATAATTTTAACTGTTCTGAATAGAGTTTTTCTAGGGCCTTCAAATGACATATAGTATGTCCAATTCTGTGACATATTTCATCTGTCATTTTTTGATAGTGGTACTTCCGTTTGACAGATATCGTACAAAAACTAATGGGTTTTTCCGACGGGTAACTCAAACTCCTATACCAAATTTCAGCTCAATCGGATTAAACGTGTGGATTCTATCGTGGAAGACTACACACACACACACAGACCGACAGACAGACTTCCATCTGGAAATGGTCTTAACCACCTCAGGGGACTCTAAAATGGATATTTCTGTTTTTATCTCGAATTTTTTTTTTGCTCGTTCACAATACTTTCCCTTCTAGGAGGTGGGTCGGGAAAGTAAAAATCAATAATATAAGAGGCAAAGTCCTGACTTATTGACTGATGAACTGACTGACTGACAATCAACGCACAGCGAAATCTACTTAACCGACATTTTGGGAAATTTTTAGAATACATTCTTTTCATAACTTAGAAAGGATTGAAAAATAGGAAAAAATAGGGCAAAACAGTGAAAAATAAGGAAATTTGGTACAAATAATGAAAAATGGGAAAAATTGGGAAAGATAAGAAAAATTATTAAAAAAATATCGAGTAATAGGGGAGAAATATTGAAAAATAGGAGAATATAGGTAAAAAATAAGAAAATATAGCAGGAAATAGAGATAATTGGGAAAATAGGGCAAAACAGTGAAAAAAGGAAAATTTTAGAAAAATATATAAAAATAGAGGAAAATAGGGAAAAACTAGAGAATAATGGGAAAAAACTAGAGAATAATGGGAACAGGAACCTTTGGGAAAAATAATGAAATATGAAAAAAATGGGTAAAATAGTGAAAATTTGGGAAATTAAAGAAAATAATGCAAAACTCTTTAAAATGGGGAAATTTGGTTGGAATTCTAAAAAATATAAAAAATGAGGAAAAATTTAATCAAATATAAAAAAAATTGGGAAACAAGGAAAATACAGAAAAAAGGGCCAAAATAGGTAAAGATAAATAATAAGGATATAAATAGAGAAAACCAAGGGAAAATAATGATAAACAGGAAGAATGTAAAGAAATAGTAAAAATAGGGAAAAATATTAAAAATTAGGAAAAAATAGTATACAGGGAAAAATGGGGAAATTTGGTAAAAATAGTGAAAAACATAAAAAAAATGAGGTAAAAATGGGAATAAATGGGAAAAAATAGGAAACAAATTTGGAAACATGGGGAAAATACAGAAAAATAGGGAAAAAAAGGTATAAATAATGTGGAAAAACAGAGGAAAATAATGTTAAACATCAAAAATAGGAAAAACTTAGGAAAAATAAGAAAAAATTGGGGAAAAGAGAAACAGAGAAAAATGATAAAATAGTTAAAAATAGGGAAAAAGTACGGTAAAATAGAAAAAACAGGAAGAAAATAGACAAAATCGGGCCAAATAGAGAAAACCAAGTACAAATAGGAACAAATAGGAAAATTAATGAAAGATTTAAAAATAACGAAACATGGAAAATAAAGGAAAATAGGAAAAAATGGCAAAATAGGAAGAAGCAGAAAATAATAGGGATACATGGTGAAAAATGGGAAAAAATATTGAAAACCAAGAAAAATATAAAGAAATGGGAAAAATGGGGAGAAAAATAGGGAAAATTAGGGAAAATAGGAAAACATCGGAAAAATAGTTAAAAATAGATAAAAAGTAGAGAATAGAAAAAAATAGAGAAGAATAGGGTAAAATAGTGAAAAATAAGGAAATATAAGTACAGATAGGGACAAATAGGAAAAAATAGGGAAATTAGCGAAAATAAGGAAGTGTATGGCAAAATAGTGGAAATTAGGGAAAAAGAGAGGAAAATAATGGAAAAATGGAAAATATGAAAAAATAGATAATAATAGAAATAAATAAGTTAAAACAGGAAAAATAATTAAATACAGGAAAAATATGACATACTGCGAGAAATAGGAATAAATAGGGCCAAATAGGGAAAAAACAAGAAAAAAATGAAAAAACCAGAAAAATATGAAGAAAACAAGGAAATTAGACATTAATAGAAAAAAATCTGGAAAAATCTGGAAAAATCTGGGAAAATAGTGAAAAAAATGGGACAATAAAGAAGAATAGTAAAAATCGGAAAATATAAATAAAAATAGGGACAAATAGGAAAAAAGGAAATAGTAATGAAAAACGGGAAAAATAGGAAGAAATAGAGAAATTAAAGAAAAATAGAGAAAATTACGGAAAAATATAAAAAAATATGGAAAGACAGGGAAAACGGGGAAAAATAGTGATAAATTGGGAAAAATAGGAAAAGAATAGGAGAAATGGATAAAAATGAGAAAAAATAGGTGAAAACAAGGATCGGTTGTTCAGATACTACGTTAGACTCGGAAGCGAATCACGGGTATTAATCTAAGTAATACAACAAAATAATTTAACAAATTAAATTAAACAATAGAAACAATACCAGAAATATAGGGAAATTCTATGAAAAAATCTATCAATCAATCAGAATATAAACCCAAAATATGTCAAATAAGAAATTTAGATAAGAAAATTGTAGTCAAATAAAAAAAATATAAAGCATTATGTAGAAACTATAATAAATTATTAACGGAATAGTACAAAAGAAAAGTATTACCAATAAGAGATGAAGATATGGATGAAATAATAGTCAAAGCATCAAACCAGATGGAGTAAATAACAAACAGAAATAGTAACAATTGACAAAAAAGATACTAACAAAAATAAAGTAACTATTAAAGACAATATATAAAATTCTTTCATTAATAAACTAGACAAACAGCAATGAATTTAATACAACGTGACGTTTGAACTGCTATTATAGACTTCAAGCAGGCCTTTGACACAATAAATTAATAAAACTAATAACAGCGAAGTTAACAACTGACTGTTGTGTAACGCACTTCGGTCGTTGCTTTGGGCGCCATCTTCCGTTTACAGTATGAAGGCCACTTGTTCGGGCAGCTTCAGTGAAGAAATAAATACTCCAGGGGTCGTTATGGTTTTGACCAATCCCCTGTCGGCCTGTAGGGCAGACTTTACTTGCTCCCCTGGACTGCGTTCCGGAGTATCTGCTGCGGCAATCCTCGTCTGGTTCGGTACGGCACTGGATCTGCTGGTACTGGTACGGCTGGCTGGCTACGGCCCTGGTGTCGGTCATTGTCGATCTTCTATCCCCGTATGCAGGACGGTTGTTGCTTGTTCGGGTCTCTAATCGAACTCCCAAATGAATCGCAAGCCCATGCTATAAGATTGGTTGGGTACGGCTCCATATCCCGGGCGGAGTGTCAATTTTGTACCACGTACCGTGTTGGCCCATATGTGTGACGGAAGGTAGCGGTGTTTATTTACATTTTCGCTTTCATGGTGCATTTTGATTTTAGCTATTTACGGTCTATTACCTGGCGCGAAAATTTAATAATACACTAATTGCGACAATAATTAGGGAGAAACTAATTATATTAATTATTTTTAAATGTGGAAACGGAAATAAAATTATTATTATGAAGTTTATGGAGTAATAATGGAGATTAGGGAATTAAAAACCTGGGTAAATTCGTAACTTCGTTACAATGTGAACGATAAAATCTATGAAGATAAATTACAGGTTTTAGTAATGTAAACAGAGGTAAAGAACAGCTTTTCAATTTTCCAAAACGTGAAAAAATACGAAAACTGTTTTTAAGACCGACCAGAAAATATACTTTCTGGATAATTTTTCCAAATCAAGTCCACAAAATGAACGTCAGAGACCGGCAAAAGCTTGTTCAGGTCCAGACTCGTCTCTGGAATCTGCTTGCCTCGACCGGCAAAACACTATTTTCGGGTCTTTTAAGTAATAACTATTTCTCCATCTTTAAAATTAAGAAAAATAGATTTTTTTTCAAAAATAATTATTATTTCAGCCCTGTTTTTTTTAATCATTAAATGGATTTTCGGACCACTTATCTCAGGAAGATTATCAGGTAGCTGATGGAAACTGTTTTTTTAAGATTCGATTAAATTGAGCTCGATAAACGAGGAGAAAATAAAATATGTGGAGCGACCCACGCCTTGTTACCACATCCTTTTATATTTATCTAACAGCCAGATATTATATTTTCCTGGAAAAGCATTTCCTTTTAGCACTATGTGTTATCAATACACGTCGTGTGAGGAAAATCTGGGCAAGGCGGCTCAGCCAGCTCGGTTTTTCTTTTTAGAAAAAAAAAGAATAGTGTTTGTTCCACAAGCAGTAGAAACAAGTTGAGGATCAAGATGGACAAAAAGTAGAAATAAATATACTATTTTTTTTCTATTTTAAAAAAGAGTTTATCTTGTTTATTATTACAAATTATACTCACGTAAAGAATTTTTTCATTTTCTAAATAATTGATGTATTTGAAATGTTTAATAGTAAAATCATGTATGTTTTAAGAGCCGAACATTACCCATTTATTCAAAAACAAACAAATGGTTTTACAGACACTAAGAAATTTCACGTTTAATAACGGGTATCATTATTTAATTCCAACTGCACAATATATATTGATTGGTACCATAAAAATAATAGATAATCATGACATCCACACAAGGTTGATGGTTACCAACCGGGAAGCCGCTAAATAGGATAAAATTATCTGTAAAAGCGACCAACCAAGTACAACTTGTGTGTCGGTAGATAGAACCCATCATAATGCGGGGTATACAGAGAAGGTGTTTGAAACTATGCATTCCCGACAAAGTACCACTGATGATTCCTATATGGATTGCTTATTAATTACTCACATTATTATTTGTTGACTTTTTTCATTCTAAGAAACTTGTGTGAATTAGAGTGAATGGATTTAGTAGATTTGTGGACTTATTGTAATAGAAGTTTGTTTCAAAAAATCACACATAAGCTATCGCGTGGTCGAATAAAGAAATCGAAGGACCACCCTATAATTATTACACGTTTAGGGTGCGTGGGACAATAAAACATATCGTCCTGAAACGTTAAAGGTTAAACACATAAATTTATAATAATTAAACAATGTTTATCTAATAGTAAATAACAACAATAGAAGTTCAGCTAATAGTAAACAACAACAATTAAACAGAAATTCATCTACTAGTAAACAAAAATTAAATTGTACTAGTTAACGACAACAATTAAATAGGTAATATTTGATACAGTACATTTAAATGAAAGTAAGAACAAGACATAAATAGTTCAGAATATAGTACAATACATTTTACAACAGCGCATATAAAAAAGATATAATTACAGAAAAAGGGTGTCCATAAGAGGAGGATCTGTTACCTTAAATTCCCCACATTAGACATTATATTTTAGGTTTAAAACTATACACAGGTAGATTACGAAGCACTATATTAATGCACATGTTAACTGCTCGACGGTTGAAGTGGAAGAGAGGGTTGTCACGGTGCTTACCTTGGCGGGAGATGTTGTTGTGAAAAAAGAGACCTAAACAGTGGCGTAGCAGAGTTTCAAAAGTTAAAGTGATTTTAACAAAACTTGTTGCCTATTTGATTACTACGAGAATAATAAATTTCTTCTTTGGCTCAAAGGCAATAGACGCATATGGGTGTCTGTTCTTATTGAGAGGGATAAAAGGAACAGTTTGATTGAAAGGAGATGCTGCAAGGTATGCGTCCACTGGTAGACAAAAATCTAAGATCCCAGGGCCCCCAGACATTACTTACTTACTATTTCAGAAACTACATATATGGGATTAATTAGTATAAGTATGTACTTTGAGTGAATGCGTAACTGCTAGCTTAAGCCGGCGGCCAATTAAGAGGTAACCGGTACTAAAGGTAAGTAAAAATAGTATTTACATTTCTTAAAATTTCAGTGCTGATTTTTTACGTACGCTTTAGAGAAGATAGTTAAAAATCAATAATACTGCCAGACACTTTCCGATGGCGGTAACTTTTACCAGACGTTCCAAAGGTCTCCAAAAAATAATTCAACTTTACTTATAATCTCAGTCTTCATTTTTATACATGATATTGAGGAAACTATTTCAATACTTTTTGTGAGTATCCAGACCAATCGGATGGACCAGACATTTCCCGAGACACACATAAAGTGTATGAGTATTAGCGCGAGTTCATTATTCGTTCGCTTAAACGTGTATGTCTGGGGAGATGTTTGGTCGATCCAATTGGCCTGGCTGCTTACAAAAAGTATTGAAATATTTCTCTGAATATCATGTATAAAAATCAAGACTGAGATTATAAGTAAATTTACATTATGTTTTGCGGAACTTTAGAGCGTCTCTTAAAAGTTACCGTTGACGTAAAGTATTTTTAATATTGATTATTAATTGTTAACTATCTTTTCTAGCCATACGTAAAAAAACAGCACTCAAACTTTAAGAAATGTAAATACTACTTGCTCTTACCTTTAGCATCGGGTATCTCTTAATTGGTCGGCGGCCCAAGCTAGCACGTATACATCCTTACACTACTTAATCTCAGACGTTTGGTTTCTGAGAAAATAAGTAACGTCTGGGGGCACTGTGGTCTTGTACTATAGGCGGATCGGGCCGGACCGGATCGAATCGTAAAAATCCACCATGATAGATTCAAATGGAATTGTGTACACTGGTTGTGGAGTTGCAGAGGGCGCAATGGAATTGGCTGCTAACTTGGTCGCCACCAGGCGGATTTATGCCATCTCTGGGTCTAGTCCAGACTCGTCCGCTTCCAGTAAACGCAAGCCACTTGCATGGTAATGGATGATTTAGTGACATAATTTGTATATTCAGCATTCTGTTATTATAATTTTCAAAATAAATGAAGAATTATTCATTTTATTACTGTCACAATACAAAGAGATCGACGATACTGATGAAATCAAATAAATATCATGATGAATAACGAAGAAAAAATATTTGTCAAGATGTAGGAGAAATATTGAAACAATCTCGTAAGTACTATAGGTATATTGTATATTATGATAAAGAATAGTGTAATGAGATAAACGATGAGCAATTAATTATTATTTTCAATGTGATGCGAGCCTTGATTCTTTCTCTTCTTCTTCATATAATACTTGAAACAAAAAATGTTCTTTGTCAGAACTATCCGTATCGCAGTTTGAAAACCCTCAACAAAAAACAAACTTTGAATACTGCGATAGATGACAAATCCGCTGGCATCCATTCATCTGGACCCGTCGCTAATAAATGCAATTGTTTAATTTTTGTCATGCGATCCGACCCGGCCCGATCCATCTAGTGGACGCGTACCTTAATTCGTGAATTTGGTATGATACAAAAATAAGAATTATAGAGTAAATACATTTTTAAGTATTAAATTAGCAAATTTAATCGGGATACATTTACATGGAATTTATCCATTGGGTTTAATGGTTTTTGTGAAAAAATTTTAACCGCCATATAATTTTTTACTTTAAATATTTATTTATTTATTTTAAATGTTTCCAATCTTTTATTGCTGATATCTCTTTCAGATAAAAATTTTGAAAAATAATATATGTACAAGGTGTTTCAAGATAAGACCGATATACTTCAGTCGGCGATAAGAGAGATTAATAGGCTACTCATAGGCCATCTATAGAATGTTTTATGAAATTTTTAATCACCCTTTACATTTATTTGACTTTAAGTAAGCCATTTTTCTTTTTACTAGTAGAGTCGTTTATTATACTGGCGAGAAAATAATGTTGTGAAAGTCTCAGATCCAGTTGCTACCACCTCCAGTTTTCTTCCCTACATTTTTTCAGATTAAATGCAATCTCGACAGCGACAAGTGAAATAACAAGTTACGATTAATCTGTGCATACGTAAAAGGGTAATTAGTGCTTGTAGGGTAATGGTCTACTAAATCGAAAACCAAACACATAACTAAAAGAAGAATCAGCAAATCAGATAGAATAGTAGAGAGGAGGACACTGTGGTGTCAGAATGCCTATACCCAAGTGGCAGGTAAGTGGGGAAAAATTTCATTAGAATTTTTTTCATCCCTTCCATGAAAAAAAGCATAAAGTTAGTTTATAACACAAGTAACAAGATGTGGATACAAAAATGGTTAAAAATGGAGATTTTGAAAATTTTCGCCGCCCCTTTTTTGCCCTACTCCTTATCCCGTGCACCATTACGATGCAGAAAATCGCATTTTTGGTCACCAGGGCTACTCTCGATCGATTGTACCAAATTTGGAGAGTCTTTACCTCTCCGCGGATCAGGCACCATGTAGGGGGGCAATTTTCCAATTATAATTTTTTTATGTGCGTCACGTGCGATGGGTGGAAGGGTTTAAAAAATTTAAATGAGGTTTTCCCCCACTTCCGTTCTATCCGGTTTGCTGCATCTTTTTTGTTTACTTTTTTTGAGGTGGTTTCTAAGTCTATAACAATAGAGTTGTCGATTTGCACATAAATATTTCTATATTTGTAATATTTAAAATTTTTAAGCAATGAAAAGGGTGGAAAAACAGTCCAAACTAGTATTAAACACTAACAAAAACTAAAATACATAACATAACAAAATAACTCTAAAATGGGTGTTTGGGGATGATGTTAAATAGAAGGAAATGAAGCGGCAGCCACCTGGCTGGTAAAGGAGCCGAAAAACCTTTAATTGGACTGCAACCTACATGTGGTACTTCCTACCGATATGTAAAGGATATGCTGGAGAAACATTTACAGGATAAATGCAGGGAATACAATTCAAGGTACTTATGGAAGGTCCACCCAAGAACAGAGACAATCTGCTGTTATCCCTAAATAAACGGAAGCTTAAAACTGCACTAGGTGTCCTGATAGGACACTGTAAGCTCAGATGACACCTGAATCTCATAGGTGTATCGCAAGATTTCCTATGTAGGAAATGCCAGGAAGAGTACGAAACTCCTCTTCAGATATTGTGCTATTGCCGGGATCTGAACAATGAAACGGAATGGCACTTTAGGGTACATGAGCTCATGATTGGATCCATCTTAGCGAACTAAGATGGATCCGCCTTCCTACCTTATCACATGAGGCGAATGGGTAAACCTTCCTAATAGTCACTTTCGAAAAATTACCGGGGGACCAGTTTTTATTATCCAAAATGAGAGTTGAGCTAGTGTTTCGTGTGACTTGTGAACAGAAAAAGTTTGTTTAAATATTTTTCTTTATTTATATTTACAGCCTTTTGTTTGGGTTTTTATGAGGGTTCTTGTTGGGTTAGGGTAGGATTTTCTTTTTTTCTAAATTGTTCTAATGCAATCTATGTCGTTATCTTCGACCATTTCATTTGTCCAGTTATTTATAAGGCCTACTGTTCCGATGTCTGTTAAGGCTAAATCGTTTCTTTGTCTCTGATATAATTTTCTGTATAGCATTTCTTGGGCTCTGACCCTTTTTCGCCAGGGTACATGTATCAACAATATAGGCCCACTTGAGGGTACAGTATCTTGAATTCGAAGTGATAGAGAAAGCTACCATCAGAACTATTCCGGACTTTGTCAAGAGTACTGATCTGATGTGAAAACTGGACGTGCACAATAGGCCTATAGCCTCAGTGCAGGTAGGATCAGCTGGAATAGAACAGAATGGACTCATCAAATATTTTTTTTATATTGTTATTTTATAATTTTGGCATACCATAACACATTACACCAGATCCAGCACTTCTGAGACCGATCCTGCGGCTGTAAGTAATTCTTAAAATTTAGCTATGTTGTCATATCGATAAAACTGGCAACTCTCGTTCTCATTTGTTGTTATTAAAAGAAGGAAAGAAGTATGTCAAATTTTTCTACAAACGAACAAAGCTAGAATCTTGCCAATCCTGTTGAAAGTAAAACGTTAAATATTGGTCAAGAAGCAGTGCCACTTTCAAAATATATTAATTACTTTTTATTGATTTTTATTAATTAATGAATATTATAAGAACAATGAAAATCAACATAAGCAACTAGTTTCTGTAAGCTATTCATTCATTAATATAAAACCAATAAATTCGTTCCTACTGGATAAGTCCATTGATTGACCAAAATTGAAATGCAGTTCTAATTGTATATCTAATTCTAGTATAAAATTTTAATCTTGAAACATATTATTAAGTTGATTGGATCCTTTATATTTGGATTTTTTATTGAAATTATGAATTTTCATAATTCGTTTAGATATTTGAATAACCAGAGTGATTTTTTCCCATTTTGATTTTCTCCCTAATTTATTGTAAATCTTTAATTGTACTTTTAAAGTTAAATAGTTTGTTGCACTGAAATTCTATTATGTAGTCAAATTTGTATTATTCGCTGGGTGCAGAGTGCATGGTGGGGACAACTGAAACGATTCTAGCGCTCGTACTTGTTAAAATTTCGTGAAATCATGATCCTGTCATAAGTAAACACGTCAATATTTAATATAAAAATGGTTTATAACAGTTGTTGTATTGTTAATTCCAAAAATACAGGAAGAAATAGCAAATGCAAATTTTACACATTTTCAAAAGCTAGTTGGAAATTAGAGAAAAGAAAGAAATGGATAAATGTAGTTAGTAGAAAAAAGTAAGTAATGTATAACCTACTTCTGTAGCATACTTACTTGGACGAATGTGTGTTTTATTCTATAATTATTCGATGTGATTAAATAACTTTTGCCCCTATGTCTCAATTCTTTCACATCTCTAACATGACCAGCCGCGACAAGGTACTTCTCTTTGTCCATCGTTTGCGGTTGAAATCATATTTGATGAGTAATTGACTCAATTCCGGTGTGATTGAATAATTACATTCATCATCGCCTAAACATTATGTAAAAAAAAGCATGATAAATTATTCTGACTGAAAATCTAGCAGATATTCATAAATTTTTATTATTTTAGAATCATAGTTTTTGATATTTATTTACATGTTTTATACTTACTTTGTTCATCACAACACGTTTTACTGAATTTCTTCTTTCAAAAATATAAAAACATTTTTTATTAATATGCTTATAAATTCTATTGAGATTTTTTTATAACGAATATTTATTTTTTTATACACAACTTACATACTTCTCACAATTGTTGAGCATGATTTTATGCAACCATCAGATGGCGTTTTCATCGCGCTCCCTGCGAATACGGTTCTAATATTTTATTTTTCACTTTCGCTAAAAGATCGTGGAAAAATCACAGGGGATATATCGAATTTATGCCATGGTTTCCTTGACAGCATTCTTGCTAGCCTGTTTGCTAGTATTTTAGACGGTCTTCGTATTATTCCAAAAATGGGACACCTTTATCCAGAAGTGCACACAATAGAGTTAAAGAAAGAAGAATAAACGTTTGATTCATTGTTGGAAAATTGTGTTTTGATATCTGCTATTTTTGCATACGAAAAGAAAAAATTAAATATAACTTGTTTACTATCTAAAATTTATATTAACCAAATATTTTTGGATAAAAATGTATTTAATAGCTAAAGCCTTCTTTTAATTCAAATACGCATAATAATTTTCGTCCAGCTAGATATTCAATTATTCTAGATGTACTATATGTGTTGTGATCTCCCCATAGACCACTAGATATTTCTCGGCGAGCCGGATCTAAACCGCTCGTGAATAAAATTTGAAATACGTTTGGAATATCTACGAGAAATTAAAATGGATCCGAGTTAGCTAAGGAAATGGATTCCGATTGGGAAAAAGTTTCTGTGGCTCGTTCAGATTTTAATGTTTTTGTCACTAGTCGGATTTTATAACTGCAACGAATAAAGTTACTGAAAGTTTATTTTTATTATTTTAAAATAGACTTTTCTCATGCAAATTTATAAAATAGTGATACTTCAGATTACAGTACAGTTTCTATAAAATTAATAAAAAAAACATCGAATAATGGCAATCTTTGAAAATTATGGAACATTATTAAATATTATAAAATAGTGATACTTCAGATTACAGTACAGTTTCTATAAAATTAATAAAAAAAACATCGAATAATGGCAATCTTTGAAAATTATGGAACATTATTAAATATTATTAGACTAGTAAAAACAAAAAAAAGATACCGGATACCATCATACCAGAGAATTTATAGGGATTCAAATCGCGGTACGAAATTATTTGAAGTATAAAGATGGGAAACAATAAAATTAAATAACTGTGCCGAATAATATAGTAAAAATAGAAATTTATTAATTATAATAAATTATCCTGTAAATTTTTTGTACGAAAATGAAAAGCTCCTAAGAAATCGTAAAAAACCTGAAGAAATCGAAAGATATCGAAAGAAATCAAAAGAAATCGAAGGAAATCAAATGAACTCGAAAAAAATCGGCAAAAATCGACAAAAAACAGAAGAATAAGAAAAAAATGGGAAAGAGTTAAAAAAATTATGAAAGAATTAAAAAAAAAACCCAAAAAACCACAGAAAAAGAATGAGAAAAAATGGAAAAAAATTAGAGGCATATGAAAAAATGTTAAAACAAAAGGATTATAATAAAAATAAAACAATGGGAAAAATAAGGAGACTCAAAAAAATCGAAAAAAATCAGAAACAAACAAAAAAAAATAATAAATCAGAAAAATGAAAAAAAAACGAAAAATTAGAAGAATCGAAAAAATGAGAAAAAAACGAAAAAATAAAAAATGAGAAAATGAAAAAATCAGAAAATGTTAGAAAAAAATTAAATTGTAAAATATGGAAAAAACCAAAAAATTAAAAAGGAATTTAAAAAACCGAAAAAAAAATGTGAAAAAACATCTTCAAAAAGAGCTAAAAATCACAAAAACCTAGTCACAAAAAAATCGGAAAAAAAATTACAAAAATTTGCAAAAAATGGCAAAATAAGGATACAACAGAAACAAAAAACCTCTAAAACCCGGAAATTGTTACCATTAAAAAATTCAAAAGAGTTGAAATAAATCAGACGAATAACAAAAAAATGAGAAAAATAAAAAATTACAAAATTCAGAACACAAATGAAAGAAATAAAAAACCAGGATAATGAGAAAAAAATGAGGAAAAATAGAAAAAATCTAAAGAAAATAAAAAAAAAACAGAAAAATGAGAAAAAAAGAACAACTAAAAAAACCGGACACAATTGTTACCATCAAAAAAATTACACTATTCAAACGAATTGAAATAAATCGAAATAAAACTGACGAATAAGAAAAAAAATGAAAAAAGTAAAAAATTCAGAAAAAATAAGGAAAATAGAAAAATCCAAAAAAAAAATTAAAAAAAAAACCAAAACATCAGAAAAATGAGAAAAAAACAGAATTATTGAGGAAAAATAAAAAACAATAAAAAAAAATGAGAAATAAAGCAAAAAATCAGAAAATAAGAAAAAGATTTAAAATAATCAAAAGGAAACCGAAAAAAATCTATACAAATCAGAAAAATGACAAACAAATCGAATAAGTGGAATAAGAAAAAATGAGAAAAAATTAGAAAATAAAAGAAATAGAAAAAAGACAGAACAGTGAGGACAACTTATAAAATATCGAAAAAAATCATAAAAAACAATTGAAAAAAGTGAGAAAAAATTAAAAAGAAAAATAAAAATAAATCTGAAAAAATTAATTCCCGCTCTTCATTTATTAAAAATTAAATATAAAATAGTAAATTAATACATTATATATATAAAAAGTTCTAAACAAAAACAAATCTTATCAAAATCAGACGAATATGAAGAAAAATGAGGAAAAATAGAAAAAATCAAAAAAAAAATAATAAAAAAAAAAAACCAAAAAATCAGAAATATGAGAAAAAAAACAGAATAACGAGAAAAAAAAATAGGGAAAAGTAGAAAAATGAAAGAAATTAGAAAACAAACAAAAAATCGGAAAAATGTGAAAAAAATTTAAAAAAACAAAACGGAAACCGGAAAAAATCTATGCAAATCAGAAAAATAAGAAACAAATCGAATAAAGGTTAATAAGAAAAAATGAGAAAATAAACGAAATAGAAAAAAAAAACAGAACGCGAGGAAAAATTATAAAATATCGGAAAAAATCATTAAAAAAACCATTAAACAAAAATGAGAAAAAAACAAAAAAAATCAATTCTCTTCATTTATTAAAAATTAAATATAAAATAGTGAATTATACATTATATATAAAAAGATTTAAACAAAAACAAATCATATCAATATCCGACTAATAAAAAAAATGAAAAAAATTAAAAAAATCTAAAAAAAATCATAAAAATGAGGAACAAACAGAATGACGAGAAAAAAAGTAGAAAAATATAAAAAATAATAAAAATCAAACAAAAAATCGGAAAGATGAGAAAAAAATTTAAAGAAATAAAACGGTCACCGGAAAAAATCTATACAAATCAGAATAATGAGAAACAAATGAAAAAAACATAATAGCGCTAAAAATAATAAAATATCGGAAAAATTATAAACAATAATAAAAAAAAGGGAAAAAACGAGAAAAAATCTGAAAAATTCAAAAAAAATCGGAAAAAACCATTCTCTCTCTTCATTTATTACACATTAAATATAAAATAGTGAATTGTATATTACGTAAAAAAAGATCTAAACAAAATCAAATCTTATCAATATCCGACTAATAAGAAAAAAAATGAGAAAAAATCTAAAAAAAATTCAAGAAAAAAAATCACAAAAAATGAGGAAAAAGCAGAATGACGAGAAAAAAAAAAGTAGAAAAATATAAAAAATAATAAAAATCAACAAAAAATCGGAAACCAGAAAAAACCTATACAAATCAGAAAAATGAGTAACAAATCGAAAAAGACACAGACAAAAAATAGGAAAAAATTAGAAAATAAAATAAATAGAAAAAAAGAATAGCGCCAAAAACAATAAAATATCGGAAAAATTATAAAAAAAGACATAAGAACATAAGAAATACCTTGAATCATATTGGGAATAGTGCAAAAATTTGGTATAATTAATTTGTAATTATATATACCTAGTCAAAAGTAATTGGAAACTAAAAAAATTGTCATATTTATATTTAATGAAAAAATCTATATAAGCAAGGAAATTTCTGAAATATTTAATAACAAGTATTTTCAAAATTCCCTCTGTCATACAAATATAGGACAAAACAATAAAATATTAAAAATTGGATGAATGGAAAACAGCTTTAAAGAGACACAAAAAATGTGTAGCTGTATTGTAAAAATATCCCTTCAGAATTTATTAAAAATCTTCTTCCATGTATTTGAAATATTTCTCAGTTATGAAATTCTAAAATAAAATAAAGTTTATCCCTGTAATCCAATAATTACATAAACGAATGAAAATATTATCAATACATTTAATCTTAACTGGATAAATTTCACTCAAAAATTATTTAGAATTTACAATCCTATTTATATCTATACCTAAAATCACATTCAAACCTAAATATTTTAAAATCATATCCACACAGAGAAAAAAGATTATTTCAATTAACCAAATTTTATTTGAACCAAATAAATATGTTATTTGGTTATGTCGAACAAAACGTGTTATTTGTTTCAACAAAACTGTTTATTTATATATACAAATAAATGATTTTGTTGAATGAAAGAACTGTTTTCTTGATTTAAAAAAAATGTTTTGTTGATTGAAAAAAGTGTTTTCTTGATTGAAAAAAATGTTTAGTTAAATGGAAAAAATGTTTTCTTGAATGAAAGAAATTGATGATTCACGCTATTCTCATTTCTTTCTTACTTTTAAAATATTAACATGATTTGTCGGAAACATTATACTTTTAATACTAATACTAGTTTACTATTACGGTAACTATGTATACCTCAAACCTATTTGAAACATCTCAGAACTAAAAAAAGCATCAAAATTGAATTGATAATTATCATGAACGTTACTCAACCTCAAATAACATTGAAAACAAGCACTCACCTTAAAACATAAAAGGTATATTATTCAAATTTTATTGTTTCTAAATATTCACAATTTTTTATTTTCAAATACAGATCTTAATTACGAATCACGATAGAGCCCAAACACAAAACTTAAGCAAACACGACGCGGTCTGATTTCTGATCTGATCAGGTACATCTCGGAAGGTCCCATGGTACGATCACAGTAAAATGATTATATATTCACGCTTTCCTCATACCTATTAGTATTAAATTGTATTTTTTTTCCTCAAATCAAAGAACCTGTATTAAAATTTAGTTGACATTGGCAACACTGCAAATATTACGACAACAAAGCTTTAAATGCTTTTCGGTTTCTGCGCACACATACCCAACGTCGACGAGTCAATTAAAAATTAGAACCGGGGAAAGTCGCTTAGTGCAAATACTGGATATAATCATTTTACTGTGGTACGATCGTCTCAAATTTATCGTTGAGTTCTCCCCACTTGACCAATTGTGAATAAGGTTTACAGTCAAGTGACAAGTACAGTTTACATTTTGTTCATTCAAATAACAATATAGTTCGTTTAATCATTTTCAGTCCAAATAATCCTATTGGTTCATACAAACGACACAATTCATTTCATACAAATAATATTTCGTAAATACAACAAAATTACAGTCAGCCAATTTGATATTGTTTATTCAAATAACCTATTTCTCTCTGTGCAATATCTTTATTATTGCACAAATGCGTTTATAGAAACAGTAAAAATATATTCAAGTTTCAGCTACCTTAATCAAATTCCTAGAAATATCCTTATTTATACATCTTCCATTTCAGAGTCGCTCTTAAATGTGCGACGACAAAATTATCTTAACAAATATATTATATTCTGGTCAAATATGCAGACACACATCGCACTACCGATGAGATTCATTCAGAATATCCCCAAACTCGACGTTCATTTATGTGTTGAATAAATAAAATAACCTCCAAACTAGTCACTTGTTCTTCGTCTCTTGATTAAGCACGTCGCATTTAGCCGTTCAAATGGGTTAGTCCATTAAAGTAGAAAGTAACCAGTGCTTACAGCAAACATTTCTTGCTGTAAGTACGTTTATGTTTATTCATCAAATATGGAGTTTTGACCGCGCCTATTTTATAACAAATTACGAAGGCGTATTAAGGCCACTGATTCACTTTTTTTCCAGTATTGTCACTTGCCAACTGCCAATTGTCACTTGCAAACTGACAATTGTCACTTGCAAACTGACAATTTAAAATTCTGACAGTCAAATGTCATACACCTTATTATTATTATTAACTTATATTTATAAAATCCAAGAACGCGAATGCTTATAAATTATATATATATATTATTATAATACTGTTCATTATTTTGTTCAAGGTGTGAACAATAAATTTTTGTAAAAAGAAGATTTAGTGTTTTATATATTGTGTTATACACCGAGAGAAAGATTTATTTGTGACAATTAAAATATAATTATGACAAAGAAATACGATTTTGTATATTGCCGCACAAATATTCAATTTGTGTTTAAGAAATGCTTTATTTTAAGTTTATAAAGAAATATTATCTACATATAAAAAAACATTGATTAACATTAAAAAAATAAATATTCTGTCTTAAAATATATTTAAATATCTTTTAACATTAAATTATAAAAAGATCATTTTTAAATGAATAATATATTAGTTTACAAGAAAGAAATCTTTCTTGTTATTAATAATTAATCATTTTTTATAAATATATTGTTATGAAACACTACGATGCTCTCAATTTTGGGGTGAGTTCTATATGAAAAAAAAATAATAAACATTACAAAAAAATATATAAAAAAAAATTAAATTTCAGATCCTGTCCACTTCCTCTTCTTTACACTCATCCGGCAAAGTCGCCTTTAAATCATGTATTACGCTTTCTTCTTTAAAACAGCTTCTTTTATTTTTTCTCAACCGTTATATCTTCTTTCTTCAAATTTTCTCCCAGATTGCTTCCTTTTATGTATTCTACCTAACTAATCTCCACAAACAATACCAATCAGCCCAGCTCAGCTTTTCAAAAAAAAATTTTTAAACGTATGAAATTCTTCTTTATTTTAAATTCTTTAAAAATCTAACAATAGTCCAGCTTTTATTGACAAATCATTCGTATCTCTTCTATATTTTTCTTAATTAACAAATTTTTGTAAATTATTGTGACATGTTTTTTTTTTAAATTTTTTAAAAACTGACTTGTTTATTATTTTTTTTTATTCAACTGTCCGTCTCTAAATTAAAAATTTTTTTGTTACTTGATTTCCAAATAAAAATTTTTTTAATCACTTTTGACAAACTTGCCATTTACCTTTTAATTATACAGCAAAAATTTACTTTGATATTCTATCCAAATTTTAACTTTCTCTATTAAATTATTATACAAATAATAATCATTCATATTATAATAATGATATGATATTACAAATAAGATTTTTTTTTTTCATACTCCACAATTGTTGATTTTAAATATTTTATACACCAATTATTTCAATAAATGCTTTAAAATTATACTTTTAATAATAAACTCTGTTTATAACATTCAAAATTCACAAATGGTATTCAACCTTTTAACTTATAAAACTGACTCATACAGAGTATTTCATTACAATATATATAAATATATATATTTGTGGGAAAAAGCCGCCATTTTGACGGAAATTATATTTATTTATGGCGAAAAGGTAATTTTCAAACGTTTTTTCTACGCTATTCACTAAATACAAGTTAGCATATCTTTATAAAAAATAATATATCTATTCGTTACAAACAAATATAATTGTTGTCAAAAACTTTGATTTTTTCGACAAATATATTTATTCTTTCAAATGAATAATTTATATTTTTAATAGCATTAAATACTCTTCTAGGTTAAAGGAGGGCAACATAGAAAAATAAAGACAAGCATTTACTTTAAAATTTTATATTGAACAACAATAACAAAAAAATATTCAAATTGTACTTAAGTTCTTATGGCAAGCTGGTTACAAATTAAAAAAATGTTTTATCTTTATATATTTTGGTAATTGCACAATAGTATTGTTATTTTCTAAAAAAAAAAAATCAAAATTCATTTGTGTACAAAAGAAACACTTTATTAAAAATAGTTATTTTCCCAACAAATGCGGAAAGTTATACTTTTCCGCATGCAATTGCAGTTGCCCGAACGACGCGAAGCGGAGTTCGGGCATGCAATTAAGTTAGGAAAAGATACTTTACGCAAATGTTAAAACTTTCTTTGATAATCTTGAGAAGCTCATTAAAAGACATCCAAATGAATTTGCTGATGGTACCAGAATCTATAATTTAGATGAAACCGCAACTTGCACCCTTTAAAAGCCCCAAAAAGTAATAACACTTAAAGGGCATCAAAATGTAGGTAAGGTCACAAGTGGAGAAAAGGGGACTCTTGTTACAACTTGCTGTATTATTAGCGCCAACGGACAATCTTTACCTCCCGTTATGGTTTTCCCGAAGAAACACTTTAAAGATCACATGATTAAGGGTGCCCCGGCAGGAACATTGGGATTAGCAGCTCCAAGTGGTTGGATGAACAGCGAACTTTTTCTGCCAGTCATTAATCACTTCATTAAACATGCATATTCAACGCCAGAAAATCCAACTATTTTAATAATGGATAACCATGAATCCTGTTTATCAATAGAAGCACTGGATAGAGCAAAGGCATCAGGAGTTTATATACTGACACTTCATCCTCATACCTCTGCTAAACTACAACCCTTAGACGTCGGTGTGTTTGCACCATTTAAGTGTTTTTATAATAACGCTTTAGATTCGTGGCTCCTTACACATCCAGGAAAACCACTCACTATTTATGAAGTCGCAGAAATTGTAGGACTAGCTTTTATCAGAGCAATGACACCTTCAAATATCACAAGTGCCTTTAAAAAATGTGGTATAACAAAATCCTCAACTTCCTCTGATATAACTGTCATATCTGATGTAGTTATTCATTCATCTCGATCTAGCCCTAGTCAACCATCTGTTTCTCGTTTATCTGATCTTCCACAATCGCCTCATTCATTTACAACTGTGAATTCTGTTATTCCATCACTACAGTTTGAACCCAATTCAAAGTTCAATAAAGTTCATCCCAATTCACAGAGTTCATCTGTTCAAACTCACGTATCACCACAACAATTTCGAGAATCTCTGAAGGCTGGTCCAAGACAAAATAAACGTAAGCCACGAAAATTAGGAAGGAGTATGATTGCTACGGACACTCCAGAAAAAAATGAAATTGAGATGGAAAGAAATGCAGCTAAAAGAAGAAAGGGCACTAAGAAAAATGAAAACGCAAAAGTGATTCGATAAGTTCTAAAATGTGACTCTGAAGACGAAATTGAAGAAACTTTGTCACTGTGTAATTCTGATTATGACAATTAGTGCGATGACGAAAATATAGAAAACTGTGATCCTGATCCTGTCTTAACGGAGAAGGATCTTGAATTACCATTATCACGGATACCAAAAAAGGGGGATTATGTGCTGACTCAATTTGCCACTAAAAAACAAATAGTTTTTTACGTAGGACAGATACTTGAACCTAGAAATTATTCTTTAGAATTTTTCATCAGTTTTTTGAGGGTAAAGGACAAACATCGTCAACAATTTCATATGCCTACTGAACCAGATTTATCCTGCATCTATACGAAGATAACATACGATATATTTTACCACAGCCTACTATGTCTGGAAGCACTTCAAGACAACAGTCATACTATTATTTTGCTGTAAAATTAATTTTTTAATTTTTTTTTCAAGAAAGGCTGTTTAATTTACCTACTATTTATTTTTATTTAATTACTGTTTATTTAGTTCGAATTTTTGCAATAAAAAATTTCAGCACATCGGTTGTTTTACTAGTACCTATGTACTTAATGTTATTACCATTTCTTTAACTGATCCACTATGTACATACACCGAGCCACTGAGTACTTTGAAACGAGCCACTGTGTACACCTCTCGGTACACAGTGGCTCATTTCATATTTTTTTCTTTAAATCACATTTTTTTGTAAATCATTTATTTTAACATCTATATATCATGCAAGGTAAGTAGTAGTAGGTATTCCCAAGTTATCGTCTGCATTAATTTGAAACCAGCTAAATGATTTTGTAAGTGTGGTTTATTGTACTTTGAATTTTACATGCGCCACTGTTGCCACACTGACCCTACATGTCTACGTCTAAAAATAAACTAAAAAATATACGTCGAAATTTTAACGTATAACGTTAAAATAACTTTTCAGCATTTTAAAAACGGGAATTCCACGTACGTGTGTTTATTGGGGGGGGGGTGCAGGCGCAGGCAAAGAATGGTGGGAAAGGAAAAAGCGACAAAGAGAAGGAAGAAGAAAGAAAAGTATTTTTTTATGTTTAACTAATTGGTGAAATATCATCTTGGTCACGTGGGAGACAATCATTTCTAAAGCTTCGAATCACGTTACCTTTGAATCAACAAAAGAGAACTTAATATATTGTTTAAAACTCTATTTAGAGTCAAAATTACTAATCTCTGACTTGTATTTTTTTTTAATGGAAAGCATCTTTTTAGGAGATATTCTGGATTTCAATAAATGTATAATTTTCATTTATAAAAAATCATGTTTATTGAAAGTTATTTTTCAACATACACACGATCTATAAAACCAGTTGGATTGTGTGTCTTGTTATTTGTTTTAGCAACAGTGTATCGTTTGGACGTTAGTCTCTAAAATTTATTCACGTGGAATGCGAAATAGCTCTATCCATAAGGATGAGTAATAGTTTTTGATACATATACGCCATAAAATGTACAAGATGAATATAAAAATAACGAATAGCCTTGTAGTTGGAATTTTAAAGCGAAAATTTACATAGGACTATCTTGGATCTTGATCAATTTGTATCTAATGTAAAATTTTCCAAAGTTTTTAAACTATTTATCTGAACCAAAAAATAAGTCTACATACGATAAAGGTGAAGAGTATTATTAGAAGTGAAATAATATATTGTTTAACGAGCAAGGAATGATAGTTATTTCCCACGAGTATGAAGTTTGCAGCATGAGCCGCTGCAAATCATACGAGTGGGAAATTAGCATTCCATGCGAGTTAAACACTATACTTTTTCTACGGCTGTAATAGATAATAGCGAAATGATTTAACAAATAACATGAATTTCAAATTTAACGTCATTCAAAATTTCTATTTAGGTACAATTAAAATATCAATTACACTTTAGTATAAATGAGAAGTTTTGAAAAATGATTTGTATGACTTTTCATATTTTTCCTTAGATAATTCTGGAATTAAACTTAATCATGCCTGATTTTAAACGTTTAGCTATATAAATATACGAAAATAGAACTGTCATTACTTGAAATTGACATTCCATTAAAGACCTAATTTATTGAAATAATTACACAATAAATTATTGTGTTATCAGATACGGAAATGAAATTGGAGACATACAATGTACCTCATTGATCTATCAAGAACAGTTAAGAAAGAGCAGTTTTGTATTATAGCCGTAGAAAAAATAATATATGTATAATCATATAAGAATAAAAATAAATATATCGAATGGATAATAATTTTTCAATAAACTCAGTCCTGAGACCAAATAATGAATCGATTTAGAACGCGAATAAGGATAAATTTCTTTATTTACAAAGCTTTAAGGGCAAATATGTCCTTTTAGGGTCTTTTTTTTATTGAAAAACGGTCTAGATTTGAAGCGAGATCTCATTTTTCAAATTGATATTTCTGGTTTTTCCGATTTTCGCCAAACTACCACGATCCGACTTTGTTTTTCGCCGTCTCGGTCATGTTTTTACCAATTTAATTTTCCCCAGTGGTCGGTTTAAAAAAGAAAATAAAGAAAATTGGGTTTTATTGCCAAAAATATCAATCCATTTTACTTACAGGAATATGAAAGAAAATGAAAAATGAATTAAACTGACAAATCAGGAAACGATAAATTTTCATATATTTAGTTTATTAATAAAACAATAACATGTAAAATAATGATTAAAATAGAGAAAAACAAGTACAAATAGGGAAATATAAGTAAAAATTAATAAAACGGGTGAAATGATTGAAAACAGGAAAGAAATAGGAAAAATTGATAAAAATAAAAAATAGAAAAAAATTGAAAAAAATAGAAAAAAATAGAAAAAAATAGAAAAAAATAGAAAAAAATAGAAAAAAATAGAAAAAAATAGAAAAAAATAGAAAAAAATAGAAAAAAATAGAAAAAAAATAGAAAAAAATAGAAAGAAATAGAAAAAAATAGAAAAAAATAGAAAAAAATAGGGAAAATAGAAAAAGTTGGGGACAATAGTGAAAAAATTGAAAAAACAATGCAAAATAGTGAAAAATAGGAAAACTTGGGAAAAATAGTAACAAATATTAAAAATTAGTTAGAAACTTTGAAATATGCGAAAAATAAGGGACAAATAGGAAAATTTGATAAAAATAATGAAAAATAGGGGAAACCATGGAGAAAGATGGAGTAAATAGAGAAAATTTGGGAAAAATAGGAAAATTAGATAAAAATAGGAAAAGTTGGTAAAAATAATGAAAAATCGGGGAAAATTGGAAAAGATAAGAAAATTCAAAAAATTTATTGAAACGAGTGGAAAATAGTGACAAATAGAGAAAAATAGGGAAAATAGTGACAAATGGGGAACATTGGGGAAAAATAACGGAAATAGAGAACATTGAGAAAATAGGGCAAAATAGTGAAAAACAGGAAAATTTCAGAAAAATATTGAAAAACGAAAATATGGAAAAATGGGGAAAAAAGTAGACAATAGCAACCATTTGGAAAAATAGTGAAAAATGGGTCAAAATAAGGAAATATGAATAAATAGTGAAAATTTGGGAAAAATTGGAAAGAATAGTGCACAACAAAAAAAACGCGGAAATTTTGTATAAATAGTGAGAAATATAAAAAATGAGGAAAAATTTGAATTAATACAAAAAAATAGGAAAAGAATTAGGAAACATAGAGAAAATGGAGAAAAATAGAAAATAATAAGTATAAAAATAAGGAAAATCAGAGAAAAATTATGATAACCAGGAAAAATATAAAGAAATAATCAAAATAAGGAAAAATAGGAAAAAATGGGAAAAATTGGGGAAAATGGAAAGAGAGAAAAATGTTGAAAATAGTTAAATATAAGGAAAAGTAGGGGAAAATGGGAAAAACATGGAAAAAATAGATAAAATAGGGCAAAATAAAGGAAACCCAAGTATAAATAGAAACAAATTGGAAAAAATAGAAAATTATAGAAAAATAGCGAAAAATGGAAAATGGGGAAAATAAGAAAAAAAGGGAACATAGAAAATAATAGGGATATCTAAATGATGAAAACAGGAACAAGTAATGAAAACCAAGAAAAATATAAAGAAATGGGAAAAATTGGAAAAAATACAGAAAAAGAGGAAAAAATAAAGAAAAATAGGGAAAATTGTGGAAAAATCGTTAAACATAGGAAAGTTAATCAAATATAGATAAGAAGTGGATTAAAATAAAAAAAATAGCGAGAAATAGGGGGAAATAGGGCAAAATATGGATATATAAGTATAAATAGAGACAAATAGAAAAAAAATAGGTAAATTAGCGAAAAATATAAAATGCGGAAAATAATGGTAAAACGGAAAATAAGTAGGAAAAAATAGAAAATAAAAAAAATAATGAAAATAGGGAAAATAAGGAAAAATAAGGACAGTAAGAAAAAACAAACAAAAACAAGTTAAACAAGGCAAATAGAAAAGAACAATGAAATAAAGTAATAAATAGAAATATATTTTAAAACAAAGCAAAAATAGAAAAATAGCGGAAAGTAGGGACAAATAGGAAAAAATAGAGAAAAACAGGGGGTAATAGGAAAAAATAGAACAAAATTGGAAGAAATCCGAAAAATAGAGCAAAATAGGGTAAACATATAGGAAAATGGTGAAAAATAGGGGAATATGAGGCAAAATGGAGAAAATGGAAAGAAATATGAAAAAATAGGGATATTAAAGAAAATAGAAAAAATAGAAAAAATAAGGAAACATTAGGAAACATATGAAAATAGGAACAAGCGTGGAAAAATAGAAAAAAATTCCGAAAAATAGTGAAAAACATGGAAAAATATATAAAAATATTGAAAAATACGGAAAAATAGAGGAAAAGTAGGAAAATTGGGAAACATAGATAAATAAATTTTACTTGTAATTTCTCAATAGATAATTAATCACGTTTCAAATAACTGCAATGGAGTTATTTAATTAATATTAAGTTTTGTTGATTTTACTTTCCCGGACCCATCAAAGGGAAAGTAAGGTGAACGAGAACAAAAAAAAATTCAGATATCGATGGAAATTTCCATTTTGAGGTCCCCCAAGAAGATGGTCTGTCTGTGTGTCTGTGTGTAATTGGTGAAAAAATAGAGGAAAATAGAGAAAATTGTGAAAATAGCGCAAAATAGTGAAAAACAGGAAAATTTTAGAAAAATATTGAAAAACGAAAAAATGGAAAATGGGGGAAATAGTAGACAATAACAACCATTTGGAAAAATAATGTAAAATGGGTCAAAATAACAAAAAAATGAATAAACAGTGAAAATTTGGGAAAAATTGGAAAGAAAAGTGCAAAACAAAAAAAAACGCGGAAATTTTGTATAAATAGTGAGAAATATAAAAAATGAGGAAAAATTTGAATTAATACAAAAAAATAGGAAAAGAATTAGGAAACATAGAGAAAATGGAGAAAAATAGAAAATAATAAGTATAAAAATAGGGAAAAACAGGGAAAAATAGGCAAAATAGGGCCAAACCAAGGAAATCAAGTATAAATATGAACAAATAGGAAAACTATAGACAAAGTTTTAGAGAACAATATTCCCTAAAACTTTTGTTTTAAGCTTATTCCAGAATTTCCAATAGTTGCGCCACTAGAGGGCGCTTAAAAAATGTGCATGTAGGTTTTCTCTAGTTTTTCTTGATTTTGAGGACAAACAATACACTTTAGTGCAAAATGTTGTAGTACAAAGTTTTAGACCACAAAATTCCCTAAAACTTTTGTTTTAAGCTTATTCCAGAATTTCCAATAGTTGCGCCACTAGAGGGCGCGTAAAAAATGTGCATGTAGGTTTTCTCTAGTTTTTCTTGATTTTGAGGACAAACAATACACTTTAGTGCAAAATGTTGTAGTACAATGTTTTAGACCACAAAATTCCCTAAAACTTTTGTTTTAAGCTTATTCCAGAATTTCCAATAGTTGCGCCACTAGAGGGCGCTTAAAAAATGTGCATGTAGGTTTTCTCTAGTTTTTCTTGATTTTGAGGACAAACAATACACTTTAGTGCAAAATGTTATAGTACAAAGTTTTAGACCACAAAATTCCCTAAAACTTTTGTTTTAAGCTTATTCCAGAATGTCCAATAGTTGCGCCACTAGAGGGCTCATAAAAAATTTACATGTAGATTTTCTCTAGTTTTTCTTGATTTTAAGGACAAACAATGCATTTTAGTGCAAAATTTTCTTATGCAAAGTTGTAAAGCATTAAATTTTCTTCATATTTTGTGTTTAATTTTTTATCGAATTCCTCATAGTTTCGCCGCTAGATGGCGAGAAAAATACACATTTAGGATTTTCCATTTTTTTTTAAATTGGAGGTAAATTATGCTCTTTAGTGCAAAGTTGTAAAGCATAAAATTCCCTACAACTATTGTATGAAAAATGTTCCCGAATTCCCAATAGTTTTCACACATGATTTTATGAGATCCTAATTGTAGCAGTGTGATATACAACGTGCGCATGCGCAGCTTATGTCATTATGAACGTTGTAATATCAATTCGGTATACGTATTCTGTTATTATTACTATTGATCCTTTCACAATATCCATTTTCTTATAGGCCTGATGATGGTCGTTGTAGACTGAAAAAGTCGCTATTGCGACGTTATGTCGTTTCTTAAATAATTTATTGTGGTATGACTTTGAGTTGTTTTATTCTTTATTTATAATAAAGCCTTATTATAAACAAAAAGGAAATGTTCATTTTTGAGCACTTTTAGCAGTTAAAAACTGTTTTAGTTTCTACTTAAAATTTTGATAAAACCATCTCCATATTTAAAAATTATAAATTTTAAATCCAAACACATCCATCTCCTTATAACATCTGCATCATGCATTTGTAAATAAAATTTTCATAACTAACAGCCGTCATTTGATATAGTTTTTCGCAAAAGAAATATTCCTTTTTGCAGGCAGCAACATTTTATAACCCTTTTATTTATTTAATGTAATATATGGATAGTAGTCGAAAACGGACAAAAATTTATCTGCTCTGAATTCTAAATAAATATAATGCCTACTTTGCATGTGCGGGGTTTAAAAGGATTAGGGAAACCGGGATTTAGCACGTGCTGCGAGAATTTAAAGCCAAAAAGAGGTTATTCCAAACGCAATTGGTGCTCAGCTATACGAGGGTTATTCTCTTAACATTTTTTTTTTTTCAAAATATTCTCTTTTGTATTAAAGAATAAAAAATTCTGTTTGTTAAATTTTATACGAAATTCCTATTATATTGGTAGAACAATATTTTAATATTCTGAATAAAAGCGCTGCTATTATTGACATTTCCAAATCAATTTTTTTAATAAAAACACGCTTTTTGTTTTTGTTGGTGACACATGCATGCGGTCATTCGTTTTATAAATTACCATTAAAATAAATTATTGTATTTCAATGACATTTTATATTTCTACAATTAAATATCAATTGTTTTTTTTATGAAATTTAATTAAAAAACCGTTATTTTACTTTACTTTTATTAGTAATTTTGTCGAATTGATATTTATTATTTAGTTGTTTAATATAGGTTAGTTTATTATGAAAAACAAATTTTATAGAATGTAGATTCAAACAGGAAAATATACAGATTTCTATTATAATAATATAACAAGTCGACTGAAGTTTGCAATGCGTTGTCTTAGATCATACAGTATGTTTCAGTAAGTTGGAACCATATGGGAAACTTTTTTATTATTAAAGTTAGGAAAAAAACTTATTCTTCATAAAAAGTTCTGCATGTTCCGAAACCTAAAAGACAATCATCAGATATAAATTTTTTCCAGTGGTATACGAGGTTTATCAAAAAATATGAATTTTACTCAAGAGTAAAGTAATTGCATATTTGAACTTAGTTTTTAGTTCTTTAAATGTTTAAATCTTTTTACCAAGTATTTTTTTCTTATATTCTACATTTGGTACGGAACCCTAAATGTTTCGCACTTGACCGATTTTTACTTTCCGAACAACAGAGTTGTATAGAAGGAAAGTATTGCGATCATGATATTTTGACCATACCCAGATTTTAACGGATCTTTACGTTTTGAGGTCACCTGAATCCATTTATACCATTTTTAGCATGATGTCTGTCTGTCTGTGTGTGTGTGTTTGTGTGAAAACGATAGCGTCTAAACAGCTCAACCGATTTAGATGAAATTTTATATACATATTTAGGGTAGAAAGGAGACGACCTGTATAGATTTTGGAGTTAATCGGACAACCGGAAATGACAGTTTCTATAAGTGATGACGTCATTACTAAACAAGATGGCAATAAAGTTGTACACATATATTTTTTATACGTTATAGTTTAATTTCAAATGACTAAAATTTTCAAAAACTTTTGACATTTGTGCCAGATTTATCAAGAAGTAATTTTTTTTCATATTTTTTTTTAAATTACCAAAATAATGCATTTTTATGAAAAATTTCTGGATATGAAAGTTGCAAAACATATAATTTTCTACACATTTTGTTATTACCGTTTTTTGAATTCATAGTTTCGTCGCTAGAGGGCGTGAAAATAATGTATATAGACATTTGCGACTGTTTTTCGGATTTTATATCAAAATTGTAGAACAGAAAATTTTTTACAAATTTTGTCTTTACTTTTTCTTCGAGTTCCGCATAGTTTCGCCGCTAGTTTTTATTTTAATTTTTAATCAATTTTTATCCTTATTACATTATTATTTTTTAGTTAAATTTTATATTAAAAATTTAAGAAAAAAATCTTTAAATTTGTAATAATTAATTTTTTTATTATAATTTTTTTCAAAATTTTATTACAAAAATTGTGATTTTTTTAAAAATTGGCTAAGAAACATTTAAAATTATATTATGATTTTAAACTACAATATTAAAGTTATTGAACTGGGAGTTGCACTATTCAAAAGATAATATAAAACTCTAAATTTAAAATTGATTTTAGTTTCTTAGAATTTAGAATTGTAATTATTATAGCCAAAATAAAGAATTTTTTTCAATTTTTTTGTTATTTCGTTTTATCAATAAGTATAAAATAAATGAAAAAAGTAAATAGCATATCCAAAAGGGATCCAAAAGTACTATGTGTGTAAATTATTTCATAATTTGAGCATAATATTTGTAAAAGTTATAGCAAAATATGAAAAAAGATTCAATGGATACCCATGAATTTTTGACAAAAAATTTTATTTTTTTTTAGTTTTTAAACTAAATTTATCAATGCATTTTTACCAGAAAACCCAAAAAAAGGTCTGTTTCCCATTTTAAATAAAATTGAATGAGATATTAATTATTTATCGATTTTAAAATTATTCAAAAAAAGTTTTATTCCTTTTTAAGGTTAATATTAACATCAAAAATTTAAAGAAAATACCATTAAATTTGTAGAAAAAAACTATATAAGTGTGATTTTTTTCAAAATTTTATTCAAATATTTTTTTTTTGAAATTTAATATAAGTTTAAAAAAATTAAATACCATCAAAAATGGTAAAACAAATGAAAAAAGTAAATAGTACACCCGAAAGGAATCAAAAAGTACATTATGTGTGAAATATTTCATAATTTTAAAATAATACTTGTAGAAATTATACAAAATTATAAAAAGTTAAAACAAATGTTTACAAAAAATGGTTTTTTTTTATTTTTGTAAACTAATTTTATTAATGTATTTTAATGTAGAAAAACTAAAATAATCGATTAAACAATTACTTTACTAGGACTGTTCGGAAAGTTGGGTGGGATTACCCCCTCATTTTTTTAAGTAGTATACACGGATTGTTAAAAAATATGAACTTTGTTCAATAGTAAAATACCTTTAAATTTGACAACATCAAAAAATAATATTTAAAAAAATTGATCAGAACTAAAAACTAAGTTCAAACGTGCAATTATATTCATTTGCATGAAAAAAATATATTCATTTTACTGAATTTACGTGTAGAAATTGCAAAATTGTTAGAAAACATTAAGAAACGAAAATGTAATCATGACTTTTATAATCACAAGACATACATATTCATTCAACAATATTAAATAAGCACCAAACGGTTTTTTTAATGTAAATGGATGTAATTGCTTATTCGAACTTATTTTTTAGTTCTGATCAACTATTTATTAATAATATTTTTCGATATTTTTAAATTTAAAGGTACTTTACTATTGAGAAAAATTCATATTTTTTGACAAACCTTGTATCATACTGGAAGAAATTGATATCTGATAATTGTATTTTAGATTATAGAACATTCACAACTTTTTGTGAAGAATAATTTTTTTTTTTAATTAATAATAAAAATTTTCCAAAAAACAAAGACAGTAAGTTTTTGAAACTATGCACTCCGACCATTACCATACATGTTTCATCCTTTCGGAATCTTCAGTGGCACTTTGTCGGAATGCATAATTTCAAAAACTCCGACAAAGTGCCACTGAAGATTCCGAAAGGATGAAACATGTATGGTAATGGTCGGAATGCATAGTTTCAAAAACTTGCTGTCTTTGTTTTTTGGTATTATTGCGAGGTGCCCGCTTGCCCCCTAGGCATTTTGATGGATGATGGGTAACGTCATCTGCTGGCTACCAAGTTGTACTTGGATAGACCCGTCTACAGAATTGTATTCTGATAAACGGCTTGCCCGGTTGGTACTCATCAACCATACGATAGATGGCGTGACTATCTATTATTTTTGGAATAAAAAGTTTCCCTTATGGTTCCAATTTACTGAGATATACTGTATATACCGCGCATCATGTAATATTTGTTTGGTAGAAGAGGGGTAATGATGACAGCCTACTCTGAGTTGGCTACTAATTTGTTATTGGTCAAACTACGTCGATACTTATTTCTCATTGCCAAACTATGTCGAAATTTGAAAACGACCAATCAGTGACTGAGTACTCTAGACCCCCCCCCCCACCGGATCTACCCAACAAGTAACTTACATGCCACATCTAGTATAGCGTATTTGATCTAAGTGCGTTGCAAACTAATGGGGTAGTTTTCCCACCAGTCAGCTGTTTGCTCACTTAAAATTAAGGAGGCTCTATCGCTCTTCATTTCATAAAATATCCTTACACGTAACACTCGCTTTGTTCGTATACAGACAGTTGTACGTGTACTAGTTTTCTCTCGTTTTGTCGCATAGTTAAATAGGACTTCTATCTTTTTGGGACTTTAACTAAGTGTATTTCACCACCTGATGACGTCAGTCGACAACAGAGACAACTAGACTACCGGTACTTATTATTAATTGAAACAGTTATTAATTTTTGACATGTAGCCAAAAAATATAAAAATACTTCATCTTGTCCCACTTGATAAGGTA
The DNA here is from genome assembly GCA_963243735.1 of Neocrepidodera transversa. Classification (NCBI taxonomy): domain Eukaryota; kingdom Metazoa; phylum Arthropoda; class Insecta; order Coleoptera; family Chrysomelidae; genus Neocrepidodera; species Neocrepidodera transversa. The sequence continues at coordinate 13,734,521 of OY725347.1, forward strand.
AGATAGTATAGGTTAGTCTTAAAAATAATTTCATAAATAACGAGCTACTTCATCTTTGTCCACCTGTCCTGCACAAGAGCAGTGCGCCTTTCTTTGTCACTTCCACCACCGAATCCATCTCGTCGACGATTGAGAGTATAAATATAGTATACACATTCAGCATCTGAATCATCTAATTCTGAAAAAGAACAGAATCGATTTCTTTTAGTTATTTTTTGGCAAACTTGTGGCTTTGTTTGAATTATTTTCTGTAGATTTACTACTGGGCCTTCTAGAAAGGCTTTTTTTCCAGCCTCAGCTTGGAATTTCCTTTTTTAAGTTGCTCCTTTTCTATTTTAATATTTATCTCCATCTCCAACTCATTTTTATAAGGCAATTCAGATAGTATAGCAGAATACCATCAACATTACCAGTTATCTGATTTCTAGTTTGATCGGCAGATTTAGTTGTGTATCCATTTACAGATGGAATAGTAGAACACTGATGGTACTGCTTTGTTGCAGGAACAGACATGTCAAGTGTGGCTTCATTTTTACTTGAATTAATAGGATTAAGTTGGTCTTCTATTTGTGAAATAGGAGCAGGCCTATCAGTTAGTTCCGATGGAGCGTAGTCATGCTCATTAAAAACATTTTGGTTAACTGGCCAGACCTTTTTTTTAAAGCCGTTTATTGCAGCTTTCCGTATAATTTAGCAACACGACACGAATTTGTTCTGAGCCATATGGAAACTTCCTGGTCATAAAATACACTCAACGGTTCCCTAACGTCGAGAGGTTGTAGTGTGGTGGAAGACACAATAAGATAACGCTATTGTTTCTTGCGTAGTCAGTTACCTCAATATTCTTTGTATATGTGAAATGTCCATTAAAGAACTGGCGACTCCATCAAATAATTCATTCTCGTGAACCTGAAAAATAATATGGTATACTGCATAGAACCACTGGAGCGATATTGAGCTGTATCTCCAGGAGGAAAATCATTTGTTAATTGTTCGTTTGCTCGAACCCGTGAAAATATTAACGTAAGAGGCATTTATGTTCTTACTGCATTGAAGCGAACTTTTTTTCTACCTTTCGAAGATAGTATCTTCGGCTTATATTCCTGTCTCATCGCAAATGTAGATTCGATCAGGAGTAAACATATTGTTCTTAACAACTCGACTTAATTAAACAAACAGCTTTCCAATATTAATTTTGTTAAAAGCAGTAGCTCTAGCAGGACTAGTTGGCTCTGGTTTTCTCAGTGACAATTAAGGATGGCGGGTCCTGAAAACCGATAACCACTCTTTTCCAGCAATTTGTTTGATTGCTGAAATGTTATGGAATTTTTTAGCCAATTGATAAGCTAAAAATCTTAAGTCAAAAGAAGTTAAGCCAAATAATCTTTCTCCCATTTTCAACACGTGTTCTACTAATAAGGTCTCTTCTTCAGGTAAAAAAACTTGTTTTTTTTAGGTTCTATCTTCTGTACTAAAATTGGACTTGGTTGGTGTAGGTACACAATTTCACTGGCAGATATTACCGAAATTTCATCAGGCCTAGTTTGCATGTCTTCGACATTTTGTTCTTCGTGTCGACTGGGGATCAGCTGCGTTTTAATTTCCCATTTCTCCTCTTAAAATAGCATCAATGTCATTTACCTCTTTCCGTTTTTCTTTCAGTACTTCCTAACCATTGTTATCAATCCGAAACAGAAAAAAGAACACTAAGTATGGGACATTTATAATCGTCGAGCAAGATGGGGCTCTGCTGCATCATGCCTTTGAAATAATGACCCATCTTGCCCCACCTATACCATTCTGTAGTGGCATTGTTGTATCTAGGTTTAGATTTAGTGGAAGTAAATTAGTTTCATGGAGAATAAATCAACTTCACTAGTAAATATGATTTTAGGAAATAAGCCCACATTCACTTCAGCTCTATTGGAAGATTCGCCTAATAAAATATCACAGATAAACATAACCGAGAGAACCATATAAACGTACCGATTACCTTCATTCAGCAGACAGTAAATGACTGACCCGACCAAAACAAATCTGATTCAGCACATGGAGGAGAAGCTACAGGTAGCACCACTTGTTTTGGTGAATAGAAAGGGTACCCTATCATGCCTCACTAAAAGTAAAAGCCAGATTTAGAATCCCGTGTGGGCCTTATGGAGCGCAGGGTTGCCGCCGATGTCAGGTGGTCGGTCACGTTACAAAACGGAAGGTTGAGCACGTCAGGACCGTATCATCTCTATCGTAGCCGCTGAGAATTCTTCCGTTTAAAATGCATTTGGCTATGCTTCCCACACTGCATTCTAATTCTGACTTTTACTATAGCCTATCTTACACCGACCTGCTTTACCCCACAAGATTTTATGATCTTTTAGTCTATAATCATTATTCTTACTCTTGCTTGCTTATGAAATTTGATTCAAATATTTGATAACCAGTCTTTTGATAGGATTTATTAAGCAAATAACTGTTCAAAGATAAATAATATAAAAAAGAAGTTTTAAAATAGTATTTAATGTTTTTTAGTTCGACACTGACAACGACATTATTGTGCAAAAACAACATTGTCCCAATTAGACGCTTTAAAAAATAAAATCGTTAAATGGTACTGAAGAAAAGTTATAAAATTATTAATTTAATAGACTTTTATTTTAGTTACATGGTAATTAAATATAAAAGTACCCATTTTATTATAATATAAAATAAAAATACAATAATAAAAATCTCCCACACACAATTCAAAATTAGTCCAAAATCGCGGAACAAGTATATCCAACAATGGCGGCATCATAAATAATCTTACAACTGGTCATATATCATTGCGCTTGTTTTATGTACTCCATTTGCGAGTCCTCAGGATGAAATGGCTGCCATTAATAAATCTTATTTTGTATACACGTTACACGCACAGAGACGAAGAACTTCGCAGGGAATTTCTCAGTTTTCGCGTTGTCACCGACAACGAGTAAATTTACGCCCGGGACCAAAAGAAACTGAGATGAGACAGTTATTTTTTAAAAAATAACCTGTCCTAAACAGAATAATCAATATAAGTGTAACAGTATATCATGTTTCTTAATACTAAAAGTTCATCTGAACATACAGAGAAAAGTCTACATTCGTATATTAAAATTTTAAATTAAATCAACAACATATAAATAACGATTATACCAAAGAGAACTTCAAATGATATAAGAGCACGATTATAAAGTAATTATTATGGATATGGAAATATATATAGAAATATGTTAATTAAATGAATGTCAAATAATAATATAATTGTCAGATGCTGAAGAGAATGTTTTTAATGAAATAAATCTAAATTTACATATAATAAATTTATTTTAATGCAAGGACGCCCATAGGCGTCGTCAGCATTGGCATATATACTGTAAGAAAAAAAACAAAATTGAATAGACCTTGACAATATGAAAAGTAACACATATTGTTTAAAAAATTAGTATATAAAGATTAAACATTACTGTTCAAAAATAAAAGGTATAACTCTGTATATAAATGTAAATTAAACATTAAATCAATCTGATAGTAGTAAATTGATAAATAAAAATAAATATCCGATTTTTAAAATTTCAGTAATAAACCAATCCAAATAAATTCATTCTCTTGAAATAAAAGTTTAATTTAGGACATCACCATCACATAAGTAATTTGATAAAAATATCAAGCGAGATATTAGTTGGTTGTCAAGATGAAACTAGGGAGTTGTTGATGGAGAATTTTTGGAGAATGATGGTGGTTAAAATTTTGAAGACAAAAAAAATTAATTTAATATAAATATATCAAAGTTATAAAAATTTCAAATTATTAATTCACAAATAGAATCCAGAGACTGTAAAACAAATATTCAGCTGGAGTTGATTTGTAATTGTAAACAGTGTTTTCACCAGTGCCAGGAAATTTGTAGAAAATTTGGACTTTGTGTGAGTGCACACCATATCAAGAGAATAATCAAATATATGGTCCTGGACAATTGGAAAAGTGCGATAGGTAACTTAAATAAAAAAAAGGAAAAAATATTTGAGGTTATGTGATAATTAAAATAAAATTTTCAATAAACACTATTAGTCTTGCAAATAGAATTAGTTGTAAATAATTGTTTTAAATAGTATTATACTTTAATTTAAACATACATGGGTAGAAATTTTATTAAATCTAGCCAGCTGATTTTTGAGATGGCATATTTATATGAATAAGTGGGAAAACAGCTGGCAGATTTAGATGCGTTCATTAGTCTACATTGTCAATGTAAAATTATATTATTTTTATATAGAATTTGGTAAATAATAAAACTTTTGTGTAAATAAAACAGATTTATGTGAAAAGTGAATATTTGTTTAATTTATCTGATAAAAGTTTAAAAAAATAAAATTTGTTTTAACAAAATCAATAAAATAAAATTTAAAAAAGAAAATAAATAAAAAGAACTGAAATAACTTTACAAAATTAATTTTTTTTCTATGAACTCTCCCTGAGATAAGATCTCTTATGCTCTAAAATAAATAAAAAAAATACATTTAAAAAAGAAAAGTTTAATTATAAAAATAAAAATACAAAAATAAAATTATGGGCTCAAAAATTCTGATAAACTCACATATATCAATATGTTTAATACAAATGCTGATTCTTTCTTGTTTATTTTTAATAAAGGCATACCTAGTTGTTATACATGATCATGCTGTAAGTTCAGAGAATTGAAAAAAATCAAAAACAGAGATAGTAAGTTTTGAAACTATACACTCCGTCCATTACCATACATGTTTCATCCTTATAGGAATCATCAGTGGTACTTTGTCGGAATGCATAATTTCAAAAATCTACTTTGTATACCCCAAGTATTTCGATGTACATACCACATCAAACGAACAACTTCGTTGAATTTTTTTTTTATTTCACAATTACTCTTTGATTTTGGGAACCTCATATTGGACAATTATGTTTATTACATTGTCCGTTTAAATGAAATGCACGCTCATCTGACATTATAAGCAGAACATTGGGTACTTCTCTATATAAATCTAGTACTTCAATAAATTTTACTGGAATATTATTCAGAAAATACAAACTAATTCATATTTGTTTTAAAAGTAATAATGTTGCTTATGATTTATGATTTTTGCTGTTCATGTTTCTTACTTAGAAAAAATGAAATAAAAAATTACATTCCAATTTCAAATACTATTTTTATTTAAACATTCATATTGGTTTAACTTCTACACAAGAAGTTTGGTCCTTCGATATCCTGGAATTATTATATCACGTTCGCAGCCTAGTATTCTTTCAACAGTTATGAATACGAATATTCATAATTCGTATCTGAATTTTATAAGGAGTTAATTTTAATACATTCATACATCTTCTGAACTTCGAATTTAGAAAACCGGTCTTTTCGTTTAAGTTTCAAAACAATAATTTATTTTTATTTCGTTCTTTCTTTTCTGTTGAAGTTGATTAAAAATAACAGTTTATTTTTTGTTTATTTTATTTCCGCCATTTTAAAAATTACTCACTTTACTGACTTGTTCAGAAATTTGATGTTAAAAGTTATTTTTGTTAAATTGACGCATAAAATATTAAATAATAATGCGATTCGAGGATGAACGACAGGACTGCAAAACTGTTAAAAAAATTACGAGTGTGCAGGATTTTTCTAATATGTAAATAGCTCGGTAATTATACAAAAGTTCTGTGTGAAAAATAACTGAAATATACCATTTATCGAATTATTTTTATAATTTTAACACTCTCTACCACTAATAAATCATCAATATTTTAACTTAATAAAAAAAAATACCTGCAGTGTTCGCAAACCCCACGATCCCCATAAACTGACTGAGGGTATGCCCGCAAATCCCACAGTTCGAAAATCACACAGTTCGCAAAGCCCATGCCACCGTATGGACATCGCGTCAGTTCGTTATAATTTTTTATTTTTCTCATTTTTTTCTTATTCGTCTGATTTTTTTTGATTTATTTCAATTATTTTTAGTTTTTAAATTTTTTTTGAGGGTAACAATTATTTCCGGTTTTTTTTTATCGTTATTTTCAATATTTTGCCATTTTTTTTGCAATTTTTTGTTATTTTTTTTCTGATTTTTTGTGACGTTTTTCGTTTTTGGTACTTTTAGCGATTTTGCAGTTGTTTTTTGCATTTTTTCCATGTTTTTTTTTCGGTTTTTTACATTTTTTTTTATTTTTAGGTTTATTCCGTATTTTACAATTTTATTTTTCATTTTTTTCAAATAACTTCTGATTTTTTCAATTTTTTTTTAATGTTTCTCTTTTTTCCGATTTTTTCGATTTTTAAAATTTTTCGTGTTCGTTTTTTTCTCATTTTTCTAATTTTTCATTTATTTTCTATTGTTTCTGTTTTTTTTTCTTTTATTTTCAATTTTTTTCTAATGCCTTAAATTTTTTTGGTTCTTCTCGATTTTTTTCTGTTTTTTTTTTCATTTTCCTTCTTTTCTGTGGTTTTTTGATTTTTTCAAGTTCTTTCAAGTTTTTTCTAACTTTTTCCCATTTTTTCTTATTCTTCTGATTTTTGTCCATTTTGCTGATTTTTTTTTATTTCTATTGATTTCCTTTTTGGTTTATTTAGTATTTTACAATTTCATTTTTTTTTATATTTTTCGATTTTTTCAATTTTTTTTAAATGTTTCTCTTTATTTCCGAATTTTTTTGATTTCTTCGATTCTTATAATTTTTTCGTTGTTTTGTCATTATTCTAATTTTTTATTTTTCTGTTTTTTTTTTTTCTTTTATTTTCAATTTTTTTCTTATACCTCTAATTTTTTTCGTTTTTCTCGATTTTTCTCATTTTTCTTTTTTTCTGTGGTTTTTTGATTTTTTCAAGTTCTTTCAGGTTTTTTCTAACTTTTTCCGATTTTTTTCTTAATCTGATTTTTGTCCATTTTTGCTAATTTTTTTTTATTTCTATTGGTTTCTTTTCTTTGGGTTAATCCGTATTATACAATTTTATTTTTCAGTTTTTTCTAATATTTTCTGATTTTTGAATTTTTTTCCAATGTTTCTCTTTTTTCCGGTTTTTTTCAGATTTTTCGATTCTTCTAATTTTTTTGTTTTTTTTTCTCATTTTTCTACTTTTTATTTATTTTTTGTTTTTTCTGTTTTTTTCTTTTATTTTTAATTTTTTTCTTATGCCTCTAATTTTTTTCGTTCTTCTCGATTGTTTTCAATTTGTTTCTCATTTTTCTCTTTTTTCTGTGGTTTTTTATTTTTTCAAATTCTTTCAGGTTTTTTCTTACTTTTTCCGATTTTTTTCTTATTCTGATTTTTGTCCATTTTTGCTAATTTTTTTTTATTTCTATTTGTTTCTTTTTTTTTGGTTTAATCCGTATTATACAATTTTATTTTTCAGTTTTTTCTAATATTTTCTGATTTTTCAATTTTTTTCCAATGTTTCTCTTTTTTCCGATTTTTTCTGATTTGTTCTATTGTTCTAATTTTTTCGTTTTTATCTCATTTATTATTTTTTTTTCTGATTTTTTTTCTTTAATTTTCAATTTTTTTCTTAGGCCTTTAATTTGTTTCGTTCTTCTCAATTTTTTTCTCACTTCTACCCAATTTTTTTATTCTTCAGATTTTTGTCGATTTTTGCTGAGTTTTTTTTAATTTCTATTGATTTCCTTCAATTTTTTTCGATTTCGTTAGGTTCCTTTCGATTTCTTTGGATCTATTCGTTTTTTCTGTTTTTTTTCCTCATTTTAAAGTTTTAAAAAGTGAAAAAATCTGGCGGGTGTCCCCCGACCACACAATTTTTTTTTAATTATTAATTTTGAGAAAATAAGTTATTCCTAATTAAACTTCTGCATGGTATTAACTTAAAATATAATTATCAGATATCAATTTATTATTATAAAAAAAAGTTATTTAGAATTGAAAACTGGCTTTTAAATATTTAACCCATACAACTTTTTCAGGCATACTGTATAAGAAACATAAAAATATAAAGAATCTGAGCCTGGATTACTTATACTTAAATATTGAATAAAATCTTCCGATTTTTAAAAAATTTCTAAAGAAATTTGCATCAATACGAAAAAGATTTTCATTAGCAATAAGAGGATAATTGCTAGTGGGAGATAGTACTAAAAATCCCAATAACCCATCCAAGTGGATTACTCTTTTCAAGGAAGGAATTCTCTTAACCACTATCTAGAGGCACGGAGAAAGAGATAAGATGTAAAATAACCATATGTGGACACTTAAGAGGGTTGAAGGGTCGTGCTTTGAACCCTAATCAACTGATTTTATAGTTCGAGTTGAGGGTAAGAACAGACAATTCAGCTATGTATTTTTCATTGGATTTTCATTATTATGGTAATAAAATTCACTGATAAACGAATAGGCGGCTATTTGGAAAAAATAATCAATAAATATTGTACTGATATATAATTTTCAATTATAATAAAAAAACAATAAATTTTTAGACTATTTAGAATTTAAATAATAATAACAATTTTAGTAAGAAAATAAATATATACAATTATAAGGTTTAGTAACAAAGATCAAAATGTTATTATTATAAATAACCCCCCACCCCTTCCGTAGATTGGCACCTTGTCGTGGTGGGGGGGCTCAGTAATCACAATGATTCTGAGAGCTATGCCGGCAGGAGTTTCTGCTCGTTGCAGGGTCACCCATGTCTAGCAGGTCCAAGACGAGTGGTGGAGCCAAATGCAATCCACCTGTATAAAAAATCCGTAACCGAAGCTGTTAACTACCGTACCGATGGGTGTATGGTCATACGGTGTATAAGAAGCCTTGATGTGGTAAGGGAGCACTGCCACAGTTGACCCTTACTACCCTTCACGTGTGATTCTTATGAATACTCGAAAATAAAAAAAGCTGCTAATGCAGTTGTAGATTTGGGGGCTGGATCTATAGCGAATAACGTTAACATCACTCAGCACCAAACAAATAAGGCGAATCAAGAGGGCTTCGCCCCGGTTCTTGATGGTAAAGAAAAAAGAGGGAAATGTTTACAACAGAAACCCCTTTTTAATTCAGAAATTTATGTACCGAATATTTACAAATAAGTTGCTGAAAGAAAATTCAGGATGGCTTGCTAATCGAATCTAGTTCTGCTACACAATCTAGGTTAATTTTTAATCTAAAGCAATTCCTTGAATTTGATGTAGAATTAGTCGCACATGCTAAACTTATTCAAGTAAGGCTCAGCTGGTATTTGGAAACTAATGCCTTATTATTTGAAAGTCTAGTTAGATGCCGATGTAAGCGTTTTACTGTCAATAATCTGGTTCGTCTGGAAAATGACATTAGGGAAGACTTTTTCAATCGTGACCATACAGTAGCTTTCATGTATATGATATAGAGATACGCTATCATCAGGCAACTATATACCTGGGACCCAATTCTTGAAATCGTATCAATTATTTCTCCAGAGAATTGATTCCCCAAAAAAATTCTCTTGAGAATCGCCAGTCATTTTCTTGAATGAGTCGGAACTGAAATTCTAATGAATTAAAAAAAGTGACGTATGTTTTTACTAAATCCAATTATTTCATGAACTCTACCAATCAAATACACAGAACTATTAGTTCTGTGCTCAAATTTTATTTAAATAAGTTGCCATTGATATTAAAAAATGTTTGACATTTTACATTTTTGAGGAAACAAATTGAAAGAATTTACATAATTATTATCCTATTATTGTGGATTATCGTTTATTATTAACTGTGGGTTATTTGTTATTTGTTCAATTTTATTGGCGATGGCCAAACGAAATTTTATGAGTGAAGTGCAAAAAAAATCCTTGTAGAATTTTTAGAAAATGATAAGAAACTTCTTAGATGGAGGTTAATGCTCCAACTCTACTTGGTAGTAACAGAAGAAGCTCAATATGATCCATTATATCGTCTAAGGCTTGTTTGGATAGAACCTATTCTAAATTATCTAAAACGATAGCTTGGAGTACAAAATTATTCATTTTAACAATATTTTTGGCGGTAATTACAAAAAAAGAATAATGTACTACTCACACTCTTAATTCCTTAAATTATCATGAAAATTTAAAGTTTCTCCAGAAAATGACATTAGGAAATAATTCTCACAATTTTTTTCCTTTTTTTCCAGGATAGAATAACAAACAAGGAATCTTCTATCCGCCATCTTGAAACTGACATACCTCAAGGGTCTGTTTTCAGCATTACATTATTTCTATTGGCCATTAACTGTTTATCTGAAAACCCTCCCAATTATATTAAACGCGTATTGTACGTTGATGATTTAATAATTTAACGAGGGATTAAAACATTGATCAGCTGATAATCTGCAAATCCGAAGTTAGGAAAAAAATTAAGTGGTGTCTCTTTTTCTTAACAAAAACAAATTTGATCCACTTTTGTAGGTTGCAGACTGAACACATTAAACCAAATATAAAATTGAAAAATCACTCTATAATCAATAGAAACGCTATAAATTTGGTACGATTAATTTTTGACAGGTGCCTGTAATTGCGAGACCACATACATTACATTATTAAAAGATGCCAAAAAACGCTTAAAATAATTAGTTGCATATCAGGAAAAAAATGGGGTGCTAATACAGTACCTAAGTGACATAGGCAAAGCTTTTGGTGTGACGTAATCAAGCCCACGTAATTTAAATAATATAATGTTTATAACTTGAAGGACTGTCTTGAAAAAATAACAAAGTTATATAAACAGTACATTTAGACCTTTTATATTCAAATATCAATTTTAAAAAATGCTAAAATGTCCATTTTATTATATTCAGTTAATTTTAATTTAATCAAAAATTTTAGTTAAAGATTAATTAAAATGCCATAATCTATTATTAGGGATATAAAATATTACATTATAAATTTATGTAGTATTTTAATAACAAATTATTTATCTGGAATATTTTAGCCTATATTATTAATTTTATGGTTATTTTAATAATTACTGATTGATATTTAAAAAACTTTAATTGTTTCATTAAATTAATTTCTGATGCATCAATATATTTTATAATATAATTTAAACTACAATTAACATAACTAAAATTAAACACAACTTAATTTTTACGCTAATTTTTAAATTTAAACTAAAATTGGTTCAGGAAAACAATTAGCTGAATTTCAGAAAAATAAAATCGTTTATTGTTAATTAATTTCAAACGGTGTAATCGATTGTAATGAAACTTTAAGAAGATTATCAAGAGAAACTACTTGTTTTATCGTGAATAGAAAATTTCCAGATTCTTCCAAAAGCGTGCAGTAGGGGGCAAGGATCATTTTTGCACCCCTAAATTTTTTTTCCACTAGTTAAATTAATGATATTTTTAAAGTTTTGAATTCTATAAACTTTCCTTAGTAAAAAAGTAATAATAATTTACTATGCTAAAATTAACAACATGAGTTTACGATAAAATCAATTTTTTATTGTTTCAGGATGAAAGACCTTTTGGTCCTGCACCGGATGTGACACGTCGAATGGGTTCTTCCACCCCGCTGGGTAAGCCGGAAGCACCCGGATCTCCACCATATTACCGATCAACATCAGCAACCAGCTCCAGTTCTAATTCGGCATCTTCTAGTAAGTTCTATTTTAATTTTCATTAGATTTAATAAAACTAAAAATATCAACTAATAGTAGAGGATCCGCACTAGAAACGACCTTCATCAATCTATCTAATGAATGAAAAGTATTTTATATCAAATTTAATATTAATTAGAAAATTTATCTCCAATGGGTTGTCTAAAAAATTCCTGTGAAATAAAACGAACAAAATTCCAAAATACATTGTTTATTACAAGATAAAACATAAAATGTATTGTCATAAAATATTTAATTAGAAGGAACAAACTACCAAAATAAATTAAAAAAGCTATTCAGCAAAAAAACACGTGAGAAAAATAATAATAAGTAAATAAAAGGTACTATAAATCAAAAAAATAACTATTCAAGTAAGTCAACAAGTCAACAGAAAAAAAACTACATAAAACTAATAAAGAAAATAACACAAATATTCAGTAAAACTAACAAAACATCAGTTTGACAAATTACAACAGGTTACTCATGAGTAATTTTTGCGCAGTCTAAACAGTATCAGGATTTCCAGGGCATACAATGCATACATAAGTAGTATCTTTTCTATTTTTTTCAACGTAACAATTTTTAAATTGCTTTCTCATTATTTTTCCTGCTTTCTTTTCCTCTCTTATTTTTAAAACATGTTCGCTGATACCTCCTTCATATGTAGGTGTGGAAGGAGCCTTCAATAAACTTTTCATAACAGACAAACGAAAGTCATAAATTGGGATACGTTTGCCTGAATATTTGTTGTAGAATTGATGGGCATTTATCATCATAAGCTGTAAAATATGTACAAAAATTTTAGAGGGCCATTTGATCGTTTTCCTTGTACATGGGTGGTAAGCAAGCATTTGGTCTTGCCTATCAATGCAAGACATATATTTGTTATAATTTATAATAGGCAACGGTTTAAATTTACTTTCACCATCTTCCCTTCTCCTTCTAGTTTGAATTTCCACAATATCATTTTTATATTCATTTGAGATATACCAGACGTCGAGTTTGTCTTTCCACTTTCCTATCATAACACCATTTGAATATCTTGCGACTGTTTCACCTTATTTTAATTTTTTATCTCTGACTTCCTTTGGAAATAATTTTCTGTTTGATCTCATTGTTCCTGTGCAGTGAGTTTGTTTGTCAGCAAGAGATTTTGCCAGTTCAAAAGAATCATAATAGTTATCCATAAAGACGCTATGTACGACCCCTAAAAAACTATAGTAATTTCAGAACAACTTTTTGTCCATGTCCTTTTCCTCCATAATCGTCTAGCCCAGTGTAAACCATAAAATTCAAAACTATTCCTCCAGATGTAGTCAGCATATATAATTTTATACCATATTTGTGCCTTTTATTCTTTATATATTGGCGAAAATTAAACCTACCACGCCATAATACCATCGATTCGTCTATACTTAGTTCACGACCTGGGTAATAAATTTCAGACATTCTCGTATTGAAAAGGTTTACAATATTTCTAACTTTGTATAGACGGTCCTGGGCACTGCCTCTCCGTCCTGGGGTTTGTGTAAAATGCAAGGCTCTTAGTATGAGTAAAAAACGGTTTCTACTCATATTATGTGCAAATACTTTTAAGCCAAACAAAAAATCAGTCTTCCAGTAATCTTGGATGCGGTTCAACCGAATATTCCCCATGTGAAGTAATAAGTCCAGAAAAATTAATCATTCATCCCTGGTCAGATCTTTCCATGAGGTTATGCGAGATTCTTCTGTGACATTAGGCCGAAACAATAATTCAACTGCATAACTGTTCGTTTGAGTAACAATTTCATCAAGAAAACTGTTGGTCAATATATGCAAAAAATAGTCAATAGGATCATTTCCACTAACAGGTGCCACAAAATGTTCAGCTTTACTAAAATAAAAAACATTCATGGACTCCGAACCACTCTCCCAAGTTATCTCTTCTAAAACAGGTTCCTCTTGAGGTATAGCTTGCAATCTCTCAGTATTTTCATCGGGATCTGCAGCCGAAGTTTCATCACTCGAACTTTTATTGGGCAGGAACTCATCGTCGCTTCCAGAATCAAAATCCTGATCCACCTGGTCCGATAAAATTTCCTCCATAATTTCTTTTAATTCAGTATCTGTTAGGGGACGGTGACGATCGATATCTTTTTTTGCTCTTTTAGGGCGAGAAGACTCTGGTAAATCGATATTTTTGTCATCCATTTCTATAATGCATTTAAATAAAAAAAAAATCGAAACCAAGCATGTAAACAACTTACCTATACCCTTCAGATAATGCCTACACAACCACACAAACACACTACTAATGCCGAACTAAATACAATGCATTATAAACACCTCTACTCAAATAACGCGCTCGGGCGTAATCGGCATCCAACGAAAGTGCCGCTTCACGCGCCTGCTCGTTATCGGCAGCGAACGTGTTTTAATTAAAAATTGAAAAATAACATTTTATTAAATTTTGCACTCATGAGTTTAACGAATAAATTTATTACCAACCGAAAGTATGAAGCCTATAGAATATAGAAATGTTGGGTTTTCTATTTTTTCCTGACGTTAGTACTGGGTTAGCAGGTATAAACAGGTAAATGGATAATAGTTGAATTAGAGCGCACATTCTTTTTATTCGTGCAACAGAGAAGGATAGCAACATATTAGTAAATACTAAACATTATTTTGGAATAACTGGCATTAGAGTTCAGAAAACAACGATAAATATATATTATATTAAATAATAATATAATATAATTTTATATGTGGCTTAACAATATATCGCATAAAATTCATTCCAGGTATTTTACAGACAACCCTATATTTATTAAACAAATAGGTCAAAGTAACTATTATCGATTTACCTGTTTATACCTGCCAACCCAGTCGTGACGCCAGGAAAAAAATAGATAACTCAACGTTTGTATATTCTATAGGCTTCATAATTTCGGTTGATGTCTGGTCAGGAGTTTTTTAGACAACCCACTCGAGATATATTTTCTAATATATTAAATTTTATATAAAACACTTTCGATCCATTAAACACATGGGTGAAGGTTGTTTCTATTTTGGAACTCAGACTATAAATTGAGAAAAATATTGGGAACGAAATTAATACATAGAGAAACAAAATTAACTTGATTAAATTTTATGAAAGGTTTTAATCTATATTGAAATATATTACGGTTTATGTATAATATAATATTGAAATATAATATTGAAAAACATAGTAAACTCTCAACTGTTAATGTTTATGCATAATGGTTTAATTTATGAAAGTTTAGGTAAATGCCGGTATTCGAGTTGATAGAAATACCTAAAGTTGTAATTATTTACTAGTTTACTCCAGCAGCCTTAAGTTGAAATAAATATGTATCAACAGCGGTTATTATATTACAAAATGAAGATATATCATTTTTGTACTGAAAATATATATTAACCTTACATTAATAACGTTATTGTTTCTTCAATATTGTTTAAATATTGACGTAAAAATTTCATATCCTAGCTGGAAGAGGTAAAAGTAATAAAAGTCTATCCACTCTTTTAGAAGATTCTTAGTCTCCATATGACGCGTCTATACATTCTTCAATTTTTAATACTAAAAATCTGACATCGTTAAGGAGAAATATAAGGAAAATTTAACAGAAAATAAATTAAAAGAAAATTTTAAAGGGGAGAACTTTTATTAACTTGAAAATATGAGACAAAATTCATAGAATCATAACGTAGGCTTCCATAGTCACCGTCAGAATAAAAATTTCGATTTCTGGGATTGGACTTAATTTGTTATGTTTTTTATCTAGCTTAGCCATTTTTAGAAACCGAAAAATGTCCTAATTTTGTTTTACTAATTTTAACACATTTTGTTTATCTAGTAATTGACTAGAATAACTTGCATTCAGTTTTTATTTTATTTGATTACTTGAACTATCAAAGAAGAAGAATCATGGAAAAAAATTATGTTCAATATAAATTTTTCTTTATTAATAATAGTATCGAATTTTATTCATTCTAACCGAGTAACCAATTATATTTTCTCTACGACCAGAAAGTATGAATCAAAATTAAATTAAATCTAAATACAAGTTACTTGTTGACATATTTGTATTACATTGTATTAATATTCATAGTGTTGGTATACTTACTGAAATTAAAAACTGGTGCATTATTGTTTTTTTCATAATGGGGACGTATTATGTATTTTTTTAAAATTAGTACTTAAAAGTCTGTCATCAAATATGCCTACAAAAAATATTTATAATTTTTTTAAACCTATATTATAATTAAAAAAAATATATTAAAAATATCTACATTAATTGATAAGGCTGTTAATAGATGGCAGTATATACGAATTGAATTCCTTATTAAATAGAGGCCAGATGTAAACATGAGAAAAGAAGAAAATTGTAATGTTTTTATTTTCGCCGTGACTAGCAGTACATGGGACGTACTCGTTTATACCGTACATCGGAAAATAAAATAATCTACGTAATTTTTACATCTCGAACTTTAAAAAAAAAATGAAAAAAAGACACTTTACTATATATATCAAACTGGTTACCAGTCACTAGTTTTATGTAGTTTTCAGCTAAAAAAATTATCAAAACATAAAAGTTGGCCACACTGGGAATTAAACTCTGGCCGTTTTACACCGAAACCATATACCGGGTGATTCATTTAACCTGGAATTTTGTATATAATATTTCTAAAAATACGTATCGTACAAAAAAATGTGCCCAATTGAAATTTTAATATCTCAGGAGGGGAGCATCCGGTAGTACTAAATTACGTCCACCTCCACATCTTCTATGGGCGGGGAGGGCGACAAATTAAAAATCGTAAATAGGAACTATCTATTTTTATCCCAGATTCGGAATCTACGTCGAAAGCTACGTACTACTTCTCTGAAAAATTTGTTTCGATTCGGGACAGATGGCGCTATTTTTAGCCGACCTATTCAATGATGTCACGATTGCCCCCCCCCCCCGTCCACCTCATGTGGGTGGAGTGGTTGGTCAATAAACTGCTTTTTAAGGAAAGGAGCAACAAGGCTTCTGCCCCATTCCGCATGTTAATTCCCAGTCTGGCAAAATTTGTCTATATCAAGGTCATTCGATATCGCTGAGAGGTAACGCTGACTCGCGATTAAAGTTTTGTGTTTTTCGTCGTTTTTTCCACGTTTTTCGTCGTTTTTTCGATTTAGGTCTGCTAGGGATAGAGTAAAAAACGACGAAAAACGTTGAAAAACGTCGTAAAAGGACAAAAAACGGCGTTATCTCTCAGCGAAGTCGAATGACCTTGATATGGACAAATTTTGCCAGACTAGACCTTGGCGATTTCTTATACGATTTAACATGAGGAATGGGGCAGAAGCCACACTGCACCTTTACTTTTTTATTCGTGAATCGAAATAATTTGTTCAGCGAAATCGTACGTAGCTAATTTAGTACTGAGATATTAAAGTCTCGATTTGGCACATTTTTCTGCACGATGCATTTTTTCGAGATATTACAAAATTCCAGGTTAAATGAATCACCCGGTACATTAAGAAAAAAACAAAGTGACAGAAATATTATCAAACTTATCAAGCAGATGCGCCAACATATTTTCATACGTTGTAAACAAAACGTAGCGAACGGCCCATGTACAAAATAAATGGGTACTTCCGATGTACTGCTAGTCACAGCATTTTATGTATAACATAACCTATTATTTTAATAAATATATGTCGCCTATGTGTTTTACTTTTTTCTTCTTTTTTTTTAAATGGTCAAAGTCGCTAAGGCTATTGGGATTAGTAGTACTCGACAGATAACTGTAAATTATACCTTGTCATGCCATCTACATTACTTTAAACAAATTAATGTAGCTGACGTCACTTGGAAATTTTGAAAATTTGTTTCTCTGTAATCGTAGTTTTTCAAAGTTAACCAAGCCTATTTTTATGAATAATTTTAAGTAGATTTTCATCTACTACAAATGAATTTGCTGTAGCTACCGCATCACACGTCCCCATTTGCAATTTCAGGTGGAGTACTATTAAATTGTTTAAATTAAATCATGTTTTAAATAATTATTACCGCCTCCGTTTATATCTGAAATCCACTGCATTCTATGTCGTTTAGATCGATAAGAATATTCCTTCTATATCTTGATATAGAATGAAAATGCATGCAAAATACATAAGAAGCAAGTGTGTCAGAATAAATATTCTAACTCTAGAGCGAAAATGTTTGCATTCTATGACTATATTTTTTTAATGGTTTCTTATTATGTATAAATTTCTAGGTACAACAGTTTTTTCACATTTAAAAAATATTCCAAAAAATAAGTGAGATCCCAACAGTTTTTTAATTGATTCAAAATGGCTGCGGCGCAGTTGAATGAAATGTAAGAAAATTGTTAAGTAGGCTATGGCAATTATCAGTAAAGTTGTATAGACTTATCTGTAGAGAAGAAAATATTTTTTTTAGTCACTGAGTATTTTTAGTTTTTTTTTTCAAAAAACGTAATTTAATTTTCATTTTCATTTCGGTAGGGATCCTATCGATTCTCTTTAACAGAACTATTCTATTTTTTTATAACATAGTTTATAAATCATTATTCTTGATTAATAAAAAAAATTACACAGTTCCATTAAAAAAAATCGATAGAACCCCTACAGAAATGAAAATGAAAATTAAATTGAGTTTTTTGAAAAACACCTAAAAATACTGGTACTTATAATTCAAACAATTATTAATAATTTCCATAGCCTACTTAGTAATTTTCTTACATTGTATTTATGTGACGAGGCTATTTTGAATAAATTAAAAAATTGTTCGTATCTCACTTATTTCCGATTTTTTTTTAATCTGAAAAAACTCTTATTCTTAGAAAATTATGCTTAATGAAAAACTATCAAAAAATATAGTCATTCATTTCAAGAAAAGAAAGTCACTTCCGGTTTAACCGGAAGTGGTATTTTCATTCCTTTTAGTCTAAAAGTAGCCCATCATTGTCTAATTAATGTGTGCCAAAAATTTATTTTTAAATTTCAAATACAACCAAAATATTGGGGGCCATACATTGATTCGCGACCACTCGGTACATCTCGCTATATTTGTGTTTCGACCTATTAGTCCTAATGTAAGTGTATGTCTCATTATTACATTCTAATTATTAAATTAGACTTCTTAAAAAAGTCTTATGATACGGCTCTGTCCGTCTGTCTGTCCGTCCGAGCTTTAACTCAGGTTGAACTGGAAGTGATATCAGTTTTTTTTCTTGAATGGAATGACTATATTTTTTTGATGGTTTCTCATTATTCATACATTTTTAAGTACCACATTTTTTTCACATTTAAAAAATTTAGAAAAAAAAGTGAGATACCAACAATTATTGCCAATAAATATGCCAATGAGAAAAATGCCGTTTGTACCATTAATAAAAAAAATAAGTTTTTACTTCTCTTAATAGAATGCCAAAAAGGAGAATAATAACTGCTACTATTTATTTTTGTCATAATTTGATAGTAGATATAGTACAGGTTTCCGAACTTAGTGTGGCCTCCGAGGGGAGTGGAGAAAGGGGAAAGTATGAATCACGTGACCCGACTTTTAGATACATTACGTTTATCCTTATGTCCCAATTCAAATATAGTGCTGTATCCCGCTTTTAATTTGAACCAATAATAACGAAGATAAACGCTAGTACCTTTTTGTCATTATGTGGCCTGACTTTTCGACATACCCTGTATATCTTTATGTATTAAATCAAACAAGCGTCGTTTTGCGCGTTCAATTTGGACCAATAATAACGGATATATAGACGTTAGTGCCATTTTGGCATTTAGTTTGGACCATTAATAACAAAGATATAGCATAATACTCATAGCGCCGTTTTTCGCTTTCAATTTAGACGAATAATAACAAAGATGGACGTTGGTGCTTTTTGTCGTTAGTTCTGCGCATGATTTTAGTTGCGTCCTTATTCTACGACACATTTCTAATATAGTTAGTTTGTCCCGTTTAAATCTTACCACTAATAACGGAGATAGACGTTAGTGCCCATAGCGCCGGTTGTTCTGAGCATGATTTTTTTTAATGTATTTATTCTACGTCATATTCTAAATATGGCACTATTTTCAGATTTGAATTTGGACCAATAGTAACGAAGATAGATGTTAGTGTCTTTTTGACGTTGCTTCTGTGCATGATTCTTCTTTACGTATTTTTTCTACGTCACGCCATTTTTCGCGTTCAATTTGGACCAACAGTAACGGATATATCCCCCTACATACTTCGTCTTGTAGTATATCTACTTTTGATCTCTTACAAATCGATTTCTAATTTCGATGGTAGAAAACAGGATATTCATTTATGAAAATTAAAATAAAACATAAAAGAAACAGGAAAACTTATTTTGTAATTAAAGGTCAGTTTCTATCATTAATATCAGCTAATTATTTGCGATGTCTAAGTGTTCTCGAAACTAGTGAGTTAGGTACGGAGAAGGCGGTCTAATGAAGCCGCCGACTTTAATGACTTTAGGGCAATTAGTTAACGACCTGAGGGTCTAACCGGTGTCCATCTGACCCATACATCCTTCTCCAGTTAAAAGCGAAACCTAAATTTACAGCGAAATCCATTCTACAACTAACAACGTTTATGTAAGTGTATATGCTTTTACAACAACATATTTTGTACAGCAATTTCATAAACAATAAAATTTTAGAAATTGTTAAGAATTCTTCTAGCAATTGAAATGAATATGAAAGTAGGTGAATTTTATAAATAATATCAACATCGAATTCATATTTACTTTTAAGGCTTAAACTTTCGAATTTTTTAGTAGCTTTTCTTCCCAAAAAAGCACTTAATACGGTTATTTCGTGCTCAAAAAATAGATTACCTGGAATGATTTTCGGGAGTTCTGAAAATTGGTGATTTTATTGATTTTGATGGGCTCTTTTGAAATTTCTACTTTGCCATATCGTATCTTTGCCACCATATTGAAAAAATGGCGACTAATATATCAAAAAACACATTTCCAAACCACCATGATGTTGACTTGTTTTTTTTATCATGGCATCCCCAGTAGCCCCAATCCACATATAATGCAATATTATACAGTGCGTCCATAAAGTAACGCATATATTCATTATTAGCTAAATGAACGATTAAATTAGAAATTCCCGAAATAGGTCGATTTTTGATTTCAATTTACTACTTTTTCGCATCATAATCTAATATACAGGGTGAACCACCTTCATGTAATGACGTCATCACCATTTTTTTTAAATGGAACCCCCCTTTTTTTTCAATTTCCGGATTGCCCTTGCTGAGCTGATTCCAAAAATGTATAATATGATGCTTCAAATTGGTACGGGGTGGGCAAAAATGCAAAAATTTACTATCAAAATCATCCTACATTATTCTTAATAATTGTATCTAACAGCTTTTATTAGTGATCCAAGCCCGTGAACTATACAATTTGTTTTTGGCAATATTTTTTACCTTTTTTTTTCATTTGACGTTAAAAACTGTCAACAACATTGAAGCACATTTTTGTATTTTTAACGCTTTGGAGAAGGTACGTTCGTGAACTTTTTTTACAAAATGCCTTTAACCGAAAGTGCTAGGATTGAAATATTAATGATGATTGGTATTGGCGATAAGATGCGGACTCAACAAGAGGTATGCCGATTATTCCATGAAATGTACCCAGATCGTGAACCTATTTCACAATCTACGGTAAGCAGAATAGAGCGAAAATACAGAGAATTAGGACATGTGAGGGATGCAACAAAGCAAGAAAGATCAAAAAATGATGAAAATATTCAACAAGACATAATTTTGTCACCAGTAGAAAATCCACACTGTACAGTGCGAGGATTATCTAGGGATTTTGGTATTGGTAAGTCTTCATTTTCAAACATTTTTAAAAAGGTAAAATACCATCCCTTATAAAGTACCTACGTCTTGTCCATGAATTGGCTGAAGACGACTTTGACCGAAGAACTGAATTCTGCGAGTCTATGATGAACCAAAATAACAATTTCATTAATAACGTTTAATTTTTGGACGAGGCAACGTTTTATTTGAACGGTCATGTTAACCGGCAAAACACCCGTTATTGGTCCGATGAAAATCCACACTGGATGCAAGAGTACCATACGCAAAGACCACAAAAAACCAACGTATGGGCTGGTATTGTGAGAAATACAATTATTGGTCCATATTTTTTTGATGAAAACTTAACAGGAGCATTATATCTAGATTTCCTACAAAATACTTTAATTCCTGATCTGATCCAGCTTTTCCCTGATATTCAAATACCCACTAATGTAGACCGCAGAATCTGGTTTCAACACGATGGCGCATCGCAGTAGCTGTGCGCGATTTTTTAAACACAACTTTTCCACAAAGGTGGATAGGAAGAAGGGGACCAGTGGAATGGCCTGCTAGATCACCTGATCTGAGCCCATTAGATCATAGCACCCGCTATGCTACAGAATGTTAGAGATGAAAGTAATGCCCAGTCATCGTATAATGGTCAATGGTGAACAATTTGAACATTTTCATTGGTTTGTTTTTGGTAGTGTAACACATTAATTGCATAACTACGTAATTCCATTTAATTTGTTTATTACATTCAGTAACGTATAACTTTCCATAAACAATTTTCATATTTTTTTTTTTTGCATTTTTGCCCACCCTATACCAATTTGAAGCAACATAATATTATTATACATTTTTGGAATCAGATCAGCAAGGGCAATCCGGAAATTGAAAAAAAAGGGGGTTCCATTTAAAAAAAATGGTGATGACATCATTACACGAAGGTGGTTCACCCTGTATATTAGATTATGATCCGAAAAAATAGTAAATTGAAATCAAAAATCGACCTATTTCGGGAATTTCTAATTTAATCGTTCATTTAGCTAATAATGAATTTATGCGTTATTTTATGGACGCACTGTATATGCGGGTCCTTTCATATATTCAGCAAACGAAGCGTTTTTGGGCATAACTCCTAAAGGAAAAGACATCTTGAAAAGTAGTCAATATACAAACTGATTTTAGCATGTCTTGTATTTTCCAATGTTTTCTTGAAACACAAACAAGATAAATAATCTTGTATCCTTCCCGTTAACACCTACTTAATGATGCTATATTTTATCCATATGGATTTATTAGTTTGGTACATGAGTTTGAAGTTTCAGTTCATTCATTGACAAAAAATTAATATCACAATACCGCCTTCTTAGAATCTGGTGCATATATTTTATCAACAGTAATAATTCGCCAGTTCCATCTTATGACAGCCGATGAAGAAGAAGAAACTCAGAAACTGATAATCCCATTGCCAATTGTATGGTGGGGTGGGTGAATAGTTTCTATAAATGGGCTGTCAGATGTTACGTTTTTTTTTGTGCCTCCCTGTATTTTCATTCTTCCTCTACTCCGTATATTTTACAGTTTCATATTCGCTTGATATTCCCTTTCTTATTTCCTGGCGTCATGCCCCCCTTCTTTTGGCATTCTTATAAATTGTCTACCCATGCTAAGAACCTTCTCTTTTTCTTTATCTATTTAATACAAATAGTAGACTTTGTATATCTTTATATCGCCAGTACTGAAGATTTCTTTCTTGTCTCTCCTTTATTTATAGGGGTTCTTATTTGGGGTTTTATATTGCTGGTTCCACTTCAATAAATTGTAATTACCTGGACAGTGGTCAAGTGCCTGGTCCAAGAAGTTTTTTTTCCTGTTCTCTGAAAAACAGGACAACTCAGAAGAGGACAGCTGACAAAAAGAGCTTTCATACGAAAACAAGACAACCTACCTTAAAGAAGCTAAGAAAGAAAATCTCTGATATTATCATAAATAATTAATAAACAAATATAACGTTTCATTTGAGTTTAATTTCCTTAATCCTAAAAAAAAGAAAGGACGGATTTTGAAATGTATCATAGTTTTTTGTCAATTGTTTCTAATCACAACAAAAAAATCAACTGATTGGCGTCCAAATTTTTTTTTTTCATTTAATATTTTACTTCTAATATATTTCAAATTCTATTCGTGGAACGAATCCATAAAATTTTGAGCTTAATCACATTAATTATTTTTAACAACTTAAAGTATCGTTTCAAACACAGCACTTAAACCTCATTATGCCCATACCTACTGGAGATATCTTGATAAATGAATGGGCCACTTACTCTAGCTCATGGTGGTGTGGAAATGAGTTTTTTACCGAAAATGCATATTGTAGTAGACTTTGCAGTGCTTATACGCTAAAACTATTGCTTTTACAAGGTTATTACATAAAATATAGGAAATTTGTACTAGTGTAATTTATTTTATAACTATTTTTATTCTAAAAAAAGTTGGAAAAAATATATTGTCAAAAAACTGTTTTTAAGCGCCATTGTTCCAAAATGGCGGCGTGAGCGGCAAAGATACGAGGTGGCAAAATGGACTATAGAAATCGAAATCTATAAAATTTCCAATTTTCAAAACACCCAAAAAACTTTCCAGGTAGGACTACCAAATGATTGTACTAACTGCGAAGACGAACTTTTAATTTTCAAATTTTATTTGTTTTAATAGACATAAACTTTTTGTGAAATAATTTTTTGTACTATTTTATATTGAATCTAAATTTAAAATCAAAACTTTATATTTTAAAAAAATCAAAAATTTTAAATCTTTATACCCATATAACTTTTGATTGGTACGAGTTACAAACTTTTTAATAACTTGACATGGATCAGAAGAACATCACACGAGATTTTATCTGGTTTTTCATTTATCTTTTTCTTTATAAAATGTATCTTAAAAAAATCGCTTGAACTATGTTTTTATGATTTTTCTATCTTAATCTTCCCGTTGAAATATTAAGTAAGCAAGTTCAAAGATAAATTGAAATAAAATTTTTTTTGTACTGTGACGCTCTTCGCGTCGTTCAGCGATATTTTGGTTTCGGATTGCCCCGGGTGCTAACTTCCGTTTATAGTATGAAGACAACTTGCACGGGCAGCTCCAGTGAAAAAAAAGATACTCCAGGGGTCGTTATGGCATCGACAAGACGTTATTGGCCAAAAGAGCGGTCTTTAATTGCACTACTGTGGTTGAGAACCTTAATATTAACTGCGTAAAGTAACAACAAAAATATGATTCCAATTAATAATAACTTTTATTTATATCAAGATTCGGCGACGGTGCAGAAGTAAAGGTGTGCAACACGGTTCTTTATTGGACGGAAAAGGCATATATTCCGGGTTGGCGTGGTCCTTAGTACTTTGCTCCGGTTAACTAAAAACCGGAGAATTACCGGTCAACGCAACGACCTGATATCTCCGGTTTTTTAGATTTAAACCGATTATTTTTTTTGAACTGAAACAAATTAGGTTTATTTTATTGTATATTATTACCTAGTTGATGACGTTGATGTTGATTAAACCAACATTTTTTGATGTCTGCTTTCTTGTGAGCTGTCACACTTACTTTAAAAATTATATTTTATTTGCACAAAGAGGAAGATTCGCAAAATATTTAGTGATAATAATTGTGGACTGAAAATGGATTAGTTTCGATAAATACTATAAATACGTGAATATAGATGGCAGCACCATCTCGTATATCGTGGTCGGGTACTTTACAATATCCGTCTTTTTCTGAAACCGGTGAAAAAATAACCGGGGTCGAATTTTCTCTCCGGTGTAAAGCACCAGTGTTGGTCGGATGACCCTTCTGGGCTCCGGTACTATTAAAATCGGCATCGCTCCCTTTAGCATAGCTTGACCTTCCTCTAAAGGTCGAGGGACTGCCACTGAAACTCGGACTACCACTGCTACTCCAATTTTGACGACCATAGCAACTACTAGCCAACAGCCACTTCCATAATTTTTAGTTAATTCTTAATCCAGCGTGCGTGATTTAATTTATATACTTTAATTATTACGGAAAAAGTAAATTCGTTACTGTACTACAGTCTATACATTTTTTGAAAAATATGAAAATTGATTTAAATAATAATTAAGTTAATAAAAAAAAATAAACAAGATATGAGTCAAGCTGTGGGTATTTTTTAATTAATTCTTAATGCAGTGCCGTACGCGATTTAATTTATATACAATAAATATTACGGAAAAAGTAACTTCGTTACAGTACTACAGTTTATACATTTTCTGAATTTGTGAAAAAATCATGTGTATTTAAATAATATAAAAATTTATTTAAATAATAATTTAGTGAATAAAAAAAAAAAATTAGGCGAGAAATAAATTAAGCTGTGGGTATATTTTAATTAATTCTTAATGCAGTGCCGTACGCGATTTAATTTATATACAATAAATATTACGGAAAAAGTAACTTCGTTACAGTACTACAGTTTATACATTTTCTGAATTTTTGAAAAAATTATGTGTATTTAAATAATATAAAAATTTATTTAAATAATAATTTATTCAATCAAAAAAAAAATAGGCGAGATATAAATCAAATTTTTTAATTAATTCTTAATGCAGTGCTGTACGCGGTTTAATTTATATACATTAAATATTACGGAAAAAGTAACTTCGTTACAGTACTACAGTTTATACATTTTCTAAATTTTTGAAAAAATATCTTTTTGAAAAATATAAAAATTGATTTAAATATTAATTAAGTTAATAAAAAAAATAAGCAAGATAAAAATCAAGCTGTGGGTATTTTTTAATTAATTCTTAATGCAGTGCCGTACGTGATTTAATTTATATACATTAAATATTACGGAAAAAGTAACTTCGTTACAGTACTACAGTTTATACATTTTCTGAATTTGTGAAATAATCATGTGTATAAAAATAATGTAAAAATTTATTTAAATAATAATTTAGTGAATAAAAAAAAAATAATCGAGAACTAAATTAAGCTGTGGGTATATTTTAATTAATTCTTAATGCAGTGCCGTACATGATTTAATTTATATACATTAAATATTACGGAAAAAGTAACTTCGTTACAGTACTACAGTCTATACATTTTCTGAATTTGTGAAAAAATCATGTGTATTTAAATAATATAAAAATTTATTTAAATAATAATTTATTGAATCAAAAAAAAAATAAATTTAAGCAAGATATAAGATATAAATCAATCTGTGGTTATTTTTTTCCACATGTAACCTAACCTAAACAATGCTGAATATGGTATTACATAAGGACTCACTTTTACTCTACTAACCTTTACTATATTAAATAAAGCAAACAGTTTCTTTGTAATAAGATTTATTAAGAGCCCCTTCATTCATACTCTTGATACCTATATTGTGTTCGCTGACATGATTTTAGATAGGAAGGTGTTATGTTGTTGTCAAAGAATTCCATGTATGGTAGAGACGAAAGATTTTGGTTTTATCTACTTTAATGCTTTCACCGAAGTATCGGTTTCCAAAACAAATTGAGATGCATCTTTTGTTTACGTTTTTCTTTCGATATTTTAATAAAAATGGTAAAAAAAAGTTTCCATTATCGTCTATATATAGTACAGTCAAAAGTAGAAAATTTCTTAATATGACTGACTGACTGACATAGACTGTCAGCAAAATCTACTTAACCCAGAAACATGAAATTTTGAAAGTATGTTCTGTTCATAATATAAACATCCACTAAGAAAGGATTTTGCAAAATTTTAATTGTATGGTTAGAAAATGGCGAAAAATGGTGGCTTACATGGAATATCTATATAGGGTGTTTCAAAAGTCTGGAAACGGTCCTGCGTTTTTAAAGAGTCTCAAAGCGGTTTTTGAATTCAAAAACCACTAAAGATAAATGATCTAAATTCGGGATTTAGTAATATGTCTTTTTTCACATTTTTGTGCGCTTCAAATTAAACAGCATTCATTTGTTTTTGCTACAGGAGGCCATTTTAAATTATTTTAAAAGCAAATATGATAGTAAGACCGTTTCCAGCCTTTTGAAACACCCTGTATACCTTTACACGACGGTATTATCATTATCTGGTATTATCTGGTATTATCTGGTATTATCTGGTATTATCTGGTATTATCTGGTATTATCTGGTATTATCTGGTATTATCTGGTATTATCTGGTATTATCTGGTATTATCTGGTATTATCTGATTCTATCTCATTGGATTTTTTAGAAAAAAATGGGAGAAAACGGGAAATCATGAGAAAAACTGTAAAAAACAAGGAAAATTAAGGATAAATAGGGAATAATAGAGAAAAAGCGGATAAATACTGAAAAATTTTGAAACATAGGAACAAATATTGACTAATAGGGAAAAATGAAGAACAGGAAAAACTAATGAAAACCAAGAAAATTTTAAAAGAAATAAAAAAATAGGAGGAATACAAAAAAAGTGAAAAATAGAGAATAATAAAGGAAAATTGGGTAAAATAAGGAAAAATAAAGAAAAAAGAAAAACTGATGAAAAACAGTAAAAAATAGAAAGATTTAAAAAAAAATAGGAGACATAGCGACACTAGTAAAAAATAGTGGATAATATGAAAAAAAAAAGGAGAAAAACAGTGGAAAATAGAGAAAATAGGAACAAATGTTGCAAAATAGTAAAAAACAGAGAAATTTTGGAAAAATAGTGAAAACAGGGAAAAGAACAGAAATATAGAGAAAATAGGGAAATTTAAAAAAAAACGGAAAACAGGGAGAAAAGAGAAAGGGAAAAATACGGAAAAATGAAGGAAAAAATAATAAAAAACAGGGCAAACTTAAAATATGAAGAAAACATTAAAAAATTAGAAAAATGGTGAAATTTTGCAAAAACTCGAAAAAAGTACGGAAAAATTGAGTAAATAAGAAAAAATATAAAAAGTGGAAAATAGAAAAATTGTAGAATAAACAGGGAAAAATGGAAAAAGTAATTGAAAATAGGAAAACAGTTGGGAAAATAGAAATTGAAAAAATGAGGAAAATATGAAAACTAATGGAAAACAGGAAAAAATAGAAAGATATAAGAAGAATATGAAAAAATAGGAAAAAGAGAGAAAATAGTGAAAAATATAGAAAAATAGTAAAAAACAGGGCAAATAGAAAAATTTTGGAAAAATTTGAATAAAACAGTGAAAAATTAGAAAAATAAGGAAATTTTGGAAAAAATTACGGAAAAATTGGGTAATAAGGAAAATAGATAAAAATAGAAACTAGGAAAATTTGAAAATAAATAGAGAAGAATTGAAAAAGTGGTTAAAAATAGGAACACGGTTGGGAAAATATGAAAACATGAAAAAAAAATGAGGAAAATAGAACAAAATTAGGGGAAAATAATTACAAATTAGGATAAATACTGAAAAAGAAGCAAAAATAAAGAAAATAGGAACAATAATGAAAAACAGGAAAAAATAGAAAGAAATAAGAAAAATAAAGAAAAATAGAGAAAATAATATAAAATATGGGAAAATATGGAAAAAAATAGAAAAAAGCAGGGAAAAACAAGTACAAATATAAGGACAAATGGAAAAAAATAAAGGAAACCAAGAAAAAATAGAAAAGTAGTAAAAAAAATAAGACAAATAGTGAAAATAGTGAAAAAGAGGAGAAAATATGGAAATAATTAGAAAAATTCTGGAAAACTACGAACAAATAGGGCAAATTTTGGGATAAATAGAGCAAAATATCGAAAAATAGGGCAAAATAAGGAAAAGTAGGGAAATATGGGAAAAATAGTGAGAAATAGGAAAAAGAAGAATAGGAAATTGGGGAAAATAAGAATAGTATTAATGGAAAAATAGGGAAATTATAGAATAAATAGGGAAACATATAGGAAAAAATGGAAAATAGGGATAAATAGGTACAAATAAGAAATAATGGAAAACAGGAAAGAAATCAGAAAAATTGGGGAAAAAATAGAGAAAATAGAGGAAAATAAGGATAATGTAAAATATGGTAAAAAATAGGAAAATTTTAAAAAATAGAGAAATATTTGGAAAAATAAAAACAGGATGTGAAAACAATTGCAAAATTGAGAAATTAGAGATAAATACAGAAAAATCAGAAAAATAGGTAAATATATTGGAAACACGTGAAAAATAGGGGAAAATAATGAAAAATAAAATAACAATAATAATAAGGACAAAGACCAAAGCACGAATATTCAGCTAGTTTGATAATATATTAAAATTAATTGCCTTAAAATTACAGCAAAATTGATTATTAAATATTTGTCACAAAATAAAATTGTTACATGCAAGAATTCAAGAATCACTAAAAATATTTAAATTTTTAAATTTCATTTTATTGATTTATAATACTTACATTTATTATTAAATCTCCTCTTTTTTGGGACGCCAATGATGGTTTCAGCTTATACAATGAAGAATGGGATTTTTTTTTTGATACCGTTAGGGTTGAGTAGTTATAGCCAAAGTAACATATTGATTGATATGTTTACTACTAGGTATAGGGAGTCTGATCCATTTTTTTTCCTACAAAAATACTTACCTTATAATATTAATCGGTAATCGATAGCATTCACTGACGAAAATATGTACATGAAAATTAATAGAGTGAAAAAATTAATTTTTATATTTTTATTTTCTGTTCAATGGAGAGTTCAACAAAAATATAACCTCACGTTTTTTCTTTATTAACAGTTAGAATTCATCAAATAGAACCCATTGAGTTTAATTATCTACCGTAATTTGAGCTAGATTTTTGAATAAATTAATTTAAAAATTCTAATTTCTAATTATTTGAATATGCCGCCATTACGATCGTGACGTCACTTATGTGCATTGAAGTTCCCGTCAAGCCATTAACTGCAAATGTGTGAAGAAGAGAATACGAATGAATAACAGATGTTAAATCTCACTTATACAGACAAAGATGGAGAAAACCATTATATGATAATTGGATAAAGATCAAAACTTGAATCTATCCACTGTGAATTCGCATTCAAAATCGAGAGAGATAAATAGATATTAGATTCCGTTGTTAGATAAAGAAAACGACTGTTTTAACGAGATCAGGTAATAATTTGCTGTTTGGTAATGTTCTATATGTTGTTCAAAATCTTTACTTATACAGGGAGGTGCGCAGTAATCTATGACTAGTTCTGAAAAAAATTGAGAAACGATGATTTGAAATAAAGGCAGAGAGTAAGTAGTATTTAAAATATTTAAGTTTTCGTGACTTTAAATTTTCGAAAAAAAAATTGCCATTTTCAATTTTTTATTCAATACCGATTAAGTAGACAGAATGTTTTTTGCTATTAGGACACTTCTACTCTGATATTTTTTTGATAGAATTGTATTTTTTTAAATTATAATGATACTGACCACAAATAGACAACTCGGCTCTTAGCCTATTAATTTTAAATAAATAATATTTATTATTAAGAGGCATTGGAAGCGCGTCATCAACTTCGTATTCTCTCCCGCTTCCTACCGAGTGCTTGAATTCTTAAAATTACAATTTTAATACTGTTGGGATATTTTAATTATTTTAATAATTTTAACCTAATCCGAAGTTTGTATTTTTTATTTTACTATATAGTGGTCGCCCAGAGGTCAAAATTTGACCGTTATTCATTAAAATTTGAAGTACTTATATATTACTATTTTTTTTATTTTCTTCTTTTTTACCATTTTTTTCATGTTTTTTTCTATTTTTCCACATTTTTCCTATTTTCCAATTTTTCTTCATTTTTCCTGTTTTTTTTTTATAATCCCCAATTTCTTATTTTACCTATATTTCCCTAGTTTTTGCTGTTTTTTAAATGTTTTTTTCTATTTTTAATCATTTTGCCTATTTTTCCTAATACTTCCCTGTTTTTTCCTATTTTCGTCAATTTTTCCCCATTTTTCTTTATTTTTTAACGTTTTCTTATTTTTACCTATTTTTTTAGGTTTTCCTATTTGTTCTATTTTTCCCTATTTTTTTATTTTTTATTATTTTGTCCTATTTTATGCTATTTTTTTGTTCTATTTTTTACTAATTTTCCATTTTTTTCTATATTTTCCTGTTTTTTTTTTGCCTATTTTTCCCATTTTTTCTATTTCTTTCAATTTTTTACGTTTTGCTATTTTTCTCTTTTCTTAATTTTTTAAAAATATTTTCCCATTTTTCCCTCTGATTTAATTTTTTTTCCTTTTTTTTATACTTTTGCTTATTTCTCTTTATATTTTCTACTTTATCCAATTATTTTCTTTTTCCTTGTTTTCCCTATTTTTTTCCTATTTTTCTATTGTATCCTGTTTTCTTACCATTTTGCCTGGTCTGCTTACTGCATATTTCATTGTCACTGTTGTAGTTTGTACTCTGTAGAGCTGGTTGATGTTGATAATTTTCCGAATTTATTTGTATTTGTAAAGATACGTAAACAAAGGTAAAAGTAAACAAAATTAAAAACATATTGACCAAACGACACTTTATAAGCAAATGTCATCCATATTTAAAAGCAAATCGTCAATTTTATTTAGAAAAACTGACCCACGTTAATATTATGCTGCAGCTATTGCACATAAATGACGTAGGTGCACTACAAGTTGCATAGATGCAGTAATTTTTAAATATCAATTTTTTCATGTTAAATTAAAGAAAAAAGCAGAAAAAACGATGTTTTCATAAAAAGAAATTAATTTTTTTCTCAAATAATGCAAAAAGGATGGAGTAATATTTCAAGTTGAATTCCCCATTGGGGTTGGTTTATTGTAAATATCTCAAAAATTGTTTCATATTTTTCAAATTTGAAAGAATATTCAAAAAGGGGAGGAAATTTACCAAAAAAAAACCTATAACTCCCGAAACTGTAGGACCAATATTTATAATTTTCCCAGAGTGTTGAAAATATGGCCGAAAACGCCGACTCCGTCCTGTGAAGCGGTGCCCATTTTGGACCTTTAATGTATAACTATTATTTAAACTTATTAAATATAAAAATTAAAAAAATTCAGGCATCTACTGGATAGATTTATGAACAATAATCCACGGCTAAAAAAAATTTATCCCGATTTTTTTATTAATTCTGCATTAGTTAATTAACAATTTTTTTCCTACTTGAACATGAACATTGTAAGTGCGATAATTGTAAAATAACAAACCTGATTTTTTTTCACTCTATTGCGAATCGAATGACACCTCGTTCATATTTTTCGGAGGCGGTTTGACCCAAAAAGCACTTGTTCACTAGACTATTGGGCTGACCGTAGACATAACATTTGGCTTATTTGGGATAATTGCGCATTTAGATCGTCGCAAGCCGATCTGAACGTGTAGATAAATAGTTTGCGCAGTTATGCAGGCCAAATATATCCATTTTCCTTACAAACTGTTAGTAATGGAATGTCTTAAGAGGCCCGCACACCACGTGACTTTTGTTGTTGCCAGTTAGAGAATTACCCAAAGAAAATGTGCCTGTACTCTAATAAATTGGGTGTAAAAATTGTTTTTGTAGCATTTTCCAGTTAATATTAAGTAATCCTACCTTGTAGTCCAATTGTTTCTGCGCAGACCAGGGTAGAGCGCCATAAAACTTATTATTGGTTTTTGGACGAGAACTCGCCAAATACAGCAACTAAAATATCGTAAGATTTTAAATATTTATCAGAAGAGCGCGTCTGTGCTATTTTTTTCAAATATATCTAGAGAATTAACTACAGAATCGATTAGTGAAACCCGCATCTTCCTATATTTAATATTAACGGATCTAGATTTGCGGCACTCGCCTACGGCTCGTGACACAAACTTCTGTGCTCGTGGGAAAAGTGCTTTGCGTACAGTTTGTACACAATATTTTTTCTACAACCACATTTATTAATGAAAGAAAAAGTGTAACTTATATAGGTATTGTACTTAAACTTTGAAAAGAGAGAATTTAAAAAATGGCTATTGAATACAGAATAATCAGTTATTAAACATATAGTTAATAGTGAAATTTAAACAATTTTTAATTGTTATCTGGAGGAATATTTTCAGTGTCGGAATTCGACAACTCGAAAGGTAAATTTTGATTTTGGTTCATAATTCCTAAAATAATGCGTAACAAATCAATTAGTTTATAATTAATAAATTAAAATAAATAATCAAATAATTAGTTTACTTACTTCTAGTTTAAATTAAAAAATTTGAACCCCTAGAAATTCACTATAATCTTAAGAAAAGGTCTGCTTTGCATATAAAAATTTGTGTAGAAAAGCGTGTTTTGCATAGTGGTTATAGAGCAAATAACTTTTTCTCGTAAAATTAATAATAAAAAAGTTTCTCATATGCTGCGAACTTAAGTGAACACACTGTATATTATACACAATACAAAACATCACCCTGTTTGTAATTTCTATCAGAATGTAAAAGTTTAGTAATTTATCAAGCCTGAAGTGTGAACAAAGGATTAAAAAAATTAATTCCATACTTCATATTAACTTTTATAATTAATATTTCATAAAACTTTTCGTAATTATTTTTTAATATTAAAAAAATATATAAATTCAAATATCAAGTCAAGTAAAGATTAGACAATATATATTTTTCCTACTCAAATTATATAATGCGCTAATTAAAATCCGTTTAATAATTTACTTCATTATGATTTTTATTATGATATAAATTTGGAAAAACTACGGAAAACGTATGTACACATTTTGTGCGCGCCCTCTAGTGGTGCAACTATCGGAAATTCTGGAAAAATTTTGATAAAAAAATTGTAGGAAATTTCATGCTCTAAAACTTTACACTACGAAATTTCGCTGATTGGAATGGGACAATGGAGACATGTGATGTGGTAGCTACAGCAAATTCATTTGTAGTATATGAAAATATACCTAAAATTATTCACAAAAATAGGCTTGGCTAACTTTGAAACACTACAATTACTAAGAAATAAATTTTCAAAATTTAGAAGTGACGTCAGCTACATTAATTTGTTTAAAGTAATGTAGATGGCACGACAAGGCATAATTTACAGTTATCTGTCGAATATTACTAAACCGCAAATAGCCTTA
The DNA here is from genome assembly GCA_963243735.1 of Neocrepidodera transversa. Taxonomy (NCBI): domain Eukaryota; kingdom Metazoa; phylum Arthropoda; class Insecta; order Coleoptera; family Chrysomelidae; genus Neocrepidodera; species Neocrepidodera transversa. The sequence goes on from OY725347.1 coordinate 13,769,051, forward strand.
GCTACATTGTCTATTAATAAAAAAGAAGAAAAAAGCAAAACACATAGGCGACATATAAACATTAATATAATAGGTTATGTTAAACTGAAAAGTGACAAGTAAAACGCTGTGACTAGCAGTACATCGGATGTACGTTTATTTTATATATCGGTCGTACACTGCGTTTTAAGGTTTACAAAGTATGGAAGTATGTTTGCGCATTTGCTTGATAAGTTTGATAATATTTCTGTCACTTTGTTTTTTTCGTAATGCGTATATTATATGGTTTCGGTGTATAAGGGCCCGGAGTTTGATTCCCGGTACGGCCAACTTTTTTATGTTTAGATAATTTTTTTAGCTTCCTAAAAACAACATAAACACAGTCATTGGTAACCGGTTTGATTTGTACAGTAATAATTTAATTAAAATAATAAACTGATCAGTAGTAAAAGGTGTGTTAGATATTTGTATTGAGGTAAAAAATATAATGATATTTATAGTTCAGTATTTCCAGTGGTGGTTGTATTAGGGGCGAAATATGCCGAAACGGCATTTCGGTACCTTTTTTCAGTCCGGTACATTTTTTCAGAATGGATATTTTTTTGGGAGCGACTTGTGGTAGAATTTAACCGGCACAAAGCGTCACATAAGAAAAAAGCGTTATGCCCCCTCCAAGCGACTTCTTCTCTTTCTGTTACACCCTGTCTCTTTCCACAATATAATTCTTGTCTCATTTAATTTTTTTTATATTATTTATAGTTATTTTATAGGGAGAAAAAGTTTTTTATATTTTCTCGTTTTTGGCATTTTTCTGATTTTTGTTTTTTTTTTATTTTTATTTTTTGGTTAGGTTAGGTTAGGTTCTAATTTTTCCTCATTTTTTCCTATTGTTCTGTTTTTTTTTCTTTTGTATTCTTATTTTTTCTTATTCCTCTGACTATTTGTGATTTTTCTTCCATTTTCTTCAAATTATGTTTCGATTTTTTTTACTTCATTCGATTTTTTTAATTTTTTTTTCGTTTCAATTTTTTCTGGTTTTTCGTTGTTCTATGTGTTTTTTTTTTCGTTGTTTTACATCGTTTTTTTGCGATTTTTAGAGCGCTTGGTCTTTCCGTTTTTCCGAATTTTACAATTTTATTTTTCATTTTTTTTTTAATATTTTTGTTTAAATTTGATTTCTGTTTTTCTTATTACTCCGATTTTTTTGTGATGTTTTGAGTTGTCAAAATTTTTTCTCATTGTTCCACATTTTTTCACCATTGTTGTTTTTTTTCTAATTTTTTCTTATTCCTTTATTGTTTGCGATAATTTGCGATTTTCTTCTCTTATTTTTATAAGAGACAAAAAGTTTTTTTTATAGATTTTCGTTTTTTTTCCTCATTTTTATGATTTTTCGTTTTTTTTTGGTTTTTTTTCGAGTTTTTCTAATTTTTCCTCATTTTTGTTTTCTCATTTTTTCTTATTCCTTTGTTTATTTGCGATTTTTTTTTGCCGTTTTCTTGAATTTTGTTGCGATTTTTTTTTAATTCATTCGATTTTTTTCTCGGTACAATTATTCATGTGTTTTGGTTGTTCTTTTTTTTTGGTTGTTAAATTTTTTTCTCGTCTTTTTCTGATTTTTCGTTTTTTTTGTCGATTTTTCTCATTTTTCACATTTTTTCATCATTGTTCTTTTTTTTCTAATCTTATTTTCTATTTTTTTCTTATTTTTCTTATACTTTTAATTTTTTTCTCATTTTTTTGAAATTTTGTTGACATTTTTTTACAATTTTTTTCAATTCTTTCAAATTTTTAATTTTTTTAAAATTTTTTGTGTATTCTTTTGCTATATTTTTCGATTTCTTACGTTTTTTTGGGTAGTTTTTGTTTTTGCGATTTTAAGCGTTTGATTTTTTCGTTTTTTCTAAACTTTCTGACTTTGCTTTAAATTTTTTCGGATGTTTTTTATTTTTATTCTCCAAAATTAATATTTATTAGATTTCGCTTTTTTAACTTCTTTAAAACTACATAAAAATATTGACTGGTAATAATTTTCATTTATACAGTAAGTGTCTTTTTTCTTCATTTTTTTTCTTCAAAGTTCAAGATGTAAAAATTAGATGGTTTGTTTTATTTTCCGATCTACGATATAAACGAGTACATCCGATGTACTGCTAGTCACGGCGAAAATAAAAACAATACAATTTTCTTCTTTTCTCATGTGTACATCTGGCCTCTATTCAATAAGGAATTCACTTAGTATATACTGCCATCTCTGAACAGTATTATCAAATAATGTAGATATTTTTAATTTATTTATTTTTTTAATAAAATATAGGTTTAAAAAATTTATAAATATTTTTTCTAGGCATATTTGATAACAGACTTTTAAGTGCCAATTTAAAAATTTTACATAATACGTCCCCATTGTACCCAAATGCTTTCTCATATTTAGGGCCAAACATCCGTTAATTGTTACATTTGGAAAGGCAAATTTCATTGCATTAAATGCAGCCTCTTCGAAATCACAATGGATTTGTGAAAGTCCTACGTGTGAGCTATTTGATTATTTCGAACATTTTCTTATATGTAGCTCCCTGTTTGTTCGGTAGTAAGGCGTAAAATATGGATGAACACCATTATATTTTTTGAATTTGTAGAATTGATTCTTTTTTTATTCATGCATAAAAAATATAATATAAAATAAATATCGATTTTGGGGAAATTCAAATTAATTAATATTCTTTTTTTATATTTAAGCTTTAATTATAAAACGTATATCGGCGAATTTTCGTCGACCCTTCGCTGATATAGGCCTCAATTTCCTCCCTCATGGCTTGTGTGGTCGGGGTTTTGTTGGCATAAACCTTAGATTTTAAAGAAAAAGAGCCGACGGCGATAAATTTCTTGATTTGGGCGGCCAATTCAGGTCTAGTACATTTTGACGCGTCCGTTTCGTCGAGGCCATTTTGACGCGGCTGTTTCGACGCCGGCTATTTCGACGTGAAAAATGTAAAGCTTAATAGGGAACTTGCATGATTTTTTTTTATTTTTTATTGATACAGTTTATCATCTGCAAGTAGCGAAAAAACATGTTAAAACTCATTTAGTTCAGGAAAAAGTATAGATTTAAACGGAAGTGACGTCATTTTATGCTAGAATCTCTAACGATTGTTGTCAAAAATTTTATTTTAATTATGAAATGTCAAAGAATTGGCAAAGGTTATTGCACTGATATAAAACCTATTCAAAATGCCAAAACGGTGTAGTAAGAAGTACAAGTGTTTTGCATGTCCAAAGCAACCTTCGGTAAATTGCGAACATGCTTTTTGATATCCAGCGAGGCAACTTTGTTTAGGCATTTTGTATTTTTATATATTATTTTAGTGACAGGTAAAAATGACACTTGTAATTATATGTTGACGCGAAAAATATAAAACTCCTTCCTTAGGACTGATTCCCAATAGGCAGAAAAAACTGCAGGCAGATTTTCTGTATCGAATTCTATTGGTCGATTTCGAAAATTAATTCGAAATAAACCAATAGAATTTGATACAGAAAATCCGCCTGCAGATTTTCCGCCTAGTGGGAATCCGTCTTACGATTGCATAAAATGACGTCATAGCCAATGGTAGGAGTTATTATGAATTTAAAAGTTATTCAATTTAGAACGTTTGTTAAATAATTAATAAATTAAAAGTAATACCTTTTTTTAACCAGCTTTATCGTCCCCTATTACTTTTAGAACATTCTTAACCAAATTCCATAAAAAAATATTCATTTTAAGATTGATGCAAGTTCCCTATTAGTCATTTTATTATCATTAGATACTTTTATTTTATGATCAGTCATTAGTCGTTTAAATATCAAATTACCCATTTCTTAAAGTTAAAGTAATCTTAATCTCTTTTGGACACAACATTATTTATAATTACACCTAAAATTAGATATTAAGAATTATCCCATTTTAGTACCTGAATCGTATAAAAAGTATTTGTTTCATTTTCATTTATTCATAGCATAATATTTTCTTATTGAAACATATACAGCAATAGGCACTTCTAAGTATAAGACAGAGCTTATATCCGTTTTTGTTTCAATAAAATGGAATTTAAAAGCAAAATTGGAACACAGTAATTCTCACATGGTGGTTTCTTGTTTATTATTGATAAATCAAGTTAGTGCATTCAAAAAATTTTTGGAGATGTGATCATACCATTGAAGGACAACAACGTTGCTTGCCCAGGATTCATACACAGGATGACTTAGTGATTTAAACAATTAATGAGCATTGTCACGGAAGTTCCGCTGCTTATGTAGAGGCTGCAATAGTCAAAACTTAGATGAAAATTTTTAGCGTCGAAATGTCTGGCGTCAAAACGTCCTTGCGTCGGAACGACCGCGTCGAAATGGCTTCGTTAAAACGTCCGATTACGGCCAATTCTGACCACCAAAACCCAAAAGTAACGAAAATTGGAGTTGCCAAACTTTCATTATTTTTTAAATATTGCTCAACGATGAAAACGCGTTGTTCTTTCGTGCAGTGCTCCATTTCTAATAACCCTGAACTGTCATCTCTCATCCTGTATTTTTTTTCAACAACATAACCGTACAAATAGCTCGAAATTCAAATCTTGCATGAATTTTGGAATACCCGTTATTTTGAATATTTACTACATTGTTTGTATTAAGAAAAATACGCGATTTTGTGATTTTAAGCTCACTTGTTTGTAAGACTCAGGTTAGCCTATTTATCAGTTTAATAGTGTGTGAATGGATTTAGTAGATTTGTGGACTTGTAGTAATAGAAGTTTGATTCAAAAAATCACACATAAGCTATCGCGTGCTCGAATAAAGATTTCGAAGGACCACCCTATAATTATTACACGTTTAGGGGACGTGGGACAATAAAACATATCGTCCTGCTTTCTGATAGGATTTAATCAGCAAGCTTTAAACGTGAAAGGTTAACACATAAATTTACAATAATTAAACAATGTTTATCTAATAGTAAACAACAACAATAGAAGTTTAGCTAATAGTAAACAACAACAATTCATCTACTAGTAAACAACAATTAAATTCTACTAGTAAACGACAACAATTAAATAGGTAATGTTTGATACAGTACATTTAAATGAAAGTAAGAACAAGACATAAATAGTTCCGAATATAGCACAATACATTTTACAACAGCTCATATAAAAAAGATATAATTACAGAAAAAGGGTGTCCATAAGAGGAGCTCTCCCTTGGTATATCCTGGACCGTGTCCTAAGGAATTCTAAACTGGTCTGTTAGTTTTGGCAACACCGCTCTCATGCACGATGATCCATATGATTGATTAATTATAGAATAGACCCGTGTTCTTTGCATATTTGTAATAAAATGGAAATGATCTGTTACCTTAAATTCCACACATTAGACATTATATTTTAGGGTTAAAACCATAAACAGGTAGAAAACGAAGCACTATATTAATTTACATGTTAACTGCTCGACGGTTGAAGTGGAAGAGAGGGTTGTCACGGTGTTCACCTTGGCGGGAGCCGTTGTTGAGAAAAAAGGGAACTAAACAGTTTCGTAGCAGAGTTTCAAAAGTTAAAGTGATTTTAACAAATAGTTCAATATTTATTTAGTAACAGGAGCATTTATACTTCAAAATTTAGTTTCTTAACATGTTCGCTGCTACTTGAATTCAGGGCGTAGGCGCCTAGTGCTAACTAACTCGTTCACATAAATCTGAGGTATTTATTGCACAAAATGCTTTTGTAACTGGCCTAAGATAGGTGTCTGCAAAAATTAGCGGCAAAAGGGTCATGACGTATAAATAAGTCACGCGCACTGAGCACTATAATATGAACGCAGTGCTGATGACTTATTTTGACGTCACGTATCTAAAAAAGCAAATAACAGCTATAGTAATTTTTTTGTTACTTCCTTTTAAAAGAAAATGTAGCGATATTTTATTTATGATTGTGAAAACGACATTTCATTTATTTTTATGAAAATTCTCGAAACAATCGCCAATACAAAGGTATAGTGTACCTACGCAATGATATGACATGTGCCTCCTTCTTTTGGTTGATTCCAACACTAGGTGCACCGTCTCGATATGGCAGCTGTAACCTTGGGCCCTTGGGGATTTTTCCTTGGATTGTATGTATTTTTGTTCATCGGCGTCATAGGTAGTGCAGCTTTTGAAGGGACTAATTTGTCAATAATATTCAATCGAAAGCCATAAATTGACATTTTTGATTTCGTGAACTTCTTATTTAACAAATACAAATTAATGAGAAGAATTTGAAGAACTCCAAGCTTTTTGTGCCAGCGAATGGTTTTCTTCTCATATGGTTAATACGAGAGCAGCTGATCTTGCTTATCAACTCCTCCCATATTTTCGTTATAATGGAAAATGGGTTTAGGCTTTTCGCGATCCCCTCCTCATTTATATTGGAATGCCATCATCTACTTTTTAAATTCTGTGGAAGTATATACCACCTCCCTCTTATCTCGCCATTTACCAATAAGCACGCCATTGGTCGCTATATTTGACGACGGTTTCCTCATTTTTCAATTTAGCAATTTTTACCTCAGGAGAGGTGTTCTTGCCGCCCGTCCTGAAAGTCCCTATATAATAAGTCTTGCGGCCGAGTAGCTTTACGGCCAGACCATGGCTGTTATATATATTTTCCATATAAACTGAATGACCAAAATTGAGCATTTCATCAAACAAATGAAGTACTACATTTGCCGCTTTGCAATTGCCGCCAAAGTCGTCCAATTGTACTCGTCGAGCGAAAGGTTTTTCCCCAGGTAGTACACTTCCTTCATTTTTTTATCGAAAAAATCTATCATTGGCCTAATTTTGAAGAGCCGATCTCCTTCTTTTCAAAAAATAAACTTTAATCTCATCTCCTAATGAGAAGGAATCTATTTCTACTCATTGCCGATGGGAAAAAAGGCATACTAAAAAATCTAGAAGTATAGTTCCCATATGCAAAAGCACGCCGAAGAGTACACGCATTTCTTCGATGGTAACATCGCGCCAACGAGTAAAGGGTACGTTTTCCTTTGTAGGATTGTCTGACCATTTAGGGGCTGATGGGTGCATAGGGGTTGATGGTGAAGCACAAACTCTAGGTGTTGCAGTCACATTTATCAATGTTTATTGTTGAACGTCACCATCCCCACTTTCATTTTCAGCGTCCGAATCAGGACGGGAGGAAACATAATCTTCGTCTGAAAACTCCACTTCTGCATCTGAATCACCTTCTCGTAGGTTCACATCATCATCTGATTCATTCGTTCTAAATCCCGTTCAACGGTTGTCAATGAACTTTTTTTGTAGCAGTTCTTATCCTTTTGGCGTTAGATGGCCCGCCTCTTCATACGTCATCACTATTGTTTTTTTTTTCAAACACGTTCAACCACGACCACGTAAAGTAGAACCGATTGCCGCGATTCTACAGCTATGACAACTCTCAAAAGTATGTATGACCAATAATTGATGTATAATTTACGCTGTTAGCGTTAGTTGGCGCTGTCTGTTTAGTCTGATATCACAAACTAAACTAAATGCTGTTTTTTATTCTTCTAACACCTAAGACCAGGCTCACATAAAATAAACTCGATTGCTGCTGCAGTGCTAACTTACGAATGAAAGCTCGAAAACTTATAAGACATTTATAAGTTAATGGCCAATATAGCGCATGACTTATTAATGAGTCATGAGCAGCGAACGTGTTAACATAGTTTTGGTAAACATCAAAATCTTTAAAACGTTGGTCATTACTCTATCTCCAATGATGTTGTGGTATAAAGTAACACAGTGCATGTTTTTTATTTATGTGAACTTCAATTCAGAACAAATAAATATGGAGTGGAAATTGACAAAATCCCCCACATGAAATTCCAGCAAATAATTAGCTGAGTTGTCAATGATCGGTGTAGCAAACAATTAATTAAAACAGAGTTAGCACTACGTGGCTGATTGAAATGAAAATCGACGGCAACATCGCTTGGTACGTTTTGGTTCGTTCCCTTATTCTGTTTATACTTGGATTCCGTGAAAATTAATACTGATGTGTGCTGACTAACGATCGACGACTAATTTAGCTGAATAATAGGATCGTTAGTTCTTTGTTGGCATAATGTACTAAATATACAGTATACACAGTTTCGAGGACCCTTATTTCAAAAATAATAAACTTTTTCAAAATGTGTGATTTGTATTTTTATATAGTGATTACCTCTGTTGGTTGGTAAATTTTACTTACCTCTATATCTAAAATTTATTTATAACTTACGATTTTTCATGAAAAATAAAAGATATGCAAACCCTGTTTACTTCAGTTTTACGAAAACGATATGTAAGAGTCTAATTTTTATTGTAGAATTCAAAAATGTAAATAAATACATTGGTTTTTATTTAATACTCTTCATATTTTTGGATCGCCCTATATACCTAAAGCAAAACCGAAACTGTAGCAAAATATCTTTAAAATGTTATTCTATTTAGCTGCTGCAGACCGCGTTGTATGCAGTGTATATTTTTTTGATCACTCTGTATACCTGAAGGAAAACCGAAACTATAGCAAAATATTTTGAAACCTCCAGTGGTTGAGACCGGTCTATTAAACCAATCATACACTATTGCGTAAAATAACAGTATAGTGCAGAGTGTTGCAAGTGGTAGTTGTGCTAAATTATTCCTTCACGTTTGTTTCTGTACTTCTATTCTTTAATTTGTAATAGAAATTTAACATCATTGTTTTTTGGACATGGGGTCTAACGAAAAAGAGCAGGAATGCCTGAAACAAATGTTAGAAGAAGTAAAGAGTGACGAAGAGGGCCGAGATACCGCGTAAGACGATCATTAAGATTCAGATCTATCTGATGAAGATAAATTCGACCATGTTGAAGAGGTAAAAAATGGCAAAATAATATGGTCAAATGTTTGCAGTGGTCTACATAGCAATGAGAAACTTGATAGGGCCATTTTTCCAATAACAAGATTATTAATATTATAGCGGAATACACCAACGAGTACATTGAAGCTATTGCGAACAATTTCGCTCGAAAAAAGATGCGATTCCAACTAATCGAATTGAAATTCATGCTTTCTTTGGTTTCATTTGTATGACTGGTATCTATCATACAAATCCCTTAAAAAGTAACGATTTGTGGAATACTGATCAGTCTGGTGTTGAAATTTTTCGCCTCACTATGAGCATGCAAATGTTAAGATTCTTAATTGGTTGTCTAAGACACTCGCGATACTTAACCGTTTCGTTTCTAATTGTCAAAATGGTTACCATCACTCAGAATTTGTGATAGTAGACGAGATGCTTATATCGGAACAGAACTTGAAGGGCTATACATAGTTTCGAGTATTCCTTACGACTCTGTGAAAATATTTTGGGATCAAGGCGCAATTTTACAGTGGACAACCTCTTTATTTATTATAATGAAATTACTTAATGACGATAACCTTACAGTAATTGGAACCATCGGAAAAAATAAAAGGGAGTTGCCAACTAGTTGTACGACAAGAACATACCACGGCCATGATGAAATTGATGAAAGAACAGATGCGCATAAACCGGTGATAATTGCAGATTACACCAGTAGTAAAGGGGATGTAAAGTACTATTGATAAATTGACTGCAAGCTACAACTGTTCAAGAAAATAGTCATTTTCTACTTCCGCTTGAATATATCTGGAGTCAATTCGCAAGAGATCTATGCTTCAAACATCCCACGCATAACGGTTTCAAAATTATTGTCCAATGATTTACTCAAGATCTGGTCAATTGAAGGTATTAATATTTATTCTATTCAGCCCATATCTCATAAACTCACCTCTTTCAACAGTTTCATTTTCAGAGACTTTTCCATTCCATTCTCATATTCTGCTTTTACTTTAGAACTAAACGTCATTGGCAATTAACAATAATTTCCGGTTAGAGTTGTTCAATAAATTATATACCAGATTTTTTACCAAATTTAGACTTAACTTCCCACTTTTGATGGGTGTTTCGCAAACAGACAAGTCCAATCAGACTTTCTAGTGCTAATATCGAACCTTATATCCCACAGAGTACTTGACCCGGAAGATATGCCTTCTGTAACATAAAAAAAATCGCAAAATTCGCCTCCAATGCTATAGGTGCAATAAATATGTACTTAGGGCTTGCCAGGAGTGTCCAGAAAATGCACCAAATTGATTTTAAAAATTTTTGTGTCTCCTTTTTTTATAGTAAGTTATATTTTACTTCCCCGACCCACCTCCGAGAAGGGAAAGTATTGTGTACGAGATAAAAAAAATTTCGAGATAAAGATGGAAATATCCATTTTGAGGTCACCTGAGATGATTAAGACCATTTCCAAATGGAAGTCTGCCTGTCTGTGCGTATTCTTCTACGATGGAGGCCACACGTTTAATCCGATTGAGCTGAATTTTTTAGAACAGTCAAAATTATTTCTCCAACTGCCACCTGTCAAAAATAAAAAAATGTCAAAATTTGAAACTTTAACATTAAATATCTGAAAAAGTTTTTTTCGAACTCTATCCGATTTTTTTCTATTGTAATTGACTTTTTTGGTTTTGTTTCATTTTTTTTATTCTTTCGATTTATGTCGTTTCTATTATATTTAATTTTTTCGATGTTTTTCGATTTTGTAATCAATTTTTTTTTTCAATTCTTGTCGATTTTTCCGGTTTTTTCCTTTTTTTTTCGATTTTATCCGATTTTTTGGGAATATATTTGATTTTCGACTATTTTTTCGATGTTTTTTAATTTTATCCCATTTTTTTTTTGTTCCAATTTTTTTCGGTTTTATCCGATTATTTCGTTAAATTTTTTAAATTTTTTTCATTCTTTTCATTTTTTTTTTAAATATTTTTTTCGATATTTTTTTAATTTTATCGATTTCTTTTTCAATTTGATCCGACTTTTTTCAACATTTTTCGATTTTTTCTAACTTTATTCAGTTTTATCGATTTTATTTGGTTTTTTCCATCGCATGTGATTTTTATCGATGTTGTCAGAATTTATTTGGGTTTTTACGCTTGTTCGAACTAACTGAATTATATTTTATTTTTTTAATTTTGCTCGATAAATTTTGGTTTTTTTTTAAATTTTTATGGATTTTGAGGGTTTTATTTGTTTTTTTACGATTTTGGTCAATTGTATTTGATTTTTTTCGGTTTTATCGATTTCGTTTGGATTTTTTTCGTTCCTTCTTTCGATTTTTCCGTTTTTTTCAATTTTTTTTTAGATTTTTATTAAGTTTATCGCTTTTATTTGGGTTTTTAAGATTTTCGTCAACTTTATTCGTTTTTTTTGTATGGTATTTGATTGACATTTTTCAGTTTTTTTTCGGTTTTTTCGTATTTATTTTTTATCGATTTTTAGATTTTTATCGATTTTATTTGGTTTTTTACGATTTTTGTCGATTGTATTTGATTTCATTCGATTTTTATCGATTTTGTCGCTATTATTTGGGTTTTTAAAGTTTTTGTCAATTTTTTTCGATTGTTTTCGAATATATTAGTTTGTCAATTGGTACCGAATTTTTTGCTATTTCCAGTTTTTTTTTTCCGTTTCTTTGTTTTTCGTATTTGTTTTTTGTCTATTTTTATCGATTTATGTTGGATTTTATAGATGTTTTTAATTTTATCTATTTTTTTTTCATTTTGTTCTGATTTTTTTTTCAATTTTTTTCAACTTTTTCGATTTTTTTCAACTTTGTTCGATTTTTTCAAAATTCATCCATTTTTGTCGATTTTATTTCCCGACCCACCTCTGAGAAGAGAAAGTATTGTGAAAAGCTAAAAAAATTTTTAAGATAATAATGAAAATATCCATTTTGAGGTTCCCTAAAATGATTAAGACCATTTCCAGATGGAAGTCGGTTTGTCTGTATTCTTCCACGAATGAGGCCACACGTTTAATCCGATTGAGCTGAAATTTGGTGTAGGGGTTTGCCTTATCCATTGGAAAAACCCATTAGTTTTTGCCCTACATCTGTCAAACGGAAATGTGACTGTGAAAAAATGACAGCAGCAATATGTAACGGAATTTGACTTGCATTATGTCATTTGAAAGCCTTTGAAAAACTCTATTTAAAACAGTCAACATTATTTATCCAACTGTCAGCTGTCAAAAATAAAAAATGTCAACATATGAAACTTTAACATTAAATATCTGAAAACGTATGCATTTCTGGACACTGGTAGGGAAAATTTTCGGGCTACACAACCGATCTTTTGTTTATGTTACAGATTGCATTATTACCAGTTTTTGTTTTTTGTATGTGACTGATAAAGTGCAGTATTATAATAAATACACTTATCAAAGTTTTTTTTTTGGAAAAATGTGCCAGATGTACTTCATTTTTCTTTTTCTAGTTTTTCATGTTATTCATTGTACTGTTAAAAAGCCTCTATACGTAAGTTTTGAAAATTAGGTTTTACTATATTTTTGAGGGAGAAGTATGGTCTGTAAGACCGACACAATTACTCACGTGTCAAAATTTGACGCGGCTACTGGTACTTTAAAAGTTATTTTATTTAAATGCTGCAGATCGCTTTGTATACAATGTTCCACCCTATATATTGCGTTTTAGTCAAATTTTAGTAATGCACGTTACTGAAACTAGACGATTTATAATTGTAGTGTTAAATTTAAGACAAATTTTCAAAACTTAAATGAATGAGAGGTGATTTGATTTGGTCCATCGGTTTACTATGGAAAAGGACTAAAAGACTGTTTCAATTGACATTAATCCCATTATAATTAAAGTGGGCGAAGAAACTAATACTTTTAATGAATCAGGGAGTTCTAAATGATTTTGTTTAAATTTTCTTTTTAACACTTTTTAACTACATATTAAATTATTATTTAAAATATTTAATTATATTTTGTAATTTGAATTAGTTATCTTTTCCATGCTACGAAATTATTTTAAAAATATCAAATTTAATTCTGAAAATTAAAAACAACCATTGGTTAGTGGTCAAAAATTGACCAGATGTTTTTTTATAAATTAAAAATCTCTTTTATAGCCACTACATCATTTTGATATCAACAAACATGTCTTATTTTGTGAGATTTACGTTCATCTATTGCCAGAAGTATAATTACGTAATTCGATAAACGAGGACCGTATTAAGATTTTACTAGCACTTCTGCAGACCCATTGTTTAATCAACTTAACAGCATATAATAAAAGACAATAAAATTGTTACAACCTCACCCGATTGCTTCCTGTTTTATTACATCATAAAAGAATGATTACACTCGTTGACAAGAAGTGGCTAAAGCAATTTTCAAAGATCCCATATCAGTAACGGAATTGGGGAATATTTTAATACTATTCAAAATCCCTAAAATAACAAATATATAGAATGTCTCAAATTTGAAGCAGAAGACATCCCATTATCCCAATTTAGGAACATACTTCCCAATGTGTAAGCGCAACTGTAATTTGGGTACCATCACACGTCGGAATTCCTGGCAATAAAAAAACTGAAAGTGTTACAAAACATTCTTCAACAACCAACCATAATTCCGGGAGATTTCGTGAACAGGATGACCTTAAGAACTATCTTCTTGGAACAGATCTTCTGCCAAGCTAAACAAAATACAACCCTCTGTCAACCTTCTGCCAATACAACGCTGATTTCTGTAATGAATCGCAGAAATAGAATTATAATTAGAACACTGAGAATGGAACATTCTTGCCTGACCCATTAACATCTTATGACAATAGAGAATCCACCAATATATCAATTCTGCAATTATCCACTAACTGTCATATACACCTTGACCAAGATATTTTATTGTGCTTTTCGTGATTGCTGATTTTAATAATTTTTATTTTGTTTCTTATTTTTCTATAAGTCATCATTTTCGTTTTCTTTTTATTCAGTGATATCTTATTTTCATCTAGATAAAGGAGATTCCAAAAGGTTATCCATATTCTCAAATGTGGTCAAATGTTGAGGTAGTAAACTCGAAATCCTGTACCACAATTTAATTGAAAGTAATATTCTTGGTTACATAAAATAGATTTAAGGGCGGCGACTAGTTTCGGCGATAAGCCATCATCAGGCCAATTAAAATATATTAGGGGGTGATAAAGTTAATTATTACCAAATAAGAGTACATTTATAAAAATTGCGCCAAGGTACAATATTAGGGAGGGTGGACGATGGGATTTAGTGGTACTAGGATAATAAATTTACATAATTAAGAAAGACAAGTTGGAAAATTGAATAAAAAAGGGTGAGTCGATAGAGGTTTTAACCCCAAGGAGTAGCCTAGTAGTCATAGCTTCGGATAGTTGGAGGTAGTAGGAAATAGCGATGATTTGTATTTAATATCGAATTTTGTAACAATTAATAAATAAATCGGTCAAGTGCGTGTCGGACTTCGCACATTTAGGGTTCCGTACCAAATGTAGAACATAAGCCAAAAATACTTGGTAAAAATATTTAAAGAAGTGAAAAGAAAAATAACGTGGCGCATGTGCGTTCGACAAAGAAAACAAAATTATGAGACGAAAAATGCATTTCTTAACAAAATTAATAGTAGCACAGATAAAAATAGTAAAATATCGAATATCACAATCCGCAAATATACTTAGATATATTAACCAATTTTGAAATGCTACGAACAAATTTGTTAATATCACCATAAGCGACAAAGATAGAAAAAAAATTATAAGATGAAAAATGCATTTTTTAATAAAACTAATACGTTTGCATACATAAAATAATAAAATATCGAGTATCGCAATTTACATATATACGAAGGTGCGGAACCGTAAATATAAGGGAAGGTTAATGAAAAAATCATATTTATTAACATATTGGTATTTGTTGGTTAAATATACGTAACAATAAACATTACCACCAAATTTCAAGTTTATAGGTCAATGGAAAGTTAAAAAATTCTTCGGAACAAAATTCTGTAAAAAATGCTGACTTTGGCGGCTTCTCATGCCTACGTTTTGCAATATTTAAAAAAAAATATGCCTTTTATCTACTTAAAGAGCTCTATTCAACGATACCTCACTCGATCGGGTAGGCCAAATTTTTCTTTATCGCCCCCCTTTAGTTGTATGGGAGCCCCCCTTGAAAACTTTAAAAATATTTTTTACAGTTTATATGGCTTTGGGTCAATAAGAGGCATAAACTGTGAAAATTTGAAGTCTCTAGCTCCAACGGTTTAGCTGCTAGACTGGTGTGACAGACGGACGGACGGAATCCTAAAAAGGATTACAAAATTTTATATCTGTTAGTAAAAAAGAAAATGGTGTAGAAAAACTGAAGCTCCACCAGAAATTTTAAAAATGATATTCTGTCGTTACCAAACTGATTGCAGAAATGCTTGCACATGTAGAAAAAGTTTCTTATTTTGGACCGATGCCTATGGAACTCGTGACCCTAAAAGTTACACAAACATAGAACCTGGACCTTGATCAATATGACGATGAAAAAAGCAGTGAATCAGTTTTGGCCGAAAATAGTAATGATGAATATTCTTACTGCGAGGGAGAATTCACCGAAATGCAAATTGAGGAATTTGTTGATTAAAACTAATTAATATTTTTTGATAATTATTAATATAAAATATACAATGCGAAATTTTGGAACCTGCTCGGTAAAACCGGGCGTCGTCCATGTCTATATGAATCTATCGACCTTGTATTGGTTGGGGATAAATATCGTTGATGTGTGGTTGTTTTGATTCGAAGTATTTATTTGGTGGACGTGATTTTTTACCCGTAACTAAAGTTGTATGAGTTTGGAATATTCGTAATATCAGTTATGACGTTGGGTACAGTATATATAGAAATGTTACCATAAGCCCTTAAGAACAATAGATAATTAAGAGTGCAACGACTTGATCTCCGATGCCGTTCCACCCAAAACCGATGACATAAATAGCAGAAGCAACGTATCGATAGTGTTCACATCATTTCAAGTCTTCAAATAGTAGACACTTCGTATAACTAATTTTACTTATAAATACTTGTAGGTGTTGAACGATTATTATTGTTATTTTAATAGCAACATTCCTTAAACTTCAATAAATCATTTTGTAATAATAAAGTCAATAAACCTTTTGTAAACAGTAAAACAAACCATTTTTTAAACGTTCTTTGAGTAAGTGAAAACTTATATGTATTCAGAAATAATGCGCATTTTTATATGATTTTCAAATATGAAAACCTTGTTAATGTCACTCTAATTATGGTAATTTTTAAGTAAAAATTACTGTGGTGATGGTTGGTACAAACTATGCGGGGTCGGTTGTACTAACCAACCTCAGAGCTATATTTGTATTTTTTAATGGTAGTGCTTGTAAAGAAAGTCAGAACAAGGCAAAACTCCTCAGAATGTCAAGATTCTAAGAGCTGCCAGAGCAGTAAAACTTCAAGAAAAATCATTAAGATCAGCGGCAATTGACTTTAGCATTCGACACTTTACTTAGATATTCCAGCAAGTTTACGCTAGATGAACTTCAAGCCGAAACAATAATGCCTCAAACTATTGTTGGCTACCAAAATGATAGATAATCACGCCATCTATCGTATTGGTTGATGGGTACCAACCGGGCAGTGCGTTTAGCAGAATACAATTCTGTAAACGCGTCTCCAAATACAATTTGGATTTCCGTCAGATGGAGTAACCCATCAACCATCATAATGCCTAGGGGGGAGCGGGCACCTCGCAATAAAATCAAAAACAAATAGAATAAGTTTTCTAGGAATCTTCAGTGGTAATGGTCGGAATGTATAGTTTCGAAAACTTATTCTATTTGTTTTTGATTTTATTGCGAGGTGCCCGCTCCCCCCTAGGCATTATGATGGTTGATGGGTTACTCCATCTGACGGCAATCCAAATTGTATTTGGAGACGCGTTTACAGAATTGTATTCTGCTAAACGCACTGCCCGGTTGGTACCCATCAACCAATACGATGGATGGCGTGACTATCTATCAGTTTGGTGTCACATAAAAATAGTTGGGGTATACAGGGTGGATAATTTTTAATAGGGACAGTATTGCTATCTCGTAAACGGTAGACGCTAGAAAGACGGTTAAATAGGGAAAAATATGCGAAATATGAAAAGAGACAAAACGATTTTTTGAAACCTAAAATATTCCTATTGGTTCCGGAGTTAAACGACAAAATCCGAATTTGTCGAAAATCGTTTTTTTGCCAAAGCTCGGTTATTATACAAAATTTGGAATAACTTTATTAAAAGTTTTTGTTGTATTCTAACATCGTTATAAACTGCCACAGTTAAATTTTAAATCTGACGTTTCATCTCTTCGGGACCTAGAGCATTACTAAGACACGTTAGCATTTGTTATTGTAATATTTAATAAATAAACAATTAAATAGAATTTCCTGATATCTAAATGAAGTATACTTCGAATCACAGCAATGAATTTAAATAAAATAGACAGGTCCGTATTTAAAAAATAAAGTTCATTATGGCCCCGAAGAGCACGACATAATCAAGTTTTCGTTAAATTTGGTATCCGAATCGATTTAATAATATTACTTAAAATAAGCAGGTCCGTATTTAAAAAGATAAAGTTAATAGTGGCCCCGAAGAGACAAAACGTCACGGAATAATCAAGTTATATCGTTAAATTTAGTATTCGAAGCGATTTAATAATATTAAATAAAATAGACAGGTCCGTATTTGAAAAGATAAAGTTGATGATGGTCCTGAAGAGATAAAACATCACGGAATAATCAAGTTATATCGTTGAATTTAGTATTCGAAGCGATTTAATGATTTTAAATAAAATAGACAGGTCCGTATTTAAAAAATAAAGTTGATGGTGGCCCCGAAGAGACAAAACGTCACGGAATAATCAAGTGTGATATTTCGTTGAATTTAGTATTTGAAGCGATTTAATAATATGAAATAAAATAGACAGGTCCGTATTTAAAAAGATACAGTTGATAGTGGCCCCGAAGAGACGAAACGTCAGATTCAAAATTTAACTATGGCAGTTTATCAGTTTATAACGATGTTAGAATACAACAAAAACTTTTAATAAAGTTATTCCAAATTTTGTATAATAACCGAGCTTTGGCAAAAAAACGATTTTCGACAAATTCGGATTTTGTCGTTTAACTCCGGACCCAATAGGAATATTTTAGGTTTCAAAAAATTGTTTTGTCTATTTTTATATTTCGCACATTTTTCCCTATTTAACCGTCTTTCTAGCGTCTACCGTTTACGAGATAGCAATACTGTCCCTATTAAAAAGTAGCCACCCTGTATAGAATAAATTTTTGAAACTATGCATTCCGAAAAAGTGCCACTGAAGATTCCTATAAGGATGAAACATGTATGGTAATGGTCGGAATGTATAGTTTCGAAAACTTATTCTATTTGTTTTTGATATTGTTGGCTACTTTAAAAATAGACAAGGAAGGTAAAACATATACTTAAAATCCGATTGGTGTTTCGTTACAGGTTTATTACAAAGATTTAAGAATCCAACCTCGCATAATACATAAAAAAGCTTCAGATATTTACTAAGGTCTCAGGCTTAAAGAAGTGAGAAGAATGGCCTTTTGATTTTCAACTTTTTTTGCCACTGACACTCATCGATAGCTAGGAAAAAATGAGACGGCAGGCCTCGACGGCTTTACATCATTGCTGTTGATAGGTATAAATTTAGCGCTGAAGATATATAGAACTGATACTGATTACGTTATTCATTATAATATTTAAAAAAATATTAATCTTGTTATTTCTTGAATTGTAATCACTTATTCATTAGCTTTTGTCTTTTTGATGGCATTTCTTCATCGTTACATTCGACAAACCTTCCCGTCTTTATAACCAATATTATTTCCAGTCTATATTGGTTCTTCATCGATAATTTCATCTGAATCATTAACTTCCTGGTAGCTTTTTTCTTCCACATAAGATAAATTATTCTAAATTGAAAAAAAATGAAAAGTATTACTACATTACTCATTTATAAGCATTAAATTTTTTTTCCTACGATCACTACCCAAAGTAGGCTTTTGCACATTAAAATCTAACCGCAAAGTTGATGTTTTCCGTGATCTGTAATAATTTGACATTATTGTCGCTCTAGCGCGTACTTTTCCGCTCGCCTGTTTTCATTTACAATAAACTAAAGAAAGGTAGTAAATAATAGGTATATTAAAACAAAATGTAGGACAGGCTGAATATTTTAGTTGAAATATTAATATTTGAAGATATTTCGAACGAAATTAAACTTTATTTTATAAAATTTATCCAGTAAAAATATAACAGTCAGAAGGTACACCTAGATACACCTAGGTACACCTATATGAAATAGTGATTGCATATTTAAGTACCTACTTACTATTTTCTGCAAATAGTAGACTATGAAATTAATGAAACGTCATTATTTCATTTTTAGGTTATGAAGTGTATTTTCATGTTTTTTTAATTATTTTGTCTAAAAATAATGTGATCGTAGAAAAAATCTTGTGTGTAATTCGAGCAGAAAGTGCTTTGCCGCTTTCGGCAGATTGCCCGCGCTCCGCTACGCGTCGCGCGGGAACCTCTCTGCCTCAAGCAGCAAAGTATCACTTTCCGCTCTTAATACACAAATAGCTATTTTCAGAAAGGCCCAAATTCTCCTATCAGAAGCATACCCTCCTTTGTGCATTTTAAACCATGGAATCTTACGTTTTTCGAGTAATTAAAGTATAAATTTTAATTAAGAGCTCAAAACTGGACATCATTAAAAAAAATTTCGGATTCGAGTTTTTTTCGTTTCTTTGCATTTTTTGAGAACATTTACTGTAGCAATGTATATTTTTTACACGATCTGAAATTACAGATTTTAAGGAGAACAAAAAGCCTACCGAGTTTTTTAAAAAAAGCAGATATTTGGACTCGATAATTTTCGATTGAAAATTAGGGTTGAAAATTAAGGCGCTTTTTCGATATTAAGTCAAAATAAGGTGAAAAAATAAATATTTTAAATCAAATTTGTAAAAGATAAAAATAAAAAACCAAAAACTTGAATTTTTTACATAAATTGTGAGGTTATGTAAAAAAAAGTGTAAATACAAAAATTTTAGATCTTTTTATTACCTACAACTTTGCTATTTAACTTTTACTTTCCCGGACCCATCAAAGGGAAAGTAAGGTGAACGAGCAAAAAAAAATCTAGATATCGAAGGAAATATCCATTTTGAGGTCCCCCAAGAAGATTGAAACCATTTCCAGCGTATGGTCTGTCTGTGTGTCTGTGTGTCTGTGTGTCTGTGGTGTGTCTGTGTGTAATTTTCCACGATAACTGCCGAACCGTTTTACCAATCAAGCTGAAATTTGGTACGGAAGGTCGTGTGTGCCTAGAATGCGACCATTAGATTTTGGTTTAAATTGGTAGAGTAGAAGGTCCTCAAGACCGACATTGTTTAAGTACACATGTAACAATTTTTTAATTTTAAGGACAAGCAATACACTTTGGTGTAAAATGTTGTAGTACAAAGTTTTAGAGAATAAAATTCCCAATAACTTTTGTCTTAAGCTTTTTCCAGAATTTCCAACAGTTGCGCCACTAGAGGGCGCGTAAAAAATGTGCATGTATGTTTTCTCTAGTTTATTTTGATTTTGAGGACAAATAATACACTTTAGTGCAAAATGTTGTAGTACATAGTTTTAGAGTATAAAATTCCCTACAACTCTTGTCTCAAACTTTTTCTAGAATTTCCAATAGTTGCGCTACTAGAGGGCGCATAAAAAATCTGCATTTAGGTTTTCTCTAGTTTTTCTTGATTTTAAGGACAAACAATGCATTTTAGTGCAAAATTTTCTTATTCAAAGTTGTAAAGCATCAAATTCTCTTTAACTTTTATGTCTAACTTTTTAACGAATTCCTCATAGTTTCGCCGCTAGATGGCGAGAAAAATACACATTTATAATTTTCCATTTTTTTAAAATTGGAGGTAACTTATGCTCTTTAGTACAAAATGTTTCAGTGCAAAGTTGTAAAGCATAAAATTCCCTACAACTATTGTATAAAATTTTTTCCCGAATTCCCAATAGTTTTCACACATGATTTAAGGAGATCCTAATTGTAGCAGTATGATATACAACGTGCGCATGCACAGCTTATGTCATCAACATTGAAATATCAATTCGGTAGACGTATTCACCATCGTCTCGCTATTTTTAATGTGTTCCATAAATTATTGTAATGCTTATTATTTTCTAATTTAAACAATAATAATAAGTAACATATTCTCTACGGTCGAGCTGTAAAAGTTCTGGGGTGACATAGCCGATTTTTTTCCACAGGACTTGTAGTTTTGCCGAAAATCGAGATAAACAGTTTTCTACCCTTAAAAAGTCACCTCCTTCCACTTCTCGACCTCAGATCGCCCGTAAATTGTTTTTCCTTTCATTTTTGTATATTCTCCTCCTTTTCCAATGGGTTTCATCCTACTACTATTTTTTTTTGGTTTCAAAAATTATCGACCCTGGTCTATAAGGTGCGTTCAGAATGCAACGAGAAGAAATATACAAATTATAATATACAAGGTTGCGTTCGAAAATATTATCTGCAAACTACGGAGAGTGTGTGTGAATAAAATAATGTTTTAAATATTATTGGAAGGATTTGTTTGTAAATCAAAATTAGGGTGACAAACATTAGACATTTCTTATATAAGAATTAAAAATAAGCTATAATAAATTTTTCTTAAAAACCTAAAATACTACACATAATTTGTTATGTTGGCCACAACCCACTTTTTAAACATAAGTGAATTTTCGATCTTATCGCTTGTTTAATAAAAACATTCAGTATAAAGTAAACAAGTTGTCATGAGAAGTGAGCACTAAGTAGTAGCTGTTATATTAGCATTCGACGAGCGAAAACAACACTTGTGACGAACAACATTAGCAATGGCAATTCGTCATTTCAGGCTTCATTCATTCCATTCGGTGAATTGTTTCGAAACTCTATCAGACCATTGATATATTGTTCTGCGATTCCCGCACGCTTAAAGAGATCATTTTGATTCCTGACTTTGTTGTTGGGAAAGCGGAAAGTTGAAATACCATGCCGTGATGTTAAGTACAAAACCGTGTTTAATCACATTCTAACAATAATCAGAACTTTCCGGGAGTTTTGGCTTTTGGTTTTGCTGATACGATTGTTTCCTATTTGTTAAAAGTTTGTTATTTCTCTAAAGACCTACAAATTTACCATATCGAATATATCTAAATATTAGTCAACATTTTGTCGGATATTTCTTATCGATTGGCGTCATCGAGGAAATCTATACATCAGCTTCTATTTTTTTTTTATCTAAAAAACGACAAATACTTGGGAGAATTTACTTTCAAAACAACATTAGCAATTCACGAGGGCGTCGCTTGTCTCGAAAACGTTCATTAAACAGAGAATTAGAGTCGCACTTTATGCGAAAGTAAGCTTTCTGGTTATTATTTTAATGTAGCGTGCATTATTTCAGGTGATCCAGCTGTCATAAAGCCAAAGTAATCTCGGGAAAACTCTACACCATCCCGTTTCAAACGGCTACACGGTTTATTTCTAAGTTAGTGAACATAAGCAAAGGGCTCTTAACTGAATTAATTCGAGCAAAAGGTTTATTTATAATACGAACAAAAGGCTTTAATATTGGTATGCTAATTTAACGTCACGGTGGGCGTTTTTAGAAATTTCGTCAAGTTCTAAAATTATTTGACATATATAAAATTATCCTCTTCTTAACCATTTGTTAGGATACAATTACTTTTTTCGACTTTACTATGAATGTCGGTCCTATTATCACCATAGAGTAACGTTATTTCGGATTGCCTCGGGCGTAACCTTCCATTTATAGTGTGAAAGCCACTTGCACCTGGAAGCATCAGTGAAGAAAAATACCTCCAGGGGTCGTTATGGTATCGACCAATGCCTTGACAGCCCAGACAGACATGACTTACTGGCCCTACTGGGTTGAGTCACAGAGAAACTAAAAGGAGAGTGACAATTTCAGTACAAATTTTAGGAAGCACGCTTTATGGGCGAAGACAGGGGCGACTCCATTGGCAGAGAGTTGAAACTATATAAATTTAGGCGGTAAAATTAAAAATAGTTTGGAGAGTTGGAATTTTATGCACAAATTCAATGTTTCTTGTTAAATTACAAGAAATACTGATATTTAAGCAAAATTGTAGACTACTTACATGTTGTAACTAATAATAATAATACTCGTCCTATTTTTTTTATCTATCCTGCATAAGGCAAAATACTGTATATGAGGAAAAATCACAACCGTGCGATTCCGTTTTACACATGTTAGGCTATATTTTGTCCTGATGGATGGATGGTGTTCAATCTTGAACATCATAAAAACAAAAGAACATCCTGTATATGAAATATTTTTAATTTCATTGCATAAAATTAAATTGTTTAACAACCTCGAAATTAGATCGCTCAAGTTAGCACGTACAAAACGCTAACTTGCAGTATTTTATTTTTATTTTGTATCATATTTTGTTATAATATATATAATTGTTTTATTTTGTAATATAATAAATATAGGTCGAATTTAAAGAATAAACGAATTCAAAAATTAAAAGTTGTAGCTTTAACTTCGATATTCACTTAAGGCCCTTTGGGTTTTATTCAGATAAGAATCGAACAAACTTAAGAGTTTGTGTCCCGTTTACTACAACCAACAACCGCACAAACGATCATAGAAATGTGAAACGTGCGATACCGTATCCTAAGACTGGAAAATTATGCTGATCACAGATTAAAGGACTTTTGCACTTAATTTACCTTATTCGGAATGAAACAACAATCACAACGTAATCAATAAATATTGTCTAATGTATAGCTCTTTGTAGAATATCAACAAACTTATGAAGAATACTCTTGTTTGCTAACCGATCAGCTGATAAGGGCCATGTTGTGACGTGTGCCCTATTCCAACAGTTTTTGTAGTTCCTTGTTCGGCCACCATGCGCAATGCGCAGATAGGAGCTAAATTAAGTATCATACTTGCATGCAGTTTGGTAGGGCTGACAGAATATCTGTTTATACCTTATCTCTGGGTTGAGTACCTATGTATTAGCTGCTAGGATAAAGTAAAAACAAAAATAAGATTCAATAAATAATAACTTTTATTACAAAAAAAAAGATACCAAACCAAATCCGGCGAGGAAGAATGAATGTGAAACACGGTTCAATATCAGTGATGGGTCGGACGGTATAGGCACGTTTTCTAGGATGGCGAAGGTAGAGGCACAATGAAACTTGGCTTCGCTCCCTTTAGCTTGGTCTGTCTCTAAAGGTCGAGGGACTGCCACAGTAACTCAGACTTCGGGTTGCCACTGCAGCTGCCGACAACTGATTCAATCATCCTACTCGATAAGAAGTTGGGCGTCTAAGAAACGCGGACGCGAGTGTCTCTATCTGTCGGGTGGAGGTTCAACTAGTAATCTGGCCTGTTGAAACGTTATTTTTTATTTCTCGATGAAAGTGATTTAGTAATAAATGTGATTTAAGCTCAATAGAATTTGAAATGTATCTAAAAGTACAATATTAATTAAAAAAAATTGAATGCCAGTCTAATTGATTTTTTGATGTAATTAGAAACAATGACCTATTTCAAAATCTTTCCTTTCTTACTTTTTATGGGTTTAAGGAAATTATTTTGCTTTTGTTTTGCTTCTCATCAAGTTTCATTCGAAAAACTTCCTGGATCCGGCAGTGAAAAGATGTCAACCCAAAAGCAGATTCTGATCCAGCAAAGAGACATTCCAAAGAAAACGTTCAGTCCAGAAAAGGCTCTGTCCAGGAAAAAAGCTCTGTACAGAAATAATAACTTGTTCCAAAAAAAACTTGTTTCAAAAACCCCTATATATCTAGGGGAAGAAAATCAATTTTCAATAAGCGATATAGACGATATATAAAACTGTTCTGACTGATGAGGTACAATGAAGAATTGTTAACATAGTAGACATTTTATAGTCATATCAAGAGGAGAGAGAAATCAAGATAAGTTGAACGACTCGAGGAAATTAAGAAGGGATCTCCAGCTTGTCAGAAATTAAAATATACTGAGCAAAAGAATAATGAAAATACAGTGTGATGGAGTAAAAGAAAACGTAATACTGTGCCATAATTTTAAGTTAATTCTTAATCCAGTGCCATGCGCAATTTAATTTATATGCTTTAATTATTACGAAAAAAGTAACTTCGTTACACACCCTTCCTACTTCGGACAAAAATTATTACATACATTTTTTTTATATCTTAACCAAATATCTGGAAAAAAGAGGATGATGCTGTTTTCTTTTGTACTTCCACCCTTGGTATCTGAAGCTGGGAGGTTGAAGCGGTATCTCTCACTGTCGATTGTCCAGGGAATAGATTGAGATCTATTCTATTTCAGTGGTAGCGATGGGGAAGTATGTTACAGGTCAGGCATCTACCGTGACGGAGCGGTTCTTCACCAAAATATGTCCAAAACTTGGTTCGAAACGATAATCATCTAGCTGAATCTGTGCGTAATATGCTTCCGGGATGATTACGGCCTCAGTGTTTGCCAGTCTGGCAGTACTTGTGTCAACGGGAGCATTCGGTTCTCGTCCGGCAGTTTCATTGTTCGGTTATCCGATCTACATAGTTCATTAAATATGGCTACTATTTCATTATTATGAGAGATTGTATTGCTAGCTTGTTGAGAAGCCATCAAAAGTCTCAAACGGTCACATAACTCGTTCGGGTCGTCCCAATAAATGTATTTAACAGGGTTTTCCTTGTACATCAAACGCATACCACTACCTGTTGGCTTGCGTCTATTGGGAAACATAGGTTTAATTAAATCGGTGTATTTTTACCTGGTGGTACCTTTCATACGTCCAAGAGATTAGGGTGGGTGGGGGTAGCTGTCTCTATTATGAATTATGTTTTAGCAAAGTTCTTTGGCAGTATTATTTTTCTATTGGCTCTTAAGTGGATATATAGGCATAGGCTTATGAATATTAGCTGTTGTATTTTTGTATGCAATCACTTTCTTGTGTAATTCCTTTTTCTGATGAAACAGATGAACTTTTAAATAGTTATGTGCTCAGATTCTTCTTTAATTATGATTCTGAAACCTCCTCTAGGTATATAATTCGTTCTTTACTGGATGTTGGGATTTTTTCTCCTTGTTCTGGATTACTCTGTAGAGTCTCTTCAGTTATTTTATGGGGCTAAGCCTTCTCAGATGTAAGTCTTTTTTCTTGCTTTGTATCTAGCCAGAAGTGCTAAAGGTCCGTTTGGTAGCAGAAGATCTAACAGGTGCCCTATGAATTTTTATTGCAACTTCTGTCAGTTCACAATATCCTTTTAAATCTCACTACCACAATAAAGGAGTTACAAGAAAAACATTCTCTTTCCAAATTCTCTGGACCAAATTCCTTGTAATCTGCTAAGTTCTCTCTAACTTGAATAGCATTTAACCTGTGTTCTTTATTATGTGCAGACACTAGAAGTTTATTCATGAAATGTACATTTATAAATGGTTTTTATATGACGTTTTAAAAACTAGTAACAATCACAAGCAGTTAAAAACAAATGGGATGGGTGCGGCATTGCTGCACAGCTCTTATTTCATATTATCGTTCTAGCGGTTCTTCCGTCCGTGAAAAATGACAGTCACGGTACATTATCTCTTTTGTTTCGGATCTAGAGCAAAATATTCGGGCGCCTCTCTACATTGGCTTCGTTCCTTTTGGTGGATCGCCGTATGGTTGGGATTGCTGGCATCTGCTGGCTTGTCTTAGTACTGTTGACGGTGACAGAGGCATTAGGAAATGTTCGGGGTAGCGGATTGGAGTATTTTTGAATAAGGAATAGTGATGGGTAGAATTGGTCATATACGGAATAGACGAAGTATGTAAGGAAGTGGTGGAACGATGCGGAAATAGGTGGGTAGAAAGGACGTCTGGGCAAGTTCAATCTCTGATCGGAGTAACTCATATTCTCTAACTGTTTGGAAAATGACCCCTTGGGGCGGGTATTTTCATGGAGTTTCCAATTCTGGAGTTGAGGCTGGGTGTGAAAAGTGTTTGGTCAGCTGAAATTCTCAGTTTGGGTCTGGGAAAATGGCCCATCGGAGCCGGAAAATCATATTTCGGACGTACCATTCGCAAAAGTGGGATTTTCATGTATTTTTCAATCCTGGTCCTTGGAGTATGCTCAAAACGTTTTTGGACAGCTGAAATTCCCAGTTTGGGTCCGGGAAAATAGCCCATTGGAGCCGGAAAATCATATTTCGGACATACCAGTTGCAACAGTGGTATTTTCGTATTTTTCAATTCTGGACCTGAGGGGCCCGAACAGGGAATTTCACACGGCTATAAACCTATCAAGCACAGTCTAAGCTACAGGAATTAGTACATAAAAATCCCACTTTTTTTGTGGGGCTGTGTACTAAGAAAAATGTAACTTCATCACCGTAGACAGATAATAAATAACCGAACAGATATTGTAGTCGCCGGAAAATTGCAGGTTTGACGATTAAATCAAACCCTTTTGATACTTTTATGTAGAGTAAAATAATGCATAATGCTAAAATTGGGTGCGTTTAAAATTTGTTCCAAAAAAAATATATAAATGTTTCTAGCTAGACTTCAATTTTTCCAATTGAAAGCAATAAATGAAAACTGTTATGTGACATTTTTTATTTTAATTTTCCTATATCAGTCAACATATGCACGAATGTATTTTATCAGCACATGTGTTCGAACCAAAAAAATAATAATAAATAACATGAAAAATCAGTAAGGATGTGATGAAAATAAATGGATGCGTCTGACCGATTTTGTGCGAACCGAAAAAAAATGAAATAATTCCGTTCGAATTAATGAATATCAACGACCGTGTCCGTTTTAATATAACCGAACAACTCGTCGAATGAAAATTATTTCAGTTAAATAGAAACCCATTGTTGCCACTTCTATAGTATTTAATTTTTTTTTCATATATTTTTTATGTAAAAATAAATTAACTGTTTATTTTTAAACTAATTTTTAGCAAGTATAATTTAACGAAATTTTTAATCATAGAATGAAAAAAAAAATTTACAAGTATTTTCCCTAATGAAATATTTTAATCTTAATATAATTATATTCATGATGTTAGGTCTATTATATTTGTATATCCACAAGTAGACATGATTTCAAATTCTAGTAATACGTTCAACAGTATCTTGGAAATCTAAATTTAAATTTTTAGGCAACGGACTATCAAAGGAGAAAATTCATAAATAAAAGAGTTTGATTCTACATAAATGTATTTATTAATATATTAAATTACAGTAATCAAAAATCAACTGTAATTTTCCTTCCTGAAGTTTAAGTAACCGACCTACTTACAAACTTTCTGTTTATACTAAAACTTATACTATCCAATGCGATAGCCTCTGGGTCTTCATATTAAAATCCGATATAAATTCAGTCGATATTTTAATATCTATAATATGTAAAATATGTTCAAACTAAAAATTAACTATTCCAAAATTGAAGATGCAAATTAATTAAATAACAATCGTAGGCTGCGTGTCCTTTATTTGTGAAGTGCCTGATTTTAAACATTCATGGTATAGATCTCTGTCGTGTTAAAATTCTGATAAATTAGAGTTCTACCAATTTGAGCAAATAATAATTATGACCTCATTATTAAATAAATATTAAGCAGCATTATTTTGTTTAGTGCGACCACTATGAACACATTGTGGTGATTAATAATTTTTTCCACTACTATTATTAGAGAAAATCATTATTTATGCTGTGTTCGAGTCAAGAACTTAAATTTTTCTCCTACAAGTAGTAATTTTTGATTGCGTTTGTAAAAAGAGTTTTTTTTGTAATCATTGTAAAAAATTCGACAGCAAATAAGCACTTTCTTTTGAATTCCTATCATTTTACGTGAATTTTCGACCTAATCAAATAAGATAGAGGTAAGTAATTATTTATCAGATATATTTTCGTTTGAAATAAACTTAATATTTTTTCAAATCTAAGTGTCAAATGAAACGAATTCTTCAGGTATTCATCGCTACTTGAAAGTTTTAAAATTCACAGTACAATTAACTCCTTTTTCATTAAATTCTTTTCAAGTATATACCAAAAAAAATGCAAAAAATATCATTGTAAAAATGACTAAATGTTCTAGTAGTGGAAAAATAGTATATAAACCACGGTGGAGAAGATTTTTTCAGCCTCGCAACTTATTATCCCTCGATGCTTCGCATCTCGGAATAATAATAATAATGCTCGGCTGAGAAAAATTACTTCTCGACCATGGTATATAATATACTTTATTCCACTACTATTATTAGAAGATGTAAATTTCTCACCTAAAAATAGATACTTTTCATTATTGACTAGTGGTAGATAATAAAAGCAATTAAGAACTAAGCGTGACGTCAGAAGTAAGCGATTTTAGGAAATCGTTCCACCAATTATACGCATTTGTCATAAGAGTTTTTTTTTTAATTATTATAAAAAATTCGACAGCAAATACGCACTTTCTTTTGAATTCCTATCATTTCAAGTCAATTTTCGACCTAATCAAATAAAACAGATAGTACAAATTCTACGGTGCTAACAAAGACTTAACGACTACAGCTGTTTCATGTGCTATAGCTACATCATCTGCTATTAATTCTTGTGTACTTCCTATGGCTTCAACTTCAAACGTCAATACAGAGTTTTTGCACGACATCAAATTTTTATACCGTATGCCTTATACCTTAGCACTATTTGGCTTACTGCATGCATATAAATATGAGTTATTGCAAGCATCTTTACCTTAAATACTACGTTAAATTAGACTTATCAAATATTTTCGTTCGTGTCACATTGACTACGTTATTTGTTAAAAATTAAAAGTATCTTGAGTTTTTAGATTTTTTTTTTTTCGCGAGACATGGAAGAAATTTTAGATGTGCTGATTATTAGTGAACATGATGAAGATGTGAAACAAATCCTCTTAATTGCATCAAGCCCTGTTAATCCCTTTTTAAATATACCTGAAGTTTAAAATTTATGCAATATTGATGTTATGGCTTTTTCCTTAGACCATATAGTACATTTTATGTATTATAGAAAAACCCAAATCAGGCGAGAAATAAAAAGACCTCCCACTGCTATTTTCACAGATATGCCAATAAAAACTGCTTTAGAAGTTTAAAAAAGTCAGCACAGGATAAGAAGGCAGCGGTTAATGCCAGAAAATAAAAAAGTTACAAAAATCTATCTATCTACGACATGAACCTGTTCCAAAAAAGATTTATTCGAGAAAAAAATAAAAAATGAAAAGTGTCTTCCTAAATTATCTTCAGATGAAGAATCGGACGAAGATAGTTTTTGTTTCGTTTACATGGAACCATTCCACTAGTTGCCCTGGAGATAACTGGATCAGATGTATTAAGTACTGGTTCTGGGCACTCGAAGAATGTACTAATGATAATATTGTATCATATAGATGCCATAAATGTGATTCTGAATGAGACTAAGACTAAAAATGCTCCTAAATCTAAAGTTCTAGTATTACTTGTTAATGTAGGCTGATAAAACTATTTTTAATTTTTTTTTATTTAAAATTTT
Source organism: Neocrepidodera transversa (assembly GCA_963243735.1). Classification (NCBI taxonomy): domain Eukaryota; kingdom Metazoa; phylum Arthropoda; class Insecta; order Coleoptera; family Chrysomelidae; genus Neocrepidodera; species Neocrepidodera transversa. The sequence goes on from OY725347.1 coordinate 13,799,685, forward strand.
GTTTATCCTGTTTCTTATAAAGTTAAATATTGCAGGTTTATGTTATTTTATATCATTTATAACTATTTTCGTCATATTTTCAAACATATCTATGTGTCAACCTACCCCGAAAGTTACCGAAAGTTACTGTCAATATTAATAAAGGCCTTTTAGAATTAATCTATTGATCTAAAATTTAAAGTAAATATTAAATATCTTAGAGTAACACAATTAATGATAATCTAAAAAAATGAAAACCACAAACCTATGACAACCATCCCCTGTCTCCCTTACTTTCAGAAACCATAAATAGGATTTTAAAAAAGCAGTGGGGGGCTCTAAGTTGTAACATTGACATTCGAATAATTTAAAGTACGAGAGTGTGCAAAAGTTGGCAATGGGTGTGCAAAGCTGTGCAAAAAGAGTACTTTCAGCAACATAAAATTTTAAAAAAACCATTGTCCAATTAAACAGTTCTATAGCTTTCTTTAGAGAACTGTGCAAAAAGTAAATGTAATTTTACAAAACTGTGCAAATAGTATGCAAGAACATCATCAAACATAAAAAAAATAGTAGGGGTACCAGCTTAGCCGATATGTTTACCAAGCATATTTAGGAAAGTGCCTGTAGGGGGTACACCAGGCTTTGCCCTAGACGATTAAAATAATGATTTTCTTATTGATGTTGTTGATGTTGATGTTCTTTTTTTTGCTGTTTTTTCTTGACTTCTTGACTTTTTGTTTGATTTAACCAAAAGAATCTTGACTCCGCTGAATGGATCACTCTGTATCTTGAAATCCCTCAGAAAAACAGTGTCATTCTGCCAATTATCATTGGCGAACAAATGACAAAATGAACGATCCTAAAAAGTCATTATCGAACAATATAACTATTAACGTCAAATAACCATAAAAAAGCAGGCACTGCACCCTCCTCGGTTATTTGTCCTGGTGTTGTCCTGTTCCTTGTACCCTGCTGAAGAAGTGATTACTCCTTTTCAGGAATACTTGGGCGGATGTTGTGCTGGAAATGTATTAGTACTACTAAGATATTTTATTGTAATAAATGATTTGGATACTTACGCGGCTTCCAGAATGGGAGGCTCAGCGCGAGCAGTGGGCGTCAGTGGTGAGACCAGCTCATCTGATGCCTAGAGCGACATCCTCGAGGAGATCTTGGAGCTCGTCCGGAAGATCCTTCGCTTCGGTCAGAAACCTAAGATTCGTTTAAGGAAATTTCTTCTTGGGTGTATTGGAGATGGCTCTTCTATTCCTTTCATCTGTCCATTTTGTTCATAAAGTGGCCTGGACGTAGGTGTTGGAGCTGCTCAGTTTTAACCTGACGTGCTTTCCCTGCAAAGTTTTTAACCTGGAAACATTTGTTGCAATATTAGTAAGGTTGCAGATTTGGGGGAATCTTCTCAGGATCCTCCTTTCGGTTGCCGTGATGGCGTGCAAGAGGAGGGGGAATGGTGGAGAAGTTAAGGGCTCTGTAGTCGATTATGGGACTTGAATATGTGTAGCAACGTTCGAGGATTTCATCTGCTAATTTGACCCCCCAGTGCTCTGATGAGAGCGGTTCACTTTCTTACTCTGTCCATAGTTCTTTGGAGGGTGCGCATGAAGTACACTTCCAGGGACCCGATTCTCGACTTGCTGGAAATTATTTTCCATAGGAAAATATTCCCACGCACTTCTCCCATGACATTACCTGTTTACTATTCTCCATCAATCTAGGAATTCATTTTCCTATAGGAAGTGCGATTGTACGTATGTCTGTTATTATTTACATATATTTTACTAATTGACCAATAACACTCAAAAGATTTTAAGATTTTTAATCCTTTAATGTGGAGAACACTAAAACAAATTTAACCTCAAATACAGTTGTCAGTATTTTTGTATTAGAGAAAGATTGAGTCAGAATTTGGAAACAATTATTGTATAGGGTTAAATTAATTAATGGTTGAATTAAAAAAGAACAGCCACATTAAATTGGCTAACTGCAATATATTTATTGAAGCTAAGACTTGACTGGTAGCTCCCAGGGGTATAAAAAATTAAAGCAATTAAAACCTAAAAATTAAACAATAATGTAATCTTAATTTCCTTAAATCAACAATAATTTAAAAAAGAACGTTTCTTACTTTGGAATGTTTTGGAATTACGAAGTTTTTAGTCAAACAAAACAACTTTAGGAATAGTCTATCTGACATGTTTTCAAACGGATCATTGTCATCAGTTCATTTGGTCCTAAAGTCTCGTTCTGGATTCACAGCCAGTCTCTCAGTAGCTTCTAATGTTTCTAACTGGTTTAAAAGGATCATTTCGTCCATTACGATAAGAAAACTGTGGTTACTAATTCTAAAACAATATTAAAAACACCAACCAGCTACAATATATTAAGGGGAAAAATAAAAACGAATTTAACAATAAAATCTGTAAAACAAGAATTGTGAATTTTAGGTTATGTTGGTATTTGTTTAATAGACTTTCATTACAAAATCCCTTCTAAAACCATTGGAAACTTAAATTCCCATACCAAAGTGTAGAGGAATATTTTCCCAGAAGTTTCGTTGGAAAATATTCCTAGTAGTTGCGTCAAGAATTCAAATCGTAAATTCCTATTGGAAATTTTTGTATTTTCCATTAGAATAAAGTCAAGAATCGGGACCCAGGTAGGTGATCTTGTCCAAGGGAACGAGTTTATCTCATTGAGGGATTGGTTAGCTTTTTGGGAGTAACTAGGATGCTTGAAGATGATCAGTTGGTTTTTTTGAGGCTGGAGGGTAATCCTCCAGTTTCTACACCATTGGGAGAAGTGGTTAAGGAGTTGCTGGGTTTTGGTGTTTAGGGCTCTCGTGGAAGAAGCAGTGGCGGATATTTGGGTGCCATCAGCCTAAAGCTGGAAGTCTTAGGTAGGAGGGGGAGGGTGTGTGATGGATGACGTACAGCACGGGGGCCAGCACTGAGCCTTGGGGAACACCGCGAGAGGAGTGAAAGGATCTGACAGGGAGTTTCCGACTTTGACCCCTATGGAGCAGTTTCTAAGGTAAGAGTGGATGAGTTTTATGAAAGGGATAGGGAGTCAGACGTTAGAAAGCTTCCGAACGAGTCCAGCGTGTCAGACCTGGTTGAAAGCCTTCTGGACATCAAATAGGACTGCCGATGCACAGTGACCGAGGTTGAGGGATTTAGTGGCTAGGGTCTTACAAGTGCATCTTGGGTCCTTGCGGATTATGTACTTGGCCGGTCTCAGACATTAATAGCGGCTAAAAAATGATTAATTGTAATAAGTTTAGCTGAGTAGTAATAATTAAATACTAAACTGTGTATAATTACATAAACTATAAGAAAACTATAACATATATTTTTTATCATATAATTATTCATTTTGACAGCACTAGATTTGTCTAAACCATTTGTCTGCAAAAATTATTCAACTTTTGTGATTTTTATGTCTAATAGATTCAATAATTCTTTAATTAGGAAATGATGTGAAAAATAAAATTTTCATAATTCGGAATTTACAATGCTACTCAAATACGTAGAATTTTAAATGTAAAATATGTAAAATTTACATTTTTATGATGACGTGCATTTTAAAATAATTTTCTTTACAGACCAATTTGAAATATTAAATAAAATTGTCTCAAAGTTTCATCGCTAAATTAGATATTGCGACTAAGGGTAATTTCGCCTATTTATAACGAAAATTCATATGCAAAATGAATTTGAAAGTAAAAGAGAGAAGGACAAAAAATGAGTAAAAGCGGCAACGACAACCGGTGCCAGTAGCGTATCTTTAAAACTAAAAATAAAACACCATAAAAAAATTGTTTAAAAATATTAAAAAAATCTATACACATATAGTATTAAGTGTGCTTTATTAAAAATATTTTTTTTATTTCTGTGGCGCTATATGAAACTTGTAAACTATGTTTTTAATTCATATATCTCCAACGAGCCGCTTCTGGATGGTAGTGGAACTGTTGGAACGTTTATGCGGATATAACTTAACCGATGCTTTCATAAAGCTGAAGCTGGCTGCAATAAATATCTCTTTATAGCTGCACAACTTCCGAAAACTTGAAGGCATCTCATTCTTGTGGTCGTATACTAGAGAAATAACTAGTAGGAATTTCTGCAAGTAAAAATTATGTACGTACCAGGCATATCCAAGCGAAAGAATCTATGAAAAATGTCTAGATGTCCTTGTCAGTCTGAATATTTTCCATAATATAACCCAAAGAAAGGGATTACATAAAAATAAGAATTTAAATATCCACTAGGTCTGACATAAACATGTCGAAAAGTTTTAAAATTTGTTTTCATTGGTTAGGCGAAATTTTTAGCACTGGGTAATTTTTTTTTAAATCATCAAAGAATTGAAACTACATCCCTTAATACCCTCTAGATTGTAAATAATAGTAAACAAGTAAATCATCTATTTTAGTTTTGAAAACCGGGAGCTTTTCCTAAAAGCATATTCACAAACGATAATTAAGGAGACAGACAATATACCTGTTTTTTGCGCCGAACGAGACGACGGAAAATATATTAAATTTCGTCCGATATTCGCTGCAACCCATTAACTTAAGCTTTTAATTTATGGCCACCCTTTTATGAAGGCCAATAGCATTTTTTCACGAAGGAAATTTTTAATATCTCGCCTTTATAATTTTCCTTCATGCCAAAGGAGATTTTCCGCTAATGAAAGTTACTTCGGATTAAATTCTAATTACAGACTGAGAAAAACTTTTAATTATGTGTTTTTTTCCCGGGTTTTTGTGATAAGACAATTAGCGATCGCGTTAGATATGACGCTGCACTAAAATATTTGTAATCAAAAATGTTCTTTTAGAACCATATTTTTTATGGTTTTTCATATTATAATGGTTCATTCTTATGCTTTACCCTATATAATATTAATATAATTTCAAAGTCTACTACCACAAATATTTAATGAAAAAATTAGGAGTTGGCACCTAGCTCGGTAACTAGTTTCGGCATACTAATGCCATCATCAGGCCTATAAATACAAATGTTCAACATAAGTAACATAAAAGTGGGATAACAATATAATTGACTTACTAAAGAATTTTTTTTAAGAAAAATATGAGTAATTATTACACTACTAAAGGGCGCACTTCAATCTAGATTATTATATAAACATTATAAAATTTATATTAATTTTGTGCAAAAGGAATGGGGTACATGATAATAGTAATAATTAAAAATTATTTAATAAAAATTAAACGAGGGAACTAACCAAAGTCGGTTTGCAAAGAACAAGGGTAGGTTACAGCCCATGAATTTACACTTTTTTAGCCATCCTGACAGAAAGTCGGACAAAAATACACAAAATAGTGAAAAATAGAGAACAAGAGAACAAAATAGTTAAAAGTCGGAAAACAACAAGCACAAAGGGCAAAACAGAAAAAACACTGGAATAATGAAAAACAGGAAAAAATATGAAGAAATAGAAAAAAATAGCGAATTAAGGAAAAATTGAGAAAAATAGGGAAACAAAGCGAAAATGAAGAAATTGGTTAAAAATATGGAAACAGTGGGGAAAATAGGAAAAAATGAGGAGCAATAAGTACAAATAAGGACAAATACTGAAAAATAGGGAAAAATAAAGAAAATAGAAAAAACTAATTGAAAACAGGAAGAAAAGAAAGATATAGGAAACTAGGAAAAAATAGGAGAAATTGAGATAGTAGTGAAAAATAAGGAAAAATATGGACAAAAATAGACAAAAATAGAGAAGTTTTTAAAAAAATAGTGAAAAATAGGGAAAATACAAAAAAAGAGGGAAATGGGGAATATTGGGAAATTTGAGTAAAATAAAAAAGAACGGGGAAAAAGAGGGGATTTTAGAAAAAATAGTAAAAAATAAGAAATAAGTAAAAAACAGGGTAAAAGAGGAAGAATAAGGAAATTTGAGAAAAATAGGAAAAAAATCGGTTGTGTCGCCCCAAAACTTTCCCGACGAGTATCCACAAATAATTTTTCAGATATTTAATATTAAAGTTTCAACTTTTGACATTTTTTTATTTCTGACAGGTGACAGTTGAAGAAATAAATTTGACAGTTCTGTATAGAGTTTTTTAAGGGATTTCTAATGACATATTGCAAGTCAAATTCCGTGACATATTGCATCTGTCATTTTTTGATAGTGACACTTCCGTTTGACACATGTCATACAAAAACTAATGAATTATTCCGACGGGTAACCCAAACCGCTGCACTAAATTTCAGCCCAATCGGATTAATACTTTTTCAGATATTTAATGCTTAAATTTCAAATTTTGACATTTTTTTATTTTTGACAGGTGACAGTTTGGAGAAATAATTTTGACTATTCAGAATAGAGTTTTTCAAGTGCTTTCAAATGACATATTGCATGTTCAATTCCGTGACGTATTGCATCTGTCATTTTTTGATAGTAATACTTCCGACAGGTGTCGTACAAAAACTAAAATTTCAGCTCAATCGGATTAAACGTGTGATCTCTATCGTGGAAGAATATACACACAGATAGACAGACAGACTTCCATCTGAAAATGGTCTTAATCGTCTCAGGGGACCCGAAAATGGAAATTTCCGTTTTTATCTCGAAATTTTTTTTTGCTCGTTCACAATACTTTCCCTTCTATAAGGTGGGTCGGGAAAGTAAAACTGGGAAACTTCGGAGAAAATCTGGAAAATTGGAAAAAATTGGGAAAAATAAGTAAAAATTGGAAGAAAGTTTGGAAAAATGGGAAAATTACAGAATAAATAGGGAAAGATGGGGAAAGTAGTCATAAATAGAGAAACAGTAGGAAAATAGGAAAAAATAAGGAAAATAGGACAAAATACGGAAAAATAAAGACACATATTGAAAAATGAAGAAAAACAGGAAAACTAATGGAAAACAGTGAAAGATAGGAAAAACAGAGAACACAGTGAACAATAGTTAAAAAATATAAAAAAAATGCAGGAAAAGAGGGAAAAATAAGTATAAATAGGGACAAATAGAAAAAATAAAAAAAATAGTAAAATGAAAAACCAGAATAAATAGAAAGATATAGGAAAACTAGGAAAGAAATAGGAAAAATAGAGAAAATAGAGAAAACTATGGAAAAAGATGAAAATAAATGGCGAAAAATAGGAAAAACTAGAAACTAATAGTGCAAATTTGAAAAAGTAGTGAAAAAATAGAGCAAAATAAGGAGTAATAGGGAAAAATAAGGCAAAATAAAAAAAATAGAGAATTTTGGGAAGTATAGTGAAGTAAATAGGGAAACAAATGGGAAAGTAGTAAAAAATAGTAAAAATAATAAATATAGGTTAAAAATAGGGAAAATGGGAAAAATATGGAAAAATAAGTACAAACAGGATAAAACAGGAAAAAAATAAAAGAAACAGAAAAAATTGTTAAAAAAGCGAATAATATAGAAAATAGGAGAAAAATATGAACATTTGAAAAAAATATTAGAAAAATATATATAGATAAAATAGAGAAATTAGAGATAAATATAGGAAAATAAGGAAAAATAGAGAAATATATCGGAAAAAGGATGAAAAATATGGAAAAATAAGGGAAAATAGTAAAGATAGGAAAAAAATAGATAATAATAATGATGAAAAACTGGAAAACATAATGAAAAACAGAAAATATAGGAAGATGCAATTGTTAACATGGGAAAGACATTTTATAGTAATACCAAGAGGAGAGGAAGATTTTGAGAAGGGATACGACGCTTCGAAATTAACGAGGTATTTCCAACTAGTCTGAAATTAAGATATACTGAGCAGAGTACTAATGAAATTACAGGGTGGCACAGAAAAAAAAAGTAACAGTGTTTTGTTGCGACGTTCTATGGGAAACACATTTTCCATCCTTATAGAAATCATCAATCCTACTTTGTACTACAAGAATGATATAGTTACGATATGTATAATTTTTGTAACAGGAGTTGTTATTATGACAGTAAGAAAATAGTAAAATAATAGGGATAAATAAGATAGATTTACGGCAAGGAAAAATATGGGCACTATGGAAAAAATAAAAAAAAGAACACTATAAAGGAGAACAATTAAAAAGTTATGTCTCGTATTCTAAAATAAATATGGTATAAATTTAAATTAGCTTAAACTTGACAGTTTTAAAAATGATCTACCCTGTATGTTTGACTTTTATTACCACCAGGGATAAGTATAACACATAACGTCACGTTTAACGATAATATCTTTGTATCAAGTGGTTCAAATTTACAAGATAATTAAAACTTCACCGACCCAAAACAATTGTTGTTTTAGGCTCTAGAAAGTTCTCATTAAATTTCCCTTTTTTGTGTTGATCTTGTTTTAATATTCTCTTTTTGTTAAAATAATGCCACAATGGCTTAATTACTGCTTTTGTTTTTGCTATTTAATAAGTTCGTTTCGCGAACAACAGTATGTTAAAAGCAAGAATCCAGACAACCAATCCAATGTCTTGTAGCTAGCTAAAGATTATATATGGCTACAATTAAATTATTTATTACCTAAAAAATAATGTTTGAGAGAATATTAGAGTCTCTCAAAAATGTATGTGTATGATTTGTCTCATTTTTTTGGTTCATAGTTTTTTACCAAGTATTTTATGACTCAGATTATTCTTTCCTCTTTCTTCCCCTTTTTTCCCTCTCTTTTTACAAATTTCATTAGGTTTCAAACTTATTCTAATCCTCCTTTCTTTTCCCTTTTTTTACTAATTTCTTTATGTTTCCAATTGTTGATATTTTTATACTCTTTTTTCCACCTTCTTACCATACTTTTCTACTAATTTCTTTATGTTTCAAACTTTCTTCTACAACTCCTTTTTTCCTATTTTTACTAATTTCTTTATTTTTAAATTCTGTTTTCTCTTTTCCTCCCCTTTTTTCACTTCCTTTTACCAATTTCTTTATGTTTTATACTCTTTTTTTCCACCTTTTTTCCATACATTTCTACTAATTTATTTGTTTCAAACTTTTTTCTATTCCTCCTTTCTTTTCCCTTTTTTTACTAATTTCTTTATTTTCCCTTTCGCTCCCATTTTTTCAACTATTTTGGACTAATTTCTTGATATTTTTATACTCTTTTTTTACACCTTTTTGTCATACTTTTCTACTAAGTTCTTTATGTTTCAAGCTTTCTTCTACAACTTCTTTTTTCCTTTTTTTACTAATTTCTTTATTTTTAAATTCTGTTTTCTCTTTTCCTCCCCTGTTTGACTTCCTTTTTACCAATTTCTTTATGTTTTATACTCTTTTTTTCCACCTTTTTTCCATACATTTCTACTAATTTATTTGTGTTTCATACTTTTTTGACTCCTCCTTTCTTTTCTCTTTTTTTACTTATTTAATTTATTAACGTTTCATTTTGTTTTGACAACTTTATTTTTCCACATTTTTTTCATATCTTCTTACTAATTTCTTCAGTTTTAAATCTTGTTTCCTATTTCCTTCCCATTTTCTAACCTCCTTTTTACTAATTTATTTATATTTTATATTCCTTTTTTCCACCTTTTTCCCATACTTTTCTACTAATTTCTTTGTGTTTGAATTTTTTTTCTACTCCACCATTCTTTTCCATTTTTTACTAATTTCTTTATATTTCAAATTGTTTTTTCAACTTTATTTTTCCACCTTTTTTCCATACTTTTTTACCAATTTGTTATTTTTAAATCTTGATTTCAGTTTCCTTCCCCCTTTTCGGCTCCTATTATTTAATTTTTTTTATGTTTTATATTCTTTTTTTCGCCCTTTTCCAATACTTTTCTACTAATTTCTTTATGTTTCAAACTTTTTTCTACACTTTATTTCTTTTCCCTTTTTTTACTAATTTCTTTATGTTTCAAATTGTTTTTTCAAATTTATTTTTCCACTTTTTTTTATACATTTTTTTTAATCTTGTTTTCTCTTTTTTTCCCCTTCTTTCACGTCCTTTTTACTTATTTCCTTATGTTTTATACTCTTTTTTTCACCTTTTTTCCATACCTTTCCACTAATTTCTTTGTTTCAAATTTTTTTTCTACAACTTCTTTCTTTTTCCTTTTTTACTAGTTTCTTTATTTATAAATCTTGTTTTCTCTTTTTCTTTCATTTTTCACCTCCTTTTTACTAATTTCTTTGTTTTTATACTCTTTTTTTCCCCCTTTTTCCATACTTTTCCACTAACTTTTTCATGTCTCAAACTTTTTTTATTCCTCCTTTTTTTCCCTTTTTTACTAATTTCTTTATTTTTAAATCTTGTTTTCTCTTTTCCTCCTTTTTTTCACTTCTTTTTTACTAATTTCTTTGTTATATACTCATTTTTTCCACCTTTTCTCCATACTAATTTATTTATAATTCAAACTTTTTTCTACTCCTCCTTTCTTTTCCCTTTTTTTACTAATTTCTTTATGTTTCAAATTGTTTTTTTCAATTTTATTTTTCCACCTTTTTTCATACTTTTTTACTAATTTCTTTATTTTTAAATCTTATTTTCCACTTTTCCTATCCCTGTTTTCACCTTCTTTACTAATTTATTTGTTTTTTAATGTTTTTCTACCTTTTTTCCTGACTTTATGTTTCACACTTTTTTCTACGTCTTCCCCTCCTTCTTTTTCACTAATTTCTTTATGTCAGGCTTTTTTTCAACCTTTTGTTTCCACATTTTTTTGTACTTTTTTTTTAATTTCAATTTCAAACTTTTCATTCCACTTTCCTCCACGTGTTTCGTTCGTTTTTTACCAAGTTCTTTATTTTTCAAAGTTTTTTTTTACTTTTTTCAACTTTTTCCCTTTCCTCACATTTTGCTCCACTCTTTTTTCTCTATTTTTCAGTGGTTAGGTTTCCTTCCTTTTTCCTCACTTTTTCCCCCAATCTTTTTTCTCCCATTTTTTACTAATTTCCTAATTTCTTTATATTTCCCACTTTTTTCTACTTCTTCTCCCCCTCCCCGTTTTTCTCTTCTTTTTCTTGTTTCGTTCGTTTTTTAATAAGTTCTTTATTTTTTAAACTTTATTTTTACTTTTTTTCTACCTTTTTTTCTTTCCTGACTCTTCCTTCACTCTTTTTCCCCTATTTTTTAGTGGTTTCTTTACATTAGAAACATTTTTCCTTCTTTTTTCCTCACTTTTTTCCCCAGTCTTTTTTCTCCCATTATTTTAGTGGTTTATTTATGATTCAAACTTTTTTCCCACATTTTTCATACTTTTTCTCCTACTTTTTTAGGTGTAGAAATTTTGCACTCTTCAAAAAACTGTCAGTAGATAGAACGTCCTTTAACTTTAAAGACTCAATAAGTAAAGGCAATGACGTTTAGAATAAAACTTTACAAGTTGATTTCTTATAAAATTGTCACGATCTAAACGTCATTGTCATTAGTTATAGAACCGTTAAAGTTAAAGAACGTTCTATCTACTGACAGACTGGTTAGTAATTTGCGATTAAACATTTTTTGGTATCTTTAACTTCCCTCTTACATCTTTCTGACCACGTAATAATGAGGACTTATTCTGCTGACCATCCCTCACAAATATGCTAAAATTTGAAACTACAAGATTTATTTTTTCTATTATTTGGACTAAAGTAGATTCAAGGGACTTCAAAACATAAAAATCCACTAAAAATTTTTGTGATTACATTCTTTTTTATAAACTTTATATTATTTTGAAAGTAAAAAAATAAATATTTTAATCTGCTATATATCAGTATCATTTTAAATTGAAATGTAACTAAATATCACCAACATATTATGCTATGTAGATTAAGCTAATTATAGTGTTGGATATAATAGCTAAGAATTAGGCAGCAGTTCGGCAAACCAAGCAAGATAATGGAAGCATGTAATTGATGGAATAATAAGCGTTATTGTGAAGCGAACCATACACTTGCATACGATGTACAATGCAAAGAGAATATACAGAGTACAATTAAAAACCATGTATATTAATTACACCTTGATGTATCCCAAAATATACCTTGGTTTATAACAGAGGTAGAAGAAAAATATTAATAGAATCTAACTAAGCATGCAATAATAACAATAAAATATACATTTAAGTAGAAAAATCACAATAAGATTGTTAAAATTTATAATTTTAAGACTTGTAAACAAATGTCAACAAAAAAGTATTATAATCTGGCTTTGTCCGTCCGTCTATTGGGGTTTAGTGAGCTTCAGCGGACAATTGGTAAGAGATAGAACTAAGGGAACAATAGTATTAGATTCAGCATGGTCTGTAACTTCTACAATGAAAAAAAATTGATAATTGAACGTCAGGGGGTCAAGTTATCTTGCTATTTTAAAAACTGTAAGTTCTACAGCAAAAAAAGTTATAGTTTATCAATCTAATCACATGACGTACTTCCGGTGTTAATGTGACATCCGGTTCACAAACTTGAATTGTTTAATACCACAACTCATACAGACCAGCATTGATTTTAAGTACTTCTTTTTGTAAATTCCGTATTTTTGAATGATTCGCACAATTTTCGATAACAATTAATGTTTTCTTACATTATTTATCATATTTTAACCTATTATAATTTTATAAATTTAAAGAATGTCATTAAGGTCACTCTGAGAAATACACTTAGCAGCGTACCTAGGATTCTTTTTGAAAAATAAACAATAAACGAGTACAATATTTGCATCCAGGACTTAACGCGTCCTCACGTAATCGATGGATTAAACACATGTATCAAGAAAATAAGTGCGTTTGTAGCGGGATCAAGAAGTTACTCAAAATGCACCACTTGAGGACAGATTCAGATTCTTTAGCACAAACACCCTAGACAATCTACACTTTCCTATGTTTTTATGACGTTAAAAGGGGTTACCCTCTCTGTGGCATATAAAGGTGGTGGGGTGAAACGATACTTTATTTTGTTGATAATAAATAATTAATGTGATTTAGCTCAAATCTATTTATTATCTGTTCGTTCCACGAATAGAATTTAAAATATATCAGAAGTAGAATATTAAATAAAAAAAGTTTTTAACGCCAGTCAAATTGATTTTTTGATGTAATTAGAAACAATTGACAAAAAAATTATATATATATATATATAAGGAAAAACTCTTAGTTTTGAGGATGTGGTCAACATAGACGTACACAAAAGAAAACCCTTTTGCTTACAAAGTCAAGCTTTCGCTAATGTTTATTAGCTTCATCAGGACATCTACAAAAATTTTTTAAAAGCTAATACTCGATACAAAATATAAAATCCAAAGACTTACTAAACACGAGGTTAGTTGTGTATTGTTGAAAGGTAGCTTCATAAAAACAAAATTGAAAAGACATCAATTCACAAACATGAATAACACAGTATACAATGCTAATTAACAGAGTGTAGAAACATTGTTGAAAACAACTAGATACAATACAATTAGTTTAAAATCAAAAGTTTAAAAACTTTAAAAAAAGACATTGTTATGTCGTACCGGCAACGACGACATGGCGGTGACATTAACCAAAATCAGTGTTTAGAAAAAGAAGAGACCTTGAAGTGGCCTGAAAAGACACAATGCTAACGAGTCGTCTCGAGTAGTAGAAAAGAAGAAGAGAGTGACAAGGTAGGCGGGAATTTTTGAATATCAAGGGAACGATGAAAGTAGAAATAAGCAGAAATAAAAGGAGGAAATTGCAATTAGAGTGACACAAAGCAAGAGAAAGAAAACAAAAGGAGCCTACAACCAAAAATTTTATAAAAAGAAATTTGAGCATCGGTGTTGGGTGACATTTCGCTAATCATCAATTGGTTGTGAGGGAAACTCAATGGCATTTCTGTTATTAATAAGTGAGAAAACGAAATTGTAAATAACACTTAAGTTGCTTGTATCAGTTCGTTTGTTCATGGAGTTTTCCTCTTTCATTATGTGGAACATTTCTAGGAATTGCCTCTTATAGGAGTTACGTTCAGTGGAAAGAATCTGGGCTTGATCGAAAGCTATTGGGTGATCTTTTGATATGACATGATCTGCTAGGGCGCATGTTCTTTTTAACTTTTTTATATCACTCCTATGAGAGGTAATTCTTCCAGAAAGGTTTCTACAAGTTTGACCAATGTATTTCAAATTACACGCTCGACAAGGGAGGCAGTAGACTACATTTGACCTTTGCAAAATGTCAACAGGATGTTTCATTTTCGAGTGCAGTAGAGAAAGAGATTTGACATGTTGCCAAATCCTCCTTGTCAGTCCTTGTGATTTCAAAATTTCGAAATTAAAAAAAAGTATGTTCCGGGGCGTTTTAAAGAAAAAAATTTTGGGAAATCCATTTTTTTTTTAATATCTTTTAGTGAGAAAAATTTCGTACGGGGTCGCAAAAAACCCAAAAAACGATACCCTCCTTTGGTATTAAGGGTCGGTGTGTACCTAGAATATGACTATTAGATTTTGGTTTAAATTGTTGCAGTAGAAGGTCCTCAAGACCGACAATGATTAAATGCACATGTAACAATTTTTTATTTTTTTAAATGTTGAGGACCAACAATATACTTTAACACAAAATGTTGTGGTACAAAGTTTTAGAGCATAAAATTCCCCACAACTCTTGTCTGAAACTTTTTCTAGAATTTCCAATAGTTGCGCCACTAGAGGGCGTGTAAAAAATGTGCATGTAGGTTTTCTCTAGTTTTTCTTGATTTTGAGGACAAACAATGCATTTTAGTGCTAAATTTTCTGGTTTATAGTTGTAAAGCATCAAATTTTCTTTAACTTTTATATTTAACTTTTTATCGAATTCCTTATAATTTCGCTGATAGATGGCGAGAAATATACACATTTATAATTTTCCATTTTACTTTCCCGGACACAACAAAGGAAAGTAAGATGAAAAAAAAATCGAGATGTCGATGGAAATATCCATTTTGAGGTCCCCCAAGAAGATTGAAATCATTTCCAGCGTATGGTCTGTCTGTGTGTCTGTGTGTAATCTTCCACGATAACTGAAGAAACGTTTGACCAATCAACCTGAAATTTGGTAAGGAGAGTCGGTGTGTATCTAGAATGCGACCATTAGATTTTGATTTAAATTGGTACTGTATAAGGTCCTCAAGACCGACATTGATTAAATACACATGCTACAATTTTTTTCTTTTTTTAAATTTTAAGGACAAACAATACACTTTAGTGCAAAATGTTGTAGTACTAAGTTTTAGAGCATAAAATTCCCTAAACTTTTGTTTCAAACTTTTTCCATAATTTCCAATAGTTGCGCGACTAGAGGGTGCGTAGATATGTGCATGTATATTTTTCTAGTTTTTCTTGATTTTGATTACAAACAATGCATTTTACTGTTAAATTTTCTTGTGCAAAGTTGTAAAGCATCAAATTTTCTTTAATTTTATGTTTAACTTTTTATCGAATTCCTTAAAGTTTCGCTGCTAGATGGCGAGAAAAATACGCATTTAGGATCTTCCATTTTTTTTTAAATTGGAGGTAAATTATGCTCTTTAGTGTAAAATCTTTCAGTGCAAAGTTGTAAAGCATAAAATTCCCTATACAACGTGCGCATGCGCAGCTTATGTCATTATCAACATTGAAATATCAATTCGGTAGACGTATTCACCATCGGCTCGCTATTTTTAATGTGTTCCATAAATTAATGTAATGCTCAGTATTTTTTAATTAAAATAATAATAATAAATAACATATTCTCTACGGTCGAGCCGGGAAAGTTCTGGGGTGACACAGCCGATTTTTTTTCTATATAAACCTAGTTGTATACAGTGCGAGTTGTATTTTAGTCTGTTTAGTTATTCTTGTCCATATCCACCTATTTTCGGCTTTAATGATATTGTAGAGATCGGTCACCGAATTTAATTTCATTATATTTATTCGATGATGAGAAAAGGGCTGGTTTGGATAGTCTGTCTATTCGTTACCTGCACGAGGCGGTATCCGAACTAATTAAATTACTTTTAGTTCGTACGAAGTGTAATTAATGTTGTATTTTATGCAAAACTGGATTTTAAAAAAGAGCTAGTGTGTGCCTTGTAATAAAAACGGGAAAAATAATAGAATTAACAATTATTCCATTAGATTGTTTTTCAGTTTAGATTTTTTAGTTGCGCATTCAGTATTCACAGTGAAAACATTTTGATAACGGAATTGTGCATTTTTTTTAATAAATATAGTGGTAAGTTTTCAGTGCTGTGCCGAAGGCTGGAGCCCTGAAAGCATACGAACCATTTAAATTCCGCGCGTGGCGCCTACAATATTTTTTGTGCTCAGCACCAATAATTTTAGCTTTAAACGGTTTAGAAACTTATAATACTGTAAAGTAATACTTTGCCGATAAGTTATGTCACTTTTCCGACCAGTTAAGTCAATTTTCCGGCCTAGACAGGCAATGACTCAGATTCTGAACGGATCGGAAAAACCCTTTTTCGAAAGGGACAGCACATTTTTTATTTTTGACAGGTGACAGTTGGACAAATAATTTTGACTGTTCCAAATAGAGTTTTTCAAGAACTTTCAAATTCTAATTCCGTGACGTATTGCATCTGTCATTTTTTGTTAGTGACACTTTCGTTTGACAGATGTCATACAAAAACTAATGGGCTCTTTTGACGGGTAATCCAAATTTCAGCTCAATCGGATTAAACGTGTAACCTCTATCGTGGAAGAATACACACAGACAGACTTCCATCTGGAAATGGCCTTAATCATCTCAGGTGACCTCAAAATGGATATTTCCATCTTTATTTCGAAAAATGTTTTTAGCTCGTTCACAATACTTTCCCTTCTCGGAGGTGGGTCGGGAAAGTAATAGGAAAAATTAGGAAAAATAATAAAAAATCGCGAAAAATACTGAAGAATTGGAATAAGTTAAAAATAAAAATGTAGAAACGGATAAATAGGAGGAAATAGGGTAAAATCAGTTAAAATCTGTTAAAAATTTTAAAAAATAGCGAGAAATCGGAAAAAATCATGAAAAATAATGAAAAATTTGGAAAAAAAGTAAAAAACTGAGATAGATAATTTTAAGAAAATAGGAAAATAGAGAAAAATCTAAAAAAAGCTGAAAAAATGAGGACAAATAGGAGACTATCGGAAAAAATATGGGGAAATAGAAAACAATAGAGAAAAATTTTTTAGAAATTCGAAAATTAATGAAAGAGGGGAAATTAGGATAAATATTAAGAAATAGGAAAAATTGGAATAAATAGGTGAAATCGAGAAAAAAGTAGAAAACTGTGAAAAAAAGTCAAAAACTGGAAAAAAGGAGAAAATCTGGAAAAATAGTGAAAAATTGGGCAAAATGAAGGGAACATATGGAAAACTAAACAAAGATAGATAAAGAACAATAGTGGAAAATAGGGTAAAATCTGCAGAAATAGGGGGAAATAATGAAAGTTAGGGTAAAATATTGAAAAATAGAATAAAATCTAGAAAAACAGTGAAAAAATAATAAAGATGAAAACAGGATAAATAGGAAATATTGGTGAAACATAAGGAAAAATAGAGGTTAAATTGGTATAAATAGTGAAGAATAGGGGGAAATTAAAGAAAATCTGGAAAAATGGCGAAAAATAGTAAAAAAATGGGATAAATATAAAAAATAAGAAAAATAGTGGAAAATCTAGACAAATAGTGAAAAACTGGCCGAAATCTGTAAAAACAGGGAAAAATCATTATATAATTGGGAGAAAAAAAATTGGAAAAGTAGGAGATAATCAGGTAAAATGGAAAATCTAGAAAAATACTGGAAAATTGGCAAAAAGCTGGAAAAATAGAGGGAAAAATAGTGGATAATTGGGAGAAATATAAAAAATAGGAAATAAATAATTAGGAAAAATAGTGAAAAATTATAATAAATAAAAAAAGGCGAAAATCGGGTAAAATAGTTAAAAATGGGGGTAAATTGGTAAAAAGAGGAGAAAATAGTGAAAAATAGAAGAAAATCGGGACAAATAGTGGGAAAATGTGGAAAAATAGTGAAATATTTTGAAAGTGAACAATTATGGAAAAAATGGCAAAAATTGGGAATAGACTAAATTAGTAAAAAATTGGAGAAAATCTGAAAAAATAGACAAAAATGGGGACAAATAATGATTACTAGGGTAAACTCGGGAAAAACAGTTAAAAATTGCCACAATTACTAAAAAAATATGAAAAATAAGGGGAAATCGGAAAAAAATTGAAAAACTGTTTGAAATAAAAGAAAATTGGAATAAATTTGCGAAAAAATCGAGACAATCTGCAAAAAATAGTAAAAAATTAATACAGTAAAAAATTATTTTAGTGAAAAATTGGGATAGCAAAAAATTGTGTAAAATGAAGAAAAATTGGGATACATTTAAAAAAAATCGGTTGTGTATCCCCAAAAATTTTCCCTACGAGTATCCATGAATACTTTTGCAAATATTCAATGTCAAAGTTTCAAATTTTGACATTTTTTATTTTTGACAGGTGACAGCTTGAGAAATAATTTTGACTGTTTTAAATAGAGTTTTTCAAGGGCTTTCAAATGACATATAGCATGTCAAATTCCGTGACATATTGCATCTGTCCTTTTTTGATAGTGACAATTCCCTTTGACAGATGTCATACGAAAACTAATGAGTTCGTCCGACGGTTAACCCAACCACAAATACCAAATTTCAGCTCCATCCGATTAATACTTTTTTAGATATTTAATGCTGAAGTTTTAAATTTTGACATTTTTTTATTTTTGACAGGTGACAACTGGAGACATAATTTTGACTGTTCTGAATAGAGTTTGTCCAGAGCTTTTAAATGACATATTGCAAGTCAAATTCCGTGCCATATTGCATCTGTCATTTCTTTATAGTGACACTTCCGTTTGACAGATGTCGTACAAAAACTAATGAATTCTTGCGACGATTAACCCAAACACATATACCAAATATCAGCTCAATTGGATTAAACGTGTGGTCTTTATCGTGGAACAATACACACAGACAGACAGACAGACAGACTTCCATCTGGAAATGCTCTTTATCATCTCAGGTGACTTCAAAATGGATATTTCCATCTTTATCTCGAAATTTTTTTTTAGCTCGTTCACAATACTTTCCCTTCTCGGACGTGGGTCGGGAAAGTAAAAATCGGCTGTGTCACTCTAGAACTTTCCCGGCTCGGCTGTGGTTAGAATGACTTTGGAATGACAGCTGATTTTCAAGTTTATTTGATAATAAAGACAAACAAAAATGGAAAAATGGTTATTGAATCCATTCAATAATTATTTCTCAATTTATTCGTTTTTACTCTGAATATGGTACACAAAATTCAGGTCCATATTTAAAAAATTTGAAAAGTTATAAGAAAAAAAGAAGAATCAATGTCGTACTTAAGGACCTTATACTGCACCAATTTAAATCAAAAATTAATGATCGCATTTGATTATACCAAATTTCAGGTTGATTGGCCAAACGGTTCGGCAGCTATCGTGGAAGATTACATACACAGACAGACACATAGACACGCATAGACACACAGACAAACCTGAATCTGAAAATGATCTCAATCTTCACGTACGATCTCAAAATGGATAATTCCATCTATATTTTGAATTTTTTTTGCTCGTTCTCTATACTTTCACTTCTATGGGATAGGGAAAGTTATATATATTTTAAAGTGTAATATAATAATTAGAATGACTTTTTAAAAAATATTCAATAATTACTCAGTGATAATTTGAAATGAATCTTACATCCTGATACATCCTGTAAACAAACAAGGCATATTACCTCTGTAATAAATTATGTACATAGCTCTGCGATGTATATAAATGATGGGAGGAAAGTAGGGAGAGAAGCCGGAAAAGTAAAGAAATAAAACATAAAACCTGGCCAGGCAAAAGGGTGTGTTTATTGTGCTAACAATAAACAACTGTAATTTGAGAAGAATTGCAAGGGATCAAAAGCATTAGATTTCTGTTTCGGGGATTGTTTTAACCTTTTTTGGGGCCTATATCGAAGCCACATTCGTTATATTTTAACTACAACACCGAATTACCTTTAATATTAACATTTTATTTGCTTTGTTTTAAATCTATGTTAATAGATGATTTTTATGGTTCTAGGTGGTAAAATTATTATATATTATTATATAGTTGAAGTTGTTGATTTTTTTAAATAATATTACAAAATTATATTTTCCAATTTTAAATGTATCAAACATTAATGAACTAAGATTTTTATAATTTATTTAAATTATTAATTAAACGAATAAAAAATTCAAGAATAAGGGTCAAATTTAAGTTAGTCAATTTATAAAATTTAGGTAAATTTAAATCGAATAAAAATTCATCATAATTATTTTTAATTAAATTTTCATTTTTATCTAAAGATCTAGTTGTTAATGAAAATTTGATACCCAGGCATAATGAGAAACAAGTTAAATATAACTCTTAATAATTACATTTATTTCTAAATTAATGAATACTGTAATAAACTATATTAATAAACTTTAGTCTGAATTATGGATTCAAAAATTGACATAAAGCCTGCATGCCAGTTTAATTAATTCGTTTTATTTCCTACGAAATTATATAAACTATCAACTATATCTTATTATAACTTTAATTAAAATCGATAAGAAATTCAACGCAGGTATATTGTGATTATTAACTGAATCTCTTATTTTTGGGTTGGATTCTTTATAAATAAAAAAAATAAACATTACATGGTTATTCTATGGTTATATTGGTACCACTTTCTGATCGGTATTTGCCATCAGAATGTAAGATAATTTTAAGACACTATAAAGTAATTCCACTGATTCTGGAGGACCCTGAGACCACTTAAGGTGAGCTGAAAGAGTCTAAGATAGTATAAAGTAACAGCAATGAGTCTGGAATACTCTGAGACCGTTTAAGGTAAGCTGAAAGAATTTGGCATACTTTTAAGACAGTATAAAGTAATCGCAATGAGTCTGGAAGACTCTGAGACCGTTTAAGGTGAGCTGAAAGAGTCCAAGATACTTTTAAGATAGTACAAAGTAACAGCAATGACTCTGGAAGACTCTGAGACCGTTCAAGATGAGGTTGAACGAGTCTAAGATACTTTTAAGACAGTAGAAAGTAATCGCAATGAGTCTGGAAGTCTCTAACATCATTTAAAGTGGGTCTAAGATACTAACTGTCAGTAGATAGAACGTCCTTTAACTTTAAAGATTCAATAACTAAAGGCGATGACGTTTAGAATAAAATTTAACGAGTTGATTTCTTGTACAATTGTCACAATCTAAACGTCATTGTCATTAGTTACAGAACCGTTAAAGTTAAAGGACGTTCTATCTACTGACAATAAGAGTGTAAGATATTTTAAAGACAGTATAAAGTAATCGCAAAGAGTCTGGAAGACTCTGAGACCGTTAAAGGTGAGCTGAAAGAGTCTAAGATATTTTGAAGACAGTTTAAAGTAATTGCAAAGAGTCTGGAAGACTCTGAGACCGTTTAAAGTAAGCTGAAAGAGTCTAAGATACTGAGCTGAAAGAGTCTAAGATACTTTTAAGACTGTATAAAGTAACCACAATGAGTCTGGAAGACTCTAAGACCGTTTAAGGTGAGCTAAAAGAGTCTTAAATACTTTTAAAGACAGTATAAAGTAATCGCAATGAGTCTGGAAGACCCTGAGACCGTTTAAAGTGAGCTGAAAGAGTCAAAGATACTTTTAATACAGTATAAAGTAACCGCAATGAGTCTGGAAGACTCTGAGACCGTTAAAAGTGAGCTGAGAGATTCTAAGATACTTTTAAGACAATATAAAGTAATCGCAAAGAGTATGGTTGACTCTGAGACCGTTTAAGGTGAGCTGAAAGAGTCTACGATATTTTGAAGACAGTTTAAAGTAATCGCAAAGAGTCTGGAAGACTCTGAGACCGTTTAAGGTGAGCCAAAAGTGTCAAGATACTTTTAAGACAGTATAAAGTAATCGCAATGAGTCTGGAAGACTCTGAAACCGTTTAAAGTAAGCTGAAAGAGTCTAATATACTGAGCTGAAAGAGTCTAAGATACTTTTAAGACAGTATAAAGTAACCGCAATGAGTCTGGAAGACTTTGAGACCGCTTAAGGTGAGCTAAATGAGTCAAAGATAATTTTAAGGCAGTATAAAGTAACCGCAATGAGTCTGGAAGACTTTAAGACCGTTTAAGATGAGATAAAATAGTCTAAGATACTGTTAAGACAGTATAAAGTAATCGCAATGAGTCTTGAAGACTCTGAGAGCGTTTAAAGTAAGCTGAAAGAGTCTAAGATACTGAGCTGAAAGAGTCTAAGATACTTTTAAGACAGTATAAAGTAACCGCAATGAGTCTAGAAGTCTCTGAGACCGTCTAAGGTGAGCTAAAAGAGTCTAAGATACTTTTATACAGTATAAAGTAATCGCAATGAGTCTGGAAGACTCTGAGACCGTTGAAGTTGAGCTAAAAGAGTCTAAGATACTTTTAAGATAGTATAAAGTAATCGAAATGAGTCTGGAAGACTCTGAGACCGCTTAAGGTGAGCTAAATGAGTCAAAGATACTTTTAAGGCAGTATAAAGTAACTGCAATGAGTCTGGAAGACTCTGAGACCGTTTAAAGTAAGCTGAAAGAGTCTAAGATACTGAGCTGAAAGAGTCTAAGATACTTTTAAGACAGTATAAAGTAACTTCAATGAGTCTGGAAGACTCTGAGACCGCTTAAGGTGAGCTAAATGAGTCAAAGATACTTTTAAGGCAGTATAAAGTAACCGCAATGAGTCTGGAAGACTTTGAGACCGTTTAAAGTAAGCTGAAAGAGTCTAAGATACTGAGCTGAAAGAGTCTAAGATACTTTTAAAACAGTATAAAGTAATCGCAATGAGTCTGGAAGACTCTGAGACCGTTGAAGTTGAGATAAAAGAGTCTAAGATACTTTTAAGACAGTATAAAGTAACCGCAATGAGTCTAGAAGTCTCTGAGACCGTCTAAGGTGAGCTAAAAGAGTCTAAGATACTTTTATACAGTATAAAGTAATCGCAATGAGTCTGGAAGACTCTGAGACCGTTGAAGTTGAGCTAAAAGAGTCTAAGATACTTTTAAGATAGTATAAAGTAATCGAAATGAGTCTGGAAGACTCTGAGACCGCTTAAGGTGAGCTAAATGAGTCAAAGATACTTTTAAGGCAGTATAAAGTAACTGCAATGAGTCTGGAAGACTCTGAGACCGTTTAAAGTAAGCTGAAAGAGTCTAAGATACTGAGCTGAAAGAGTCTAAGATACTTTTAAGACAGTATAAAGTAACTTCAATGAGTCTGGAAGACTCTGAGACCGCTTAAGGTGAGCTAAATGAGTCAAAGATACTTTTAAGGCAGTATAAAGTAACCGCAATGAGTCTGGAAGACTTTGAGACCGTTTAAAGTAAGCTGAAAGAGTCTAAGATACTGAGCTGAAAGAGTCTAAGATACTTTTAAAACAGTATAAAGTAATCGCAATGAGTCTGGAAGACTCTGAGACCGTTGAAGTTGAGATAAAAGAGTCTAAGATACTTTTAAGACAGTATAAAGTAACCGCAATGAGTCTAGAAGACTATGAGACCGTTTAAAGTGAGCTGAAAGGGTCTAAGTTACTTTTAAGACAGGATAAAGCAACCGCAATGAGTCTGGAAGGCTCTGAGACCGTTTAAGGTGAGCTAAAAGAGTCTAAGATACTTTTAAGACAGTATAAAGTAATCTAAATGAGTCTGGAAGACTCTAAAACCATTTAAAGTGAGCTGAAAGAGTCTAAGATACTTTTAAGACAGTATAAAGTAACCGCAATGAATCTGGAAGACTCTGAGACCGTTAAAGGTGAGCTGAAAGAGTCTAAGATACTTTTAAGACAATATAAAGTAATCCCAATGAGTTTGGAAGACTCTGAGACCGTTTAAGGTGAGCTGGTAGGGCCTTAAATAATTTTAAGACAGTATACAATAGAGTATTTCATTATAATGCATATGCAGCAGCGAATAATTAGTGAAATAATAAGCCTGAACTGTGAATTAGGCAAGTTGTCGGATCTGAATACCGAATAACGATAAAAGAAAATATTAGACACGCACGTACGTAGAACTAATAATATGCATACAGAGTGTACATAAAGTAACGTAACTTGCTAATATTTCGATTTCTGTTAGGTTTACAAAAAAAAATATTGAATAAAAGTTTTTTTCAAATAATTGAGGCCATCTGCAGAAGTCGATTAGAAGTATACAGGGTACACTGTTATTCTAAAATAACTTATTAAAATATGTTTTGAAATAGTACACCCTGTATATATTTTAAGTGTTTCATAATCTATTAACGTCAAGACCGCATAATTCCAACCTTATTTATTCTAAAGTTATTAAGAAAAATAATTTATAACTTGTCTTCCTCTTTCTATTTGACACTATGCTTCTATGTGACACTATCCTTCTATTTGACACTTTCCAAGTCTATTATAAAAAGCTGATAGGGTATTACGCAATTGTATTTTGTAATAACGGTGCATCCTGTATACTTCTAATCAACTTTTTCAGATGGCGTGAATTATTTGAAAACATTTTTATTCAACATTTTTTTTTGTAAACCTAACCGAAATCGAAATATTAGCAAGTTGCGTTACTTTATGTACACTCTGTATATTTATATATTAACATGAGTACATTCTTTACACTCATTTTCCATAAAAACTGATAGTAATGTCTTAAGGAATGAAACAAAATGTTGACCTCGGGTAGTGAAGATTTTCGGAGGTTAAGGAGAAAGAAGACATTTTTCAAGTGGCGGGAGCAATTTTAATGTTTTACATTAAATATACTATAAATATATATTTTAATTTAATACAAAAGTTATTTTTAAATTATTTAATTGAAGTGAGCTCATTAATTGTTGGTAGATTTCCATACCACCTTTGAGGTATTACCATTTTGATCAGGGGTGGTTTGCCAGTACCCATCACAATATTTTATTATACCTTAGCTTTGTTTATACCTAATGTGGGATTAGGTATAAACTTATCTTTTTTATCATTTTCATTTTCAAAGAAGCTATTTTTTCTTTACTACTTTTTTTTACCCTTCTTTTCAACTAGACTTGATCTTGTCCAGGTCTGGCCTAATTCTTGACTATCCTCAGAACTAAGTATTTCACTCTGTCTCTCAAAATAACTTGTTATTCAATAGCTCCCCAACTATCTACAGTTTGGGTTTAGTCCAGTATGTATGGATCATACCTACAAATTGTCTGCAAGGTCTAACTTTCACGTCGCTTGGCCATTAGCCACTATTTGTTTTTCAGTTATTGGCACTCTAACCACTACTTCCTTTATGTCATTTTAAGTTATTTCACCATAAGGGTATTCTAACCCGTTAAATAACGATGTTCATTAAACAATAGTTATTGTATAATATAAGTGGAATAAAACTCGAAGTCATGTACCACATAAATATAATTAATCAAAATTAGGTAACGGCAACTAGTTTCGGCTTACAAGCAATCTTCAGGCCTAAAAGTTATACAATTAGATAAAGTTGGGGTTAACAATAAAAACAAAAGCGCTTGCCATAATACGTTTGAATACATTTTGGAAATTTAAACAAATTTACATTAATAATCTAAGAGTAGGTGTAATGCTAAGCAAGGGAATAAAAATGGTGGGTGTTGTGGATGGTTGTGGAACATAAAATTTAACTAACTAAAATAATACTCATAAAAATTTTAAAGTAACAATTGTAATCTGCAGTATGGAGGACCTTTAAAGTCGGGTCGGATAGTTCCAACAAGGAAATCGTAACGTAATTTAAAAGATTTTGATAAGGACAGGATCCTTGTTTACAACTAAAGACGCCACATGGCCTCCAGGTTCGCAAAAACCGGCTTCTTCAAGCAATCAATAAGAAACCAAGAGTTAGAAAGAGTCCACGTTGGTACTCGTAGTCAAAGATCAACCATATGCCAGGACACAAAATCTAAACCGATTTGGTGCGAGAAATACAAATTAAACTTAAGCCATATTAGGAAAGGCCGAAACATCGCCGCTAAATGGAGGAATGACATTTGACAGGTTGATTCAAAAGGGAAGTGACTTGGGGGTTAGGAAAGAGAAGTACGGTTAACAATTTGTAGAATTCATTAATCAACAAGTATTATGATCTAAAGTAAAGTAAAAATAGTAAAAATAGCCGTTATATAACAATCAATAGGGTTATAAATTGGTACTATAAACTAAAAAATTAAGAGGTTTTAGAGATCAGGTATTGGGGAAAAGAAGAATAGCAAAAAGAAGAAGTAATTGACTGGCAATGACATGACAAGTGACAAGTGACAAATGACACTTGACATGTCAAAGGCTGTGTGTTGGAAAGTAATGAAATAAACAAACAAAACCGATCAAAAATAAAAGTAACAAATAATAATGGGAAGAAAATATCAAACCGAAAAAGAAAAATTGCAGGAAAAGATCAAATGATGAATTGTAAAGAAAGAGGGGTTGATTATTGGAATAAACACGTAAATTGTTCGGACTGGAAAATATGGTTTTCTTTTGGTTTTAGTTGTTCGTTAATGAAAGTATAATTATGATTTTTCAAGTGATAGTGAATCTCTAACATTTCGAGGAAGTTTAAGCGGTTGCTTTTCTGGCAGTAAAAGTGGGGCATCAGACATAGAGAAATAATGATTTTGTTCGATGATGTGGTTTAACCTTATGAATTTAATAATTATTTTATTTTTATTTGATTTTAAATTGTGTAAAAATGTTTTGTAACTCTTGGAATATTCAACCATTTCAAGGTCTGTTTTTAATAACTTAATAATTTATATTTTTATGGGAGGTATTCCCCTGTTAACGTAAGTTCAACCTCTTTCTTCTATTTTTAATATTTTACATGTAACTAAACATTTTAGGAAGGCACTGATGATGGTCGTTGACCGAAAACGCTCAGCCAAATTTCATTAAAAAAAAGCAATTTCTACTCTTTACCGTTATGCGTTTAATGTTTACTCATAATCCAATCATTTTATTAATAATATATTGAGTTAATAATAAGCACAAATTCATGAATAATTATGCTTCTAAATTAATAAACAATTAGGCATGTATTTAGCGAATCCTATTAAACTTAGTTAATAATAAATATAAATGAAGTCGATAAAGTTTGCTATTAATAGGTGTAAATTCAGAAAACGATAATAATAATTCGGTGAATAATGGTGAAGATTAATGTAATAATAAGTATAAATATTGAATAATTGGCATAAATTCGTTAATATTAAAATCAACGCATCTCGAGGAATAATATTTCTCTATTTTTATTGAGAATTCTGTCTACTGGCGTATATTTTTAAAGTATCACGAAGAGCTGATGCCGGAGTTTTAGGGAAGCAAAACGTAAACTCTGGCCTAATAACATGCTTTATTGGTGCAAATATAGATACCGATATAAATCAATCAGTCGGGGGTGTCCGTTCGTTCGTTCGTTTCGTTGTTTAATCCGCTTTGCCAGGCTACAGCTATAGTTAGCCTGCTCGCCGTTGTATTTAATTTTCCACCGGGGAACTTCACCAATCGCCATTTATCTTTATTTCCAAATGACAATAGATATAATGGGACGTACATTTTTACTTCTGAGCCAATCTTAATATTTATTGGGGTTTTCGATATCCAACAAAAATAAAAATATAATAAATAAAGATCAAAGGCATTTTAAGTTTTCTGAAGATGACATCTACAACATAAAAAAAGTCGAACTCATACAAATTCTAGTTATTGAATCAGTAAGTGGTGTAACAAATGGGGTGGTTTCTATATAACAATATCAATAATAGTGGTGCCCATGAAAGTCTCGCATGGTCTCGTCTCAAAAACAAGACGAGACTCGAGATGATATTAGGTTGGGGCGAGACTAGGGATGTGTGATTATTTCCAAAAGATTGATCTTCTGAATCGATTCAGATCATGAAGTATTTAATCGATTCACTAAAAGATCCAATCGAAATAATCGAAAATCGATCTGATAATGTAATACCTATTCATACAAATAATTTGATTTTAAGAGGAGGTAGTAAAACTATAAATCCTTTTGGGATTCTTTTTATTTTATTTAACGAAACCAAAATACTTAACACTTGGTATTTTTTATTCCTTCTGTCTGTCCCTTAAGGGACTCATTTATTTATTTTTATATGTATATAAAAAGAAAAGATTACAAGTTGTTTTATTTGTATTAATTCAAGACATCTGCAATTTCCTGTTTCTGTCTAAATTTAAATATACTAGATGTGATGTAGCAGTAAAAATATAATTTGGTAACAACCGATCTTTATTGAGCGATTTTGTAATAAAAGAATCGATACACCGATTAATCGCTTATGAAAAATATCGATTTAAAAGATCGAGAATCGAAGGTAAAAAGATAATCGATTTAGATCGAACATCCCTAGTAGCGTTGCCAACCGTACTATAATTATAGTATTTGTACGATAATTACCACTTAATCTACTATGAAATTTTAACGTAAATATAGTACGCACTTTCTACTATAATTTTATATTTTCACAAATCATAACAATATACTAAAGGTTTTGCAATACACTTTTCAATTAATGACAAATTTCAAAAGCAGATTTGAATAATCTGGAATAGCACTTGCAGGATTTTTAAGGATTTTCAAGGATTTTAAAGTGATTTTAAGAATTTTTATGTAGTTTTAAGGTTTTTGAATGATTTTTTAAGGATTTTAAAGTATTTTTAAGAATATTTAATGTTTTTTAGATTTTTAATTTTTTTTTAAGAATATTTAGGGATTTTAAATTATTTTTAAGGATTTTAAAGTATTTGTGAGAATTTATAAGGGTTTTTATGGAGTTTTAAGGTTTTAAGGAATTTTTAAGATTTTTTAAGGGTTTTTAAGAATTTCTAAGGATTTTTAATAATTTTTAAGGGTTTTTAAGGATTTTCAACGATTTTTTAAGGATTTGTATGGAGTTTTAAGGTTTTCGTAAGATTTTTAATTTATTTTAAGAATTTTAAGGGTTTTAAAGTATTTTAAATGGTTTTTATGGATTTTTAAGGGTTTTTATAGAGTTTTAAGGTTTTAAGGATTTTTGAGGATTTTTAAGGATTTTTAAGGATTTTTAAGAATTTTTAAGGATTTTTAAGGATTTTTAAGAATTTTTAAGGATTTTTAAGGATTTTTAAGGATTTTAAGGATTTTTAAGGATTTTTAAGGATTTTTAAGGATTTTTAAGGATTTTTAAGGATTTTTAAGGATTTTTAAGGATTTTTAAGGATTTTTAAGGATTTTTAAGGATTTTTAAGGATTTTTAAGGATTTTTAAGGATTTTTAAGGATTTTTAAGGATTTTTAAGGATTTTTAAGGATTTTTAAGGATTTTTAAGGATTTTTAAGGATTTTTAAGGATTTTTAAGGATTTTTAAGGATTTTTAAGGATTTTTAAGGATTTTTAAGGATTTTTAAGGATTTTTAAGGATTTTTAAGGATTTTTAAGGATTTTTAAGGATTTTTAAGGATTTTTGAACGATTTTTTAACGATTTTAGTATTTTTAAGAATTTTAAGAGGTTTTTAAAGATATTTAAGGATTTTTAATGATTTTTAATGATTTTTATGGAATTTCAAGAACTTTTTTATATTTTCAAGCAATTTTAAGGATTATTAAGGATCTTTAGGGATGTTTAAGAATTTTAAACTATTTTTAACTATTTTAACATCATTAAAATAGATTGGTACAGGAAGTCCATTATGTTATATCAACCATTGGTCCTACCATAAGCTCTCGATCAAAAACCAATTTGATCATATAGATGAAAAAGAGGGTTACCAGAATCTCTGAACCCAGGTTTCACAAGAAAAATCTGAATATCGTTTTCAACCTGTTTGTAAATAATTTTTACCCTCCTCACGTAATTAAAAAATATCTGTATTATAACTTGAAGTAGCCAATAACATTAGTCACATCCAAACTACAAATCCTAATAATCAAGTTGTTTAAGATGACAGTAAAATCGTACTACATTCTAACATAATTCATATTTAATTACCGTATATCAACGACATCATACCCAGAGTAGTCAGTAAAGAATATAAATATCATCAATAAGAGTTGTTTCATTAAAAATTCTATTTTTCAAAATTAAAAGATAAAACGTTAACCACATTTATGAAGAATGTAGTTTACTCCATTCCTTGTGTAAATTGTAATAAAACATACATAGGTCAAACCTCGAGACTCCTGTCCAAACGAGTTGTTTCCCACAATAGTGACAGTAGGTTGCATCCAGAAAGAACATGTTAAACAATAGAGTCACATAATTAAAATTTTAATAAAAGAGAATCATTATTCCAAGAGGCTATTTATGGAAACATTTAACAACAAGAGTATCTGAATAAAATACATTTAAGTGAAATTTACTACTTCCTATTCTCTATACGAAGAAAATTGAAATCGTCAAAAAGATATAACATTCAATTAAACACCTAGAAATTGAATAAATCGGTTTATTAATGAATTACAAAAATAATTATATATACAAAACAAACAAATACAACACAAATAATATATTATAAAATGAACTTACCTAACAATTATATTTCTGAAATGTTACGTGAACCATTAATATCTCAGTACTGTGTGGTCACTGTAGGTAGGGGCCACTAACATGAAAGAAGTGACATTTGCTGTCGAGTTTAGGACGTTTCTACACAGCCAGTTCATCGCCGCCAATTCATCGCCGCCGTTTCTATGCCGGGACGGTTCTACACTTGCCGTTTCTACGCCAGCCGGTTTTACGTTGTCTGTATGTAACACGCTGCTTGTTGTAACGCACTTCGGTCATTACAGGTCACTTTGACGCCTTAGTCCAGGTTTCGGATTGTCTCGGGCGCCACCTTCTATTTATAGTGTAAAGGCCACTGCACGGGCAGCTTCAGTGGAGAAAGAAATACTCCAGGGGTCGTATGGTACCGACAAGACCCTTACGGGCCAGAAAGGTGGTCTTACTTGCCCTACTGGGTTGAGTTACCTGGGTATTTATGCTGCTGTGACGTTAAACTCATAACCAAAAAAAGAGAAATGAGGTAAATAAAAAATTCTTTATTCAATTTTACTAAAATCCGAAAGAAAGGTGTGTAACGGACGATACAGGCACAACATGCTTGGCTGGCCTGGTCGGACTGATGGCTCCGAGTTCTGGTCAAATTGGATTTATCTTCAGCTTGACCTATCTCTAAAGGTCGGTGAAGTGAATGGACTGTGGCTACCACTGCAACTTACTTGATCGGCGAGGGTTTACAACTGGTAGACTGGCCTTATACTTGAAGCATCTCACTTTTCCATAATTTTAAGTTAATTCTACTCCAGTGCCGTTCGAAATTTTATTTATATATTTTAATTATTATCGAAAAATAGTTATTTTTCTACAAGCGTGCGGAAAGTTGTACTTTTCTGCACTAGTGCGGAAAGTTATAACTTTCCGCACGCTTGTAGAAAAAAATACTTTTTGCTAATTTTTTTTTTTTAATTCTAGGTGCTTGTAGAAAAAATACTTTTTGCTAATTTTTTTTTTTTAATTCTAGGCGCTTGCAGAAAAAACATTGTTCCTAACACTTGCGTAAAGTATCTTTTCCCTACTTAATTGCATGCCCGAACTCCGCTTCGCGTCGTTCGGGCAACTGCAATTGCGTGCGGAAAAATATAACGACGCGAAGCGGAGTTCGGGCATGCAATTAAGTGGGGAAAAGATACTTTACGCAAGTGTTAGGAACAATATTTTTTCTACAAGCGCCTAGAATTAAAAAAAAAAATTAGCAAAAATATTTTTTTGTCATTAAACAGAAATTACCTTAGTGCTTCTAAATAAATAAAACATTAGGCTGAAATTAATCATAGTAACCAAGCAAGAATTAATTTACAAGTTGTCAACTTAATTTGACATTAGTGAATTTTTAATATTTATCTAATTATAATATACCAAAATGGATGACGAAATACCAGTCTCTTATGGAAACAGCAAGAAATATTTTTTTAATCATTTTATCATTTATAAAATCAGTGCGAAAAGTAACTTTTCCGCACTAGTGCACTCATATACTTTTCCGCACGCTTGTAGAAAAAAGTAACTTTATTACGTTGTTAAGTACATGTTTTGTTATCATAACAATATAAATTTAACAAAATAGCCTCGCTGCTATTGCGAAGGCAATATCAGTTTTTAGTATATTACATAACGAGTGAGGAAAGTGGCATATTTCGCGCGAGTGGTAACAATAAATATTCGATTTTAGTACATCTTGACTTTACAAAAGCTTTTGACTTGATCAATCATGAAATACTTTTGGCGATATTGCAATATTATAATTTTTGTCATGTATCTATTTCTCTTTTAAAATCTTATTTGCATAAATGTTCACAAGTAGTCGAAATAGATGGAATGAAATCTTCTCCTTTGGGAGTAATTTCTGGTGTACCACAAGGGAGTATTCTAGGACCACTTCCATTTACTTTATATAGTGCAAGCTTTCCAATTTTTATTAAGTTCTGCAACTATCATCTTTACGCTGATATCTCATTTAAGTCTGATAATATACTGGAAGTAGCTCTGAAATTGAACTCGGATCTTGAAAAAATTTATCAGTTAGCAACATCACATTCTTTGAAAATTAACCCTATCAAATCATCAGCTTTAATGTTTCATAGTAACAACAATTATAGAAACAACAATCAATATTTCGAGAATATTTCATTGAAACTAAATAATACCGAAATTCCTTTTAAATCTAATTGTAAAAACTTAGGTCTCGTGGTTGACACAAAATTACGCTTTAAGGAACATGTCACGGCTAAATTAAAAATAGCATATTTTAATTTAAAATTGATTTACTCTCAGAGGCAATTTTTATCAACAGATATTAAAAAAATGTTATGTGACTCCTTGGTCTTGTCGCATTTTAATCATTGTGATGTTGTTTATGGGCCAAGCCTTGATAATGAAGACTCCTGACGAATTCAAAAATTACAAAATTCCTGCATACGTCTCATTTATGGTATAAGGAAATATGAATATGTCTCACATAAATTTTCTGAACTTAAATGGTTAAAAATGGAAAACCGGAGTCTTTTACATATGTATTGTTTGGCTCATAAAATTTTAAAATATAAAACACCGTTATATCTGCATAGTAAATTGACCTTTAGAACAGATATTCATAATGTGAATATTTAACAATTTTTTTTAAGCGTTGTTTTACTTACAACGTTGCTGTCTGCATCAATGATATTCATACCATAAATCCTGACTTTTCCGACCTGTCTCCGATTACATTTAAAAATAAATTTAAAAAATTTTTGTTGGAAAAACAGTGAACTAACCTTTTTTTTCATTTCTATATTATTCTTCCTGTTTTCATTCTCTATTTCATTACATTTTCTCTTCTCTCTCTCTTTCTTCTATTTTACTGTTCTTTACTTTTAAATTTTTGTAACATGTAGATGTATAGATAAGGCACTGGTGG
Source organism: Neocrepidodera transversa (assembly GCA_963243735.1). Taxonomy (NCBI): domain Eukaryota; kingdom Metazoa; phylum Arthropoda; class Insecta; order Coleoptera; family Chrysomelidae; genus Neocrepidodera; species Neocrepidodera transversa. The sequence continues at coordinate 13,833,142 of OY725347.1, forward strand.
TAGAACAGGAGTGGAGTTCTCAACTGAACCAGTTATTATTATTATTATTATTATTATTATTATTATTATTATTATTATTATTATTATTATTATATTGAAAATATTTTTCCAATATTGATTTTATGTTTAAATTCAATATATTAAAAATGTTGAATTTAAATGTACAACCAATTTTATTTTATTATGTAAGAATCGTATAATTTTAAAATAACATTAAATGATTGATATCGATATTATACGGAAAATCAATATGTTATAAATGTTGAATATCAATATCTGACCAATATTCTTTAATTATTTGGGTATTATATTTTTGTAAAATATTATTAGTATATTGAAAATATTTTCCCAATATCAAATTTATATATCTTTTTAATATACTACAAATATGTACGAACAACATTTTACTTATATTTCTTTCAGATGGAAAATATTTGCTCTATATTAAAATTTTGAGCCAATATTTTGCCAATGCCTGACCAAGATTCATTGATACCTGGGAAGTAGCATATTTCGTCCTGTTTTTAATAATTCATTCAAGTGAGTGTTATAATAACACACGGCTGGTATGCGTGTATGTTGATATGAAACACTTTCCAAATATCAAAACAGTTGTGCTATTTGTAGTTTTCATAGGTGGTCGTAGATAAAATATATTGCATATGTATTGCTGACGGTCATATTTTCTAGTGTTGCAGTAAAAGTATTTTCGTTAACAAGTGATCGAATTTTGGGCTTCATAACATGTAAATCGGACACTCGAAAAGAATATGTAAAAGAGTTTCGTTCTCTGTCTTATTACACACCGTGCCAATACTTTTAGGATCTATTGTATACAGAAAGTTATTAATAATTAATTTTAGCTTTATTTGTTACTTAGACGAAGCTGGGCAAGTGTACACGTGATTTGAATTGGTAATTTTAAGAGAAGATAACTCTTCCGGAAAAAATAAATTATAAAATGTAAGAAAGTGACATAGTTTAAAAAATGAGAAATCCGAATTATGTAATTTGTTGTAATAATCAGTTAACAACTTTTTTTTGTTCGAGTTAGGGCTTTACACGATCTGATCTTGTCTCGTAAAACCGAGACGAGGCCTTTTTGAAAAGTATTTAGGCAATACCGAGATCACATACGGTGAGACCTGATAGTATCATTCATATTTCTTCAGAATTTGTTTCTGAATTTCGGAAAAAAATAAACTAGCAATCATTATCAACATTTCATTTTTTTATAATAAAGGAAATGTCTGCATAGGTTACGAGAAATTTACGACATCTCTATGTTTCGAATTGTTTAGGACTTCCAAACAGTTTAAGGGTAATGACCCAGTTAAGTCTTAGATATCCAAAGGGTACCTAGAAACTATATCTGTCGTTGAAGGTAAATGTTCAAAATTGTAGAATAGAACATTTTAAATAAAATTTTCAATTCTATTAAAAATAGGAGTAACGAAATTAACATTAACATGGTCTAGCCTTCCAATTCGACAATCGTAATTTTTTAAAACGGTGTCTTGTTAGACGTTCAGTAATTTGTATGGATAATGATTTAGTTAGGTCTAAATAAAAAACAAAAAAAAAATAATCCCGCATTCATAAATTACCTCGTTTTGTACTCTCTTAGAAATAAGTTCTAGCACTAACGAGATTTGACGAGACGAGACGAGACTAACGGTAAGAAGATGAGACCGAGACTGAAACTAGGCTTATTTTTTCTAAACTAACGAGACCGAGGCGAGATTTTTGAAATTCTCGCCTTATCTCGTCTCGTGTGAGCCCTATTTCGAGTATGATGAGTGTAACAAAGAGACAAAGAGACATAAGATTCTAAAAATTCGGATGACGTCGATATGCAGGCTAGGACTTGCAGAAAATCTCATAATACATGTTTTATTTGCTACAGTTTTTAATAGGATGATTTGAGTAAAAATTGAATTTTTTAATAAGGTGTACCTAAAATTCTGAGTAAATTATATGAAATTTATCTAAACATCTTATAAAGCATACTAACAATATAATTATTAAATTGTAGTCCTGATGATGGAAACGACAGTTTCCGAAAGCTTGATACACAAAGCTTGTACACTGTCACTTTAATTGCTGCAGATTTTGTTCTTTGTTTAGACGAATTGATCATATCCTCACCAAAAAAATGGTAACTGTTACAAGATATATTTTACTGAGTGTTTCTCCGTTCCGTTACTGTGGCAATTTGTTATAAATTTTAGCATCAATATTAAACTTTTACACTTAAAATAAACGTAAAGAAGTTTATAGTTTCATAATAGAATAATTTACGTATTTTACAAACTCTTCATCAACATCAAATATTTTTTCAATAAAGGTAAATTTTACCTACACTTGATATTTATATTGACTTATACCTGTGGAAACGTAAATTGCCAGTTTCATCCATTAAATTTGATAAAACAAGAAACAAGACGTAAAAGGTGTATTTGCTGATAAACACCAAAGTCTCTACAAAAACATAAACCTCTTCAAATATATTCAGGCGTCCGTTGGAAAATACCCCGTTTTAGTTCGTCAAACAACAACAACAATAACAACAACGAAACCGTCGTCAAAAGAGTCTCAAAACAATAAACAAGTATCCGAGAGTGTTATTCAGATCTGATTTGAATGGGTCCATGGGGAGATGACGCTACTCTTTACTATCAGCAAGAGCTTTTTTTCGCTTTAACCTCCCGTCGGGAAAAAATTATATACAATGAAAGATATTGTTAGCAAACATTTACATGGGCGCATCATTTAATTTTTTAGTTTAAATAAATGTTGAAATGTAGAAAAAACAATTAATGGAATGCCGTTAGATTACATAAATTGTCCAGTGGCAGGGAAATTTACTTTAAACCTTAAATAAATACTGCAAAAAGGTCAATTTTTTGTTTATTACAAAAATTTAATTGGCAGTCAACAATATATAAAAGTTTAATAAAATAATTATAAATAAAAATATATATTAAATTAAAAATAAATATGAATACGAAGTTATTTTATAATTTCTTAGATACGGCTATGTTATATTGTATTGTACCTTTGGGTAAAACTTGAACGAAATTTTCTTTAAGTTTTATAGGAGAAGCTCTACCCTCTGTAGAAACTTAAAGGGTCAAACGCCAAACCGAAAGCGATAAAAATTTTGTAAGAAACTTCTTCATAAAATAAATTATACCTCCAAAAAGGTTGTTTTCTTTGACGTTTATTGCCAAAAGTTTCCTCGCTGGGGTTCTTATTTTAAGTGGGTAACGTGTGAAATAAAATCATTATGGTTGATAAAAATCATCGAGTTTATTTTAAACACAATACAATCTCGATTTATTTTTTGTAGCCAAAATCGCTATGTATAAAATATTTATTTTTTAATTATTAACAATTTTGATTCTATACCCGTTCTATACCCAAAAAAAGTATTTTACGTTTACCTAAAAAATGTTTGTTATGAATCCACTTGACGTAAATATTGTCGAGAGAGCTGCAATTTAATAAACGCAGGATGTTTGGCTCAAAGTCAGGCTCCAATGCAGATCTCTACTGATTAAATTCAAATAAATTGATAGAACTACGTGAAATTTTATACAAAATTTTCTTAAGATTTTAATTTACGATCAATTTACATTCCTAATAAAATGGAAACACCTTTTTGTCACAGTTTCTTAATATATCTTCCAATTTATCATCCGTTACTTCCCCTTATCAATAGGCATTGTAAGCATTTTAAAATCAACGATCGGCGAGAGGTTGGAAAACGGTACCTGTGCGCGAGACTAGACCGGTGACGTCAGTAGCCATGAACGGTTCGACCCTGGCCCGCTGCTGCGCTGTATTCACACACATTTTACAATGTTACCGTTTTTACTAAATTTCCTACTAAATTAGTATATTTTTAAGAAAAATGAGGGTGTTTGGTAGAATTTTAGTAGAATTGATAACGGGCAGGTTTGACATTTTTTTTTTAACTGAAATCGATATGTTTTTTTTATTAAAAAACGATCAAAAAAAATTGAGCGCAAAATATAAATATTCAAGTCCATTGTAAAATTCAGTAGATTTTTTAGATTTGAATTTAAAACTATATTTTATCGCTATCTATCTATAGTATATTTAAGACGAGTGTCTCATCGCAGAAAAAATATTTCATATCATCCAAACGTGACACGTGATTCGCTTAAATAATAAGTTTGAACAAACGTAAGTATGAGCTTTAGTAGCAGCGTGGAATCGTGCTGGTTAGTGGTACGATATGTTCGGGTATCGAATCCCGCACACAGCATTTTTTTTTGCTTTTTATCGTTATATTTTACTTTTCAACCTTATTAAATATTTTTGAATAAACCGTATTCTACCAACATTTCAATAATAAACTACCCAAATCACGAGTGTCTCATCGCAGTAAAAATATTTTGTACAGACTTTTTACCTGCCCGGGGAAATGTATTTTTTTTTGTTAAAAGACGTCTTGACTACCTAAACTAGCCTGTGTATTAAAAAAAATTAAAAAAATATTTAATAACGTTGAAAAGTAAAATATAACGATAAAAGCAGAAAAAAGGTATTATTTTTATTAAAAGTAGTCTTGGCTACCTAGACTAGCCTGTGTATTAAAAAAATATATATATTTAATAGCGTTTAAAAGTAAAATGTAACGATAAAAACAAAAAAAAAGATATACTGTGTGCCGGATTCGATCCGGGCCTATCGCACCACTAACCAGCACTATTCCACGCTGCTACTAGAGCTCATACTTACGTTTGTTCAAACTTATTATTTAAGCAAATCAAGTGTCACGTTTGGATGATATGAAATATTTTTTTTGCGATGAGACACTCGTCTTAAATATACTATAGATATATAGCGATAAAATATAGTTTTAAATTCAAATCTAAAAAATCTACTGAATTTTACAGCGGACGTAAAAATTAACATTTTGCGCACAATTTTTTTTGATCGTTTTATAATAAAAAAATATATCGATTACAGTTAAAAAATGTCGGACCTGCCTATTATCAATTCTACTAAAATTATATCAAACACCCTCATTTTTCTTAAAAATCTACTAATTTAGTAGGAAATTTACTAAAAACGGTAACCCTGTAAAATGTGTGTATCGTGAATACAGCGCAGCAGCGGGCAAGGCGCGAAGCGTTCATGGCTACTGACGTCACACGGTCTAGTCTCGCGCATAGTTACGTTTCTTAGCCTCTCGCCGATCCTTGATTTTAAAATGCTTACAGCGACGTAAATATTAATATTTTGCGCTCAAATTTTTTTTGATCGTTTTTAATTAACAAAATCTCTCAATTCAAGTTAAAATAAAAAAAATAAGAAAAATGTCGAACCTGTCTATTGTAGTAGTCGTGCACTGTAAATTGTAGAAGATAGTCTACGTTCGTTCTACCTAACATATAGAGAATTCAACGTGTTAGAGAGAGAGGTATAGGCAATTCAGCAGCGAGTCAGAAAGAAAGAGCGCTATGACGTCGCTGATAGAGCAGACAGAGCAGAAGACCAGAGCTGACGTTGCTCACAGACCTGCAGACCCGATCCAACGTAGTTTGTCATCTAGTAGAAGGAAAACTACTTTATTCCACGCACCCCAATTTTTCCCTAACATCTGGCAACAGCCGCACTGTATGTATGCGGTGTCAAGTACTTTATATCTGTCAGATACGTTTTCAAGTCTCTCAGATACGTTTGGTCTTCACGCACATTAATACTATCAGAGGATGCTGACAGTTCAGAAAGGTCTGATGTACGTTGAAACGGGTCTTCAGGTCTGTCAGTCACGTTTTCAAGTCTCTCAAATACGTCTACGCTATCAGCATCCTCTGATGGCATTGATGTGCCAGAAAACAAAAAATAGAGCAGACGTATCTGATACAGCTGAAGACAAAACCGGACGTATCTGACAGATATGAAGACCCGTTCCAACGTACTTAGTCATGTAGTAAAAGAAAAGCTACTTTATCCCACGCACCCAAATTTTTCCCAAGATCTGGCAACAGCGCACTTTATGTATGCGGTGTCAAATACTTTAGGTCTGTCAGATACGTCTTCAAGTCTCTCAGATAATGATTTTTGGTAAAACGTTAGAAACAGTTTTACAAATTGTTGTTATATGAACTTCTTCCTCTTTTTCAATCCCTATTTAAGATCTGGGATCACTTAAAAATCGTAACATTTTCTTCACTAAATATATACAGACTGTGGTATTCTTCATTGCCACTTTCTTCTCTTTCCGGATAAAATTTCACAGACCTTATGTTTATAAATACAGCCATTTCTGCCAAACTTTTAAATGTATGAACTTCTTCCTCTTTTTCAATCCCTATTTAAGATCTGGGATCACTTAAAAATCGTAACATTTTCTTCACTAAATATATACAGACTGTGGTATTCTTCATTGCCACTTTCTTCTCTTTCCGGATAAAATTTCACAGACCTTATGTTTATAAATACAGCCATTTCTGCCAAACTTTTAAACACCACTAAAATTTTTAAGCCAGGGTTACCAGGCCTGCAAAAATGTAAGCTTTTTCTTCATATAATTAGGAATTGCTTACTTTTATTTACATTTAAAGACAATCCTAAAAACTGTGGCTTTTACGTTTTTAGTTAAAACTAATTCTTATTTTTATTCAAAGTATTTGCTTAAAAAATGTAAGATTAAGCTTTTACTAAATTTTTATTCACACTGCCCATTGTAAGTTAAAGTTCGTACTTATTTTTTATTTACACTGCCCATTGATTTAAAATATGCACTTTCTGCTGAAGCCGAAAGAAAATATCACCTACACTATTCACGGCTTTTTACTTGTCTTGCTAGACAAGAAAATTCCAACCGGTAATATTTTTATTGGTTGGAAAAATTAACTTTTGTGTTGACATTGGCTGATTTTACTGTTTGCTACATGCCCTCCAAAAAATTGCTTTAATATAGGATACAAAGGGCAGTGTGAATAAAAAATAAGTGTTTACTTTAAGAATTAAGTTGTAGCATAAGTAGAATCTTATTAGATTCAACTATAAGTGTAAGTACATTCTGAAAAATTTGTGAATAATATTTTGCTTATACTTATTAGTGTATACTAAAAAATTTAAGTTTAAACTAACAACAGTAAACACATCCCGGTTTTCTTATCGCTTGGCAAAAAGCGACCGTATTCTATAGTTTTGTCAACAGATTCTTCAGTTTAATTAGCAGACACATGTTTGTGAAATTGTTAAAAATGAGTTCCGAGTACGACAGTGAATCTCTTAACTCCGAAGTCGGTGAAGAACAAAGTCAATTTGCGCTTCATAGAGGCTTTATCTAATCACAAAGTATTATTTGACAAATCGCAGTTGCCATTAATAAGAGAAAAGAAGGAAAATTCTTTAATTGCAGGAATTATACCAAATAATTTAGGGTAAAAGTATTAATCTAAAACAATTTAAAAAAAAAGATTCAAAATATGAAAAATGAATTAAAGAAGAAAACAAATATAAAAGCAACTGGAAATAAAAAAATTATTTTGAAAGATTGGGAAAAAAAATTGATGGACATTATAGAAAAAGATGACAAAAACACAACATTGCATAAAATTCCTGAAGCGGCGACAACTGGATTGAAGCCATTGGAAAATGTAGAAATGCAAAAACCAGCTAAAACAAGGCACCTTTTAGTCAGACCTCCTTCTTCCTCTAATATTACACCATAAAACCAAAAAAAAACAAGCTGGAAGGGACATAAACAGATGAAACTGCAAAATTATGCATAGCAGATTTACCAAGAATGATTCTTCTTGAGCAATTAAAACTTACGCGTATGCAGATAGAGCGAGTACATCTTTTATTGAACAACCTACGTCAAAGTCTACCGGAAACCGAAGGTCCCATACACCAATGTCCCGAAAGCGAATGTTCCGAAACTTCAACTTCTCTAGATGTACATAAAAATTTTACAATGTTATAAATTATGAAACATGATATTTATTTTTTTTAAAGTGCACACCCAGTATATTTTTATTTATTTGTTTCAACAGTTTTTGAATATAATTTTGAATTTATAATTATAACAATTTATATAATTAAATGTTTAGTTGGTAAATTAAATTTTTGTTTTCTTCTCTCCGTTGGAGTCCCCTTCTCCTACCATTAATATCGTCATTTTCTAAATTTTATTCATCTTCTTCTTCGTCATTCATGACATCTTCTTCTTCATCGACAGGAAGTGGATCATTTAAATACTTCAATATATTATGAAGTACAGCAAAACTAATAATAACAGATGCAACTCTGTTTAGTTTTACCCTAACCATATTTTGGCAAAATTGGAAACCTTCTCTTCAGTTGGCCAAAGCACCTTTCAATGATGACTCTTTCTTTTTTGAAGAGTGTGTTAAACGCAATTTCTCAGGATTTCTGTATGGCGTCATCAGCCAATGACTGATTCCATAACCAGAATTACCTATTAACACCATATTATTATGCCGCATATTACTTATGTGGACGTAAATTGCAGAAATCTTTAGTATTCAACTGTAGTGTACTGATCCAGGCCACTGGACGTCTATGGAAGTGAATTCTTCTTTTCCATTACATGTTGCCTGTACATTTATGGAAAAGTAACCTTTTCTGTTATAGTATTCGTTTCCATGCTCAGATGGTTTCGAAATTCTTATATGTGTACAATCTATAGCACCAAATGCACAAGGAAACTGATACTTAGCACTCCACTATTGTTGTGCTTCATCAATGTTATTTAAAGGAAAACGTAACCAAATATGTGATTTTTTAATTATTTCAGTCAAAACAAATTTCACAGTTTTACTCACTGTTGTTCGATGATCGCCTTAATCCTTTTCAACTCCAATTTGAAATCCAGGATCGCTTAAAAATCGAAGAAATATCTGTATTTTCTATCTGGAATTTAATGCTCCTTTGCTTATTTCTCCAGTGTCTTCAATAAAATGTTCTGCTAAACACTCAACATTAATTCTATAAAATCGATATAAATTCTGATAGTCGTCATTCCGATAGCCAGTTCGTTGAGAATATTATTTTCGACGTCTGATGTTCATGAAATGAGCCATTTTTAAATGTGTTCAATTGAAGTTCTACACAAGACTAATTTGCAAGCTGCGCATTAGCTGCCTTAAAAAATTCAAAGTTATTACTTAAAACTTGTAGTAAATGCTGTTTTTATTCACATCTAATAAGCATTTACTACAAGAAAACAGAACATACTTAAAGCAAACAGAATACACTTATAAGTTTAAGCTAAGACTTATTATTATTCACAAAAATGTTAGCTTTTGCTACAAAAAAGGTAGTTGCATACTACAATTTTATTCACACTGCTGAATATCAATTACTCTATTCACGGTTTTTTAATTGTTCTTGCTAGATAACAAAATTCCAACCGGTAATGTTTTTATTGGTTAAAAAAATTAACTTTTGACATTGGCTGATTTTACTGTTTGTTACATACCCTTTAAAATTGCTTTTTATATAGGAGACAAACTGTTAAAAATAAATACAACAAATAAATAATTAGATTTGATAATGAATTAAGAGAATTACCATGAAACAGCTTTATTGGATTATTTCTCGCTCTTTAATCGACGCTTGTTATAATAGAAATTGCTTCGCTAAGACAGCCTTATTAAGAAAATTCAATAGATATTGATAGGGTAGAACATGGCGTATAATTAACAATTAATTAAAACCCTGCTATATATAATAAACAAGGATTTAATTAAATATTTTTAAATTCGTGAAATTTCTTATTTTTATGTTTCTTTTATGTTATTATTTAACGAATATTAAAAGTTAACTTAATCTTATAACGGAAGCTTTACCTTGCAGAGTAAGAAAGTTCTTCGACAGGTAGCTGTTTATTATTGAGCTTAAAACTGTTTATGTGTAAAATTATACGTAAAATGAATTAATGCTCCTCGAGTGTGCAAGAGGAAGAGAGAGGAGAAGAGACGGAATTTATACTTCGTCAACTTTAACTATGAATAGCTATTATAACTTGGCGAATTTACGAATTTCGGTAATTAATTCTAGGTAAAGTTAATGCTGTTTCTATTTTGCTTCTAGTTTCTCATTTTGTTATTTAACAATGTATAACAGCGACCAAATCGTATTATTTGTAATTTCTCTTTGAAAACATAAACACTAAAGAATTATGTTAAATTATTATGTATTGTTCTTTGGTTTTAAGTTTCTTAGCCTAACTTAAGTTAGAAATCATAATAAATCTATTAACAACATATAAATTAAATAAAAATAGATGTTAAATACTATTTATAAAGTAGGAAGAATCTGGCTTCGAGGATCCGTGAAATGGCCTCCAAGATCACCAGATTTTTTCTATGCGGTTACCTAAAATCAAAAGTATACCGTATTCAGGAGTTGATTTTTGCCAGGAGGTCAACGGGGAACATTTTGAACGTTTATCGCATCTAACAAGTATTTTGATCCCGATCTGGTTGTTTTCTTTTCATCTTTTGCACATCGCTGAACACTTCTTACTGGTCGTCCTGTAAGGATTTAAAATCCATTGAATAACTATAAAAGAAATTTTTAAAAATGACCACACATACAGGTATAAAAAATACACTAAGGGAATTGATAGAGGAAAAAATAATGAACAATGTATATTAAAGTTGGAAAATAATTTCGAATTAGTACAATTTATTCAAATTATTATAAGATTATCGAATAGTAGATTCTGTAACAAGGTTAGAATGAAAAATTCGACACGAGTGGAAAATTCCGAACGCGAGCGAAAGCGAGTGTGAGGAACCACAAGTGTCGAATTTTTTCATTCTGACCGAGTAACAGACTAGATTTTCTCCACGATCAAAAAGTATAAATCAAAATCAAATTAGACCTGAACACAAGTTATTTGTTGACATATTTGTATTACATTGTATTAATATTTATAGTGCTGTGGTACACTTACTGATATTAAAATCTGGTGCATTGTTGTTTTTTCATGATTTACAATTTCAGATATTAAATTCTATATCTACTTCACTTGATTTTCACTCATTATTTTGTTTAAATTAAAACTTTTTTGAAAATAATTATTACCGTCGCCATTTTATATCTGACAGTGACACTTTTGAAATCCATCGCAATCCATATTGTTTAGTTCGATTACAGAAAATCCATTCTTTACCTTGATAAAGAATGAAAATACATGCAAAATGCATAAGAGGCAAGTATTATAGAATAAATATTCAGACTCTAGAGTGTGAATATTTACATTCTATTATTAAAAATGATTTCAGAATTCATACATTCAGTAATGGTCGTGGAGAAAATATATTTAATTAACTTCATAAATAAATAAACAAATATTGTCTTGGAAAACCACTTTTTTAGTGGTACTTTGAATAAGATAGACCAACAGATATTATAAATTTTTCATTATCGTTTAAGTTTACCTAAATTTATTATGTTTCTTTTACGCAAGTCTATAAGGCGTGTCGTTCAACTTTTAATCATACAGAATACTATTGACATAACTTCTAGATCCGAAAATGTTTGGATAATGCTCACTGGATGGTGAGATCAAAAAAATTCTCGTTATGCGGCATTGCCACGTTTAAATTCCATATGATTAAAAATTGGAAATTGTTTTTGTCTGCGTTACTGCCAAATAGTATTGTTTTTATTGTTTATACCTTAAAAAGTAAGTAACTATTTGAAAAGTGCAAAAGGCCAACCCTTTCGAAAAATGTAAATGGCATTTAAAATGGGATTTTATTCGGTGCACAAAAAATTAAAATTTGCATTACGTGTTGAGTTATTATATAAAAATAACAAAACACCACAAACAGGAAGGCAACTGATCTAACACTAACCTTATTTGTTATTATAATAAACGTTCATAATGTTCTTCGTTGATCTTCTGTTATTACAATAAATGTTCAAAGTGTTCCCCGTTGACCTCCTGGCAAAAATCAACTCCTAAATACGGTATACTTTTGATTTTAGGTAACCCCATAGAAAAATCTGGTGATCTTGGAGGCCATTTCACAGATCCTCGGAGCCCGATTCTTCCTACTTTATAAACAGTATTTAAATAAGTTCTTGTTAAAAATTAATTTCCATGTCAAATTCGTCTATACATTATTTTCGACAATTGCCACTATCAGTGGATCTATCACTGTTTCCAGCATTTCAAAATTCATGGATCAAATATCAGTTCCTTTGCATAATTAAATAGAGAATAAAACCCCCTTTTAAATAAGCTGTCACTCTCCATCCACTTGTATTTAAATTTTTCGAAAGGGTTGCTACCCCCTACAGTAATGGATAAAGGGTAAATTATTCATACAAAAATGTACATTATAGAAATCAAAGGCCGACGTGCCTCGGATATTATCCTAACAAGAGTCCAGTAACTAGTTACATAAGCAGGGTAACACTTATGATACTCACTGTATATACAGCTTTATAGATAAAGAAATAAATGATTTAGAAATTATTTAAAGAATCTAGTAAAGGAGCAGCACCCATTCCTAACCTCTTACCCTGGTACGGTACAGCCACAAAATACTTCCGAATGCTGCTTAACTCACTTATACCAAGACCACGTGTAACGGACAGACGACAGGCCTTAAGTCAAAATATCCTTCAATACGAACCTTCAAAACAACACAGATTTGTAAACAGACTAACAGATTTTATTATTAAGGATGGAGAAGAATAAGACAATATAATTATCCAAGGATGGAATTTCTAATGGAAAATAACCGATAAAAGAACACACTTTGACGAAATCAGTTTAGCTGTTATAATATCGATGTGAATGGAATAAAAAGAAAACATAGATATCACAAATAAAAAGGTAGTGTATACAAGAATACCTGTTACGAGTCTAAGCAAAGATAATAGTCAATTAACAGTAGCCCATCTTCTTTTTAGAATTACTAGAAAGAACAATTAAATACCAGTTTATGCGAACATATATCTGAGGGCCAATAACATCGTGCACTTAAAATAACTAACAACTAATTGATAATCATCTTTCTACACATACAAGGTAAGCGTATTAATCGAAATTCCATATTCAAGAGCTATCAAAAAGAAATTTGACTCAACACAAAAACTGGACCGTTACATCATTAAATGTAAAATGATTCATTGTAAGTAAACGATTTAATAATAAGAACAATAAAACACATCAACAAAAAGTAATCAAATCAGTACAAAAATCAAGAATCAAAGGGTACACCAGACGAATTCAACAGACACATAAAAGTCAACGTTGCCAAATATATTTTTCGTGGGAGGGTTTTATGAAAAAAATTTAAAAACTATTTAAAAATAAAAAACTTTATTTTTATACTAAAAATCTGAACTTTAAGCATCTTGTGAAGACGCAAGAAGCATAATACAACATTTACGCATTGCGATTTTCAATTCAGAAACGATTTAAGAATGTCGCGACGTGTAGCTTATCCGCTAATTTGTATAATGCATATTTTATTTTGTCAATATTTTCTCAACGTCAGATTGAAAGAGTAATTTATTAAGTTAATTACAAGAAGTACTATTGGATATAAGCTTGCCGAAGATCCATAAATTTTTCCCCATTAGACCTGTCGTTAGTTTTTTCAAATCCCCTGCCTCTCTCTTTGCTAAGTTTCTAAACTCTTTCTTATCTGAGCTTCTTCAATATAAACCTAAATACACCGTCATTAACTCTCTTGACCTCATTAATAAAACAAAAAATTTAACCATCCCTAACAATTCTAAATTAATCTCCATTATTAAAAATCTTTTATTAAAAAACAATACCAACTCATCAACAATCATTATCGTTTTAGAACTTCTTAAAATGTGTCTTGACCAAGACTTTTTTGTTTTCAATAATAAAATGTATCAACAACCCTTTGGCTTAAGCATGGGCAACCCCCTTAGTTGCTTAATGGCAGATCTCTTCCTCGACAATCTCGAACAAGAAAAAATCCTCACCCCTATTAATTCTCAATTCATTTTTCATTGGTTCAGATACGTTGATGATATCTTTGTTATTTTCCAAGGTAACTCGGCCGACATTGATAATTTCCTCTCCTTTCTGAATAAATTACATCCTAACATTTCTTTTACAGTCGAAACTGAACTTAATCACACTCTTAACTTCCTTGATTTATCTATTAGTTTACTCAACAGTCAACTCTCTTTTGACATTTTCAGAAAACCAACTCAAACTGACCATTTAATTAATTTTCATTCCAATCACTCCTTTCAACACAAAATGTCTGCCATTTACTGTTATATTCATATATTATTGAATGTCCCTCTTTCTCCATCAAACTTCACTCAAGAAGTCAATACTCTTAAACAATTAGCAGTTAACAATAATTTTCATCCCAATATCATAGATAGAGTCCTTCATAAACTTCAGATCAAACGTAACTCTCAATTAGCCTTTAATGCCTCTTCCTCTCCTTCTACTGAATTTAAATATTTTTCGTTACCCTTCCTTGGCAAAATTTCTCTCGATATTACCAAAGTTTTTCGAAGCTTTGACAACATCCGGATTTCCTACAAAAATAATTTCTCCATTAAATCCTTTCTTTGTTTTACTAATGATCCCTTACCTATTCTTGATAAAAGTGATATCTATTTACTATCTTGTGGTGATTGCAATGCTACCTACGTCGGCAAAACCGTTAGGAGACTTGACACTCGTATTAAAGAACACATCAGATACCCTGAAAAGTCCACCTTCGGTCATCACTTGAAATTTAATAATCATAACTTCACCCCTACTGAAAACGTTAAAATTCTTCACAATATCTTCAATTGCAATTTTAAACATGATTTATTAGAGGACCTTGAGATTCTTCGTGAACTAAACAACCCCTCTTCTTCTTATGTTAATACCCAAATTAATCTAAATGTTAATAAAATCCATCCTATTTTCAAGAGCCTTTAAGTTTATGATAGGTAGTCACTCCCTCAATTCTCCTTATGTCACCTTTTTATGTCCTCTTAGCCACCTGTCATTCCTCTTCTTCTCTTCCTCTAACCTCATTACACCTTTTCCAGTAGTCCAGTCACTTTGTTTTTTTTTTGTTCCTATCTCCTTTTGTCTCGCCCCTTTTTTTCCTCAAAAATATTTTATTTCTGTCACTTGTCACTTCACTGTTAAAATAGCCACGCATGGTAACGTTCGTTCAATTTATATTATTTTAAATTCCACTTATGCCGTTTAAGTTAATGTTGCCCTTGTTAGGGTCTACTTACAGGCCTAGGCCACCTGATGCGCCCTTTACGCTGTTTAAAAATTATTATTTTGTACGCGAACCTTCCTTAGTTTGGAAGATGTTTTGTCTTCTCTTCATTAGTTTTAACTAAATTAATCCTGTAACCTCTCTCATCTATCTTAAGTTAATAGTTTTATAATATTTGTAAGTATGACTTCAACCTTTGTATTGTATTCACAAAATTTATCTCTCTCTCTCTTAATTTTTTAGTTGTCCTGATGATGGCACTGCGATGCCGAAAGCGCTAGACATTTAATTTTGACACGGAAATATTTATATATATATATATATATGAAAGCTACTTCTACTGCCATCTAATGGCAGAGAAGAGCATATATATATATATATATATATATATGTATTTCCTTTGAATTTAATCGTTTCATTACACACTTGAAAGTACGCTCAGCATTTTCTTTCTTCAGGTCTGGAATAATTCGTTTATGCAAAATAATAATAATTTATCACAAATTCCAATTTATCAACTAAATCAGAAACAAAGCATTGGAACTAATTTATGTAATTCCAATTATTTTATTTACATACTGTTAGAATATCCTTAATAAAATTCTAATATACTTTTAATTCTAGATCGTATTTAATTGTAAATGCAAAAGGAAAAATGTATAATAAGTCCTATGGGAGTTTTCCTCTTTTATTTAGTAAACCGTTGGTCAGCAAAGCCAGATTTATTTACATGAAAAAAACTATGCGCAGTGCAGTTTGAAATTAAGCTCGAAAAAGTTTTTAACTTTCAGAGAATACGAATGGCGAGAAAAGTTTATTCTATTGTTCCAAATTGTGTTTCCTATGAATAATTTTAAATGTTTTGTATAATTCGAATTGTTTGTTGGGTATTTTTTACAAAATTCCAATTTTAACTAAATTCTAACTAAAAAGGACTAAAACTTTCATCCTTCCCCATCCCAGGATATGGTCAGATCAAAAAAAGTTTTAAACGAATAAATTTTATAATATTTAGGACAGGAAAAAAGTCTAATGAGTTGTGTCAATATTTTAAAATTGTGGAAATATGTATGTTTTAAAATTTCAACCCCGGTCAGTTCCACCCTCTTAGGTCAGATAGAAAAAAAATTCAGACAATTTAATTTTAATAATAATTAGAATATAAAAAATGTCTTATGAACTGTTTCAATATTTTTGAAAATGGCGGAGGTATATTTTTTTAATTTTATCCCCCTCCAGTTCCACCCCGGTGGGTCAGATGAAAAAAGTTTCATACAAATTAATTTTATAATAAATGGAACATAAAAAAAGTCCGATGGTATTTTTTAATATTTTAAAAAATGGCGGAGATCTGAATATTTTGAGATTTCAACCCCCTCCAATTCTCACCCCTTAGAGCTAAAATGCCTATGAACTATTCCTCGAACAAATTTTTGAACCAAATTTGCTGTCGATTGGACACAAATTACGACCTCTATCGTGCCGTAACGGAATGTCTACACTTAAATACATATGTACATATATACAGGGTCTTTCAAAAGTCTGGAAACGTTCTTATCATATTTGCTTTTAAAAAAATTCAAAATGGCCTTCTGTAGCAAAAACAAATGAATGTTTTTAAATTTTAAGCGCAAAAAAATATGAAAAAAATACTAAATCCCGAAGTTAGACCATTTATCTTTAGTGTTTTTTGAATTCCAGGACCGTTTCCAGACTTTTGAAACACGCGAAACCGTTTTCTAACTTTGGAAACACCCTGTATATATACCGATAATTTTTTTTCACTGATTCTTATTCTCCATATCATAAACGGCGTAGCTCCCCTATTCCCGGGTCTGGGTCCCGTCATAAGGTAACTTAATCAATGCTTATTTAATATTAAATAATAAAAGACGTGTGGATCAATTAGTGGTATAAAACTTTCATGTTTTAAGTAGAAAGTTTTTTCATATATGTCTTTCCCAGGGGAATTTTTTTAGCAAATGGCCGAACCCCTCTTACAAAGTGCTTCTTTGGAATACGAAAAGATCAGAAAAACTTTTTAATAACAATTAAGTTTTTGGTTCATAAAGTTTGGCTGATATGGGTCGAGATCAGGTGTCGCATTTTCTTGCTTTATTATTTATATAGGGCATAAAAAAACTTTGTCGTTTTACTTTCCCGCTATATATGTTTCTAATATAATATAGTACATATAAAGAAATAGGTAAGTTTAAATTATATTACACAAATTTTATTTTGTCACAATCATTTGTTTTGTTTTTGGAAATTAAGGCGGCTTGCGGTAGAATCTAACAATTAGAAATTGTAACGTAACGAAAAATAGAGATGTAACTATTCGTTCTTTGGTAACGATTATTAATTTAAAATGTGAATATAGTTACTTCGATTTATATGGTTATTTTTGCATGGTTATTTTGCATGGTCAAGAATAAGAAATAATAAAAAAGAGGAAAAAATAAAGAAAACAGGGAAAAATGGGAAAAAATAAAGAAAAGTAGCAAAAATAGGGTAAAATAAACTAAAATAGGGAAAAATAAAGTAAAATAGTGAAAACAGAGCAAAATACGAACAGCGAAATTAAAATAGAGAAAAATTAAAAAAAATTTGGACAACAAAGTAGCAATGAATTTTTCCACAAATTTAGAAAATTAAACAAAAATGCATTTTTTAACATACAAATTTGACAAATAAAGCAAGAATGCATTTTTACACAGACAGACTTCATAAAGTCAGAAGCGCCTGCGCGTTTGCAGGCACGTCACGTCTTCTAAAGATATTTTAAATCTGTTTTCAAATATCGATTCAGCGTTAAGTTTTACGTCGGAATGCTATTTTTGAAACCCGTAGTATCACTTCCGGTTTTGGTTTGTAAAAAAAGTTTTGAAACCGGAAGTCATAAAAATCTGAAAATCTAGTTGAGAGCTATTCAAGGTATGCTGAGTTTATTACCGTTGACCTTTTGTCTCTATCTCTTTTCGTTTTTGAGTTATAAATGCGGACAGACTTCTCGCTAAACTTTATGGTTTAGAAGTCTAAATTATTAAAAAAATGGGAAAAAACTGGGAAAAATGGGGGAAAATAGAAAAAACTAGGAAAATAAAGAAAAATCTTGAAAGAACGGGGGGGAAATAAGAAAAATGGGAAAATACGGGGAAAACGAGGTGAAAATAAAGTAAAATTGGCAAAATAATGAAAAATAGGAAATAATTGCGAAAAACAGAAAAAATCACAAAAAATTAAAAAAGCGGCAAAAATTTAAAAAAAAAAAAACAAAAAACCAAAAAAATCGTAGAAAACATTAAAAAATCCGAAAGAATTGAAATAAATCGAAAAAAATCAAAGGAATAAGAAAAAAATGAGAAAAATCTGAAAACAAAAAAAAGAAATAGAAAAAAAACAAGAAAAAAAAACGGAAAAAAACGAGAAAAAACTAGAAAAAACAAAAAACAGAAAAATAAGAAAAAAACAAATTAGAATAATCGAAAAATTCGAAATATCATAAAATATTCTGAAAAAAAAGGAAAAAACGGAAAAATCAAAAAATTTAATAAAAAACAACAAAAAAAACGGAAAAAATTGCAAACAACGCTAATAATTGCAAAAAAACGAAAAAAAAACTTGAAAAAATCACAAAAAATTGAAAAAACGACAAAAATTTGGAAAAAAAAACAAATAACAACCAAAAAAATTGTAAAAACATTACAAAATTCGAAAGAATTGAAATAAATCGAAAAAAATCAGAGGAATAAGAAAAAATGAGAAAAACTCTGAAAACAAAAGAAAAAAATAGAAAAAAAAACATAGAGAGAAAGAATCGGAAAAGACAAGAAAAAAATTGGAAAAAAACATAAAAAATAAAAAAAATAAGAAAAAATTTCAGAAATTACAAAAAAATTGAAAAAATCTGAGAAATAAGAAAACAATGAGAAAAATCAGAAAAGAAAGGAATAGAAAAAATACAAGAAAATGAAAAAAAACGAGAAAATTAGGAAAAACCAAAAAAAAAATCGATATAACTTTTACAAATACTATGTTGAAATTATGAAATAATTTACACACATGGTAATTTTGGATCCTTTTCGGAAATGTTATTTACTTTTTTCATTTATTTTATACTTATTGATAAAACGAAATTACAAAAAATTTTAAAAAAATTCTTTATTTTTCCTATAATAATTACGATTGTAAATTCTAAGAAACTAAAATACATTTTAAATTTAGAGTTTTATTTTATCTTTAGAATGGTGCAAATCCCAGTTCAATAGCTTCAATATTTTAGAAGTTATTCAATTTAGTTTAAAATCGTAATTTAATTTTAAATGTTTCTTATCCAATTTTTAAAAAATTCCACAATTTTAGTAATGAAATTTTGAAAAAAATTATAATTATAAAATTAATTATTATAAATTTAAAGGTATTTTTTAAAAAATTTTAATATTAAAATTTAATCAAAAAATAATAATTTAATAAAGCGAAAAATTGCTTAAAAATTATAATAAAAACTATCGGCAAAACTATGCGGAACTCGAAAAAAAAGTAAAACAAAATTTGTAGAAAATTTTATGTTCTACAGTTTTGTTTTTTTGTAAATTCTCCTAAAAATCCATAATTTTGTCTCAAAATCTAAAAAAAGTCGCAAATGTCTATATATACATTATTTTCACGCCCTCTAGCGGCGAAACTATGAGGAATTCAAAAAAACGGTAATAACAAAATGTGCAGAAAATTTTATGTTTTACAACTTTCATATCCTGTAATTTTTCATAAAAATGCATTATTTTGGTAATTTAAAAAAAAATATGAAAAAAAATTACTTCTTGATAAATCTGGCAACAATGGCAAAAGTTTTGAAAATTTTAATCTTGTTTAGTAATGATGTCATCACTTATAGCAACTGTCACTTCCGGTTGTCCGATTAACTCCAAAATCTATACAGGTCGTCTCCTTGCTACCCTAAATATGTATATAAAATTTCATCTAAATCGGTTCAGCCGTTTAGACGCTATCGTGTTCACACACACA
The DNA here is from genome assembly GCA_963243735.1 of Neocrepidodera transversa. Classification (NCBI taxonomy): domain Eukaryota; kingdom Metazoa; phylum Arthropoda; class Insecta; order Coleoptera; family Chrysomelidae; genus Neocrepidodera; species Neocrepidodera transversa. Next base: position 13,853,433 of record OY725347.1, read on the forward strand.
CAGACACACACACACACACACACACACACACACACACACACACACACACACACACACACACACACACACACACACACACACACACACACACACACACACACACACACACACACACACACACACACACACACACACACACACACACACACACACACACACACACACACACACACACACCCACACACCCACCCACACACAAACAGACATCATGCTAAAAATAGTATAAATGGATTCAGGTGACCTCAAAACGTAAAGATTTATTAAAATCTGGGTATGGCCAAAATATCATGATCGCAATACTTTCCTTCTAAACAACTCTGTTGTTCGGAAAGTAAAAAACAAATTTATCCATAGAGAATCTAGATAGTAAATTGTATTTACTCATAATTTCATAAATTTACAAATAATTAATATCCAAATATTTATAAAGTGAAATAGTAGTGATAACAAAAAGAAAAAGAGATAACAGACATTTTTATAATCCCATTAAAGAATTTGTGTTTTCCTAAGAGTACAATATTCAGCGATTCAAATTCAATATTAATTACCATTTCCGTACTTGAAGCGGCTTAAGGTATATCTAATTGTGCGTGTACCGTCTCCATAAAAAAATGAGTGAACACACTGTATTGCAGTTCAAGATCAGGCAAAAAATTGTAAGATATTATACTAAAAAAAAATCGTTTAAAAATGTTCAAATAAAATATAATTTAAAAACGATAATATCAATCGAAAACGAATTTTTTACGCCATTAATACCTCTTTTGATACTCAATTTGTCGCTATGGATATTAAGCAATCTCTGTTTTCGCTTCAACTCCAGAAGGCATTCAAATTGAATTCTGGCTGTTCTCTTTTGAAGCGCCAAGATATTAATCAAAAGAATATTAAGAATATTGTTAAAAGTCGCTTCGCACATTTCTCTAATTTTATTTTCTAAAATGGAGATTTTTTTTTATACTCAATATTTAATTAATTTTTATCTTTTGAAGCCGATCCTGTAAATCTGTAACTTTGATGTGAAGAAATCGTGAAAATCCAGATTTACGTTCTCTAGGATATAGCTGACCCACTTCGGGTAGCTTATGTTTACTGCTACGAAATTTACCAGATACTTCTTGGAGGGTAATGAAAATTTTACGATTGACGTAAGGGTCTGTCACGTCTTGGTGATTTTCTTTGTTGCTCATGAGAAAAATCATCCTGCTTGTAAGTATTTTCTCGGATCAAAGGAATGTAATAAAAGAGCTTTTTTTCAATGCTGTAATTGAATTAAACTTTACTGTATCTTTTTATGGGAATTAAGGACTTAGTTTAGACACTTAAACCTCCATAAATCTTTGAGGAATAAATATAAAAGAAACGGAACTTTTATATTTCGTCTAGGATATTTGCTTAGTGTTTATATAATTTAAAATTTTATAAGACACTTAAATCATTGTTAAAAATAACTGGTTAATTAAGATATAATGTTTTGTGTAGAAAATATGGTGGGAGCGCAAAACTATTGATCCCTTTAAGAGCATTATATCGACTAACAGATACTAAATTCCTAATAACTTTTTTAAGAAGTTACAAATTTAATTGTGGTTTTCAACAAAATATGGAGAAAAAAATTTATTATTGTGGCTACCAATTACATTTTTACATTCCCGGACCCATCAAAGGGAAAGTAAGGTGTACCAGCAAAAAAAAATCGAGGATATCGATGGAAATATCTATTTTGAGGTCCCTCAAGTAGATTGAAACCATTTTCAGCGCATGGTCTGTCTGTGTGTCTATGTGTCTGTGTGACTGTGTTTTTGGTTTAAATTGGTACAGTAGAAGGTCCTCAAGACCGACATTGATTAAATTCACATGTAACAATTTTTTACTTTTTTTAAATTTTAAGGACAAACAATACACTTTAGTGCAAAATGTTTCAGTACAAAGTTTTATAGAATAAAATTCCCTATAACTTTTGTTTTATACTTTTTCCAGAATTTCCGATAGTTGCGCCACTAGAGGGCGCGTATAAAATGTGCATGTATGTTTTCTCTAGTTTTTCTTGATTTTGAGGATAAATAATACACTTTAGTGCAAAATGTTGTAGTACAAAGTTTTAGAGCATAAAATTTCCTACAACTATTGTCTGAAACTTTTTCTATAATTTCCAATAGTTGCGTCACTAGAGGGCGCGTAAAAAATGTGCATGTATGTTTTCTCTAGTTTTTCTAGATTTTGAGGATAAATAATACACTTTAGTGCAAAAGGTTGTAGTACAAAGTTTTATAGCATAAAATTTCCTACAACTCTTGTCTAAAACTTTTTCTAGAATTTCCAATAGTTGCGTCACTAGAGGGCGCGTAAAAAATGTGCATGTATGTTTTCTCTAGTTTTTCTAGATTTTGAGGATAAATAATACACTTTAGTGCAAAAGGTTGTAGTACAAAGTTTTATAGCATAAAATTTCCTACAACTCTTGTCTAAAACTTTTTCTAGAATTTCCAATAGTTGCGTCACTAGAGGGCGCGTAAAAAATGTGCATGTATGTTTTCTCTAGTTTTTCTAGATTTTGAGGATAAATAATACACTTTAGTGCAAAAGGTTGTAGTACAAAGTTTTATAGCATAAAATTTCCTACAACTCTTGTCTAAAACTTTTTCTAGAATTTCCAATAGTTGCGTCACTAGAGGGCGCGTAAAAAATGTGCATGTATGTTTTCTCTAGTTTTTCTACATTTTGAGGATAAATAATACACTTTAGTGCAAAAGGTTGTAGTACAAAGTTTTATAGCATAAAATTTCCTACAACTCTTGTCTAAAACTTTTTCTAGAATTTCCAATAGTTGCGTCACTAGAGGGCGCGTAAAAAATGTGCATGTATGTTTTCTATAGTTTTTCTTGATTTTGAGGACAAATAATACACTTTAGTGCAAAACGTTGTAATACAAAGTTTTAGAGCATAAAATTTCCTACAACTCTTGTCTGAAACTTTTTCTAGAATTTCCAACAGTTGCGCCACTAGAGTGCCCGTAAAAAATGTGCATGTAGGTTTTCTCTAGTTTTTCTTGATTTTGAGGACAAACAATGCAATTTAGTGCGAAATTTTCTGGTTCAAAGTTGTAGAGCATCAAATTTTCTTTTACTTTAATATTTAACTCTTTATCAAATTCCTCATTGTTTCGCCGCTAGATGGCGAGAAAAATACACTTTATAATTTTCCATTTCTTAAAATTGGAGGTAAATTATGCTCTTTAGTGTAGTGTAGAAAATATAGTGGGAGCGCAAAATAATTTTATCATAATTTTGTTCCCTACACTAAAGCAAATATGATAATAGTATTTTGAAAATTTTAAATTCAGTTCACTTTAATATTGAAGGTGAAAACATGGTAAGTATCTAGACGAAACAAGCTATTTAAACTTTCGTATAAAGGGATGGCCTAAGCAAAATAGGAACAACGTGTTTTAAAAAAAAAATGAATAAAACGATTTGCAATTTAATTTTATGTTAAATATTTTTTTTAAACTACACCTAAGTAACTTTTACAAAAATGGCGGAAGCATTGACCAAACGGCGTAAGTATTTAAAAAATGGCGGAAGCGTTTACTAATTTCAGGAAAACATTTACAAAAATGGCGGGAGCACCTTATAACGAACTGACAAATTCAAAAATTAAGAATAAAATTCAAGTAAATATCAGTAAATTAAATGGATACAGAAATGGCATAAATAATAATAATAATTTAAAACATTATACAGGGTCTTTCATGACGAGTCGATATGTCTATGTGAAACAAGTTGTACTGGTATTCTGAAAATTTGTGTACAGGAATTTTTTCAATTATCTGTAACTTTCTGATATACTAAATATTAATCGAAACTTCGTTGTTTATATAGAACACCCTGTATATTTATTACATTTATGGAGTCTACGATAAAGTTTTATATTTTTGTCGAAATATTTGGCAGATTCTACAACAAAATATTTTTTACTAAATCCAGGCCAAATATTTTTAAGGGTTTTTTTTATTTTTTTGTTTTTTATTAGTTTTTCCTATTTTCTTTATTTTTCCTAATTTTTCCCTATTTGTTCCTATTTTGCCCCATTTTTTCAATTTTTCTCTATTATTCTGTATGTTTCCTAATTTTCTCAATTTTCCCTGTTTTCTTATTTTTTCCCATGTTTTCCCGTCTTCTCCATTTTTTTTTGCTAAAAAATTAAATGAAAGAAAAACTGATAATACCGAAGACATAACAGTCTATCTGTTAGTAGATAGAACGTCCATTAACTTTAAAGATTCAGTAAGTAAAGGCGGTGACGTTTAGAATAAAACTTTACAAGTTGATTTTTTGTACAATTGTCACAATCTAAACGTCATTAGTTACAGAACCGTTAAAGTTAATGAACGTTCTATCTACTGACATTATATCTTTATACCGTCGTTTAAATGTAGATATTCCATGTAAGCCTTCGTTTTTCTCCATTTTCTACCCCTTAAAATCAAAATTTCGCAAAATTATTTTTTAGTGGGTGTCTGTGTTATAAAAAGAATATATTATCAAAATTTCAAGTCTCTGGGTTAAGTAGATTTAACTCCACGTTGTTTCTATGTCAGTCAGTCAGTCAGTCAGTCAATCAGTCAGGACTTAAATGATAGATATGACTACAGCAAGAAATATTTTCTGTAGTAAATGATAAGAAGCACAGCCTTAGCTGGCTAGTTTCAAAATTTTGCGACTGCTCTGATAGACAGTTCATTAAACAGTGCCATAGATTGGCGCAGTCGTCGCTTAGCCAGACATAATAACAAGTATTCTGATCAGATAGAATATCTCTGATTGGCTACAAATATGTGGAAATATTTTAATCAAGTACATTTAAAAGTCAATCGGCTTTTTATTGTGTTAGTTGAGAAATAATAATATTATTCGTCTCGTATGAGAGCTACAAACATCTAAGAGGTAGAATGAAGATAGCGTATCACTAAGGAATGTTAAAAAAAAGTTTGCATATTATAAAAACGTTCTTAATAAATATTAACGATGTTGGATATGATTTTAAATATATGGATAAGAAAATTTAAGAAAAATGGGTCAGATCATGTCAGATGTCATATTATGTAGAATGATCAATCCTGGGTAAATTACTATTTGGCAATTAAAAAAATAAAGTGGAAATGAAGGAAAATTGGGATTTTTCAATTATTTAAATAAATTTTGATATTTGAATTTTTTGAGAATTGTCAGATGAGAAATGGGTACTTTGTTAGACAAATATTGTAATATGGAGTTTTGAATGTTTAATGTTAGAAGAAGAAATAAACAAGTTATTGAGCGAGGTTGAATTTTCTTTTAAAATAATTAAAAAAAAAATAAAATAAAAAAATAGACCAAGACATATAAAGTATTAAGACAGGGTGAAACAAAATAAAATATTTAGAAGATATCTCAATAGGACTAAAATACTTTCAAAAGCCTAAAGCCCCCCCTAAAGAGTGTTAAAATTAAATATATTTATTTATTCATTTAAAGTCAATTGTATACTTTATATTTTACTTTTTAGTAGTTTTTATGCTTTATCATAAATTATTAGTTAAATTTTTTAATTAACCAAAAGAGTTATATTAAAATATTAATAACTCCAATATTAAAATAATTAAATACTTTTTTATTAAGAACTATAAAGCAACTAACTGTAATTCAGTGCTAACAACATTACGAGCGCATAAATCGCGAAACCGTAATTTATATCGAGCTGAAAAATTTAAAAGTTCATAAATCTTGAATAAGGAGATAATAAGGAGTAAAATTCAGCACGTAGATACTTAACCAATGTGCACATAGCAAATCTTTAGAGATAGCTTCAGAAAAACTTTAACCACATCGTGATTCAAGAAATTAAATTGAAACTTTAATAGTTTATTACTTTATATAAAGAGCCATAACATTTTCTATACAACCGTATAAAATATTTTATTTTATTTTAATAATATGAGATTTATGGCCGGTTAAATGTTTTTAATCTTTTCAAAATAGCATGTGCGCTATTTATTCCAAGATTGCAAATTTAAAAATCAATAAATATTGAATAAATGGCTATTAAGAAAGCTTATTTGTTACTGGCCATATTATGCATATAGTAAATCTTGTAAAGCTTTGTGCGTCATCTGGCGGTCTTATGGCACCTTAGTAAAGGTTTCGGATTGCCCCAGACACCACCCTCAGTTTATAGTGTCCAGGAGTCATTTATAGCGTCAACAAATGGCAAGCGACCAGAAGGGTGGGCTTTACTTGTATTACTGGGCTGATCCAAAAACATTACCAAATCCGGCGAAGAAGGAAAGTGGTGTGTAACACGATTTTTATTGTGTCACAACAGATGGTACAGACACGTCTTCTAGGCTGGTATGGTACCTTTTCCCAGTGACCTTCCAATGGAACAAAAATTAAGAAGCACTCTTCCAGTGACAAAAAATTTTCCTGCCTAATTTATCAAAAATTTTTCAGTTCCAACACAAAAGAGCCTTTACAATTATACGTAGTTCCTGTTCCTGCCATCGTTTTCTTCAATAGATTTATTATAGTTACTATATTTTGGAATAAAACAGTGGAAAGTATCATTATAACTTTAAAAAATATTTTTATAATAAATGGGATAATACAGTAAAACATATAAGACAATTAACCACCCTATGGTGAGAATTTTTTTTTTAAATTTCTCCAAAAATTATAATATTAAGTTATCAATATATGTATGTATCTTAAAATGGAATGAAAGATCGTGCTATCCAGACTATCAAGAGAGTACTAAAAAAAATGGTTAAGCCCTCATAATTTTAGAGAGGTAATTTTATTCTTAGTTGTTTTAGTATAAATTTCTTGATTTTCTTGTAAATAATATTAGTCTGATGAAGTTACTATGTAACGAAACTAGTCACTATTAAATTAATAACTTTTTTTATTATTTTTGTGGAAATCTTAAAACGTTGTTTTATTCTGTTTATTTAAATTTAATAATGGATTTTCATTGTCAAGTAAAAGCCGACACAGTTAAACAACTAAAAAAAATCTTTTAAAGAGGGTATTAACCCTTTTTTCTCAATACTAACTTTCAATATTACACCAAAACAAGGCTTACGTTTTCACACTGACCTACCAATGGTACGAAAGTTAAGAAAAAATTTTCCAGTGGCGAAAACCTTTCTCAACGTTAAATTTCCTATAAAAGAAGTGTGAGTAAACTAAGAAGAAAGCTCACTATGACCAGATCGCCAGAAATAGTATTGGAGCTTCCAGGACAACAACGAGGAAAGAAACATTGCAAACAAAGAAAACTTATGCGGTAATCTGGACCAAATGATTAGCTACTAAATAACAATCAAAAAAACCGTAGGTTTTTGAGACCTATGAAGGAGAATGCATCCAATTATAACAAAATATCCGACGAGGATAATGAAATTACACCCAACGAAGAGGATCTGAATTTGGCTTCGCTCCTTAAGCTCAGCTTATCTCTAAAGGTCCCTGAACCGGTACTGCAGCTGGATCTGTTTGTCGGCTCTAGATCCTACTCGAACTGGGACTGCCACTGAAACTCAAATTGCCACTGCAACTGACTAGATCGGCTCCCGCTGCGGTATACTATAAGGTTAGCTGGGTATATGTATAACTTCGGCGGGAGTTGCTTTTACCCTAATTTTGAATCAATTGTAGTCCAGTGCGGGAGCGGTATAATTAATATATTTTAATTATCACGGTTATTAGGTAACTTCCTTACAATCTACAAAGCCGAGTTTAAATATAGTGATTACAAAATTTAGATTCAGAGAGTCGAAAGTAAGAAAGGTTTTTATATATCTAAGTGAGAGAACAATTATAGAAGATTGTTAATGAAACAATAAAATTGATGTGGATAGAAGAAAAAATGTTGGATAATCTATCCAAAGTCGTGTAGTGCTCCGAATCTCCGAGTTGCTATAAAAGTGGGACCTACATAGCCAACTTCAGGGCTAATTTAAAATATCCCAATAAATATTATCCCTTTTTTTGTCGTAATCGAAAATATTCACAAGACCTATGTTACATACCAGAGGTAAGCTCGGCTTGGTTACTCTTTTCAATCATTTTACCCCATCCTTGATCTATCCGTTCGGGTACTGATAAAAATTCGGTTTAGACGTCACTCCAAATACTCACACTCTATTCTACTCAGCTAACGTAGAACACATTTACACCATATATGTAATACTCCTATATCGCCAACGTCCTATCTGTTCCTGTAAAAACAAAGTGTTCCGACAGAAGGAGATGCAAGATCGGAATTGGGTGTCAACGCGCATGCCCATATACATAAATTTCATTGGCGTTATTTCCCGTGGTGAAAAAAGAACGTAGAGAAAAGGAAAGTTAAGCAAACGTAGGCGATTTTACAGCTGTGACGCCTATGACTATCCGAGACTGTGTAAGAGTGAAACGATCGTCTACACTCTACTATCGGCGACACACTTCTCTATCAAGCTGGCTATATAGGAGTATTACATATATGATTTACACGCGTTGTAAAGTGACAACTGACAATTACACATCATTTTAATACATAACCTCATAATTTTTCTAAGATGTGTCTTGATATTCCTAGGTCGGAGGATTTCACGCTTAATGACGTCAATTGTACATGGAAAAAATTTATTGTGTATAAATTTTATAAAGCCCCACTTTGTGAAGCAATTTATTATGATTAACTAATTAGAAAAATTCTGATTTTTGGGATGGTTTGTATAAAAATTAAAAAAAAATTATAAGGTTACAAAAAAAATTTAAACCAAATAAATAAATTTTATTTATCCTCACTACTTGCTTTTTTTCAATGACTCCGAGACTAATTAATTTCCCTTTCTTCAATGAGTCCGACACAATTTTTTTTGTCTCTACTATCTTCTTCTGATACTATTCCATTCGGATTTCTTCCACCAAAATTCTCTCCATGATCCTAACCAGCTCTACATATATTAAAAAAAATGTCTTCGTTAATAGTTTTTTTTGTAAAGTATATAATTCTAATTCCATCTCTTAATATAATCCATTCCATATACATTTTTTTACAAGTTATATATTGACAAATTTTTTATTAATTTAATGACACTGCCTCTGATGTTTATTATTTTTCTTAGACTGGTTTTTTTTTTAAATAAAATTTTTTTTGATTAATCATAAAAAAAATTTTATCCGTAACTATTACAAATCACTTCCAATTTTTTTTATTTTCATAATTATAATAATGATGTGCCAAAAATAAAAATAAGATATATTTCACAATTGTTGATTTAGAACATCTTATATACAATTACTATCAATAAATTCTTTCAACTCAAACTTTTTTTTTATAAACTATTTTTATAAAATTCAAACAAAACTCATAAAAAATATTTCATTACAATAAATGGAAAATTTCAAATATAAATGTGGGAATTTGTAATGAAGTAATTTTTATGAGTTTCGAATTTTATAAACAAAGTTTATTGTTAAAAAAAGTTTGATTTGTAAAGAATTTATTAATGGTAATTGGTATATAATTTATTATAAATCAACAATTGGGGAATATAAAGAGTCTTATTTTTACTTCTTTTGAGCACATCATTATTTCATTATTATTATGAAATAAAAACAAAAAAAAATAAGAATAAAACAACTCGAAGTCATACCACAAAAATATTTAATAATGATGAAATTTCTAAAAGGTAAAAAGCGACATGTTTCGGTCTACACGACCATCATCAGGCAACTTGAAACCAAAGCGTTGATAAAAATTACAAATTATTGTGGTATGTTATATTGTGGAAATTTTATACTTAAAAACATAAACTAATAATTAAATTAAAGGAAATAACTCACGTGGACTATTTTAAAAAATCGCCGGCTATAAAGTGCACTTTTCAGGCTATAAAGTACACTTTGCGGGCTGTAAAGTGCACTATATGCCCGCGCGGGTCATAAAGTCACTTTATGGCCCGCGCGGGTCATAAAGTCACTTTATGGCCCGTACAGGCATAAAGTACAACTTTTGTAGTTGGTAACTAAGCAATAAAAACATAATATTGATCTAGTATGACATAAAAAAATTTTAAGTAATAATGTTAAGAGCAAGATTAAATTTTTTTTTAAATAATCTAGTAAGAAAATTTTAATTTGGGAGAGAAAAAAACAGAAGAAAAAATAATAAACAGACGTCAGGTAAAAATTTACATATTGTCATTATGTTTTACATATAAAAAAAGATTTTGAATGCTGTAAAAAAATAAAACTGAAACTTATATACCAATAATGAGAGGATGAGTTTTATTTTATAAATTGAAATAATAATAAAAAAAATTAAGTCACTAAAGGAGAAATTTAAAGTAAAAAATGGTTAATAGTGGACGAAATTAGAATATATAAAAGAAGCAATAAATAAAAGAACGTAAGAAATGATAATTTGATATTAAAGAAAATTAGAGTATAGAAGACTTTTATCCAGGTTTAAAACCAAAAGAAAACAAAAAAAAAAAGAAGAGGAACATACAGGATAAACATAATATAATATATTTTGTATTTTGATAATTTTTTGAATATTTATAATTTTTTTTAAATTTTAAATTCATTACAATATGTATGAAATCTGTCCTTGAAACAGAATAAACTATTATGTAATTGAGATGATGAAACTTTCAACAAACCTGTTATTTTTATAGAGCAAGTTCTATATTATATGGTTCTTGTATAGATAAAGTTACGTCATTTTCGACAAACTAATTACCCACTTTCCATCAACTTGTCTTGAGATCATCAAGTCTATGTAAATATCGATGTACGTGTGCAGCTAATAATTGGCAACGCAGCAAAACAATCTCCGACGCCGACGCTATAACATGACAACAATCAAGCAAAGCAAACTCCCAACTTGTCCCAAATATCTATCTCGTGATGTTGATGCGATGTTACATATGCCGTAATGGCCAGTTTGATGGCATTTACAATGAAAAACAAATAGGAGGATTCAACCAGACGTAGACGGATGTATTAACGTTCCGCAAATGTACAGTTAATCGTTCAACCTAAAGATTTAATGGTCTTAAGCTTTATAAAATACCCCTAGTTAAGTCTGAAGAATTGTTTTTTCTTTGAATAAAATATATGTATTGTTGAGAAATATACATATAAATAATAGAACAATTAATACCGATTAATTTGTAACTCATAAATAATTAAACTCAGCTGGAATTATTGTAATTATGGTGTTAAAAATATTCATGACAATGGTTTCAACATCATATATAATAATTTTCAAAGGTTATCCATATCTCAAATGTGGTCCAAAGTTTAAGGAAATAAAAAACAATGTCAGGTACCACAAAATAGAATTACAAAGCAGACAACCAGTTTCGGTCACTGAAAAAAATTAAAAAAAAATAAATATTGGACATCGTAAGCTAATTGAAATTCCCAATTTTCTTAAATAGGTTGAAAATATTATAAATGAATTCAACTTCAGTTTAATCACCAACGATGACGTAATTAAAATAATAAATTCTATTAAATCTAAGGCCTATGGCAATGATGCATTGAATATAACTATAGTCCGTCTTTGTTGTCCAACTATTATTCCGGTTATTACTCATATTATTACTGAATGCGTTTGTAACGGATATTTTCCTTGTGACTGGAAATTTGCCACTACCTAAAGTTGCTGCGCCAAAAGAATTTAAAGATTTAAAATCCATCAGCATTCTTCCTGTTTTCTCTAAAATTTTCGAGCTTGTTATGGAAAGTCAAATCAGGGATTTTGTTGATAGCAATCAAATTTTACCTATTAAATAATCTGGTTTCAGAGAAAAATATAGTGCTACAGCCCTTGCAGATGTCATTGACGATCTGATCAAAGAAAAAGATAAAACAATAAATGTTCGATTTTATTACTTCTTGACTTTACAAAAGCTTTTGACTTGATCGATCGTGATATACTTTTGGCGATATTGCAATATTATAATTTTAGTCATGTATCATAGTTCAAGCTTTTAAGATTTTATTAAGTTTTGCAACTATCATCTTTAAGCTGATGATACACAGATCTATATCAGTCTGACAATATACTGGAAGTAGCTCAGAAATTGAACTCGGATCTTGAAAAGTTAGCAACATCACATTAACCCTATCGAATCATCAGCTTTAATATCTCATAGTGACAACAATTATAGAAACAACAATAAATATTTCTAGAATATTTTATTGAAACTAAAAAATACCGAAATCCCTTTTAAATCTAATTGTAAAACTTAGGTCTCGTGGTTGACACAAAATTACGTTTTATGTAAGATGGCACGGCTAAATTAAAAATATTATGTTTTAATTTAAAATTGATTTACTCTCAGAGGCAATTTTTATCAACAGATATTAAAAAAATGTTATGTGACTCCTTGGTCTTGTCGCATTTAAATCATTGTGGTGTTGTATATGGGCCATGCCTTGATAATGAAGACTCCTGTCGAATTCAAAAATTACAAAATTCCTGTATACGTCTCATTTATGGTATAAGGAAATATGAACAAGTCTCACATAAATTTTCTGAACTTAAATATTTAAAAATAGAAAACGGGAGGCTTTTAGATATGTATTGTTTGGCTCATAAAATTTTAAAATATAAAACACCATTATATCTGCATAGTAAATTGACCTTTCATAATGTGAATATTTGGCAAAAGACTTTAATTCGTATACCTAAATTTAACAAAATGTTTTTTAAGCGAAGTTTTACTTACAACATTACTGTCTGCTTCAATGATATTCATTCCATAAATCCTGACTTTTCCGACCTATCTCCGATTACATTTAAAAATAAATTCAAAAAATTTTTGTTGGCAACACAGTGAACTAACCTTTTTTTTTCATTTCTATATTATTCTTCCTGTTCTCTATTTCATTACATTTTCTCTTCTCTCTCTTTCTTCTATTTTACAGTTCTTTACTTTTAAATTTTTGTAACATGTAGATGTATAGATATAAATAAGGCACTGGTAGTAGAACAGGAGTGGAGTTCCCACATCTGAACCAGTTATAGCCCTTTATCTGTTTTGAAATGTATTATTTGTAACATTATATAAAAAAACAGATAATTAATGATTTATTATTATTATTATTAACCATCATCAAGCCAATATTAAATACTAACAAGAGAAATGAATTGATCACAAATGTGAAAGACCCATTAAGGGTAGAAAGTAAATTTAAATAATATTAAACTTGATGGTCCTTGAAAAGTATTAAAATAATTATAAAAATTGAAAAATATTTATGCAAAACGAAATAAAAATATTAAACAAAAAGCAGGTTGCCCCCTAGGGGGTAGCAGTGATTAACCTACAGGGGGGACCGCACCTACAGGGGGATCAACATCACCTGCTTTTTGTTTAATATTTTTATTTCGTTTTTCATAAATATTTTTCAATTTTTATAATTATTTTAATACTTTTCAAGGACCATCAAGTTCAATATTATTTAAATTTACCTTCTACCCTTAATGGGTCTTTCAGTTTTGTGATCAATTCGTTCTCTTGTTAGTACTTAATATTGGCTTGATGATGGTTAGCGACCAAAACTAGTTGTCTGCTAGTACTTTTTTGGTTGTCTGCTAGTACTTTTTTGGTATTAAATTTTGTGGTACGTGACTTCGTAATTTCCTTCATACATAATAGTTTATTTTATATAGAACTAGCTTTTGCCCGCGACTTCGGCCGCGTTGATATTGAAATAAATAAAAGGTTCCTTCTTATATCTGTTTTCTTCCCCTACTTTTTAAACTCTGTAATGAATATTGTATTGAATATTGTATATCTCGAAAACTATAACTGGTAATAAACGCTTGGAAATTGGTAAGTAGGTTCTCCTAAAGAAATATATTTTTTTAAATGAAGGTGAGAGGTCCAAGAAAATCACACAAAAAATATGCGCTTAAAAATTGGCATGAATATTTCCTTTGACAAATAATAAAAAAATCGGTTGTGTCGTCCCAAAACTTTCCCGACGAGTATCCACGAATACTTTTTTAGATTTTTAATGTTAATGTTTCAAATTTAGACTTTTTTTTATTTTTGAGAGGTGGCAGTTTAAGAAATAATTTTGAATGTTATGAATAGAGTTTTTCAAGGGCTTTCAAATGACATATTGCAAGTTAAATTCTGTGACATATTGCGTCTGTAATTTTTTGATAGTGACACTTAGGTTTGACAGATGTCGTACAAAAACTAATGGGTTCTTCCAACAGGTAACCCAAACCAATACAACAAATTTCAGCTCAATCGGATTTAACGTGTGGCCCCTATCGTGGAAGAATACACACAGACAGACAGACAGACAGACAGATTGACAGACAGACTTCCATTTGGGAATGGTCTTAATCATCTCAGGTGACCTCAAAGTGGATGTTTCCCTCTTTATCTCGAAATTTTTTTTAGCTCGTTCACAAATGAAAAAAAAAATGCAAAAAAACGAACACAAAAAATGGAAAAATTGGAAAAAAAAGCAAACATATACAATGAAATGCACGATAATAAATGTAAAGCAAAACATGAGCTAAAAAATGTTAAAAGTTATAAAAAACTGAAAAGTTAAAAAAAAAGTGATGAAGTAAATTGTAAAGAATGTTAAAAAATGCCAAAAAAAAATCTAAAAAAAAGTTTTGCTGAAAAAAAAGTTAAATAATGTTAAAAAATGATAAGAATGAAAAAATAAATGCAAAAAAAATTCCAAAAAATCAAAAAGAAGTCAAAAATTAAAATAATGTTAAAAAATGCTAAAAGTGCAAAAAATGTCAAACAATACAAAAAAAATGCAAAAAGATGCCAACAAATCTAAAAAAAGTCAAAAAATGCTGAAAAAATGCTAAAAAACGTTAAAAATGCAAAAAAATCCCAAAAAGAAAAAAAAACAAAAAATGAAAAAAACGCAAAAAAAAATATAAACGTATGCAAAGAAAATCTAAAAAAAAGTCAAAAAAGTAAAATAACGTTAAAAAATGCTAAAAGTGCAAAAAATGCCAAAAAATAAAAAAAAATGCAAAAAGATGCCAAAAAATCTAAAAAAAGTCAAAAAATGCTGAAAAAATGCTAAAAAACGTTAAAAACGCAAGAAAAATCCCAAAAAGTGAAAAAAAAACAAAAAAAGCAAAAAAACTATTATGTCCCAGTAATTTTTTAAACGTCCCAGTTATTTTTCAGTTATCTGTACATCATTTCTAAAAGTCCCACAAAATTTTTAGAAATCGCAGTAATTTTTTGGATGTCTCAGTAATTTTTTAGAAGTCCCAGAATTTTTTTTTAAGCCCAAGTTATTTTTTGGAAGTTTATACATCATTTTTTAGAAGTCCCAGAAATTTTTTAAGGTCCCAGTTATTTTTTGGAAATTTATACATCATTTTTAGAAGTCCCAGTAAATTTTTAGAACTTCCAGTAATTTTTTGGACGTGTCAGTAATTTTTCAGAAGTCCCAGAAATTTTTCAAAATCTCAGTTATTTTTTTGAAGTTTATACATCATTTTTTAGAAGTCGCAGTAAATTTTTAGAAGTCCCAGTAATTTTTTCTATGTCTCAGTAATTTTTTAGAAGTCCCAGAAATTTTTTAAAGTCCGAGTTATTTTTTGGAAGTTTATACATCATTTTTAGAAGTCCCAGTAAATTTATAGAACTCACAGTAATATTTGGATGTGTCAGTTATTTTTTTGAAGTCAAAGTAATTTTTTTTAAAATCCCAGTAAATTTTTAGAAGTCCCAGTAATTTTTTAAATGTGTCATATAGTCAAAAAGTAAATGTCTTGGACCGGTCATTCCTGATATCATTTTGTCCAATTTTACGAGCGGTATCTACACACAAACGTTGTAAGCGTCATTTGGAAACACCCTGTATAAAGCTGAATTTACTTAATAACTTTTTTAATTATTTTTCACAATCACTATATTAGTAAATCAGGACTTATACGCGGATATTTTTTTATTAGTAATATAAAGTAATATCAATGACAATTTAATAAGTAGTTAAGATTCAATTTCAAAGCTTAAATCTGAATTTGGGGTTAAAGTAATGGGGTCAATCAAAGGTAAAATACTATATTTATTCTCTTTTATTCAACATTGTCCATTTCATTATCTAAACATCAATATAAAGTCTCCACAACGCCACCTGGATTAAATAATAACAATAAGAAAACAATTTATAAAAACAAGACACTAATTCAAGTCACGAGCTAAAATTCACAAGAACGCAGAATAAACTAATTTTATAAATCCTAACCCAAGCCGCACCACTGACAATTCAGCGGGCCGACTTTGAGTGAGTGATAAGAAATTTATACTAGTAAATTTCCCATACTCCGGTACATGAGTCTTTTATTCAGCTGTTCGGATTATATAATAAAAAATAAATCATGGCCATAAGTATTAAAATAGTTTCTCTTCTTTTGGAGCTCATTTGCTTTGCAGATTTTTAAAACGTTTATGGAATTTTAGGTACGCAAATAAAACTATAAATGTGCTTTTCTATTTTTCAAGATGGTTTAAAATACGGGTTTCATGATATCGTTAGTAATTTTTATATTAGAAAATTTCACCAACCGTATTGGTAGATAATTTTTGGTTTTATGTTAATGCGACTTTGAGGTTTTGGCGCTGTTATGAAACACCCTGTATATATAAATAAGTGATATATTTTCAGCGTGAAAAAATAAAACAAAACATTTTTTTGCATTAATAAACAAAGTTACACTTTTTCTGCGTATATAGACACTCAACATAAAAGACTTCTATCTCTATCCGTATCCTTTTCAATTCCCCTAAATTTTTAAATCTCATTTTTAGCTTTGTCATCATTTCTTCTTATAACCCTTTCGCGTACTTTTTACTGCCCTTCAAACAAGTAGCAGTTAATGAGGTGGGGAGAGTGTTTTGTTTCAATTAGCATATTTCTTCTTTGTTAATCAGAAACTCATTAAAGAGTAGCTCGCCTTATCGCATAATTTAGACTTTTCTTTTAAACCAGAGTCTGACTCGCTCAAGAAATTAAATGCTGTTAATAAGATTATTGTTAAAGTTTAATAAAAGATTTTTAATTTTATATAATGTACATAAATTTTAATAATATCAAGTATGTACTAATTGACATAATAGACAGTATTTTTTATTTTTAATTTAGAGTATGTATTCAAAATTATTTTAAGGGGGCGGATGCACTTGCAAATTCCCATAATTAGTACTCATAATTATGTAGCTCGTAAAGTAGAGATATTCATAAGATTGCAAACTTAACACCTGAAAAAAAAGATAGTTCGATCCTGTTCGTTCATTTCGCTTCAAGCCAACATTTATTTCTTCCAATCAAATGAAATCTGAATTAATCAAGAACTTTACATAAAATGCCATTCCGTTAGAATTTCCCGGCAATTGTGTCCTAAACTTTTAAAACTTCTTTTCATAAAGTGATTGATGAGATTCTTTTGTAGAATTCAACAATAATAGAGAACTTTTTTTTTCTTTTTTTAATAAACTAATTCGTTTTATTTTGTTACAGGAGGTATAGATTTAACGACTCGACATTGGTGGCTGATTGGTACGGTCCTGCTTTTAGCCGCGGCCGCAGGAGTTGGTGTGCCTATAGCCTTAAAGATTAGCTCAAGTGCCTCCTTTGAAGAACGTCTAGAGTTTGCCACTAGGTAAGAGAAATTTTAAACTTTTACATTGTTATATAAAATGTCTGTTTTTAACAGGTTGCTCCAAGAAGTGCCTCTAATAGATGGACATAACGATCTACCATGGAATATTAGAAAGTTTCTTCATAATAAACTTAAAAATTTTAAATTTAATGAAGATTTAAGAAATGTGAGTCCATGGGCGAGCAGTGCATGGAGTCATACGGATTTGATGAGATTGGAACAAGGACATGTTGCAGCACAGGTAAGTTTTTATATGATATTTATTTTATTTAACAATAATTATAAAAACTAAAATATTGACAAACATAAAACAAACTCTAAACTACGTATTCTATATAGTACTTTCACCTTTATATATGCTTATATCACTCAAAATTTTTTGTGAAGTCCCAGTTATTTTTTGGAAGTTTGTATATTATTTTTTAGAATTCCCAGTAAATTTTTAGAAGTCCCAGTAATTTTTTCGATGTCTCAGTAATTTTTTAGAAGTCCCAGTAATTTTTTTAACGTCCCAGTTATTTTTAAGTTATCTGTACATCATTTTTCAGAAGTCCCAATTTTTTTTTTATCTCAGTTTTTTTTTTGAAGTTTATACATCATTTTTTAGAAGTTACAGTAAATTTTTAGAAGTCCCAGTAATTTTTTCGATGTATCAGTAATTTTTAGAAGTCCTAGTAATTTTTTAAAAGCCCCAGATATTTTTTGAAAGTCTATACATCATTTTTTAAAAGTCCCAGTAAATTTTTAGAAGTCGCAGTAATTTTGTGGATGTCTTAGTAATTTTTTGGATGTCTCAGAAATTTTTTAAAAGTCCCAAATATTTTTTGGAAGTCTATACATCATTTTTTTAAATTCCCAGTAAATTTTTAGAAGTCGCAGTAAATTTTTGGATGTCTTAGTAATTTTTTAGAAGTCTCAGAATTTTTTTAAAGCCCCAGTTATTTTTTGTAAGTTTATACATCATTTTTTAGAAGTCCCAGTAAATTTTTAGAAGTCGCAGTAATTTTTTAGATGTGTCAGTAATTTTTTAGAAGTCCCAGAAATTTTTTTTAATCTCAGTTATTTTTTTAAAGTCTATACATCATTTTATAAAAGTCCCAGATATTTTATTAAAGTCTATACATCATTTTTTAAAAGTCCCAGTAAATTTTTAGAAGTCGCAGTAATTTTGTGGATGTCTTAGTAATTTTTTGGATGTCTCAGAAATTTTTTAAAAGTCCCAAATATTTTTTGGAAGTCTATACATCATTTTTTAAAAGTCCCAGTAAATTTTTAGAAGTCGCAGTAATTTTGTGGACGTCTTAGTAATTTTTTGGATGTCTCAGAAATTTTTTAAAAGTCCCAAATATTTTTTGGAAGTCTATACATCATTTTTTAAAATTCCCAGTAAATTTTTAGAAGTCGCAGTGAATTTTTGGATGTCTTAGTAATTTTTTAGAAGTCTCAGAATTTTTTTAAAGCCCCAGTTATTTTTTGGAAGTCTATACATCATTTTTTAGAAGTGTCAGTAATTTTTTCGATGTATCAGTAATTTTTTAGAAGTCCTAGTAATTTTTTAAAAGTCCCAGATATTTTTTGGAAGTCTATACATAATTTTTTTAAAGTCCCAGAAATTTTTTTAAAGTCTATACATCATTTTATAAAAGTCCCAGATATTTTATTAAAGTCTATACATCATTTTTTAAAAGTCCCAGATATTTTTTGGAAGCCGATACATCATTTTTTAAAAGTCCCAGTAAATTTTTAGAAGTCGCAGTAATTTTTTGGATGTCTTAGTAATTTTTTAGAAGGCCCAGAATTTTTTTAAAGTCCCAGTTATTTTTTGTAAGTTTATACATCATTTTTTAGAAGTCCCAGTAAATTTTTAGAAGTCGCAGTAATTTTTTAGATATGTCAGTAATTTTTTAGAAGTCCCAGAAATTTTTTTTAATCTCAGTTATTTTTTTGAAGTTTATACAGCATTTTTTAGAAGTTCCAGTAAATTTTTAGAAGTCACAGTAATTTTTTCGATATATCAGTAATTTTTTTAGAAGTCCTGGTAATTTTTTAAAAGTCCTAGATATATTTTGAAAGTCTATACATCATTTTTTAAAAGTCAAAGTAAATTTTTAGAAGTAGCAGTAATTTTTTGGATACATTAGTAATTTTTTAGAAGTCTCAGAAATTTTTTAAAAGTCCCAAATATTTTTTGGAAGTTTATACAGCATTTTTTAGAAGTCGCAGTAATTTTTTGGATGTCTTAGTAATTTTCTAGAAGTCTCAGAAATTTTTTTAAAGTCCCAGTTATTTTTTGGGAGTTTATATATCATTTTTTAGAAGTCCCAGTAAATGTTTAGAAGTCGCAGTAATTTTTTGGATGTGTCAGTAATTTTTAGAAGTCCCAGAAATTTTTTTAAATCTCAGTTATTTTTTTGAAGATTATACATCATTTTTTAGAAGTTCCAGTAAATTTTTAAAAGTCCCAGTAATTTTTTCGATGTATCAGTAATTTTTAGAAGTCCCAGAAATTTTTTTAAATCTCAGTTATTTTTTTGAAGATTATACATCATTTTTTAGAAGTTCCAGTAAATTTTTAAAAGTCCCAGTAATTTTTTCGATGTATCAGTAATTTTTTAGAAATCCAAGAAATTTTTTTAAATCTCACTTATTTTTTGAAGATTATACATCATTTTTTAGAAGTTCCAGTAAATTTTTAAAAGTCCCAGTAATTTTTTCGATGTATCAGTAATTTTTAGAAGTCCCAGAAATTTTTTTAAATCTCAGTTATTTTTTTGAAGATTATACATCATTTTTTAGAAGTTCCAGTAAATTTTTAAAAGTCCCAGTAATTTTTTCGATGTATCAGTAATTTTTAGAAGTCCCAGAAATTTTTTTAAATCTCAGTTATTTTTTTGAAGATTATACATCATTTTTTAGAAGTTCCAGTAAATTTTTAAAAGTCCCAGTAATTTTTTCGATGTATCAGTAATTTTTTAGAAGTCCAAGAAATTTTTTTAAATCTCAGTTATTTTTTGAAGATTATACATCATTTTTTAGAAGTTCCAGTAAATTTTTAAAAGTCCCAGTAATTTTTTCGATGTATCAGTAATTTTTAGAAGTCCCAGCAATTTTTTTAAATCTCAGTTATTTTTTTGAAGATTATACATCATTTTTTAGAAGTTCCAGTAAATTTTTAAAAGTCCCAGTAATTTTTTCGATGTATCAGTAAATTTTTAGAAGTCGCAGTAAATTTTTGGATGTCTTAGTAAATTTTTAGAAGCCCCAGTAATTTTTTCGATGTACCTATCAGTAATTTAGATTTAATTTAGAAGTCCTAGTAATTTTTTAAAAGTCCCAGATATTTTTAGGAAGTCTATACATCATTTTTTTAAATTCCCAGTAAATTTTTGGAAGTCGCAGTAAATTTTTGGATGTCTTAGTAAATTTTTAGAAGTACCAGTAATTTTTTCGATGTATCAGTAATTTTTTAGAAGTCCTAGTAATTTTTTTAAAGTCTCAGATATTTTTTGGAAGTCTATACATCATTTTTTAAAATTTAAGTTTTTAGAAGTCGCAGTAAATTTTTAGAAGTCGCAGTAAATTTTTGGATGTCTTAGTAATTTTTTAGAAGTTTTAGAAATTTTTTTAAAGTCCCAGTTACTTTGTGGAAGTTTACACATCATTTTTTAGAAGTCTCAGTAAATTTTTAGAAGTCCCAGTAATTTTTTGGATGTGTCAGTAAATTTTTAGAAGTCGCAGTAAATTTTTGGATGTCTTAGTAAATTTTTAGAAGCCCAGTAATTTTTTCGATGTATCAGTAATTTAGATTTAATTTAGAAGTCCTAGTAATTTTTTTAAAGTCCCAGATATTTTTAGGAAGTATATACATCATTTTTTAAAATTTAAGTTTTTAGAAGTCGCAGTAAATTTTTAGAAGTCGCAGTAGATTTTTGGATGTCTTAGTAATTTTTTAGAACTCAGCAATTTTTTTAAAGTCCCAGTTATTTTTTGGAAGTTTATACATCATTTTTTAGAAGTCCCAGTAAATTTTTAGGAGTCCCAGAAATTTTTTTAAATCTCAGTTATTTTTTTGAAGTTTATACATCATTTTTTAGAAGTTCTAGTAAATTTTTGGTAGTCCCAGTAATTTTTTCGATGTATCAGTAATTTTTTAGAAGTATGATTATAAAAATTGAAATATTGCCAAACATAAAACAAACTATAAACTACGTATTCTATATAATTCTTTTACCTTTATATATGCTAATATCACTCAAAAATGGCTCATCCTTAATATTAATTCTGCATGAACGATGAGTTCAATTTCAACTTGTCAATCTCTTCGACACGCCATCTTCAGATATATTTCAAGTTCCTCTTACTCGCCAACTTGCAATTGCTTTTTTTTTTATTCGGGAACATAATTTCCGTGAACATCTGCATCTAGAAAATGCAACGCAAAAAATTATGGTAATTGTACATTAAATATTTTTAATCCGAACGAAAGTACATTAAATATTTATAATACGAAAAAACAAACATTAATCCGTGTTAATACGCTTTAAAAATTGCATATTAAATAATTATTTTTCCATTTAGATATTAAATATTTATAGTCTAAAAATGTCAATACCAAATACAGGGTGGAGCAATAATGAGAAGAAATACAATAACTACTGTGTTATTATACGAGTGTCAAAAATATAATTGATAACCGCTTGATGGCTACACGGGAAGTACTTAAGCCTAGTTCGCATTAGGCTAGTAATTTAGTCGAGTGGGGAGTAATTTAGTGACTTAATATGTACGAACTATAAAAATTTATTATACTATATTATACTATACTATACCAATTTCTTATCTTTCTATCTATAAAGTTTAACTTTATCTGATTTTATTAGTTTTCAAAACATGAATTTTACTAGTGACGCAATTTACATTATGTTTAATTTTTTTTAAATAATATATGTTTATTTTTATTAAAAAACATTCTTCCAGTTCCATCTCCATTTTTCCCCTAATTTTTGACTGTTTTCCTCCTACCCTTTTTCCCTCTACTTTCTTGTTTATTGTTTTCTTAATGTTTCAACATTTTTTTCCATTTTTTCACTTTCCCCTCACACTTTTGTCCTGTATTTGTTTTGTGTTTTATTTATGTTGTTTTTACACTTTTCCTCCCCTTTTTGTACGTACTTTTTTAATAATTTCTTTATAATTGTTTTTTTAAACTTTTTTTCCAATTTCTCCCCACACTTTTTTTCCTCTACTTGATTGTTTTCCTAATGTTACTTTTTTTTCCACCTCCCACTCACTATTTTTCATTTACTTGTTTACTATTTTCTTTTTTTTCATTTTTATTCATTTTCCTCTTACCCTTTTTTCCGATACTTCTTAACTCTTTTATTTTTATTATTTTTTTACACTTTTCCTCCCATTTTTTCCCTTACTTATTTAATAATTTCTTCATATTTGTTTTTTTCAACTTTTTTTTTCACTTTCTCCTCCTCCTTTTTCCTCTACTTTTTGACTGTTTTCTTTCCAACTGTTTTTTTCACTTTCCCCTCACTATTTTTCCTCTACTTGTTTACAGTTTACTTTATAGGTTTCAAACCTATTTTTTTACTTCGCTTCTTTTTTTTTCCTACTTACTTTTTACTGTTTACTTCATACTTCTTGTTTTTTTTCAACTTTTTTTTTCACTGTTCTCTCTCCCTTATTCCCAACTCTTTTACTATTTTTTCCATGTTTCAAACTTTTTGTTCCAAGGTTTTTTTTTCCATTCCTTCATCCCTCCCCTTTTTTATTCTTGTCTATATGTTTCAAACCTATTTTTTTCACTTGTCCTCCCATTTTTTACCCAATCTTTTCACTAATTGGAAAAAAAATTGGGAAAATAGGAAAAAATAAAAAAAAATCAGTACAAATAAGGAAAAATAGGAAAAAATCAGAAAATAGGGAAAATAGAGATAAATATAAAAAAAATCGGTTGTGTCCCCCAAAACTTTCCCGACAAGTATCCACGAATACTTTTTCAGATATTTAATGTTAAAGTTTCAACTTTTGACATTTTTGTATTTTTGACAGGTAAGAGTTTGAGAAATAATTTTGACTGTTCTGTATACAGTTTTTTAATGGTTTTCAAATGACATATTACAAGTCGAATTCCGTGACATATTGCATCTGTCGTTTTTTGATAATGACACTTCCGTTTGACACATGTCATACAAAAACTAATGAGTTCTTCCGACGGGTAACTTAAACCCCTGTACCAAATTTTTGCCCAATCGGATTAATACCTTTTGAGATATTTAATGATAACGTTTCAAATTTTGACATTTTTTTATTTTTGACAGGTGACAGTTGAAGAGATAATTTTGACTGTTCTGAATAGAGTTTTTTAAGGGCTTTTAAATGACATATTGCATGTC
This sequence comes from Neocrepidodera transversa, assembly GCA_963243735.1. Lineage (NCBI taxonomy): Eukaryota > Metazoa > Arthropoda > Insecta > Coleoptera > Chrysomelidae > Neocrepidodera > Neocrepidodera transversa. Next base: position 13,877,552 of record OY725347.1, read on the forward strand.
CAATTTCCTGACATATTGCGTCTGTCATTTTTTCATAGTGAGACTTCCGTTTGACAGATGTCGTACAAAAACTAATGGATTCTTCCGACGGGTAACCCAAACCCATATACAAAATTTCAGCTCAAATCGGTTTAAACGTGTGACCTCTATCTTGTAAGAATACACACAGACAGACAGACAAATTTCGATCTGGAAATGGTCTTAATCATTTCAGGTGACCTCAAGATGAATATTTCCATCTTTATCTCTAAATTATTTTTAGCTCGTTCACAATACTTTCCCTTCTCGGAGGTGGGTCGGGAAAGTAAAAACTCAAAAAATCTCAAGTGTCAAAAAATCTCAAAGCTCTAAAAATCTCAAAAATCAAAAATCTCAAAAAAGGTAAAATACCTCAGCCATAAAAAATCTCAAAAATCAAAAAATCTAAAAAATTTTCAAAAAAAACCAAAAAATTTTTTGACTCTTCAAAAACATCTCAAAAATCTCTAAAAATTCTTAAAAAATCTAAAAATTCACCAAGAATCTCATAAAATTTAAAACGTCAAATCTCAAAAAATTCAAAATGGTAAATATCTCAAAAACTCAAAAATTAGATCAACAAATCTCTAAAAATTTAAAGAAGTCAAAAAAACTCAAAAAACCTTTAAAAACAAATTCTGAAAAATCTTAAGAAACCTCAAAAAATATAAAATCTCAAAAAACCTCAAAAAATTCAAAAATTCTTTAAAAACCTCAAAATATCTTAAAAAAATCCAAAAAATCTCAGGAAACCTCAAGAAACCTCAAAAAATCTCAAAAATCTCAAAAAATCTCAAAAAATCTCAAAAAATCTCAAAAAATCTCAAAAAATCTCAAAAAATCTCAAAAAATCTCAAAAAATCTCAAAAAATCTCAAAAAATCTCAAAAAATCTCAAAAAATCTCAAATAATCTCAAAAAATCTCAAAAAATCTCAAAAAATCTCAAAAAATCTCAAAAAATCTCAAAAAATCTCAAAAAATCTCAAAAAATCTCAAAAAATCTCAAAAATCTCAAAAAATCTCAAAAAATCTCAAAAAATCTCAAAAAATCTCAAAAAATCTCAAAAAATCTCAAAAAATCTCAAAAAATCTCAAAAAATCTCAACAAATCTCAAAAAATCTCAAAAATCAAAAATCTCAAAAAAGGTAAAATACCTCAACCATAAAAATCTCTAAAATCAAAAAATCCTCAAAAAATCTAAAACAATTTCAAAAAAAACCAAAAAATTTGTAGACGCTTTAAAAACATCTCAAAAATCTAAAAATTCTTAAAAAATCTAAAAATTCAGCAAGAACCTCATAAAATTTAAAACGTCAAATCTCAAAAAATTCAAAATGGTGAATATCTCAAAAACTTAAAAATTGGATCAAAAAATCTCTAAAAATTTAAAGAAGTCAAAAAATCTCAAAAACTCAAAAAACCTTTAAAAACAAATTCTGAAAAATCTTAAAAAACCTCAAAAAATATAAAATCTCAAAAAAACCTCAAAAAATTCAAAAATTCTTTAAAAACCTCAAAAGATCTTAAAAAAACTCAAAAAATCTCAGGAAACCTCAAGAAATCTCAAAAATCTCAAAAAATCTCAAATTTATCAAAAAAATCTCAGACTATTAAAAAGTCAAAGAAAAATTGGAAAAAAAAATTGGACAAAATTAGAAAAGATTGTAAAAAAATTGTAAAAAATTGAAAAAAATCCACGAATACTTTTTCAGATATTTTGTTAAAGTTTCAAATTTTGATATTTTTTTTATTTTTGACTATTCTGAATAGAGATTTTCAAATGACATATTGCAAGTTAAATTCTGTGACATATTGCGTCTGTCCTTTTTTGACAATGACACTTTCGTTTGACAGATGTCGTACAAAAACTAATAAGTGCTTCCGACGGGTAACCCAAAGCCATATACCACATTTCAGCTCAATCGGATTAAATGTATGGCCTCTATCGTGGAAGAATACACACACACAGACAGACAGACAGACTTCCATCTCGAAATGGTCTTAATCATCTCAGGTGACCTCAAAATGGATATTTCCATCTTTATCTCGAACTCTTTCGTTAGCTCGTTCACAATACTTTCCCTTCTAGGAAGTGGGTCGGGAAAGTAAAATAATGGAAATACAGAATATAGAAAGAAATAGGAAAATAGAGAAAATCAGCGAAAAATAGAGAATAGGGGAAAATCGGAAAATTTTCAAAATGTGTAAAATAGGAAAAAAACACGTAAAAATGGGGAAAAATTAGGAAGAATAGGAAAAAAATTGAAAAACAGATAAAATAGGGAAATTAGAGATAAATAAAGAAAAATTAATATAAAAAGCGGGAGAAATATGGGAAAAGAGGGGAAAATAATGAAAAATAGTAAAAATTGGAGAAAGATAGATAATAATATGCACAAATAAATAGGGAAAAACAGAAAAAAAAATAGAGAACTGGAAAAATAGAAAGAAATTGGAAAAAAGCAAGCAAAGTTCGGTCGTCTAGGTACTAAAGATACTTTGTGCCAAAGCACGGCTTTTCATATACAAAAATGTGAACAAATCATGTCTAATAGTAAATAATCTAAGGTTTATAAGGTTTCGTTTTAATTGGTCGATTAAACGGCAACGCCATCTACTGTTTGAAATGATAAGAAAAAGATTGCCGTCATTTTTGTAGAATTGGTAGCATGCGTTGGTTGTTACTATTAGTCCTGTTATTTTGTGTTAATTGGATTTTGTTTCTCCCCGGAAGCGCTTATAGCGGATTAAATCAGTCGCACGTTGTTTTTCATGTGGCGTCCCTCGCCAACCTCTTTTTAATTAAAAGAATGCTCCTACCTAGTGTATAACTATATATAGGAAACCGATTAATACAGAGATTAAAAAAAAATTGACCCAGAGAATTATTATTAAGGTCAACTACTACAGGGCGTAATTACTACGGTGAAGTAGGGCAAACCGTAGTATTGAAATTGTGCAAAAATCTCAATAATGTATTTTGCTCCAAATGACTTAAAATGTCATAAAACATGGAAAAAATTGATTTTTGGCGAAAAAAAAAGTGTCTGTGTGGATGTGTGGATGTCTGTGCGCACGATAACTTGAGAACAGCTATTTCGTGTCTGAGGATTCCTTTTACTAGTTTTAAAAGTTATATTTTTTCAATATGGATACCCTAAATGTTTTAGAATATTTAGATTCATTTTAAGAAGCTTATCTCAAAAATATTAAATTGTAATTGTGACTCCTGGGCCTGTTTATCTCATGAAAAAATCGAGTACAAAGAAGCAAACCAATGGCCATTTAGTAATTTTGATTTCTTGTAATTTTTCATAAAAATCCATAATTTTGGCTCAAAATGTATTAAAAGGACAAAAGTCTATATATATTTTTCAGGCCCTCTAGTGGCGATATTATGCAGAATTCTAAAAAAAATAAAGACGGAATTTAATGGAAATTTTCTGTTCCACAATTTTTGTTTCTTGTAATTTTTCTAGAAATCCATAATTTTGGCTCAAAATCTAATAATAAGGCGCAAAGGTCTATGTATATATCTTTCGCGCCCTCTATGCAGAATACTAAAAAAAAAAGTAAAGATAGAATTTGTAGGAAAGGACCACGCACTTTTCTTATGGAAACGGGAGCACCGTCAAATTGTCTGAATTTTTAATATGTTGTAGTATTTGATGTCCTGATCAAAAGTCTCCATGGGCCCAATTCCATCCTATGGCTAGTTTTCGATATACAGGGCGTTGAAGTTCAAGATCACAATTTTTTTAAAATGCGTACCAAAAAGTTCCTTTTGAAAGTTTTTGGCTGATATATGGAGCCAAAATACATACTTAATGATCAAAATAAAAATATTGATAGCTACAGGGTGATTCAAGCTGTCACAGACCTTTTTTGAATAATATATGTATTTTTACATTACAAATATAGCGTAAAATAACATTAAAAAATTATATCCTATGGCTACTTTTCGAAATAGAAATCGTTTAGCCTAAAATATCAATTTTTATAGTACCAAAAAATAATTACGAAGACTAAATAAAGTCATACTTACAGGGTGATCCCAAAAATCTATAACAGATGCCAAATAATAGAAACTATATAATTATATACTTACTTATAATATTACGAACAATATTAAATTTCCATCAACACGTCTACTAAATTGTATTTATTACCAGATAATATTGTTCTCGGTCCCATAATGGAGGATCTTTAAAGTACATGATTCTTTTGTTAATTTTTGATGTTAACGTCTTTTTTTCAATAAAGAATAAAACAACTCGAAGTCATACCACAAAATTATTTAATAGTGACGAAACGTCTAAAAGGCAAAAAGCGACATGTTTCGGTCTACACGGCCATCATCAGGCCTATAAAAAAATTGACAATGTGAACAGACATTAACAATATTAAAATGTAATATTATAACTTACAAATTGGATCCAAAGCGTTGATAAAAGTTACAAATTATTATGAAAAGTTACATTATGTAAAAAAAAAATTATATACTTAAAAACATAAACTAAGTAATTTTAAATTAAAGGGAAAATTTAAATAACTCCATGTGAGTTATTTAAAACCCCATTTAAGGTAAAAAAACAATCGAAGTGCATCCCAGATGCACTTGAAATAGGATTAAATTATAAAATTATAATACTGCTGCATAATAATTACCATGCACTAATGGCTGAGTACAAAGTGAAAACCAAGAATGACAATTGACATTTAGATGTGGACTACAAAGTAAAGGAACTGACAAACAACAACGAGACTAGATATCAGAAACAGGCAGGTCTTTTTTTCAATTGAATCAGTCATTTCTTCATCAACCCTTTATTTGGATTGAGTGAATAGTCTAATATTTGAATTTATCTTCATACTCTTTTTGTAATGGAGTATTGAATGGCCTTGTATTATGAAAACCCAATTAATAAACCATATAGAAACGTAAGTTTTTTTTTATTATAAAATAAGTAAGTAGGTAATATGTACGTAACTAGTTTCTATTATTTGGCATCTGTTGTAGATTTAATCATCTTACTAGAAGGATCACCCTGTAATTATGACTTTTTTTAGTCTACATTTAAATATAAAAATAGTACTATAACATTGCGCCATGGTTGAAGTATATCAGGTTAGATATTGCGCAGGAAATGTGACGTCACCTGGCGCCCATCAAAAATTTTTAATGTGTCATTATATGAGGTTATTGGGTTTTTGATATATTTTTATTTATTTTCACCTATAAACTGATTCAAAATGTATTGTGCAGTATTTCTGTTGTAAAAGTAATACTCGCTCTAAAAATAGTACAAAGTTTTTTCGATTTCGGATGTGCCCTTTATTAAAAAAAGTAGGTTATTATATGAATAAACATCTTCGGTAATATTTTTAGACTTTATTTTAAATAATACAAAAGAAGTACTGTAAGAATTGTGTAAGAGCTTAAAGTAGTTACGTATTCATTTATTAATTTTAGTATTTTATTCAATAATAATAAATAATAACAATAAAGCACTTCACAACATTTTTATAACATTTATTTTACATAAAAATTTATATTACTGTAAACCTAAGTTTTTCTTCTATTAACATATGCCGTACTCGTTCAATAAAATGTTAATTAGGTATATAAAAGCCGTAATATAAACCTAAAATAACAATATGCACCGAAAAGTTCTACTGATATTGCAAATCAGTTTTTTATATAAAAAAAAAATTTTTTTAGTTAAAATTTATAAAACCACTTTGAACTTAATCTAAAGTATTGTATTTGTTACATATTTGACAATTATTTTAATGATAAAATTAGCTATAATGTAATCTAGCAATAACACAGATTTTATAATATAAAGCATATCAGAATCGTAAAAAAAGTTTATCCCTTTTTTAAAGTAGTTATTACTTTTTAGTGTACAATACTTTATAATACATTTTTAGTAAATATATAGCCGTAAAAAAATGAAAACCACCCAAAATACACAATAACCCTATTCAATCCAATATTAAATTATTTTGTTTGGACTCCAGCTGACGTCATGGGCAAACTTTGACGAATTTGGGACGTCTGAGTGTCTAACCTGTGTAATTTTTAAATCATGACATTGCGCTGTATGTGGAAATAATTAATTTATAAAATTCCCCATGGTTGGTTTGATTCAAAACAACGGAATGGTCGCTCTGAGGCTCCTACGTGTCTATATCTCCACCAACTGAGTCCTTCACATTTGAAGATCACGTAAGAGGTTCATTCTGCCGCCTTTTTAACTTAATCTACAAATGGGTTTTTCATGGAAGATTTCCCTTTTTTTGTTACTATAAAAATTGATATTTTATAGACAAACTGTCAGTAGATAGAACGTCCTTTAACTTTAAAGATTCAATAACTAAAGGCGATGACGTTTAGAATAAAATTTAACGAGTTGATTTCTTATCCAAATGTCACAATCTAAACGTCATTGTCGTTAGTTACAGAACCGTTAAAGTTAAAGGACGTTCTATCTACTGACAATAAACGTTTAATATTTCGAAAAGTATCCATAGAATATAATTTTCTCCACGACCATTACTGAATGTATGAATTCTGAAATCATTTTTAATAATAGAATGTAAACATTCACACTCTAGAGTCTGAATATTTATTCTATAATACTTGCCTCTTATGCATTTTGCATGTATTTTCATTCTTTATCAAGGTAAAGAATGGATTTTCTGTAATCGAAATAAACGATATGGGATTGCCATGGATTTCAAAAGTGTCACTGTCAGATTCAAAATGGCGACGATAATAATTATTTTCAAACAAGTTTTAATTTAAACAAAATAATTAGTGAAAAATCAAGTCAAGTAGATATAGAATTTAATAATATCTAAAATTGCAAATTATGAAAATACATCAATGCACCAGATTTTAATTTCGGTAAGTGTACCATAACACTATAAATATTACTACAATGTAATACAAATATGTCAACAAATAACTTATGTTCAGATTTAATTTAATTTTGATTCATACTTTTTGATCGTGGAGAAAATATAGTCTGTAACAAGGTTAGAATGAAAAATTCGACACTCGTGGTTCCTCACACTCGCTGACGCTCGCGTTCGGAATTTTATACTCGTGTCGAATTTTTCATTCTAACCTTGTTACAGAATCTACTATTACCATTAGGAATTTTGAACAAGAACATCGATATGTATCCTATATCAAATATTCGAAAACTTTGACGGAGATTTTTTTTAATGTTATTTTAAGCTATATTTGTAATGTAAAAATACATATATTATTCAAAAAAGGTCTGTGACACTTGAATCACCCTGTAACTATCAATATTTTTATTTTGATCATTAATTATGTATTTTGGCTCCATATATCAGCCAAAAACTTTCAAAAATATTCAAAAGGGACTTTTTGGTACACATTTTAAAAAAATTGTGACCTTGAACTTCAACGCCCTGTATATCGAAAACTAGCCATATAATGGAATTGGGCGCATGGAGACTTTTGATCAGGACATCAAATACTACAAGACATTAAAAATTCAGACAATTTAACGGTGCTCCTGTTTCCATAAGAAAAGTGTGTGGTCCTTTTATGTTCTACAATTTTGATTAATCGTAATTTTTAATAAAAAGCCATAATTTTGGCTCAAAATTTAAAAATAGGTTTAAAAGACTATTTTTATTTCTTTCACACCCTCTAGCGGCGATACTATGAGGAATTCAAAAAAAAAGGACAGACAGAATTTGTAGGAAATTATGTGTTCTACACTTTTGATTTCTTTTGTAATTTTTCATAAAAATCCATAATTTTGGCTCAAATTTAAAAAAAAAGCGCAAAAGTCTATATATATATATATATATATATATATATATATATATATATATATATATTTAAATAGTAAACTCCTCAATAAATTGTAGTTTACCTTACAGGGTTCATAAAGGACCTAGATAACAAAATAAGTTAAAATATACAATTTATTTTAATTTATTTTTTTTAACTTCAACGCCTTCACTGCTTTCTTCTAAATATTTAACCAATATCGTTTATTTCCAACTTGTATTACTTTGTTTCTACTACTTTCTCATAACCATGCTTCTCTTTTTAAATTATTCTCAGTGTCTTATAATTTTATTGAGGAAATGAAAATACTTTAATTTTACCTTCTTTTTACTTTCCGAACAACATAGTTGTATAGAAGGAAAGTAATGCGATCATGACATTTTGGCCATACCCAGATTTTGACGAATCTTTACGTTTTGAGGTCACCTGAATCCATTTATACCATTTTTAGCATGATGTCTGTCTGTGTGTCTGTGTGTGTGTCTGTGTGTCTGTGTGTGTGTGTGAATACGATAGCGTCTAAACGGCTGAACCGATTTAGATGAAATTGTATATACATATTTAGGGTAGAAAGGAGACGACCTGTATAGATTTTGGAGTTAATCGGACAACCGGAAGTGACAGTTGCTATAAGTGATGACGTCATTACTAAACAAGATGGCAATAAAGTTTTACACGTAAAAGTAGTTTATTCTATACCGTTCCTACTCCATCCGGTTTAGATAACGGATTGTGGGTGACGTCACAGTGCGCGTGGGCGGTGACGTCACAGGGAGCGTGGTCATGTCAAGGTCATGTCAAGGTCATATTTTGAAAACTTCTTAACTTGTGTTTTATTACTACATTTTGAACACCCATTTCACTCAATTAACTACTGATACAACACCAAGTTCTACACCGCTTTTATAAAGAATTATGCATAGATAAGCGCCCACGACTTGACCTTGTTAATTGTTATCTTGGGACAGTTTTATTATGAAAAATGAATTGATAAGCGCCCACTCGATATTGCGTGCCCACGCTCCATGTGACGTCACCGCCCACGCGTACTGTGACGTCACCCACAATCCCTTATCTAAACCGGATGGAGTAGGAACGGTATAGAATAACTACTCGTAAATTTTTTATACGTTATAGTTTCATTTCCAATGACTAAAATTTTCAAAAACTTTTGCCATTGTTGCCAGATTTATCACAAAGTAATTTCTTTTCATATTTTTTTTAAATTACCAAAATAATGCATTTTTATGAAATATTACAGGATATGAAAGTTGTAGAACATAAAATTTTCTACACATTTTGTTATTACCTTTTTTTTTAATTCCTCATAGTTACGTTGCTATAATGTATTTAGACATTTGCGACTTTTTTTAGATTTTGAGACAAAATTATGGATTTTTATGAAAATTTACAAAAAATTTGTAATTATTATAGCCAAAATAAAGAATTTTTTTTTGATTTTTTGTAATTTCGTTTTATCAATAACTATAAAATAAATGAAAAAAGTAAATAGGACATCCGAAACAATTCTACTAATTAAAAAAATCTATAATATGGCTGTATTTTAATTTTCATTTTAATGTGCCATATGTCTATGTAATCTTTTACATATTTTGCTTACCATGTGTAAATTTTGATTAAGCGGGAATGTAAATCCTAACCTACCTAATATTTATAATCAAAAAGGAGGGTATCGTTTTTTGGGTTTTTTGCGACCCCGTACGAAATTTTTCTCACTAAAAGATATTTAAAAAAAAATGAATTTCCCAAATTTTTTTTCTTTAAAACGTCCCGGAACATACTTTTTTTTAAATTTTGAAATCTTTTTTATGACAAAATCACAAGGACTGACAAGGAGGATTTGGCAACATGGCGACCGGCTGTCATTTAGCATAATAGTATACCGGAGTGCTCGAAATAGATCAGTTATCCACGAATTCTATTTTTTTTTATTGTTACACTTTAAAACCATAAATACTGGTATTATTACTACAAAAAATGGAAATAAAGAACTAATAATGTAAAATGGTTGAATTCGTGATGTCATCAGTTGTCATCGAATGATAAATACAAAAATTAATTTGCAATCTGTCACATAAGATTTATTGTTGTCACCACAGTTGTTATTGGTTGTATATTGCTTAAAAATAAGTTCTAACATTGGTTAATACAGCAAAAATCGGAAGAAGCTTATAAAAAAGAATACGACAAGTTCATCACATGGATGGAAGAGAAAAAGGTATTAATTTGAATAGCATTTCCTCTAATTTAAAATACCGAAGTTTTAATATTTCAAACAATACTAACTATACTTTTCACGTTAAATTAAAAAATTATGATTGTTAAATATTTGAATAAAGCTTTTAAAAAATGTGTTGGTAATATTTTATTAGACCGTTACAAGGTATTCCTGTCAGAACAATAATAAAAATCTGATGTGGCCAGCACATGACCTCTCGCCATTTTTGAATCAAAAATTTACAGGTTGACACAAAAAAGTATGAAAAAAAATTATAATATTTTTGTAAATCTGGCAACAATGGCAAAAGTTTAGAAAATTTTAATGAGATGAAAATAAACTGTAGGGTATACAAAATATATATATAAAACTTTATTGCCGTTTTGGATAATAATGGCGTCATCACCCATAGCAACTGCCACTTCCGGTTGTGCGATTGGCACCAAAATCTAATCAGATCTAATCTAGGGTATCGGAATCCTGTGTGCAAAATTTCAAATTTTTTTATTCAGTAGTTTTTGAGTTATCGTTACTACAACATCCATCCAAACACACACACACACACTAACACACACACACACACACACACACACTAACACACACACACACAGACATCATCGCGAAAATATTAAAATCGTATTCTAGGGACCCCAAAACGTGTTTATCCATTGAAAACTCACTACCCAATTTTTAGCATGATTCCTATACCTCTCTTATCTGAAGGGCGAGAGGTAAAAAGGTTATTTCTGCCACAGTATAAGACTACTATAGTAGCTGAATTTTATTTGCAGTCGGATCAGTTCACTTCTGATCTAAATTACTTCAGATACAGTTTTCTTTGTAAAATAATCGGAATTTATCCGATCTGGATCACTTTCCATTTACCGATGCTGCTCCACCCGCAAAAATTGTTCAAAAGTGAACTATAGAAATGTTAAGTACAAGGGGTAATTAAATTGACATATATTATCATCTACAGACCAATCCAAGATGCTGTCAGATGAAATTCAAGATGGCCGCTGGTATTCACACAAACCTTAAGTACAAGGTGTAATTAAATTGACATATATTATCATCTATAGACCAATCCAAGATGTTGTCAGATGAAATTCAAGATGGCCGCTGGTATTTACACAAACCTTAAGTACAAGGTGTAATTAAATTGACATATATTATCATCTACAGACCAATCCAAGATGCTGTCAGATGAAATTCAAGATGGCCGCTGGTATTCACACAAACCTTAAGTACAAGGTGTAATTAAATTGACATATATTATCATCTATAGACCAATCCAAGATGTTGTCAGATGAAATTCAAGATGGCCGCTGGTAGGCACACAAACCCATGTCTTTCACTTAGTTAACATGAAAAGAGCAGTTTATTTTAGCATATGAAACGATTGGAGCTTAAAACGGACATTTTAATTTAGAATAGTTGTGTGACTAACTACTCGGGATGCATTATTGATATTTAATGAAGTGAAAATGTACAGAAAAAATATTGTTTGTTAGAAAGAAATAAACATGCACACTACTTCTTCTGTAGTCAATTATGGGAGTCGAAGAGGTCGTGAAACTGTTAGATTTTATAGAATACCTAGTGAACTACATTTTTCACATAAACCAGACCGGAATGATCTCTCAAAAACCATGAAAAATATTTATATGCTGACAAACTCTTGTAGACCTTGACTTGTTCTTTGCTGTAAAAACTATGTGTGAGGACCAAATATTAGATTATGTGGAAAGCAGTAAAGCAGTCACTGATGATGGAAAGTCATCTATAAGCGTTATCTTTTTTTCTTATTTGCTTATTATTTGAAACAGCAATTATTTTTATTTCAAACACTTTCTAAAAGCACAAAATACATCAAATAAACATAAAACACATACAAAATGATGTTTGGTCACGTGTTCTGGATTGCCTTATTTAAACGTTGTTTAGGTTTAAGGTATAACTTAAAAAATATATTTACATCTATTTGGAGAAATATTTATTTCTTATTACGAATGCTTATTCTTCTTGTTACATATACTGTGGTTCTGTGTTAAGACATGCGTTGTTGCCATATTTATAAATTGGCTTAACAACTGAGATTTTAATAATAAATGTTAAACTTCTCCAGTTCTTGGATTTTTCAGTTTACAATTGTTAAATATTAGAGCAGATGTAATATTTTTAAAAATATTAGTGATTTATTTTTCTCCATTACAAAGAGATTTCTTGCATTAAATATGTTTAATTTATTAATAATTTTAGCCGTCCGTATACACCCTAAAAATCAGGTAATTTAGAATTTCACACAATGGAAATTCATTTTAAGCTCATAGTTTTAATATAAAAACAAATTTTCATTTTCCTCTCTTTGATTTTCAAGTTTTTGAAACATAAAAATTATTTTTATGAGAAACCCAAAACACCTATTTAAAACGATACCCTCCTTTGTACTTTGTTCTAATATAGTGATAATGTTTTAGTTGATGTACAAAAAAAGTATAATAAAGTTACTATCATAAAAATTCATACCTTTATTTACAATAAATTTCTATTTTCTATATTATACATTATTGTGGATATTAACCACCTACTATTCCAAATCGTGTATTTTGTAACTGAAAATAGTATAGCGACAGTATTCAGACAAGTGGAAATTTTCAAGACGTGCTGAAGTCTGGATTGTAACTTTGTCTGCTTGAAAACTTTAATGATAACCTGTATCTAGTATTGATTATATCTAGTTATTGCATTTGCTTTGTGAAAAATAGAATTCTGATTATATTTGTTTACAGGGTATAACAGATGTTTTGTATCTGCTTATGTTTTTTTAGAAAAAAATAATATTAAGTATATGTAGCAGAAAAGTAAATATGGTTTTAGGGTTTAATTTCGCTTTCTGTATACGCACTAAAATTATTTTATGTACAAACATTTACTTCTCTCAGACATATCATCAATTTATCCATTCCAGGAGTGAGTAAACAACAAGTTAAATTTGGTTTGAAAATCAACAGAGTTTCCAGTTAAGAAGGCCAACAACTACCTTAATATTAATTACATTAGTCTATTAACTTTAGAGAAAGTTTGAGGAAAATTAATTTAGTCAAGTTTTCTTCAGAAAGTTTTAGAATGTTCAATCTGAAATTTATACACATTGGAATTGCCGTGCGTCAGCAAAATTTTTATCTTAAGTGTTATTTAATTTATTCTCTTGTTTACTATTTACCTTTAAGGAATATATAAATTAGAATAGAGATAGAAGATAATAAAACGGATCAAAATTCATCAGATTATCCAAACAATAGCTTTAAGTTAGTAACAATTTTTTCTAAGCAACAAAAATGGCGCTGAAGTGTAATTTTTTTTAAATTTCTTTCTCAACTTCGGTAAAATATTCTTGTATTCGGGTTCGGTGAACTTAAACACAACTCTTTTATTTATATTAGACACAACTAACAATATTAATTTATATTCCAAGTATAGATACTTTTACGAACGCTCTGTAAACATCGGGAAGGGTGACGTCACGACTTCTACTAGTTTATAGTATACGCTTTTCGTCCTAACGAATACGCCCTCTGGTGAAATCTGTAAAAAGTGCGATAAGGAGTTATTTTGATATCTTGTGTTATTTCTTTGTGTTTTTAAGTGTTTTTCGCAGACTTTTTGCCTTCTTTATAAATAATAAATTTTTTTTATAATGAGTAATTATTACCCAAGTATTCATGGGAGTAAAAAAAAACCTGAACTAAGTTTTTAATCATTCCCAAAAGCAGACACGTCCAAAGTGTTTTTTGAAACAAAGCTGTGGAATAAAGAATAATAAATCGAAAAAATCAAAAAAACTGAAAAATTCCGAATAAATCTAACGAAATCAAAAGAAATCGAAAAAAAAAACAGAGGAGTAAGAAAAAGTAGGACAGAAAGAATTAGAATAAAAAAACCGAACAATGAGCAAAAATTGAGGAAACATTAGAAAAAACGGAAAAAATCAGAAAAAAAGAAAAAATTAGAAAAATGGAAAAATAACGAGAAAATCATAAAAAATGAGAAAAGAACGAAAGAAAATGGAGAGAATCCAAAAAATCAGAAAAATTTGAAAAAAACAAGAATATATTGAAAAAATGAAAACAAAATTGTAAAATTTGGAAAAGACGAGAAAATCCAAGTTTGTAAAAAAACCGACAAAAACGCTAAAAACGAAAAAAAAGCGGAAAAAACTAAAATTATCAAAAATTGTTTTTAAAAAATTGAAAAAATTTGAAACAATTGAATTAAATCGCAAAATATTATAAAAAAAATCGCAAACAAATAGAAGAAAAATCCGAAAAAATTGAAAACAATCGGGAAAAAATACACTACATTAATAAATTAAAAAAAAAACGTAAAAAATGGGAACACAACAGAAAGAATTAGAAAAAAAAACAGAACAATGGGATAAAATTAAGGAAATATTAGAAAATAGGGAAAAAAATCAGAAAAAAAGAAAAAATTAGAAAAATGGAAAAATAACGAGAAAATCATAAAAAATGAGAAAAGAACGAAAGAAAATGGAGAGAATCCAAAAAATCAGAAAAAGTTGAAAAAAACAAGAATATATTGAAAAAATGAAAACAAAATTGTAAAATTTGGAAAAGACGAGAAAATCCAAGTTTGTAAAAAAACCGACAAAAACGCTAAAAACGAAAAAAAAGCGGAAAAAACTAAAATTATCAAAAATTGTTTTTAAAAAATTGAAAAAATTAGAAACAATTGAATTAAATCGCAAAATATTATAAAAAAAATCGCAAACAAATAGAAGAAAAATCCGAAAAAATTGAAAACAATCGGGAAAAAATACATTACATTAATAAATTAAAAAAAAAACGTAAAAAATGGGAACACAACAGAAAGAATTAGAAAAAAAAACAGAACAATGGGATAAAATTGAGGAAATATTAGAAAATAGGGAAAAAAATCAGAAAAAAAGAAAGAATTAGAAAAATGAGAAAAAAAACGATAAAAACATAAAAAAAATGAGAACAAATTAAGAAGAAATTGAGAGAACCGAAAAATTTGAAATAAATAAGAAAATATTGGAAAAAAATAAAAACAAAATACTAAAATACGAAAAAATGGAGAAAATCCAAAATTTGCAAAAAAAAACCGACAAAAACGCTAAAATCGAAAAAAAAGCGGAAAATCTAAAAATATCAAAAAATTGTTTTTAAAAAATTGAAAAAATTTGAAACAATTGAATTAAATCGCAAATAATACCAAAATAATATAAAAAAAACATGCAAAAAATCGCACAAAGTCGAAGCAAAATCAGAAAAAATTGAAAACAATCGGGAAAAAATACATTACATTAATAAATTTTAAAAAAAAACGTAAAAAATGGGAACACAACAGAAAGAATTAGAAAAAAAAAACAGAACAATGGGATAAAATTGAGGAAATATTAGAAAATAGGAAAAAAAATCAGAAAAAAAGAAAGAATTAGAAAAATGAGAAAAAAAACGATAAAAACATCAAAAAAAATGATAACAAAACTAGAAGAAATTGAGAGAACTAAAAAATCAGAAGAAATTGAAAAAAATTAAGAAAATTTTGGAAAAAAATTAAAACAAAATAGTAAAATACGAAAAAAACGAGAAAATCCAAAATTTGTAAAAAAAAACCGACAAAAACGCTAAAATCGAAAAAAAAGCGGAAAATCTAAAAATATCAAAAAATTGTTTTTTAAAATTAATAAATTTAAAAAAAAACGTAAAAAATGGGAACACAACACAAAGATTTAGACAAAAAAACAGAACAATGGGATAAAATTGAGGAAATATTAGAAACAAACGGAAAAAAATTAGAAAAAAAGAGAGGATTCGAAAAGAATCAGAAAAAATTGAAAAAATATAAAATATTGGAAAAAAATTAAAACAAAATTGTAAAAAAACTGAAAAAAAACGCTAAAAAAAACAGTTGAAAAAAATTTAAAGAATTGAATTAAATCGCAAATATTACCAAAATAATGTAAAAAAACAAACAATATTAAAAATAAAAAACAACACCGTAAAAAATCGCATAAATCGCAAAAAATTTCAAAAAATCGCAAAATTGTCGGAAAAATTCACAAAAAATTAAAGGTAAATGCAAATAATCCCAAAAAAACGGAAAAAAACTGTAAAAAAAATCGCAATCAATGGTAATATCTCAAAAAAAAACAATAGAAAGAAACAGAAAAAAAGAATGAAAAAAATGGGGAAAGTTTAGAAAAATCGAATAAAATAAAAAAAAACACAAAATTTAAAAAAAATGAGAAATGACGATAAAAAATCTCTCTCACTATCTCTTTCTCTCTCTAAATAATTATATAAAAAAAAATTCCAAATAAGAAAAAATCTTTTTAAATCATATCATCATTATAGAAAGAGACAGAGAAAAAAAAAGGAAGAGAGGGCATAACGCTTTTTCCTTACGTGACGCTTTCTGCTTGTTACTCCTACCGCCAGCCGCGTTAATGAACTTCGTTCCATAAATCATTAAAGTATCAATAAACGAAGTTTTGAAGATCATTTTTTATTTTTATATATAAATTATTAATATTAATATTAGAAATATGGTATGACAGAAAATGGTTTAATTTCGGTTTAATGAAAATCTGCTATGAAAAAGTTATTCCTTTGGTAACAATTACTATAGTAACTAGTTTCTAATAATCCAAGTCGTGTTTGTGGAAATCCTTATTTACGAAGTTGACTCACCGATGAAGAAAACTCTTATAGATAATCCACGGGCTTTGCTTATGACTTTCCTTTAATTTTCCTGCAACGGCGAAATTGCTTTTGTTTTAATTATTAGTACTACAAGCCGGTAAATATATTCAATTAATATTGTTTTCCTTTCTGAATAATTCTGATCAAATTAAGACTAATAAGACTTGTTTTTTGGTTTCCATGAAATCAGAATATTCCGCTGAGTATATAGGTATCCACTGGCCTTACTGTGAAAATTGCCACAACCTAACTTTAGCACGTAATCGTTATGAAAAGACTTTTTGATTTGCTTTAAGTGTTAATAATGTATTTGCTTTCTTGTTGATTATGAGTTGCAGGAAGGAAAAATGCGCTTAATAGATTTTAAAAATCACCTACAGATTATAACTTAATCCAGTTTAAAAAGCTAAGAGCATACGCTCGACGATTAATTAGAGAATCCAAAAAGAGAACATGGGAAGGATATTTATCTTCTTTAACAACTGACATGGACGTGTCAGAAGTATGGAGAAAAATAAAAACAAAATCTGGTAAAAATCACCCCTCAATCTATAAAAAGTAACAATGTATTATTAACTAATCCCCATGATATAAGTGAAGAGTGTGCTGACCATTTTGAGTCAATTAGCAGCTCAGAGAATTATGACCAAGAATTCCAAAAGATTAAAACCAGAGAAGAAGGTTTCCAACTAGATTTCAATACTGATGACACTGGTCTACTGTACAATGCCCCCTTTACCTTAGACGAATTGAACCACACCCTCAATAACTGCAACGAAAGTGCCGCAGGATTGGATTCTGTGATGTATGGAATGTTAACCCATTTAGATAAAAAGGAGAAAGAGGAATTATTAAACTTTTACAACACAATATGGCTATCGAACATTTATCCTAGCGATTGGAAAATAGCAGCCATCATCCCAATTAAAAAAAATGAAAGTGAAATAACAAACCCAACTAACTACAGGCCAATCTCACTGACTTCATGTCTTGGAAAAATATTTGAAAAAATGATAAACTCGAGACTCACATTCTACTGTTGACGCTTTAGTTGCACTTGAATCAGACATCCAAAATGCCTTTTCTAACGGACAACATCTAGTTGCTATCATGTTCGACCTTCAGAAAGCCTATGATATGACCTGGAGATATACAATTATTAGACAACTAAATACATGGGGCCTCCGTGGAACATTACCCAAACTCAATAATATCTTACTGGAAAGATCCATTTGTGTTAGAATTGGCAACATAACACCTCCACAAGGTTCATTTCTCAGCTTTACACTTTTTGCCATAGCAATAAACAGTCTTATTTGTAACATTGCTGAAAGTATTAAAGCAGTCCTGTACGTCGATGACCTAACTATATATAGTTATGGTCAGTCAATAACTGAAATTGAAAATAGACTACAAGGCCAAATTAATATTTTAGAAAAAACTGCAAAATCTAATGGTAATCTTCTGCAGACTAAGATCAGACCATACTGAACCATAATTAAACTTACAAAATCGAAGTATCGAAGTAAAGAGCCAAATAAAATTACTAGGCATCATATTCGACCGAAAGCTATACCGGAAAGCCCACTTAGTAAGCAAATGCAGAAAGATTATTAATGTCATCAAATGTATGTCAAGTATCCAATGAGGTTCCGATAGGGAAATCTTATTAAGATTTTCCCAAACTTTAATTCAATCAAAGATTGATTATGTCTCTATCGTTTATGGATCGGCATGACGCTCACACTTAAAACAGCTAGATAAAATTCGAAATCTAGCAATAAGACAAACTATCGGTGCATTTAGAACAAGTCCCATATTAGTTGCATGTCTCTCCGTAATTTTAAAGCTTTAAAATTACGGAGAGACATGCAACTAATGACATACGGCACAAAAACAACAGCATCTTCTCAAATATTTCTTACCCACATACACAAAGACCTAGTTCAACCAAACCATCCAATATTCGTTTTCCCGATTTATGTAATGAGTACGGGGTGGATCTGTTAAGAGATAAAATGGTAAATAACTACAACACCAAACCTTGGCTAAGAATCCCTCCACAAACGAAAACGAAAAGAAACATAAAGCATCATCGACATTCCGAACACTGTTCTTGGAACAAATCGAACACTACAACCAACATTTATGTATCTATACGGACGGTTCAAAAACAAAGAGCGGGACAGGAGCTACAATTGTAATAAATAAAGACTTTTTCACTAGACATTAAACCCTGAATTTAGCATATTTAATGCGGAATTGTACGCAATATGGCAAGCTGTATTATACTTTAGTGAGGGTAACTATAAAAATTGTGTAATATGCACAGACTCTTTGAGTGCCACACTTTCTTTAAAAAATCTATCATTTGAAAACGAGTGGGTTGTATGTATCCTAGAATTACCAACACATCTTTATACGAATAAACGATCTGTCACAATAATGTGGATCCCTGGTCATACCTGTAGTGCCTGCTTTTTTCGTTGGCGCATTTCACTACATGTTAACCTTAGTATTTTGGTAATATTGTTTTTTGACGTTAATAGTTATATGGTACGATGATGGTGATTGACAATTGATCAGATTGACTTTTTAGGATCGTTCGTTTTGTCATTCGTTTGCCAATGCCAATTGGCAGAATGACTCTGTTTTTTTAAGGGATTTCAGGATACAGAGTGATCCATCCAGAGGAGTCAAGATTTTTGGTAAAATCAAAAACAAAATCAAGAAGTCAAGGAAATGAGAAAAAAACAAGAGAAATCAATCAATATCAACAACATCGACAACATCAACAAATATTCATCATTTTTTTAAAAAACTTTATCAACTATACCATTTTTACAAAAAATCCCTTATATGTTGTTGTGTTATACAAAATAATAAAATACGCATGCAATATTGTATATTAATAATTTCATGGTAGTTACTGGCAAGTTTCCGAGGTAGATCCAGGCAACTACCATAACACCGACATCACTGGTAATAATCTAACGGATGAAGGGGCTATAGAAGCCACATGCGGATTAATCGACAAGTTCATACCAGTTACTTACCTGGATAGAAAAATGGATATAAAAAGAAAAGTTTACGATGCATGGCAGAACCAATGGAATACATAAAATGGACAATTACAGTGGATCAAACTATCTGTATAAAAATGGTTTTATCCTCAATTCTTTACGAGACGGGAACAAGTAGTTTTAAGCAGGTTAAGGATAGGCCATACAAATTTAACGCATCTCTATCTCCTTCTTGGAAAAGCAAGACCTATATGTGAAAGGTGTAGATCCCAAATGACAACTCGATACATATTCACCTGCATATTATACAGCCAATATAGACAATTTGTCGGAATTCCCCAAATTGAAAATTCACTTAAAAAAAGAAAATGAAGAACTAAAGAAAGTAATAATTTATTTAAAGACCATAAATTTATTCTATAAGATATGATTTATAGCAAAGAACTACTGAAGTATAGATCTGTCGATAAGCACAATGACCTAGATGTCGATACATATTATTTAGCTCATGTTTTATTTCATGTGAAATTACAGGGTGATTCTTTTCAATTGTTCTTTAAACTGTATTTTAATGAATTTTTGTTGTAGGTAAACTAAAACTTCGATCTTCTTGCACTTGAATTTCTATTATTAAGGTACTTTATATGAGCTTTTTTTCAGCCTAATAGATATTTAAAAAATTTTGTATTCAGAATTTTTGCTAGTGGATCTTTATTAAACTTTACCATAAATCTATCGAATTATTAAATATACAGGGTGTCCAGAGATAAAACCGACAAAACTTAGGGGGTTATAGGGACTGCCACTTTGGGTTGAAAAAAGCCATATACAAATGTCCAAAACCGCTTCGTTACTGATATACAGTGTGATTTGTGAATTTAGACAAAAAATTCAATCCGCCATATTAAATACAGGGATAACCCGATTTGATTTAAATTTGGTACATGAATTAAACTAAATGGCCTTAATAAGTATCACTTTGAACAAAACCAATATCAGTACCGGAATATTCTTTTTGTTCCATCTTAAGTTCTTGTAAGAATAACTCACCCTGTATAATGATTATCAAAAATCTGAGCTCAGATTCGAAATCTACGGAAAAAATCCTAAAGGAACTTGTTAAAAAAGTTTCTGGCACCATTTCAGTTATTCCGTAATAAATTATGATGTTAAATGTTTTCACTCGAGAAATTAATTTTCGGATAAAGTACCATCAAAAGTCGGTTAATATAATAAAAAATTACGAAACCAAGACATAAATATTGTTATTTTCTTTAATTAGTTCCTAGTAAAATTTTATAAAATACTATCATAAACCAAAAAAAGTGAAGAATAAATCCGTATCAGTAGTTTACAATTTTTGTCTAAATACAGTATAGGCTTGTGTCACTTACCTCAACAGATGGATCGGCCGTGGAGGTCCAGTAAATTGGCCACCGCGATCGGGTGATTTAACACCCCTAGACTAATATTTATGAGGCCATTTAAAATTAGAAGTGTATAATGAAGAAATTAGAAATAGAGAACATTTATTAGAGAAAATTACTGCTGCATGTAATAGTGTTAGAAATAACCCTGAAATAATTCGAAAGTCAGTGAATCATCTAGTGGCACGCTCTCAAAAATGTATTGATTCTGGAGGGATTCACTTTGAAAATTTATTTTAATATTAGCAAAAGTTTTTTACGAATTCTTTTTTTGTTATGTTGATTACAAAAAATTATTGTGCTTTGTGTTGTACTTTCATAAATTCAAAATTAGCAAGCAAATATAATTGATAAAAAATTCAGTACAGTCCTTTTTAAACAAATTTCTATCCGCTTTTTTAGCAGATTTTGAATCTGCGATCAGAATATTGATAATTATTATACTAAAACAGTTATTCTTACAAGAAATGACTCATTCCGGTCTTGATACGAATTTATTTTTTCGTCTTTTATTGGGTTATGAAAGTATTTTATAAAATTTTACTACGAACTAATTAAAGAAAATAACAATATTTATGTCTTGGTTTTGTAATTTTTTATTATAATAACCCATTTTTGATGGTATTTTATCCAAAAATTAATTTTTCGAATGAAAAAATTGAAAATAATAATTTATTACGGATTAACTGAAATGGTACCAGAAAATTTTTTAACAAGTTCCTGTACGATTTTTTTTGTAGATTTCGAATCTGAGCTCAGATTTTTGATAATCATTATACAGGGTGAGTTATTCTTACAAGA
This sequence comes from Neocrepidodera transversa, assembly GCA_963243735.1. NCBI lineage: Eukaryota > Metazoa > Arthropoda > Insecta > Coleoptera > Chrysomelidae > Neocrepidodera > Neocrepidodera transversa. Next base: position 13,899,651 of record OY725347.1, read on the forward strand.
ACTTAAGATGGAAGAAAAAGAATATTCCGGTCCTGATATTGGATTCGTTCAAAGGGCTACTTATTTTAAGGCCATTTAATTTAATTCATGTACCTTTAAACCAAGTCGGGTTATCCCTGTATTTAATATAGCGGATTGAATTTTTTGTCTAAATTCACAAATCACACTGTATATCAGTAACGAAGCGGTTTTGGACATTTGTATATGACTTTTTTCAATCATATTGCCAGTCTCTATAACCCCCTAAGTTTTGTCGGTTTCATCTCTGGACACCCTGTATATCAAAAACGGACCTCCAATCTTCAATTTTCACTTCAAATCAATTCAATCCTTAGAGAAATGAATACTCTTTACTGAGCTTTGCGATATCAATTTTTGTTTGAATATGCTTTTGTATTATTGAATTACGGTAAATTTTTAAAACCGCAAATTTATTCCAACGTAATACAAAAAAAAAACGTAAAATATGAGTAGTTTTTCAGGTGTCTGGTTTTATTTTTATTGTCAACATTTAGGATATTGTGCTTAGCAAACATCGTGCACTCTGAAATTTATAGACGCGATTTAAATTCGCAGCAAAGTGAATACAAAGATAGCATTTTTCTTAAAACGTATGTACAATTTGTTATAAAAGTTTATTATTTATCTTATGACATTGTAAAATATTCTTGTTATTTTTCCAACGAATAATAAGTTTACGAGGGATGTTTCCTATGCTTTACAAAATTTATAGCGCTTTGATAAATTGGAGTTTTTGACATGTTATTAAGCCGACTTTATATGTTGTGTGCATAAAATGTTATTATCGTCATGATGTAACTAAACCAATAGTATTCCCACTAGTCAACTTTGACTAACTTATCGGTTTCGTTTATGTTAATTTTCTTGTAAACCCGTATCAAATTTTGGCTTCACTGTAGCTCAAAATCCGAAAACCGGCAGGTGTTGAACGAACTTAAAAGCCATTCAGAGCCGTTTTCGTCTTTAAAACCCTTAAGCGTCTCCTTAATTATCAAATATACACACTTTAATGAAGTAAAGATGGTGGCAACTCTCCCTGTCTTACTGCCTAATTAGACTATAACGATAAAATGTTCCCCCTTTTCGTTAATACACAATATGAAGTCTGAAACAACAGATTTTCTAAATTGTGGAAATATGCCAAAGTTTTAATGTGTTTAATATCTTCTTATACAGGATGCCCTACTGCTTTTTATATTTAAAACTACACAAGGGTTACATGATATAAAAAACGTTTTTATCGTTTCAGACAATTAAATTACATAATTGTGGTATATACCGACTATGGCGTGAGCGTCACACTAATATACGAACATGAAGCATAACCAGTGCTATAGATGAACAAGATCGGTTTGACGCTTTAGTCCCGGTAACGGTTTGCATTGGGCGCCACCTTCCGTTTATAGTGCGAAGGCCACTTGCTCCTGATAGCGTCAGTAAAGATATAATATTACAGGAATCGCTATGGTACCGACAAAAGCTCACAACCAGTTAGTAACAAAAACACAAATAAAAATCATAGCAAATAATGGGCTTTATTCAATACCAACGCATATACAAAAAATCCGGCGGGAACAGAGAAAAAGTGTATAACGTGTTAGAAAGCAAAACCAAAAATGAGTGATTGAGCTATGAACCCATAAGCGGTGATATGGATTACTATCGTGCAAGACGGTGAAACAATGCGTGTAGATGATTAGCGAAAAAAAAAGGTACAAAAAAGTTCTATGAAACAAAGTTCTTGATTCTTTTCTGATTAATATTTCCTTCGATGGCACTAGATAGGTAGGTAGGTTCAATGTGAGTGGAGCGTTTGCTAGCCCCTCCACTGCGGCCAACAGAGGCCTATTGTGGCTCACCCCTAAGGGCTATAATTCACCATACGGTAGGCTCCAGCTGTACAAAACCAAACGTACGAAGCCTATTCATTTCCAGGGCATGGCAGGAGCATAAAATATGCTCCGCCGTTTCGTCTTCCACACTGCAGAAGCGACAGTCCGATGTTTGACTCAGACCTAGCTTCTTCAGATGGTACCGCAGACGACAGTGCCCTGTAAGCAGTCCAATTAGGATGCGTAGATCACTTCTACTCCATTCTAGGATCTGCGATAGGGTGCTACCTGAGGGTTTGACTATAAACGACTTAGAGTGAGCTAACCCAGGAATATCTTTAAAGTGCTGGAGAGTTTTCCTCTCGGCCCATTTCCAGATAGTGTCTTTGGAACTGCTTTTGGCTATGCCGAATAATGGTTCCGGTCCAATGAACTCTGGGGTTTTTAAGGATTTTCAAGGACCTGTAAGGATTTTTAGGGATTTTTAAGAATTTGAAACTATTTATAGGGACTTTAATGTTTTTTTAAGGATAATTTTAGGATCTTTAAGAATTGTTTAAGATTCTTTAGTAATTTTAAATATTTTTAAGGGTTTTTTGGGATTATTAAAGATTTTTTCGAGATTTTTTTAGGATATTTTAATCATTAAAATCCTTAAAAAGTATTTTAAAAAATTTATTAGGTTCTCTTAAGATAATTAAAAAAAATTCAGAATTATAAGAGATTTTTTAAGTTTTAAGAATTTTGTAGGATTTTTAATGATTTTTAAGGATATTTGGAATTTTTAAGGATTTTCAAACACTTTTTTAAGAATTATTTTAGGATCTTTAAGAATTTCTTAATATTTTTAAGTAATTTTAAAGGTTTTTAGGGATTTTTATGAAGTTTTCAGGAGTTTTTTAGTATATTTTAAGGATTAAAATCTTTTAACATTGTTTTTTTTATAATTGGGCCCTTTGCTCTTTGAGCCCTTTACCTCTTTGATGTGAATCCAATATGTCTCATTTTTGGTATACCTACTAACTAATATTGATTTAAAAGTTTAAAAAACAAAAAGGGACGAACGGACAGGCATATCAAATTTCATATGATGTATTTTTATTTATTTTCATTTATTTTCATTTATTTTCATTTATTTTGATTTATTTTGATTTATTTTCATTTATTTTCATTTATTTTCATTTATTTTCATTTATTTTCATTTATTTTCATTTATTTTCATTTATTTTCATTTATTTTCATTTATTTTCATTTATTTTCATATATTGTCATTTATTTTCATTTATTTTCATATATTGTCATTTATTTTCATTTATTTTCATTTATTTTCATTTATTTTCATTTATTTTCATTTATTTTCATTTATTTTCATTTATTTTCATTAATTTTCATTTATTTTCATTTATTTTCATTTATTTTCATTTATTTTCATTTATTTTCATTTATTTTCATTTATTTTCATTTATTTTAATTTATTTTCATTTATTTTAATTTATTTTCATTTATTTTCATTTATTTTCATTTATTTTCATTTATTTTCATTTATTTTCATTTATTTTCATTTATTTTCATTTATTTTCATTTATTTTCATTTATTTTCATTTATTTTCATTTATTTTCATTTATTTTCATTTATTTTCATTTATTTTCATTTATTTTCATATATTGTCATTTATTTTCATTTATTTTCATATATTGTCATTTATTTTCATTTATTTTCATTTATTTTCATTTATTTTCATTTATTTTCATTTATTTTCATTTATTTTCATTTATTTTCATTAATTTTCATTTATTTTCATTTATTTTCATTTATTTTCATTTATTTTCATTTATTTTCATTTATTTTCATTTATTTTCATTTATTTTCATTTATTTTCATTTATTTTCATTTATTTTCATTTATTTTAATTTATTTTCATTTATTTTAATTTATTTTCATTTATTTTCATTTATTTTCATTTATTTTCATTTATTTTCATTTATTTTCATTTATTTTCATTTATTTTCATTTATTTTCATTTATTTTCATTTATTTTCATTTATTTTCATTTATTTTCATTTATTTTCATTTATTTTCATTTATTTTCATTTATTTTCATTTATTTTCATTTATTTTCATTTATTTTCATTTATTTTCATTTATTTTCATTTATTTTCATTTATTTTCATTTATTTTCATTTATTTTCATTTATTTTCATTTATTTTCATTTATTTTCATTTATTTTCATTTATTTTCATTTATTTTCATTTATTTTCATTTATTTTCATTTATTTTCATTTATTTTCATTTATTTTCATTTATTTTCATTTATTTTCATTTATCATTTATGTTCACTCATTTTTAAATATACGAGCTTTATTCTTTAGTTAAATATTCTTAAATAAACCAATTAGCACCAAAAATATAGTTTGGAAACATTCTGTATTATAATATTATAATTTGAAAAAAATATTTTTTGAATTAATATTATTAACAAACAGAAATCGGGACTAAAACCAAAATAAAAATTCCAGGTAGAAAAATTAATGATTAAAATGAAGAGAAAGCAGTCAAAACTAAAGAGAAACATTGTTGAACAAATTTTAAGTACACCAGAACTTAGAGAAAAGAAAAACGTTAAACCGAGTTCCTAGGAATAAATTAAATTTATTTAAAAATAACAGCTTATTAATAATATCAATTAATACAGTTAATAACGATATTACTAGAAACTAAATTATTGCAAACTTTACAGGTAAAACTGTTATGTCTTTTGGTATACAATAAAATTAAGTCCCAAAATGAAATATTATGATAGAACCATTCAATCTCCTATAATCTCTCTAGGGCATAACTCCATCCATCTTGTTTTCAAAAACATACCAAAAGCCCTTATTTCTTTTCCCATAGCGATAGTCAACGAGTAATGGGTTATAATTCCCAACAAAACGTTCACTAATAGGTACCAAAAAGGCAGCGAACAACTAAATAAACTTCAATTATAGCAAGGACATTAACCGACTTTATTGACCGTTTCGGAGGGCCCGTAAGAACTTAACCTATAAATTTTGCTGCTTGAAAAAGTTGCGAGACTGCCCTTTGCTCTTTATTTATTAAATTGTTTCGGATACCCACCTATTTGTTTTAGTTTAGATGTATTTATGAAGTTTACGTTCTGGTTTAAGTTGTACTTATAGTCCGAGAGGTGATAGAGAAAAAATTGCTGATTTTTTAATATTACGTCACATTGGTCTAGTAAAGAAATAGCCTGCTGTACTGTTATCCGGTTTCGTTAGCGTTAGGTGCTGGGGCAGCTTTAATTTTGTAAAAAAATCTATATATCTTGCAACTACTTATTAAAACCTGAAAATCAAGTTGAGAGCAATATATTGATTACAAATAAGTTTTAAGATCGTCAGTCAGGCGTTAAAGTTGTAAAAAATTGGTACCTCGTGCAGCTACTTTATAAAATCTGAAATTTAGTATGCAGATGAAGAATATTATTATAATCACAAAAAAAATAGTTAGTGTACTCGCTAAATATTAAAATATATAATATTAAAGTTAAATAATAAAATTAATGAAATCATATACAGATTTTAATTAAATTTATTTCTTTAGACAAATTTTCGAACGTACTATTTTATAGTGGGGCCATTTTACGAATTTTTTCTCTCCAAAGTTACCCCTATTTTTCTCTTACTTTGTTACTGTTTTGGTACTTTTTCCATGCAAAATTACCAATATTTTCTCTTTTAATTTGGCACTTTCAAGTACTTTTTTTCCTCAAAATTTCTCCTCTTTTCTCTCTATTTTTTTTTACTTTCATCTCTTTCCCGTTTCTCAAAAAAGTCACTTTGTATATATTTTTTTAAATTACCCCTTTTTTCTCTCTTAATTTTCAAATTTCTCATCTCAAAGTTCCCCTCTTCTCTCTCAAAAAAGTCGTTATTTTGTTCTTTTTGTCTCTAAAAATTTACCCTTCTTTTCTTTCTTAATTTTGAAACTTTTTAGTCTCAAATTTTTGTCCCTAAAAATTTACCTCTCTTTTCTTTCTTAATTTTGAAACTTTTCTGTCTCAAATTTCCCGTCTTTCCTCTTAAAAATGTCACTTTTTTTGTACTTTTTTCTTCTCACCAATGTTACCCCTCCATTCTCTCTTAATTTGACACTTTTTAAGTATTTTTTTTTCTCAAAATTTCTCCTCTTTTCTGTCTAATTTTTTTTATTTTTCGTCTCAAATTTCCCGTTTTTCAAAAAAGTCACTTTCTTTGTGTATTTTTTCACCAAAATTACCATTCTTTTCTCTTGTAATTTTGAAACTTTTTGGTCTCAAAGTTCCACTCTTCTCTCTCAAAAAGTCGGCTTTTTGTTTTTTTTTTCTCTCTAAAAATTTACTATCCTTTTCTCTCTTAATTTTCAATCTTTTTCGTCTCAAATTTCCTCTCTTTTCTCTCTTAATTTTTAAACCTGTTCGTCTCAAACTTCCTCTCTTTTCTCTCAAAAATTTCACTTTTTTTTACTTTTTTCTTCCCACCAAAGTTAACCCTCCATTCTCTCTTAATTTGTGACTTTTGTGAATTTTTTTCTCTCTCAAATTACCCATCGTCTTAAATTTCCCCTATTTCAAAAAAGTCTCCACTCTTTTTCTCTTAATATATTACTGTTTTAGTACTTTTTTACATCCAAAATGTCTCCTCTTTTCTCTCTCATTTTTGTTACTATTCGTCTCAAATTTTCCCTTTCTCAAAAAAGTCACTTTTCTTTGTATAAGTTTTTCTCCAAAATTACCCCTCTTTTTCTGTCTTAATTTTGAATCTTTTTCATCTCAAAAAAGTCGTTTTTTGTTCGTTTTCTGTTCTCTAAAAATTTACCCCTCTTTTCTCTCTTAATTTTGAAATTTTTTCGTCTCAAATTTCGCCTCTTTTCTCTCAAAAAGTCGTTTTTTTTGTACTTTCTTCTTTTAATAACCCCTCTTTTCTCTCTTAATTTTTTACTTTTCACGTACTTTTTTTTTTCTTTAAAATTACCCTTCTTTTCTCTATAAATTTTGAAACTTTTTGTCCAAAATTTCCCGTTTCTCAAAAAAGTCACTTTTTTTATTATTTTTTTTTTTCAAAATTACCCCTCCTTTCCTTCTTAATTTTGAAATTTTTTCGCCCCTAATTTACCTTCTTTGTCCTTTTTTTCTTGCTCCATATTTACCCCTCTTTTCTCTTAATTTTAAAACTTTTTCGTCTCAAATTTTTTCACTGTTTCCTCTATGTTTTCTCTATGTTTCGATACTTTTCCATTGTTTCTGTTTATTTCTATTTGTTCTTTTTTTTAATATCTTATCTCATTTTCCTTATTTTTTCTATATATCCCTATTTGGACCTTTTTTCCCCATTTATTCCTATTATTTTCTATTATTTAGAAAAAAATATGGAAAAATATAGAAAATGGAGGAAAACATACAAATATGGACAAATATAGAAAAATTTGGAAAAAAGGTAAAAATAGAGGAAAATACAAAAAATAGCGAAACACAGAGAATAATAGAGAACAATATGAAAAAATAGTGAATAATAGGGAAAATAGATAAATTAGGAAAAAATAGAGAAAAGTTAGAGAATGGGGCAAAATAGTGAAAATACGGAAAACAGTGAAAAATAGGGGAAAACGGGGAAACATAATAGTGGAAATAGGAAAAATTAGTGAAAAATAAAAAAAATATGGAAATAAAAGCAACCTAGGAAAAAATAGAGAATAATAGGGACTAATACAGACAAATAAGGGAAACTTGGAAAATAATGAAAAAATAAGTACAAATAAGGACAAATGAGGAAAAATAAGAAAAAGTAAAAAAAAAGGAAAAACTAATGGAAAACAGGCAAAATAGAGAGATGTAGAAAACATAGGATAAAATAGGAAAAATAGAAAAATATGGAAAAAAATAGAGGAAAATGGGTAAATAGAGTAAAAAATGGCGAAAAACAGGGAGATTGCCCCTTATATTATAAATAATTTAACGATTTCCTTTAATTTTTAAAATGAAAAAATTTCGGCCATTACATATCACAGAAATTAGAGCTAATAAATTTTTTCTTTATTATATCTTTTAATTTAGTAAGGAAACATTACAAAAACATTACAAAAACAAACCTACCAATATTTTAATGATTACAACAAAAGATTGCAATAAATTCATTGGTGAAATAAAAAATATTGCAATCTAAAAATATAGAGAAACGAGAAACAAAAAAACAATTTAGTCAATGGCTTGTATTTTACGCCGATGGAGCAAATTTTACGATATAACGTATTTTCGATTCTCGCAATAACCATATTTGGGCAGACGAAAATCCTTAGGAATTTCACCCTTATGGCTGTTCTTTGCAAATTTGTTGACAGGGGTTGCAGCTTTTTTGTGAAGTCTTCTTTCATAAAATCTTAATAGGGGATATATAGCATTGTTTTAGAGGAATTTCTACCTGAATTATTAGAAAATGTCCCTCTGGATATACGACGAAAAAGGTTGTTTTCAACACGAAAGAGTCTCTGTACACTAATCGCTAACGGTTGGTAACAATTGAATATGTCGAGGTGGTCTATTGTTACTTTAATTGGTTTATAAGTATCGCTGTAATTATTTTGTTTTATTCTTGCTAATCATCATTGTTTTCGCCTCCCTAAATTTTAAGCCTTATCATTATTTTTTATTAATGTACATTTTTCCTCTTTGTTAGTATTTTATTCTTTTATAACAAAAATTAAACAGTTATAGTATATACGAAGTCAATTCGAACGGCATAAAAACTAAATTCCGTCTCATTATCAGAAACATTAAAAAAAGGTCTCCACAACGCCATTGTTAAGAATTCTCTTCCTGATAATATATTTTCTAATTTTACTTGTTGAAATTATACTTGTTACTAGCTTACTTGTGGCTAGCCAAAAAACTTTTTAATAAAAATTAAGATAGCGAAAAAATAAATAGTTGAAGTTTTTGTTATATGTCTAGATGATATACGAAATTTTTACCTGTCGTTGTATATTGTATTTTGAAAAGAAAAATATATAATTATTTAAAGCATTAATTAAATCTCAGAACCAAATAAAATTTGTGTTAGTTAAACGACACAACGACGCAGACTAGGAACTAGGGCTTCCTAGTCTTTGTTCAGCCATATTGATTAAATAATAACAAATAATAACAACAAGAAAACAATTTAGAAAAACACGATACTAATTCAAGCTACTCGCTAAAATTCGCAAGAACGCAGATTAAATTAATTTTATAAATCCCAACCCAAGCCGCAGCACTGACAATTCACTCGAAAATAAATACGCAGGTATTCACAGTGGAACCGACATTTTTTTACCTTCAGATTTACCCTAATATAGCACAATGACGTTTAAAAAGCATGTTAAAAACGTACACGACCGACCATCGGGACGTTTTAAAATCGTTTGTTAAAGTACCCGAGAACAGATACAGACGTCGAAAAAGGACGTTTTAAAGAGCGATAAAGTAAAAATTATGGTACTTTTAAACGTTGGAATGTTGTTGTACATGCCAGTTAAATATTATGGCGGCAAAGTAAAATCATACAATCCCCTGCCAGCGACAGTTGACCGCTATACCGCCATTTAAATATTATAGAGAGAAAGAAATCTGATGAGAAAGTACTATGTAGGAAACGTTGTATTATGTTGGTTTATTATTAAATGACAGAAATTTAAATATTATAGCGCGAAAGAAATATGACGAGAAAGTACTATGTTGGTAACGTTGTATTAAAATATTATAGCGGGAAAGAAATTTTTTGGCAAGAGTGTTTTCCTTTATATTTCGAAAAAGTACAATGTTGGTAAATTATGAAATTACAGAAATAATAATAATATTAAAGTTAATGACGGAAAGTTGCCAGTGTTTTCATTTCATGTACCAACTAATCACCCTCGGATTTTGTTTTTAGCACAGGATGCCTTGATCCGGTAAAAATATATTCTAACTGACTCAGTAATTCATAATAATAGTCATTTCGTCGATAAGATCAATAACAAATCCAATAGCAGGAATTTAAATTTTCTGAGTTCCTTTTTAACGAATAAATCCTTTTTTTCAAAGGTAGCTACCGAGGGCCATCTTTCCATTTGATAGACAATTTAATTACCAATTCAACGATATACATTATGTACCGTTTTCTTTTTGTTCAAATCTAAAGATAGATTTTAATCCGATCAAGACCTCCTGTGCTAAAAAAATCTGAACTTCGAATTTTTTTAAAAATTTGGCAACACTGTCGTATGAAATTTGAGCCGTAGAATCCGAAAAACATAAAATATACAGGATGATCCATTTAAAAAATCGAAATTAGTGACATTTCTGACGAAACCGGAAGTCGGCTATTTTGTTTTTATACGTCTGGTAATCCAAATTTGTGTCGCATATCTGTGTACCAAATTTTATTTCAATCGGTTGAAGGGGATATAAGCATGGTCCTAGTCTCATTGTCACCCGGTATATCGCAATAAAATATAATAAGTGATAGGTTGATAGCGGGAAAGTAAATAACTTAACTGAACTTACCGACGTTTAAATGTGTGAAATAGAGGGAACTATCATATTTGCAACAATTATAGACTAAGAGACAGTTGGTAACGCTTTTTTGTGCGAAAGTATCAACACTGATATATTATAGTGGGAAATGACAAGGTCTCGATTGATTTTTCAGTAAATGCTACTTTTTGACAAACCCTGTATATGAGAATTTTTAGTTCATCTACATCTTCTATTCAGCGAGGGACCGCTCGTCCCGATTCATTCATTTGTCTAGCTTGTGGGGTTGAGGTGGGTTGAAGGGGGTAGTTGGGATTTTATACTTATTTTTCCCTTACTTCTTGTGGAATTAGCTATTTTATTAATTTTCCTGTAAATACGGGGTAGTTGAGGGTTGGAGGGGGTAGTTGGGATTTTATGACTATTTGTTCCTCAATTTAGATCTATGATGTGTCACGTTATATATTTCATTCATTTTTCCCCCACCACTTTTTGAGCCAATGCCGTTTCCCGCATTTAAATCGGACCAATAATAACGGAGATATTTACTACGGTCCTTTTGGCTTTCATATTGCGCATGTTTTTTCGTTACGTATTTATTATACGTCACATTTAAAATACACTGCCGTTTCCCGCGTTTAAATCGGACCAATGTTAACGGAGATATAGGCTAAGGCCCTTTTGACGTTTTTTCTGCACAGTATTTTTTTACATATAATTATTTTACGTTAAATTTCAAATATAATGCCGTTTGACACACCAAAATCGGTCCATTAATTACGAAGATATATTATATTGAGGATTAAAAATTGCTACAAAAAGATAGCTAGTAGCGCCATCTGTTTAATGGGAGGAAAGTATCATGTTGGCAACACTGTGAACAGCTGTTGAAATGTTAGGTTATTTTGATAATATTTCGGTCCCCCTCTGCACATATAAAAAATATTTGAGCCCGTTATCCCTAAGACCCGCCCATGTAAAATTTATTCCAATTAAAAATGCTCGTGAAATCTTAGGCCCATGTAAAAATATTTGGGCATTTTACCCCTGAAGCCGATCCATATACTGTTAATTTAATAATTATTACTTTATCTAAACCTCGAGCCGGCGATATCCGCAAACTGATAAGAGCGATGACGAATGACCTTGATATGGACAAATTTTGCTAATTTTAACATTAGATTTTCTTATGGAGATTTACGTGTAAAAATGAGGGTTTTGATTGTCGTTCTGTCCTAGCACAATTACTTTTTACTAAACAAATGATTTGACAAAGGACGTTTTTTGGACGTCTCTTAAAACGCCCACTGGACGTCCTTTTAAGTACCTAAGAACGTTTATAAGACGTTTTTCTATAGTGCAAATGTCACAACTTCTAACGTCATAAAGACGTCGAAAAAGGACGTTTAAAAAAAATATAACGAAATAGATGATAATTTTAGAGATATAAGATTGGATAGGTTTATTTTCACTAGTTGCAAATTAAGATGAAATTACCGAGACTCACGCCACGTTTTAGCGTTCACTATGCAAAAACTATAGACAAGAGCCACATAGTGCGGGCTCTCTCCCAAAACGACCGTTAGCGAGCTAACTTCGTGATTGGTTGTTACTTTGCCCCATGCGGCAAGTGAAATAGCGGTGTTGCCACGGACGGAGTGTTTTCATAGAGCCGCGATGTTGCCTCGAATGAATTTTTTTATATTCCTTTATAGTGACAAACTTACAGAAAAAGATCTAAAACGCTCTGTTTTTAACTTGTTGAATATACTTTCTGGTATTTACGAGTTCCGGAAGAGAAATGCGGAGTAGTCTTCAATTAATGACGACGGAAATAAATGTAAATGTCAGAATAAAGATAAGATCATGAGAGAAAATACGTTTTCATAGACAGAACCAGAAAAAAATATCAGGAAAAATAATTCAAATAATGTAACAGAAGTAAAATGTATACTTTTACTGCCGCTGAGAGCAGAGAAGGCTTTTTCTCCACGACCATTACTGAATGTATGAATTCTAAAATCATTTTTAATAATAGAATATAAACATTTACACTCTAGAGTCTGAATATTTATTCTATAATACTTGCCTCTTATGCATTTTGCATGTATTTTCATTCTTTATCAAGGTAAAGAATGGATTTTCTGTAATCGAAATAAACAATATGGATTGCCCTGGATTTCAAAAGTGTCACTGTCAGATATAAAATGGCGACGGTAATAATTATTTTCAAACAAGTTTTAATTCAAACAAAATAATAAGTGAAAAATCAAGTGAAGTAGATATAGAATTTAATAATATCTAAAATTGCAAATTATGAAAAAACACCAATGCACCAGATTTTAATATCGGTAAGTGTACCACAACACTATAAATATTAATACAATGTAATACAAATATGTCAACAAATAACTTGTGTTCAGATTTAATTTAATTTTGATTTATACTTTTTGATCGTGGAGAAAATATAGTCTGTTACTCGGTCAGAATGAAAAAATTCGACACTCGTGGTTCCTCACACTCGCTTTCGCTCGCGTTCGGAATTTTCCACTCGTGTCGAATTTTTCATTCTAACCTTGTTACAGAATCTACTATACCGGTCATTTTAAAAACGACTGAAATATAATATTTAATAAACGTCCCTTTTATGACTTTTTACGAAAACTTATTTTTCGAGCCTAAACGTTTTTATACACAAATTATAAAAACGACTCACAAAGACGTTTAAAAAACATGACTTTTTATGGAAACATACTTTTAGGGACCCAAAGAAAACGATTTTTGAACATTTTTACTGGTTGTTTTAAACATGACTGAAATAAAACGTTTAAAAAACATCCGTTTTATGATTCTTTCTCGAAACATATTTTTGCAGACCTAAAAACAACGTCTTTTGGACGTTTTTTTAGTGGTTATAAAAACAACTTACAAAAATATTTAAAAAACGTAACATTCTGACTTTTTCTCAAAACATGCTGTTTATGACCTAAAAAAACGTTTTCTGAACGTTTATACTGGTGGTTTTAAAAACGACTAAAATAAAACGTTTAAAAAACGTCCGTTTTATGATTCTTCTCAAAACGTACTTTTGCAGACCTAAAACAACGTCTTTTGGACGTTTTTTATGGTGGTTATAAAAACCACTTGAAAAAAACGTTTAAAAAACGTAACTTTCTGCCTCTTTCTCAAAATATGCTTTTGATCGTTTTTACTGCTGGTTTTAAAAACGACTCAAATGAAACGTTTTAAAAGTGTTTCTATTGTGACTTTATAAAAAACCTTTTGACATGGACGTTTTAAAAACCTTTGAGTAGTGTAGTTTAGACAAAGTTTTTTTTTATTTACGATTTCGGACGTTTTGTCGACGTATTTTGGACGTTTCTTTGTGTTCCTTTTAAAAACGTTCGTGCACAAACGTTTTATTTTGGTTCTCGGACATTCTGACGTTAAATGGACCATAAAAAAACGTGAATCGGACTTTTTGTGCTATAAGGATAGCTTGTGTGTCCACGCAATATTATTTGTTCGACTACATTGGGGCCGGAATACAGCGGACCGACTTTGAATGAATGAAATTCATACGAGGTCTAATCATCGATTGTGTATGGTATTAACTAGTATATTTATCATAAGTATTTAATTTGACTATCCGGATTGACTTCGTACACACTATAATTAAATAAAACGAAAAACGTCAATTCCGGTTTATCCAAAATATCTGGGAAACCGGACCCGATATTTTTAATTTTGAAAAAACCAACCAATTCGTCTTGAAAACACACATCTTTTTTCCTATTTAACTAACTTTATATCTATAATGGTCTACGAAATTCCAATGGTGTTCAATTAAATTTGCGCTACCCAGGGGCGGCCCTAGGTCATTTTTTAGGTGGTGCGAGATCACCGGATTGCGCTCCCCCACCCCCACAGATTGCAGCTTATTCTGTGCAGCCGTTTATCAGTGATAAGGAAACACACCTAAAGACGGACAATTTTATATTTGTTACATTTTTTTCTGTATTGAAATTATGGATGAAAAATATTCTGGCCAGAAAAAATCCAAAGTTTATTCAACAAGTAGATTTATTCAATACATTACACACGTAGGTACATACATTTTTAAATGGGCATCTTCCGCGCTTTTGCACCGGCAATTTTTTTTAGTATATCAAAAAAATCTAAATCTTGGGCGATACCATTTTCTGTGGACAAAATCGCAAGGTCTGAAAGTCTGTCCTGACACAAGGTCGAACGCAAATAATTTTTGATAAGTTTCAGTTTGCTAAAACTCCGTTCTTCTTTAGCGACAGTGGCAGGTATGGTCAGCAAGTGCTTTCCACACATTCGAGAAAATATCCTGCCAACTATTTTCTTTAATTGGTTGAAGAACTTTCAGAGGCCCTGCTGATTCAGAATCTTTTAATACTGGGTTCAGGCTGAAAAGTTCTTCAACCAATTCACAACCAGAAACGTCACACTTTAAGCCATCAGATTTGCAAATGTGCACATGCTTTTTCCAATTTGCATTTTTCAGGCATTTTTTTGAAATTATATAAAAATGACCATGTACGAGGGGGAAACCGCAGGGCAAAATTTGTACACCTAATTCCTCTACGTTAAAAAATTCCCGCAATTCCCCGCAATTCCTCGCAATTCCCCGCAATTCCTCGCAATTCCTCGCAATTCCCCGCAATTCCCCGCAATTCCTCGCAATTCCCCGCAATTCCCCGCAATTCCCCGCAATTCCCCGCAATTCCTCGCAATTCCCCGCAATTCCTCGCAATTCCCCGCAATTCCTCAAAGCATTTCCTTTAGTTCCTCGACAATTTTCAGGATTCTATTAGCGTTTCTCTCATTTCCTAATTTTGTTTGCGATAGAGAAAATTTAATACAATTTACAAATTTTCCATAACTACTTAATCACACTCGCCAACGAGATCACAACACCTTTATGTAACTCGTTACGTATTTCTCAACCAAGCAGCTCCTGTTACATCAAATTTATAAAAACTATAAAAAAAATTTAAAAGCACTTACTATCTTTCTATAGCATAATAAATAATATTTGTCCACGACTGTTTTATAATGAAGCCATTTTTGAAGAATTTTCTAACTTAAAATGGTATATATTATACACTATTAGCAGTGAATAATCATTATTCACTACTTTTTATCACCGCTCTTCCTATGCTTAGCCAATGAGATATAACGATTATAAATTTTATCCATTTTATTAGTAAGCCGCGACTGTCATCCAAATGTCAAATTAATAATTTAAATTGAAATGTCAAACTTTTGACTGCAGAATATTTTATTAAATTTTTACCAAATTGTAATAAAATAATGGATTTAGATAGTGAAAATGAAATGTGCTTAACACCTGCACCGCCAGAAGTAAATATCAAGCTTCATACAAGTAAATAATTCTAATTTTTATGCCAACAATCAAAAATTTCAACAAATAATCAGAATATTAATGTTAACGTTAATCCTATTCCTGCAATTAACAACAAATTTTTCAAATGTAACTATTAACATAAATAATTGATGTTAAATTGTAATTATATAATATTAATATACTATCTAATTATGTTATAAATATTAAAAATAATGTTCCATCAATGTTTGCCAATAAAAGTTTATTAATAAATACCTACAGTCGTGGACAAAGTACAGTATTCTACTCGCATATAATGGCTATTATTCACACGGGTGATTTACGAAACTCGCCTGCGGCTCGTGTCGTAAACTTCACCCTTGTGAATAATAGCCATCATTATATGCTTGTTGAATAATATACTATTTCCATTTATTTTCTAAAATAAAAAAAAATCTTTTACCTAAATTAAGAGAAAAAGATATTTTCATTGTGAAATCTGTAAATTTTTATATTATTGTTTGTAAAAAAATAGTAATGTGATTCTAGGAGCTTTACTCAATTATTATATTTAAAAGTACCAACATAATTAATACCCTGTATATTCAAATTTTTTTGAAGAAACACGTGAAAAATAATTCTTGTCGATAAGGTTTTTTTGAAATTATGCTAGTTTCTAATTTTTTTAGGTTTTTTAAAAGCAATAAAAAAATCCAGAAATGTGATTATTGTAGGAAAATAAAATACGGCATTATTAAAAAAATAAACTTTTATATTCAAGAAAAATAAAATGACAACATGTTTTGTATAATACTATCCAACTAATTAAGTAATATCACAACTAAACGAAAAATTCTGCATATTCAAATATATTCAAAAAACAAAAACTGAACAGTAAACATTGGTGTTAAAAAAAAATTCTAAAAGAAAGAAATTTTTACAGATATAAAAAAGACCTTTTAAGTAGTTTGTATTTTTTTTTATGTTTACCCTATCAAATCTTTTTAATTCGAAAGGCCTATTTCTCAAGCTAGACAGACCCGTAAAATATATATTTTGGGGTAACAACTGTGATGTCTTCTGATGAGGGCCATTCTAAATAACTAGATTTTTCAACGAAAAATTTCATTTGAAAACCATTTTCCATATTTGCTAAAACTATTCCGATATATTATCTTTCGTCATAGTAAACTGCGTATTATCCATGATAATGTTTATTTCATGATCCTTATTTTTACTTTCTTCATCCTATAAGGACGAAAACGTTTCGGGGTCAGATGAATCATTGAATTATAATCAAGCTCGGATTTGAGTCTCAATCGTTTGGCTTGTTTTTTAGTTATTTTTGATCGAGCCTTGTATCATTTTTTGGTTTTGTTTTGGATTTGGGATAAAAAAACCTATTTAGCCTGTCCGAACTAATTCTACCTTCAGACTGATCTAATAACCAACAGTAGGACGATTTTTTTACTACACGGAAGTCCCTTTCCCTCACCTTAATTTTTATATAAGGATCATTCTCCGTAATGTCTTTTATGCTGTTGGAGAAGTCCTTCAAGCCGGCACCGCGAATTGAGTCTTTGCTTGATCTTATTTCATTTAAAATATCATTTGCCCCCTCTGTCCAATAAGGCGATCTGCATCACATATAACCGGGCATAAATCTGATAACGCTTCATTCTCGGCTTCATCATTCTGAATAATTATATTTCCATCTCTCAACTTATCGTCTTCGTCTACTAAGTCGGTCAAATCTATTTTGTTTTCTTACTATTTTTGACATTAATTTTTCCATTGTTTACAAAATTCAAAATGTTTTTAAACCTTTCAGTTATATCCACTGTTTCGACATATACATTAGCCTCAGGATAGATAATCATACCAAGTTCCTTAGCATCCGAAATGCATGCAAAAGAAGCTTCCTTTATAATTAAACTAATATCGCTGTCTGATAGACTGATGTTAATATTTTTAGAAGATTCTACAGACATTTTTTTACGTGTAATTCCAATCTGTTCTCGAGGAAAAACAAAATTTTCTTATAAGTCACCCAAAATCTTATTAATTGTTTTTAATCTGTCAATTCAAGAAAGTATATCCTTTAAACTAATGTTTACTACTGTCGAAAATGTAGAAGTTAACGAACGGGTACTTCGAAAAAATTTTTCGCATGTTTGGCTGCTGTAAATCCAAGGTAGAAACATTTCAGGCAATAACTCAGAATTTTCTTCAAACAATTTTATTAACTTAATGAGATGATGAGCATTTATTTCTTCTATGCACAGATAGCAGTTATCAGATAAAAATTATTTTTTAGGCAATAATCCTTATGATTACGAATCCAATTGCGCCAACATCTTAAAAAAAACTGCGTACCACATATTATATATTCGTTTTATATCCAAAAAAGCAGTCAAAACTAAATGCATAACGTTTAGGTAACTACCGGTTGCAATACTTTCTCGAATATCACACAGCATTTTACTTACTTTTGTATTACAAATTTTTTCGGCAGCTTGAAAGTTCATTTTATCTTCTGGTTTTATATCGGACATAGTAAGCAAATGGTAGTCATTCGGAATATTGTCGATTAATTATTCTAAATGAGTTATTGGCGCTACAAATTTACTCATCCGCAATGTAGTTTCCTTTTTTTATAACCGGGTCCTCATTTTTGTTAATATATGTACGTGATCTTGAAAATAACTTACATTCTCTAGCTGTAATTCCATTTGGAACGATGGCCGCACTGTAACAGGACATGGAATTATTTTGTTATGTTCTTTGGCATTACGATTTTCAATTTTGGATGACTTTTTACAGTTACTATCCTTGCTACTAATGTCTTCTTTTTCTTCATAGGGAAAGGATGACACCACTCTCATTGCTTTCAAAAGGCGGGTATCACCATCAGAAAATATACCCAATATTTCAATATTATATGAATTAGCAGTTTTTTTGAAATAGTCCCATAGGTCTTACTAAAATAAGAACTCTGTCTAACACCCACAAAAAACCAAATCATTCTAGAATAATAATGCGTTAGTAATAGTACACCAAAGTATACCTAAGTCAAGTAACCGATGTCGGATAATATTAAGCGAGATATTAAGTAAACTTCAGTCTATCTCACCGTGTATATGAAATCCATATGAAGAGTATATGATTTCCTATACTAAGTATATGATTTTTTTTTTCGAGTAGGAATAGAAATGGTGTGTCTTGTTCTCTCTTCATTTTACGCGCCTCTGAGGGACCACCACTCACTGGATGTATTGTAAGTTGTTAATAATAGATAGCGTAAAGAATAAAAAATTATATTTTTTCGAATTTGAAGCTTTCGAAGTAACTTAGATATTCATTTCAAGAACCATTATTGCTCGAATTCAACGAAAAGTAATAGGCATCAAATAAACCTAAATAAAGATTTTTAGGTTAAGTAATAAATATTTGCAATTTACGTGCTCCAAAGTCCGATTAGTATTTAGGTTTACTAAAAAATCCGTAGATTTGATAACAACACAAGGCGAGAATTAGACTCGAATTACATGAACGGTAGGTGAGAAAAAAAATTGAAGATTTCAGGCGGTGAAGTATTTAAGACAAAGTTTCAAAGCTCAAAAATTGTAGTTTCCCTTTAGAAAAAATCCTCTAGAGCCCTTATAAAGTATAATTTAAATAAGAAAATTCTCGAAAAATACCTGCTAATTCCCGCAATTCCCCGCAATTCCCCGCAATTCCTCGCAATTCCTCGCAATTCCCCGCAATTCCTCGCAATTCCTTGTAAATTCCTCCCAATTCCCCGAGCTTGTACACCTAATTCCTCCTGCGGTTTCCCCCTCGACCATGTATCATTAAATTTTGAAAGTTGTTCAAATCGAGTGAGCAATGTGTTGGAAATTGTATCGATCATGGGATAAAAGACGTTAATTTTAAATAGTTCTTCAGGATCTGTTGGCGACTTATCCACGGCCTCGTATTCAAATAAACTCTTCTTTCTTCGGGATCGGGCTAGTTTAAAACAGACTCGATCCCAGCCAGCGAAGCTATTTCTTTTGCTGTTATTAGAGCAGACGAGTAAGCCCTATAGTCTTTCACAGCATTTGTTCAATAATTGCGATGCATTTGGTAGATCCATAGTTTCAGACTGCATAGGTTTACTTACCAGGTTAACTTGAAACAATATGTCATACCAAGCCACCATCGTAAGTATGAATTCAAATTGTTCCATGTGCTGGACCAGCAACAAGGCTTTCGATACGGAAAATGGGTCAATCGTTTCTTCGTAAAGTTCCAGAAGAGCATCACGAACTAAAGAGTACTGGTAGCGTACTGCAGCGATACTAGAAACTCTACTCTCCGAACGAGATTCGCAAACTTTTTTCAGTGATAGTCCATCCAGGTGTTTGGATATTATTTCCCATCTCTCCGTTGATCCCGAGAATAACACAAACAGTCTTTGAAGAAATCCAAATAAATAAACCGACTTGGCTGATGTTTTGGCGGCATCTGCTACTACCAAATTCAAGCTATGACAGCCACACGGATTGAAAAATGCTCGAGGATATTGATTAAAAATTCTTCTCTGCATGCCTTTGTTTATTCCAACCATAGTTGCGCAACTCTCATACCCTTGGCCTTGACAATCGTTCATGTCCAAATCAAATTGTTTCACAAGGGTCAAATTTTCCTAAGAACTATACTAAACCTAGGAATTTGCCATTATTAGGGGTGTACAAGGTTTCCGAGCCAAAGCTTCCACTGAACGACAAATTACTGCCTACCAAGAAGAGTACTATAAACAGCATCCGTTTGAGGATAGCGACCCACCTTGATCTTTCGTCTTCAATCTGTTTCTGTAAAACCTTGTCAATTCCATTAAAGTTCTTTAGTCTCATCGACGCTTCTAACCAACTCTGCATAGCAAGCCGATAATCAGATGATGTCTCGTGACTTTTGAGGCGGGCTGATAAGTGCCTCCAGTCGTCAAATCCTTCTTTGCCCAAATTATAGTGGGAGCTTCTGCAGAATAAATAGCAACAAAAACAATATACTTTATCTAGATTTAGAGTAAACAAGCCACCTTCTTCTAAATTGACATTGCTCTTTGAAAGTGTGTATTTGAAAAGTGACGTCCACCATCATCTTTTGGGTAGTTTTCATTCTCCATCTCGTTACTCACAGGTCCCCGAATAATTATTTTATCTTTTATAGCAGAGTCAGTGAGTGGCCATTTTGAAATATCATCGTAATTTGTATTTTGAACAGTTGATGGCGGTGGTATATCCTCGGTTGATATTTGTTTCTCAGCACATCTGTCCTCTTCTGTAGAACTTTTTACGTTTCAGGAATAGCTAAATCATCTTCACTTACACGAGCTTCGAATGAAGAACTTCTACTAAGTTGGTTTTCGTCTTCTTCCGTTGCCTGTTGAACCAATTTTGAGGATGATAACTGGCGGGCACGCACCACTGACACTCACTAGTCACTACTCACACTACTTTGACTGGCTGAAGCTGAAACTGATAGGTCAAGCGCAGTGTGACGGAACTTTACTATATTACGCGTTGCACCCGGTTTTTACCCACCCAGTTACTTATAGAAAGTGCGAAAAAATAATTTTTTATTTCGGCGCCCCTCTAAGACGGCGGCGGTATTTTTTTGCGGGAACTTCGGTGCCCGGTCTTTTTTTTTGGGACTTCGGCGCTCCCTAAGACAGCTCTCAGAATTTTTTATTTTTTCATTATTTTGGCGCCCCTAGGACGGGGCCCGGTGCGGGAGCACCACTCGCACCGCCCTAGGGCCGCCTTTGGCGCCACCTTGTATAAATAGAATTTGAAATTTCAATAAGTTAATTCAAATATTTACATAATTTTAATTATATAATAATTACTTTTCAAGTATTAATTAATTAATTTACTTTATAGGCAAATAGAAATGTAATTATTTACATTTTTGAAATGAATTATTTTCCAATTTCGAATTAAAAAACAGGTCGGTATTTAAAAGTTTTAAGGAGTGAAAATCTGTCAAAACCGTATATAGTTTTCAGTAAAAAATATTTTAAATAGTATATTTAACAAAAAGTTTCTTTATTTCAAAAATCCATCAACACATCCATATATAAATATTCAAGCGACAAAATCATTTCCAGCGATTGGTTCTGAACTGATGGTGAAAATCTTGAATTATGAATGTCACTAAATGTAAATGGCAATCAGGCTAATGAATTGCCGAGATCGGCATTAATATTCCGCCATTCTATTTGCATACCAAAAGACCCATTTACATTTTATATTTATTATCATGCTTTAAAAAATTGCAAAAAAATAAACCCAAACAATTAAAATCTATATTTGAATATTTAGTAGATTTTGAGATATTTAAGTGCAAAAAAATGATAGAATTTAATTTTTATTCAAACTCATTTTGTCATAATATTTTTTTTTTATTTTATTGCATGCAAAGTTTTTTTTAGATGTGTCGAAAATTTAATTAAATCATTTTTGCGCTTACTGGATATTTACAATTTTTTTATATTTTTGAACAAAACTGTACTGTATTATACATATTATTAAAATAACCAAGTAACTAGTTTCGACTTAAGAAACATCTTCAGATGTTACTCCTAAATCAGTAAAATTTCTAAGAAAAATTATTTCAAATATTTATGGGACACTCTGTATGAAATTTTAATTATAACATAATTTTGATAAAAGTCCTTTTAGCTGCAAATAAATTTATACCAAAAAGTTATACTTCTGATGAGTCTTAACCAATTTAACAAAAATGTGGCACCTAAATCAGTAAAATTTCTAAGAAAAATGATTTTCAATTATTAATGGGACACTCTGTATGAAATTTTAATCATAATTTAATTTTGATTAAAGTCCTTTTTCGCTGTAAATAAATTTAAACGAAAAAGTTATACCTCTGATGAGTCTCAACCGATTTAACGAAAATGTGGCTCCTTAATCAGTAAAATTTATAAGAAAAATCATTTTCAAATTTTATGGGACACTCTGTATGAAATTTTATTTTCATAAGAGTTCTTTTAGCTGCAAATAAATTTAAACCCAAAAATTATAGATCTGATGAGTCTCAACCGATTTAACGGAAATGTGGCTTCTCTATTTTTTTCAATATTTTTAAATATTTTTTACTGTTCTGTCTATTTTTATTTTTATTTCTATAGCTTTCTATATTTTCCTGTTTTCAATTAGATTTTTCTATTTTCTTTATTTTCCCTTATTTTTCTCCATTTTTTCTATTTTTTCCATATTTACCTCTATTTTTTCACACATTTTCCCCTATTTTTTCCCGTTTTCCCATATATGCCCTATTATTCTCTATTTATTCCTAGGTGACTTTTATTCCCATATTTTTTCTGATTTTACCCTACTTTGTTATATAATTTTTTTCTAATTTTCTTTTATTTTTCTCTAATTTGCCTAATTTTTCTATTTTGTAATTTTTTAATGTTGGATATTTCAAAAACTGTTGAGAATTTACATAAGAAACCTTATGCACTTTGTGTACTAGAAAGTTAAAGATTTTAGAAAAATATGTCAAAATCAAAATTTATCCAGTGGCATAAAAATTAGGAGTCCTGGACCCCTATCTACCGCACGTCCCTGGTTCAAGTTACAGACAGGTAATTATTGCTGTGATATTAGGCTAACTAATATAAAAAATTTATTAAAAAAATATAAAGCCGTTTTGAAGTTATACAAAAAAATATTATTTTTTTCTGAACATTTAACACCCTGTAACTTTATTAATACTCAATTTAGAGAATGGGTTCATAAAGACTTTTAGTCTTAAAATTAAGTAAATGTTCTACCGCCGAAGTTTGTCCCCTTTATTCTGGGACACCCTGTATATGTACCGGTTGCTTTCGTTCAGCAGACTGTAAAGCTATGGCTTCCTCGGAAGCGGTGCCGTCTTCTTACGTTGTCAAAGTACGGTGGGTGGCGTCACAAAAACGGTGGGAGAGTAGTGTAAAGTCTAAAAATGAAGTGTCGCTATTGAAGATCTACACGCCGCACTTGTTATTATTTTAGACGCAGAGAAATTATCAGAAGAAAAGACAACCACCGTAAAAAAACGTTGACAAACTGATTTTTAATGATAACGCAAACGGCGCGCAGTACTGCTCTCTTGGAAAACATTTCCCCTATTATACGTGACACCGTTTTTGTGACATCACCCACCGTACTTTGACGGACGTAAGAAGACGGCACCGCTTCCGAGGAAACCAAAGCTTAAGCGAATGATGGGTACTTTTGGATTTGTCGCGATAGATAGCATCACTGCTTTGGTCAATAAAAAGGGTACCCCATCATGCCTCACTACCTCATTTTGACCCGACTTCACCTAATATTATTCTTAAAATAGTGGGAATGTAAATATATTTCTCCACGACCATTACTGAATGTATGAATTCTGAAATCATTTTTAATAATAGAATGTAAACATTCACACTCTAGAGTCTGAATATTTATTTTATAATACTTGCCTCTTATGCATTTTGCATGTATTTTCATTCTTTATCAAGGTAAAGAATGGATTTTCTGTAATCGAAATAAACAATATGGATTGCCCTGGACTTCAAAAGTGTCACTGTCAGATATAAAATGGTGACGGTAATAATTATTTTCAAACAAGTTTTAATTTAAACAAAATAGTGAGTGAAAAATCAAGTGAAGTAGATATAGAATTTAATAATATCTGGAATTGCAAATTATGAAAAAACACCAATGCACCAGATTTTAATTTCGGTAAGTGTACCACAGCACTATAAATATTAATACAATGTAATACAAATATGTCAACAAATAACTTGTGTTCAGATTTAATTTAATTTTGATTTATACTTTTTGATCGTGGAGAAAATATAGTCTGTTACTCGGTCAGAATGAAAAAATTCGACACTCGTGGTTCCTCACACTCGCTTTCGCTCGCTTTCGGTTTTCCACTCATGTCGAATTTTTCATTCTAACCTTGTTACAGAATCTACTATTCAATACCTCTCTGAAATATTATATTTTCTTTATCAAACAACTTTTAATCTAATATCATATTTTTTCCCGAATAAAATACCTGTTATGAATATACAGTAAATATGATTTGGTTATTCCAATGGGGACATGTGATGCGGTAGCTACAGCAAATTCATTTGTAGTATATGAAAATATACTTAAAATTATTTACAAAAATAGGCCTGGCTAACTTTAAAACACTACGATTACTAAGAAATAAATTTTCAAAATTTTCAAGTGACGTCACCTACATTAGTTTGTTTAAAGTAATGTAGATGGCACGACAAGGTATAAGTTACAGTTATATGTCTAGTGTTACTAAACCAAATAGCCTTAGCCACTTTGACTATTAAAAAAAAAGAAGAAAAAAGCAAAACACATAGGCGACCATATATGTAATACTCCTATATCGCCAGCTTGAGAGAGAAGTGTGTCGCCGATAGTAGAGTGTAGACGATCGTTTCTCTCTCACGCAGAGGTAAAAAATATGATGATAATTATTTATACTTCAGTATTTCCAGTGGTGGTTGTATTAGGGCCGGAACATGCCGGAACTGCGTTTTGGTACTTTTTTTCAGTCCGGTACATTTTTTCAAAATGGATATTTTTTTGGGAGCGACTTGTGGTAGAATTTAACCGGCACAAAGCGTCATATAACAAAAAAGCGTTATGCCCCCAACAAGCGACTCCCTCTCTTTCTGTTACTCCCTGTCTCTTTCCACAATATAATTTTTGTCTCATTTAATTTTTTTTATATTATTTATAATTATTTTATAGATAGAGAAAGTTTTTTATATTTTATCGTTTTTTGTCATTTTTCTGATTTTTCTTTTTTTTTTGGTTTTTTTCGAATTTTTCTAATTCTTCCTCATTTTTTCCTATTGTTCTGTTTTTTTTCTTTTATATTCTCATTTTTTTTATTCCTATGACTTTTTGTGATTATTTGCGATTTTTCTGCCATTTTCTTCGAATTTTGTTGCGATTTTTTTTTTTTCATTCGATTTTTTTAATTTTTTTTTTCGTTACAATTTTTTCTGGTCTTTTCGTTGTTCTTTGTGAATTTTTTTTCGTTGATTTACATCGTTTTTTTGCGATTTTTAGAGCGCTTGGTCTTTCCTTTTTTTCTGCTGATAAAATTTTTTCTCGTCTTTCTCACATTTTTCTGATTTTTTCCGGTTTTTTTTCGATTTTTTCTTATCTTTCCTCTTTTTTTCATAATTGTTGTTTTTTTCTCTAATTTTTTCTTATTCCTTTAATTTTTGCGATAATTCGCGATTTCTTCTCTTCTTGAAAGAGAAAAAGTTTTTTATAGTTTTTCGTTTTTTCTCTCATTTTTATGATTTTTTGTTTTTTTTCTGGTTTTTTCGAATTTTTCTAATTTTTTTTGCCATTGTTCCGGTTTTTTTCTATTTATTTCTTTTGTTTTCTCATTTTTTTCTTATTCCTCTGTTTATTTGCGATTTTTTTGCCGTTTTCTTGAATTTTGTTGCAATTTTTTTTTAATTCTATCGTTTTTTTCCACTTTTTTTATCGTTACAACTTTTCTGGTTTTTTTTGTCATTTTTTAGCGCCTGGTCTATTTTCTGTTTTTCTTACTCCAATATTTTTGGGTTGTTAAAATTTTTTCTCGTCTTATTTTTCTGATTTTCCGTTTTCTCACTATTTTTCATCATTGTTGTTTTTTTTCTAATCTTGTTTTCTATTTTTTTCTCATTTTACTTATTCTTATATTTTTTTGCGATTATTTGCGATTTTTTTCTCATTTTTTTGAAGTTTTGTTGAGATTTTTTTGCCATTTATTTCAATTCTTTGAAATTTTTAATTTTTTTAAAGTTTTTTTACTGTTATAATTGTTTCCGGTTTTTTGTTTTTTTTTTTAATTTTTTGTGTTTTCTTTTGCTACATTTTTCGATTTCTTACGTTTTTCTGCGTCGGTTTTGTTGTTGCTATTTTAAGCGTTTGATTTTTTCGTTTTTTTCCAAATTTTCTGATTTTTCTTTAAATTTTTTCCGATGTTTTCTATTTTTTTCTCCAAAATTAATTAGATTTCGCTTTTTTAACTTCTTAAAAACTACATAAAAATACTGACTGGTAAGCAGTTTCATTTATACAGTAGGTAAAGTGTCTTTTTTCTTAATTTTTTTTTCAAAATTCGAGATGTAAAAATTAGATAATTTATTTTATTTTCCGATGACGATATAAATAAGTAGATCCAATGTACTGCTAGTCACGGCGAAAATAAAAACAATACAATTTTCTTCTTTTCTCATGTTTACATCTGGCCTCTATTTAATAAAAAATTCAGTTCGTATATACTGCCATCTCTGAACAGTATTATCAATTAATGTAGAAATTTTTAATTTATTTTTTTTTAATAAAATATAGGTTTAAAAAATTTATAAATATTTTTTCTAGGCATATTTGATAACAGATTTTTAAGTGCTAATTTGAAAATTTTACATAATACATCCCCATTCCTATTTTATCTTTTTTGGCAAATTATTCCTGGACTATAAGAAAATAATAATTTGAAGGTAAATCGTTGTACGTTTCGGATTGAGTTGTTTCTGAACGAAATTTTCAATTATTCAAAGGAAAACATAATAAGAAGTTCGACCGCATATACAAAACACCTGTTCGCTTTTGCTTATCTCTGAGTTTAGAAAAGCTGGGAAATATTAAACAAGTGACTGGAAGCAGAAAGCCAAAAAGGATTAACCATTGACGTGCCGGATAGGATCAAAAAGGATATTGATAAATAAGCAAAAATTGTGCCTTTAATAGTAAAATCTCAGGATTTGAACCAACAGAACATAATTTAAAATAAAAATAATATTACTCAGGTGATAGTCTGGAATATCGTGTACCTAATTGTCTACAGACATTTATTTTAATAAAAATACAACTGGCTTACAATTTTTTTGTTTCCAAATAAATTACTTGGAGTACAGAAATCTGAGTATTTTAAATTGCCGAAGATATTAGAAACGTTATCGAAAAATATAAAATCATTCAAATACTGAAATTTAAGATTTTGGATAATCAAAATCTAACGAGAAAAGTCAAAAGAACAAAACAAAAGTTATTAAAATAAATCGTTTAAAACAAAGCACGGAAACATATACAATTTTATAATCTAAAATACAAGAAAAATTTGACAAAATAAGAATTCCCCTGATCAATACTTTATTTATTTTTCTTCAGTCTCTATTAGTAAATTTCCTGATTGAATCAAAAATACTTTAAAGAAAAACTGGCCGTTGCTATAAATCTACGAAAAACGGATTTGCTTACTTTTATGTTCCCATTTTCCTCTTTATTTAGGATAAATTCTATTTTGTTTAGTCTGCGAACATTTTTTTTAAAGTCGAAGAAGCTCGTAAAACGGCTCGAAAACATATAAAATTCTCCCTGGAGGAGCGTGAAACAATCATTTAGTTTTATTAGGTCGACACGCATTTTTTTTAGCTTTTTTTCTTTCAACAAAACCAGATGGATCTTTTCTCTAACCGGAAGTAACAAAAATTCTTTTTTATAAATTGATATTCACAAAGCTATAATCTAAGTAGACGATATACAGTTTGTTGATTTGGATTTAAAGGCTGGAGTTTCTTTGCATCCTATAAAAACTTATAATAGAAATAGAAATCCAAAATCTAGACATTCTAGGAAGAAATAAATGATTGTATGATTCGATTGACGGGAACTATGTCTTAATTACATTGAACATAATCTCATCAGCAATGTTTTGTTACAATGGCTTCCCAAAACTGTGAGTAATATTTAAGGTTAAGTTTTATTTTAGCCTTATAGAGAAAACCAGAAGAAGTATTTCCTTCTTTCAATAAGAATTCTAACCTTCTAACCTATAACTTGTGATACATGACTGTGTTTTAAAGAAATTAAAATTGTTGCAGTTATAATTTATTGATTCCATATCTAGTAACGAATTTCCTTATCTAATACTTTAAGTTCTAGTGCATAAAAAATAAAATTGTTTTTTAATTAGAAGCTTAAATGGATTTACTTGAAGCTTAGTTAATTACCAAATTGATATTAAAATACCCTGTATGTCAATTTTCAAATTAATTTAATCGTAATCTGGGGTGAGTTCACCCTATAAAATCCTCAGTTTTCTCCAAGGGCGTAGATATGGGGAGGGTAAAGGGGTGATTACCCCCCTCCCCCCAGGATACCATTTAATAGCATGAAAAGAAGAAATAAAATATATGAAACGTAGAAACGGACAAACATATATTTGTTTAAAAGTTTGACTACCCTCCCTCCCCAGGAAAAATTACCACCGCCTACAGGATAAAATGATATCTACGCCCTTGCATACAACCTGTTTCACAATAGCGTTTCATCGCGAGGGTTAGGTGAAAATAATCAATTAAATAATCACTCTCGCAAATGAAAGTTTAGATACAATTATAAAATCATTGCTGGAACAAATCCAGAAAAAAAAGTGAAGAAAAATTCACGGAAAACTCCAGAAAATCCAAGAAATAAACGCCGAAAAAATACCTATGGTATCCAATGGGAAAGTTTTTTCCTAAAATTCTTCCAACGAAAACGAAAGTATGGAAAAAGCACATATAAAATTCAAATTTTCAGAAAAAGAAATAAGTTTTTCCACGAAGGAGAGAAAAAAGCATAGAAAAAAATACACATTAATTAGAAAAAAGCATGAAACATTTTTCCACAGTTCAATTTAAATAAAAAGAAACAAGAATGCATTTTTTTACAGTTAAATTTGAAAAAAAAAGAGCAAGAATACTTTTTTTCACACTCGAATTTGAAAAAAAAGTAGGAATGCATTTCTCCACAGTTAAATTTTAAAAAAGAAGCAAGAATGCATTTTTCCACTGTTAATATGAAAAAAAGGACCAAGAACGCATTTTTCTACACTCGAATTTAAAGAAAAGAAGCAAGAATGCATTTTCCATAGTTAAATTGAAAAAAAAAATGAGCAGGAATGCATTTTCCACACTCGAATAAAGTACAGTTTTCAAATATGAATTAGAGAAAAAACAAGAAAGAGCATTTTTGTATATAAAAAATTGGAAAAACAGCAAAAATGAATTTTTCACACACAAATTTGAAAAGAAATGGAAGCAGCCATGAATTTTTCACAGGAAATTGAAGAACAAAATAAAAACATTTTTTCACATAAAAAATTAGAATTCGAAGTAAAAGTGCATTTTTCCACAAATAAAATTGAAAAACAAAACAATAATTTATTTATATAAAAATTTGAAATTCAAAGCGATAATGCATTTTTCCACACAGGAAATTGAAAAACAAAGCGACAATGCGTATTTTTTACACAAGAATTTGATAAACAAAGTAACAATGCATTTTACTACATCTTGGACAAAAAGAGAAAAGAAATCACTTCCGGGATAATCTGCTTATAGAGGATTATCTGCAACCAATTCCATCTGGCTAGTTTACACGCAAGAGCGTATATATGGGGTATTAACTCCCCCTCCCCAGGATACCAAAAAATAGCACGAAAAGAAGAAATAAAATGTATGAAATATAGTAGCGGACAAACATATTTGTCTAAACCTTTCATTACCTCCCCCCACCAGGAAAAAAGTACTTTCCCCAGGAAAAAGGTACCCCCCCCCAAGGAAAAAAGTTATCTACGCCCTTGGTTTCCTCTTCCGTTCTTCACATTTCACTTCTGTTACTTTATTTTCTTTCGTTTTATAATGTATTCGGTTTCCCCTGTAACTCAGTTATTAGACTTATTAGACCCATCAAATATTTTTTGGAATCACCCAAGTGCCCTATATTTTCGGATAACGTATGTTGATTTACCTATGAAACACCCTGTGTCGTCATCGAAAGCGATAGAAAAATTTCAATCTGTTCAAATTAAACTTGTACTGAAATAAAACAACCGCATATTTCTATCCAGAACCGTTTAGAAGTTATATTGTCAGTAGATAGAACGTTCGTTAACTTTAACGGTTCTGTAACTAACGACAATGACGTTTAGATTGTGACAATTGTACAAGAAATTAACTTCTAAAGTTTTATTCTAAACGTCATCGCCTTTACTTATTGAACCTTTAAAGTTATTGGACGTTCTATCTACTGACAGATAGACAATTAAAATAGGGGAAAATATACAGGGTGTGTCACGTAGACGGCCCATTAGCCATATATGGAAAAGTAATGGCATTTCAAATTTGAAAATTTATTTACACATGTTTGTCAATACGCTGTATCTAATGAAAATATTTTGAACTTTCGATTTATACAGGGTGTTCCGAAAGTGACGATCAACTTTGTTATTTTAGATAGAACACCCTGTATTTTTTTAGGTTTTTAGATTTGTCGGGAGAAGTTACTTTCAAAAACCTATTACACTTATATTATAAACTAAATAGTTTTGAAGTTATAGACAATTGAAAATCACATTTTTTCAACTTTTACTGATTGCTCCGGACAAACGACATAAAATCGGACAAAACGGTTTACATGTCCCTATCCTAACTTTTTAAGTTCTATTTGATGACATAAGAAGAAAATGTATACAGGCTGATCAAAATTTGTGTACTTTTGATAACCCTCTATGAATTTTATTCTTATGCGACAAAGTAGAACTCAAAAAGTTAATATGGGGATATGTAAGCCGATTTATCTGATTTTATGTCGTTTGACCGGAGCAATTATTTAAGATTAAAAAAATGCGATTTTAAATTGTCTATAATTTCAAAACCATTCTTTTTATATTATAAGTGTAATAGGTTTTTGAAATCAGCTTCACACGACAAATCTAAAAATGTAAAAACTACAGAGTGTTCTATTTAAAATAACAAAGTTGATCGTTACTTTCGGAACACCCTGTATAAACCGAAAGTTCAAAATATTTTCATTAGATAGAGCGTATTGACAAACCTGTGTAAATAAATTTTCAAATTTGAAATACCATTACTTTTCCATATATGGCTAATGGGCCGTATACGTGACACACCCTGTATGTGGACACCCGGTTTATGCACATTTTCCAATTTTAAAATCAGAGCCTCCTATCTCAAAACAATATTTTTTCTAATTTTTTTTATAGCAAAGTTCCAAGTGAACTGAGACATAAAATTAATTTCTACAAATAATTTCAATCCGATCTATTAGTTTGTAGTCAAAATAATAAATTTACATCTGAAATTAGAATTTTTCGTTTTACATCTAGAAATAACGAGACATAATCTTCGAATAAATCAAAAAATAAAACTAGTTTATGTAATTATTATAATTTTTTTAATAAGAAACATTATGTATAAAAGACATTTTAGCGCGCTGAAGTACGAGAAGGCCTAATTGGTGATTTTTTTTATTTTATAGGCGTCGCGACGTGATTCTTGGCTCCCAGATTAGGCGAACTCACTTTGAATTCAATCTGTAGTGAAATAAACTTTTTCCTTTTGCAATATCGCAGTATTGCTTCGTTTCGAAAAATTATCCGGATACAAACGATATCGTGGGGTAAAAAGCTAACTGTAACGTAGTTTTTATTTTCCCTTGAAGTCAATATTTAATTTCAAAACTAATAATTTTGCTTAGAGTAAGTTAATAAGTAATTTTTCTTATTTTGAAGAGAAAATATTTTACAATTAAAAGTTAGTTACAATTTATCCTTTTTTTTTATTTCCAATAAAATCTTTACTGGGTTATTACATTTTGTCGACTGTTTTGAACAAGACTTTTAGCCTTACCAATAGAAATTTTATTGCATTTTAAAACACCAATTACTGATTCTTTTCCTGGAATCTTTTTATTGAAATTAAATTGTTTCTGTTTTAGTTTTTTATTGCTTAATTCCATGGCCGTCCAGCCGTAAAATATATGTGCCAAGTATTTTATTTCCTCTTTATTTTTAATAAATATCGCTGAAAGAATTTGTGTTTTACTTCATTGTTTTTTATCACGTAGAAAATGATAGATGCTCCTGTCTCGTATTATTTCTAATTAGTCAGCTGTCATTTTTTTTATTACAGCTAATATTCTGAGCTGTGGAGGGGGGAATCTTTTATAGTAGTTCAAGGCTCACCAGAGCTGATCCCCTCCAAACCCTGCTCGATAATATTTATTGTCCTGTAGCTGTAAATGTTCCTCTGACCCTGCTATAGGAGTAAACATACTCCTTTTCAGGGTTGCTGTGGAAAATTGTTGGTCTGAAATTTAAAGATTAAGGTATTTTATTGTAGGGATATTCTATTGATACTTACAAGCCCCCCCCCCCCCCCCCGGAATGTTCAGGGATGAGATTGGAGTCCATGGGCATCGGTAAGGGGCGGCTTATCTTATGCACAGAGGTGCATCGTCTATAAGATCTCGAAGAATCCTGATGATAGGTTAAGGTGGCTTCTTTATTGGTCTTTTGCTAAGTGATCTTCGGTTCCCATCAACTGTCCATTTGATCCTCCATATTTCCTTGGAATAGGTGTTTGTGCTGACCTTGTATTATCCTTGTAGTTCTTTTAGCCTGGAATTTATAAGAGTTTTATTAGTTTGAGTAGTTACAGCTATGTGTGTTCTGGACCGGAAGTGAGTTGTCAAAGTGTTTAAAATGGCGGGAAATTGAAATAGCGCTGCGCGACAATGTGCTCCGCATTAGAGGGGTTGCGCAGGCTTCATTTAAAGTGCCCCACCTATGATTAAGACCCTCATCTGTCAATCTTTGACATGAGCCCCGCCCCCATCTGTCAATTTTTGAAATAACTTGCCAACTTCAGAGCCCCCCACCTATGATTAAGACACCCTCCCTATCTGTCAATCTTTAACATAATCTAAAAAAGTCTTCTCTCCACGTAGTGTAACTCGTGGCCAACTTCAGAGTTCATTCACAGCCACCAAATAACGTAATTCCCCACCTCCCAATCTTTTTAAATTAAATAAAAATGTTTATTTACATATGAGTATTTAATTGAAACACCCTGGATATATGTATTCATTTATTTTGTCAATAATATCGATTTCTTACATCTTTTATAGCAATTTTTAATAATAGAACGGAAACTGTTGATAATATCGTGCATAACATTGAAAATATTTTGTAGAGTTCATTTTGAATTATTTTATCATTATTC
Organism: Neocrepidodera transversa; assembly: GCA_963243735.1. Classification (NCBI taxonomy): domain Eukaryota; kingdom Metazoa; phylum Arthropoda; class Insecta; order Coleoptera; family Chrysomelidae; genus Neocrepidodera; species Neocrepidodera transversa. The sequence goes on from OY725347.1 coordinate 13,933,555, forward strand.
CCTAATGTTAACGGGGTTGCTTTAATACCACCAATACTTCTTAAGGGCGTAATATCGACCTACAAATACTAAATTCCTAATAACTTTTTTATGGAGTTACAAATTTTATTGTAGTTTTCACCAAAATATATGGAAAAAAATCTATTATTGTGGCTACGATGTACATTTTTTTAAATCAATTTATAGTTTTTTTTTCAAGCTCTTTTAATTTTTTTTTTGAATAAGTTTTTGGCTTTCCACAATTCCCTACAATATTTTAAGATATTTGGTAAAAGAAAAAAAAGAAAATCTAATAGTAGTTAAATTTTAAGAGCGATTTAAGATATATGCATTTAATTGTTTGCTAAATGCTGCCACCTATTAGATGGACCTAAATCGTTTCGTTTTTATCATTATTGCATTTTAAGTCTCCATAGGTGGCCCATCGCTTCAATCAGAAAGTGGACGGCCGATGCAACTAGATTTTAGTTTACAACGATAGAACGCTCTTAATTGAAGTTGAGATGTGTTGCCACGCCTCAACGTCGCCCTTGGTCCTATCTTGAAATATAACTTGTATCTTGTCTGATTAGTTGGTACATTAAATGAAAACACTGGCAACTTTCCATTATTAACTTTATTTAAAGACATCATCTGCCATTCTGAACGTTGACACTCAAATCCCTCGTTAAAACATACGGCCATATGTTTTACTCCAATAGGGACGTTTGTATAAAGCATATTGTTTAACACTGCTGTCAGAATTATGAAAGTCATTTTTAATGATGCCATTTTGTAGGTTGAATTCGTCTTAATGGATATTGGGAGATTTTTAAATACTTTAACCGATGTAAGAACTTAAACTTAGTCTATTTAATTATTCAATCTCTTTACTTTTATCTTCATACAACGTTAAATCTTGACTTAGCTTTCAAAGTTTCTCACCAAATTCCTCCAATTTACGTGCGTATTCTATCGGTGACATCATGCAACTAAGCAGTATCAGCATCAGTATCAGCATTTTAAATTCGTTTAATAATCATCAATCACATTATCGCAAACATATTTTTCATTCTCACGCTTATTTTGTGGTTTATTTTCACAGCTATCAATTATAATATTTAAAAAAAAACAAAATGTTCATACCATGTTGACATTAAAACACGTGCAACTCTGAAGTTGGTCACGAGTGACACCAGTGAAGAGAAGAATTTTTTAGGTTATGTCAAAGATTGACTGATGGGGATGGGGCCGTAATCATAGGTGAGGGGCTCTGAAGTTGGCCACGAGTTACACCATGTGGAGAGAAGAATTTTTTAGGTTATTTCAAAGATTGACAGTTGGGGGCGGGGCTTATGTCAAAGATTGACAGATGGGGGCCTTAATCATAGGCGGGGCGCTTTAAATGAACCATGCGCAGCCCCTCCAATGCGGAACACTTTGACAGCTCACTTCCGGTCCAGAACTCACATAGCTCTAACTACTAGTTGGTTGATATAAATTTTAGGAACGGAAGCGCCAGTGGAAGTATAATGATTTTCTGATTATCCTCCTCTCGTTTGCCGTAATGGCGTGTTATAGACGAAGAGTCGGAGTGGAGAAGTTTAAAGTGGTATCGCCAACGTATATATGAGTGTCTTGACTAGGTCTAAGGGCGAATGATGTCGGGTGTGTATATCAAATACAGGATCGGAGGTAACACAGAGCCTTGGGGGTGTCCGGCTAGCGGAGTGAAGGGATTCGAGAAGTAGTTTCCAATTTTGACAAGAATGGAGCGATTTTTTAGGTAGGAGTAGATGAGTTTAATTAGGGGAATAAAGAGTTTCATGTCTAATAAGTCCGGGATGCCAGACTTGATCAAATGCTTTTTGTACATGGAAAAGGACTCCAATACACAATAAGCAAGGTTGAGGTCTATGGAGACTTGGGTGTGGATTCTCACTAGTATATATTGGGAGTAGGCATTGGGGCACCTTGGAGGCCCCCTTCACTCTTTCTGGCGTACTCCTTATGGAAATTAACAAGGGAAATCGCTAAGGTCCATTCTGATAATTTCTTGGCTTATTCAAGGTCACTCGTGACGCCATCAGACGAGAGCTGTTTAAAGCTGTTCGCGACCTGTTCGAGAGCTGTTTGAAAGCTGTTCGAGACCTGTTCAAGAGCTGTTTAAAGCTGTTTGAGACCTGTTCAAAAGCTCTTGAACAGGCCTCAAACAGCTTTCGAACAGGTCTCGAACAGCTTTAAACAGCTTTCGAACAGCTTTTGAATAGGTCTCGAACAGCTTTAAACAGGTCTCGAACATCTTTCGAACAGCTCTCGAACAGGTTTCGAACAGCTTTAAATTATCAGAATGGACCTTAGCGATTTCCCATGTTAATTTCCATAAGGAGTGCGCCAGAAAAAGTGTAGGGGGGCCTCCAAGGTGCCCCAATTTCTACTATTGGGTCGAATTTTCAGGCCTAAATCCATGTTGGAATTGGAGGATCGTTTCTTTTTCATCCAGAAAGCTCCAGATACGATCTTAGAGTAAAGTCGCAAAGAACTTACCCAGAACATTTGTCAAGAATATAGGTCTGTAGGAACATGAGGATATGGGTTCTTTGTAGGGTTTGTGGATCAGGATTGTTCTGGGTGTTTTCCAGAAAATCGGAAAATAGGAATGCTGAAGGCAGGCGTTAATGAGGATAGTGAGATTCAGGAGAATGGTAGCAGAAAATTGGAAAATAGGAATACTGAAGGCAGACGTTCATGAGGATAGTGAGATTCAGGAGAATGGTAACAGGAAGGTTTTTGAGGGTCTGATGTTTGATATATGGTCAGAACCTGGGGCGGAATTTTTCATTAGGGGTGAAGGATGCATTGGAGGAAGATATTTGTGTCGTTTCGGAAACGGAGATTGAAGTTGGAGTTGTGAGACTTTCTGAGGATGTTTTAGAAGTGGCCTTTGAAAGCAGTGGCTTTCAGATTGAGGGGGGGTGGGGGATTTTAGCTTTCAATTCATTTATAATTTTCTCGGACCATGAATCTCTATTAGTACATATTTCGCTTTTTTACCAACCTTGAGCAAAAAAGTAGTCTGCATTCTATTTATAAAGGTATAAAAATTAGATAATATTTTTATTTCTTCATTTTTCTATCATCGTTCTTTAAGATAAAAAAATTGAATTTCTCTTGTTAACTCGATTTTAACAAAATATAGGTAGGACGCATTTCAGTATGACCTGCCCTCATATATATCCTCCAAAAATATGAGTAGAGAAAACTTTTCTAACTGATTTAAAACGAAGTAAATAAAGGGAAAACGAGGATCGATTGATATTTATTGAAGATAAGCTTTTTATTCATTCTGCTCGTAAGTTGCTCTAAAAAGGTTAAACGGTATATTGGAAAAGGGGACTGACTCTCCGGTCTGAGCTGGGCCACAGCTGTTCCTTCTCCGAAATCGATGTGAAAAGTAGAAATTAGACCGGCACAAGAAAATAGAAATGCTGGTTTATTCCGGCTAAAAGCGTACAAAAAGCAAATATATATGTGAAAGATAAAAGCAAAAAAAATTAATAAAAGTAACTAGATGGGTTTTACTCACATTTATGTTTTCCGTAAATTTCAGACAATAAACAATTTTTTTCTTTTGTGCTTTTTGGATTTTTAGAGAATTTGAATCTTTCAAAATTTTAAAAATTTATTTTTGAATATTGAAAAGATTTTCTAGGGATATTTTAACCTGTAAAATCCGATAATACGTAAATTTAAAAACATAATTCATGCAGGTTGCCTCAATAAAAAAAATCTGCACCATAGTTATATTATTTTAAATGGAATACTCTGTATTTTTTTACATTTTATTTTCCCGACCCACCTCCTAGAAGGGAAAGTATTGTGAACGAGCTAAAAAAAAAAATCGAGATAAAAACGGAAATGTCCATTTTCGGGTCCCCTGAGACCATTAAGACTATTTTCAGATGGAAGTCTGTCTGTCGGTCTGTGTGTGTGTGTGTGTGTCTGTGTGTGTGTGTGTATTCTTCCACGATAGAGGCCACACGTTTAATCCGATTGAGCTGAAATTTGGTATAGAGGTTTGGCTTACCCGTCGGAAGAACCCATTAGTTTTTGTACGACATCTGTCAAACGGAAGTACCACTATCAAATAATGACAGATGTAATATGTCACGGAATTGGACATGCAATATATCATTTGAAAGCCCTAGAAAAACTATTCAGAACAGTCAAAATTATTTCTCCAACTGTCACCTGTCAAAAATAAAAAAATGTCAAAGTTGAAACTTTAACATTAAATATCTGAAAAAGTATTCGTGGATACTCGTCGGGAAAGTTTTGGGGCGACACAACCGATTTTTTATGTTTATCCTGAGATGTGTAAGTGAATGACATAAAATCGAGAGAAATAAAAAGAAATCAAGAAAAATCGAAAAAACCAGAATAATATAGGAAGAATGAGAAAAAACTTGAAAGAATTTGAAAATGCTCAATTAACAACAGAAAAATCAAAAAAATGAAAAAAAAAATCGAAAAAACCGAAAATTTGAAAAAAAAATCAGAGGAATAACAAAAATGAGAGAAAATTAGGAAACAAAACACATAAATAGAGAAAAAGAACAAATGAAAAAATGAGGACGCAATGAGAAAAATGAGGAAAGAAAATATTTAAAAAATAAGAAAATATCAGAAAAATACGAAAAGAAACAAAAAACGCTAAAAATCGCATAGAAGAACGAAAAAAAATCGAAACAAAAACTAAAGATATCGAAAAAAATTGCAAAAAAAATGCTACATAATCCCAAAAAAATTACAAAAATTGAGATGAATAAGAGTAAATGAGAAAAAAATAGAAAATGAAAGAAATAAAAATAAGGACAAATTAGAAAAAATCGAAAAAAAAAACAAAAAAATCAGAAAAATGAGAAAACAACAAGAAAAATTGAAAAAAGTTGCAAAAAAATCGCAAAAAACCAATGAAATACCAAAAAACCGGAAATAACAAAACATAAAAAAATAGGAAATTAAAAAAAAATTAAATAAATCGCAAAAAATCGCAAGGAAATCCCAAAATATTGCAAAAAATTGTAAAAAGGCCGAAAAAAACACTTAAAATCACAAAAAATAAGAAAAAAAAGTGCCACTAAGACAAAAGAAGTCGAATCGATTTTAATCGCGAAAAATAGCAAGGAATTCCCATAAAATCGCAACAAATTAGAGACATGAGGAAAAATAGAAAACAAAAGAAATAGATAAAAAAAACAGAACAAAGAGGAAAAATTGGAAAAAATAAAAAAAATGAGAAAAAAAAAACGAAAAAACAGATAAATAAGAAAACGGGTCCATACATTTTACCAAAATCGTATTATATCAAACAGTCTGTTTAACAAAATTGAATGTTTCAAACCATCATAACAACAAAATCTTACTTCTTCAGAACTATATTTAATCAGAATTTAATAAAGCAAAATGGAAACTATCAAAATGAAAAAAAACAAAATGGCAAATCGTCAAACCAACAAAATGACAAATTTATAATTTATCAAATAATAATTCACCAAACAGGTATTATAACAAAACCTTATTAATTCAGAACAGTATAAAGTTAAAACTGTATTAAATCAAACCAATAAAACTTCAAAAGTGTACTAAAACAAAATGATAAAAAAGTAAAATCGTAAACTGACAAAACAGCAAGAAATCATAAAGCAATTCACCAAAATTTAATCTATCAAAAGTCCAAAATATCAAAGGAGTAAAAAGAAAACATCGAGAAAAATCAAAAAAATTCGCAAAAAAAATTCGTAAAAAACCAAAGAACAACCAAAAATCCGGAGACAACTAATCAAAAAAAAAATTGAAAATTCAAAAATATTTAAATAAATCGCAAAAAATCGCAAGGAAATCCCAAAAAATTGCAAAAAATTAGAGGAATAAGAAAAAATGAGAAAAAATTATAAAACAAAAGAAAGAGATAGAAAAAGAAAAACAGAACAATGAGGAAAAAATAGAAACAATCGAAAGAAATCAGAAAAAAAATCAAAATATAAAAAAAACAGAAAAAAAAAACAAAAAATAAAAAATAAGAAAACGATGAGAAAAATTTAAAAAAATCGCATAAAAGCATATAACAACCAAAAACTGGAAACAACTGTAACCATAAAAAAATTAAAAATTTAAAAAAAATTAAATAAATCGCAAAAACTCACAAATAAGGCGCAAAAAATTAGAGGAATAAGAAACATTTTGAGAAAAAATTAGAAAACAAAAGAATGAGATAGAGAAATAAAAAAGAAAAATGAAGAAAAATTAAAAAAAATTGAAAAAAAAATAGAAAAGAAAACAAAACATCAAAAAAAACAGAAAAAAACAAAAAATCAAAAAAAAATGAGAAAACAACGAGAAAATTTGAAAAATATCGCAAAAAAACATATAACAACCAAAAACCGGAAACAACTGTAACCATAAAAAAATGAAAAATTAAATAAATCGCAAAAAATCACAAGAAAATCCCAAAAAATCGAAAAAAATTAGATAAATATGAAAAATTGAGAAAAAATTAGTAAACAAAAGAAAGAGACAGAAAATGAAAAACAGAACAATGAGGAAAAATTAGAAAAAATCGAAAAAAAATCAGAAAAAGAAAACAACACATCAAAACAAAAAAAAAAAAACAGAAAAAAACAAAAGATGACAAAACGAAGAGAAAAATTGAAAAACATTGAAAAAACCATATAACAACCAAAAAACTGGAAACAACTGTAGCCTTAAAAAATTAAAAATTTTAAAAAAATTAAATAAATCGCAAAAACTCACAAGGAAATCGCAAAAAATTAGAGGAATAAGAAAAAAAAGAGAAAAAATTAAAAAAAAAATGAGATGGAAAAATAAAAACAGGAAAACGAGGAAAAATTAGAAAAATTCGAAAAAAAATCAGATAAGAAAACAAAAATCAGAAAAAAAACAGAAAAACACAAAAAATCAAAAAAATGAGAAAACGACGAGAAACATTAAAAAACATCCCAAAAAAAAACATATAACAACCAAAAACCGAAAACAAATGTAGCCATAAAAACATGAAAAATTAAAAAAAATTAAATAAATCGCAAAAAATCGCAATAAATTAGAGGAATAAGAAAAAATGAGAAAAAATCAAAAAAGAAAAGAATGAGAAAGAAAAAGAAAACTAGGAAAATGAGTACAAATTAGAAAAAATCGGAAAAGAAATAAAAAAACAAAAAAATAATCAAAGAAAAATCCTAAAGAACAACCAAAAAACCTAAAACAACTAAAACCATAAAAATATGAAAAATTCAAAAAAATTTAAATAAATCGCAAAAAATCACAAGGAAATCCCAAAAAGTCGCAAGAAACTAGAGGAATAAGAAAAATTGAGAAAAAAATAGAAAACAAAAGAAAGTGATAGAAAATGAAAAACAAAACAATGAGGAAAAATTGAAAAAATCGAAAAAAAATCAGAAAAAAAAAACAGAAAAGAAAACAAAATATCAGAAAAAAAAACAGAAAAAAAAACAAAAAATGAGAAAACGAAGAGAAAAATTTTGAAAAATATCGCAAAAAACCATATAACAACCAAAAAACTGGAAACAACTGTAGCCTTAAAAAAATTAAAAATTCAAAAAATTTAAATAAATCGCAAAAAAATCACAAGGAAATCCCAAAAAAACGCAAAAAATTAGAGGAATAAGAAAAAATGAGAAAAAATTTAAACAAAAAAGAATGAGATGGAAAAAGAAAAACAGGAAAACCAGGAAAAATTAGAAAAATTCGAAAAAACAATCAGATAAGAAAACAAAAATCGGAAAAAAAACAGAAAAAACAAAAAATCAAAAAAATGAGAAAACGACGAGAAAAATTAAAAACATACCAAAAAAAAACATATAACAACCAAAAACCGAAAACAAATGTAACCATAAAAAATGAAAAATTAAAAAAAAATTAAATAAATCGCAAAAAATCACAAGGAAATCCCAAAAAATCGTAAGAAACTAGAGGAATAAGAAAAATTGTGAAAAAAATAGAAAACAAAAGAAAGTGATAGAAAATGAAAATCAAAACAATGAGGAAAAATTAAAAAAATCGAACAAAAAATCAGAAAAGAAAACAAAATATCAGAAAAAAAAACAAAAAAAAAACAAAAATTGAGAAAACGAAGAGAAAAATTTTGAAAATATCGCATAAAACCATATAACAACCAAAAAACCGGAAACAACTGTAGCCATAAAAACATGAAAAATTAAATAAATCGCAAAAAATCGCAATAAATTAGAGGAATCAGAAAAAATGAGAAAAAATTAAAAAACAAAAGAATGAGATAAAAAAGAAAACCAGGAAAATGAGTAAAAATTAGAAAAAATCGGAAAAGAAATAAAAAAACAGAAAAAAATACTGAAAGAAAAACCAAAAAACCTGAAACAACTGAAACCATATAAATATGAAAAATTCAAAAAAATTTAAACAAATCACAAAAAATCGCAAAGAAATCCCAAAAAATTAAAAAAAAAAAAAAAAAAAAAAAAAAAAAAAAAAAAAAAAAAAAAAAAAAAAAAAAAAAAAAAAAAAAAAAAAAAATAATAATTACAAAAAATGATATATAAAAAGATTCTAAATAAGAAAAAATTCTTATTGTAGAAAGAGACATAGAGTAAAAGAAAGAGGGGGAAGGTCGCCGGAAAGGGTCATAACGCTTTTTCGTTACGTGACGATTTCTGCTAATTAACTACTACCACAAGCCGCGCGAAGGAACTTTGTTTTAATAAAAAAATAAAATAATATTATTAGTGCAGATCTTTTTATTGAGAATTAAAATAATTTTAAATTATACTCATATAGAGGGCCAATTTTTTTAACATTCTGTGCGTGATTCTTTTATTCCCTTCCATTTTTTTTTTCTAGACTCACCCTTTGGCCCTTGTACTATAATAGAGAAAATCATTTTTCGTTTGTAAATCGGTAGTAAGTAATTAGTAAACCGGAATAAGCCTCCGGGTGCGAATGTTTTTGTTTCACTCTCCGATTTGATCGATCACTGTTTTACCAAACCATTTCGTTTGTTTTTGTCTCATTCCTCTATGTTTTTGTTTGTAACAATTATAGGAAATGAACAATGAGATTTTGACTTTATTAACACATTAGCCGCCATGATAAATCATAGTGGAATAAAATTTTTGTTTTTTTCAAAATTTATCAGCTGAAGGTTATTAGCAATTTTATAAATATAAAAATAGGTTTAATCTACAGAACAATGGCGGTATTTTATGATTTTTGCGATAAACCATAAACTCTTTGTTCTCACGCTGTACTAAGAAATGTTTGCCCAATAATATACACTGGCAGACTCTGTAGGCACTGGCAGACTCTGTAGTAAATGTTTTGACTTATTTTTCCCTATTTTTCCCAAATTTTCCTATTTCCTATTTATTCATATTTTTTCTGTGTTTTATTATTTTTTGTTGTTTTCCCCTATTTGTCCCTATTTTAATGTATTTTGTTGTATTTTCACTACTTTTTGCTATTTTTCCGAAATTTTCCTATTTTCTCTATTTTATCCTATTGCTTCCCATTCTTCACTATTTTTCCCATATTTTCACTATATTTCTCCTATTTTCTCTATTAATCGATACCATCCCCATTTTTTTTAAACTTTTATTATTTCCTTCTATTTGTTCCTGTTTTCTATTGTTTTATCCTGTTGTTTACTTTTCCTTATTTTTGACTATATTTTCCTATTTTGACTTATTTTTCCCTATTTTTCCCAAATTTTCCTATTTCCTATTTATTCATATTTTTCCTGTATTTTATTATTTTTTCTTGTTTTTCACTATTTGTCATTATTTTAATGTATTTTGTTCTATTTTCCTATTTTCTCTATTTTATCCTATTGCTTCCCATTCTTCACTATTTTTCCCATATTTTCACTATATTTCTTCTATTCTCTCTATTAATCGATACTTTCCCCATTTTTTTAAAATTATTTCTGTTTCCTTCTATTTGTTCCTGTTTTCTATTATTTTATCCTGTTTTTTTTTACTTTTCCTTATTTTTGTCTATATTTTCCTATTTTGACTTATTTTTCCCTATTTTTCCCAAATTTTCCTATTTCCTATTTATTCATATTTTTCCTGTTTTTCTTTATTTTCCCCATTTATTCCTATTATTTTTTATTATTTCCTATTTTTTTTGCTGTTTCTTTTTTTTTCATGTTTTAATTTTTGGGCTATTTTCTTTATTCTTTCCTATTTTTCAACATTTCTTCTTGTTTTTTACTATTTTTCCCAATTTTTTGCTATTCCATATTTTATCCTGGTTTTCCGTATGTTTTTATATTCTTTTCTATTTTTTTCTAACTTCCATGTGTTTCCCATTTTCCTCAATTCTCGCTGTTTTTCATATTTTTTTACTGTTTTGTCCCTATTATTATCTGCTTTTTTCAATTTTTACTATTTTTCCTTATTTTTCCCCATTTTTCAATATTTTCTCATATATATTCTTATTTATATCGATTATTCTGTCTTTGTCTTAAATTTCCCTATTTTATCTATCTTTTCCTAATTTTTTCCTATTTTTACAAATTTATCCCATTTTTTGTCAAATTTTACTATTTTTTCCCTATTTACTCCAGTTTTCGCTATTTTTTCACATTTTTTCCATTTTTCATATTTCTTTTTTTTTCCTATTTGTACTTATTTTTCCCCATTTTCCCCATTATTTCTAATTTTTTACCAATTTTCGCTATTTTTCGGTATTTTTTTTATTTCTTCATATTCTGTTTTTCATTATTGTTTCCTATTTTTCTATATTTATCCCTATTATTTTCTATATTCTATTTTTACTTATTTTCCCCCAATATTTTTCACTATTTTCCCATAATTTTCCATATTTATTCTCAAATTTTCCTATTTTTCATATTTTGCTCAATTTTTCACCTATTTGCCCTATTTGTTCCTATTTTAGCCTGTTTTCCCCAATTTTCCACTATTTTGCCCTATTTTTTTTTCTTTCCATATTTTTTACTTTTTTCTTTTTTTCCTATATCTTTATATTTTTCCTGTTTACCATTAGTTATTCCTATTTTATTTATTTTTAAATCGAAAAGGTTATCCATATCTCAAATGTGGTCCAAGTATTTTTTCAAATAAATAAAAGACGAAGTCAGTACCACAAGTAATATATTAAAAGGATGATTACAAGCGACTAGTTTCGGCTAAATAGCCATCATCAGGCCTACAAGGTTCGAACAATGATTAGTTTAAATTAGTCACAACCGCGCGGTTGTTAAGTCAACATAATATAAAATTGTTGTGGTGGTACATTAGGAAACTACTTATGACTTAAAATTATAATAAAATGAGGGTGAAAACAATTTCCCACATTATTGAAAGTTGGGTAACAGGTGGCTGTTACCGGCGGACAACATTATGTCGTAAACAAAAACAAAAACGCACCCTTTCAAAAAGGGAGGCAGAAAATTAAAGTAGTGTAGTGAAAGTGGTATGCCAGACCACATATTATTAAATACAAATTTTAAGACGCGAAAGCAAAAGTGAGTACCATTAGGCAACACGACCATGTCAAGATGGAAAAAATCTCGAATGACATTGACAATTGACAATGACAGTGACAAAAGACAATGACAATTGACAATGGCATTATTATGTATTAACAATTGCAAATCTGGAGGTGAAAACATCTATAAATTAACAAAATAGAGTAAAATAAGAACAATCTAAGAATAAATGTAAAATTTTTTTGAGATATGAACACTAGTATAAGATTGACACAAAAAGAATCTTAAAAATCGAAAAGTATGAGAGATTAGGAAAAGAAGAAAAAGAAGAAGAATGTTAAAGGAAAGGTCGGGGTTAAGAAGAAAAAGTGAGGTTAAAGAATTTTTGTGACAAGGAATAAGAAGGAAAACCAAGGAGGCAAGAATAACAAGAAAAGCAGAGAAGGTTGTGGAAAAGTAAAAGACGGGAGAGAAGCCTGTTTAAGTGGAAAAGCGGAACTTCAAATAATTAAATAATGTCTTTGAAATTGTTAGCTAAAAATATATGGTTTTCTTTGGGTCTTAGTTGTTCGTTGACACAAATAAAGTTATTTATTTTTGCTTATTTTTCCCTACTTGTCCTTATTTGTAGTTATTTTTTCCTAGTTTATCCTGTTTTTCTCATTTTTTTCCCAAGTTTCCCTATTGTTTCCCTATTTTTAACTATTTTCACCATTTTTTCCTATTTTTACCATGTTTCTCCAATTTTCAGATTTTTCTTCATTTTTCAATATTTTTCCCAAATTTTCCTATTTTGCTCAATTTTTCTTGTTTTCCCAATATTGTCCCATTTTCTCTATTTTTTCCCTATTTTTCACTTATTTTCCCAATTTTCTTTATTTTTCACTTTTTTGCCCTATTTGTTCCTATTCTTCCCTGTTTTTCGCTATTATTTTCTGTTTTTCTCTACTTTTTTTCATATTTTCACTATTTTTTCTATTTTTCCTTATTTTCTTATTAAGTCTGATCTCTCGAGACAGGTAAAGGTCGGTTTACAAATCATGAACTTTGGACTTTACAGGGATGGAAAAACCCGCCAAAAAACCATCATCCAAAACCATGTCCTGTCTTCCAATTTCTTATCTAATAACATGATTTCACTAAACTAAATACGTAGTTTTATATTTTTATATTTTTGAACGAGTAAATTTAACTTCATATCAGAAGGTTTTATATACTGAATATGTTGTGAATCCGTTGGCTTTTTCCTTTTTACAGGCCTGAGAAGGACAGCTTTTGTCCTATTGATTTATATATCCTGGTAAATATTTCTAAAGTGAATTATTACAATGTATTGAATTTAACGAAATAGACTTATTTTTCTGAAGTGCTTGACAATTTATTACTTCCTTTATGTCGAATATAAATTACTAAGACCCCCCTGAATAAGGTACTGTTACAACACTTATTTTATTTTTGCGTTTTATATAATTTTTAAAATTCCTTGTATCTATTTGAAAAACACAAGCCGGCTCTGCGTAAACCACCTGAGCAAAACCGGACTTGACTTTACACCCAAAAAGATGGCGCAATGTGACCAAAAGTGACTGACAGTTACCAATGTAATTTTATTGAAGTGCAACTTCGGGATGTTCGATGTCGACATCAACCCCTTTCATTTAAATTCCAAATCCAATAGAAAAAATGAGGGGGTAATCCCACCCAACTTTCCGAACACTCCTAGTAAAGTAATTGTTTAATCGATTATTTTAGTTTTTCTGCATCAAAAAACAGGGTGTTTCTTTTTAAAAAGTTTCCACCCCCGATTTAGGCTTACCCAATAATTTTTGGCAAAAATGGCAAAAGAGGTCGATTTTTGATTTGAAATTGACAAAATTTTTGATAACAAATATCACTCTAACGTCAACCCCCTTCACCCCTCGCCACTCAACTTTAAAATTTAAATAGGGAACATACCATGTGTGGTACATCAGGGAAAAGGTAATTCAATGCAGAATTCAAATCACTAAGTTTAATTCTTTTACTACCTCCATGAACAGAAATACAGGGTGTTTTTTCCTACCCTCACTTTACTCTCGCACAACACTTTTTGAGAAAAATAGTGAGACACGTCGACTTTTGATTTAAAGGAAACGAAATTTTTGACAAAATTTGTCGCTCTACCTTAACCCCCTTCATCCCCACCCCGTAACATGAAAATTTGAATGGGCGATACACCATGTGTGGCACATCAGAGGAAAGGTAATTCAGTGCAGAATTCAAATCATACCCTTTGTCCACTGCTAGGGCAAAAAACATTTCATAATTTGAATCAATAATGTTATCAGTTCATTGTTATGTATTTAAAAGAAGGTAAAAATAAAAAAAAATTACAGCAATTGCTTAAAATGTTGTCCATCGTGTGCTAAACAAAAGTCAAGTCTGTCTTGGAATTCTTCTCTAACATTTTGAAAAATTTCCCTATGAATTAATTTATTGAGGTTCTCTTACAATTCTGAATGTGTGGATTTTCAAATTTTTTGCTAGTCGGCACTATTAAGGTACTTTTTAGGAACTTGTTCGTTTATTTTTCTGAATTATCAGCAATTCACTTTTTGTTTCTACAAAAAATAAGAGTACCTTTGGCAAAAACCAACCTATAAACTCACTTGTTTAAAATTATTTATCAAACAAACATTGAAAATGATCTACACTAGAGCACAGAGAATTGAAATGATTTTCATTTACGGCTCCGCGAACAGATGTTCGAGAAGAGCTGCTACTCTTTTTAATGAAGAACATCCTGGTTTGCAAGTAAGTCTTACTTACATTAGAAAACTTGTTATGAAGTTTGAGGAAACTGGATCTGTAGTAAATAAAAAAAGGACGGCAGTTAGGGTATTGAACGAAGTAACAGAAGTCGAAGTTCTGGGAAATTTTGCAATGGAACCAGCATCTTCTCTTCGCAAAGTAGCCTCTAATACTGGACTTTCAGTTTCATCAGTTCGACAAGTATTAAAAAATAATAAATATCGACCTTACAAGATGCAAATCCATCAGCAAGTTCATGAAGATGATCCAGATAGAAGAGTTCAATTTTGTGAGGAAATGCTCGCATTGATTGATAACACACCCCGTATAGTTCAAAATATTTGTTTTTCGGATGAGTGCACATTTTTTCTTGACGGGTTTGTGAATAAACATAATTGTCGTTACTGGAGTGATAACAACCCTCATGTTTTTGTTGAAGGGCATACTCAACATGTTCAAAAACTTAATGTTTGGGCTGGCATACTGGGCGATAAAATTATTGGGCCATTAATCGTAGATGCGAATTTAACTGGTCAAAAATACCTAGAAATGCTAGAAATGACCGTTGACCCGCTAATTACTCAGGAGCTTGAAAATCAGGTAGATGAAGTAAGAAATCCTGCTCTAGATGAAAATCTATTACATTTTCAACAAGATGGGGCTGGTCCTCATTATCATTTACTAGTCAGACAATGGCTAGATGACCATTTCCCACAACGTTTAATCGGTAGAAGAGGAGCAATAGAATGGCCTGCGAGATCTCCGGATTTGACTCCTTGCGATTTCTGGCTTTGGGGTCACCTAATGTCAGTAATTTACAAAACTAAACCTACATCTATTGATGACCTTCGGGTACGAATTGTAAGAGAATGTCAATTAATTACTAGGGAAATTTTTCAAAATGTTAGATAAGAATTCCAAGACAGACTTGACTTTTGTTTAGCACACGATGAACAACATTTTGAGCAGTTGCTGTAATTTTTTTTATTTTTACCTTCTTTTAAATACTTAACAATAAACTGATAACATTATTGAAACAAATTATGTAATGTTTTTTTGTCCTAGCAGTGGATAAAGGGTATGATTTGAATTCTGCATTGAATTACCTTTCCTCTGATGTGCCACACATGGTGTATCGCCCATTCAAATTTTCATGTTACGGTGTGGGGGTGAAGGGGGTTAAGGTAGAGCGACAAATTTTGTCAAAAATTTCGTTTCCTTTAAATCAAAAGTTGACATGTCCCACTATTTTTCTCAAAAATTATTGTGCGAGAGTAAAGTGAGGGTAGGAAAAAACACCCTGTATTTCTGTTCAAGGGGTAGTAAAAAAATTAAACTTACTGATTTGAATTCTGCATTGAATTACCTTTTCCCTGATGTGTCACACATTATACGTTCCCTATTTAAATTTTAAAGTTGTGGGGCGGGGGTGAAGGGGGTTGACGTTAGAGTGATGTTTGTTATCAAAAATTTTGTCCCCCTCAAATCAAAAATCGACGTGTCTCGCGATTTTTGCCAAAAATTATTGGGTAACCCTAATTCGGGCGTGGAAACTTTTTAAAAAAACACCCTGTATATTAAAAATGTATTATACGATTATATTTTTAGGGTGAACCCAAATGTTGCAGACTGCATTTAACATAAAAACGGTATTGCAGCATTTATTTCTCTTGAAAAGTAATTAATCAACTTCAAAACTTCAAAATAAAAAAATTGCTCTTTCTAATTATACCGGAAACTCATTTTGACAATTAAGAATTAATTGAACTGTCAAAAGTAATAAATAACATTAGTTAAGAAATATGTTAATGACGTCATAATTCCATCTCATCCATTTCATGATTGAGAGATCAAGTTGGACAATGTATGACGTAATGGTAGAGGGCGGTTAAACAAACTCCATCTTTGTACGGTTACGTTGTACTTTTTAGGATGTTATAAAAGTATGTGATTATGATTGCTCATGCGTCATCAGTAACTTTGTACGCCATAAAAATAACGCTTATTTTATTTTCGCTTTTTATATAATTTTAAAATTCCCTGTATCTATTTAAAAAACACAAGCCGGCTCTGCGTAAACCACCTGAGCAAAACCGGACCTGACCTTACACCCAAAAAGATGGCGCAATGTGACCAAAAGTGACTGACAGTTACCAATGTAATTTTATTGAAGTGCACCTTAGGGGTGTTCGGTGTCGACATCAACCCCTTTCATTTAAATTCCAAATCCAATAGAAAAAATGATACAATTCCCAATTTAATTAATTACGAGTATTTAATTTTTTAAAGGGAAGGCACGATATCTGTTTTATTATAATTTTTTTAATTTGTAAGGCCAAATGTAGTCGAAAACAGATCCTACTCCCTGATCGTCAATACACTTACCGCCTTTTTTTTTCTCTCAAAAGCTCCTTTTCCCATAATAAACAGACCCTAGAGAGGTCCTTCCAATTCGACGGATAACAAAAACTTTACATCAAATCCCAGTGAGTGTTTTCTCAAAAAAGTATCCAACATAAAATGTCCCTTTGCTGTAATCACTTTCGCTGAAAATTGATTTTTTTCTCTCAGGCCTTTTCTGCACTTAAAAAACCTCACTCCATTCGCGCATTTCTACAATTTGCAAAACCAACGGGATTTTTATTCTCTTCTTGTTGTTATTTTAAATTATTCTTGTAAATTTGTATAAAAAAAAAACTATTCTTCTTTTACTTGTACGGTAGAAATTACTCGCAGGTATTTGGATTGTTAAACAAATACTGTACAGCTGGCATATCTAGATCGAGAAATGGAAAACCGAAAATTTAATTTCACGTGCCAACTGAAATGTTAATATTCCATCTTCCGGCATTCCAGTTTATTAGATTATATTCAATTTGGAACGGAACAATCCGTACAAACAGCCTCGTTACCACACCCTCACCGAAAACAATGGTATACTTACGATTTAATTTAAATAATTTGCCATAATTAAGGTTTTTTAATACATATTTATACATTTGATACAAATAAACATTTTTTGCTATATTTATTCGGTCTTATTCATTTGGGTGTTTTAGAACAAAAGGCAACGTTTTTTTTATTTTACGTTTATAACGAAGTCATAATAATATGCAAATTGTTTCAAACCCAAATATTTTATAGCCTTCATATTAATATTACTAAAAAATCGGCTGTGTCACCCCAGAATTTTCCCGACTCGGCTGTGGCGAATATGATTATTTTAATTACCAAATACAAAATTCCTGATTGGGAAAATGATATAAGAATGAAGTAAATTGCTGGAAAATTAAAATAGGTAAACAGTGCAAAAGTACTCAAAAATTAATTAAAATAAGAAACGACAAAATAAAACTATAATAAAAAATTGTGAAAATAGGCAACAATTAAAAATAGCATAAAAATCTTAATACAATTTGTAAGAATTGGCAAAGGGGCAAAAAATGAAAAAAAAAAGCAAAAAAGGTAACAAAAGGGAAAATAAAGAAGGAAAAAAAGCTTAATGAAAGAAAAAAAATGGACAAGAAAAGGAAAAAAGGGTAAAAAAAATCAACAAAAAGTACCTACAAAAAAAAGACAAGTAAAGGTAAAAAAGCAAAAAACGCCAAAAAAGTATAAAAAAAAGTTAAAAAAGACAAAATAGATGCAAAACAAAGGCTGGAAAAGGCAAAAAAAAGTAAAAAAATGGCAATAAAAGTAAAAAAAAATTAAAAGTTTAAAAAAAGACAAAAGAGAGGTAAAAAGTGGAAAAAATTCAAAAAATGCCGAAAAAGTAATAGAAAGAATTTAAAAACTTTTAAAAATGTAAAAAATTCGGTTGTGTCGCCCCAAAAATTTTCCGACCAGTAACCACGAATACCTTTTCAGATATATAATGTTGA
Source organism: Neocrepidodera transversa (assembly GCA_963243735.1). Lineage (NCBI taxonomy): Eukaryota > Metazoa > Arthropoda > Insecta > Coleoptera > Chrysomelidae > Neocrepidodera > Neocrepidodera transversa. The sequence goes on from OY725347.1 coordinate 13,951,729, forward strand.
AGTTTCAAATTTTGACATTTTTTAATTTTTGACAGGTGACAGTTGGAGAAATAATTTTGACTGTTCTGAATAGTTTTTCAAGAGCTTTCAAACGACATATTGCATGTCCAATTCCGTGACATATTGCATCTGTCATTTTTTGATAGTGATACTTCCGTTTGACAGATCTCGTACAAAATCTAATTGGTTCTTCCAACAGATAGCCCAAACCCATAAACCAAATTTCAGCTCAATCGGATTAATTCTTCTTCAGATATTTAATGCTGAAGTTTCAAATTTTGACATTTTTTTATTTTTGACAGGTGACAGTTGGAGAAATAATTTTAACTGTTCTGAATAGAGTTTTTTTAGGGCTTTCAAGTGACATATTGCATGTCCAATTCCGTGACATATTACATCTGTCATTTTTTGATAGTGATACTTCCGTTTGACAGATCTCGTACAAAAACTAAATGGTTCTTTCAACAGATAGCCGAAACCCATATACCAAATTTCAGCTCAATCGGATTAATACTTCTTCAGATATTTAATGCTGAAGTTTCAAATTTTGACATTTTTTTATTTTTGACAGGTAAAAGTTGGAGACATAATTTTGACTGTTCTGAATAGAATCTTTCAAGGTCTTTCAAATGACATATTGCAAGTCAAATTCTGTAAGATATTGGATCTGTCATTTTTTGATAGTGACACTTCCGTTTGATAGATGTCGTACAAAACTAATGGGTTCTTCCGACGGGTAACCCAAACCCCCATACCAAACTTCAGCTCAATCGGTTTAAACGTGTGGCCTCTATCGTGGAAGAATACACACACACAGACTGACAGACAGACTTCCATCTGGAAATGGTATTAATCGTCTCAGGGGACCCGAAAATGGATACTTCCGTTTTTGTCTAGAAATTTTTTTTTAGTTCGTTTACAATACTTTCCCTTCTAGGAGGTAGGTCGGGAAAGTAAAAATTAACTCAATCAAGCTTTGGTTCATAAATATAGAAGAGGAAGAAAGTGGGAATGGAAATCATAAAAAAAATTATTCAGTGGGTTTTTCATGCCGAGCTTCATATTGACTTTTTTGCTTAGACCTTTATCATCAGCCAATCACTTAATGAATACGCTATTTGCGTCGTCAAGCGGTATTTTAGTGCCTTAGTACAAGTTTCGGATTGCCTCTGGCACCAACTTCGGTTTATAGTGTGAAGGTCACTTACACGGGCAGCGTCAGTGGAGACAAATATATTTCAGTGATCGTTATGGTATTGACCAATCTTGTGTCGGTCGGTACGGCAGACTTTACTTGCCCCCTGAGAAACTTTTTCTTTTATTTTTTTGGAAAATGTGACTTAGTTTGGTTTTGGGGTTGTCTTCGAGTTTCTTCTAAAATTTCCTTCGTTCGGTCCCAAAGGAAACTTGCTCGTTCCAAAAAAGACGTTCAGTCCCAGAAAAAACTATTCTGTCCAAAAACCCTAAAAGTTCACATAGAAATAAGAAAAACATCTTATAAATTACCAGATTTCGTGGTCTCTAAAAAAAGAATATAAAACAATGATAATATTGAAATGAAATACATGAATTTTTAGATCAAAATCTGAAATATAAAATAATCAAAGTGAATTAAATTTTAAGACAATCTGTAAAAACAAATTAAAAATACATAGATTCTCTTTTTGTAATCGAGACGGAAAGAGCACCACAAACATCAGATAATTTATGTTATAATAAAATATAAACTTTTAAATATAACAATAAATATATCGGCATAAAAAATAATTAAAAACAACAGCAAATAAAAGTTAAATCATCGAAATAATTAAAAATCATATCAGGGGACATAAGCGAATATCTTCGGTCTAAAGCACATTTATTGAAACTCCAAATTTAACGTTTTGAGGATTTTGGTACCAATTAATTTGCATTTTCGCCTTTTTTATTGGGCACAAACATTGTAGCTCCGACTCCCACCACAATAGAATTAATTCAAATTTAAAATTTAATTACATTTCCTAGTGCACATTTGTTGTAAGCACCATATAATATTTGTGCTCTTCACAAAATTCACAATCACTTTACCATACAAATGAGCGATACTATCCACAATAGATACAACCTTAAGCAGAGCTTGGTAAAATAGAAGAAAAAAACCTACGTAAGATAAAGCTTGCATTGGGCCGAGAGTATGTAACTAGAAAAGGTGTCAAAGTTCCAGCGAAAGGCCCTGTATACTTCAATTGCAATTTATGCAATTGTAATTGCTCCGTACATGAGTAGATAAGCTATGACAGTTCTGGCTCATTCCTTAAGGAAATTAACATGGGAAATCGCTAAGGTCCATTCTGATAATTTTTTGGCTCATTCAAGGTCACTCGTGACGTCATCAGACGAGAGCTGTTCGAGACCTGTTCAAAAGCTGTTCGAGAGCTGTATAAAGCTGTTCGAGACATGTTCGAGAGCTGTTCAAAAGCTGTTTAAAGCTGATCAAGACCTGTTCAAAAGCTCTTGAACAGGTATCGAACAGGTTTCAAATAGCTTTAAACAGCTCTCGAACAACTCTCGAACAGGTCTCGAACAGCTTTTGAACAGGTCTCGAACGGCTTTAAACAGCTCTCGAACAGGTCTCGAACAGCCCTCGAACTGCTTTAAACAGCTCTGGAACAGCTTTTGAACAGGTCTCAAATAGCTCTCGTCTGACGTCGTCACGAGTGACCTTGAATGAGCCAAAAAACTACCAGAATGGACCTTAGCGATTTCCCATGTTAATTTCCATAAGGAGTGCGCCAGAACTGTCATGGCTTATCTACTTACATTTTATTGAAGAGAGGCAACTAGCACTGTTCCATGACCCTATAAAGCAAAAAATATGTATTACGTCAGTTGTTTCCAAAACAGGATATGGAACGTCATAGACCGAAAACTGGTATTAAAAAATCCAAGAATAAGACACGAAAATATTTTTTAGTAGATGCTTTCTAAGAAAAAATTTTTTTTGTGTGTCATTTTCAATTTCTTTCCAAATTATTGATTCTGCTTTAGCTCACAGGGGACTAAGTGACACATATACTGGGGTAGACAAACGCAAGGATTTACCAGCTATTGCTTCTAGTGCTGATGCAGTTTTGAAAGTGAAGAAACACATCGACAGTATCCCTAAAGTTAAGTACCATTATTGCTAAAAAAAATCCAAGAAGTTTTAAGGGAAAACAATCCTCATTGACTCCGATAGTCAGGCAGCCCTACAAGCTCTAGCATGCTAAAAAAATCAGATCGAAACTGGTCTGGAACTGTCTACAAACCCTACTGGTTCTGGGAAACCAAAACAAGGTAACACTTAAATGGGTTCCCGGGCACAAGAGGATAACAGGCAACGAGGAAACTGACGTTCTGGCACGAAAAGCCTCAGCGACCAAATTTACGGGCCCCAAGCCCGTGTTTGGCATTCCGAAATCCTCAGTACGAATCTGGCTGACTAGATGGGCTGCTAAAGAACATCAGACAAGCTGGAACCTCGTGCCGGGTCAGAAAAACAGTAAACTGATGGTCAAAAAGCCATCAAAAGCACTGACCAACGATATTCTGCAGCTTAGCAGAAATCAAATAAGACATATCACGGGACTAATAACTGGACACTGCCACCTTAGGGAACACCTACACAAAATGGGCATCTACCAAGACGCACCCATCTGTAGACTATGTAATGAGGAGGAGGAAATAGCCTCTCACATTATACTAGAGTGTCAAGCACTTATAAGCTGGAGGTACAACCTTCTGGGGACAGAAAATACACAGGAGGCCTTCCCCAGAGAAAATCTTGTGAATACGCTGTTAAGCCTAATAAAGGTAACAAACCTTTTCACTTGATAACAACGATACAATTGGCATAGTCCAATAAGTCAATCAATCAAACAGCCAGATAAAATGTATCTTACAGGTTAATTAACTTCCACTTTATTCATAATTTGGCCCTTATTAAAAGCAATGTTTACCATACCTGGCACATTAAAAATTGACATGGTATGATGATGGTATGATTATTTGTCATCCAAGAGTCACGAGATTAAATGGTCCAAAAACTGAGCGATCCAGGGGCTGCAGTTTGTGACTACAGTGAGGTGGCAATGATAGAACTTTAATATCATTTACTTTAAAATATTCTAAATATTCTGTAAAAATACCGAAGTACCTAAGTTTTGTTTTAACTTTGATTTTAAAAATACATTTTTTACTAATTGTTGGACACCCTATGTAAGGTGAAATTAAAATAAATTTCTAGTTTTGCATCGAAGAACCAAATAATTACGACTCATTTTTTATTTATAACAATACGGTATTTTATTTTTATGAGTATACCACTTAAATAAACGACAAAATGGCAGACAATAGGCCTTGAAATACAACTGAGCTTTGATTGCCATTGGTGCCAAAAGGTTTTCTCCGGAAAATACGAGGAAAGCAAAACAAACGTTTTCGCCCTTTAATATTCATATTCTATTTGTTCAAGTGGTGTGTACTAGATATTTTTTGCGGCGAGATCGTGAAACAAAAGGCGGTCGTCTCTGATAATTGCCTCGTGGGTTTTACTAGAATGCGAAAAACAAGGGTGAATTTCACAAGCGGCTCGTTCAAACATAACAAATTGGTTGAAAAATCTAAACAAAACTATATATTGTTATATAAAAAAAAAATCACCCTATATAGGGAATTTTATAAATTATACTTTTTTTTTGACTTGAAATTTAATCTATTAGAAGATTATTATTAGTTAAATGTTCTGATTATTAAATGGGATAGAAGAGTTGATATGTAAGTAAAGAAAAGGAATCGAAGTTATTATAGATAAAGTGCAATAAATTTAAAAAGTGAAAGAATCTTAAAAGTTATTAAAATAATGACAAATGCTATAGTAAAATTGAAATTTTGGAGTTGTCATATATGAAATTTAAGTCAGATAGGTCAGATAGTAAACAGGGAATATAGGGTTAATAAACTAAACTAAGGCTGCGATATTAAAAAAATCTAGTGTTAAAAAAATCTGAAATTCAAGAAAAATAATAAACAGAAGGTCAATTTTTTTTTAAATTGAAAAATAATAAGATTTATCCAATTTTGATAATTTTTAAATTTGGAAAATTTAAGATAGTATAGAAAGGTTGTATTGAATGTTGTGAAAAGATGTAGAAGGGAAATTATATAATAAGTCATTAATTAAATGGATTTCATTTCTTTTAAATAAAAAATTAGAAAATTGAAGATACTGGTAAAAAAAAATTGGTTAAGATTGTTATTGGAAGAAATTGGGTATATGAAGATTTTTGAGAAGTTTAGATCTGGGTTAAGGAGCAAAGAAAAGAGAATAAGAGGTAAATAACAAGATAAACAAGCAAAGTTGAGAAGCAAGGAAAAGGGAACAAGAAGCAAATAACAGGATAAACAAAATTTATATATTTTTTTGTAATTTTTGTAACGTTTATTATTTTTCATAGAACCCAACCCAAATTTTGAGATTTTGTAAATATCATTACAATATATTGTTATTGTTTGGAGTTTTAATTATTATTTTGTAACAAATTCACCAAAATTCGTATAAAGATGTCAAACATTTTTTTAAACAAATAAGTACCAAAGTTTACATTAATGCTTCAGGTTTTCTTTTTAAATTAGTAATGGATTAACCTGTTTATATGTTAATCAACAGTTGTAATATTCCAACCTAATTATTTATTCTATTTAAAAATAAAAATTAATTAAATTAATTTAAAAATGATATTATACTCATGCATATAATGACACCACCAGCATTTCTAGATAGGCTAAAATGCCGACTTCATCAATAAAAATCATCGGCGTCTCACCGCTGCGTCGGCATAAATATCCCAGTCAAATAGAGCTTCTCTTCTCTTACGACAAAAGCACCGCTTCATTTTAGCGGATTGAAACCGGCTATGGTCCTTTTCAGAGTTCTTGATCTCTATGTCACATATTTATACGAAATAAGTAGACAGAAGTGGCAGGGTTGCTCAGTAGGTACTGTTGCGAGTTGTATCCGACATGACTTATATCATCAGTCTTTCTTTTGCTTACAGGGGTTACAAGTTCTGTTATCGTAGTACTTTCCATAGTTACTGTTGTTCCAGGCATTTTCTGTAGAATTGCTTTCGAGTAGGTATATCTAGCTTTTGATAAGAAACACGCTACATATAAGAAACATTAATGACATATAATGACATTTAAGTATATGTTGAAAAATTCAAGGAAACTATGACACTGATAATCAAATATGAATCAAGAAAAAACATACGTACCGGGAGTTCGTACGAAGACTGGTAAGATAAGTGCGGTGCCTTTTAGGCTACACAGAATAACCCTTTAAATAATTATAAATTGTAGTTCATTAAACTAGTTGCAGTTTAAAAATTAGAAAAGTTAAGGCTTGTTGTTATTATTTTATCCGGTAACGTGATGTCGCAAGGTAACGACCGACGATTCAAGTTCGACGTTGTGTCGAGTCAAGTACTGTTTATTGTTCGATTTGGATAAATATGTTCTTGTCTCTTCCAGACGGGCTCATTGTTAATTAAGAGTATAGAGTTCGTGTCGCTAGTGTTATAGGGCTGGCATAAGAACTCAAAAGATATGTTAATTATATTGTATTAAAACATTAACCAGTGAATAAATAATTGGTTGTTGACAGTGTCTCATATATACCTATCTTTCCGATAACCAGAAGAAACCCTTGAGATACATTACATGGCGATCCTGACTTTTTACTATTATATGGCGATTCTGATTATTTACTATTACATAAGATATAATTACGTAAATTGACTTATTAATAACAAACTTCTGTGAATACAATTCTCCTATACGAATACCACTGAGCGAGATGATATAATGAAAAAACTTCTTATATTATTTCAGTGACAGCTCAAGAACGCTGAAAAGGACTATAGTAAACAGGCGTCACTTATACTCGCAGTTGTGAAATGAACCAATAGAAATTTAGTTTGTTAAGCCCCCACCTATAATCTTGCAAACACATAAATTGATGGGTTCAACAAAATTTGAGCATTCTTTCTTTTTCATTATTTATTAGCAGTAATATCAACCGTTTAATTAGAGAATTAATTTTAATTTGTTATGGTAAAATTCCATGTATAATAGTTAGTTTAAGAAATGTTCAACATTTAATAACTCTTCAATAATAGTATTTATTACTTTTAAGTTAATAAAATGACCACAGTAAATTGAAAATTATAGGCCAAAAGTGATATGTGAATTAGGATAAAATCTGGAATAATTGTACCATCTATATGTATTGCAACTGTAGAAGTATTTGTTTTGTTGAATATACAGTATTTGCACCATGCGACGTTCACCGCGACAACTTCAAAAAAAAATCGGTTGTGTCGCCCCAAAACTTTCCCGACGAGTATCCACGAATACTTTATCAGATATTTAATGTTAAAGTTTCAACTTTTGACATTTTTTTATTTTTGACATGTGACAGTTGGAGAAATAATTTTGACTGTTCTGAATAGAGTTTTTCTAGGGCTTTCAAATGACATATTGCATGTCAATTCCGTGACATATTGCATCTGTCATTTTTTGATAGTGGTACTTCCGTTTGACAGATGTGGTACAAAAACTAAAGGGTTCTTCCGACGGGTAACCCAAACCTTTATACCAAATTTCAGCTCAATCGGATTAAGCGTGTGGCCTCTATCGTGGAAGAATACACACACACAGACAGACAGATACACTTCCATCTTGAAATGGTCTTAATCGTCTCAGGGGACCCGAAAATGGATTTTTCCGTTTTTATCTCGAATTTTTTTTTAGCTCGTTCACAATACTTTCCCTTCTTGGAGGCGGGTTAAATAATAACACCAAAGTTAAATAATGAACAACCGCTTTGGAGGACAAACCAGCGAGAAAAATATAATCTGCAAATAATCGAAAGGTAGCAATTTTCATTACCATTTAGAGATATGGGCCTATCTGTCGGTTCCAGTTTGTACTGGCGTTATTACATAGGTGGAATCTGTTCCCCAAGTAATAAGTGATACCGTGGCCCATTGGTAGATGGCGTTAGCTGTCTACCTGAGAACAACATCCTTCTAACTCAGCCTAGTACAGGTGTATTTCGAGTTGAGAATTTGATTTCTATGCATCTGGGCATATTGCCGCTGATGAGTCATTAAGGGACGAAACAGCTGTCCGGTATACGGCCTGGATGCATAGGAATCAAATTCTCATAATTTACAAGTATTTTTTATTTTTTGGTTTTGTTGTATTTAAAAAGTTTCGTTGCTTCCGAACAAATTTCCGCCATGAAAATTTTAAATCAAGTATTTGATTAACGTTTTTTGGTGCCAATGAGCTGTAATATTTAAGTTTTTGGAGCCAGTGGACTGTAGTTGTGTTTTTTTGAGCCTACGATTTCACAAGAGAACGATACTTTTCTCGTTCTCATCTCGTAAAATCGAGACGAGACCTTTTTGAAAATAACTAGGCGATACCGAGACCACATGCGGAGAGACCCAAGTGTCTCGTTTCTTCTCTAGTTCATATTTCTTCACAATTTTTTTCTGAATTTCCGAGAAAAATAAACTATAGTAAGCAGTATAAACTTTAAAAAAAAAATTATAATAAAAGAAAGGTCTGCATAGGTTACGATAAATTTATCTAACATCTGGTAACTATCTGTGAAATATTTTATTTTATATAAAATGACACTCTCAATGTGTTACGATTCTTTTAGGACAGTTTGACGGTAATAACATTTTATGACCCAGTTAAGTCTTAGCTAGAAACTATATTTGTTATTGAAAATTAATCTACCTAAAGGGTATCTAGAAACTTCATTTGTTGTTGAAGGTTGAAGGTATATGTGCAGAATAAAACATTTTAAATAAAATTTTTAATTCTATTGAAAATATGAGTAACGAAATCAACATTAACATGGAATATGATTATATAAATAAAAAAAATAAAAAACCATATAACCATAGATAATGTTTTGTACTGTAATTACAGTTATTTTTCCTTAGTTTCGGAAATAGTAGGTAACTTAATAAAATATTCAAAATAAAACACTTAAAAATTAAATTCGAAAAGTAATAATTGATAAAAATATACCATTTCTTTCACTTTTTATTTTTCGTCAATCGAGAATTATTTATGATGTCCTTTAGCTCCTTCAGGTCTTTATTAAGGTCCTCTGAGGGCGCGTCCATGCGGACGCACATTAGTTTTGGCAATAAATCCAGCTTTATGGTCAATAATACTCTCTCGACGAAAAAAAATCATAGAATCGGTCAAATCGCCCGCACACAAATTATGATCTTTATTAAACGCCGCAAAAAGGTATGGAGCCGAAAAATAAACGATGCCATAATGGTTTTTTATGTTTTCATCTAAAGATTTTCTTGACGAATGTCGGTACAGATTACGAGGGTTATTAAAAATGTAGACTATAATACATATTATTGGAGTTGAACTAGAGCATGCTCTAAGTGGTTTTATCTACTCGACGAATAAAGGAATATTAAAACTTTCAACGGCATTATAAATCACGTCCACAATGGAAAAAAAATCTGTAAAAATGGAGAAAAGGGAGAGAGGGAAAACCTCGCTTATAAGTAACCGTCAGTGAGTTGTCGTTCTCAGGCGACATTATTACGGGGAAATATAATAATTTTAGGAATAAATGTCTCTAGATGCGGAACGGTGCTCTTCCACTTTCTAGCCAGTGACGTACACACATCTTTCAACTACTGAAAATCGCTGTTCGTTATATTATAACTTTCCAGAAAAATGACTTTAAGTGAAATTCTTAGCATTACTTTATAGAAGAGAGAAGATTATATGCAACTGCTTCCAAGAGCGATATGAGACCTGGATACTGCTGAAATTTATAGGTTTTCAACGAGCTTGGGTGGAAAAAAATAAAAATCTAAATATAAATGCATTACAACGAAATCTGAGTTAAAAACTAGAAATATTACTAATGGTATTAACACCTATGCATATGTCCTTCATTTAGAGTTTTTAAATGCTTTACTACTAGGACCAAATTTATCAACTTATATGGGTACTATCTTTTTGTTACGAGTTTTTAAATATTCTACAACTGACTTAGAGTATATTGAAAAAAGGTAAAAGTAAGACACAAAATTCATAGAATAGCGTTACACCATTAAATCTCTTTGCTGATTCTTTGGATCCGATCCCGGACGATAAAATTGAGACGATCGTAATCCATTGAATCTTCCGAGCTTTGAACGTGATATACATGTACCAATTTTTTTCATTTAAGAAAACATTTTACTTATCCAACAAAACATTTTTTTCACTAAACAAAATATTTTTTTATCAAGAATATAGTTCTTTTATTCAATAAAATCATGTATTTGGATATTTAAATCAGCTTTGTTGAACCAAATAGCCCGTTTTGTTCGACCTATTCAAATATCATATTTGGTTCAAATAAAATTTTGCTAATTTAAATAAACTTTTTTCTCTGTGTAGTAATAATTTACATAGAATATACATAGAAAACTTGTTGCACACTTACAGTGTCAGTTTGACAGTTTAAATAATTAGATGTTTAGTAAAGGGACTGTTCTACAATCATTTTTTCATGTAAATATCAATAAGAAAATCTAAGGTCCATTCTTGCAAAATTACTTTAATTCAAGGTCATTTGGCATCATATAAAGATAACGCCGGCTTATGGTGTAGATAAATTCAGCGTGTCAGGAAGAGAGAGAGAGAGCTATGACGTCACTACGCAACCGGTCTTTAGGTCCGACAGTATCACCAGAGGGTGCTGCCAGAGCAGAAGGGCCTGACAGTCCTGAAGTACAACGCAACCGATTTTCAGGTTTCTCAGATGCGTCAGGTATATCAGGCCCTTCTGAGTAGTGACGTCATAGCGCTCTCTCTTCCTGACACGCTGAATGACCTTGAATTAACTCAAAAATTGCCAGAATGGACCTTAGATTTACATATAAAAATGAGGGTTTTGATTGTAGAACCAGTGCAGCCTCTTTACTATATTTTGATTGGTTGAAAATAATATGAAGAAAATAATCACTTACAATATCACATTATTAGGGTTTTAAGATTTTTTTGGATATCACGAAAAAATGCATCAATTTGTTAAACTGGATTTTCTGGTCAAACCGTTGGTCATATACAACTCTATATAACTAAACAATCGATTTAAGAGAAAATTTTTTACGATGGATTAAAAGAAAATTCACTTCGGCCACTATTAAGGTTCTCAGGCAGATCAAAAGTCGGTCAAGGTCGAAAATTCGTTAATCTGTTAAGTCGAAAAAAATCCAAATCCTAAAAATAATATAAAATTTGGTTTGGGAGAACAATTTGGCTTAACAAAACTATCCACATAGTCAGATTTTACGAAAAAAAAAATACTTCGTCTGGTACGGACTTAAAACCGTTGAGAGTACCGGAAAATTCCGGTAAATTCGTCTGCTAGTCATTTTATTCTATTCTCGATGCAGATTCTTTTTTTTTCAGACACATAATGACGTAGGAAAAGTTATATCGAAATGACGTATACCTACATTAGGATTTTTAGGATTTTTTTGGATCTGGAAGACATCACGAAAAAATGCATCGATTCGGTGAACTGGCTTTCCTGGTCAAACTGTCTGTAGTAAAGCTCTATACAACTAAGCAATCGATCCAGGGGGAAATTTTCTATGATGTTATTTTAACTTAACCTTGGTCCTTTAAGGGTCTGTAAGTGGATTCAAATAAGGAGTCCTCTGATGGTATTAACGACCAATCAAAAGTTGTAGAAAATTAGACAATCAAAGATGACAGACGTCTGTTTAAAATACTCTCATCTACATTTGTATGTAATAGCGCATTCGACTCGTACGCTCTTATTCGATGCCAGAGCACTTTCAGTTTTGCACTGATTTAGGGCAGCATTTTTATAATGCAAACTGGTGCGACCGTGTTCGGCAATGGCAAAGTGCATAATTTTATCGATATTCGACTGATGCAATTGACATTTCTAGTTTCTAACCTAATTTTATATCTGCATGTGTTTTTAACGAAATTTATTTAAAATGTCTATTAAACTCTTCCTCACTGTCATCACTAATATCTTTATCTTCACTACTACTGGATAATAATAAAGACAAGGGTAACATATTTTAAAAAATTGAAAACAAAACCTAACCTCTAAATCGGCACTGGCTGGCACTGAAAAAAGTACGGTTCCAAAAAATTCGAACTTTGAACAAGCGCTTCTGCCAGTCGAACAAAATTTCACTCGGCCCTTGTGCCGAGCAATTAGAGTCGAATGCAACAATTGGTTCAGTCCGGCTGGCCGAATAAATAGCACTTACAAAAGTCGAACTAAATGCGCACCAGTGCGACTAGTCGAATGCGCTATAAGTGAACATTTATAATTATATTGATACTTATTGATTGCCTAATTTTTACAACTTTTGATTGCTCGTTAATACCACTTTAGGATTCGTTGCTTGATCCACTTCCGGACCCTTTAAAGGGTTAATATGACCTTAAGACTAACGTTAGCATACATCGGAAACTCTGGTCTACATTTTGGTATATGATATGTCATGAATCCGTACAAAGGTGACGGAGAAAACTAAGATCTGGAATTCGACAGGTAAATTCCCATATCTCTGTTTTTTATTGGAGAGGATCCTTAAGTGAAATAATTTATTTTGTTAATGATTTTAGTTTTAATTGACTTATTTGGTTTGTTTTGAATACGGTAGTTTTATTTTATTGGCACTTGATTTATACAGTGTTAGATCCTATATTTATTTTAGTTGAATTAATTAAAATGTTCCTGTCGGTAATTGTGTTGTCGGGCAATCGGCTGCCGGGAAAGTGCATCTGTCTGGCAATTGGGCTGTCCGGCAATTGGTTGTCGGTCAATCAACCCAGTTCCCCCGAATCTACCTTCATTCTCTAGTGCATAACGTAGGAACAGCGATAACAAGAAAACTGCATGGATGCATTAAAAATATGGACAATCTTAGATACATAGCTATGTTAAAAAAGTGAATTTAAAAGTAATTTATTCTAATAGGTAGACGTTAATTATATTTATTCGTGAAGTTGAATTAAACGAACTTTTACCTTCACTTAACTTGATGTATTATATTTTAGTCCAGGTATTAATTTCATTAATGGATGTTTGAAGCGAGTTGTATACCTCATATGTACTAATAGTGCTTTCTTTTTCTATTAATTCCAATATTATTACGACAAAATATATCTTGTTAGACCGAGCGAACCTAGACGCGCGTGATTTACAATAAAAGAATAATTATTGACATAATTAATTATACAAGTCTATGTTATCAACAGTGATTAACGTTCTATCCCAATTGAGTCTATAAAGTTTTACGTACTTTCGATGTTGATAGCGATGATCTAGGACGTTTCGGCGCGACCGTTTTGGCGTGACCGTTTCGGCGCTAGCTGTTTCGGCGCTGAGCCGACTCGGCGCGAAATAATCTTTTAATATCCATGGTGTAAATTTTAATAAAATAAAACAAGTCCATTTGATTCTTTCAATTTAAATCTTTTATTAAAACAAAATAAAAGTACAATAAAATTATAATATTTATAATTCAATTATTTATGGACTCATTACATAATTATATGATAATCGGCGCAAATAATCAAGGATGTTTCTGTTGGCCAGTAACAATCGTTTTAATGCATCTCTATACTTTTTTAATTTCTTTGGAGGTTCGTGTCCTGTTACAGGTTGTTCATAGCTTTGCACTTTTTTGAGACCGTCAATAAATTTTCACAATATTATATGATCCATTAGTAATTCAGACTGCAAACGACGGTGTGCAGCTTCGGCGTGATTATTTGTCCTATCCTGATCGTTTAAGAGGTGTAAATAGCATACGGTATCTTGTCTGAAATCGTTTTTGGACGTTTTTGGACCAGCTCGTATAAATTCCAAATTTGCGGTGAAAACATAGCAGGCCGCCGTCACGTCCGTCATGGGTCATACGCCCTATATATGCATTCTTCGAACCGCTGTAAAATCGGTTGTAGTTCAATCAGTAACTCCTCAGCTAAACTATCAATTGCCTCGTCTAAGTGTTCAATTGTTATAAATGCAAGTGAAGTGATCATCCTTGCTTGCAATATAAAGTCTTAATTTTAATTTTAATTTGTTCTGTTTAAAGTATACAAAGCGTTGAACTCATTACGATTTTCATGAAAAAGTGGTCAGAATTTTTGAAATACCCTGTGTAAGAAGTCAAGCAAGATTTAAATTTAAAGTAAAATACACTGTAACAATTAAAAAAATCTGATGTGGCCAGCACATGACCTCTCGCCATTTTTGAATCAAAAATTTACAGGTTGACACAAAAAAGTATGAAAAAAATTATATTTTTGTAAATCTGGCAACAATGGCAAAAGTTTAGAAAATTTTAATGAGATGAAAATAAACTGTAGGGTATACAAAATATATGTGTAAAACTTTATTGCCGTTTTGTATAATAATGGCGTCATCACCCATAGCAACTGCCACTTCCGGTTGTGCGATTGGCACCAAAATCTAATCAGATCTAATCTAGGGTATCAGAATCCTGTATGCAAAATTTCAAATTTTTTTATTCAGTAGTTTTTGAGTTATCGTTACTACAACATCCATCCAAACACACACACACACACACACACACACACACACACACACACACACACACACACACACACACACACACACACACACACACACACACACACACACACACACACACACACACACACACTAACACACTAACACACGCACACACACTAACACACACACACACAGACATCATCGCGAAAATATTAAAATCGTATTCTAGGGACCCCAAAACGTGTTTATCCATTGAAAACTCACTACCCAATTTTTAGCATGATTCCTATACCTCTCTTATCTGAAGGGCGAGAGGTAAAAATGTACCTTTGTCAATTTTAGATATGTTAAAATTTTGTTTTTATACCTATAATGATTTAGATTTAGAGATTGTTTCGCGCCGAAACGGGCTCGCGCCGAAACGGTACTCGCGCCAAAACAAGTCGCGCCGAAACGGCCGCGCCGAATCGGTCGTGCTGAAACGTCCCATTTCGTGATAGGGAAACCTCATACCTTTTCACTGATTATTAATTAGTAAAGTTGATTAGTTATTATTATTATGGTTGTAATTAAACTTCGGTACTTTTTCTAACTAATTTATTGGCGAGGGTTAAATATTTATAAAGGAAAAAACAACATGAATACAAACGGGAATACAAATAAAACAAATAATTATTACTAACATGAACACGAAACGATAAACACGATTCATTAATTCTTAGAAATTCACGCCTGTCCGGCAGAAACTCAAATATGTTTGAATACAGGTCTTTACCCAACGAAACACAAAAATTTACAGTCTATTCTCGGATTTATAACTGTAACCAAACTGGCCATTTACTGAAAAAGGTTTTAATTTATAAATTTTATAAATTTTTGGCAAAAAATTAGTAAATCTTTTCATTTATCTATGATATATTTAAAACGTTAAAGTTAAGCATCAATGCTTATGGCAGAAAACTGCCAAACCCCGCAGGGAACCATCTTGTATCGCCAACGAAACTTATTTATATTTATTTAACATATGTTTTTCTAACTAAACAGATTCTTGTGTTTTGTTTGGACAAGTCAATTGTATTTGCCATATTTTACTGGGTGTTCTTCCACTCTAATACATTATGATTTTGTAGTGTTATTGGCAATGGTGGAAATTTTATTAATCTTAAGAACGGAAATATTATTTGGATAAATTTCACTGGAATATTATCCAGAATTCACAAAATAAACTTATATTTCCTTTAAATTCAATAAGATTCATTTTAATTTATACTTTTGGCCTGTGCTGTATATTTTACCATTCCATAATGTAAAAATATATTGCTATTCGGTATTGTTTGTATAAAATAATTCACCCTATCGCCATCTCCCTCTAAGCGATATAATATTTCTAAGAGCGACAAGCGCAGAAATACCTGTGATCGCCGGACAGGTCAGTTTTCTTATCGGAAAGAAGAAAACCGTTACAAACCCCCTCTTACAAATCTTCTAAAACTATAAATAGGGAAACAGTCTAATAGCTCAGAGAGTCTCATCATATCTAGCAGTGTTCAGTCGACATATCATGTCTCGACGTTATAAAAAGCGGTTGACCGCACCCTAAAAATTAATAGTCTAATAATTTTCTGAGAGTCTAAAAATGTACATAAATTGTAAATATGTTTTGTAGTAGTGAGAGCAGTTGCTCTAATAATAATAGTGTAATAAAAATGTAATAATTAATAATTTTGGTTTTCTAATAAATGGGTGAGTAAATAGCCCTTACAGTTTACTTAAATAATTTGATTTATTTTGTGGTAACATAATAATTCCTTATACTCTATATTAAGGTAGTCCTTCGAAAATTTAAGCAGCGTTGACACGCTGTCTGCCGTAGTAAATTATTCCAAACTCATATCGATTCTTAATCATATTTGTTCATTATTAGTATAAATCAAATACGTATTGGACCTAGTATATTACCTTATCTTAATTAATGCTCTTCTTGTTTTATTCTGATTTATCTTTGTAATTGATAGAAATTAAAACGTTGTTATTATTGTAATGACAAAAAAATGTTCAGCTTCTGAAACAGGCCTTCATGCCATAATTTTTAGTAATGAAATAGTAGGACAGATGTTTTTTTCATCTATTGACCTTTCAATAATGTCTGTGACTTAAGTGGACAAATTAATGACCAAGAGACTTTAAAAATTATACACAGCAAATAGCTTGTTAATCATAATGACCTTTAATACTTTTCATATCTTAGGAAAATATTTCAGCCCTAAAGGAGCATTGATACAATGGCGTATTCAAGACCTAACTTTGATGAAGGGCTATCCTTTTCAGATATGCAAACACCGGGGGAGAGTTTGGGGTTATGGAATACCCCTAAGGAAAATTTAAAAATTTTGAATAACTCACTTTTTAATAAACTTCAGAATTTTACAAACACTATGGGGGGAAATTCCACCCCTGGATCCGCCACTGCATTCGTAAGATTGGTTAGTTTAACGATGGATTTTCTTGGAAGTCATTTTATTACTTTTCTTGTAATCAGATCAAAATTAGTTAAGATTGAGAATGCGCAAGCTAGCACTGAAAAGACGAACTTTTAATATAATTATGTTTGTTAATATTATTTAATCTTATTTTCTAATTTAGTTATTGCCTAAACTTTATAAAGTTTTACACAAATAAGAAATACTTTCAGATCTTCAAAACTTTTTTTTCTTATTAGACACAAACTGTAGTAATACAATTTTTTATTTACTTTTTTATGCTGAATCCAAATCCGAAATCAGAATTTTAAATTTTACGCAAATAAGAAAAAAAAATTTAATTTACAACATTAGTCACCTGTACCTATTTTGTCGTAATAGACCAAAACTGTTCGTAATACAATTTGTTATCTATTCGTAATACAATTTGTTATTAAATTTTTACGTTGAATTAAAATCTAAAAACAGAATATTAAATTTTATAAGAATAAGAATTTTAATTCGATGTAGATTAGTTTATCATCAACTCCTGATGATTCTAATATAGTTAGCGAAACGTACGTAGTGTAATGTAGTTTTGGTTAGTGGTGACGATATTCTTCAACATTGTTGAAAATCAATGGTTCCAAATTCCCAATTCTAGATTAAATAAGATCCGAAAAGAAAGGATCCAGGGTACCAATACCCAATACTGGGTACCAATACTTCTCCTAGTTGTTAGACTTCATAATCTAGTAAGGGGTTCTCCTATGTAGCATTTCGCTTTTAGTTTTTCTTCGCCGTACAGTAGAAACCTTAGCCTACGTAGCCGTTCACAATAACAAACTATATTCACTGTGGTTTCCTGCTCTTCCTGAAAAACCCTGCGAATGGCTTCATCTGCCAAACCTATTGTTGATTGAGCCCATACGGTGACCTTTAAGAAAGCCTACTACTATTCTAGTAGTTCTTCTCTTCTGACTTAGTTGGTCCTGTCTCTATCCTTGCGAGTTCTTCTACCACTCTTGAAACATATTTAGCATCCATCGATTGATGGATATCCTGACTATTGCCTACAGATCGGTTCCGCTCTGATTAGAGATTTTGTTGCCTCTTTTCATATCAGTTTATCTGCTTCTCATTGCCCCGGTGTCCTTCATGTCCCGATATGCAGCCTATTGTTAGTCTGTTTCGACTACCAAACTCTGTTAGGGATTCCAATGAGTTCCATATAAGTTTTAATTTAATTTTCAGGAAGCATGATGCTTTTAATGCTGCTTGACTTTATGGGTATATAGCTATAGCTTTTGATTTAACTTGTTGCCTTAATATTTCTTATGTACAATATTGTATAGCAATTAATTTTGCCTGTAACACTGTTGCCTAAGCTGAGTGAGACTTTTGTCCTTGCGTTAGCATTGTAAATATTCACTCCAACTTCTTGGTTGGTGTTGGAGCCATCTGTATACTAGACGAGTTCTGCTTGGATTGGATTTCCCTATTTCCAAACGCTTCGATCTGGTATGTGTACTTTAAAAGGTTGCTGTATTTAGGAAGCATTTCGTCTGATGGCATCCCTATTACTGGGTCATTTTATAAGTTTCTATGTAATATTTCATAGTTAGCACCATATTGACTTATTATGGGCTGCTGTACTTTTATTAGTCTATATGTGGCTAACTTGGCTTCTGCCTATATGTAATGTTGTCATTGAATTTGATGTAATATTTTTAGATAAAGTGAGTTTTAGCAATTTTTCCTATATCCAAGATTGTCTGTAGTTCTTGGTGATACTGCAATAGTCCATTGACATTTTTTGATTCAGATTCTTAGCTAGTCATTGGGACTGCATTTTTCAATTTTGTTTGACTTCCTTAAGTGTTTGTTGACGTATTTGATTTGGTTTCCTCTTATTATTCCTAACTATTTTCCCAGTTACTGTCTCATTGTAAGTCGAGATCTCACGTCCATTCCTCTGTTCGACTAATGTTGTGTACAGTATTTCTTCTTGTAACTGTATTGTAGACAGAGAGCTAACTGTAAAAAATACCCGAAAGCAAAATAAGATGCAGCAACCCGGATAGAGTAGACCAAGATGCCTATACCCAAGTGTTCTGGAAGACGAGTAAAATGTTTTTAATTTTTTTTCGTGCCTTCCATGGAAAGAAGCAATGCAAAAAGCTCCAGGGCTGGGTGAGAATCTCATAAAGACCCTATATACGCAGTTAATACCTCGTAGATGGCGCGCAACCGAAAGTGGCCAAACCCGTCAGGGAAGAAGATCCATCAAATAATAGAAATGGGTTCTTTCGCACGTAAAAGGGCCGATTATTATATGCTCCCTTCTGTCGTTCTAGTCGGGTTGCTTCATCTTCTTTTGCTCACGAGTTTTTTTACGATGAGCTCTCGGTCTATTGGGTCTGTTGTCTTTGTTTACGTTGGAGTCTCACTCATAACCCTTTTTTATAAAAACTTTTGTATCATTTGATATAATAATTTTAATTGTACTTTCCCGGTCCCATCAAAGGGAAAGAATAGGGAACGACCAAAAAAAATTCCAGATATCAATAGAAATATCCATTTTTAGTTCCCCCAAGAAGGCTGAAATCATTTTCAGAGTAAGGTCTGTCTGTGTGTCTGTGTATAATCTTCCACGATAACTGCCGAACGGTTTGACCAATGAACCGGAAATTTAATGTGACGGGTTGGTGTGTGCCTCGAATGTGACCATTAGTTTTTGGTTCAAATTGGTACAGTAGATATTGATTGAATAAACATGTAAGATATTTGCCTCTTTTTAATTTTTAAGGACAAACAATACACTTTTTTGGAAAATGTTGTAATGCAAACTTTTAGAGCATAAAATTTTCTACAATTTCTGTATCAAACTTTTTCTAGAATTTCCAATATCTGCGCCAGTAGAGGGTGCGCAAAAAAATTGCATGTAGTTTTTCCGTACAACTTTTGTATCAATCTTTTTCCCGAACCTCCTATGATTTTAGGATATTCTAGTTGTAGCTATATAATGTGTTCCTTCTTGGCTTTTTTGACCTTTTTCCTTTTTTTGTCCTTTTTATCCCTTTTTGACTTTTTTTTGCGTTTTTTACTTTTTTTTTAATTTTTTGGTATTTTTTGAGACTTTTGCCTTTTTGTTTCCATTTTGCCCTTTTTTTCTTTCCTTTTTTTGCATTATTACCACTTTTTGCCTTTTTTTTGAACTTCTTGTCCTTTTGT
Source organism: Neocrepidodera transversa (assembly GCA_963243735.1). Taxonomy (NCBI): domain Eukaryota; kingdom Metazoa; phylum Arthropoda; class Insecta; order Coleoptera; family Chrysomelidae; genus Neocrepidodera; species Neocrepidodera transversa. Next base: position 13,972,081 of record OY725347.1, read on the forward strand.
GACCATTTTTGCCTTTTTTTGGGTTTTTTTGCTTTTTTGGCTTTCTTTTTTGATGTTTCTTCTAACCTTTTTTTATTTATTATGCCTCTTTTTCTTTTTTGCTTTATTTCACGTTTTTTTCCCTTTAGTTAGGTACCTTTTTGCTCTTTGTCTTTTTCTGCATCTTTGCCTCTATTTTCCAATTTTTACAAATTGTATTAAGATTTTTATCGTATTTTTAACAATTTTTTGGAAATAATTCGTTACCATTTTTAGTAACTTTTGTCGTTTTTCATTTTAATTAATTTTTTGCGTATCTTTGCAATATTTACCCATTTTTTTTCAGCAATTTACTTCATTTTTACCGCATTTTACTTTCTCATTCAGGAATTTTGTATTTTTTTAATTAAAATAATCCAATTCTTCATAGAAGAGCCGGGAAAGTTTCCGGGGTGACACAGGCGATTTTATTTAATGTTCAATATTTTGACACCAATTTTTCACATTTGCAATGACTTCATAAAGTTTGTTAAAATTGTTAATTTTCTCCACAATTATTGCTGTAAATTGAGTTATTAATTTTTGCAATTGTTGCCATTTATTTATTTATGTGGAGGTTTCCATTTTTATTTCCCTATTATTATATATTTTTTTTACTTCTACCTACTCTCTCAATATTCTATTTTCATTTCTACATAATCTTTTTTCATCTTTGTATACTATTTGTTATATTCTCTATTTGATTTTAGAATAGGTTTGTTTTGCCAATAACAGAATTTTTTTCCAATCATGTTTTTTTCTTGACATAATTTATTATTTCTTTGTGTCAATATTGCTTCATTGTGCATTTGTTGTGGTGTATTTTGATCGTTTTCGTATCGTTTTTTCTTTGAAGTAAACATAATAAACACAATCATTGTAACACAACCGCAACCTACTTTGTTATTCGATATATGCAAGACGAATACGTCTGTCTTTATCGAATATCAAATAAATACAAAAATAACATTAATTTAAATAATAACATCTCTAATTTACTTCCTCCTTTTTAACAACATCATAATCATTTTATAATTACAGCGCGTTAATATTTATGAGTAAAGATTAGCTTCAATCCGATTGCATATTAATGTGTCTTCTCTATTTTTGTATTTTGTTCTGTATAGCATTCGTTATTACTTTATTCAAGGATAAAACTAAACTATTATTTTCCTGCAGCGTTTCTTGTTACCTCATTTATTCTTTGTATTAACGTAGATAATACTATGCATGTTATGTTTCATAATGGTTTTTTGGTTGCTCTTGTTCTCATTTCTTTCAAAGGTTATATCCCAACAAAAAGGGATTATTTTTACTGAACAGAAAATACAAAAAATTAATAACTAAAACATAAGTAAAAAATCTACCCTTGTACAATTAAAATTTTAAAGTTTCCAATAATCCTTCTAACACAGCTAGATGACAATATTCTTTTTAATGTCATTTACTTTCCCGACCCACCTCCGAGAAGGGAAAGTATTGTGAACGAGCTAAAAAAAATTCTCGAGATAAAGAGGGAAATATCCTGAGATGATTAAGACCATTTCCAGATGGAAGTCTGTCTGTCTGTCTGTGCGTATTCTTACACGATAGATGCCACACATTTAATCCAATTGAGCTGAAATTTGGTATATGGGTTTGGGTTACCCGTCGGAAGAACCCATTAGTTTTGTACGATATCTGTCAAACGGAAATGTCACTATGAAAAAATGACAGATCTAATATGTCACGTAATTTGACTTGCAATATCTCATTTGAAAGCCCTTGAAAAACTCTATTCATAACAGTCAAAATTATTTCTCCAACTGTCACCCGTCAAAAATAAAAAAATTTCAAAATTTGAAACTTTAACATTAAATATCTGAAAAAGTATTCGTGCATACTCGTCGGGAATGTTTTGGTGCGACACAACCGATTTTTTAAAGAATATTGCTAGGAATAGTTTTTTTTAAGAATTTTTCATAAATTTTTCAATAATTTATAAGGACTTGTCAGTGATTTTTGTAAAAGGACATTTCAGGGATTTTCATACATTTTTGAATTCCTTATCAAAAATTATTAAAAAAAATTATGCATTTCTCAACGAAGCTTTAACGATTTTTTTTTTCAGTTTTTAAGCATCTTTAAACTCGTTTGGAGAATTTTTTAAAGAATATTGTAAGAAATTTTCAATAGTTTTTTTTAAGAATTTTTCATAAATTTTTCAATAATTTATAAGGACTTGTCAGTGATTTTTGTAAAAGGACATTTCAGGGATTTTCATACATTTTTGAATTCCTTATCAAAAATTATTAAAAAAAATTATGCATTTCTCAACGAAGCTTTAACGATTTTTTTTTCAGTTTTTAAGCATCTTTAAACTCGTTTGGAGAATTTTTTAAAGAATATTGTAAGAAATTTTCAATAGTTTTTTTTAAAGAATTTTTCATAAATTTTCCAGTCATTTATAAGGAATTGTTAGTGATGTTTGTAAATTTTTTTAAGGATGATTAAGGATGATTAAGGACACTTTAGAGTTTTTGAGTTACCAAAAATTTTACACATTTCTCAACGAAGCTTTAACGATTTTTTTTTCAATTTTTAAGCATCTTTAAAAACATTTCAAGGATTTTTTATGGAATCTTTAAGGATTTTTTAAAAAATGTAAGAAATGTAAGGATTTGTCAGGGATTTTTGTAATTTTTTTAAGGACATTTATCAAGGATTTTTTAAAAAAAGGTATTTATTTCTTACCAACACTTTAAATTATTCAATCATTTATAAGGACTTTTTATTGATTTCTATAATTTTTTTTTAAGGATAATTTAGGGATTTTCATAGATTTTTTGACTCCCTTTCAAGAATGTTCAAAATATTTCTTAGGATTTTTTTCAAGAATTTTTTATGAATACTTCAGTTATTTTTAATCATAAATAAAGGTAATTTAAGGAATTTTTAAGTATTCTTTTTTCATGTACTTTACTTTCCCGGTCCCATCAAAGGGAAAGTATAGTGAACGAGCAGAAAAAAATTCGAGATATCGATGGAAATATCCCCAGGAAGATCGAAACAATTTTCAGAGTATGGTTTGTCTGTGTGTCTGTATGTTTGTCTGTATGTTTGTGTGTAATCTTCCATGATAATTGCCGAACCCTTCGACCAATCAAGCTGAAATTTGTTATGAAAGGTTGGTGTATGGTCTAAGATTTTTTGTCTTTTTTTTTAATTTTAAGGACAAACAATAAACTTTAGTGCATAATGTTGTAGTAAAAAGTTTTAGAGCATAAAATTTTCTACAATTTTTGTATCAAACTTTTTCCAGAATTTCCAATAGTATCCCCACTAGAGGGCGCGTAAAAAATGTTCATGTAGAATTTCCGTAAATTTTCAAAGTTTTTAGGACAAACAATGCACTTCAGTGCAAATTTTTTTTAGGCAAAATTGTAGAAGCACCAAATTTCCTTAACTTTTATTTTTAACTTTTTTCGAATTCCCCATAGTTTCGCCGCTAGAGTGCAAAAAATATACACATTTGGGCTTTTTGCCTTTTTTTATTTTGAAAACAAACATTGGGCTTTAGTGCAAAATGTTCTAGTGCGAAGTTGTAGAGCATAAAATTCCCTACAACTTTTGTATTAAACTTTTTCCAGAATTCCCAATAGTTTTCACGCATGATTTTAGGAGATCCTAATTGTAGCAGTGTGCTATATATTGTGCGCATGCGCCTGTTTATATCATATGAACATTGTAGTATCAATTCGGTAGACGTATTCACCATCGGCTTGGTATTTAAAATTTGTTCCATAAATTAATGTAATGCTTTTTATTTTGCAATTAAAATAATCCTATTCTCTACAGCCGAACCGGGAAAGTTCTGGGGTGATACAGAAGAATGTTTTTAGTTCTTATAAGATATTAGACATAAACTGATCTTTCACTTATGTAATAATCTACTACTTGTAAGATTATTTTTCTTTGTTAACCTTCAATTATAATTTTACCTAAATCAACATTTAACAGCAGCGCTACTGTCACCACTCTCCTTGGAGAGAAAAAAATACAGCCTTTAGCATTAGCCAAGGCTCTGGAAAAATGGACGTTTTCCCTTGCAGAAACTCTCTGGGAATGTAACAATCACTCTTCAGAAGAAAGGGCAGTTCGTGCTCTCGCGGTGTTAGAGAGTCTTTCCCGTACAGGTATTAATTGGAGATGAGAGAGGGTGTCACTGTCTTTTACTAAATATTTGTTGGTATTTAAATCTCTAACTCTTTCTTTATACTTTCCCCTTATAACCCCCTGGGGCGCGAAAATTAAAATTCGTTAATAATATTTTAAGTGTGGTTTATTAAAAAAATAGAATGTAAAAGGGATAAAATAGTATTAACAAAATTGACGAATATTTTTGACAAAAAAAAATTAAATTGAGTTACAAAATTTCTCATAGATTCAAAAAGTATGAATATACAGGGTGATTCTTTTAGAGGGCTAATTAGAGGTTTCAGGAGAAGTAGGTAGAATTAAAATCTGAAAATTTGGAATATAAAGTTTCCTAGGATGCCCAATCAATCTAAAATATTTAGAGCAACCAGCTACTTCCGGTTATACCGGGAGTGAACATCAACTTTGTTATTTTAAATGGAACACCCTATATTTTCTTACATTTTTAGATTTGCCCTGAGAAGCTGATTTCAAAAACCTATTACACTTATAATGTAAACTTATTAGTTTTGAAGTTATAGACATATCCCTATCTAACTTTTTGAGTTCTACTTGGTGGCATAAGAAGAAAGTGTATACAGGGTGATCAAAATTTGTGTACTTTTGATCACCCTGTATACATTATGTTTTCAATAACTGAGTAAATCACCACATTTTGCACTAAATTGCACAATATTGGACTCATTACGGACCTGTATCTTTCATGTATAAAATGTTGGTTATAAGGAGTTGTTAAAAGTTTTATTACGGTTCTTTGGTGAAGATTGTGTGCTGATATTTATATGGAAAATTGTAGCTACGGTGAAATGTTGGTCTGTGTTGGAGTATTATAGGTATAAATAAGAATGAAAGTCACTAGGTTGCTGTTTATTTCTGTGTCGTCCACCAAAATTAGTTGAAACCATTTTATTCATATATAAATATAATCCTTAATTTGGGTCCAATTATGAAGTGCTTTTCCTAAACCCTATCACTTCAAATCACTCACGACGATTCAAGCTGATGTTAAGTTTATCCAGAGACTTATTCCGAAGACTGGAGTGGGACGCCACTCACTTAGGAAGTGATACAAAATTAACAAGTATTGGACGTTACTGACTAACAATACGTAGTAAGGGATATGTGACAAAAAAGAATACTCCAGAAGTTACAATTTATGAATTTCAACAAAACAAAATACTCAACATATGAACAGATTTGATTCAACGGTTAACTCTGAAGAAAATTTAATTTTTCGTAACGCTTTGTGTCTTAGCTGTGTATTAAAATAACTTGGTCAACAATCTTCCCATCTTTTAAATTAAGCAAACTTAGTTCCGGATCTTAAGATATCGCGACTGTTTTAAGGTTCTAAAAAATATACGATCTGAGTTATGCCCTCAATCAAATAGTTTTAGTCTACTGCGTGGGGTCATGAAGATAAAGACTAAAGGATTTGGACTGGTAAGCCAAAGAGAAGATTCTGGAAACCGAAAAACTAACCGAATCCATGACTAATAGAATGCGACATATGAAAGACCAACCGAGGAAGGATACGAAAATCACCAAGAAGAACCGAAGAACAGCCAAGAAATGTCTCAGTAAGTCCCAGGCCCAAATCTTCGACAAAATCCACAAGTCTGAGATCTCGATCGTCGAGATATCGCTAGGTCGGAACAAATCTAAATCTGCGTCCTTCTTTGCTGAGTTGCCCTATGGAAACAGGTCAGCGCGAAGTATAGAGAAATGTGGGGGCATAAAGCTCTTAGTGTCCATACGGGACATCGGGTGGGGGTAAAAGAATTTGTACGGAAAAGGATACAATACAAAAATAAAATACATATACAACAAATCTATTGAAGGTCCTATATCAGATGTCCTATCTACGAGTCTCAATCCGCTCTGGGAATTTGCTTCTGATCAAAAGTGTGTCTTCTGATTTTATAAATTTCTTTGACTCTCTCTGTCTCAACCGCAGTATCTACACAGTATTGGGATTCTCGATGGTCCATTCCGTTAAACTGGACCCTGGTTGCGATGAGTACTCTTCAATTACTGGTGATTGGAAAGATGATCCTGGTGAAACGAATGACAAGAATGTATTTGATGAACGAGAAGACAGTGATTTTTCTTACGTAGGCAATACGCTTTTTCATTTATATATCATTGTTTGACAGTTTAGAGAGCGTTCAAGAAGTAGCACTCGTAAATGATGCGCAATGTTTATGACAAAACAATCAAATTTATTCTTTGCTCTTGAACTCCTTTTTAATTCCTCTAATTTTTCCATAGCAACTAAAATTTGATCTAGTACAGCATGTAATGTTTAAATAATACCATGAACGGGGGATAAAAAGTGTTATAAGATCAGACGAATACAAGTTTATTGTAGCAAACAATGAAATACAACTGAACGTCAAATAAATTGCCAATATCTACTGTACTTTTGGAACAATGGAAGTCAGAAACCGACTGACCCCGTCACCTTCGGGATTACATTATATCCCTTCTCCCCGCACTAACACCCTTTATAGAGCACTTCTGGAACGTACCACGGCATACACACTACCACTACTCAGTACAATCGGGGTAAAGAAAAATATATAAAATAAGGGGTTGGCTTATTATAAGTATTACTTTATCTTTGTAGAGCTAATAAATCGGCCATTTTTTATATTCGGTAGAAGTTATGCTGATGTCCCGATATGAAAGTACAGTCATGGTCAACATTTTAACTTTCCTATAGAAACTAAGAGAAATATATTGTTTGAATTATTTCGGAAATTTATTTAAGGATTAATACGCACATTTAAAATGTCCAGGTGTTCCTCATATACAATGTACCACAAAAAATTTGAACCACATACATCGGTTTTTTAAAAATATCTATTAGTATATAAGGAAGGACCAAAACTCCAAATTTATTCAAAAATAATATATAAATACCCTTATTATTGCAAACGCTAGCTAGGATACATTTTAGGAAATAAAGTTTAGGCATAAATTAAAATTATGCAAAACATCTTTTTTTCTCGGCTGGATTTAAATTGTTGATCCTTTCGTCTACTAAATATTTATATAAGTTTTTTGGAAAATTGATTATAAAAACGTTTTATGCAAACTGTATTTTTTCAATTAATTGTCGTTACGTTTAACAGTACAACATAATTTGTAAAAACATTAAATATATATTATTATAACTAAATACACAATGTGCTTAGTTAAACTAACGGTTTTATGATTTTGAATGAATTTTTTTATTCGATGACGTAGGTTTTCGTGGAGACTTCTTTCAAGCTATTCTATTTTTGAAACTATATCGTATAACTTATATTGTTCTCTTTCAGCCATACATTCTCTTTAGTTCTCCCGAAAGGCTAGTAAATAACTGAGCGAATAAAAAAGCTGAACAAAAATTTCCATTAAAAAACTCTTTAATTTCTCCAGAGAGCCTGGATGGTCAGTCTTTAAAAAAATTCAAAATTTAAATTAGTAAAGCTAAATTTAAATAACAAAAAAAAATAACTACGACACTGCCATCCCTATTCCCTATCTCTTAGACTGTCCCGTCTGCTCCGTCTGACTCGGTTCTGGTTGTGAGAAGTTGTCACTGGAAATTGGAGAAAATTTAATTGTAAACTTGTCGAGAACAAAATGAAAAATTTTCTACCTAGTATAAACCAGGACCTATTTCGTTGGCAGACGTGGAAAAGTATATAAGTTATATTAAACAAAAAATAAAATAATGCTTAACACGTTGTGTGCCGCCAGCACGAAATAAAAAAATAATAATTTGTCAGTACCACGTAAACAATTTTTAATTTACTGTTACTAAATTTTATCCCTTCACCAAAATTTATCTTAGAGGGAAATTTAAAGAAAAATATGTATTTCGTAATATTCTAAATTATTAAATTAACAAGGTCAGGTCAGTGAACCCGAAAGCATGATATTGAATCCACATGATATAACAAAATTCTTTATTTTAAACAAAGTCACATCAGGTCGCAATTTGCAAAACGAACTACCAGTGGACAGAAAAAGCGCTGAAACAGCGAAAAGACAGTTACGAAAAGTATTACAATTGACGCCCTCAACGCGTGGTACTGCGTCAGATCCATGGTCGATGGGAAAACGTGAGCGCGCGGCCATGGTTGCTCCAAATCCCACAACTAGTCAAAAAGTCGCGGGAAATGGAGGTAGCCAGCCAATCGGCGAATGTACACGTCAAAAAAGACCGGTCTCGACGAATGTGGTCACAAAAAAAATTTTAACTGGGCAGTGAGAAACGAGTACCACTTAGCAGCGGTCGAAATAGGTACCGTCGCGGCGTAAAGTCTCGCCGGTGCAATCTTTTTTTTGTGTGTTAACTCGCAAACGGATAGTGAGTAATAAAAAGAAAATTTTGCTTTGAGTGCGACAACTATAGCGCGTCAAGGATTAATCGAGAAAACTCAGCTCGTGGTAAGCGAAGTTTAATTCTTTTACTTACACTGTCAAATATTGAAACATTTTTGTTTTTTTATACTATAAAAAGTGCCTCAGAAAAAAAATGAGGAAAATCTCTCTGGGTTTCTGGACTTAATTTATTACAGTTAAGCGGATAAATAGAATAAAGAGAATTTAAAATAAGGGACATTGCCCTCCCGTTAAGTAAGGGAGTAAGCCTATAATTTTTTTTATTATTATTTGAGCCCCTCGTGGGGAGCTGTTAAATTTGTTAAAATTATTTGCTATAATTTTTTAGTCAGATTTTTTTTTAAATTATTCATAGATAAAAATCTTCTTAAGTTTAGTTACCGTTAGTGGACTACTTGTCTCTCTTGTCAGATTGATCTTAGAGTCGTATATACTTTATTTGTAATTACTTAATTACTTAATTTTTTTTATTATTAAGTCGGTAAGCACTAAGTCCCAAAAATTTTGGTGCTTTCTGCAGTATATGTTTTTTTTTTTATATTTTATTACTGAGGGGATCGTGATATTCGCGATAAGTTGGATTCTTATTATAATTATCAGGTTTCGCGTTGTAAGTTTTTTTTGTAAATTTACTCACTCTTATTTTGTTTTTTTCCTTTTCTAATTTTTTTATATAGATAATTTTTTGTTGGTAAACCTTTCATAGTCTTGTTTTTTTTTAATAAACACAGTAAAATTTCATTAGCGCATTTTAATTTATTCTTTCCCAAGGGGGTTGTAAGGGAAAATATAAAGAAAGAGTAACGACTTAAAATAAATCAAAGAATCAAATATTTAGTAACAGAAAGTGAAACTCTCTCCATCCCCAAAGTCCTGTTTGTAAGGTAAAGACTCTCAAACACCGCGAGAGCACGAACTACCCTTTCGACTAAAGCGTGGCCGTTCCCGTCCAGAGAATTCGTCTATCTTTTCAGAGCCTTGACTAACGCTCCATGCCCTTTTATTTTCTCCTAGGAGAGTGGTGACAGTGCGCTCTGGATAGGGGTTCTTACACTGGTAACCATATGTAACCTTCCAGTTTATTTCGCCGGTTATTACGCTGGTGAATGTTTTATTAGGGGTTATTACAGTAAGTTCCTCTTTAAAAAAATGTTTTAAATTTGTACCTGTTGTTTTATTAACGAGCGTTATTGTAGGCCTGATGATGGCGGAAGCCGAAACTAGTTGCCAATTTCTAAACTAAACTTTTACAACAAATATATTTCTGTGGTACTGGACTTTGTGTATTTCATTACTCATTGGTTGACCACATTTGATGAACTTATTTAGATATTCGTTCGTGATAAAACTAATTTCTTTTTTCAATTTCACGAGCCCTTAAAGATAATGAACCCTTAAGATCACCACACATTTCTTTTTATATTATATTTATCTCACAAATCTTATCAAATCATTAATTACTGTAGACATTGGAAATTTTTAACAATATCTACTTTCATAAGTTGATCACGTGGGATTGAAATTTTGATGCAATGACTATAGTTACTTTTATATATTTAATAAAATAATCACACATAAGAAACTTTTTTTTTGTTTCTAAATATCATATATTCATGAGGATTTTTTAATTTATATTCATATTCTTCATTATCCTGATATTGTTTGTCCTTCAGGTTACAACTATTCCTCTTTTTATTATCCTGTTTGTCCTTATTTCTGGCAAGGAAGTTATTTTCGACGGGATTAAATTTTCTACTTGCAAGTTGCATCGCATGGTTGGTTAAACCACGGTTTCTACTTTTGTATTAGAGTTTTGAAAGTATGCGGGTTAAAAGCTGCAATTTGGGATTAAATAGTTTTAAACACGAATCAGAACGATTCTGGCAAAAGGCATGAATAGAAATAATTCTAATAGACATAATTGTAGTGCCAGATTGTTAGAAAAGGCGGAACTTTCTTATTTCCTAACTTTATGGGAAAGTTAGTTGTTAATAAATAATTGAGTTTTTTAAGATTTAAATTTTCGGGATTTTCTTGCAGAAACTAAGGCTGTGAAAATTCATTTACATTCATGTTGCAACGACTTACTGATACTATCTCTGAAACTCGTATGAAACTTAACAAAACTAATTAAAACTGAAGTTAATGGCTAATTGTGTGAAAATTACAGAGACCATCGAGGCCAATGTATTGCCGGCGCGTTATTATGTATGACAAAACTTTATACATTCTATTTTCGATTAAGCGAAACTTTTTATGGTCGGTTTTAAAGGATTTACTCTAATTTATGTACTTTTAAAATGTTGTTTGTTATTAATATTGTCCCAGATTTAACTATTAAATGAAACGTAAATTAATTTCAGGACAAGTTTCAATTACAGCAAAATCATTATATTTATGAAACGATACTAAACTTTGTTGATAATAAATAATGTGATCAAAATCAAGAAAAACTAGAGAAAACCTACATGCACATTGTTTACGCGCCCTCTAGTGGCGCAACTATTGGAAATTCTGGAAAAAGTTTCAGACAAAAGTTATAGGGAATTTTATGCTCTAAAACTTTGTACTACAATATTTTGCACTAAAGTGTATTGTTTGTCCTCAAAATCCAGATAAATTAGAGAAAACCAACATACATATTTTTTACGTGCCCTCTAGTGGCACAAATATTGGAAATTCTGGAAAAAGTTTAAAACAAAAGTTATAGGGAATTTTATGCTCTAAAACTTTGTACTACAATATTTTGCACTAAAGTGTATTGTTTGTCCTTAAAATTTAAAAAAACTACAAAATTGTTACATGTGTTTTTAATCAATGTCGGTCTTGAGGACCTTCTACTGTACCAATTTAAACCAAAAACTAATGGTCGCATTCGAGACACACAGCCACCCTTCATACCAAATTTCAGCTTGATTGGTGAAACCGTTCGGCACTTATCGTGGAAGATTACACACAGACACACACAGACACACAGACAGACCATACGCTGGAAATGGTTTCAATCTTCCTGGGGGACCTCAAAATGGATAGTTTCATCAATATCTCGATTTTTTTTTGCTCGTTCACCTTACTTTCCCTTTGATGGGTCCGGGAAAGTAATATATACTGGCATTAAAAGAATTAAAAATAACAGTAAATAAAATTTAAACGCGCCGAAATAATTAATAATAATATCAAAGAATTTTAGTGAAAATATAATATAATGTATTAAAAACTTACCCTATAAGATGAGGGGAAAAAAAGAAATCTTCAGTAAGTGACACGAACGATATAAAGTAAATTACTAAACTATTAACATGGGGAAGACTTTTATACGAATACCAAGAGACGAAAGGGGCATGACGCGAGGAGATAAGAAGGAAATATCAAGCGAGTATGAAATTAAAATATATTGAGTAGAGAACGTAACATTTATTACAATAATGCTTCATGGAGAAATTAATAAAAATCTTCAATTGATGTTTCTCTTCAATTGTAGAATGATTTGGATTCCTTTCTGTTATGATAACTCAATTGCAGAGAAGATTAAATGGACTGTATTTTTTAGTAAATTATGGTGGACATGTGCTTTTTGTTAAGACAAAAAATAATCTATTAATCAGCCAACGAACCCCACTAACCTTTTGTCTTGATCAGGATGCTTCTGAGGGCCCTCTTCCTTGAATCACACTCGAAAAATCTCGGTTTTTTAACTTGTAACACCGCAACGAATCTTTTAAACACAGAACGAACCGTTGACTGAAAATGCTGTCGTGTTAATACCAAAACGATACTGCTTTCTTGGTCTTCACCCAAAAAACCCGTACAAAAAAGTGGAATTCGTACGGCTTAAAGATATTGTAAAAAATGAAAACACAATAAGCACATACCGAATTATACTGGGTGAAACCCACTTTAAAAGTTAAATTAAATATCAAATATTAAAATGACAAAAATTAAAAATAATTGCGTCAATACGCAACATACACCCGCCCCAAAAGGCGCGTAAAAGACGTGCCTTTTTCTTAAATCTAAAAATTAAAAATTGCAAAATAGCCAGATTTTCCTCAAAAAACACCAGAAAAAAAATAAAATAAAAATACAAAATACGTTAATAGTTGACCTAAGGGGCCTAAACTATACGTAAAAAATTATTCCACCGGTAAAGGACATAACTTGACCAATGGCCTTTGTAGAAGACCTTTAACGGTTTTGATGGTGGCTACACGAGCTATACCATCCTTGCCTGGATGAAGTTTTAAAATTCTTCCCAGGTCCCATTGTAAGGGGGGCAAATTATCATTTTTTATTAAAACGAGGGAACCAATTTTAGGAGAAATGGAGGATTTAAGCCACTTGGCCCTTTGTTGGAGAGTATGTAAATATTCTGCCTGCCATCGACGCCAAAAATCTTGATGAAGGCGTTGTACCAACTGCCACCGCTTTAACCGATTTAAAGGGATGTCAGTCAAATCAATATCTACAACTGGAGTTAAAGGTTCGAGTGTTAAAAAATGCCCGGGAGTTAGTACCGTCAAATCATTAGGATCCGAACTTAATGGAGTCAACGGTCGAGAGTTTAAAATGCTTTCAATTTGAACCAGAACGGTATAAAATTCTTCGAAAGTTAAAATTTGTTCTCCAATGACTCTTTTTAAATGCGTTTTGACGGACTTAATACCGGATTCCCATAATCCACCCATATGGGGAGCGTTTCCGGGGAGAAAATGATATTGAATAGATTCTGCTTGGGCAGCGCTTTGCATAAGGTTTTTTAAAACATTAGAAGCACCCACAAAATTAGTACCTTGATCGGAATAAATATGCGTGCAAGTACCCCGACGGGAGACAAATCTCCTAAGCGCAGCCAAAAAGACATCTGTGGAGAGATCAGAAGCCAATTCTAAATGAATGGCCTTGGTAGCCAAACAGACAAATAAACAGATGTAAGCCTTGGTTACTTTGGAACCACGATATCGGCTCATAGTGATAGAGAATGGACCACCATAATCGACTCCGGTACTTAAGAAAGGTTTCACTTGAGACACACGAGTTATGGGTAAGTTCCCCATAGGGGGTTGTATCGGAACAGGATGAGTTTTCCAACATCGAATACATTTGCATAAAATAGAACGAATAGCTCTGCGTGAAGACATAATCCAAAAACGTTGCGAAATTAAAAATTGAGTCGTTCGCAAACCCGCGTGCAAATATTTTTTATGATAAAAATCAATTAACAACTCAACTAAGCGACTACTTCTTGGTAATAAGATAGGATGCTTCCTATCGTAACTAAGGGGCGATAAACTCAATCTTCCACCAACCCGTAAAATGCCTTTAGAATCAAAAAAAGCATTTAATTTTTTGAGAGGTTTAGAAAAAATTTTTGTCTCAATTTCTTGAGAAAAATTCAAAATTTGCGTTCGTTTAACCATAAGGTCTAAGGCTTCCGTTAATTCTGAAGTGGTAAGAAAACCAGTACGTTTCGTGGAATTTGATTTACAATTAAATATAAATCGTAACGTGTAAGCTAAAACGCGCTGAAGACGAGAAAAGGATGATACATTAGCGAGCACATCATCAATAAAGTTATGATCAGTCGAGGAAAGTAAAATAGTTTTGCGTTCTTCCTCATGCGTATCTAATCTCAAAAGATTGTCGTCAAAAATATAGTTCGGTGAGCGTAGAAAATCAGGACCACGAAACCATAGGTCATCATTTAGCATTTCGGAAGGAAAAAGTCCGCGCGAAGCTGCGTCGGCTGGATTAAGTTGAGACTTAACATAAGCCCAAGAAGAACGAGAAATCTTTTCTTGTATATAAGCGACTCGATTACACACAAAAGTTTGCCACCTACTAGGCTCCGAATCTAACCAAGCCAGAACAATTTGCGAATCTGTATAGGCATGAACCGAACTAATGTGTATTTTATCGTTGAAAACCGATTTTAGCCAAAAAACAACTTTGGTCAATAAAACCGCGCCACATAATTCCATACGGGGTATTGTCAATTTCTTTGAACATGGTGCAACCTTGGATTTACTACATAGAAAAACGCTATCGACATTATCACCGTCTTTAATTTTAAAATAAACCACTGCACTATAACCGCGTTCACTAGCATCGCTAAAGCCATGCAATTCCACCCTACTCTTAGACGAGATTAGAATATGACGCGAAATTTGTAACGACGATAATAAGGGTAACTCATTTTTGTACTTCAACCAAAGTCGCAAAACTTCTTCGTTGGGGCTATCGTCCCAGTCTAAGCGAAGTAACCATAATCGTTGAATCATATATTTGCAAAAAAAGGTAACAGGTGCGAGAAAACCTAAAGGATCAAATATCCTTGCGAGTTCTGATAAAAGAGTGCGTTTTGTGCAAGCCCGCTCAGTGGGGTTGACGTTATAAAAAAAATTATCACGAGTAGGATCCCAAAGAAGACCTAAAATTTTAACCGAGGGATTGTTGGGTTCATTTTCAAAGGAAAGCGTATTAAATGACACTTGATCGGAGGGAAAAATTTCTAAAAGTTTAGGATCATTACTGGTCCATTTGCGTAATTCAAAACCTCCTTTACTTAAAAGAGAGATCAATTCATCTCTTAAGCCTTGAGCATTGACAAGAGAATCACTACCGGAACAAATATCATCAATGTAAGTAGCTTCAGCTAAAACACGAGATCCTAAAGGATGAAGGTCTCGTTCATCATCTGCAAGTTGATGAAGAGTGCGTATTGCGAGATACGGTGCGCAATTAAAACCAAAACAAACGGTTTTAATGCGAAGATCTAAAAGTTCATCCTTTGGTGAAAAGCGAAAAAGTAGGCGTTGATAATCCCGAAATTCAGGCGCAACTAAAATTTGACGATACATTTGCTTGATATCCGCAGTAAAACAAACTTTATGCAAGCGAAAATTTAATAGTATGGTGGCAATGTCCGTTTGTAATTTTCGACCTACATATAAATAATCATTAAGCGATTTTTTATCAAACATTTGAGCTGACGCGTTAAAAACTACTCGTACTTGGGTACTAGCGCTTTCGGGACGCAAAACTGCATGATGGGGTAAATAAAAATGGGCGAAACTTTCATTAGGGCGCTCAACTTTTTCCATTTGCCCTAATTCCAAATATTCTTTAATGATCCGGCAATATTTCGTATATAAATCAGGACTGCGTACTAAGCGGCGTTCCAAAGAAAGAAACCGTTGCAAGGCTAGCTGACGACTTTCTGGAAATATAGGAAACGGTTCGCGAAATGGAAGCGGCACGACGTACCTTCCAGAATTCGTTCTACAAACATTGTTAATAAATATATCTTCACAGAGTTTATCTTCAGAAGACAGAGCATTATATTCCGGTACAGTTTCGATACCAAAAAAATTCATTAGCGAAGTTTCGAAATTTTCCGTAGAAGAAACTTTACAAAAAAATGTATTAACCGACGTTTGCGTTAAGGTTCTGTCTATTGTTCCTGATAAAACATATCCAAAAACAGTTTGGATAGCATCCGGTCCGCCGTTAATTCCAGGAACGCGCCCGCTAAGTAAAATTTGGGAAAACACATCCGCTCCTAATAAAATATCTATATCAGCAGGATAAGCGTAAGTTGGATCGGCCAACTCCAATTTATCTAAATAACCCCACGAATTTGTGAGAATCTTTGACGAAGGCAATTTCTCACAGATTTTAGGAAGAACAAGCATGTCTACAACAAAAATAGGTTCATTTTTTCGTACCGGTTTCATAACAATTTGAACACTCCCGGTATTTAAAATTTGGCTACTATCACCGATTCCGTGAATAGTAGTTATACACCGCGATTTAGAAATATTTAAAGCGTTAAAACATTTATTCGAAATAATTGACACCTCAGAACCTGAATCTAATAACGCTCGAAATTTTTTAAAACTTCCTTTTCCCGTTCTTATCTCTACAAGAGCCGTGCAAAGCAAAACTTGTTTACTATTTCGTTTAGTTGTCGACGAAAATAATACCGAATTCTCGATTTCAATTGACGAATTGGATGGGCCCGGTACCGCGAGAGGATCCGGACTACCAGCGGCGCCAACATGGGTAATTTCTCGATCAAAATGTAAAAGGGTATGATGGGTTTTACTACCGCATTTTCGACAAGTCGACGTAGATTTACAAGTTTTTAAATCATGAAAACTGCTTAGACAACCAAAACAAAGGTGTTGGTTTCTACAAAACGAATACCGTTCGCGAGGAGATTTTTTCAAAAAGTTGGAACACGAATATAATGAGTGATTATCCTGACAAAATGAGCATTTTCGGGACCTATCCGAGGTCTGAGTGAAAAAACTACCTTTAGATCGTGGAGACGATAAAAAATTAGATTTTTTTGTAACTACTTTGGAGGTATCTCTAATATTTAAATTGTTTAAACCATTACAATGATTTTCTAAAAAATTAAAAAGCTCTTGATACTCAGGAATGGACGTAGAACCATGTTCCTTTTCAAAAGCACGTGCGGTCTCCTGATCTAAACGAGAGAGTAACATATGAGTTATGACAAAATTGCAATCAATAGGAACCCCCATATTTTTTAAACTTTCTAGATTTATTGAAAAGGTATCCAGTAAAGCCCGCAAAATAATAGGGTCTTCGGATTTCATTGGAACAAACCTTTCAATTTCCAGCCAATAAGCCCTTGCTTGAGCGCGGGGATTTGTTTATCGCTTGACCAAGGTATCATACGCAGTATCATAATTATCGGCCGTAGCTTTAAGACGCTTTATCAAGTCTAAAGGAGTCCCGTCTAGGGACGATTTAAGGTAATTAAACTTTTCAACGGGTTTTAAATTTGGATTTGAATTTACTACAGCGTCGAACATATCTTTAAAACTAGGAAAATCACGCACATCCCCCGTAAATTTATTTAATTCGATTTTAGGTAGTTTGACATGCGAAAGATCAGGCGAAACGTTAAATAAAGTTTGATTTTGAGGCATAGCGGAAGCGTTTAAATCGAGATCAAACAATTCAGCGAAAATTGTCTTGATATTATAAAAATAATCCGCAAAATCGGATTTAATTTTATCCTCAGAATCAAGATCAGCATCCGGATCGTTAGACAAATTACTAACAATTGCGCTGTGATATTTTATAAATTCCTCGTTAATAAAATCCACAGAAGAATAACGCACCTTAAATTTTGTACGTTGCGATTTATCCGTTTGGCAGGCGACGGCTAAATTATTTATAACAACAATTTCATTTATACAACTTTGGCGCAACGCAATATTACGTCGTAATTTCTCCGTCATGTTAAGTTTCTAAATTAAAAATAAATACGCAGAAACCAAAAAACCCGCCTATGGAATTACCGGAATAGGTAATTAAAAATTTTCTAAATGAATGAGACAAACTAAAGCGATAAGCGACAAAGGCCTAATGGTCAGACGCGACTTATAGACATGCGTAAATCAAATGATCAAAGGACCTGCGCCACGTGTCTATTGAAGCGATATACCAATAATTGCCGTTGTAATTAATAAAAATGGAGACCGCCAAATGCCGGTTCCTTATTATATCTTAAAAAATCGAAAAAGGTTCAAAAATCATGGAATTTTGAGGAAAATATAGCGTTAAATACGAGAAAATCAAGCGACCGAGATATTAAAAATATTACCCACAAAATTTATAAAATTAAAAAAAAAAAAAAAATTTCAAAAGACAAAATTTTCGAAAGTTGCCAAAAAAATTGAACAAAAGGGCACTAGATCCGGCTCGAAGGACCAATGATTTGGATTCCTTTCTGTTATGATAACTCAATTGCAGAGAAGATTAAATGGACTGTATTTTTTAGTAAATTATGGTGGACATGTGCTTTTTGTTAAGACAAAAAATAATCTATTAATCAGCCAACGAACCCCACTAACCTTTTGTCTTGATCAGGATGCTTCTGAGGGCCCTCTTCCTTGAATCACACTCGAAAAATCTCGGTTTTTTAACTTGTAACACCGCAACGAATCTTTTAAACACAGAACGAACCGTTGACTGAAAATGCTGTCGTGTTAATACCAAAACGATACTGCTTTCTTGGTCTTCACCCAAAAAACCCGTACAAAAAAGTGGAATTCGTACGGCTTAAAGATATTGTAAAAAATGAAAACACAATAAGCACATACCGAATTATACTGGGTGAAACCCACTTTAAAAGTTAAATTAAATATCAAATATTAAAATGACAAAAATTAAAAATAATTGCGTCAATACGCAACAGTATCTTTAGAATTTCATACGAGATAAAAAAAGTAAAGCTAAAAGCAACAGTTTAAAATTGACTTAAGAGCATCTAGAGCCAAAACTCATTACTGCCGACCAGATACCTTAATCCCTGCTTTCAGGATGGGACAAGTAGACGCGATCAACTAGGCACGGCCAAGTCGGCGCGATAACGGGCGCGAGTTAAATGGGCACGAGACAAGTGGGCGCGATACAAGTGTAAGGATCGCTTACTTAAATAATCGATTCATTATCTAAAACTTTATTGGAATAATCTTGAATTACATGATGTGTCTACGGACACTATTCTATCTGAATTTCTATATTTCCCTCTTGTCGCCTCAGATTCCTAAATAATCAACATCTATTGATTTATGACGCCATTAAATTGGTCCATTCCAAAGCACTTGACTCGGCATCATAATTCCTGGACACGATTTTTTTGATTTTGATTAAAAAAGTATTGAGAAAGCTTAAAAACATTTAAAAAAATTAAAAAACCCATTTTGTTAAACAAATTTTAAAACATTTTCAGCAAAAACTTAATTATTATTAAAAATAATTCCAAGATAAGATAAGATAAGATAAATAACAACTACTTTGTTGCACGATAAAAAACACTAAAATATAACGTAATACATTACGTCTTAAAAGATAAAAGATAATTCCTTAACAATAAGGGGTAGTAAAAAAACGAAGCTCGGCAGATTAATAAAGAATAAATAATGATTAGCTTTACAACAAGTTCGATTAATTACGATACTGATGAACTAAATTCAATTAACCCTTATTAAGGAAGCTAATTAACAAGAAAAAAATTTTGCAAATATTCATCAATAAAGATATAAAGATATTAAAGGATGTCACATTAGTTAAAGATACAAAGATAACATTTAAAGATATAAGAGGGAAGAAAAAAAAAGTACTTAATTTTTAATCATTTATCAGTGAGATAGAAGTTTTATATTATTATAATGTTACCTTGAATTCAGATATGACCTATATAAATTTGACCTAACAGTATTATGTGATATTCCGCAATTAAATAAACAAAAAAGTAAAATATACATTAAACGAAAGGTAGAGAGTACAAGTAAGACATAAAGTGTGAAGATAAAATTTTAATAAGATAACTCTTCCGATAGGTTTCACTAACCATGTTTTGTTGAGAATTAGCAAAAAACAATTAGACATATAACCGTAAAGTAAAAACGAACAATAATTAATTAAGATAGTGGCAGGAATTAATAAAAAAAAATTGTTGAATATAATCAACAGACAGCAGATAAGATAATCAAAAAATATTAAATTTAATTTTCAAAACGAGAAACAAATTAAAAACAATCGGTATTATGAATCTTAGGAAAGTAAGGTAAAAGATAATGGGGCTTTTGTTTGAAAATTATTCGTTGCTATGATCCGACATATCCATAAGAAAACTTTAATTATGATCAAAGGCGTAACGGATATTATTTTCAGACAAACTCACGATAAATAACTAAAAAATTAAATTTTTTAGCAGATAATTGTGAATAACACACATTCACATTATAAAAAAGATAATGAACCCAACTTGAACACATTTTTCAACTGGTTCCAACCGATAACTCAACTGGCACAAAAAACACATCGTTTCATCTCTTTCTCTCGAAATAGAACAGTTCTCAACGCTGGGCATGTCCATGAGTAGATATCAATATAAACAGTAGTGCAATATAAGGAAATTATGACGTCATATGACAGCTACCGTTTTTAAATCCAAATCAACCTTGGCCATTTTAGATCTGGCAACACTGCACATGGTTGTTAGTTGTCGTTTGTCGTGTTATGTTGAAGGTCGACAACGTGTTAGATTTAAGATAAATTTTAATATTTTACTTGATTTTTAAATCTATTTTAGTACCTTTTATAAAATAAACTAGCTATTCATAAAGGGTGGTTAAAAAATAATAAATCCTCAATATACTTTTTTAATGTTGTTTTTGGTAAAACAATTGTAATATTTTTCACGGCATTATTTTATGACAATTTTTTTCTTTTTCAGGTAAGCTTGAACTCTTAATCGACTTATTGGGTAAGGAAATAAACTTAAGTTTAAATATTACAAAATTAATCCCGTAGCATTTTATTTATTTGCATGCATCTTCTATTTTATTGTAACAAAATTAAAAGGAGATGAGGAGAAGTTTAGAACTCTTGGAAACCTAACCTAATGTGAAATATGAATGAAATCATCAGCTCACATTGACAATAACCTGAGCATTTAAAGATACATTAAAAGAAATTAAAAAATGTTACTTTTAGATGTAGAAAAACTGTAAAATGTTTTTATCTTATAGTTTGTAACCATATTAAATTTAAAAAATTACCATTGATGTCAAGAAACGTTAATTTCAATAACAAAAATAATAAAACAATAAAAACAAAATAATTTGTATGTATCTTGTATAGTCGTAGCTCAATTAACTTTTAATAACTTAGATGCATTATGGACAGAGACTATACATACCTCGTATATTATTAATGATTGTTGTACCTTCATCATTAAATATTTGTTATCGTCGGCTTCTAATAGAAAAGTGTCAATCTGCTGTCGTGTCGGAATTATTGATTGATAACCGTCAGAATTTTGCATATTTGCTTATATGAATATTGTTGGTAATCACCGTACATGCTTTAATTATAGAATGCTGAATATATAAAGTGGATTACAAATATTCATTTAATTTCTCGTATGTCATCATAACCGAAAACAGAAGTTGTACTGTTTACTAAATACATGATACTAGCATCGTAAATAAATAAAAAATTAGAAGTATTGGGTGAGTACCAAGAAGGCTTCAGGATAGGAAGCTGGAAGACAGATCAGGTATTTGCATTGAAAGAAATAATGCTTGTGTGTTATGAATGTGAGATACAGGTGCACATTGATTTTAAGAGAGCCTATGATAGTATAAGGAGGCAGAAGCTAATTATGGTTTTAAAACAATTAAAAGTGCCAGGTAAATCAATTAAC
Source organism: Neocrepidodera transversa (assembly GCA_963243735.1). NCBI lineage: Eukaryota > Metazoa > Arthropoda > Insecta > Coleoptera > Chrysomelidae > Neocrepidodera > Neocrepidodera transversa. The sequence continues at coordinate 13,993,946 of OY725347.1, forward strand.
ATGGTAAGAATAACGTTACGAAGCACCTGGAATAGGGTAAAAGATAAAGGGATGTTAAGGTCTGAGACAAGGCGACCCACTCTTAACAACAGTATTTAACCTGGCCTTAGATTATGTAATTATAGATCTGGATTAAAAATATAACCCTTTATTCTTTTCCATTATGAAAGAAATTTTTTTTATAATAAAATATTTAAATAAATACAAATCATGGTGTTTGACAGCCCATGTTTTTGGCAAGGCTATTTTTAAGTAAAAACTATTTGATTCATTTTTTTACTGGTTACGATCACTCTTTTACTTGATAAAATTCGTCTTAACCGAAAAAAAATATGGAAAATGCCAGAGCATGGTTGACTAAATTTTTCCATGCAACAATACCTGTCTACCAGGTGTAAACAGATAAATTTAAATAGTAATTTACCCTCATTCTTTTTCCAAAAAAATTAAATATGTAAATATAGATATTTTTATTGCGAATCCAATGGTATACTAAATGAAATTCACCAAGGCACAAAACAAAAGTTTAGTAAAATTTAGTTTCTTTTTGTACGTCGAATTTTATTTCAGTTGAATGCATGTAAACATAGCCGTACCTCCACCAAGTTTTTAAGGAGAAACAAACGTGTATTTGGAAAAGGTATTCATTTCCGGTTATTCAGTCATATAAAATGAAAATGGACATATATGTTTGTAAAAGTATTAAGTTTTACCGTTTTACCTAATGCATAAATAATAAAAATTGATAGGTAACGGAAAAAATAAGTAAATATGCGTTCATCAAGTATATATATTTTTCCGAAACGACTATTTTATAATACATAATACATTTTTCGTCTAATGTTTCTTCTTCATCATTGGTGTTTTCTTGATCTACATGAATTATAAATAGATCAACGTTAACTGCATCCGAAACTTTTCAATCTCCCACGTATCCGAAATAATTTTTTCGGTATGAAGGACACATCAACTCCACTGTTCTTATGTAATAAAATTAATTGCTTGGACCCACACATTTATAACATCTTTAGGAGTTGATTCGATTTTTTTAAATATTACTGTCATAAAATCTTTTAGTCTGTGACCATACCATTTCTATAGAATTGTATTGGCAGTGGTAGGGCGGTAATCTTAAAACTTTATGTCCTTTTTCTTCATCGTATAATCTGTGACGAATTGGATGTTTGAATTTCCAGGCGATTTTTTCAACCTGTACAGGCTCCTAGAAATTTTGAGCGCCGCCGCTGCCTCTTCAATACAACTTTTTCCGTGTTGGTGAGTATGAGTCTCGAAAAAGGCTAACACATTTAAAATTTATTCTTTCGACTTATAGTTAAAGCGTTTAACTAGATTTAATTTTGCTTTTGCAGATAATAAATAAAACGTCGAAATGTCAAACTTCTGACAGTGGTATTAATGTGACATTAGGTTCGTGCTTAATAATAACATTATCGTGCAAAGTCGGAAATCTCAGACTTTCGATTGGTTGACGCTGGGTTTAACAATACTTAAATATTTTTCAGTCATTACAAAACCAGTATTTTCCTTTTATTTTTGCCTGTTGTGCTACTCTAAATCCAATTTTAAGTTACGACATTAATTTTGGCTTGCGTTTTTCATTTCATCAAGTTTGTTGAGATAAACAAAGAGACATTTGTGCCTTGGTGAATTTCCTTGAGTATATATGGTTGACTTTTCAAATCTAGTGATTGACACGATTTATAGTTTCAATAATATTTTTATATTCAGGTTCGGTGAACTTAAACACTCAATATAACTATAATTTATTTACAGTAAAAAAATTTCCAGTGGCTTAAAATTTAGGGGTACACATGTTGGACCCCTATCTACCTTACGTCCCTGGTTCAAGTTACAGACAGGTAATTATTGCTCTAATATTAGAATAACTAAGAAAAATTGACACAAAAAAATATAAAAGCGTTTTGGAGTTATACAAAAAAAATGATATTTTTTTTTAATTAAACACCCTGTAATTTTGTTAATACTCAATTTATAAAATGAGTTCATAAAGACATTTGGTCTTAAAATTAAGTAAATATTCGAAAACTATGATTATTTAACTAGGATATTTTTTTCAAAAACGCAACTATTCTGTTCAACAACATGCAAATGTGTATGGTTCAGGAAAAAAGGCAGCTCATTTTAATATTTTATTCAAGTTTGAATGTGAACGAAATGTCTCTACGCTACGATGGGTTACAATAATGACCAATTACGTTCCTTATCGAAACTGGCTCTTTGTTCCTTTTTCTTTGAAGTATAAAAAGTTCAAATGCAATCGCGAGAATTTATATTTAAAGGGTAGGAAGTGTTTTTGTTTGAGTTTTCATTATCTGTCTGAATTGTTATATATTTTTTTAATAATTAATGAAATTGTAAAAGCGTTATATTTTATCAGTATTTTACTAAAGTGACAGAGTGTTTCAGTATTGTTTTCAGAACTGATTGAATCCATCTACAAGGAAATGAAACAAATTCATAAGGAAGATTCTTAAAAAAGACAATTAGAATTGTACAGGAACTGGAAAAATCTTTTGTCTAAAATGTGATTTTTTTTTTTTCTAAAGATATTTTTAAGTAATAACTTCTTAGTACAAATACAATTTTTTTAGGATTACTGCATTCCCACTTGACACATGCCTAGTATCTGCACAAAAATATAAAAAAAAACTTTCCCGACGAGTATCCACAAATACTTTTTCAGATATTTAATGTTAAAGTTTAAAATTTTGACATTTTTTATTTTTAACAAGTGACAGTTGTAGAAATAATTTTGACTGTTCTAAATAGATTTTTTCAAGGGCTTTCAAATGACATATTGCATGTCCAAAAATTAATGAGTTCTTCCGACGGGTAACCCAAACCTACGTACCAAATTTCAGCTCAATCGGATTAATACTTTCTCAGATATTTAATACTAAAGTTTGAAACTTTGACATTTTTTTAATTTTGACAGGTGACAGTTGGAGAAATAATTTTGACTGTTCTGAATATAGTTTTTCAAGCGGTTTCAAATGACATATTGCATGTAAAATTCCATGAGATATTGCATCTGTCATTTTTTGATAGTGACACTTCCTTTTGTTAGAAGTCATACAAAAAACCAATGGTTTCTTCCGACGGGTAACCCAAACCTCTGTACCAAATTTCAGCTCAAACGGATTAAACGTGTGGCCTCTATCGTGGAAGAATACACATACACATACACACACACATACACACAGACAGACAGACAGACTTCCATCTGGCAATGGTCTTAGTCGTCTCAGGGGGGCCAAAAATGGATATTTCCGTTTTTATCTCGAAATTTTTTTTTAGCTCGTTCACAATACTTTCCCTTGTAGGAGGTGGGTCGGAAAAGTAATTAGCTATAGTAAATTATTACTATATATACAGGGTTGTCGTGCTGAGAGTTGGATCATTAACTTTCACTATTCACTTTTTATTTAAATATTAATTATACTTGTAACAATGTACATATACATGATAACTGTGCTATATTAAATTATTAATTATAGTGGATCAAAGATCCCAATATTACTCGATCAAATATACTGAAGAGTTAAATAAAAAAACCGAGTCAAATGTAAAATAAAAAAAACGTTTCTTCAGACATAACTCGCCTATTTCTAATCGTAATACTAAACGTTCCTCGTCTTATTGTTTTTAAATTTACCTTGACTGTTCTCGTTACGTGAGGATTCAATGCCATCCATTGTTTAGTATTAATTTAATGTTTAGGATTATAGATCTCTGACCTTGTTGCTGACATTAATAATTTATTTATTTAGTTCAATAATTTAAAATAGTTAAATTATTTTGTAAATTATTTGTAGATGCCAAAAGGGCAATACAGGGTTATACATTGGGAAATGCGCATATATTAGTGATAGATAGAGGACACCGATGTGGTTCTAAATAACAAATATTGACTCTCTGTTTGCTTGTAATCGAGATACAGGGTATTTTATCAATTTTGCTCATTTCTTGAATTATTCATTACTTACGAACCACACTGTATATTTTGTTTGTATTCAATACATTTTTCCAGTATGTTGCCGAATAGCGTAAAAATAAAATCCAAGTAGGGACTTTAAAAAAAAATTTAAAAATGTGATTGAAGTATTCTAAGTTACACTAACAGCCGATTTCATCAACTGATTCCTAAAGTTAGGCAATACTTAAACCGGATTTAAGAATTCCCAAGTGCAATTTGAGTTTCACCACGCGCTATGTAATACTTAAGGGTAATAGGAAATACCTAACATTAGAACAACTTGCTGCGCCTGCCTAAAGCATTTAGGAAATACTTAACCTTAAAATAGTTTGTTTTTATCTTTGTTGATAGTTTACATAATTTTTTTAGAGAGTTTTGTTTATTATTTAAAACAATATACGTTTTGTAGAACGTCTTGAAAGGTTCGATAGTAGTACGAAAAATCGGTTTTTTACTTAAAATATCTGTGTGTTTGCAATAAATGAATTAATTTCATTTTTTCTTCAAAACAGTCAAAAATGTAGGTAGGAAATATCAACAAAGGAGTTGTTATAGTACTATAGTACACAAAGCACAATCTGCTACACGACCAGTCACCGTCACCACCACAAACTTCAGCGCGAATCAGTGGTCAAATTTGGGGTTATATCAATCTTCTAACTCTTCTTCTCTCACTAGTTGTTAAATTATAATCTCCACCCATTCGGTTTGCACGTTAAAATTACACAGCAATGCCAACTATACGTATAAAAATATCCAAATCAAATTTTTTTCTAGGTATTTCATTACTAAGGATTTCTAAGGTTGGTGAAATTCGATTTAGATAAGTATCGGATTTAAGCATTTCCTAGCGTAGGAATTACTTGGGTAGGGACTACCTAAAAACAGGTTGGTGAAATCGGGCATAAGTGTCTTTGTTATTTCTGCATATAATTTTATTACCTATTAATTTGAGTCAAATCTAAATGTTTCGATAATGGAGAAGGATCATGTTAGTGATAATATAATATGTTTTAAAGTTAACTAAAATATAGATAAAAACCAATAAATCTGTAACAAAAATGTTTTAATCTGTTAATAAATAACGGGGAAATATAATATTATGGTGCGTGTGACGTCACGTCTCCGCAGTACAAATGAAACTATCATTATATGCCACGACATGATTGACTTTTGACTTTTTTTATTTTTATTTCAGTTGTCATAATTTATTAAATATTACACAACAACATAGTCCATTAAAATTAGACAAAAAAAAGCCGTATTCGAAAATGAAATATACACTCACAGATTTCTTATATTTGTTAGGGTGCTATGGGGTAACTTCCGGTCGCCATATTGGACAATGCGAATGACTCCATATATCTGAAACTATTTATTTCTCTTAGTTTATGGATTACAATCTTAATGTAAAATGAATAATCAGATCCGTGAGACAAAATACTAATTTCAATGATCAACTTACAAACGCCGCCATATATGTAACGAAATTATAATAATATGCCAAATTTTAAATAAATACTAATAAAAAGAGAAAACATTTACGTCACGGAAAAAAAATTATTTTGATCTGCAATAATTTTATAAAATAGAAGAAAAGAACTAGAAACCAAAAATGAAAAAAAATGAAAATAAAATACTAAAAAAATTGAAAACTGAAAAACTAAATATTTAAATCAATTGCTATAATTTTTTAAAAAAATATTTGGAAAATCCTTGTAAAATTCGCAAAACATCTTTGTTGAAAACACAATAATGAAAATCCGAGAGAAAATTGTAAAAAAAATTCTAAAAAATACTTGTTAAGTCCTTAAAGTACTTAAAAAGCATTAAAAAATACTAAAAAATACTTAAAAGGTTAAAATTGATTAAAAACTCCTTGCAAAATTTATAGAAAATCCTAAAATCACAAGAATAAAAAATCATTGAAAACTTAGTAAAAAACGACATGAAATAATAATAAACCTTAAAAAATCCTTGTCAAGTCTCTAAAAATCTTTAAAGAACCTTGTCAAATACATAAAAATTCCTTAAAAAATGGGAAAATCCTTAGAAACTATTTGTAATATCCTTGCAAAAACCACAAAATATTATTTAAAACACAGAATGAAAAATCCTTGAGAAAATAGTAAAAAAAGTTTTGAAAAATCCTTTTAATGTTCTTAGATATCTATAAAATCATTAAACAATACTAAAAAATACTTAAAAAATTAAAATTTATTAAACGATCTTTGTAGAAACCCTACAAAATCCATAAAACATCCTGAAAACACAAGAATGAAAAATCCTTGAAAACTTAGTAAAAAAAAACCTGAAATAATAATAAACCTTGAAAAGTCCTTGTCAAGTCTCTAAAAATCTTTAAAAAACATTGAGAAACATTTAAAGAATCCTTAATAAATGGGAAAATTCTTAGAAACTATTTGTAATATCCTTGCAAAAACCACAAAATATTATTTAAAATACAGAATAAAAAATCCTTGAGAAAATAGTAAAAAAAGTTTTGAAAAATCCTTGTAATGTTCTTAGATATCTATAAAAGCATTAAAAAATACTAAAAAACACTTCAAAAATTTAAAATTTATTCAAAAATCTTTGTAAAATCCTTACAAAATCCATAAAACATCCTTGTAAACACAAGAATAAAAAATCCTTGAGAAAATAGTAAAAAAAGTTGTGAAAAATCCTTGTAAAGTTCTTAAATATGGATAAAGCATTAAAAAATACTAAAAAATACTTAAAAAATTAAAATTATTAAAAGATCTTTGTAGAAACCTTACAAGATCCATAAAACATCCTGAAAACACAAGAATGAAAAATCCTTGAAAACTTAGTAAAAAAAACATGAAATAATAATAAACCTTGAATAGTCCTTGTCAAGTCTCTAAAAATCTTTAAAAAACATTGAGAAACACTTAAAGAATCCTTAAAAAATGGGAAAATTCTTAGAAACTTTATGTAAATCCTTGCAAAATCCACAAACATCCTTGAAAACACAAGAATGAAAAATCCTTGAGAAAATAGTAAAAAATTTTTGAAAAAGCCTTGTTAAATCCTTGCCATATCCACAAAACATCCTGAAAACATATGAATGAAAAATACTTGAAAACTTAGTAAAAAAGAACTGAAATAATAATAAACTTTGACAAACCCCTGTTAAAACCTTGAGAAATACTTAAAAAATCCTTAAAAAATGGTAAAATCCTTAGATAATATTTGGAAAATCCTTGCAAAATTCACAAAACGTCCTTGAAAATACAATAATAAAAAATCCTTGAGAAAATAGTAAAAAAAAGTTCTGTTAAATCCTTGTAAAGTCCTTAAATATCGTTAAAAACATTAAAAAATACTTAAAAAGGTAAAATTTATACAAAAATCTTTGTAAAATCAATCCATAAAACATGTTGACAACACAAGAATAAAAAATCCTTGAAAACTTCGTAAATAAAGACCTGAATTAATAAGAAACCTGGAAAAATCTAATCAAGTCTCTAAGAATCTTAAAAAAACCTTGATAAAAACTTAAAAATGCCTTAAAAAAAGGAAAATCCATAGAAAATATTTGGAAAATCCTTGCAAAATTCACAAAACATCCTTGAAAACACAATAATGAAAATCCTTGAGAAAATTGTAAAAAAAGTTCTGAAAAAACCTTGTAAAGTCCTTAAATATCGTTAAAAAGCACTAAAAAATACTTAAAAAGTTAAAATTTATTAAAAAATCTTTGTAAAATCAATCCATAAAACATGTTGAAAACACAAGAATAAAAAATCCGTGAAAACTTAAAAAATCCCTGTCAATTTTGTAAAAACCTTGAGAAATACTTCAAAAATCCTTAAAAATTGGAAAATCCTTATAAACAGAGTTTTACAATTCGACCACGAAACCATTTTAATCCTATTATAGCAAAATTTGAGTATTATGCATGGAGAACAATTCGACCACCGGTTTTAATGACTTATAAGGGGTATCATTAAGTACTTAATATTATTTTGAATATTATTTAAGGGTTGGTGGTAGTTACAAATAAATGTTACTTAGTATCAGTTTCACTTATATATTAGAAAGTTGGGTTGTAATAATACTATTTTTGTTACCATTAGTGAAATGGCACAAACTATATTAAGTGAAAAAAATAATAAAATGTTGTTAAGTGGGGGTTTTAAATATTTAAAAGCACATACAAGTGCAAACGGTTTGATTCGTTGGAGGTGTTACATTCGTTCGTGTTCTGCAAAATTATATTCAACTGGGTCTGATGAAAATTTTATCACGAAAAAAAGTGGTGAGTACAATCATGGACAGTTTTCAAATATTGCCAGGCAGTATTTAAGTACTTCAAGCATTGGGACTTAGTGCGAAGTATAAAGATAAATAATTGGTTATCGGAAATTATTTAAAAATTCATTCTGATGTACCGGTTTTGAAACCCGCTGAAGCCCTAGATTTTTTTATAATGAACTTTTTTATTTATTGAAAGTTATTGAATTTAGAAATTATTTGAATCAAAATTACTTTGATTATGCCACTATTTCCCAGCAAGTATTTGTGCTTCTGATAATAATTTTCCTCAACGCACAACCAATTCTCATCCAAATATATTTCAATTTACAACCATTCTAATAGATTTTCAATCAGAAATTTATATAAAAATAAAAAGTGCAAATGTTCATCACCTAAAATAACATACATATGTAAAAGCTTTTTCTTTCAATTTTGCAAAAACTATATAAATTATTTTCATTTTTAGGTATATTATTATTAAATATAATGTTTTGCATAAAATCTATAATACCAATTTGTATAACGCATTATCTGCCATAATCCTTAATCCGCTTTAATCCTTCGGTTTTAAATTCGTGTTGGAATTGACCTGTCGTATTAACATGTTTCCAAATCGGTGGTCGAATTTTTATGGGCTCCTTGATATTTGAAAAATTCTTGCAAAATCCACAAAACATCTTTCACAACACAAGAATGAAAAATCCTTAGAAAATAATAAAAGGACCTGAAATAATAATTAACATTGAAAAATCCTTGTAAAGTCTTTAAAAATCCGTAAAACATGGAAAAATCCTTAAAAAATTCAAATATTTGTAAAATACTTGCAAAATCTACAAAACTTCCCTGAAAACTCAAAAATCAAACAGCCTTGAAAAAATAGTAAAAAAGTCCTGAAATAATACTAAAAATCCTTAAGAAAAATGTTTAAAAGTTAAAATTTTGAAAATATAATTGTGGACTTGGGAAGAAAAAAATTGAAAATCGAAAAATATTACAAATCGTTTTAATATTTTTTTCAAGTAAAAAAAATTGTCATCGTTTTACTTTGAATCCGAAAGATTAAAAAATGATTTTGGATCTATATTTATTTTAGTTTCAAAAATGTTTGTCCAGCTTTATTGGGAAATAGAATTACCTATTATAATTTCAAAAAGAAAATACCACAATAAAAAAACTTTTATTATAAGGGCAAAACAGCAATTATTTGTATACAATCTCTCATTAGTGACGTTTAGTAATTATTCGATAAGGGTAAGCCCATCAGGAACCAAGTTCCTTACGTTATTTTTTTACTTTTAAAATGAGAAAAATATCGGAAAACCCGAAAGAAATTGAAAGAAATCAGAATAATAAAAAGTGAAAAAAAAAACAGAATTAATTTGAAAATAGAAATAAAAAAACGTTAGAAAAAATCAAAACTACAGAAAAAAATCAGAAAAATGGGAAAAACGAAAAAGCCAAAAAAATGAAAAAAATCAGAGGTATAAGACAAAATGAGAAAAATTAGACAACAAAAGAAAAAATTAAAAAAAAAAACAGAACTATGAGCAAAAATGAGGAAAGATTAGAAAAAATCCAAGAATTACAAAAATCAGAAAAAATTAAAAAAAAATCAGAAAAAATAGAAATCATTGGAAAAAAATGCTAAATAAAATTGTACAATACGGAAAAATCATAAAATTGAAAAAAACGCACAAAAACTAAAAAGAAATCCCAAAACAATGCAAGAAATCGAAAAATATCGCAAAATATTGCAAAGAACAGCCAAATAATCATAAACAATGGTAAACATAAAAAAAAATTCGAGAAAAAAATCCAAAAAATGGTAAAAAAACACATATAATCCCAAAAAATCAGAGGAAGGAGAAGAAATTAGAAAACAAAAGAAAGAACTAGAAAAAACGGGACAATGGAAACAAAATCATCAAAGATTAGAAAAAACCGAAAAAAAACAAAAAGCCAGAAAAATAACAAAAAACCGAGAAATAATTAGAAGATTCGTAAAAATCAGAAATGCCAGAAAACATTTAAAAAATCTGATGTGGCCAGCACATGACCTCTCGCCATTTTTGAATCAAAAATTTACAGGTTGACACAAAAAAGTATGAAAAAAAATTATTTTTTTGTAAATCTGGCAACAATGGCAAAAGTTTCGAAAATTTTAATGAGATGAAAATAAACTATATGGTATACAAAATATATGTGTAAATCTTTATTGCCGTTTTGTATAATAATGGAGTCATTACCCATAGCAACTACCACTTCCGGTTGTGCGATTGGCACCAAAATCTAATCAGATCTAATCTAGGGTATCAGAATCCTGTATGCAAAATTTCAAATTTTTTTATTCAGTAGTTTTTGAGTTATCGTTACTACAACATCCATCCAAACACACACACACACACACTAACACACTAACACACACACACACTAACACACACACACACTAACACACACACACACAGACATCATCGCGAAAATATTAAAATCGTATTCTAGGGACCCCAAAACGTGTTTATCAATTGAAAACTCACTACCCAATTTTTAGCATGATTCCTATACCTCTCTTATCTGAAGGGCGAGAGGTAAAAAATCGAAAAAACGGTAAAAATCGCAAAACAACGCAAGAAATCGAAAAATATCGCAAAAAATTATTAAAAACTGCAAAAAAAAAACAAAGAACAACCAAAAAAATGGAAACTGATATAACCATATAAAAAATTTTAACTGAAAAAAGTCGAACGTATTGAAACAAATCGTAAAAAGTCGCAACAAAATTCCAAAAACGCCAAAAAAATGCAAAAAATCTGATGTGGCCAGCACATGACCTCTCGCCATTTTTGAATCAAAAATTTACAGGTTGACAAAAAAAGTATGAAAAAAAATTATATTTTTGTAAATCTGGCAACAATGGCAAAAGTTTCGAAAATTTTAATGAGATGAAAATAAACTATAGGGTATACAAAATAGATGTGTAAAACTTTATTGCCGTTTTGTATAATAATGGCGTCATAACCCATAGCAACTGCCACTTCCGGTTGTGCGATTGGCACCAAAATCTAATCAGATCTAATCTAGGGTATTAGAATCCTGTATGCAAAATTTCAAATTTTTTCATTCAGTAGTTTTTGAGTTATCGTTACTACAACATCCATCCAAACACACACACACACACACACACACTAACACACACACACACACACTAACACACACACACACACACACACACACACACACACACACTAACACACACACACACACAAAGACATCATCGCGAAAATATTAAAATCGTATTCTAGGGACCCTAAAACGTGTTTATTCATTGAAAACTCACTACCCAATTTTTAGCATGATTCCTATACCTCTCTTATCTGAAGGGCGAGAGGTAAAAACAATGCTTTTTCAGGGATATAAGAAAAAATGAGAAAAAATTAGAAAACAAAAGAAAAAATTAGAAAAAAAAAACAGAACAATGAAATAAAGTGAGGAAATATTAGAAAAAGGCAAAGAATCACAAAAATATGAAAACAAGAAAAAAATAGAAATCATTGGAAAAACATGCAAAATAAAATTGGTAAAATACGGAAAAATCATAAAATTGTATTTGGAAAAAACGCACAAAAACTAAAAAGAAATCCCAAGACAATGCAAAAAATCGAAAAATATCGCAAAATATTGCAAAAAAATCGCAAAAAACCAAAGAACAGACAAATAATCGTAAACTATGGTAAACTTAATAAAGAATTTCATGAAAAAATTCGAGAAAAAATCGCAAAAAAAATCCAAAAAATGGCAAAAAATCACAAATAATCCGAAAAAAATTAGAGGAATGAAAATAATTAGAAAACAAAACAAAGAACTAGAAAAAAAAACACAACAATGGAAACAAAATAGGGAAAGATTAGAAAAAATAGAAAAAAAAAACAAAAAACGAGAAATATAATAAAAAACAGAGAAAAAATTAGAAGATTCGAAAAAATCAGAAAAACCAGGAAACATTGGAAAAAATTGAAAGAAAAATCAGAAAATATTGGAAAAAAAATGAATAATAAAAATTTAAAATACGGAAAAACGAAAAATCAAACACATTATTAAAAACCGAAAAAACAAAAGGAAGTCGCAAAACAACGGAAAAAATCGAAAAATATCGCAAAAAATTGTTAAAAACCACAAAAAAATAAAGCACAACCAAAAAAATTTAAACTAATATAAAAAATTGTAAATGAAAAAAATTCGAACGTATTGAAACAAATCACAAAAAATCGCAACAAAATTCAAAAAAACGCCAAAAAAACGCAAAAACTAATACAAAAAATCAGAGATATAAGAAAAAATGAGGAACAATTAGAAAACAAAAGAACTAGAAATGAAAACAAACGAAAACTAATAAAAACAAACAAAAATAAATGAAAACAAACCCAAACAAATGAAAACAAACGAAAACTAATGAATACAAATGAAAACAAATGAAAATCAATGAAAACAAATGAAAATAAACGAAAACAAATGAAAACAAACGAAAAAACCCGTAACAAATGAAAATAAACGAAATCAAATGAACATAAAAGAAAACAAATGAAAATAAACAAAAACAAACGAAAACAAATGAAAACAAATGAAAATAAACGAAAACAAATTAAAGCAAACGAAAACAAACGAAAAAACCCATAACAAATAAAAATAAACCAAAACAAATAAAAACAAACGAAATCAAATGAACATAAAAGAAAACAAATGAAAATAAACAAAAACAAACGAAAACAAATGAAAATAAACGAAAACAGATAAAAACAAACGAATTCAAATGCAAATAAAAGTATGCAAATGAAAATAAACCAAAACAAACGAAAATAAACAAAAACAACTGAAAACAACCGCAAATAAATAAAAATAAACGAAAACTAATTTATTGAAACTATAAAAAGTATTATTTAGGTAACAAAATTTATTTTTTTTAAATGTTATAACACCCTATTATCGATTAAACATTTAGATTTAGGTCAAATTAATAAGTAACTTGTGTTTATAGATTATTCAGCAATATACTGTACAAAAAATATATGTAGTTAATACAAAAAAAATATACACGGTTGTTCGTAATTATTAAAAAATAGAAATTGAGCAAACTGGATAAATCACCCTGTATCTTAGTTATAAACAATCGGACACTTATTAAGTTTAGGTTATTTAGAACCATCTTGACATATCACTATTGTATATAATCGCAAATACGTGCCAAAATCATATCACCCTGTATATCCCTTATTAACGCGATGCAATAATCATCTAGTAGAAATAATTCAGAACAAAACAGATTGAAACAAATGAATCGTGGCAGCGAAACGTCGCTTATAGAAAGAGAGAGAGGCGAACAGAAGAGTTCAAAATTGATTGCTGACTTTGTGCTTGTCGTCACAATTCAATTCTCGATCTGATTTTCCAGAGTTCCTGAATATTCTGGATGGATAATCTATCCCCTAATTCGTTAATTACGCTGCAGTGCATCTTTTACTAATTAGGTCCTCTATAATTTCGATTTAGTAAACGGTGCGATAATGCGACATAAAAATCAGGTTATGTCATTTTTTTTTTTAACAAATAACACTTGCCTTATAAATATTTTTACGTCATCTCTGAGGTAGAAATCTATACTTATGTATATTGCGTGGAAAGGTCCTAAATTCTTTCTATATTTTCTTACTGTTTGGGGCGTATCAAATTTATCGCGATATTCCATTTTCCTTCAAGTTCTTTTCGTGAAATATGGAAAATAAGAAATACGTTGACATCTCCTATTCACCCAAGAGTATGAGGTGATACTTTAGATATAAAAATAAATGTTATTTATATTTTATGTCTTCCCATAAAGAAAGGACCAAACCACATATAAAAGTAGTTATTGAGTTTATAGGCACTATAGCATAATAAAATAAATCAAAGATATTTCAAATAAAATCGTTTTAAATTTTTTATCAATAATCAATCGGTTTTCGGTAAAAGTTCCATATTTAGGAAGCCGCCTCATAAGGGTGTAGAAAGGAGAGCAAAACAAAAATACGTAATATAAAGTATTTTTTAAAAAATGGTTAAGAACAATGGAGAAATTTCATGGAGGTGATAATATATTGATATGGAACACCCGATATATTACAGATGTCCTATCTAAGAATCTCAATCCGGGTTGGGTTCACTACAATAAATTTATAAGATAAAATTTTATAAAAAAAAAATACATTTTTTTAATATTAATAGGTCTTATCCCCTCTTCACTTTCTTTAGTCTTGCTCTTCTGTTTATGTTTCTTCTATCGCTCCTATCTCAGTCTGTTTTTTGTCTAACCTTCTAGTCTTTTACTATTTTTCTTAAGAATATTTTCCGTTTCTGTTTCTTATTGTCTACTGTCTTATCTTATAGTTCTTCCCTTCCTCGTATTTCTATAAATTCTTGTTTGCACCTTCTTGTATTACCTTTTTTTTTTGCTTATTAAATCAAATTCTATTTTTTATTAGATCAAAAATTGTATTACAAATTTCATTTAATTTTCATTTGACAATTTCCAAAAAATATTTTTTTCTCCGATTGACATTAAACGTCAGTTTTAGTGACATTTATCGATCATAGAAGTAACACTTTTACTGCCTAGGCAGTAAAAATGATTTTTAATGCCTAGGCATTAAAAAAATAATTTTATATCTCTAAACACAGATTAATCTCTTCTCCAAACAACTTAATCTTAAGATAAACGGATAAAAAATGGCGATTTTCAACTAAACAATTCAGAAAAGATAACAAGCAGTTACATGGAATCCACTAACTTCTATCTAATTGAATGTAACAGTGGTGTCTTATTTTTCGTCAGATATTATTATGTATACAATTTAAGGTCTAATCGACAATAATAATTAGAAAATACGATTTAATTATTACCTATAACATACGATTAGAAAAAATATTAAAAATTGTGAAATGCAAACCGCGGCAGTAAATCTGTTACTTCTCTACCTAGTTAAACAAATAACTATTATCTCCATTGATAATTTCATATTTTTTTTATATCTCACTTGATTAATTTTTTTTTAATTCCAGATAATAAGTCAACCAGAACTGATCATCCTAGATATGACATCTGAAATGACCTGGCATCATTATATTTTAAATTTTCATACCAATATCTTTTTACATTTAACTAAAATATAGAAAAAAACTCATACATCGATAATTTGAAATCGGTCAATAAATAACGCTGAC
Organism: Neocrepidodera transversa; assembly: GCA_963243735.1. Classification (NCBI taxonomy): domain Eukaryota; kingdom Metazoa; phylum Arthropoda; class Insecta; order Coleoptera; family Chrysomelidae; genus Neocrepidodera; species Neocrepidodera transversa. The sequence goes on from OY725347.1 coordinate 14,009,496, forward strand.
ATATTATATTAAAATTGTCTCCATGTGATGTGGTATAGTAAGGTAGCCATGTAGAGTATCTCAAGGTTGGGAAGATAAATAGTAGATACTTTTAACAACAAATTTATTCACTGGTATATGTTTACTATAGTATAATAAATCGATAATGAATCAATAATCGAGAATGAATAACAAATTAAGAATGACCTCTCTCAAAGAGAAAACAACTTATATATGTAAATCCAACAACAAACATTTCTTGACCTGGGCAACTACCGGCATTCATTCTGCCAGTGTTACCTTGATATATCACATTACGTATAACTCACGTCTCAACTTTTATATTGTTTAAATTATAACTAGTTTAATGAACTACGAATTATTTAGAAATTGCGCTTACACCATATTTTTAACTCAATTTTCTCAGAAACTAAAAGAGCTAGAGCAGAATGGATATTTTTTTTGGAATCCACGCCCCTTAAACCAACCCCATTCCATTTAGTTTTCAAATCTAAATTTTGAAAATATTTTTAGATTTTTGCCATTTTTTCCGAGTCGGATATTTTTTTACTCCGATTTAAATGAAATTTTAGTTACAGATAAAGAAAGATGATTCGAATAATGAATTGCTGTTGGTTTCCTTCAAATTTATTTTTTAATATTTTTTCATCGAATTATTTAGAAGTTGCGCTTACACCATTTTTTTAACTCAATTTTCTCAGAAACTAAAAGAACTAAAATAGAATGGATATTTTTTTTTGAATCCTCGCCCCTCAAAACACCCCCGTCTCACTTAGTTTTCAAATCTAAATTTTGAAACATTTTGAAGATTTTTGAATTTTTTCCGAGTCAGATATTTTTTTACTCCGATTTAAATAAAATTTTAGTTACAGATAAAAAAAGATCATTCGAATAAAGAATTGCTGTTGATTTCCTTCAAATTTGTTTTTTTAACATTTTTTCATAGAATTGTTTAGAAGTTGCGCTTACACCATTATTTTAACTAAATTTTCTCAAAAACTAAAAGAGCTAGAGCAGAATGGATATTTTTTTTGAAATCCACGCCCCTTTAAGCACCCCCACCTTACTTAGTTTTCAAATCCAAAATTTTGAAAAATTTTGAAGATTTTTGAAGGCTAACCTTGCCATTTTTGCCGAGTCAGATATTTTTTTACTCCGATTGCAATGAAATTTTAGTTACAGATAAAGAAAGATGATTCGAATAAAGAATTACTGTTGGTTTTCTTCAAATTTGTTTTTTAACATTTTTTCATAGACTTATTTAGAAGTTGCGCTTACACCATTTTTTTAACTCAATTTTCTCAGACACTAAAAGAGCTAGAGCAGAATGGATAACTTTTTTAGAATCCACGCCCCTTTAAACACATCTATTCCACTTAGTTTTCAAATCCAAATTTTGAAAAATTTTGAAGATTTTTGAAGGCTATAAATCTTGCCATTTTTGCCGAGTCAGATATTTTTTTACTCCGATTTAAATGAAATTTTAGTTACAGATAAAGAAAGACGATTCGAATAAAGAATTGCTATTGGTTTCTTTCAAATTTGGTTTTTAACATTTTTTCATCGAATTATTTAGAAGTTGCGCTTACACCATTTTTTTAACTAAATTTTCTCAGAAACTAAAATAACTAGAGCAGAATGGCCATTTTTTTTGGAATCCACGCCCCTTGAGCCACCCCCATCTCACTTAGTTTTCAAATTCAACTTTTGAAATATTTTGAAGATTTTTGAAGGCTATAACATTGCCATTTTTTCCGAATCAGATATTTTTTTTCTCGGATTTAAATGAAATTTTAGTTACATATATAAAGAAACATGATTCGAATAAAGAATTGCTGTTGCTTTCCTTCAAATTTATTTTTTAACATTTTTCCATCGAATTATTTAGAAGTTGCGCTTACACCATTTTTTTTAACTCAATTTTCTCAGAAACTAAAAGAGCTAGAGCAGAATGGATAGTTGTTTTGGAATCTACGCCTCTTAAACCACCACCATCCCACTTAGTTTTCAAATCCAAATTTTTGCACTTTTTTTGGGCCATATTTTTTTCTCTCCGATTTGAATGAAAATGTATTTATTGATAAACTAAGTTAATTGAAATTTATAGGAGCCATCTGTTTTTTTTTAATTTTACAGCTATAAAATTTTTTAAATTGTTACATATCAACTGCACCAATTTAGATATGAGTAAAATGAAAAAGATCATCTTTAAATAATTTATTAATAAATTTTTAAAAAATATTCCCTGCTTCAATTACAAAATAATAATTATAAGTAAAAAATACTATTTTAGTAGAAATAAAAAAAGACAAAATTTAATGTATTATACAAAAAACATTCAATTCAAATCAAATCGCGTATTTATCACAAATTTTAAATAAAATCATGATAATATTGCATTTTTGCCATAACTAGAGAAATTCAGGAAGATTAGATACGTCACAAACATTTTTACTGAATTTTGTCTCATCAAATTTTTTTACAACTTTTTCGCTATATTTTCAAAAATTGTAGGTGAAAAAAATATATTAATTCTTAATTTCAATTAGTCTGAAGACATTTGTTGGTCTGTTGCGAAACTTCAGTAAATCTGAAGATTATTTTCAAAATATTTAGTAAAACTAGTAAAAAATTTTGCGGAGTTGATTTCCAACTATGCCGATTTTTTTTAAATTTCACTAAATTTAATCGCAGTGTTACTGATATTTATTGAAATTTTAAGAAGGAACTTTTTTCTCTAAATTAACTAAAATGTTAGCAAAAGTTCTATTTTACTGACATTTTTATAAGATTTATTTATCAACGCTGCATAAAATCTTCGAGTTTACTAAAAATTTTAGCAAGTTTGGCAACGTTGTATTTATATCTAGCAATATCGTATTTTTCATATAACTAATATTATAGGATGTTTGACAACGTTGGAAATGTCTTTTATAAGGTTATTCTGTTCGACCCAAAAGACATCACATGTGATGCGTGTGACGTCACGTCTCCGCATAGCCAATGCGCCAAACTAATAAGCGAACATTCCACCGAATAGTTCGCGGCACACTGTGCTAACGTAGCAGAGCGATGCGTCAATACAATGAATTGAATTTATATTATGGTCTATGTACCTTCCACTAAATACATTGCCATTAGTCAGGTTTTGTCCGCCGGATGACTAAAATGGAGGAAAATTAATTTTAGCAGTTGAAAATCACCCTGTAGTCATGGATAAAAATGTATCTACATATAAAAGTATAAATGGTCGCGATTATGCGTGGAAGGAAGTGACCATTAGTCTAAACTCATTCTAAAGCGTTGAAAATATTTTTCCGGGTAGAATCAGTGAAATTCGCCACATTCTAGTTTTTTTGTATTAAGCGAGTGGATCAAATATTTAGATCAACGTCTCCTTCTTTTTATTAATAACATTAGTGAAGGAAGAAGAAGTAAACTTTTTATATTTTTCGTATATTTTATAGTTTGTAATTTTTATGGTTTTCTTCATTTCATTGTTTTTAGGTTTAAAGAGCGAAGTTCGAAGGACCAGTTGCAGAAGCAACAAATAGTATTGTAATAAATAGTTACAGTTAAGATTGAATAAAACTACACTATTCTATAGGTAGCACTATTTTATTATACTCAAGTTTATTAAAAAAATCTCTCCCGCTGCAACCCGAACAAAGAATGGCACACAGTCATAAATAATTGCATAAATAATACATTAATTGATATTCAGACATTAGTTAGAATTTTATTCAAAGTTAAAGGTGGCAATATCGCAACATCCCTCGCTGATAGTTACGCTTACGCAAGATTGGAAATAAACTTACAGTTTGCAGAATACAAAACTACAGAGCCTTGGGATAGCAAGAGATCCGACTCATCTGGCAGTTTTCACAAAAAGAGATCGATTTAGAGATGTTCGATACATATCGATACTGTATAGTATCGATACTTTGATTGTCGATACTCGATATTTTATATACATACTTTTAGCTGTATCGATACAGGGTATCTATACACAAATACGTAATATCGTATCGAAAATTAAAACAGCTGTTCTTGTTCTTATGCAACACTATTTTGATGAAAAATGTAATGTTGGTAGTTGATAATAAATTTCTTGGCTAACTAGAAACCATTAGGTTTAAATTAAACAGATTTCTGTAGTGTTGACATTTTTCATTGGGAGATTTACCGTTCGGTGGAATATCCAAGTCCAAAATTAACTGAAACTCAGTTTTAGAAGGCTATTTTATTGCGCTGTGGCTACCCGTTATGTAAGCCAGATGAATATTATTTGAAAGGCATAGTTGCCGGACATCCATTAGTTAACTTGAAAATTTGATTATGTATCATTGTGAGGAGTATCGTCCAATGTTACCGTGTATGCTTTACACATAGAAGTTCCTGGTTCGATTCCCAAGGAAATATTTTTTTTTCATTTTTTTCTTTTAAAACACAGGTTAGATTTAGATAGTCAAGACTTTTAATAAAATAAATATTGTTTTTAATTTTTTTTTATACACAGGCTAGCTTTAGATAGTCCAGACTTCTTTTAATAAAATAAATATTGTTTTTATATTTTTTTAAATACACAGGCTAGCTTTAAACAGTCAAGACTACTTTTAATATAATACTATTTGTCTGGCTTGTCTTTCAATTAATATTCGTCTTTCTATATCCCGAATTTTGTTTAGGCTGGCTGAATTTTGAGATCATAGTATGCAGTGGTAGTGTCATATAATATAAAATATAAATATTTTTCAACGTTTCAAATTTTGTATTGAAAATAACGAATGGTGTAGTATGGTAGCAGATTTATATCAAAACCTAACATTTCCATCATTCGATATTTTAAGTATCGATACTTTGGAAACCGATATTGTATCGTATCGATATAGAGCATTCTATACGTATCGATCCTTTTCAGGTATCGAATATCTCTCGATCGATTGTTACGTCGATATGTATTATATAAAAAATGTTTCGCGGTGGTTCGGGACGCGGCGGACACGCCCGATTAAGATAAAATATTAGAATGAATGATTTTTAAACTTACGGTCGTAAAGAGCGACTTCTATGTAGGAATTTTAGTTTAAATTTCTACAATTAGGGTAATGTCATGTTTACTTTTTGATTTCACTGGGACCACTAAAAAGTTGCTGCGAATGTAGACGATAGAGAAATTGTTACTACAACAATTGACCTACCCAGATTCCGGTCTTAAAGTATGCAGCGCCGTACTCAGTGGGATATTCCCTTAATGCCAAGACACGATTGACGCATGTCTGACTTACATTTAATTTAATTTACACGATCCTCAATCACCCTAAACCCAGGACAATGCCTTTGTCATTCAGGTGACCTACCGACTAGGAAGTGTGTAATTGTGCCATCAACCCTTTATTAGTTCCACGAGATATCCGATCTCATCCGGCCTGGTTACAATGAAACTGCTCATGGTACAAATACCTTTTTTGCACGTGCCCAAAGTCTTATCTGACTTTAATTCTACTTGAGATTCAAAGGAACCGAACCCACGACCCAAACATTGACCAAGTATAAAGGCCGATGTCTTAACCAACGTAGCCACCGTGTACACTTCCTTACCAACGAGAATCTTCATAACGGCTTGATACAAAAAAAATGTGTATGGACTTAATTCGGTATTCGCCAATGATACGTGGTGTTTTCCGTATACTTTAATTTGCTCATTCGTCGAATAATTTACTAAATATGGATCGTCGCAAGGCTATGGGCCTAAAAAACATGCGTGCAGCATCACATATAATTAAAAAAATCCAAATCGTAATGATTTCACTATTTTCCTATTTACTTTTAATCAGATTACTGCAGTTAGCTGACCGAATAAACCGGGTTGTGATGAAGCAGAAATTTTAAAATTTGTCTTATTTTAATCGTTAAAAATTGAAAACTAATAAATCTCTTGTAATGAACCAACCCCCGGTATAATATTTTAATTTTTTTACCAATTTTTAATGATATTTTGTCTCGTGTTATTAAGTTTGTTTCCAGGAATTTTAGAGAGATAATCAAAACATATTATATTTAATGTGTTCTGTTTATCTAGTTATCGAAGTCAAGTAGTTTTCCCAAAACACATTCATCTGTAGGAACATATTCTACAAAACGATAATACATACTTGAACCATTTAAAAAAATATTAAATTACAAAAGCTAGAATGTTGACATATTAGAAAATAATTCTTTTCACTCCTAAATATTGAGGGTTACATAACATTCATGAGAACAAAAACGAAATATGGACGACAGAAGATAATGACGTAAACTGTTTACGTCATAACTCGGCATAAGAGGGGGTATGCAGCTCAGAGAACGAACAGTCAAAAATCAAATTTCAAACTACCAACACCGTCACCGAAGATTCTGTATTATCCGACAATTATCGACAAACAGTTGGGTTTTACTTCTTTAAAATCCAGTCCATTTTCATAAATTAAATAACGAACGCCATTAGCAGAAGTTACAAGATGCGACGTGCATTCAGCGTCGCTACGCTATTTGTCCCGACGCTAAATATTTCGGCGTCTACCCATCTTTACATTTCTCATCATAAACGACAATTTCTCCTCTGCGTTTGGATTTACTTTTTATTTTGTCTTCGTAAAAATAAATCAGAATAAGTATTTGCTTATTTTAATTCACCAACTTCTTATAGTCCCTGAGCCAAAGGTTAAATACGTATCGACTGAACCAGCTTATAAAATTTACATCTTTCGTGGGTTCGCGAGGGAGGGTATCATTTATCAATTAATTGTACCAACCTAAATAAAAATTTTTATCATATATTTTTTTTAAATATATTGTCAGTGTTACGCAGAGGCGTACTGTGTCAATCGCATTATCTTAAATTATGGTCCAACGAGTATTCAGTCTAAACATACGGGTTGTATCGCTGGTATTGATCCGGTCGCAATCTATGAGGATTGTCCATACAAAAGATGATATCACTGATATCCAAACAATAATAATAAAAGATATCTCAGATATCCATTAAATGAGCAATATTGTCAATAATGCAGAGAGAGACAGTACACATAATTTGATGACATTGAAAAAGGTTAAGAAATTAAAAAGAATTGTGCGGGTAATTTTTCATTGAAAAGAAAGTAGAAAAATGAAGAAATATTGTGGTATCACGATAAGTCTGAAAAGTGAAAAATGAAGAAAACTAAGTTTAAGTGTGAAAAGTATAGAATTAGGAGTGGGGGTAATTTTAAATATAAAAAGTGAAAACATTAGGAATTAGAAACGGAGGTAATTTTAAGTGTGAAAGGTGAAAAAATTCAGTCTAATGTGTTGAAAATTCAGTCCGTAGAGGAGGAGCTATTGGGCGGAAAGTGCTCCATAAAATTAATTTTTTTTGGAGAAATAAATGCAAAAATAAATACAAAAATAAATGCAATTTTTTATTAGTGGTTAACCCCGGCTAGATTCCGCTAGTAGTTTTGTTTTTTTTATTCTTATCCTAAATAATCAGAAAAAACATAATCTAATATTAACAACGCATGCGCCCAATGTGGAGCACTTTCCGCCCAATAGCTCCTCCTGTCCGTAGACCGAATTATATTTTTCAAACCTCATATTTTAATTTAGAATAATCGAAATGTTTAAATCGACACCCATTTTGTATGGCACACGTAAATTTTGAATTTCATCATAGATTAATTTTCCCAGAAATGACCGATTGCTCATTTTTCACATAGGGCTATAAGGAGAAGAATAAGCCAGGCCTCAAAAAAATCTCTCGGTTTTTTTATGAGATCGCGTAGATAAACTAAAAAACAAAACAAATAAAAAACGAACAAAACTGTATTAATATAGTAATAATATAACTATATCTGTCAGGTAGAAAAACATATAGTAAACTGTTTCCTTCTATTTAAAATTAAATTATTTTTCGCGCAATAGTACGCGAAGTATTTCGAGTTCTGCACACAGTCCATGAATTTGAATTTCGCGGCCGTTACCCATAGCAACGGCCGCCAAACCAAACATCACTTTAAAATTTAAGATTTCTACAATAATTATTTTTTATTGAATATTGATCTATTTGACATGATTTTTCAAAAGATCTTATTAAATTGCGAAGTAAATAGTCAAAATCAACCTTATAAAAAATATCCGGTCAAATCTGAGCTCTAGTGGTATTACCCCCGACAATAAAAAATATGTACTTATTTCTTCTGTAAACCATAATTTGTTCTTCCTCAAACTAAAATGTATTCTACGCTTATGTCATTCGCCGGAAAAAAAATAGGCTTCAATATAAAACTATAAAAATATGAAACGCAATGATAATTTTCCATTAATCAAGATTATTATATAAGTATAGTATAATTGGCAAGACTATTGTAGATCTCAAAACAAAAACGTTAGTCATTTTTGTGTCTAATTCAGGTTAAGTTCGACATGACCTATTTCAACTTCAGTGGTGTACGTCTGATTTAACATAAATTTTCTAAATGTAACTACTAATTACAATAATTACTATTTTTGCACATTCTAAGAGAGTCTAAAGATTAACCTGTATTAACATGTATATTTCAATAATTGTTAATATTTACTACAAAACTTATACTTTAAAAAATTGTTTTTAAACACAAGTTTTCAATCGAGAAAACATATTTCATATATATCCATTTTATAAATCCATAAAATGTATACAAAATAATGGTATTTTTTAAGCGAATACCACTTAAAAAACGCTCGACAAAATAGAAATATGAATGGTTCATTTTACCTTGAGCAATATTACAAAATGTGTCAAGTTGTGTACGGTATTTAATTCATTTCGTCGAGTTCTATAGAGGGCGGTAGTGAAAGAGAAACCGCCATTACATTGCTCCCTGCGGCACTTGAGACAGTCTGAGAGCTGTCTAACATAATAGAGCACTTATTCATTCTACTGTCGGAGCTCTATGTGCGCGCCCTTCTAGAGCCACAAGTGTGTCACAAAATGCACTTCCGTATTCCTTTTTTTGTACGAAAAATAATTAGAACTATTGTTGAATTTTCGTTATATCGAATGTTATATTTTTGATAAATAAAAATAAAATAAAAGTTTTTCGCTGGTAAAAGAAAATGTACAATTACTATTCCACGAGGTGCACCGCATTTCATTCAAGCAAAGGCGACCACACAGCGAGAAACTAAGACGTTATTAAAGTGGTTTAGTGCTGGGAAGCCGGCTAGACTCTTTATTAGCCCCAAACAATACCCGTCGAGGGACAAAATTCACATTATATGCACAAAGAGATCAAACTACTTAGATAGCACTCGAGAAAGTAACACATCATAACAATGTAACCATTAAAATGATACTATGTAACTAGAAACATAATAATAATAAATGTTATGTGTAAGGAGATTGTTAGTTAGAGGGTTACATAATATTTAACATGGAATCGGTAAAAGATTCGTTTAACACATTCACTGCCGCCTATGACCTCACGAGAAGCTATAAGTTTATTGTGAAAAATACACGATACATTATTAAAATAGTTGATAAAAAGTGTTTCCATGTCAAAGTAACAAATGACGCTACCCTGCGTCACAGGCCTCTCGACAGAAATTTGTAGCCGGAGACCCATGACGGATATAGGCGTCAAAGTATTTATTGTTAAAAAATACTTTATTTGGTATAATATCCATCAAGTTACACATAATATACAAAAACAAAAAATCAATACCTGTCAAGTTGACAGATAAGGTCAAAAGACAAGAACCTAATACATTACACGTAAAAGATAAGATATCTTATCAATTCGTTAGGGAATCCATAACATCACTTTCTATAGAGATTATTGATAAATCATTAAGGCTTTTTTCTAACATGGTAGATCTTAAATAATTTTGATAATTTTAAGTTTAGAAAATGATCTTTCTCCCGAGGCAACTGACACTCACAAAGTAAGTAAAATTCTAAGAACAAATGAAATATTAGGAAAAGTAGGTATCAATTGATTCTCTAATATATTGTTTTGGAAAACCCTGTTTTCACTAGTAATCTCCCTAGAGCTTGAATTATTACCGGAAAGAAAATTTCACACCTAAAAAATTTATTTATTTGACATTAAGATTAGAAGGAAAGACTAGTTTTGGTCTAGTTAGTCATGAGTGTTTGTTGGTATGTTAAAAGTTAAGTAGTAATTGTTTAATTTTGATTTGCACAAAAAGTAAACAAATAGTCTTATATGAATCAAGCCCATTACAAGTGTCATTATTTTGACATAAAAATTTCCACTTATTCATTTCGTCCAGGGTACCCTGGATGATGAAAATTTCCGGAAATTTTTTGGGTTACCATGGTAACCAAACAAAAAATAGACTCTGATTGGCTTAAAAATGGCGGTGTGAAATTTTCTAAAGAATTTCCATTCCTTATCATGTAGTTCTCATTTTTGGGCTGGGTTCACAAATCCTAAATAACAATAAAATTTAAATCTACAATAAATAAATAAAATTTCTGTAAAAAAAAAAAATCCTCGGTTGCTTTTCAGTCTGCTACCAAAATTTTCTACTTCGTTTATTCTTTCTTATGTCTCTGATATTATTTCTGCTTTTGGTAAGTAGGGTTAGAAATTTAGATTTTGTAAAATGTTAAAAAATTAAGTAGGAGAAAAGGGGATAAAAAAAGAAAAAAATTGAATTTTTATTGATGGATAAAAAAGTTTGTCAATGAATTTTTAATAGGATAAAAAGACCAGAAATATTTTAGATAGAACAGAATGTATTTGTAAGAAAATGTTATAGAATTGGTATAAAAATTAATGGAAAATAAATAAAAATAAAAAAAGGTAAAATTTTATTTACATAAAAAAAATTAAATATTGGGTTAATAAAAAGAAGAGTCAGTCAGAATCATCAATACAAAATAGCAGTTAAATAGCAAAAATAATATCAGAGACAAAAACATCTCAAAGAAAAACGAAGTAGAAAAATTTGGTAACAGAATGTAAAGCAGCCGAGGATTATTTTTTTACAGAAATTTTATTTATTTATTTATTGTAAATTTAAATTTTATTATTATTTAGAATTTGTTAACCCAACTAAAAAATGAGAACTACACGATAAGGAATGGAATTTCTTTTGAAAACAAGGGTTTCCAAAACAAATGTCGCTCGCCAACGTGGGGCCAAAATTTTTAATAATTTTTGAGGGAATTTAAAAGAACGACTTCAACAACAAAAAAATAAAATTTTGGAAATTGGTAAGAAAATTTTTTTTTACTTATAATTTTCTATTGAAAAAACTGTTAATTTTGTTAAAATTAAAAGGAAAAGGATAAAAGATAGATTTCTAGATATAATTCATAAAAGACAACATTTGTTTTTTAAATAAAATTGAAAATTAAAATACAAATACATATTATAAAGTGAAATATTTAAAAAGGTGGAAAAGTGAGTGTTAATGATAATAAGTGTTACATATTGGTGAAAATAAGTAAACGAACATGGATTTGAGAGGAGGAAATAAAATTAGACACATGGACGAAGTAGAAGAAGTAGAATGAGGACAGGGTGATTTAATAGGAATTAAAGAACAGAATGTAGAAGAAATATTAGCAGGAAGAAGTAAGGAAGAATATGATGGAGAACAGGATGTAGTACAACAGACAAGAGAACAAGCAAAACATCTAAAAGAAGAACTGACAATGCAGGAAATGTTTTCTGTATTAATAAAGAAAATGGATGATAACAGTAAAAAATCGGCTGTGTCACCCCAGAACTTTCCCGACTCGGCTGTGGCGAATATGATTATTTTAATTAGAAAATACAAAATTCCTGAATGGAAAAATGATATAAAAATGAAGTAAATTGCTGGAAAATAAAAATAGGTAAATAGTGCAAAAATACTCAAAAATTAATTAAAATAAGAAACGACAAAATAAAACTATAATAAAAAAAGAATTAAAATAGGCAACAATCAAAAATAGCATAAAAATCTTAATACAATTTGTAAAAATTGGCAAAGCGGCAAAAAATGCAATTAAAGGAAAAAAGGTAACAAAAGGAAAAAAGGAAAAAGGAAAAAGGAAAAAAGCCTTAATTAAAGAAGAAATGAGCAAAAAAAGGAAAAAAGGGTAAAATAAATCAACAAAAAGTACAAAAAAAAGACAAGTAAAAGGAAAAAATCAAAAAACACCAAAAGAGTATAAAAAAAGCTAAAAAAGACAAAATAGAGGCAAAACAAAGGCAATAAAAGGCAAAAGAAGTTAAAAAAATTAGCAAAAAAGTAAAAAAAAATAAGAAGTTTAAAAAAAAACAAAATAGAGGTGAAAAATGGCAAAAAAAATTCAAAAAATGCCAAAAAAGTAATAAGAAAATTTAAAAACTTTTAAAAACATAAAAAAAGACAAAATAGAGGCAAGATAAAGGCAAAAAAGGCAAAACAGTTCAAGAAAGACTAAAAAAGTTAAAAAAAATTTTAAAAGTTTTCGAAAAAATCAAAATAAAGGTAAAAAAAGGCAAAAAAGTTCAAAAAATGCTAAAAATGTCAAAAAAAATTTTTAAGCACAAAAAATGGCAAAAAAGTGGTAAAAAGGCCAAAACGGTTATAAAAAGCAAAAATAAAGTCAAAATCGTGGCAAATAAATGCAAAAATGACCAAAAAAAGCAAAAAATAAAAAACAATAAAAAAGCAAAACAACAAGAAAAGGGTAAAATAAAGACAAAAACATGGCAAAAAAAACAAAATGGTAAAAGAAGGAAAAAAGAAATAGCCTTATTAAAGCCAAAAAAACGGGCAATAAAGGAAAAAGAATAAAAAACAAAAAAAAGACCGAAAAAAATCAAAAAGGAGACAAAATAAATAAGCCAAAATATTGCTAAAAAAGTAAAAAAAAACGGTTGTGTCGCCCCAAAAGTTTCCTGACGAGTATCCACGAATACTTTTTCAGATATTTAATTTCAAAGTTTCACATTTTGACATTTTTTTATTTTTGACAGATGACAGTTGGAGAAATAATTTCGACTATTCTAAATAGAATTTTTCAAGGTCTTTCAAATGACATATCGCAAGTCAAATTCCGTGATATATTGGATTTGTCTCTTTTTGATAGTGACACTTCCGTTTGATAGATACCAAATTTCAGCTCAATCGGCTTAAACGTGTGGCCTTCATCGTGGAAGAATACACACACACATACACACAGACAGACAGACAGACTTCCATCTGGAAATGGTCTTAATCGTCTCAGGGGACCCGAAAATGGGTATTTCAGTTTTTAGGACGAAATTTTTTTTTTGCTCGTTCACAATACTTTCCCTTCTAGGAGGTGGGTCGGGAAAATAAAATATGGAAAAGAAAATAGATGATAATAGTAAAAATATGGGCAAGAAAATGGATGATAATAATAAAAAAGTGAATAATAACATTAAGAAGATTGAGAAGAAAATTAATAAATATTATAAGAATTTATGGGAGATAAAACAGGAAATTCTAGGATTAAAACGAACTACTAGTGCATATAATTACAAAAATAGAAGATTTAAAAGTTTACACAGATGAAAATAATGAAAATTCAAACGAAGATATACGAAATCAAATGATAGAAAGAATAATTGAAGTGGAAGGAATACAAAATAAAAATTTAAAAAAAAGTTAAGAAAAAGAAAATACATACAAACAAATCAAAATAGATGTGGATAAAATTAAAACTGACATACAAAATACTGAACAAAAGATAGGAGAAAAGTTAGCACAGAACAGAAATACAAAAGAACATAAAACAAGTAATAAAAGAAAACATTAAAAAAGAAAAAACAAACTTAAAAAATATAAATAATGGGAAAATTATAAATAATAAGAAAATTAAGAGAAACGAAAGTAAATATAACGAAATTGCAATAAAAGTAAACAAACATATTATAAAAGAAACAAAAAGATAATTCTGAAAAGATATAAAAGACGTAGGGTAAAATTTAAAAATAGAAAAGAAAAAAATTATTGGCTTAACTGAGAAAAACCGGAGCAATGAAAACGAGAATAGGACTTAAAAAAAATGTTTGTAAAATGTTAAAAAATCAAGTAGGTGAAAAGGGGATGAAAAAAGAAAAAAATTGAATTTTTATTGATGGAAAAAAAGTTTGTCAATGAATTTTTGATAGCATAAAAATTTGTTAGATAGAACAGAATGTATTTGTAAGGAAATGTTATAGAATTGGTATAAAATATAATAGAAAATAAATTAAAAAAAAGGTAAGATAGTACTGTTTAGCTTTATACTTGGCAAAAAAGTGTTTTTCTTGATTTTTTCGAAAACCGCATTGCCGATTTTGGTAAAAAAATTTTTTGTAATTTTTTAATTTGTATTTAATTTTTCAGGGGTCAACTTAAACCTAGATATTTGAATTCGCCATAAGGTTTTTATCAGTGTGAGTACAAAGTAGTCTGACTGTACCAGATTTTTTATATTAATGGACAATGAATTCGGGGCGATCTAATTAGTAATGAATATATTTTCCAAAATTCACACCAACATAAATTATAGTAATTCTAAAGGATATTTTGAATCGCTATCGATATACACGAGATAAACAGAATAATTGCACTAAAATTAGAAATGTGCTGTAGTTTCGCAAACCGTAACTGCATATATATAGATTTTGCGACCACAATTTCCTAGTTTCTGGTTAATGTACCCCCTTTTTGTCTCCCTCTTTTCCGAACCCTCACGCACTTTAATATACGGATTTGAATTGAATTGATCATTAGTTTAAAATTATGTATGTTACTACTGACCGATAATAAATAGATGTACATTGAAACGCTATTTTGATTTTAAGGTTGTTTATATTATAATAGTGTCTGACAAAATATGTGATATGTGTTAATATATAGTATTTTTTAATTTAAATAAGACTATCTAAACGACAACGTAACGCTAACATGGGAAAAGTGGTCCTGGTTAAAGTTGATTATTTTTTGATATATTATGTTTTTATGTATTATGAATAAATTTTGAACGTTTTAGGGTGATTTTATGTCTACGACCAGAGATACGGTGTTCCAAAAAATGTACACCACATATTTTGTATTACAAAAATAATTGATCTAATTGATAATTTTCTTTCAATTTTTTTTATGTTGTGCCAAGTATTATAATACAAGATCATCAAAATTTTAAAGAATATACCAATGATTATTTTATTATACAAGGCGTCCCAAATAATATTAAACTAGAAATTTTAATAAAAATCTATAATATGCCAAGATAATGATCTACATTATCTATAATATAACGCTAATAAGTTTTTAGATAATAATATATTAATGGTAATTAAAAATGATGATGATTGGTAAGAAGTGTAAAATGTTTTGCCAAACAATTACTATTCGAGTACATTGGCCGTTTGGTCTTCCTCGGTTGATAATCACATCAGCTCATCAAAGGCCCGAATAGGAGTATGGAAACATTTAAATCCAGAATTTGACTAAGAATTGCCTAGACTTGACATCGATTATTTAAAAGAACTTACTGTTGGAACATACCAGATAAAACTCGCAAAATGAGTAAATTCGAGTACAAAACAATCTCCGCGATCGGTCATAAGATTTAATGTACCAATTGTATCATGCACTTCTGTGATACTTTTTGGTATTTATGAGTTTTCGAATCGAGAAAGGATTAAATTCAGATTAGTTACGAATTAACCGTTGGTCAAAGGGTCTTAAGCAAAATTACCTGAGTAGAGTCGTTACGAATTGGCCTGTAATTAGGATTAGGGATTTAAAAAATTACGAATTCACCCTAAGCACGTTCAGAATACCCTTCAACATAGTGATAATCTTTTCGAAGTGAACGTAACAAATAATGAACTCAAAGATAGATAAAATACAGAAATAAAAAATAAAATACAGAAGTAATTTTTAAAGTTAGTTAATATTTGAATACTTTTAGAACACCCTATACAATCAATTACCATTCTAAATTCCTTGGGTTATTTTTTCCTCTTTCGATACCCTTTTTGGAGTAGGAGTTTATTGGCAGTTAGAAAAAAGCGTTATGCCCCCTCCAGGCAACCTTCTCTCTCTTTCTCTTACTCTCTGCCTCTTTATACAATATAAATTTTTTCATATTTATTTTATATCATTTATAATTATTTTATATAGAGAAAGGGAGATTATTTTCATTTTTCTGTTATTTCTCATTTTTGTAATTTTTTATTTTTGTTTTGTTTTTTTTCTGTTTTTTTACTGTTTTTTTTTCTGCTTTTTTTCGATTTTTTCTAATTTTTCCTCATTTTTTCTCATTGTTCTATTTTTTTTCTATTTCTTTCTTCTGTTTTCTTATTTTTTCTTATTCTTTGGATTTTATGCGAATTTTTTTGTGATTTTGTTGCGTTTTTTTTGGCAATTTTTTTTGCAATTTTGTTGCGATTTATTTAAATTTGATTTTTTTTATTTAAAAAATTTTTTTTATAGTTACATGTGTTTCCGGTTTTTGGTTGCTCTTCTTTAGCGATTTTTTGCAATTGTTTTCGATTTCTTGCGACTTCTTTTTCGATTTTTTTGCGGTTATTTGTTTTGTTTTAATTTTTTTAATTTTTGTGCTTTTTCCGTATTTTACAATAGTTTCTGATTTTTCTTTCAAATGTTTCCACTGTTTTCTGTTTTTACTTTCCCGATACACCTCCAAGAAGGGAAAGTATTGTGAACGAGCTAAAAAAAAATTTCGAGACAAAAACGGAAATATCCATTTTCGAGTCCCCTGAGACCATTAAGACCATTTCCAGATGGAAGTCTGTCTGTCGGTCTGTGTGTGTATGTGTGTGTGTGTGTGTATTCTTCCACGATAGAGGCCACACGTTTAATCCGATTGAGCTGACATTTGGTACAGAGGTTTGGGTTACTCGTCGGAAGAACCCATTAGTTTTTGTACGAACGAAAGTAGCACTATCAAGAAATGACAGATGCAATATGTCACGGAATTGGACATACAATATGTCATTTGAAAGCCCTTGAAAAACTCTATTCAGAACAGTCAAAATTATTTCTCCACCTGTCACCTGTCAAAAATAAAAAATGTCAAAATTTTATAATTCAGCATTAAATATCTGAAAAAGTATTAATCCGATTGAGCTCAAATTTGGTATATGGGTTTGGGTTACCCGTCGGAAGAACCCATTAGTTTTTGTACGACATCTGTCAAACGGAAGTCTCATTATCAAAAAATGACAGACGCAATATGTCAGGGAATTGGAGATTCAATATGTCGTTTGAAAGCCCTTGAAAAACTCTATTCAGAACAGTCAAAATTATTTCTTCAACTGTCACCTGTCAAAAATAAAAAATGTCAAAATTTGAAACTTCATCATTAAATATCTAAAAAAGTATTCGTGGATACTTGTCGGGAAAGTTTTGGGGCGACACAACCGATTTTTTTTTATTTTTTCAGATTTTTCTGATGCTGCAATTCTGCTAATTTGGATATTATTGCGTTTTTTCCCTATTGTTTTTTTTTGTTTTCTAATTTTTTCTTATTCGTCTGATTTTTTGCGATTATTTGCGATTTTTCCTTGGAGTTTTCGGAAAGTTGGTTGGGATTTTCCCCTCATTATTTTATTTGTCTATACTGAACAGTAACGTCACATGATTTTATTTGTATGTTTGTATTCAAATTTATTGATCGATTGATCTGACATTTTTAATATTTTTGTATTTCTTAAGAGGGGTTTAACCCTAATGTAAATAAAACAATGTACCGCAAAAATCAAACTACTCGGATTGTGGTAAAAAAATTCAAGATATTTTTTTACTTTTCTATTAAGAAAGGTTGGATCTAGGCATCTCTCGAAGTACTTTTTTTAATTTTTGAGAAAAAATTGAAGAAAAAAAATTGACAAAATGGGCCAGATTCATTATTTTTTATCTCACAAAAAAAAGTTTATTTCAAAAAAGTACTCTGAGAGATGCCTTAATTATACATTTGCCTTTGTTGATAAAAAAATTGTTAAGATCTATCTAAAATTAGACCCTCAAAAATGATTTTTGGAACCCCTGGAGCATTTTTCATCACTGTTTCAAGCGCTGCTATCGTGGAAGAATACACACAGATAAATACAGAAAGACAGACACACAGACAAACAGAGACACACACAGACAGACAAATTCATTTAGCTCGTTCACAATACTTTTCCTTCTCGGATGGTGGGTCGAGAGAGTAAAAATCTCATGTAAACTACCCTGATGTAAATGATTAAAAATTAAAGAAAAGCCACGGAGCCAAGTAAAATGTAAAATATAAGAAACCGAACTAAAATACCAATGTGTTATGATTTTATTTCGCCCAGACGATCTGATGTTTACGATAATTTTACGCAAAGCCGCATGACAGAGACACTAAATATATATTTCTTTATCATCAGGCCACGCCTTTATAGCTCTGTATTTTTACCTCGTCTTTCACCCCGCAAATATACTCTGATCTTTTATAAAAGGTTAACCCCCTCTTAAGACAATGCAATATTCAATTGTTTAAAATATGATTTGGTTATTATAATAACTATGTAAGTCTATAAAATTATTATATTAAATTATAATTATGTAATCGGTTCGAATCTAGGCTGACACAAAATATTTTTTTAATTATTTTAAAATATTTATAATTAATTTTCATAATTTATGAAGAGAAAAAACAATGAAAGCAACTGTTTTTAATTTAATCTTTAAGTTTTTTAATTAACTTAAATTATAAAATTGTATTATCAAAAACTTGTTATAAAACTTTTTTAAAAATTATTTTCTTATATCTCTATTTATAAGAAATAGGATTTTTATAATAACAATGAACTACTACTATTTCTATTTGTGCAAAGCTCTGGATTGAAGAATTTCCATAATTCACCTCTCTGGCACCGTTGACAATCTCCGCAATTTTCAATGTATGGGGCCAATTTGGTCGGAGCTCTGAGATTTTCTATATTGAACTACGGAATACTACAAAGGAGTAGAGAATTTTTTAACAACAAGCCGGCTTTCTCATACCTTTTATATTGTCAAGTCTGGCTTGTTACAGATTTCTATAAAATGTCACTTTTCGAAATCATTTGAACACGTTACATTATTTTAACTATTCCATTAAGTAACCAAACTATTTATTATAATTTCAAGTTTAGTTTGAAACAAAAATTAATATTTCTTATTCTGACCATTCAGGCGATAGATTTTTTGTATAATAAATACGATTTCCAGAGAACTAAACGTGTTAAACTTATATATTAAAATTTTTTTTTAAGTTAACTTTTTCAGATATTTCTAATTTGAAAGTGCCAATTTCATCATACAAATTCTTTGACACTTTCCAAACAAAGTTAAAAAAGTTTATAAAACGCTCATTCTTCTATATAAAAAAAGCGTTTGATCGTACGTAAGGAGCAACAAAAAATGTCAAGATCTAAAGTTTTATAAGACAGCTTTTAACATTACTTTTAAGATTTAACGTCTATATGAAATTTTAATGTCGCCTTTAGCGAAAACAATTCACTTCTTGTTTTCTTAAAAAAAAAATCTTTGAGGAAAAATTGAAAGCTTTTTATTTATTGACATATAGAGGGTCTTTTGATACGAAATATATCGAAATTGTTTGGTAATATAAGAGCATAATTTAGGGAATTGGAATGTTGTCTTTATTAGTACAAATAATTCCTTACATTTTTTGTTTTTTGTACGATTTCTATTAGCCATTTACTTTTTAATGTATTTAATTATTTACACTATAAAATATAACGGATCAGACGAGTAGATAGTTTATGTTTGTTCTACTATTTCCATATTGAATTCAACGTGTTAGAGAGATGTATAGGAAATTCAGCATGTCAGAAGAAAGAGCGCGACGTTTTTTAACGTTCAGTATTTATAAACGTTAAAAAAGGTTCGAAACGTCACATTTTACGATGTTTTCAGCGTTTTTTAACAATGCCATATTTCATCGATTTTAACATGTTATTTTTACATGTTTCTTTATGGGAAATACATGTATTTGATGCAAAAAAGTAAAAGTTTTTTCACATAAAAAAATAAACGTTAAAAAAGTTGAAAACGTCGTAAAATGTGACGTTTATAACGTTTTTTCACGTTCTGTTTTTGATTAAAGAAAAAGGCGTTGAAAACGTTGTAAAATGTGACGTTTATAACGTTTTTTCACGTTCTGTTTTTGATTAAAGAAAAAGGCGTTGAAAACGTTGTAAAATGTTACCTTTCGAACCTTATTTAACGTTTTAAAATACTGAACGTTAAAAAACGTAGCGCTCGCTCTTTCTGACACGCTAAATTTCCTATACTTCCAGTGTTACCGTTTTCAATAAACCGTATTCTACCAACGTTTTAATAATAAACTACCATAATCTACTAACTTTCTAAATCTAACCTGTTTATTTTAATTTATTTTATTAAAAGAAGTCTTTGACTATCTAAATCTAACCTGTGTTTAAAAAAAATAGAAAATATAACATTATTTATATTCATTTTATTAAAAGAAGTCTTGACTATCTAAATCTAACCTGTATTTAAAAAAAAGAAGAAAATATAAATTTCCCTTTCCCCTTAAAAATTTTTTCCACTTCGTTCCCTATTGTTTTTCACTTTCCTCTATTTTTTTTCTACTTTTTCCCCTATTTTTTTATTCCACTCTTTAAACTACTTTTTTCCACTTTTTCTCCTACATTCTTTCCTAATTCCTTTGTGATAAACTTTTTTGTTCCACTTTTTTCCCATAAAACTTTTTTTCCACTTCTTTCCCCAATTTTTTTTCACTTTTTCCCTACTTTTTTCCACTTTTTTTTATATTTTAAACTTTTTTTCCACTTTTTTCCCGACTCATTTTTCTCCTATTTTTTTTTATTTCAATTTTTTCCGCAATTTTTCCACCATCCTTTTTTCCTCTACTTTTTTACCATTTTATAATATTTAATATTTTTTTTCCAATTTTTTTTCCCCCATTTTTTTGTTTTAGACATTTTTTATAAGTTTACTCCTACATTTTTTAGTAATTTTTAGTTTCAAACTTTTTCCTCTTTTTCCTAACTCATTTTTTGTCCTGTTTTTTCACTAATTTTTGTATGTTTCCAACTTTTTTCCTATTATTCCCCCACCCTCTTTCCCCTACCTTTTTAATAATTTCTTTGTGTTCCACTTTTTCTCCTCTGAAATTTTTCCGCTTTCCATATTTGTTTTTCACTTTTCCCCTACTTTTTTCCATGCTTTTTTATTTCACCCTTTCCTTTACTTAAAAAGTGTGAGAAAAAGTCTAAAAAAGTAATTTCTCTGTTTCACTTTTTCCCTTAAATTTTTTTCCATTTCTTCCCCTATTTTTTCACTTTTCCCATACTTTTTTATTCTATACTTTCCCCTACTTTTCTATTCTATCCTTTCCCCTACTTTTGTCCACTTTTTCTCATATATTTTTTTTTCCACTTGTTCTCCTTTAAACTTTTTTCCACTTCTTTCAGTATTTTTTTCATTTTTCTAATACTTCCTTCCACTTTTCCCTACTTTTTAATTCTACCCTTTCCCTTACTTTTTTTAACTGTTTCTCCTACATTTTTTTACTAATTTCCTATTTCTTTGTGTCAAAAACTTTTTTCCACTTTTTCACTAATTTTTTATAATTTAAAATTTGAAACTTTTTCTTTGCCAATTTTTCCTCTAATTTTTTTTCCATTTTTCGCTGCAGCCTTTTTTCCAATACATTTTTAGTTTCAAATTTTTTCCCCATTTTTTTATACGTATGTAAATCTTTGTTCCAATTTTTTACTTCCAATTTTCTCCCTCTCCCTTTCTATCATTACTAATGGAGTGGTAAGGGGGGAAATAATTACTCAAAAAAGTGATTCTTTCGTAAAAAAAGTGGAAATTTTACAAAAACGAACAAAAAAATGGGTAGTTTTAGAAAAAAAAGGGGAAAACGGAGTAATTTCAAGAATAAAAGTGCCAAAATTTGAAGAAAAAAAAAGGGGGAGAAATTTAAGGCAAAAAGTTAGAAAATAGGGGACATTTTGGAGAAAGAGGGGAAATTTGAGATAAAATAACAAAAATGAAAACATAAGGAGTAATTTTGAAAAAAATGGGGTAATTTTAGAAAAAACGGGGTAATTTCAGGAAAAGTGACAAAAATTGAGAGAAAAGAGGGGACATTTGAGACAAAAAGTGACAGAATTTGAGAGAAAAGAGGGGAAATTTTGAAGGAAGAAAAAAAATTTGACAAAAATGAGAAAATAAGGGGTAACTTTGAGAAAAAAGTGCCGAAATTTGAAAGAAAAGAGGGGAAATTTAAGACAAAAATGTTAGAAAATTTGAAAGAAAATAGGGGAAATTTTGGAGGAATAGGGGGAATTTTTTAAAAAAAATAACAAAAATGAAAACATAAGGGGTAATTTTGAAAAAATGGGGTAATTTTAGAAAAAACGGGGTAATTTCAGGAAAAGTAACAAAAATTGAGAAAAAAGAGGGGACATTTGAGACAAAAAGTGACAGTATTTGAGAGAAAAGATTGGAAATTTTGAAGGAAGAAAAAAAATTTGACAAAAATGAGGGAATGTCTTTGAAAAAAAGTGCCGAAATTTGAAAGAAAAGAGGGGAAATTTAAGACAAAAATGTTAGAAAATTTGAAAGAAAATAGGGGACATTTTGGAGGAAGATTGGGAATTTGAGAAAAAAATTACAAAAATGAAAACATAAAGGGTAATTTTGAAGAAAATGGGGTAATTTTAAAAAAACGGGGTAATTTCAGGAAAAGTGACAAAAATTGAGAGAAAAGAGGGGACATTTGAGACAAAAAGTGACAGTAATTGAGAGAAACGAGGGGAAATTTTGAAGGAAGAGGAAAAAATTAGACAAAATTGAGAAAATAAGGGGTAATTTTAAGAAAAAAATTTCAGACAAAAAATTTAACAGCATTTGAGAGAAAAAAGGGAACATTTATTTCGTAAAAAAAATATATATCAGGATTCGAACCTGGAACTTTCATATGTAGCGTCTCCACTCTACCACTAGACCACATTGTTCACAGTGATGAATAATCAAACTTTCAAGTTAACGTACAATAAAAGCCGATTAGGGCGAAACGAATAATGTGCAATAGTTTCAAATTCAAAACCAAATAATCTACCGAAATCTACTAAAATTATCAATTCTACTAAACACCCTCATTTTTCTTAAAAATCTACTAATTTAATAGGAAACTACTGAAAACGGTAACCCTGTATACTTCTCTCTCTAAACACTTTGAATTCCCTATTCAATAGTAGAACAAACGTAGACGAACAATTTTCACTTGAAATTGTTGTCTGTCATCAAAAAATTACTTTCAAATTTTAATATATCTACTTTAATCATATATGAGAAATATTTTTATTATTAATTTTACGAAATACAAACTTTTCATCTATAATAAAATACCATCAATTGGGAAATTCAGCGTGTCAATATTTTGAAACGTTAAACATGGTTCGATACGTCACATTTTACAACGTTTTCAACGATTTTTTAGAATCAAAAAACGGATCGTGAAAAAACGTTCGAAACGTCACATTTTACGACGTTTTCAACAGAAAGTGCATCCAATAGCCATTCGTGCTTTACATCATAAAAAGTGTTCGCTCGATAGGCCGAATTTAATATTTAATTCACTACCAAGTTTTAATTAAAAACAATGAAAATCGTTAGATGCATGTTACGTTTTTTTGTGCCACCCTGTATTTTTATTATCCCTCTACTCCGTATATTTTATAGTTTCATATTCGCTTGATGTTCCCTTTCTTATTTCCTCGCGTCATGTCCCACTCTTCTCTTGGCATTCTTATAAAATGCCTACCCATGCTAATAACTTCCTTTTTCTTTATCTATTGAGTACAAATAATAGACTTTGTATATCTTTATATCGCCAGTGTTTTCCACTGAAGATTTCTTTCTTGTCGCCCCTTTATTTATAGGGGTTCTTATTTGGTGGTTTATATTTCTGGTTCCACTTCAATCAATTGTTATTACCTGGACAGTGGTCAAGTGCCGGGTCCAAGGAGTTTTTTTTTTGTTTTCTGGATAAGCTGAGAACAGGACAACTCAGAAGAAGACAGCTGATAAAAGAACTTCCTTACGAAACCAAGACCCTCTACTCTAAAGAAGCTAAGTTTTTTATTTGAAAAAAAAATGAAAATCTCTAATATTTTCGTAAATAATAAATAAACAAATATACCGTTTCATTTGAGTTTAATTTCCTTAATCCTAAAAAAAAGAAAGGACGGATTTTGAAATATATCATAGTTTTTTGTCAATTGTTTCTAATCACATCAAAAAATCAACTGACTGGCGTCCAATTTTTTTTTCACTTCTGATATATTTCAAATTCTATTCTTGGAACGAATCCATAAAATTTTGAGCTTAATCACATTAATTATTTTTAACAACTTAAAATATCGTTTCATGCATTTATATAGATTGCTAATTATTGTTTAAAAAAACTTAAATCTAAAGTTGGCTGTTGAACAAATTTTATTTTAAGTATCGTAGGTTGCAGTTGTTGCTTAAAGAGTCTGTAAAGCATTTCAAGAGGTAATATCGCAAGTTCTCAAAGCGAGTATATCCTCGAAAAAGTGATTTACCGACACAAACATACTTCTTATAGTCTCTTAAAACCACTAAATCTCCTTTTTCCCGGTAAGTTGCATCGCTGAATCGCTTTATTCGATTCCTCGACACAGCAGTCTCTCTGCGGTTACAAAATAAAAAAAAATTAGGATACCTTCGAAAAGCCGCTTAGAGGCGAAACTTCTTTATAATGCGGCGTGTAGTGATTATTTTATTTGAGAACCAAGTTTTGTTGGGTTTAGGTTGGGGATCATGCGAAAGTTGTATTTGCGTTTGGTTTCGGTTGAGAACAAAGCTACTGCGGACAACAAAACTTGTCTTTGGTTTACAATCGAAAAGGAAACTAATAGCTAGGGGTTTCTGGGATTTTAGGGTGTTATTTTTATTACGGCAGTTAGAATCAGGGCTGAATTAACGTTTGAAAATACTTGTAACTTACATTCACGTAGATTTACGAAAAAACATTGGGATATTTAATAAAAAAATTTCTACAGCCTTGTGTAAAATATCATCTTCACACATCAATATTTATACGTGACGTTGAATTTCACACACCGTTGCCTAAAGTGTACTATGTTATTTAAATGGCAATAAAAAAAAATACACTGAAATGATTCAGAATGAAAATTGGTTAGATATATATTTAGAATATACAACAAATGTATGAAAATATTTATTTCTAAAGTAAAATCAAATATCGAAAAATCAAACACTATTATAAAAATAAAGAACAGAGATAAAAAAATTAAGTCGTGGATTACAACTGGTTTATTAAATTCGGTAAAAGAAAAAAACAGTTTATATAAAATTATGAAAAATGACAACTCCGAAATATATTAAATTTTAGACGATATAGAAACCATGTTAATAATCTAATAACGAAAACTAAACATGAATATTACAAACAAAAAATGGAACAAAATAAAAACATTAGCAAAAAGCTATGGAGTTGTATTAAAGTAATGTCAAATACGACAGAATCTAGAAATTCTATAGAGGAAGTGAAGCTGGCCAACAGAAACATTATTAGAAATTATAAAGAAATAGCTAATGCTTTTTGTGATCACTTCTCTTTACCAATTTTTCCTCTACTTTTTTTTTCCATTTTTCGCTGCAGCCTTTTTTCCAATACATTTTCAGTTTCAAATTTCTTCCCAAATTTTTTATACTTATGTAAATCTTTGTTCCAATTTTTTATTTCCAATTTTCTCCCTCTCCCTTTCTATCATTACTAATGGAGTGGTAATAAGGGCGGGAAGATAGAGGAAAAGAAAAAAATAATTACTCAAAAAAGTAATTTTTTCGTAAAAAAAGTGGAAGTCAGACAAAAACTGACATTAATTAGAAAAAATGGGTGGTTTTAGAAAAAAAAAAGGGGGAAACCGAGTAATTTCAAGAATAAAAGTGCCAAATTTTGAAAAAAAAAAGAGGGGAAATTTAAGGTAAAAAAGTTAGAAAATTTGAAAGAAAAGAGGGGAAATTTTGGAGGAAGAGGGGAAATTTGAGAAAAAATAATTAAAATGAAAACATAAGGGGTAATTTAAAAAAAAATGGGGTAATTTTAGAAAGAACGGGTCAATTTCAGGAAATGTGAAAGCATTTGAGAGAAAAGAGGAGCAAAAAGCTATGGAGTTGTATTAATGTAATGTCAAATACGACAGAATCTAGAAATTCTATAGAGGAAGTGAAGCTGGCTAACGGAAACATTACTAGAAATTATAAAGAAATAGCTAATGCTTTTTGTGATCACTTCTCAACAGTACGACAACAAATGGCTGACAGTATAAAAATAAGGAAAGATATAAATATGAAAGCGAAATATATTATCAAAACTATATTTCTGTCCGAAACAAATAATGATGAGGTTGTTGCAACAATATCTGAGCTAAAAAATAAGAAAAGTGCAGGTCTAGATAATATTAAAGCAGAAATGATAAAAGATGTATATCAAGTGTTGGCACCTGTCCTAACATTTTTAAAAGATGGTATCTTTCCCGAACCATTAAAACATACTGTGATAACACCTATACATAAAAATAAAGATAAATTAAATGTTACAAATTATGGGCCAATTTCGCTAACCTCTTGTATTAGCAAATTATACGAAAAATTATTGCAAAAAAGAATAAATTCCTTTCTAAATAAACAAAAAATACTCTCAGATAGACAATATGGTTTTCGAGAAAATAGCTCGACTTCCGATGCTGTTGCTAGGTTAACAAAAATGATAAACAATTCTATAGATAAGAAAAAACCATCTGCATGCATATTTGTTGACCTGGCGAAGGCATTTGATACAGTGGATCACGAACAACTACTCGCTTCATTAAATAATATAAAAAGTTATCTACAGGGTAGAAAACAATGTGTAAATATAAATGGCGAACTTAGCGATTTCCAACAGGTCAGATACGAAGTACCACAAGGTACTGTCTTAGGCCCTATACTTTTTAATTTATATTTGAATGATCTTTATGAACAAGAACTAAATGGGGAAGTGACATCATTTGCGGACAATACTGCTATATTTTATCAGGCTGACAACTGGGAGTCGCTAAAACAGAATATTTCAAACGATTTTGGAACAATAGTTAAATTTTTCGAAAATAAGCTCTTAACCATAAATTTTGATAAAAACTATTAGGTCCCATTTACGTCTTATGCTAGTAATTTACCTACATATAAAGAGATCAATATAAACATCTATTCTAATACACAAATTGTAAGCAAATCAGTCAATAAAATAAAATACTTGGGAATATTTATTGATTCTTATTTAAAATGGGATGAACATATAAATTTTATAATTAAAAAACTCCGATATATTGTATATAAATTCAAAAATCTTTCTAAATTTCTTGATATAGTGCATTTAAATACTTTATATTACGCTTTCGTGGAATCACATCTTAACACATAAAATTCAGAAGTGCATACTGAAAACCATTGACAAAAAACCAAAAACGTACCCATCTGAAACCATCTATCGTGAATCCGGAGTAATGAACATGTATCAATTCTATGCTAAATCTTTACTAATAAATCAGTATAGGAAAAAAAAACAGTTCTGTCTCTATCAATCATCTCTATATATAGATATATAGATAGCTAGATATTTATTGACAGCTCTACATACATACATTA
Source organism: Neocrepidodera transversa (assembly GCA_963243735.1). Classification (NCBI taxonomy): domain Eukaryota; kingdom Metazoa; phylum Arthropoda; class Insecta; order Coleoptera; family Chrysomelidae; genus Neocrepidodera; species Neocrepidodera transversa. Next base: position 14,037,258 of record OY725347.1, read on the forward strand.
TATGTTTACAGTCATAGTTTTTTAAAATGTGTAATGTTAAAATAAAAAGATTAAAAAAAAGGTAGTAATCATTACATGAAAGAGATCTAAAAGACAAACATACAGTAATACACTCAATTCCTATAGCACCACAAAATTATTAAAATCACTAATATTCTAAAATATGTTATCAAGCAAAAAACGTTTGGCCAACTTACCAAACAAAATATTATTCACCGTTTTGAAATTTTTATCTGGATGCAAGCTTTTAAATTTATTATAGATTTTTATATCCACTTTATTTACTTGTGTTAAACGAATTCTTGAGTATGGTACAATGACATCTTCCCGCTGCCTTGTATTGTAATGGTTTATATCAGAATGTAAAGGTAGATCAGAGATATAAAATCGAAGCGGTGGTTGTACCTCGAGCTAAAAAAAACAGTAGGTCTAGAGTGTTTTAACTACTTGGGTCCTAAATTATATAATGAACTCCCGAAAAACCTAAAAAAATTAACTCACTTCTTTATGTTCAAAAGGAAAATTAAAAATTGGTTATTAAATATCCATCACGAACATCTTCATGATTTTACTTTCAAAATTGATAAGTACATACCTTAACACATACTCCTCCAGAGATAGCTAAAAATGTTTAAATAAAGTCGTAGAAAATGTACTCGATCTTATTTGTTATTATTTATTTCGCACCTTTATGTAGTAACGAGTAGTTAATTACTATTTAAAAAATGGTGATACTGACAGACTCATCAAATATTTTTTCTCAGAACTAATGCAGAAGCACCATTGCAAGGTTCAAAAGTTAAAGTAAGAAGTTAAAAATAAGCTAATTTCCTTGGCTTTCAGCAATTGAATAGTCCTTATATAGTAAAAAACAAGACGAAAATCTCTCGTTTCGTTGATACACCCCTTCTTTTTGCTTTTGCCGGGAGAGGAAATAATTTAAAGGTAATTTGCGCTAAACGCTTCCTAAAAGATTATACAAATTATTTTCGAGTTAAATGATATCCAATTAGCCTTTCAAATGAAAATCCATTAACCCGACCATCAGTATAATTTTCTCCACTTCCGATCCCTGGGAAAGTACTTTTTATTCTTTTATTCGGTTAATTCTTTTTTCATCATTCACTCTTATAATTAGACGGATTTTAATCCCTATTCATTTTATATTTAAAATTATATTAACTGTATTGTTTAAATATCTGATGTATATAGATAACTAAAGCCATCTATATGAAAGTTATGTAACTACAGATCACTTACTTGTGGGGTAAAGATTCCACTACTGAAGTAAGCACTTAGTATAACTGGCCTTAGACCTTCTGTCATTTCAGTGTACCACATTTTTTTGGTCTTCTTTTCTATATATTTATCTTTTTTTTGTCATTCTGGTATTTGGTATTCTCTGTATCTAGCCATCCTACTTTTTGCTCTTATTATTTTATTTATGTCTTGTTCTCCATATAAATTCTTTATTTTTTTTTGTTCTTCTTATCCACTCTCCTTCCCATTTCCCTCCTAATATCGTCTTAGTATTTTCCTTTCCTATATATTTATTTTAATTTTTTTCTCTTTATTCGGTATCCATGTTTGACATTTCTGGATACTTTTTGAGTTTATTATTTTAATAAAATTTCCTAGGTATGCCTGCCTACTCCCTTTTGTTAAACTTTTCTCTATGTTCTTTTCTCCATTACTATCTTCTTTGATAACTACACCTACATACGTAGATTTGGACTTGTTCAAATTCTATTAAGCTTTGTCCGCTTAGTTCTACTGGAAAATTTCTTTCTGTTTCTTTCCTTTATGATGTTGTCAGTTTTATAAATTTTGATTTATCTTCATTAACTCGTTGTTTTGCTGCCTCTGCTATCTTAAAGCTTTGTAGGTACTCTTTAGCTCTTTCTCTGATGAATAAAACCTTACTTCATCATCTTCGTATATATACCAACAGTTATGTTGTTCTTGTTTTCAGTATCCCTGTTGTGTTTATTCAACTTTTTCATAGTATCCATTCCAATATAATAATAAACAGCGTAAGGGATAGTCAGTCTCATTATTTTAGTTGTCTGATGTTTTAGTTCATTTTAATCTTCGTTTTTGTATGTTCGAACGTCATTTTAATGAGATTTGTCAGTTTTTACCTCTCGCACTTCAGATAAGAGAGGTATAGGAATCATGCTAAAAATTGGGTAGTGAGTTTTCAATGGATAAACACGTTTTGGGGTCCCTAGAATACGATTTTGATATTTTCCCGATGATGTCTGTGTGTGTGTGTGTTAGTGTGTTAGTGTGTGTGTGTGTTTGGATGGATGTTGTAGTAACGATAACTCAAAAACTACTGAATAAAAAAATTTGAAATTTTGCATACAGGATTCTGATACCCTAGATTAGATCTGATTAGATTTTGGTGCCAATCGGACAACCGGAAATGGCAGTTGCTATGGGTGATGACGTCATTACTATACAAAACGGCAATAAAGTTTTACACATTTATTTTGTATATACTATAGTTTATTTTCGTATCATTAAAATTTTCAAAACTTTTGCCATTGTTGCCAGATTTACAAAAAAGTAATTTTTTTCATACTTTCTTGTGCTAACCTGTAAATTTTTGATTCAAAAATGGCGAGAGGTCATGTGCTGGCCACATCAGATTTTTTCAGTATGTTACGGTCATTCATAATATACTAATTGATGCTTTCTTATTACAGTCTCATAAGCCTTTGAAAGTCAATACAAATGGCATATATTGGTATATCCTGTTCATATCCCATTCTTTGTTATTTAATTAAGAATTATAGTCTTTTAAGTTTTTAATGTTTATTAATTTATATTATTTAGTTTTTTAGTGATAAGCAATATGTATTATTTCGAATCAATAAAAATTTACACTGACCTACAAATGCAAAATAGTTTTTTCTACTTAACCGAATTAGAAATATTCATTACAACTTAATAAAATGCAAAATTATTCGTACGGTCCTTTTTTGTATACCTAAAATACTCAAAAAGGGAATTTCAACATAAAATTTCAGTAGTGAAATTATCTGCGGCAAAATAAAATGTACACGATTAGATTCCATTTTTTTCACTCATTTTAAATACATTAACAGATTTTTACATATAGTAGGTATTATTTTAGGGATTGACGAATTTATAAATTTTTACCTCTCGCCCTTCAGATAAGAGAGGTATAGGAATCATGCTAAAAATTGGGTAGTGAGTTTTCAATGGATAAACACGTTTTAGGGTCCCTAGAATACGATTTTGATATTTTCGCGATGATGTCTGTGTGTGTGTGTTAGTGTGTTAGTGTGTGTGTGTGTGTGTTTGGATGGATGTTGTAGTAACGATAACTCAAAAACTACTGAATGAAAAAATTTTAAATTTTGCATACAGGATTCTAATACCCTAGATTAGATCTGATTAGATTTTGGTGCCAATCGGACAACCGGAAGTGGCAGTTGCTATGAGTGATGACGTCATTACTATACAAAAAGGCAATAAAGTTTTACACATTTATTTTGTATACACTACAGTTTATTTTCGTATTATTAAAGTTTTCAAAACTTTAGCCATTGTTGCCAGATTTACAAAAAAGTAATTTTTTTTCATACTTTTTTGTGTTAACCTGTAGATTTTTGATTCAAAAATGGCGAGAGGTCATGTGCTGGCCACATCAGATTTTTTTATTAAGAGGCGCCAATACCATATGTTATCTTGCCTGTCATATTTTTTGGTAATATTTATCAAAAGAGAAGTAATTATTGAATGTATTGGTAAAAAATCTGATGTGGCCAGCACATGACCTCTCGCCATTTTTGAATCAAAAATTTACAGGTTGACACAAAAAGGTATGAAAAAAAATTATTTTTTTGTAAATCTGGCAACAATGGCAAAAGTTTCGAAAATTTTAATGAGATGAAAATAAACTATAGGGTATACAAAATATATGTGTAAAACTTTATTGCCGTTTTGTATAATAATGGCGTCATCACCCATAGCAACTGCCACTTCCGGTTGTGCGATTGGCACCAAAATCTAATCAGATCTAATCTAGGGTATCAGAATGCTGTATGCAAAATTTCAAATTTTTTTATTCAGTAGTTTTTGAGTTATCGTTACTACAACATCCATCCAAACACACACACACACACACACACTAACACACACACACACACACACTAACACACACACACACACACAGACATCATCGCGAAAATATCAAAATCGTATTCTAGGGACCCCAAAACGTGTTTATCCATTGAAAACTCACTACCCAATTTTTAGCATGATTCCTATACCTCTCTTATCTGAAGGGCGAGAGGTAAAAAGGCTGAATTTATAGATATTTTTATATATCCAATATAAAAAAAATTAAGAGGCCCACACACCACGTGACTTTTGTGTTTGCCGGTTAGAGAATTACATAAGAAAAATGTGCTTCTATTCTAATAAATTGGGTGTAAAAATTTTTTTTTAGTATTTTCCGGTTAATGTTAAATAATCCTACCTTCTAGTCCAATTTTTTTTTTAAACATCATTATTCGTATTTGGACGAGAACTCGCCCAATATAGCAACTAAAAATATGCGGTTTTTTCATATTTAAAATATTTTTGAGAAGAGCGCGTCTGTGCTACATTTTTCAAATTTGTCTTGAGAAAAAAGTTGATAGTCGTATCACTTTTACTAAAATTATTTTTTTAAAAAAATGCCACAGACACGCTTTCAAGAATTAACTACAGAATGGATTGGTGAAACCGCAGCTTCCTATCTTTAATATTAACGGAGCGCTCGTCCAAAAACGATTTCAGCAAGATAAAATATTTAAATAAATTTTATTAAAAAAATGGCATTGAAGAAATTTTATTTTGGAGAAGATATAATGGGATATTAAATGAAATAATGGTTAAGGAGAATAACAGCAATCAAAAACATAATAGAAAAATTCAGGAGAAGTTAGAAGAGGTAGTATTCAAAATTAACATCAACAAAGTTAGATAAGAAGAAGAAGAGCAAATTAGCATGACACTAAATTCTGTTAATTACTTATATTTTTTTTTGTAAAATTTTATGATTTTTTGTTTATCCCATTGTGATAAAATGAAAATTTTATAATGAATAAAGGGCAGATCATTATAATTAACTTGTGAACTAGCCTAATATTTCTTTATATGGTTTTGTTTTCTAATGAAAAACATTATTGCACATATTTATTTCGTTTTGTGTTTTTCCCGAAACATATAGAAATTCAACATGTCCAATCTGAAATTTAATATACTTATATTTTTCTCTTATATGAAAACCACAACACACACATTACTATTCTGGTGTGCTTGTTGTCGAGTTTCGTTTGATGCACAAACCGCAAATTGGACTTTGTTATATTTTGTATCCAATCCAATTGTTTTGTCCTTTAAAATCGACGTATCATGAGTTATTTTTTTATGCATCAATTTTTAAACAGGGTTTAACTTACTCAAATTCATGAACTTTTGTGAGAAAATCATATCTATTTTTATATTCGAACTTATAGTGGATCTCAACTAATTTCATATATTTTTTTTGCAAGTAAAATCATACAGTGTCATCCCCAAAGTATGTACCATATGGGAAAGTTATTTATTAAGCGTTTTTAGACAAAAAGTTATTTTTGGTAGTTTAGACATGCTCTAAAACCAAACATGTACCAACAAAATATAGTAAAAAACACGTAATATAGGAGGACCCCTCAAAAATTTGATTTTGATACAAAAGTAAAGTGGCCTTATTTTGAAAATTCTCGGGAAATGTTATTTAGAAAAGTTGTTCATTACTAAAAAATACTTTTAAATTTGATAGCTATCTAAGTGAAGTTTTATTTTTTATTAAAAATTATTTTGGACAAGAAAGTTTAATTTCGATGTTTTGTGATTTGATATTGTTGAATATTAAGTTCTTTTTACAATACTGTTTAATTTTGACCAATTTTATAAATAGAAAAAAATAGAAAAAACAAGGGAAAATAGAGAAATATAGGAAATGAGGAAAAACAGAAAAAAAAACAGGAAAAATAAGGAAAAATGCGAAAAATAGGAAAAAATAGTTCCGAATAGGGAAATTAGAGAAAAATAGAGAAACATCGGATAATAGTGAAAAATAGGAAAAAATAAAGACAAATAGGGAAAAAATGGAAAAATTAAAAAAAATGGTGAATAATAGAGACAAATAAGGACGAATTATGAAAAACAGGGGAAAATATTTAAAATTTGAAAAAAATGGGCAAAATAGCAAAAGAGGAAAAACGGAAATTACTGAAAAATAAGAAAATACATGGAGAGATATATGGAGAAGTAGTGAAAAATAGGCAAGAATTTAAAAAACCAGAAATTATAGGTAAAAATAAGGAAAAATAGGGAAAAGGGCAAAAAATACAGAAAACCTAGAAAAAAATAGGGACAATTAAGTGACAAATAGAGAAAAATAAAAAACATATATTGAAATATAAAACCCTATATACAGGGTGTTGAAAATTTCAATGTACACCATTGGGATTTCGTTAACCGTTATAGATACAAAGTTGGTTAAATGGGAAAAAAGTTGCATTTTATCAAGTCAAATTTACTGGATTTTGAAAAATTTTAATATCAGGTCCGGTTTCCGAGATATTTGCTTAAAACTAAAGCTGACGATTTTCATTTTATTTATTTATCACCTTTATTTTTAAAGATAGAAGACAACTTTTTGAATCTTTTTTGTTGAAGACCAAATACCGTTTAACATTGCTCAGTCAGTTTTTCGATACAACGTTTCGTCTTTAAAGAGCATTCCTCAATTTATTTTTTTTAAATACTTTTAATTTTATTTTTGAAATCTCCATTTTGTTCTCTATCCAACCATGTATCATAGTTAATTTTTTTTACATTAAATTTCGACAATGAACTGTACTTTAGGAAATTTTGTAAGTACTGTCCTGTTAATTTTTTTCCAGAAAATTTTTAAACCATCTTGAATAACTTAACTTTTAAACATGTTTTCGAAAAAAATTTTTAAAAAGTTAGCACCTAGGAAAAAGCACAGTTTAATCACAAAAATTCATACACAAATCTACAATTACAACAAATAAATACGAGGTTGTTTAGATGAGACAAAAGTTTTTATTTTACATTTATCTTTTATTTTATTATGTTCCTGTGACAATTCAATAGTTGAAGATTAAATTATATTTTTTATTCTCCGATTACTGTTATGTAAAAAAAAATGTAATTCAAATATTTAATAGTGCTAAATAACTTAATGTTTAATTAATTTTATTCAAAAATATTTATAAATATTAAAGATGAAAATGATCAGGACCGTACTTACAAAATTTCCTAATGTACAGTTCATTGTCGAAATTTAATAAAAAAAAAATAAGTCTGATACATTGTTGAATAGAGAACCAAATGGAGAATTCTAAAATAAAATAAAAAGTACAGGTCCATATTAAAAAAAAATAAGGAATGCTCTTTAAAGACGAAACGTCGTATAGAAAAATTGACTACGTTATGTTAAACGGCATTTGATCTTCAAAAAAAAAGATTCCAAAAGTTTTCTTCTATCTTTAAAAATAAAGGTTATAATTAAATAAAACGAAAATCACCAATTTCGGTTTTAAGCAAATATCTCTGAAACCGGACCTGATATTAAAATTTTTCAAAGTCCGGTAAATTTGTCTTGATAATATGTAACTTTTTCTTATTTAACCAACTTTGTATCTATAACAGTTAACGAAATCCCAATAGTGTACATTGAAATTTTCAACTCCCTGTATAAGGATTATCTATACTTCATAAAACAGATGATGTCTGATATGTATTAGGTTCCATATTCCTAAATGAAAAATGAAATATAAAAAAATTTTATTTATAATTCTTCTTTTTTTTTCTTCAACTTCTTTCACTGTTACTTTTCAAAGACGTTTCTTCTAAATCAGCCACTCACCTTCAAACATTTATATTCTGTATCATCTTCTTCGTCTCCTTTGCAGTTGTTTTTTTGTATTTTATTATTTTAATGTTAAAAATAAATATTGCTTACTTTTATTTTTATTTTTTTTTATTTTTTTTATTTCTTCCCTTTAATATAAATACAACATTACAAATGCCAACTGTCCATCATCTGATAACAACTTATAAAAACTTGGCTTTCAAAAATTTTTTATCTGACAATATATATAAATCAATAATCATACATTTTTTTTTTCCAAAATTATCTTTAACTCACCTACTATTTTTTTACATATAATCAATAAAATAATGCTAAATTATTAGTTTCAAATATAGCAAAGCCCCCCACTTAACGATTTTTATTGAAAATTTTGAAAAATTTATATTTTTGAAAAATACTTTTCTCGGGGTATTTTAATACTGAAAGTTAAAAAAAATTGTCCATTTTGATCTAAGAGCCATAATCAATAAAATAATGCTAAGTTATTAGTTTCAAATATAGCAAAGCCCCCCACTTAACGATTTTTATAGAAAATTTTGAAAAATTTATATTTTTGAAAAATACTTTTCTCGGAGAGTTTTAACACAGAAAGTCAAAAAAAATTGTCCATTTTGCTCTAAGAGCCATAATCAATGAAATAGTGCTAAATTACACAGCCCCACAAAAAAAAGTTCATACACAAGAGAGTGACATACGTATTCCCATGTATTTTTCGACGCTGAATCCGATTCCGAACTCAGAATTGGGCCTACACGTCTGTAATTGGCCCCAGGGGCCGAAAATGGCCTGAAATGCGGTTCCCGGGATAAGGCGAAGTCGACACTGAATTTTGGAGCTAAAGCCGGATTTGCGCTCAAAAAGTTTATGGCCAACTGAAATTCCAGGTTTTGATCCGGGAAAATGACTCCTTGGGGCGGGAAATTCCTGTTTTGGACGTCCCGGTCGCGACTGTGGTAAAATCATGGACTTTCCAATTCTGTAGCTGAGACTGGGTGTGAAAAGTGTTTGGTCAGCTGAAATTTCAAGTTTGGTTCCGTGAAAATGGTCCCTTGGGGCCGGAAAATCATATTTCGGACGAACCAATCACAACAGTGGGATTTTCATGTACTAATTCCTGTAGCTTAGACTATGCTTGACAGGTTTATGGCCATGTGAAATTCCCTTTTCGGGTCCCTCAGGTCCAGAATTGAAAAACACGAAAATAGCACTGCTGCAACTGGTATGTCCGAAATATGATTTTGCGGCCTAAATGAGTCATTTTCCCGGATGCAAACCCGGAATTTCAGTTGGCCATAAACTTTTTGAGCACAAATCCGGCTTTAGCTCCAAAATTCAGCTTCGACTTCGCCTTATCCCGGGAACCGCATTTCAGGCCATTATCGGCCCCTGGGGCCAATTCCAGACCTGTAGGCCCAATTCTGAGCTCGGAATCGGATTCAGCGTCGAAAAATACATGGGAATACATATGTCACTCTTTTGTGTATGAACTTTTTTTTTGTGGGGCTGTGTTATAAGTTTCGAATATTGAAAATTTTGAAAAATTTATATTTAAAAAAATACTTTCCCCGGGGAATTTTAATACAGAAAGTCAAAAAAATTGTCCATTTTTCTCTAAGAGCCATAATCAATGAAACTAGACATTTCTTATATTTTGTATGTAAAACCAATTTTACACAATTAAAAATCTTTTTTAAACAAATAAAATACTACACATAAATAGCGTAAAAGTGTTATGTTGGGAACAACCGATATTTTAGCTTAATACACAAATATTACATTTGAATTCAAATCTCATTAAGTAAAACTGCAACATCTCCTTTATATACCTGTAGAATATTTCCATAAAGTGAATTATAGAAAAGAAGCAAACGACCTACTAGTTCCCAAGCCTAACTCTATTCTATGTACAATTCGCTACATTAAGTTTGAAACACGTGTTACACTCCGGTCGTAAATAAAGCAAAACCGTCGTATTTGAAGTTTAGAAAGTCGTAAGTCGAACTTCGGCTGTCACACACCTAACAATGCAAGTATAACGATCCGAATGGAAATGGAAACAATGGAAAATGGAGAGTTACCACTTGCTCTATTTAGGACGATTGACTCTCAACTGCAACTCATGCAAACTTGTTTCAAATGATGGATGGAGCTTTAAGTTACTGCTCAATTTGATTCACAAGCGTATTTTATCTATATTTAATAGAGTTTTTCACATGAATAAATACAAAATTTGGAGTGTATTTTATTTTAAAGTGTCATATTTTTTTTAAAAAATATTTATGTTTATGAACCTATTCTTTTATTATATTTAAATAATATTTGAAGTGGAAAAAAATTAGTACGCCTATGAAAGAATGATCGTTTTAGTAGTTTTTGTTACTTATTTTTTGTAATCATGTTCAATTAAAATAGAAATACTATAAAGTATATATGAAGTTAATCCGAACAGATAAAAAAGAAGAGTCATGTACCGGGTCTGATAAATTTACTAGTTGATACCATATAAAATCTATATAAAATTGATGATTAGACCTCTTATGAATTTCTTATCAGCATCTAGTCGAACAAATTATATTCCGTGATCACAGGACCAAAATATGAAGGTCAAAAAAATGTCAGTTCCACTGCATTTTCGAGTGAATAGGCAGTGGCGCGGTTGGGGGCTTGGCTTAGGATTTATAAAATTAGTTTATTATTTAATCAAGATGACGTTGAGGAGACATTTTCTTGATGTTTCTGATAATTAACCGGACATTGTTGTAGGCTCGGTTAAGGACAATTGTATGGCCTAAAGACTGATTTTAAATATTTATACTTGCTTGAAAAGTGAAATGCGTGGGGCCTCACAAAACGAAATTTTAAAATGGATTGGTAAGTTGACTAAACTTATTTGTACTAGAATTTATACTGTTATTAGAACATTGATCATGCGTCTTATCATCCCCGTATACATAAAAAAAATTCCAATAGCAACACAAAGAAGGAAGACATTCTGAAATTCATGGAAAGTAAAAATATGGAAATCCCTTTGAAGGCTACCAAGAAAGTATTATTGGGAGCCCATGGCCATACGTCGTCCCCCCTATTAGTGCGAATTCAATCCGATCAAGATGATTTGAGTTGCTATTAAAAAAAACTGAGAAAATATAATCAATCTCCAACTGGCAGTGCTCTCGTACTATGAAATATACGAACGGTTATTAATGAATTAAACGACAGTGGTAAATGGATAAAATGTGTCCAGAATGTCATAAAAAGGAGAATAAATATTGTATTTTACCTTCCATTGACCCTATTATTATAGTCCCAAATTTAGATTCAAGCTTTGAAAATTCAGATAATGAATCTTAACTTTTTATTAAATTATCATGGCAATACAAACTGGCGTTTTTTGGCATTACTTTATATTACTAATAAAAAAATATCCGTGTAGGTGTATTAAAAATAAAATTAATTTTGAAAATAAATTATATCACGCCGTCCATGTTTTACAAAGAATTAGCCGACGGTCGGTAGATATTTAGTTTTTATGCCGTTACAACTAACTTCGTATAGACTATACCACAAGTCTCATATTTTATTTTTCGTAAAAAAAATATAATTCGTAAAAAAATGTTGGTGGAATTTCAACACAAAAATTTCATGATTAGTAGAAAATTTTTAAAATAATTGAAAAATTGAGTTTTTTACAAATCGCTGTTTTTGGTTTTTCTCATTTTTAAAGTTTGACTCAAAGACGAATAAAATGAGCCCCTGAAAAAATGAAAAATCAGGAATTTCTACGATCAATTTCTTGATTGCCAAAAATTCATTGGATTGGCCCTGAGTTAAGAGCAGTATTTGCCTAACGAGTGGGGCAATGGTGGGGCAGAAGTAAAAATGGTGATGTTCGATAAAATAACCTTTGAACATCGTTTCTCGGTGTTTACGGGGGTAGCTACAAATGTTGGTAGAAACTGTATAGATGGGATTTATTACAATTCTCTTAAATAAAGAAGGTACTATAAAAAATTTACGGAAATATGAATTTAAATACATTGAAATAAAACGAAGTTATAAAGAAAAATTTTAAACCAATTGTTAAAAAGATAATGAGAGAGAGAGAGAGAAATATTTAAATCTGAACAAAACGACAGGTTATTAGAAAAAAAAATTATTTACCTAAAACTGTAAAACCGGTCAATTTCCCGATATCTAACCTTATATTTAACTTCATTATTTAATATAAAGTTGACATTCATTTTAAAACCCATTATCAAATTTTTTTTTTAAATTAAACCAAATAAATTCAAAGAAAAAATTCGATAAATTCAGAGAGAGAAAAAACCGCTAACCGATACCAAAAATTTATACTTAAAAGGCAGTTTAAAATGTTGAAGGTTAACCAAAGTTAAAAGCAAATTATCGAAATTTATCAGTGGAAGAATAAAATCCAAGGTCTCAAATAAATTGTAAAAAATTGTAAATATAGTAAATATAACACGAAAAGAAAAAACAATTAACCAAAAGGAGAACCTTCAATATTTCCTTAAACCTTAAAAAAAAAATCGTGCCCCACGTTGGGCGCCAAAGAACCCCGCACAAACCTTATGGGAATTGGCTCCCGGGCAAATTGGCTGAAATTTGGATATGTTGTTCGATTCGACATCCTGAAAAAAACTCTCAATGGGCACGAAAGCTCCATCTATTCACCTATATTTACTACTTAAAAGGGTAATTAATCTCTTCGACAGTTTAGTATTTGCTGCGTTAACAAAAAGTACCCTTTTATGTTCCAATCCAATGCCAATATAATAATATTGACAGTTGACGGCTGTCAACTAGCTGTGTGAACAACAAGCAATAATCAAAATTGATAAAATCTATATGTAAATATATATTTTTGAGTTTAAAACCAATGTCAAAAAAACGATATTGACAGTTGATAGCTGTCAATTGACTGTCAAACAACAAGCAATAATCTATCTTGACACATTATCATGCACAGTAAAATATATAATTAACGATAGTACTCAACTGTCAATATCGTCTTTTTTGCATCAGATTAGATATAGGCAACCTTAAAGACATATGATTACATGTCAGTTTTATAAATTTCGAGTGTTACATCCTGTTTGACAGTTATTTGACAGCTGTCAACGGTCAATATAGTTTTTTTAACATCAGTTTTACTCAGCAACCTCAATAACATATATTTACATGTGGATTTTATCAATTTTGATTATTGATTGTTGTTTGACAGTTATCTGACAGCTGTAAACTGTCAACATCGATTTTTTAACATCACTTTTGAACTCAGCAACCTCAAAAACATACATTTACATGTGAATTTTATCAATTTTCATGATTACATGTTGTTTGACAGTTAGTTGACAGCTGTCGACTGTCAATATCATATTTATAACATCGTATTTGAACTCATCAACCTCAAAAACAAATACTAAACTGTCGAAGAGATTACCCTTTTAAGTAGTAAATAATCGTAAATCCGTGGAGCTTTGGAGCTCCGTAGGAGCCAAAATAAGCAAAATTGAGCTTTGTGTCCATTGAGACTTTTGTTTAAGTTTAAGTTGTTGATAATAAATAATTAATGTGATTAAGCTGAAATCTTTATATTATGAGTTCATTTCACGAATAGAATTTTAAATATATCAGAAGTAAAATATTAAATGAAAAAAAATTTTTGGACGCCAGTCAAGTTGATTTTTTGATGTAATTAGAAACAATTGGCAAAAAAACTACGATATATTTCAAAATCCGTTCTTTCTTTTTTAGGGTTCTGTACCCCAAAGGGTCGAAACGGAACCCTATTGCTCTCATTCGCATGTCCGTCCGTCCGTCTGTCACACCGGTCTAGCAGCTAACAGTTGGAGCTAGAGTCTTCAAATTTTCACAGTATTTGCGTCTATATGCGGATTGTGATATTCATACTGTTTTTTTCTTCGCCGAACACACATGCGCCAGGTTAGTTTTCTTTTCACTTCTTTAAATCTTTTTACGTAGTATTTTTGACTTATTAGTTCGATTAAAAATTTAAAGTCCTTTAAGAATCCTGCCTCTGCACAGCTGGCTTATATTCTACATTTGGTACGGAACTCTAAATGTGCGAAGTCCGACACGCACTTGACCGATTTATTTTTTCGGGTTAAGGAAATTAAACTCAAATTAAACGTTATATTTGTTTATTTTATGATAGTAAATTCAGAGATTTTTTTTCTTCTTTTTTAAAAAAAAAAACTTAGCTTTTCTTGCGGTTGAGGCTCTTGCGGTTGTGGACAAAAAAACTTCTTGATCCCTTTAAAATCAACTGTCCAGAGAAAAAAACTTCTTGGACCAGGCAAAACCAACTGTCCAGAGGAAAAACTTCTTGGCCCAGTAAAAACCAAATGTACAGAGTAAAAACTTTCCAGAGAAAAAAACCGCCCCGAATAACATTTTATAGGAATACCAAGAGAAGAGAGGGACATGACGTGAGGAAATAAGAAGGGGATATCAAGCGAGTATGAATCTATAATCTATTGAATAGAAGAATAATGAAAATACAGGGTGGTACAAAAAACGTAACAAAATGACAGATGCAATATCTCATGGAATTTGACATGCAATATATCATTTGAAAGCGCCCTTGAAAAACTATATTCAGAACAGTCAAAATTATTTCACCAACTGTCACCTGTCAAAAATAAAAAAATGTGAAAATTTGAATCTTTAGCATTATAAATATCTGAAAAAATATTAATCCGATTGAGGTGAAATTTGGTATATCGGTTTGGGTTACCCGTCGGAAGAAGTCATTAGTTTTTGTATGATATCTGTCATTTGAAAGCCCTTGAAAAACTCTTTTCAGAACAGTAAAAATTATTTCTCCAACTGTCACCTGTCAAAAAATAAGAAATGTCAAAATTTGAAACTTTAAAAAAGTATTCCTGGATACTCGTCGGGAAAGTTTTTGGGCGACACAACCGATTTAGAAACCCATGGTATAATGAAATACAATCAGTTATAATTGCCCGCATATTCTTTTGTTGGAAATTGCTTCCTTTTTAAATAGCTTTTTTTTAAATTTCGCTTAACGCTTTTAATTTTTAAAATATTTGCAAAAAACTGGAAATGTTTTATTGGAATATTTATTTGTTTGCAACTTTTGTTTAAGTGAGAATATGAAACGAGTCCTCAACCATATTTAAATTGATCGTAACTTTAATTAAAATGGTTACACAAAATCATGCATCGACGGTATTTTAATTAAAATTAATTTTGATGTACTAGATAATATAATACCAGTAGTTATTAATAAATCAACTATTACCAGATCAACTCCACCATAATTTTTATAAATATTAAAATCCATTAAAAATATAGTAAATAAAAAAAAATTAAATTTAATAAAGGTATTCAGTAATGTTTTAAAAATATCATAAATATCTCTGGCATGTTGGAATTGCGTGGGAATGGTGAACTACAAGTGGAAAATTATTTTTCATCCTGACGTTAAATTGGTTTTACGTTTAGTGTTGCCGACTTGTTGATTCTTGTCTGGGAAATTTCCGGTGAGGTGAAATAAAACAAAAAGCTATTACGTATACACAGGGTCTCCGCCCCTGACTTATTTATAGCGGTCTGATAGATATTTGCTTATTTTCAGCGATTTTCTTTAAATGACATTTAAAATTATTTTTTTATATTTTCGTATATTAATAAAAATTATTATTTTTTATACGTTTTTTAGGCTCTTTTAAACAAATTATTACTTGGATTTTTTTGAAAATTCTTTAGATTTTCCAGATTCATTTTAAAAATTTATATGGTGTAGGAGTTTTATTTTTTACAAAGTTTTATTTCTTCCAAAAAATTATACTCGATTCGTTTGCACCTACTCAAATAATATAACAATGACATATACAGTATGTCTCAGTAATATGGGAAACTTTTTTATGATTAATTTTAGGAAAAAAACTTATTCTTCATAAAAAGTTCTGCATATTCTAACATCTCAAATGCAATTATCCGATATTAATTTTTTCGAGTAGTACACGAGGTTTGTCAATAAAATATGAATTTTACTCAAGAGCAAAGTAATTTGATAACATCGAAAAATATTATTTAAAAAAGTTGATCAGAACTAAAAAATAAGTTCAAATGTGCAATTACATCCATTTACATTGAAAAAATAGGTTTGGTGCTTGTTTAATATCCATTCTATTTTGAATGAACATTTATCTCTTGTGATTATAAAAATCATGATAACCTTCTCGTTTCTTAATGTTTTCTAACATTTAACTACAGTAAAATTTACATTGTTATTGTACCTAGAAATACAGTTCCAAAATGAATACATTTTTTCAATGTAAATGGATGTAATTTCATATTTGAACTTAGTTTTTAGTTCTGATCAACATTTTTCGATATACAGATTTAAAGGTACTTTACTATTGAGTAAAAATCATTTTTTTTGACTGACCTCGTATACTACTGGAAAAAATTGATATCTGATGACTGTATTTTAGATTTCAGAACAGTTTCACATCAGACAAGTACTCTTGACAATAGTTCTGATGTTAGCTTTCGCTATCTCTTCGGGTTCATAATACTGTACTCCCTTCTCGTCTTCTTCATCACATTTCCTGCATAGGGAATCTTCCGATACCTCTATGAGGTTCAGGTGTCTTCTGATCCCGCAGTATCCTGTTGGGACACCTAGTGCCGTTTTAAAGCTCTCATCTATTTAGACATAACAGCAGATTGTCTCTTCTCTCGTATCAACCTTCTATGAGTGCTTTGGTAGTTCCATCCAATATAATAGGAAATACTGCATATGGGTTGTGGGCTTCATTTTCTTCTATGCCCTCATATCCAGGCATCCATTCAAGAGTTAACCTGTAGAAATTGGCTTAGACAAGCAAAAATAGTAAACAATGAAGAAAAAAGTCTGCAGGGTGTTTCAAATTCTACTCTTTTGCAGGAAAGCAACAAAATAGGATTAGCAATACAACAAATTCTACGTCGAATACTCGAGGGTTTTGTTGGAAATCTATAAAATGTACGATGGTTTATAGATTAACCATTAACCGGGTGATTTATTAACATAATTTAAGAAGTGAAGTATATGAGTCGCGTTTAAAAAGTGAATTTTCTCACACTATTAATTCTGTAATAAAGACCAGTTCCATACAAAAGAATAAAACACAATATTCACACTATTTTAATGGTCAAATTATTTATTACTTTAATTGTTTCGCAAGTATACCCTTTACATGTTGGTAGGAAATACCACATGTGATCCAATTAAAGGTTTTTCTTCTCCTTTACTTGCCAGCCTCTTCATTTTTTTACGATTTATTTTTTTATGTTTTGCCAGGGCATTTAGATTTTTGTGACAGTCTAACACTCTAATAAAAGCTAGATTTAGAATGCATAGGCAGCATATCCCAATGCATTTTAAATGGAAGAATGCTAGGCAGCGATTCCAGCTTGCAACAGAGGATAAGGTCCTGGCGTGCTCAACCTTCCGTTTTCTAACTTGTCCGACTACCTGATATCGGCGTCAACCCTATGCTAGATAAGGCCCACACTGTATTCTAAATCTGGCTTTCACTATAGTTTCAACCCTTTTCCTCGCTTGACTGATTGATTTTTCTGAGTCTTGAAATGATTTTTTCTGTACCTCTCAGGTATGTTTAGCTCAAAATGTTTCACAAAATTGCGGTTGACAGGTATTCTGTGCGATGGCATAATTAGAGAAGAACCCAGCACGTGACGAGGACGGAAGCGTTGCCGATGCGTGAAGTGTCACGTGCTGGGTTCTTCTATAAACGGGCCGACTCTAGTACCGGGTGTTCTCTCCGTTTTCTGTATTCATGGAATGGTACCTTTTCCTTGAAAGTTTTCATCCTATTTCGTTTATACCCAGCCTGTAGGTTGCTGCCAATGCTTCTTCTTAGAGAGCCCCAGCAGAACTTTCTTAGCCGCAGTTGGTGTTCTAAACGCCACTATAATCTGAAAGCATACATGCTACTCTTTGTAGCTTGCCCAACTGCCTAGCTGCGTTCCCGGATTAACGCCCGGTTGCACCAACGTATCCTAGGATGCATTTTATCTAGGCTCGACCTAAATGTGTGATGGACTTATGATACAGATGTGTTGCACCAACGTTATAGAACGTCATTTTACGTAGGATGCATTTTATCTGAATTTACAATGGCAACATTGCAATATTGTCAAACTACTGTATAATAGATGGCGCTGATTGTTAATATCGGTAAAGCAGGTCATTCAAAATTATTGGTTGAATGTTTCTTTTTCTCAGTTTTATAATGAAGGATGTTTATACACAAATTATGATTTTCGATATTACATTTTATTTTTTAGCAAATTTTAATTTTTTTCCTCAAATTTTTCATCTTTCAAAATTGTATAATTTTTATTTATTTTTTTATACTTTTTTAATTTTGGAACCGATAACGATGAATTATTTGAGGAAAAAATTGAAATTTGGTAAAAACTAAAATATCGGAAATTTTTCAAGTCCATAAATACGACAAAGTGAAATTCAAGGAAAGACATTTTTATTTTAAATTTTTTAATTAATTGATAGCATGAATCTAAACACAATTTTTAATTTTTATTAACATTTTCAAATTGCCATTTTTTTGTAAAATTAATAATAAAAAATTTTCAGACATACTGTATATACAGTATGTCCACTTAAGTTCGCGACATATGGGAACTGAGACATATAAAAATATTTTTTATAAATTATGTCATTTACAAATACAAATATTTTACGATATTTTCTTAAAATGTTAATTGAATATACTTGTAGAATATTTTTTTTTATTTTTGTTCAAGTGTTATTCTTTGTTATATGTAAATAAAAATAGTTTCCTGTAAAAATTACTTTTTCTTCAAGCGTATAATAATAAATATATTACTTTCGACACCATAGACCGTAGAAATATCCTATTGTTTTACTAGTACAACAATAATGAGAAAAGATAGCAATGGGCTTTATAATCGAGTAGGTATGAACTGTCATTTTAATATTTATTTAATTTTACGTTTTTCTGTTTTGAAAATGTCTATTTTTTGCTACATACAACTTGAATTATTTCTAGACTTGAAGAAAAAACTAGTATACTAGTATATGTATATTACTCCTAGAAGAAGCCTTCATTATTTCTGTTTCGCTCAGATTACACTGCCTCGATCGTAAACTTCTAAGCTCAACAAATAATAAGCGCCTTCTACTCCTAGTAATACAATATAATATTATTTATAAGTACCAATGGTAAGAGATAATATAGAATATTATTTCTTGAAAATTTTAATATTATAAAATGTATAAATAAATAAAAAATGAATATTCCTACATTCTGGCAAAATAATTATTTACAAGATATCGTAGGTAATCAAAATGTTCATTATTATTGACTGGAATTAGAATATCTTCATCTCTTGGCGTTTCTTGGAGGTGATGTTGCATCACTTCCACTTCATCGGGTGATAATTGGGAAGATATTATTCAACTTCATTCTACATCCATATGCCATAATAGAAAACCGTTTCTTCCACACTCCGAACAAATTTTCTACCGTTATATGGCTTCTGTTGAAATTTCTCTCTCCTTCGTTGAGTGGTTCCAAAAAAGGAGTAAACAAATATGATAAATTCATATACCCGCTCACCTATATATTACAAAATAAAAATGTCATAAAATAATCAGAATACATAAATATCCAAATATCGTTTACCTAATAAAATTCCAGTAGCTAGTAGATGACCGCCAGTAGCAAAAGTTCTTATTGTTAAAAGTAATTGATTCACTTGACTTAATGAATTGTTTCTGAAAGTTGTATTTATTGGTACTATTTGTAATACATATATTAAGTAATTGAAAGGTGGTCCCTTTTTGTGATCAAAACCTTTTAAAAAATTCTTCCTCTGATATAGTTTCGAAATAATTCATTCTAGGGCGAATTTGTCTTGGGAGAGCATTTAATTCTTCGTCTATATCATCCGTTACATCCACAATATCCACAATATTTATATCTGCGTCTAGATCCATCACTTTATTTAACTTACAAATTACAACCGAACTTTGCAAACTAATACCAGTCTATTAATACGTAAAAGTCTTTTTATTTTTGTTAATATGAAATATAATATTCTACAGAAAAAATGTTTATTTGTCTCGTTTACATTCACTTTAATTAACTTTCTAGCAACTGTTTCTAGTAAATGTCAAATGACGTATATTTTAGAGGTTATAATCCTCGTCCTAAGTCATCGAAATCGACCGCCTAGGATCTGTGATCAGGTTATATCACAGGCCAGAGATTTTTCGTTGGTGCAACAGTATAAAATCGATTTTAGACTTAAGTCTGACTTAGGATAGGAATCCGTCCTAGGATGCATTGGTACAACCGGGCGTAAGTCTCCACCATCATCTTGTAAACTCAATGAACTCTTAGATCTTTAGGCACGACACTGGTATCTGCCAGTTTGCCATGTACTTTACGTTTGCCCATGCGCAACCAATTTTTGAGATTCTCGGACAAACTACAGAGTGAGAAACTAAAATAAGAGTTACACTAATTTAATTAAGAGAGTAAAGCAATGTATTGAAAGTCATTTTATTGAACCATAATGTATTTTTAGAGTTATGGTGCGATGAGCAAAAATGCTCCGTATGGTTCAACATATATGTGTACCAAATTTTAAAAAAATCGGTCCGGGACCAAACCGCCATAAGAAAAGTGCATGGTTTTTCATTAATATTAAATATGCAGTTTAGAAATTAACAACAACGTCCGTTTTGTAAATCCAATATTGATGAAAACTCGGAAACGAATGTTTCTACTATAAATACTAATACTAATAAAACTTTATAAACTACTAACATTATTTTGACCTCAACTCCTTATTATTAGTTCCAAAGACTTTTCCGGTATAAATATTTTATATTTTACCTAGTCACTAGTGAAAATTGGTGTTATTGGAGTACGCAAGTAATAGAGTGGCTCGTTTTAATTTTAATGCTCTGTAAAAATAAAAATAAAAACAATTTTCTAACAATCAATATGGCGAATAGAAAACGAAATGTGTTCCAGTGACGTACGTCACTTGACGCAATTAATGATTCACAGTGATTAATGAGTGAAGATATTTCGGGCGCCAGAAGCTTGCCGTACGGTATGTCCTCGTCAAGTTTATTATTTATATTCCCGTCCGAATAAGAGGAATAATATTCCGTTTCCAACGTAGAAATATAAATTAGCAGGCGAAGGTGCATAATAGAGGGAGTTGCAGCCACCCACTTTTATTACCATCACTCTCGAGATTCATTTATTACAGGTTGTGTTTTTAATTAATTGAATTTATATCTCGCGAATTTGGAGGACAATTTAAAACAATAGCGGTTGATATTCAACGAATTTAAAATTAAAAGCAAATAATAGAAAGACTTTTGCTAATTTGCCAATTTTGAAATTTTTCCTCGTTGGTTTTTTTTCATTTTTGATCAAGTAAAATATAATTATGCGATACTATTGTTCATTCTTAAAATGATATATTATTATTATATTTTATTTATATATTGTGTTACCCTTAGTTTTACAAAATGAAAATGTTTAAAATGATTTGTTACTCCCCGTTTTTCTCGGCTCCGTGGACTTTGCGAACAAAACCTTTTTCGTGGGCTTTCGAACACGCTTACTGGAATTATTCTAAGCGCTGACCATCTATGGTATTTGCGAACACGCTTAAGATTAGAACTATAAAACTATTAATATATTAAATTATTATTGAAAAATATTAAAGTACAAAAGATAAATACATCAAGATGGGAATATTTTGTATTGTCTTCGCCTGTTAAGTTACAGTCAAATATTTGAAGAATTTAGTTTTTTGTCAAAGTGGAACTATATAGAAATTTATCTTTTTTATTTTAATAAATACAAATTCTTGAGTTATTTTATTATAACACTTATTAATTATAACACGGTCTTAAAAACTGAATGAAATGTTTTCTATTTACTCTCCTGTACAAATGGACAGTGATTTTTGTTAAATTGACGTATAAAATATTAAATAATAATGCAATTTAAAGATGAAAGACAGGACTGCAAAACTGTTAAAAGAATTATGAGTGTGCAGGATGTTTCTAAAATGTAAATATCTCGGTAAATATACAAAAGTGAAAACATAACTGAAATATAACATTTACTGAATTATTCGGTTCGCAAAACCCACGTTCGCAAAGCCTTTTCTATAATGAAAATGTTCAAATTATGATTGAAATAATTATAAAGAAAAAAAATCTTTTCCTTGATGTGAGTTCGTGCACTGACTGGAAGTTGAGTGAAAGATTTATAAATAAGTTAGATATATTTTAATGGGCTCCAGACATGTTGTTATTAGAAAAATGACAAATTAAATTATAAACCTTTCCCTCCTGAGTTGTGAAATAAGAAACAAGTAATTTTTAAATGTGAACACTGATTATTATTAAGTAGATTTCCATATATGGAATCTACCTATTGTAATCGATTCATTGACGGGATCCAGACCCGGGAATAGGGGTGCTCCACCGTTTATATGCTGAAGATTAAGAATCAGCAAAACAATTATCGGTATACCGGGTGATAATAAGATTAGGGCCATGCATATCTCCTTTACTTTTCAACCGATTTAAATAAAATTTGATACATAGATATGAGACATAATTTTGGATTAACAGACGTATAAAAATAAAATGGCTCACTTCCTTTTTTCAATAAAAAGAGTAAAATTCTCAGGTTTTTTTAGCACTTGATCCAGTTAAAATCTATTCTAATTGACAGCAGTAATTCATAATGAAAGTCATTTCATCGATAAGATCAAAAACAAATCATACAGCAGAAATTAAAATTTTCTGAATTCATTTTTAACGAATAAATCGTTTTTTTTTTCAAAAGATAGCTATCGAGAGCTATCTCGCCATTCGATAGAGAATTGAATTACCAATTCAACGATATACATTATGTACCACTTCAAATTTCTTCAAACCTAAACATAATCGTTTATTAAAGAAAAATCTGAGAATTTTAATTTTTTATTGAAAAATAAAAAATTGCCAACAATGTCGTATGTAATTTGAGCCGTAGATTCCGAAAATCATGAAATAAGCAGGGTGTTATTTGAAAAATCGAAGTTGGTGACATTTCAGGCGCACCAATTGGTAGAACATAAAAAAATATCCCTAGACATTATAGAGTGCCGGAGATAATTTTAGTTTATTTTTAATATATATATATATATATATATATATATATATATATATATATATATATACAGGGTGATTCACGACCGACGCCACGCAGATTTATGGCTTAATGGCATATATTCGTCAACTTCTATTGCGGTGGTATTATGTAAGTCAATAAGGACTACATTTTAAAAATATTTTGAAATATACAGGGTGCTCCACAAAAAAGTAACATATCAAAGTTATGATTTTTTAAATGGCACAACCCGTATATTATTACATTTTCGAACTGTACATAAAAAATAAGCTATACTTTCATAATGGTTCCCTATACCTACATACAGAGTGTTCTAAGTTATGTCCATTTTAATTAAAATGTAAGGTTTTAGAAAAAAATTAATATCTGCGGATACAACCAATTACAATAAATTTACTCTTAGATTTAATTAAAAGACTGTTTCCTTAGTCTATTTATTGATTCACTAATACATTTTTCTTTACAGGGTGTTTATAATTTTAAGTTCAATTAGTAGAACATTTGCACTGTAATATTCGGCTTATTTTAAATGGAACACCCTGTATTTTATAAGCCTATCATAAAGCTAATTTAATTACCTTTCAACTTTTATAAGGGTTTCCGATACTTAAATCGTCAAGTTTTCAACTTATTTAGATATTTTTGAAATTTGGGTTTTCCTATAACATTTGTACAAGTAAATATCCTCCCAAAATGTCTAATTATTGTCTTTTACCAATATAAGTAATGTAATAATCAATGGCTAATAGACTAGAATGAATCCAACCAACCGCTTCCCCTCAAAAGTATTTCAATAAATGCGTATGACAAAATGACTAAAATACAGTAGACACGTTTTAAAATTAAGACCGTAGTAACTTTAATCAAAACATTTATATGAAATTTTATAAATAATGAAAACTGAAATATAAAATAATAATTGAGGCAAATTAAAAAAATACTATAACTACTGTTCTACATGATGCCCATCTTTTTGAATGCACATTATTAACCTTTTTTCTAAAGAATGTCTTACATTTTGTAACATATTAGGAGTGACCGTTTCGAAAGCATTTTTAATTCGTATTTTCATATCATCTGCAGTGGTGGGGGGTGCGGTATAAACTAAATTTTTAATATAGCCCCATAAGAAAAAGTCCATGGGGGTTAGGTCGGGAGATCTAGGTGGCCAGTTAATGGGTCCACCTCTCCCGATCCACTTCTCAGGAAACTTTCTATCTAGGTAATATCTAACATCAAGTGCAAAATGTGCAGGAGCTCCATCTAATTGCAACCACATCTTTCGCCGAATTGTCAAAGGAATATTTTCTAAAAGCATCCAAAAATGTCTCTTTAAAAATCTCAAGAATTTCGGGCCATCTAAATTACCATTGAAAAAATAAGGACCAATAACATGATCGGCAATAATTCCACCATACACATTAATACTCCATCGATTTTGACGATCAGTAGTACTGAATAAATACTTATGTTCGGTGTCGTATATAATGAAAATTGTGCCGATTCACTAAGCCGTTATTGTGGAATGTTGACTCATCCGTAAAAAATCATCTTCACTAACTTGATCAAGTGCCCATAAGGAATAATCAATACGGTTTTGGAAGTCTGTGCCGTATAAATTTTGATGCATTTGTATATGATAGAGATGGAACTTATGTTTTAGTAAGATCCTACATACACTAGGCTGACTAATTAATGTTTGTCTTGCGATGACTCTTGTACTGGTATTTGGATTGTCAATAACGGAACCTAATACCAATTACTCGTTATCATCATCATTTGTAACAGGCTTTACTTTTATTTGTTTCGGATAAGCTACACTGCCTGTATCACGAAATGTTCGAATCAACCTTTCAAAAACTTTTTTATTTGAGTGGTCGCGGTCGGGGTACTTTTCTGC
The DNA here is from genome assembly GCA_963243735.1 of Neocrepidodera transversa. NCBI lineage: Eukaryota > Metazoa > Arthropoda > Insecta > Coleoptera > Chrysomelidae > Neocrepidodera > Neocrepidodera transversa. Next base: position 14,062,408 of record OY725347.1, read on the forward strand.
GTACACTCTTGAAGCAAGTAAACAATTTTCGTAACATTCACCAATAATTAAAACCATGTCAATTCTTTCTTGTTGTGAATAAACCATAGTAACGTTGAAAATATTTCAGCTTCTGTGTAGTCCAAGTATAAAGAACTAATGACATTACATTGACAATTTGTGCATAATTGCAACATTTTGACAGCAACGTCAATTTCAAAGCACACCTAATTTCTTTTGGATTATGATATAGTACCACCACATATTAATACATGTTAATCTGTAAATTACAAATATCTGTAATTTTAACAGCTACACAAAAGATTAAATCTGAAATATCTACTTATCGCCAAAGTCTATTACTACATCAATTAGCAAAAAGGCATTAATTAGATATTTTGGGAGGATATTTACTTGTACATTTGTTATAAAGAAAAACCAAATTTAAAAAATATCTAAATAAGTTGAAAACTTGACGATTTAAGTATCGGAAACCCTTATAAAAGTTGAAAGGTAATTAAATTAGCTTTATGATAGGCTTATAAAATACAGGGTGTTCCATTTAAAATAAGCCGAATATTACAGTGCAAATGTTCTACTAATTGAACTTAAAATTATAAACACCCTGTAAAGAAAAATGTATCAGTGAATCAATAAATAGACTAAGGAAACAGTCTTTTAATTAAATCTAAGGGTAAATTTATTGTAATTGGTTGTATCCGCAGATATTAATTTTTTTCTAAAACCTTACATTTTAATTAAAATGGACATAACTTAGAACACTCTGTATGTAGGTATAGGGAACTTTTATGAAAGTATAGCTTATTTTTTATGTACAGTTCGAAAATGTAATAATATACGGGGTGTGCCATTTAAAAAATCATAACTTTGATACGTTACTTTTTTGTGGAGCACCCTGTATATTTCAAAATATTTTTAAAATGTAGTCCTTATTGACTTACATAATACCACCGCAATAGAAGTTGACGAATATATGCCATTAAGCCATACAACTCCGTGGCGTCGGTCGTGAATCACCCTGTATATATATGTTTTTGTAACAAGTGGAGATCCGAATAAAATTAGGGCAACCCGAGATCCACCATTAGATAAAATCTTTCCGAAGTATATTTTGCATCAAAACTAATTTTAGTCTATTCTTAGTCCATAATTCAAGAGAGGGGAAAAATTTTATCAATTTAATTTTTAATGATAAAATTTAAATAAAACGAGATCCTCATTAAAAATTCAAACAAGTTGAGATCCGAAATTGTATATATGATATCTATGATATCTTTAGCTAAGACGAGATCCTGCAATATATGTAAATCCCCTCGCATAGTTTGCTTTGTTTTTATAATGTCACGTGTGTATGATAGTGACTTTATTTGTTTAGATTAGATAAATATTTGTGAAATGTTATCACGTTCAAAAATTTAGTAAGTTTGGCTATAGAAGAAAAATCTACAACTTATAACTTATTGTTATAAATATACTTTTAATGATTAAAATACAAAAAAAATACACAGAGAAAAATCTACAACTTATAACTTATTATAAATAGAGTTTTAGTGATTAAAATACAAAAAAATTACACAGAAAAATCTACAACTTATATCTTGTTATAAATAAAATTTTTAAATTTTTAAAAAATATTACACAGGTTAAACCACATGATGTTTTTAGTGTTTCGGCCCGAGAACTTCACTTTAACATTAAACACAAGAACTATACGCAACATGAAATATATAGAGATAATGATATGTTGACATTTTGTTCTTTTAAACAGACGTAATCAGAATGACATTTTTGATGGTTTTCATAGGTGACTTGAAATCTTTTTCTAAACCGGGGTTGTGTTGAAAGTACACAAAATAGTTTTGCTTTTTTTAATATTCCAAGAATGGGAGTAACATAAATAATGAATGTACAGATTCCAAAAACAATAGGATTCCTAGTTATCCTAGACACAAGAACACAATTGAAAGAATTTTTGAAATCGGACTACTGGTTCTTGAGTTATCACCTCCACATGCATTCATCCAGATCGACAGACATGAACAATTTTTTCACTTAATCGTGTTGTAGGTGGCTTAAAACGTCAAGTGAAGTCATTTTTTGTGAATTCTGAATTTGGAAACTTTGATTTAGTAGATATTTAAGTAATTTTACATTATCTACACTAAATTTATGATTATGTTGAAAAGCATGTTCAGAAACAGATTTCTCTGTTCTACCATATTTAAAATGAGGCATGTGCTCTTTAAACCTAGTTTATATAGATCTTCTACTTTGTCTGTCCAACATACTTTTTGTCACAATCAGAACAATTAATTTCATAGATACCATTTTTTTTTCAAATGACTTGTTTTATCTTTTGGGTCGTTTAATATATTTTTCAAAACATTGTTTCATTTAAAATCTACTCTCAACCCTAATGGGTTATATGGGTTATATGGAGATTCCACACGAATTGAACAGTATATTTTTTTCTACAACCCACGAAAGGAAAAATTAAAAAATATAAAAAAAATAAAATGAAAGCTCCGATCGAGTTTCGTTTTTCACTTTACCAAGTTAGTTTTGTCTAAGGACGAACTCTGTTGAATTTGAGCAGGATCGGACTGGGCCTTCCGGTACCCACCATGCAAATTAAAGTTTTTTGGATAAAATTGATATTTACTACTTAGGATTTGAGAATTATGAAAACAATTTTTAACAAACATTCATTCAGGCAATATCAGATTTGAAATTTTAAATCATCGTTATGATTTATTACCTTTTTGGTAGGTTGCAAATTATAGTAGAATACCTTCCAGGAATTGTCAAGGGTAGGCGGCATACAGGGTTGGAACTAGGTGAACGTGATTCTAACAATTTCAAAAACACAAAAATAGATTTTTACATGATTACAATATGAAATAAAGTAATTAATAAAAAAACATGAAAATAGATTTTTCCTTTGTTTGTTGCAAAATCAAATGAAATAATTAATAAAATAAAATACGAAAATATATTTTTAATTTTTGTACTTACGTTACAACAAGAAATAAAGTAATAAAAAAGATAAAAATGATTGTTACAAAATTTGGGTTTTGTCTTCTACCATAATTTGATAAGATCCTTAAATAATTTTATTAATAACAAACTACCCTATTTATTTTCTTGAAATGCTTGTACCACCCTAAATATTTTTTTAATAATCTTGAAAAAAAAATTAAAATTAAAAACATCATGATTTTTATAAAGCCTGCTAAAAGTTTAAGCCAACTTTAATTACATTATGAATGTGTCGAGTTTCGACATTTTAAATAAATAAAATAAATCCAGGTCGTTAAGAATGGTCAGTTCTACCCTGTTAACGCTTGCCGTTTCAACTGTGCAATGCATTACAAGAGTACATCTTTAAAAATAAGGCCATTTAAATGTAAGACTAAATTAAGTACTACATAAGGATTACAGTCGTTCACTCAAATTCGAACATCTGTCGATAACTAGGACTGTTTCCGCTGTAATAAAATTTGGGTATTTCATTTCTACTATGATTTGCAATGCACAATAATGTTATATTCATTTTGACAAAATTAAAACAAATTTACAAAAGAACTACGACAGGACCGTAATTAAAAATTATTACCACTGATGCTGTTAGTTATTTCAGATAAAACTCCGTAAAAAGGACAAGTGTGATATATCACTGAATTATGAAAGACAGGTATTTAAAAAAAAGAACTTGATGATTGCCATTAAGACACGAAACGTCGTATCAAAGATTTATTAGTGCACTTTTGTAGAAAATTTTAGATATAATAAAACTTTCCTTAACCATTTTTTCATATTTTTTTAAATACAAATTCTAAGCGCAAAAAACCAAATATCGAATTTTTAGTTTTCTCTGTATAACTCTAGAAGGGCGACAGTCCCTGTAGATTTTTTCGATCCATCTAATGTTATGCAAAATATTTAACATTTTATCCGTTTAATGACCTTCGTATCTGTTACGATTTAGAATATAGCAATGTTAGCACATGATAAAAGAAATGGCCTGCATAGGGACCAAAGTGCCACTTTAAAGCACTTAGGCCTAAATTACTAAATTATTTAATAATCTTTAAACGTCAGTGTTTCGCAACGGTAGAATGCTCGCCTTGTAAGCAAGCTGACCCAGGTTTAAATTTCCGACAGTTTTTTTTAATTTTTCTTTTTTTTTTCAGTAATTTTTTATAACGATTGAGTAATAGTTAGTGTTTCTTTTCACATAATTATCGTATGAATTTTTAAGATTTATTCACTGCGGTCCAAAAGTATGTAATATAAGACTAGTTCCTTGGTAAAATGCCATTTTACCAAAAATAAGTGTTATAAGATAATTATTAAAAAATATTTAATATTAACTTTCATTTTATGTTCCTTAAGAGGCCCACACACCAAGTGACTTTTGTGGATTCCGGTTAGAAAATTACCCAAGGAAAATGTGCTTGTATTCTAATAGATTAAGTGTAAAAATTAATTATATGTTTTTGGACGAGAACTCGCCTAATATAGTAACTAAAAATATGCGGTTTCTTTATAATATTTGAAATATTTTTTAAAAATTTTAGTATGTTAAGATCTTGAGGTTCTGATTAAATGTCTCCATGGCCCCTACTCAATCCTAGGACTAATTTTCGAGATACTGATGGTCAAAGTTCAATAATTGAGTATTTAGGTAATTTTGTTTTAATTTCAATTTCTTCAATTTTTAAGAAAACTAATCAGCTTATCTTGAACTTTCCCGGCTCGACCGTAGAGAATATGTTACATGATTATTATTTTAATTACAAAATACTAAGCATAACAATAATTTAGGGAACACATTAAAAACAGCGAGCCGATGGTGAATACGTCTACCCTACAACAGTTGTAGGGAATTTTATGCTTTACAACTTTGCACTGAAACATTTTGCACTAAAGAGCATAATTTACCTCCAATTTTAAAAAAATGGAATATTATAAATGTGTATTTTTCTCGCCATCTTGCGGCGAAACTATGAGGAATTCGATAAAAAGTTAAACATAAAATTTAAAGAAAATTTGATGCTTTACAACTTTGAACCAGAAAATTTTGCACTAGAATGCATTGTTTGTCCTCAAAATCAAGAAAAACTAGAGAAAACCTACATGCACATTTTTTACGCACCCTCTAGTGGCGCAACTATTAAAAATTCTAGAAAAAGTTTCAGACAAGAGTTGTAGGGAATTTTATGCTATAAAACTTTGTACTACAACATTTTGCACTAAAATGTATAGTTTGTCCTTAAAATTTAAAAAAAGTAAAAAATTGTTACATGTGCAATTAATCAATGTCGGTCTTGAGGACCTTCTACTGCACCAATTTAAACCAAATGGTCGCATTCTAGGCACACACTGACCCTCCATACAAAATTTCAGCTTGATTGGTCAAACGGTTCGGCAGTTATCGTGGAAGATTACACACAGACACACAGACAGACCATGCGCTGGAAATGGCTTCAATCTTCTTGGGGGACCTCAAAATGGATATTTCCATCGATATCTCGATTTTTTTTTGCTCGTTCACCTTACTTTCCCTTTGATGGGCCCCGAAAAAAAAAATATATAAAATCCTAAATGTGTATTTTTCTCGCCATCTAGCGGCGAAACTTTGAGGAATTCGATAAAAAGTTAAATATAGAAGTTAAAGAAAATTTGATGCTTTACAACTTTGAACAAGAAAATTTTGCACTAAAGTGCATTGTTTGTCCTCAAAATCAAGAAAAACTAGAGAAAAACTACATGTACATTTTTTACGCGGCCACTAGTGGCGCAATTATTGGAAATCCTGGAAAAAGCTTAAGACAAAACTTGTAGGGAAATTTATGCTCTAAAACTTTGTACTACAACATTTTGCACTAAAGTGTATTCTTTGTCCTTAAAATTTAAAAAAGGTAAAAAATTGTTACATGTATATTTAATCAATGTCGGTCTTGAGGACCTTCTACTGTATCAATTTAAACCAAAATCTAATGGTCGTGTTCTAGGCACACACCGACCCTCCAAACCAAATTTCAGCTTGATTGGTCAAACGGTTCGGCAGTTATCGGGGAATATTACACACAGACACACGGATACACAGACAGACCATGCGCTGGAAATGGTTTCAATCTTCTTGGGGGATATCTCGATTTTTTTTTGCTCGTTCACCTTACTTTCCCTTTGATGGGTCCGGGAAAGTAAAATATGATAATTATATACAGGGTTTACCAAAAAGTCAGTGGAGCTACTTAATTTTTAAAATGACTATAATATTGAAAACCATTAAACCTCAGTTTTGAAAAATTCCTAATAATTTTAAAACAAACTGCCAGATTTTCTTGAAAAAATTATATACATTACAAGTCAGTAGTCAAAGAAAAACTGCACTATGTAAAGTTTGAAAAGATCAAAATACTATTTATAAATATTTAAACGAAATAAAAACGCAGGCTATAGGAATTGATGATTTGCAAATCAACATGCTCCTTCTTTGTTGTCCGTACATTTTAATTTTCATTACCCATATTATTAATTCCTGTATAGAGGAGTCGTATTTTCCAAATCTGTGGAAAATCACAAAAGTGTTTCCGTTACCAAAAAAGAACAATATTACTAGTTTTAGCGAATTACGTCCCATTTCAATCTTATCGGTATTATCAAAGGTTCTAGAAAAAGCAATTAAATATCAGATAGAGTCCCACGTTAATGATTACAACATTTTACCCATCAATCAGTCTGGTTTTAGGCGTGGTTATAGCTGTACTACGGCATTATTAGAGGTCACTGATGATATTTTTAGGGATATCGATAAAGGGAATACAAATGTTTTAATACTACTAGATTATACAAAAGCCTTTGACACAATTAACCATGACCTTCTGTACAGTGTTCTTCATTACGTCGGTTTTTCAGATAAAGCCACTGACTTTATCAAAAACTATCTTACTAATCGTTCTCAGTTTGTTGAAACAAATTCCGGTAGATCTAATATTAAAAATATTGCATGCGGCGTGCCACAAGGTTCTATTTTGGGACCCATTTTGTTTAGCATTTACTCCAGTAATATTAGTACGACTCTTACGAATGGTAGAGTTTATATATATGCTGACGATACGCAAATACTATTCACTTTTTCTGATTTTAATGATACACGCACTAATGACATAATTAATACAGAATTAATAAAAATTGTCAATTTTTCTAACAGGCATCAGCTAACTATCAATCCCGCAAAAACACAAATACTGGTATTTGGTAAAAATAAAAAAGTGCTCTCAGAGCATTTGTCTGTGAGTATTGGTGGTGTCAATGTAGATTGTGTAGATGTTGCCAAAAATCTTGGTCTTCAACTTGATACTGACTTAAAATTTAAAAGCCATGTAAATAATTGTATAAAAAGAGCCTACGCTAATTTGAAAATTCTTTACCCGCATCGCCATGTTTTAGATAAAAATACAAAAACACTTCTTTGCGATACTATGGTACCTAGTCACTTTAATTACTGCGACGTCGTTTACGGACCTTGTATAGACTATGTTGATACGCATCGTATTCAAAGAGTACAAAATTCTTGTCTTCGCTTTATATATGGAATAAAAAAATACGAAAGGATTAGTCACAAACTTATTGAAACTAATTGGTTAAATATGGAAACTAGAAGAAATCTGCATATGGTAACGTTGTTTCATAAGATCATTTTATTAAAGTCACCTCCTTATCTGTATAATAAAATTACATTTAGATGTGATGTGCATAATGTGCATACAAGGTTTAGAGGACATATATCTCCTCCTCTCCATCGCACCTCTAAATTTCAAGGTTCATTCTCCTATATGATTTTTAAATTCTATAACCAGGTTCCTTCTCAACTTAAACAGCTCTCGGTAAATTTATTCAAGCAAAAGTACAAGCTTCTTTTGATGTCAGATAATATTTAGTCAAAACTACCTTTAGACTTAATAATATTAACACGTTATTTTTATTTTTATTCTTCTCTCTATGTATAAATTATTTCTTTTCTTTAACATATCATTCAAAGCTACTACAGGGATAGCAAATAATATCAGCCATGCTGTCTGCTATTCCTTTTTGCGGTATTATATATATATATATTTTTTTTTTCTATTAAATTACAATCTGTATTTTTTTTTTATTCAAATGTAATATTTTTGTAATTATTTTTTTTTCTTATAATTTTTTTTTAATACTGCAAATAAATTTATATTTATTTTATTTATTTTATTTTACACACGGACCCGAATGTAGGGCTTTCAAATCTGATTGTTTCCAAAATCGCCTCAATTATGCTGCTTTTGCAATACAGTTGTCATTAAACATTTTTATTTATTAGTCGATTTTTATGAAAGTTTAATTGAGTATAGTACTAGTAATTTCTGATTTCCTAACATATATATTCAATTTTGATTTTTAAATGGAACACCCTGTATACTTCGATACATTTGGATACTACGGATCAAAATACATGTAATCCACTAGCCAAATATCAATTTGACAGAACATTCATTTTTTTAAAATAAAATATTTGTCTCAGTGTTTGCTAAAATTTTACAATATCAATTAAAGCTGAAAGATAACTTCATAAAAAATGTTATTTCCATTAAAAACCACTTTATGTCCGATTTATTATAATTTTATTAGAACAGCAACCGTTTTTAACCAAACTCATTTTTTTTAATGTAACCCCTTGAAGCCCATTTCAATACGAATAAAATGATATGCTTACTCTTATGCATTTTAGCAAAGTACACTGAGAAAAAATATTTTTCTCAAAAAATGAAATTTCTGTCAAATTGCCATTTGGCCAGTGGATTGCATGTATTTTGATCTGTAAAATCGAAATTTAACAAAATTCCACTTAAAAATCAAAATTGTTGTCCATTTCCGGCAAAACCGGAAGTCGGCCCTCTTGAATATATACGTCAGAAAATCAGAAATTACTATTACTATATTCAGTTAAACTTTCATAAAAATCGGTTAATAAATAAAAAGTTTAATGGGTTGATCCACATATCCCTGTTTCAATAGCTCGCAGTTACATAAAATTTGAAACACCCTGTAGACATATAAAAACAATGTTTCTCGGACACCATATTTTACATCAATTTATAAAAGTAAATGCGTTACTATTTTAGCAGAAAATCTGTTACAACTGTATTGCTAAAGCAACACATTTGAGGCGATTTTGAAAAAAATCAGATTTGAAAGCCCTACATTCGGGTCTGTATGTAATTTTTCATACTCTACATAGTGCAATTTTTCTTTGACTACTAACCTGTAAAGTATATAATTTTTTCAAGGAAATCTGGCCGTTTGTTTTAAAGTTATTAGAAATTTAACAAAACTGAGGTTTAATGGTTTTCAATATTATAGTCATTTTAAAAATAAAGTAGCTCCACTGACTTTTTGGTAAACTGTGTATGTATAATTGTCATATTTTTTAAAAGACCAATCATTTGACTAAATTTTCCCATAAACAAGTTTAAGATAAGCTGATTAGTTTTCTTAAAAATTGAAGAAATTGAAATTAAAACAAAATTACCTAAATACTCAGTTATTGAACTTTGACCATCAATATTTGAAAACTGGTTATAGGATTGAGTTGGGCCCATAGAGACATTTAATCAAAACGTAAGGATCTACAAGATACTAAAATTTTTAAAAAATTGGCCGAAAGCAATTTTCCGTAAGAGAAGTGAGGGGTCCTTTAGCTATAGAAAAAAGTTGACAGTCGTATCACTTTTACTAAAAATAATTTAAAAGAATTTCCACAGACGTGCCCTAAATAATTAACTACAGAATATATTGGTAAAAACCGCAGCTTTCTATCTTTAATATTAACTAAGCGCCCGCCCAAAAACGATTTCAGACAAGATATGGAACATATGGTATTAGCGCTATTTGAACTTGAAATATATTATTTATAATCATTTTACAAAACATTTAAACAAACATCACTTTTATCAAAGTTATGTCATTGCCATTCCTAAATATAGAGGATCTCAGGTTGTATATAAAACGTGAATCACATATACGTTCATATTGCAGCGCCCTCATTAGGAGAAATCACTGATGCCTGAACTATTAGTGTATAAAAATTGATAAAAATGGAAAAATTGAGATCCGACCTAAAATTCAAATACGGACTGCCCCCACCCTCATTTATGAAATAAACATGAAATACACATAGAAACAAGGTGAGATCCGATTTGGATCTCGTCTTGTAAAAATGGATCTCCACTTGTATACTAAATATCACCAAATGATCTCATCTTGTATCGAAAATATATCTATATATATATATATATATATATATATATATATATATATATATATATATATATAAAAATAATAAATGCTCATGCCAAAAAAGTGTAGTTTTGGTTAGTTGTTAAGATATTCTTCAACATTGTGGCATTCCACAGGTTTGAAAGTCAAGTTAAAATATAAGTGAAAAAAAAAATTTCAGCGCTAATTTTTTCATTAAAGTATATTAAAAATACCATAGTTTTTTCGAATTTTTAAATTAAATAACATTAAAAAAATGTTTTGTCTCACAATCAGAGTTATGACTGGGAACCACCGCTGTGTTCACCGCACGAGGTGCTTTTGATCATAAAATTAAAAATTATTAATAATTAAGAAGGAGTTCCGGAAGTTAAGTCTTTATGATTGTAAATTTATTTCCCTTTAATAACCTGTATTCAAATTCACTCTTAGTTTTTGTGTTATTTGCAAAAAATAGATTTTTTTAAATCTTTTTGCAGTTATTTATGTTCATATTTCGCATTTTTTTCTTAAGGCCACCGTGAATTAAATTGAATAAGTCTTCGCTTACATTTTATTTCTCAAAATCACTGTTTAAACACGTTTATTATGATATAAACCAGCCTACAAGTAATTCCAAGAATTTTCATTATAATCAACATATTTGATGAATCATAATTATATATTTTTATATCAGTTACAATAGTACATTATTCAACAAGCATATAATGATGGCTATTATTCACAAGGGTGTAATTTACGACACGAGCCGCAGGCGAGTTTCGTAAATCACCCGTGTGAATAATATCCATTATATGCGAGTAGAATACTGTACTTTGTCCGCGACTATTAGGAATTTATTAACAATCTCGATTTTTTTTGCTCGTTCACCTATCTTTCCCTTTGATGGGTCCGGGAAAGTAATAAATCATGACCATGAGCAGTAAAATAGTTTGTTTCTCTTCTTTCTTCTAGGCCCATTTGTTTGTTTTAAAAGTTTATGGAATTCTAGGTAGGCAAATAAAACTAATAGACCTTTTCTATTTTCAAGATTGTTCCTAATTTTTACATAATAAAATTTGACAGACTGGCCGCACGACGTTGTCCATATGGACGGAGCGTCCCTGGGTAACATGTAAATGTAATTATAACAACAAAAATAATGTAGACGGTGGTAGTGAGAAGAGAAGAAACTTGCTACACCAAAGTATTACCAAAAACCTGTTCGTGGTTTCTCTTTTAATTCCATCTACAAGATATGGTTCATTGTTAAAAGGTTCAATTTAATAAATCTATAACAAAAATAACACCTTCAAGAATTATCAGTACTGGGTTCAAATCCCACAAGGTTTTTCATAATTACAATTCAATACAACCATAGTATACTTCAAAAATGACTCTATCCAATAGCTCTGTAGTAGTTCTGTTCTATATTCGAAAAATATATCCGAGAAAGTAGGACGCATGTGCAGTATACAATTTGTGTTCTAACTTGTCTATTGCACATGTGTGCAATTTTCTCGGACCGATATTTTTGAAACCAGAAGAGAAAGAGAAGAGGAACTGGTATAGCGGTCTCTTTGACCCAAAAGTGATCAAAAATTTCTCTTGTCAGAAAAGGACTGCGCAGAGAACCGATGGACAATGTTGCCAAGCTCGATTTTCAAGTATAATATTTTCACCTTCAGTTTTTTCATCCTAGACTTTCATAAAACTTTATTATATAATTTTAAATTTTAATAATATATTTTTGGTATGGTCCATCGCTTTATCTCAATTTTTTTTATATTTTAAATTTTTGTAGTTCATTGAAAAAAAATATAAAATTTGTCCAACTAAAGCTCGCGGCCGCTACGTCAAAAATTAGAGAAGTGGGGAACGAAAGAAAAAAAGGAAAATTAAAGCGAATTATAATATAGTAAAAGGCTCATCCCAATTCTAAATAATGAATAGAAAAATGTGCGAAAATCTCACTCTTATTTAAACAATTGCAAAAGTTGCAAAAAAAATTTCAAAAATAAGTTTAGTCGGAACTATACCTTAATTATTAATATTTTTAATTTAATACCGAGAATAGAGATCTAGGCTACAAACAAGCACAACGTCGCAGAACTGCCGCTAAACCGGCCCTGGCCAGTAAAAAAAATGTATACCATTAAACATTATTTTAAAAATTAAAAAAAGGTATCATCTGGATACTTAAAAAGGGTAAAAATGTACTGGTAAAAAATGTTGACTAATTTTTCATAAAATGAGAGTATTATTAACTATATTTTTAGTGTTTTCGTTAACATTCCAAGTCGGATAATTGTTAAACAAAAGCTACTAAAATTATTTTGTTTTTAATATTTTTCCTTCAAATATCTATTTTTTTAAATCAAAATTTATTATAATATAAAAAATGTTAAATTAAAAGTATTAATAATTTAGATAAGAGTTTTTGATATATAATAGGTAGCACTAAAAAATTAGATTCAAACAAATGACTTTTTTTCTACATTGTCCGTTTTCGTTCTTTTCTTTCAAATATCCTTTTTTGCCATATTAATTTTTTTCTAATCTGTTATTCGTGCCATGCGCCATCTGCATGTTGGGTTAAACCGTCCCTGGTTTTTTATAAAATGTACATTGACCATCACTCTTCCAACGTTGCCTAAACTATCACACAAAAATAAATTACATAGATACTTTAAATAAATAAAATCCTTATATTTACAATTTAAAAAACAAGAGTAAATGCAGTTAATAATTAACGATTTGTGCCATTTTTAAATTATTAACAATTGTTTATTAATAGTAATATTACGATACATTTTTATATTTATTATATTCTAATAAAATTTATGCTTAGCGGCAACACAGCATTGACCGCACGGAACTCTAATTAGGAAAATGAGACGAAGCATGCGCCATCACTCAGTTCAGATATTGATCAATAGATGGCAACATAGAAACGAGCTGAAAATTACGAGATTTAGAAAGTAAATGAACATTGTGACAAGAAGCTTTGTACTTTTTAACTAAATTGTATTAACTGAAAACGATAATTCCAATAATATATTATTTTTAAAGTGTTGATGTGATAGATATAACATGCGTAGAACCTGTGACGTATTGACATTTGTTCTTGTGAGATGTGCGATGTTGCTAACCAAACCAACCAGTCGTTGAAATGTCATTTAAGTTTTTGTATTTAGTAAACGATCTCATCATAACAAAACAATTATGAACTGTGTATTGAAAAAGAAAGAAAATTTACAAGAAAAGCTTTTCGAACAAATATTAAATGGTAATTACCCATCTAAAGATGTGAATAGAATGAGCGTTAACAGTCTAGAAAATTTCGCTTTTCGTCTACTAAAATTCACATCTGTTAAGGTGGGCGCGAAATCTAAAAGTGATACGGAATTGACAAATTGGTGGCCCTGGTCCAGTGCCGTACTAATACATAAAAAAAATCGTAAAGAATTCCGTGGAAATCTAAAGAAAGTCGTCATAAATTGTTGTGAATTTTTCAAACAAAAATGGCTTCCTCCCAGTCAGCCGTGGATTAACGACGAAAATTACGATTTTATACAAGCCAAAGCTGAAAAACGGAAAGCCAAGGATGTTCTAGAGATATATGAGATTAAAAGACGAAAAACCTTATTAGTGTCTGATAAAAAAAAGAGTTATGAACCTGACATAAATATATCTGAGTAAGTACTTTCTAATTCCCTCGTTTTTTTTTAAGTTATCTGGCAGTTGCAACTTTTTGCAAAATTAAGTAGGTCAAGGGTATTTCTTCACGAGTTGACCTAGAAATTTTTTGCACACTTGGTTTATTATTAAACAATTAATTATTAATAAATAATATACAGGATGTTCTTGAAAGAGCTTAATCTATATGTGAAATACTGAACCTAAAAAATTAGGGTTACTTATGTTATATTTTAATACTCAGTTATGTTTATTATTAATTATTTTTCAACAAAATATCAAGTTTATAAAAAATAACTCGACTAACAAAACTAACTATAAAACTTACCTAACTAATTCATCTAATGCCTAAAATCTCCCTTCTTAAGTATTACTTATGCTTTATAAATTTGTCTGGATATTTAATCGTTCTACCAGATCCATAGTCCATTTATTTAATTTACACCGATATTCAATTACGTGAAATAGAGACTTAATTAAAAAAAAATTAGAAGAAGAGAAATTTAGTTAATTACCTTGGGGCAATTTTGAATTCTACAGAAACGTCAAAATAAGTCATACTTGTCAAAATATTGCTTTTAATTATTTCCTTGCTGAAAAAAATCATGGTGGACCTTTAATACAAGAACTTGAGGTATATGAAAGAACTAGGACTCACTTTTATGGTATTTGTCATGTTTTTAAGATTTATTGAAAAGTGATGGAAGCTATATATCATCAAAGACAGGCAGAATCTGTCACTGCTTGGTCTCATTTTGAACAAGAAAAATGAACCGAGGATATGTAGTTCGCAGCTTATTTCGATACTTAAACTAAATGAATGGACTTTACTTGTTTTACTATAACATTTGTCGGTACTAGAACCTAAAATATCATCAGTAACATTATAACTTGCTACAACTGACCGACTACTTTCTAATACATCATTATTATTATTAATACATTTAAATTTAGGTTCGTTTTCAGAGTGTTTTAAGTTTACAGTATGGCTATGTTACATATTATTATTTTGATTGCTCACTAAATAAGATTAGGGGAACTCGATCTCTTTTCTACTCTAAATGGCACCCACTGACCCATTTTTCTATTGTAACATTTTCAAATTCTACCCTATCCAGCATTTCTATCATAATAAGGTTTATCTAAAACTATTTTATTTCTATCGTCTTCATGATCTACATACTGCGGCTTTAGATCTTGCCAAACAGGTAACCTTGATTTTAAATGCCGTTCCATCAACAACTGTGATGATGATAACCCAAACCCACTAATTGGTGTATTTCTATATTCTAAAAGATCAAATCTTTGGAGTTTTTAACCCTTTAACTGCGGGCAAAATTTGGCAGCGGTGAACAACAAATATTGAAAAATATACTAAAAATATTTTGGCATTAGTGAAATTTTGCGATAATTTAAATAATACACCAATAAAATAGTTAAAAAAAACTAAATTTTAGGAAATTTAAAATTTCGAAAATTTCAAAAATATGTCAAAAATTTGAAAACAAAAAAAATGTCTAGAAATTCAAAAATTTTTTCGATATTTCTAAAACATATCGAACATTTCCAAATATATTAAAAATTTTTGAAAAGTGCAAAATAAAATTTTGAAAACTTCATTTTTAAGAATTTCCAAAACATTTTGAAAACATTCAATAACTAAAAAAAAAACTGGAATTTTATTAAGAAAGTCAAAAATTTCAGAAGTACCTATATCAAAAATTTCAAAAAACATCAAAAAAAAATTAAAAATATATCGAAAATTGTAAAAACATTTAAAAAATGTCAGGAATTAAAAAAAATGTAAAATAAATATGTAAAAATATGTAAACTTTTGTAAATTTTATAAAAATTTGTAGACAGATAATAAAATATACCAAATTATTCATTTACGATGCTCATATCACAGCATAGTTTTTATGAATCGTTTATATACGTTAGCCGCAGTCAAAGGGTTAAGAAATTTTTTTTACAATTTCTACTGCAATTTCAGCAAGCCCATTTGACTTGGGTTACTAGTAACCAGTGTTGAGCATCAGTCAATTAAAAATTCAATCAATTGATTAATTGTTTAAAAAATTAATTTCAATTAATTTAATTGCAATTAAAAGTAATCACAATTAATTGTTAATTGCATTTTGCAATTAATGTATTTACATTAAGCTATATTAATTGTAACTTTCAATTAAATCAATCACAATTAAATTAGTCACAATTAATTTATTTAATCATTATATAAAACAATTAAAACTAACAATTAACCTGTTCATTGTAAGTTTTATGAAACTGCATGGTGCCATAAAAATTATTTATAATGATTTCTAAACGCTATGTAGGTTACAATTGTATACAAAAATCATCCAAAATTGTTTTTTGGTCATGACTTCTAATTTTTGTTAGAGAAAAACAAAATGGGGGCTCCAAGATGGCGGACGAGAAGTGTAATTGTGGTTCGATTCTATTCAAAATTGGTGTGTGGCGGTTTTTGGGGTCCAAGATTCAGGCCCCGATTACCCAACCTAGGACCGCCCGGAAGTTGGCACTCCAACTGCCGGAACCCTTTGATTTTTTCGGAGTTCTGGACTCGTCTCGAAGAGTTCTAGAGTTCTCGACGGGGTGCAGATAAAGTTCTACAATTTTTTTGCGGAATTTTTAAAAAAAAATTTTGGGGTGCCAACTTCATGCCGCACCCCTTTTGTGAGAAAAAAGAGTTCTGGGTGAATAAATATCTCAGAAATAAAGAGTTCTAGAGTTCTCGGTAGGTTTTGGAAAGAGTTCTGTGAATTTTTGGAAATTAAAAAAAAAAAAAAAAAAAAAAAAAAAAAAAAAAAAAAAAAAAAAAAAAAAAAAAAAAAAAAAAAATAGAGTGCTAACTTCATGCCGCATCCTTTTTTTATTTATTGGGTAGTTTTGGTCACTGAGGGCTGCTTTTAAATACAGCACCCCAGAGTTCTGACTCGAAAAAATACTGAAAATTATGAAAATGGATATTTTCAAGGGGTGCTACAAAGTTCCGATTTTTGTCGCTAATTTTTCGCCAGAATATTCAATTTTCCATTTACTTGGCAGTATTGGTCACTTAGGGCTGCTTTTAAATACAGCACCCCAGAGTTCTGACTCGAAAAAATATTCAAAATTATGAAAATGGATATTTTCAAGGGGTGCTACAAAGTTCCGATTTTTGTCGCTAATTTTTCGCCAGAATACTCAATTTTCCATTTACTTGGCAGTTTCGGTCACTTAAGGCTGCTTTTAAATACAGCACCCCTGAGTTCTGACTCGAAAAAATTCTGAAAATGGAAAAAAATGGACAAAATACAAAAAGAGAGTGGAAAATGGGAAAAAAAATTGGAAAAAATACAAATTGACAAAAATAGGGGAAAATAGGAAAAAATAGGAAAAATGGGAAAAATATTGAGCGAAGTTGTTACAAATGAGTAATAACTTCTATTTCATTAAGCATAATGGCACGCTAGATATGTATATAAAGTTCCAATTTTATGAGATTTTACGAATTATGAATTCTTGATTTGTAATGTTGTTCTGACTATATTTTAAGTAAGTATTCACATCTATATATGGATCACAAAGATTGAATAGTGGTACAAAATGTATATGTTAAGTTTAAGTCGCATATTGAGCAATACAATGTGATGTATAGATATGTGATATCTAGTAGAGTTACTTACGTTATGAAAAACTGTATAAACTAGAAAATACTATATCGCTTATTTGACTTGTGACGTTTTTCTTCCAAATCAGCGATATTATTTTTTATACATAGTTCATGTCATAAAGAAACAATATTAAGAGAGTACCAAATGTAACAATGTATTACCAAAAAAATAATTTAAAATTATGATAGTAGTAAGGAAAAACGCCTTAAATTTTTGACATTCTGCATATGACAATTGTGATAAGCACAAAGAAATTTTTAAATGTTTGTTTTTATGTTGTTAAATTTAGAATAAAAGTTTATTTTTGTATATAGAGGTTATTTTGTACTGAAATAAAAAACACTTCACTACATGATTGTTTCCATAACTATTCCCCGCAGAAGAGGTAAACGAATAAAGAGTAAATAGAACCCTTTGAAATATCCATTTTCATAATTTTCAGTATTTTTTGTATATGTTTATTAAGAATAATGGAATCAAGGTAAAAACGTAAATTCCGATCAACCTTTTCTACAATAACCAAGTTACTTACCCATTCACCAGGATTTTCAACTCAGTGATAATTTTAAGTGCCTCTAGGTGATCTAACTTTTCTTTTAGCTTCTGTCGTAAACTTACATTTTTCTTTGATACAAACTAATCCTTTAAAACTTTCAATGTTTCCTAATATAAATTTTTCTTTTTCAACTTGGATTTCTAAATCTTTGCTTACTCTGTTCAAAAATCCAAATTTAATCATTGAATCGTAACCTACTAGTACATCAGTATCTACATTTATAATAACAAAATTTATCATTTCAAAATTTTTACCTGCCTGTCATTTAAAACTTAGAGCACCATTGGTCTTATAGTAAAATTTCCAAACGAGTTTAATACAATATTAGATTTTTAACAATTTGCAATTTCTAAAATACTTACAGGCATTACATTGACTTTTGTTTCTGAATCTAACTTACATTTAATAATTATACCATTTATTTTTACATTTTCATACCTTTTTTATACTATATGTATATTTTTCTCTACAGTAATAATATCTATTTCCAATTCCTCCTCTTCATTTTCTATGGCTACTTTTACTTTTCCATATTGCTCACACTTTTTTCCATATGCTCTACATTTCCTATGACCATGCACTGATCTACATCTATAGCACAAAAACTTAAACTGGTCTTCTGACTTGCAATCATTTCTGTAGCTAACTTTTATTTTTGCCTATAGCACTAGTACCTTGGCTGAATTTTCTAGACAACTTTCTTACTTCTAATACAGAATCTTCACACTGAATATTTCGAACTTGTGCTTTATTTATTTCAGCTACCTATTCAGCTTGGATTAAACCCACCTCTTTACCCCACAGTCTTGAATATTAAGCACAATCTTATTGTGAACTAGATAATCTTTTTGACCTCCAAATTCGCAACTTTTGGCTATCATTTTTAG
The DNA here is from genome assembly GCA_963243735.1 of Neocrepidodera transversa. Classification (NCBI taxonomy): domain Eukaryota; kingdom Metazoa; phylum Arthropoda; class Insecta; order Coleoptera; family Chrysomelidae; genus Neocrepidodera; species Neocrepidodera transversa. The sequence goes on from OY725347.1 coordinate 14,081,523, forward strand.
TAAGTCTATTAGGAAATGGTCAAAAGGCTCACCTGCCTCTTGTTTATTTGAAAAAACTTGAAGCGTTGTTACAAAACATTCCCTTTTTGATTCATATATTTATCACATTCGGTCATTACCTTGTCATATTTATTTCTATCTTCCTCTGATAGTGTTAAGGAATTATAAATTTCGACACCTCCTCCTATTAAGTTGAGAAATATAGCTACTTTTACCCCACTTTTCTGTTTGTCTTTTCCATTGGCCTTAAGGTAAATCTTATAATTCTGTTTAATTTTTTTGAAATTTTCTGTGATATTTCTCTCAAATTTCATCTGTGTTGGGAAATGTGCCTCCATGATTCTTATTTTTATATATTTTTCATTTCTTAGACTTGACACTTAATTAACTGACTGCGCCATGTTAAGTATATTTTAATATTTAGTTATGTTTATATTTATTTTTTTTGCAACTAACAAAATACAAAATATCAAGTTTACAACAAGCCATGAGACAACTCAACTAACAAAACTAACTTAATTAACCCATCTAACATAATGACTAAAATGGTCTTTTTCACATTAGGGCACATTATCAACTTAAAAATAATATTTTTAATAATGATAACAAACATTTTTTGATTATTAATTTCTCAGTTATTTTTCATTTAGGATAGTGAAAAAAAATTAATTCAGAACATCCAATAAAAAAAATATTGTCTCTTATTTTTGGAAATTTAATGATATACATGAAGTAGAATTAAAGTAGGATTTTGTTATTTTAGATATGTCCCAGAAGATTTGGTACCATCAAATTCAAAACCTCTGGATCAATCTGAATTTCTGCAACTTTTTAAATTAAATTTGAACAATAACGAAATTCCAAAAGCTACCCAAGTGCCAAACAATTTTAGGATCATCCGATTACAGAACTGTCCACATGTACCTTTCTCCTCCAATGTAGGACAACATTTAATGAAAAAAGAAAATTCTTGTGTACCAGACAATGTTACAGAAAGAAAAATTGAACGGATTGAGTGGTATATTAACAGGGAATCTCAAAGGACTCTTCCTAATATCAATTATGAAGTGACTTACGTACAAAATAAGAATTATGTGGGGCATAATTTTAGGTTTCCCAAAAGGCAGTACCATCAAATGCTAGGTGATGAAAATTTTAATAATTTTGTTCATAAAATATGCAAACCACTATCAGTTGTGGTAACTAACGATAATTTGGTTGAATTGAAAAATTGTTACAACATAAAAATGAATAACGTTTTTAAAAGGGTAAAAATTGTGATAGAGAAAAAAAAAGCCACTAAAATCATTAAATCTTATTTAAAAACGAAAATAACCAGACACAGCTAATATATAGTTTGTTGTACATTCTGTATATAAATACAGGGTGTTTTATAATTCCACCTCCGATTGATCAGTGTACTTAATTATCTTTTTGCTCAAAAATGGTAAAACTCCCAATATTTATTTTTAGAATATGGTACACATATATCATATTGACATATCTAAAATTTCTAGATTATTAATATTTATAGATTTTAAAAATTGGCCTTAACAGTTAATTTTTTATTAAATTATACCAAAAATATTAATATTTTAAGCTTTACAAGACATTCTTAAATTAGAGGCAAAATTTTAGTACAAATAGCAAAGTAATATCTGTACTCTGGAAGTATAAAAAATTTAAGTTGACTTTTGGATACAAATAATAAAAGTGATTCATTGAAATTTAAAAAAGTAGCCATTGACTCGAAATTTAACCCTTCAATGTACAGATATATTTATCTATAAGTAAAATTACTTTAAAAAAAAAAACATAAATGTCTTTCGTTTAGATTTAGAAACTAAAAATACCTTCCTATAAATATAAATAGATTGAGAAAATTATAAAAAAATGCAGTAGATTTATATTTATTATAGTATTTAAAAAAATATCCTTATATAAAAATCTTCCTGGAAAATGTTATTAAACAATAATAATTACCAAAAAAAAATATATTTAGGTAGAGAAATTAATTAAAAAATGCAATTTAATTGACAAATTATTCGTGGCAATTAGGTATTATTTCTCAATATAATATGCCATAAAAAACATTGTGCAAAAGACATTATTTATTGTAAATTCATACTCATTATACTGAATGTCCCATTGAATTTACAAAATTTAAATATCAAACATATTAATAATATAATATTCAAGCCATTCTTATGTTTCAGTACAAAATTCAAAGCGTTTCTAAATTAAACAGACAAAATTTGACTGTAGGATCCTCTATTAAATAAAATATAATGAATAAAAGGTTAAAATTTACAATAATTCAAATACATTTTTGCTTATAACTAGATTTTATCTACAATCACCTTATAAAGTATCCACTAGTGTAATAATGAAAAATACAATCTTGAGTCAATCATATTATACTTATTTATTATTAATATTAACATTTATATTAGTTTCGTTATTTGTTTTATCATATTTCACTTCGTTTCCATTAAGAGGAATCCATAAGCTGAGACGAGATTTCAATTGACCGAGAGACCCGAAAAATTCCGAGTAAGATGTACATAGACATTTCTATGTTTCCTCACGGCGGCAATAGAATGTCTACACGTCGGAAACTCGTCGAGAAACCACAAGCGTGCCGGTAGATTTACCCTATTAAAAATAAAAGTTTCATTTCTATTGGTACAGATGCATCGAATTCGGTCGTGAGGCTATTGCACAGATTAAATTCAAACTTTGCCCAAAAATCGAAACGGCAAAAATTAAAGTCAAGTTCGTTAATAAGAGGAATCTATCAAAAGGGGTAGTTTTTAGGGGATGTTTTTTTGGCTATATCTTCCATAATAATTGACGCGTAGGATATTGCGACCTCTTGTTAGATTTGTCTTTTAAATATCTATAATTCATCTCATAAGGCCATTATTGAAAAAATCTATAATAAACCAAGGGCGGCAAAAAATCTGATATTTTAAAGAAAAATTCATATTTTTTAATCCAAGCAAAATTTGAAAATATTTGGTGTATTGTATAGCCCTTAATAGTCGCTTAAGTCAAAAGTTTGGTCCAACCAAAATGCACCCATTTCGGCAACATGCGTAATTAAATACAAACGCAGTTATTATTTTTTACTACTTTAGATATGTACCATTCTATGTTGTCACGGTTTTTGTAATAAATAAATGAAGCAAGCAGTGGAAAAGAGTAGGGAATAAGAAAAGTACGAGAAAATGGGTAAAAAAAAAACGATCAAAACGAGACGGTCCGGGCTTACGTCTGTTTCGTCAATGTTTTCTTCCTCTTCCAAATTTTCATCTGCACATTCTTCTTCGACCTCGACGGTTAAAAAAATTGCAATGTTCAATCCTTCGATGTCATTTTCTTCTTAAGGGTCCGTGAATGTTTCAGGGCTGTTTTCACACTCGTCTCCCTGGCAGCATGTGCAGATAATAGAGCATTTTAACCCTGTCTTCCTACATCCGCAAGCTAGACCGCACCCCTTATAACACTTGCACGAAATGAATTTCAGGAGTGCTTTCTGTGCTGGATCTTTTGTGATCTTCACTGGAGTTAGCCCAGTCTTAGTCATTTCCCAACCCCATTGCTCCGGACTCATGCGTACCATGATAGGTTCGAAGAGAATGTTGCTCATGCAGCTTCTTTTGTGGGGATAATGCAGCAAGATTAAATTTGCTCTTTGTCACAGATCGTACAAAATTTTGATAGCGTAGGGAGCTTTAGTAGTGGCATTTTCCTTGGACACGTTGTAAAGGGCGTTTCGTTCTTTTAAAGCTTGTATGTTTTGATACAAATATTCGTTCTTTTCAAGGGTTTTTATGAATTTAATTTTTCCTACGTTGAAAAGTGCAGATGTATTGTCACAACCGCTAAACACATGTAAAAACAATATGTTGTTTGCTATCATTTCTCCATACTGCAGACTTCGAGGAGAGTATATTTTTTAACAATTTTTCCTTTTCCTGGTTTGCGTTGGGCTGAGATTTCTCCAGTGCCTTCTATAAATACGGAGTCGAACAATGCAGACATACTGATCGCCGTGTGAATTAACAATGTATCAGCATCTACCTTTACTCCGAAATTAAAATTTTCAAATTTTATCCTTTAGAATTGAAATCAAGCGATGTTTATTACCTCCATTTGAGAGAAATCTCTCCTGCGAAACAGTCGGAACCATCGACTCGTATAAATGTACGTCACCTGAACTTTGTTTATTTGAACTGTGAAATCTTTCTGCAGTTTTCGTACTTTTGTTAGCCGCGTCGATTGGGTACCCGTCAAAAACAGCTACTGTGTTGGATCCATGGTGCCTTTGCACGTACTGAACGTAGTTTGTGCAGATCGATTCGTTGCGGTGCCAAACGACTCTATGTAGCATCTATGACGTAACTGCTACTTCCGAATTCAGTATCGTTTGGAAAAGGCGTAAAAGCTTTGTAAAGCCAAGATTTTGTGTCCTTGCGCATTCCTTCTTCGCTAAATAGAGCTAAAAGGCATTGAAGCTCGAATTGAAGATGTTCGTTTAGTTTCGGGTTTAGAAAGAGGGGACATTAGACCCGCCAAACGTCTTTTGTATTGTTGCTAACCGAAAGAATGTTTACTTGCTCCGTTCTGAACTCTCAGAACATTGTATATACCTGATTTAACCCATATCGAATCTTATAGTTTATAAGTTACTATTAAAAAACTATAACACCCCTGTATATTAACAATTAGTAAAACTGAATTATTTCTCTATAATTTGGCGTTTTATTTACTGGAAAAAAAGTGATAGGTCAGAGAAATCATATAGTTCAAACACTGTTAGTTTTAGTATATATAAAAATATTTGTAAATACGAACTTTAGAAGCAAAAATATTGGAGATTTGAACCTGGGTTCCGATATTTTTATGGATTCCTATAGTCTATATTTTATTGGAGACACCTATGGTTTAAATTTGTCCGTGAATTTTAGAAACGTGAAAAATTTAAAAAAAGTTTTGCATATTTTTGTTTTGTGTCAGCAAATGATAACACAAATGGAGATTGAGAAAATGATAAATGATACAATTGACGATCTCTATTTATAATATAATTTAATGTTAAGAAAAACTTTAATCAGTATAAATTACCAAAAAAAATGTATCCTGAAAAATACTGTTAACAAGTTTTTTTTTTTTATTTAAATGTTTACTCGTTATGCCTTAGATATTAAAATGGATATTTCATAAAAGTTCAAAAGTAGCCATTTTGAAACAAAAAAAAAATGCCACACTGTATATATGTATTTATTTATAGTTTAAAAAAAGACTTCTGGATATTTTTCTATAATTCCAAGTGATTAATTAAAAAAAGCCATTTGTATTAAACAATGGGACCTTTTTTTATTTTTTTAACACCCACTAGATATTCTATATTTCATGTTATGGAGAAGCTGACAAATTAAGCAGATCTTCGATAGAATTACACATAATGGGTACTAAATACGTACACCTAATTTGGGATTTTTGCTAATAATTTTTTTTTATAGTTACTTCTTTAAAGGGTATCTATCTTAAATATATTTTTTAAACCATATAAAGTAGATACCTAAATTCATTCTTGTATATACATTATGTTTCCCAACAATATGTACAGTATGTCCCAGATTTGGGTATAAATTTAAATTTTAATACCTCTAAAGCCCTTTAAGATTCTATTTTGAATCACAATTGTTTCTAATGAAAAATGTATATAAACTTTTTTTTATTACCATACTCTTGTTTTTTAGAATTACGCAGTTATTTTGTTAATTTTTGTAGATAATATACTGTTCTAAATAATCTTCCTATACAGTACGATAAAAAATTCGGGATTTTTAAACCCATCATCATAAAATTTCGACAAACGTCCCAATAGCCCACATAAATAAACTTGCATTTTTTTTAAGTAAATCTTCCATTTTTTACTTACTGTATTATCTGATTAAGATGTTTAATAATGTCAATTTTCAGGGGAAAAATTGCATTTGTTAACTACTTGGTGCAATTTAGTCTTAAAAGGGACTATAATGTTATTGACAAATCTAGAATGTTTAATTGTTTTAATTTTATTATGAGTAGGTACCTACATTGTTAAGACTGAAGGAAAACGACGGACAAATCTTCTACAGGATGTGTTTTTTTATAAAATATTTGTTTAACGTAAGATTTTTTTTTGGAAAATTGGATAGATTTTATTTAGCTTTCAAAAATTCAAATGTTTCTCAATATTTTTCTTTTTTGATCTTCTGATTTTTTTTTCAATATTTTCCTTCAGTTAAAAAGGATATATTCCATAGAATTTTAGTTTTTATTTTGTTAAGACAATTTTGGTTTATTTTTCTATTTGTCGGAAAAATTCAATGTAGTTTTACATTTATTCCGTAATATTTTTTTATTTTCTTTTTTTGATGACATTTTGGATTTTCTAGTTTTCTCTTTTATTTGCAATTTTTCAAAAAAGTTCTCAATTTCCATTTAAAAAATTTTCCCGTTATTTTTGTTTTTCACCTTTCTCTTTTCATGTAACTCGGTCAATAAATAATCGATTCATTTTAAAATTGGCATATAAAGACATCTACAGGGTGACCACTTTCTTAATGGGATTGTATTGGTAATTTTCAAATCTTTCATAGGTTAGAAGGTCGGTTAAATAGAGAAACATCATCTAATTGTTGTTAAATAATAATAAAAAAATCTATTTTGTACATCTTTATGGGTTAGTGAAAACTCAAAATTGAGATTTATTACTCTTATTTAGTTTATAAACTGATATCTAGACCGAAAAAAATTAATAAAATCGAAAAAAGTTATTTGGGCGTAAATGGGTTAAAGAGACCTAAAAATAAGTTTAAAACGAGTAAAATTTTATAAAACTTATTAGATTATACTTAAGTCATTAAAGAAAGCTGAAAAATTTGCAATTTAAAATTCTTAAAAGTAAACTAAAAACGTACAAAAGGAAGTTTAAAATACATAAAAGAAAAGTTCTAAATGTGCAAAAATAAACTACAATTTAAAAGTGAAAAAACTAAATTCGATCATTACCATTATTTGGTTATCCTACCAAAAAATATTTCTGAGGTTTTTCATTCCCTGGTACATACTCTTTCATTTACTGTTTTCAGATTTTGCATCCCACTTTTCGTTTTCTTCAGACCACCTCAACTACCTTTTTTAATACGGACGATGATATTTTATTAGACTTCGTAATATTGGAGAGCGGGGCACAGTGGCCATTTTTTTTTTCGAAATTGATAGATAGATACATAATTATCAAACATAAACAATTCAAAATTTTACACAGATTTGCAAGACTGTGATTTATTGCAGCAAGTATTTATTTAAATAACTGGAGGTATCCAGAAAAAAATGTTTTTCTTACATGCAAAAACTGGAGTACAGTGGACATAGTCGTGGGGTACAGTAGTCACACCTATTATACAGGGTGTCCCTCAAATAGTGTAAAAAAATTCAAGGAGTGATAGTACTCCTAAAAGTAATAAAAAAAGTTCCTATAAGCATATTTCGTTAAATGCATATTAAGGGAGTTAGGGGCTTTAAAAATGTTTTTTTTTTAATTATAAGTTTAAAAAACATGATAAAATTTCGAAAAAAAAAAAACTAGGGGACATAAAATTTAACCCTAAATCCAACGGTGATATCGAAAAATTATTTTTATTATTGGAATGGGTAGTTATTGCAAGGGTAGAGGGTTAATTTATACATAACTTTTTTGGGGTTGTTTTTTTTACAACGCGGGTACACATTTTAAAATCTACATGCTTTTATCTTTCAGAAAGGTTTTCTTGTTGCAAGTCGCTTAGAGTAACCGTTTTCGAGAAAATTGAAGGTAAACAGTTTGCTGAACCCTTATTTGAGAAACAAAAAAGGTAAATTATTTTGGTTGCTCACAGGATAATACAATTTTATGAAAATTGTGGGATGTTAAAATAATCGTGTAAATCGAAATTTTATCTTGTTTTTTAAACTTATAATTGAAAAAAAAACATTTTCAAAATTTACAGCCTTACAGCCTCTAACTCCCTTAATAGGCGTTTAACGAAATATGCTTATAGGAACTTTTTTATTAATTTTAGGGGTACTATCACCCCTTGAATTTTTTACACTATTTGAGGGACATGCTGTATACACTGTAACAAAATGTAGATCAAATATTGGTAAAGCAAGTTCCACGTCATCCAAGTTAACTGTTGCCACATATTCAACGTCTGGAACGACAAACCTTCCAAGTTTATCTCAAATAAGAGACTGTCAATTCAATATTACCCATTTCTTGTATTTGCGCAACATAATATTATTTCATAGTTTTTTTCGTCGCAAATTTTACTAAAATGAAATTATTGTTTTTTAAATATTTTATTTTTTTCAACAAATGTAAAGGAACCGATTCTTCATTAACTTCTGCATCGGTGTCGTCCATTAAAGAACTGTCGCTGTCAGATCGATAATATTGTTTTTTTCTTTTTTGGTTTCATGCTCTCTTAAATTTTTCTTTACTTTTTGTTTCGCTTCTCTTTTTACTTTTTATTCTTTTAGTTTCTTCTTCCTCCGAAATTCTGTCTCTAATAGGGGTGGTAGTAAGAACCTCAGATACTGATTTTTTATTTCCTTTGCGTTAAGTCTGAAACCCTGTAACTTTAGGGAACGGTTTTACAGTTTCAGGAGTTACAAAAGGTACTGAAGGAGTTACACATCTTTCATTAGCCACTTGGCTAATCATTTGATTTTTCTATTACTTCACAAGAAGCAATCTGAGGTTTTTGAGAAATTTCCGCAATATTTTTTGCAGAAGAGCAACTAGGTTCTGCATTTAAATTATCTGATTGAAATCTGGGATTTAGATCAGTGACTGATGTTTGCAAAAAATCAGCTTCGCTAAATTTATGTTTATTAAAAGGATATATACCAGTTGAACTAAACCCGGAAGTAATATTTTTTAAAAAAGAGGCCAATGGATCAGCCTTTCCGAATATTTCTCAAATATCAAATGGTTATCCGTTTTCCTGGATTTTGTAATAACCAAGAAATGCAGGCATCGTTATAAAATTTCTTTAATGGACCATACACTCCACGATCCAATGGCTGGAGTTTATGACTAGTGTGATGGGGAATTGTGAACAACACTACGCCCTTTGCTTTTGCTAAATCAATACCTTTGACAGAGATGTGGGTCTCGTGGTAGTCCATTATTAAGAGCACAGGATTTTCCTGAATATCGTATAAAATGTTCCAAATATCGGTTAAAAAATTTGGTTAACATCCAACCTGATGGAATAGCTGAGCCTATAAGAATAGGGAGGGACACCCTTCAGCATAAAATCCTTATAGTGAACTCTTGGAAATGTTAACAGAGGAGGTATAACGTTTCCATTCAAAGACGGTTTTCAGGTACTGTTTTCAGGGCTGTAAAATTTTATTAGTACGGATCTGTATTGAATTTATAATCACTGTTAGGTGCGCAAAAACCGTCTTCTAATGACATTGTATGATACATCGCTGGATTCAGGATGAAAAATTAGTGGTCCGGAGAATATGAAATATTGGATGCAAAATCCGAAAATGTCAAATTAAAGAGAATTATTTAATGAAAAATATATTCTGAAAATAAATGAAGGAAAATCAAATAACCTTAATGATCGAATTTCATTTTTTCTTCATATTTCAAGAGCCGGCCCTGATATTTTCGATTAGTGTCAACCGCTAAATGATGCTTCCAGATACGCAATTTTTTCTCCATTTAACCGACCTAACTAGTATGACTGGGAAGTTAACAATACAATCCCATTTAAAAAGTGGCCACCCTGTATAATGTTGATAATATCAAATTAAAAATATATATTAATGATTTTTTATAGCTATTTAGATTTTGGATTCGTTTTCAGCATTATCGTTATACAAAATTGGAATAAAATATTCCTCCTTAATTAATCCAGAATATTGATTACTATTCAGGTTATCGAAAATATTAATGTTTTATTTATGATTTTTAAGTAGCGCTCAATAATTTTTATTAATAAAATTGCTTTTACAAATACACAATTTAGGACCGTATTTTCATTATTACAGGCCAATTGTTTGTTAGGTTTGATTAGAGTCAACAGTTGACGTTTGGTAGAATAATTAATTTCCAAAGCCCAGGTAGTTTGAAATAATGGAAATGCTAACCACATTTGTAAATTGTATAAAAGATATTTTAAAAATACGATTTGAAAGCCAGTTTTATTACTAGATATGAGTGAACTACAAAACAAATAAAAAATGCAGCATCAATTTTTATAGTTTCAATATTCTGGCTTAGAAAAAAAAGTAGCAAGATATTGTGTTCAAATTTAGTCTAAACATCTAAATGACTATAAAAAAATTGTTAATATATTTTTTGTTAATGTTTATTAACTGAGATACAATAATGTATAGCGACGAACACGAAAAGAATCAATTAAAATTTCATCACTATCATAGAAATCCCAACATCCTGTAAATAAGATTGTTATAAATTTTAAATTCACTGTTATAGATAATTTCGCAATGTGATAATTTAAGTATTTATGGTATCGATAAATATTTAATTTATTATTTATTTTGTAACCTTAATCGAGCGAATCTGAACCTCATCAGCTTTTTGTTAATACCATGTATTTATTGCATATATTACTATTAAAATATTTTATATATTTGTTTTTGTTTCATTTCTAAAACTAGATATGATTTAACTATCTCATACAAATTTTCCCTGAGCTTTATTAAATAATAATTCCTGCTGCATTTTCTCCGGAGCCGATTTCGCTTTAGGGAATTTATATCTAAATTAATCAAGAGTTTTTCCGCGTTATTCCCTGCACTTCACAATAAATCGCCGCTAGATAGAGCCAGCTAGAAACAGCCGGAGACTAACCTGAAGCTTGTGATTTACTTCGCAATCATTTATAACAAGTCAGAGGTGTGGGTCTGACAACGCCGCTCTGTTTTGGCTTAAGCAAATAATTCGTTCCTAGTTTTTTTTCATTATTTTCTACGATTTGTATGAGGTTTTCTGGTATGTAGTCGTAGAAAATGAAATATTACAAATTGTTTTATTTTTTATGACATCTGGAAACCGTGGTTAATAAAAAAATCCAACTTGAATAGAAGAAATTAAAAAATTAATGTGTTTCTCAGATTAAGATTTTTCCTATTAAGAGCCTTGGAACGTTCATTAAAGTACCCGAGAGCGTTTATTAGACGTTTTCCTCTGGTAGTGCAAATGTCACAACTCTAACGTCATATATACGTCAAAAATAGACGTTTTAAAAACGTTTCAAAATGGACTAAATAAATGGTTCCACAAAAGACGTTTTTTGGACATATTTTAGAACGTCCAGTTATACGTTTGCGGACCCAAAAACAGAACGTCTTTTGAACGTTTTTTACAGTGGTTATAAAAACTACTTACAAAAAACTGAAAACATACTTTTAATTACCTAAACAAAACGTTTTTTATTACAAGTTTTTATCGGTTTTTTTAAAAACGACTCAAATAAAACGTTAAAACTTTTTTTTTCAAAATATACTTTTGAGGACCCAAAAACAACGCCTTTTGAACGTCTTTTTACAGTAGCTATCAAAACAACTTACAAAAACGTTCAACGTTTTTCTGAAAACATACTTTTTGAACGTTTTTACTGGTGTAAACGACTCAAATAAAACGTTTTAAATTGTGACTTTATAAAAAACATTCTGACATGGACGTTCAAAAAATGTTTAGTAGTCGTTTTTTATCGTACGTTTTGTTTTTAATTTATGAGTTCGGACGTTTTGTCGACCTATTTTGGACGTTTCTTTATGTCCATCTTAAAAACGTGGCAGAAACGTTTATAAAACGTTTTATTTCGGTCTTTAAATGGACCTTTTTGTGCTATTAGGGCTTAATAATTAACGAAATTAGTTTTTGTTTGAAGAAACATGTTTATAAATAAGTGATTACCGGAGCTTCAAAATAAATTATTAAACAAAATAAAACTAACAGCTGATTTTGTTGGAGTGAAATCAATAGGTTGTGTGTTTAGTTTTTGCATTGTTTGAGACAAACTTCGAACAATATATTTTGAATAAATGAATAAATTTATTTAACATCATTTTTGTTTCAAATTAAACATCTAAATTCATCAGTTCCTAAATAAAAGTACCATTTGTTACACTACTGTTATGTTTGAAAATGGAGAAAAGTTTAGAACTAAAAACTATACAGAAATACAATTTTACAATTTACTCTACAAAAAATGGTAACAAACTCAAGAGAAACCAATAAATAAATTTTTATATTAATACCCAAAAAGAAAAATTCTGATCCCTTTTTATTGTGATTCTTAAATGTTACTATATGAAAACGTTAGGTAATCAAACGTCCTCGTTGGTATGTTTTAAAAACGTACTACAAATAACGTTTATACAAACGTCCTTATTGATATATATCTTTTAAAACGTGCTACAAATAGTGTTTATAAAACGTACCATTTGGTATATCTTTTAAAACGTGCCACAAAACACGTTTATAAAACGTCCTCATTGGTATATCTTTTAAAACGTGCCACATAGAATGTTTATAAAACGTCATTATTGGTATAACATTAAAAACGTGCCATAAATAACGTTTTAAAAGATATACCATGGTATATCTTTTAAAACATGCCACAAATAACGTTTAAACGTGCTTATTAGTATAACTTTTAAAACGTGCCACAAAGAACGTTTATAAAACGTCCTTTTTGGTATATTTTTTAAAACGTGTCACAAATAATGTTTATCAAACGTCTTTTTTGGTATATTTATTAAAAATATACCTCAAATAAAGTTTTTAAAACGTTCTTGTTGGTATATTTTTAAATCGTACCACAAATAACGTTTATAAAACGTTAGTTTTAAGTCCTCGGACCTAGGGACCTTTTAGAGACATAATAAAAACGTTTTATGGACCTTCTGTGCTATTGGGCTGTCCGTAAGGGTAGATACTGACAAAAATTCAGTATAGACGTTACTCCAAATACTCATATTCTACTCCTAAGGCTCCCATTTCTTCAAACCAAACTCAGCTCAAATTGTTGAATATTAGAACACGTTGTTTATGATTATTGATAGAAGTTTGGAAAAATGCTAGCATTTTCAAGAAACTGGGATTTAAAGCTAAATTCCCGCTGAAAAGAAAAGAATGTTTGGATACTATGTGCAGAGACGAAAATATTGGAAATTTGCAGTTTTAAAATTATTTTTTTCTAATGTTTTCATATAAAGTGACACTTTTTAAAACTGACAGACGTTATCAAACGTTTTACTTTGTGTAACTAATTACATAAAGTAAAATTTTATGTAACTGGTGACGAAATAGTTATTTTCCTAACAAGTGCGGAAAGTTATACTTTTCCGCACGCAATTGCAGTTGCATGCAATTAAGTGGGGAAAAGATACTTTACGCAAGTGTTAGGAACAATATTTTTTCCACAAGCGCCTAGAATTAAAAAAAAATTTAGCAAAAATATTTTTTTGTCATTAAACAAAAATTTTCTTAGTGCTGAAAGTAATCATAGTAACCAAGCAAGAATTAATTTACAAGTTGTCAACTTAATTTGACATTAGTGAATTTTTAATATTTATCTAATTATATAATATACCAAAATGGATGACGAAATACCAGAGTCTCTTATGGAAACAGCAAGAAATATTTTTTTAATCATTTTAGCATTTATAAAATCAGTGCGAAAGTAACTTTTCCGCACTCAAATGCGTGCGGAAAAGTATACTTTTCTTCCTTCCACAGTTACTTGAATTTTATCTTGAACTATCTTAAAATTTCTTTTGTTCCTTTTACAGTTTGTTCCTTACACAGTTATTTGAACAATTTTGTTCCTTCCACAATTATTTGAACAGTTTTGTTCCTTTTACAGTTTTTTTTATTTTATAAAAACTTTTTCATAAATGTAGATTCCTTTTTATTAATTATGCATTTCATATTTTTTTTCTTAAATTCTTTTCATATTAGATTCAATAAACCTTCCAACTATATTAGGTAATAGACTTTTCTCTACTATCTATCTTTTTTTTTAAACAACCTCTTTTACTTGATTAATTTCAACTATATTTTTTTTAATTCCCAAATTTATATATAATAATAATAATAATAATGAGATAAGATTTCTTACTATTCCACAATTATTGATTTGGCATCCTGTCATATTTTATATACCAATAAAAATCAACTCTTTAAAATACCAATTTTTTTAACCATTAACTTATTCAAAAAAAAGTATTTCATTAAAGTATATTTATTATTTTGTAATTAACTCCCCCTATTGATGCGACTATGGAATATGGGAAATTTCTACTTAAAATTTAATTTGTTTGTGAAATTGGAGAACAAAAGGTCCTTTATTAAATCGTAATAATCCTAATAAGGATTCAAAATATATCCTACGAAGGTCCTGCAACATCGAATAATTTGTAACAGTTAAATTTATTAAATTTACTGGAGTGTGAAAATTAATTGATATTCGTCAATTTATCTAACTCTTTAAGCAGAAAACATAGACGCAACAATAAAGAATATTTTGTTTTATTTTATTAAAATGTAAAAAAGTCCTGTACGTATATGAGTTAATTAGAGAACCTTGATAACCTCATACATCCGAGACGGGTCTTTTTGGTCGATTACTCAAACATTACAAGTTAACATTGTATTAGAAGAGCAAATGGATTGTAACCCCACCAATAACAATTATTTCTCCAAACTACGAACATATTTCTTAATCGGGTTCAGCTGGCAATGGTAAATCGACAAGAAACATGGACATAATTCTCTCTAAAGGCAATTAATAATTGAATTCGGAATCGCCCCCTAAAACCGAATACATTCGAATCTAATGTCGTTTCTCTGATTGGATATAACCATTCTAAATGGCTTCTAATTTAGGATAAATATCTTTACTTCGAAACACGTACATAAATATAAAATATGGACATGTCATTCTGAGCCATTTTCCAATATGTACATCTCACCTAAGCATGCCCTGTTTAAGGTCGCTTTATTCAAATCTCGTTCGATCGTCCCGTTTTCCGAACATCTCACATTTAACAGTAACTTTGCTTTATATCATTAGTATGTTGTGAAAAAATAAATCAACATTCGGGCATCTCAAATATTTTAAATCGCATAAATTAATATATATCTAGCTTTCGAACTAGTTATTATCCTAGCAGTCGAGTGCGGGAAAGTGCTTTCGGCACGTATCAGGATCAACATTTTTAATATAAGCGTTAATAAAATTGTATCATTTTTATTTTGAAAATTTTATTGTTTAAGAAATACAGAGTATTAGAAATGTTGATATTGTTTTTCATACCTGACTTTTGATTTCTCCAGTAGTAACTCCCAGACCAGCGGAGTTTGCAGCATCCAGAATATCTTGTTTAAGTTCTGACAAAGACATTTTTTTACCGATTTTAAGCAAGTTGAAAGTTACAAAACAGCACTAGGTCTTGAATAACGGTTAGAAGTCACTTTGACAATAATATTAAAAATAAGGTTATTGTTGACATAGAACCACAACACACAGAAATCATAGGTATGTGTTGACTTTTCTTGAATTAAAATATGAATTAAGTTTAGCTGTTTCTGCCCGATATCGATAGTTTTCCCAGTGTTATTAGGTACACGCACAGAGTGCGGGAAAATCCGTCTCTCGGTGCGGGAAAAGTTTTCCTGCACGCCGTGCGGGAAAAGTTTTCCTGCACGCCGTGCGGGAAAATTGATTTTTCATAGATAAAAAAATCTGATGTGGCCAGCACATGACCTCTCGCCATTTTAGAATCAAAAATTTACAGGTTGACACAAAAAAATATGAAAAATAATTATATTTTTGTAAATCTGGCAACAATGGCAAAAGTTTCGAAAATTTTAATGAGATGAAAATAAACTATAGGGTATACAAAATATATGTGTAAAACTTTATTGCCGTTTTGTATAATAATGGCGTCATCACCCATAGCAACTGCCACTTCCGGTTGTGCGATTGGCACCAAAATCTAATCAGATCTAATCCAGGGTATTAGAATCCTGTATGCAAAATTTCAAATTTTTTTATTCAGTAGTTTTTGAGTTATCGTTACTACAACATCCATCCAAACACACACACACACTAACACACACACACACACACAGACATCATCGCGAAAATATTAAAATCGTATTCTAGGGACCCCAAAACGTGTTTATCAATTGAAAACTCACTACCCAATTTTTAGCATGATTCCTATACCTCTCTTATCTGAAGGGCGAGAGGTAAAAAGTGCGGGAAAATCGTGATTCGCAGACGCTTGTAGGAAAAAATTATATCCAGTTTTATGGATAAATCATTACTGTAGCTCTTCAAATATGTACAATTTTCCTATTTCTATTCCTCTCAATAGTTCTATCATATCAATAATCAAAGTTTTTTACATGCAAAAGTTCAAGCCATCAAAACATTTTTTTTTTACAATACTAGAAGACAAATTGCACCGGGCGGCGACAGTAGAAAAAAAGATACTCTATGGGTCTTTATGGTATCGTCAAGATGTTCGCGGCCAGAAGGGCTGGCTTATTTGCCGCACCGGGATTAATACGGCGCTATATATTCCAAAACTTGGAATAAGTAAAACTCGTTAAATAAAAAATAAAACTTTTATTATAATAATGAATGCTAACAAACCAATTACCAAATCCGCTCCTTCAGCTTGACCTAAAAGGTAGGTGGCTGGTTCTGGTTCTCGGCTCGAGCTCCAACTCGAACTGGGACTACCACTAAAACTTAAACTGCCTTGCCACTGCAACTGATGTCAACGGATTGAATCGTAAGACTTGATAAGAATTTCGGCGTCTAAAAAGCACTTACCAGTTTTTCTCCATCTGTCGGGCGGAGTTTCAACTATACAGTGCCGTGCGCGCTATAATTTATATATTTTATTTATCACGGTAATTAAAGTAACATCGTTACCTGTTCATTTAGTTTCAGTGCCCTATCAAAAGATGTGTTATTAGGGTCAGGTTGGGGAATACCGACCTCCTAAGCTGTTTTGTGAATATCTTCTTGTTCAAATAAAACTTTACAACCCACTGAATACAATGAAAAAATAAAAAAATTCAGATTTATTTTTAAACTTCCTCAGTGGACATCATTAACTTCCACGATAAGGTAATGGTGGCCCGGGCCAATCATTACCCGACACTGAGTTGTGCATTATCTTTTAAATGCAGAAATCGCAAACAAAGTATCCACTTTCAGTATCCGCAAATGCGTGATAATACGCATCGTACCACACATATATAAAATATATATCTTCATTAACTTCTTTTTTGCTTGATTCATTATTATCTTCATCGTCTGAAATGTTATCTTCTATCACTGCCAATTCCTGTTTGAAGTTTCTTTTAAAGATTGTTCTTATTTTAGTAATTTTGGCCTCCGTTTGTTCGCGTTTTTTATCACCTACAAGTTTACGTTTCGTCTTTATTTTTTGCATCTTTTCTTATCTCGTTTTTTGAAGATTAAGTTGTTTCTTTTCTTCTCTCGCATCTAAAACTTCTTTCATAGGGGTGGATGTAAATATCTCTGAACACTGTTTTCTATTGCGTCATTTCTTCTATCCTGAACATCAGGAATTTAGACGTAGTCCTGATGTTCCAGGTAATAGTATCCAATCAGAAATTGAAACTACCTGATTTGTGAATTTTGGTTTCATTTTCCTCATTATTCTCATGAACTTCTGGTGTCACTTCATTTTTATCATAAGCAGATTTTTTTCTGCAAAATCTGCATTTTTTATATAAAGTTCTCTAGACCGTTATGATGCCCGTCTCGTCGGCATTAAAAATTTTAATGGGGTAAAATTTACATGTTTCCATCATATTAGGTAGATTGTCGTAGAAACGTGATACATCATCACTATTGAAGGCCATAATTTGGTATATGCTCGTAAACTAAGCCAAGCTTTACCACCAGACTGGTTGTCTTGAGAAAACGGATTTTTAATGCAATTTTCTTTTGCACAGGTAAACGCACATCGTGTCATCTCCTCTGGTGATATACCGCAAAATAATTTCGAAAGTTTAATAACATGATTTGCCAGTAGCTTTTCATGAGTGCTCCTAACTCGTCGTAAGAGTCGTGTGTAAACCTCGGAATCCTCTCTTCCCTTTTACTGTAAGACCTCTCAACACCGTAGGGGTTGAGTCGCTTCTTTCGTCTGGAGATAGGCCGTCCCAGTCCAGGGAATCCATCTTGGGAAACACGCCTTTTTTCTTAGAGCCTTACTGGTACCATGGTAGCCAACGCTTATTACCCCTGGGCACTTATTAGGTGACCCTGTATCGTGGGAACTCACGAGTAGCGCCCTAAATTTTCTTCTTAAAAGGGTGGTGAAAGTATTCGCTGCCGAAATTACTATTTTTAGCTATAATGGGGTGTGTGTGTGTGTGTGCGCGCGCTGTTGGCATCGGATCTAGCCCATTTGCCACATACATTTTTTAAATTATTGTTATGGCTTTGTCATGTAGAGCAAGCAGCGTTGTAATATTTGTAGGTAGGGGAATTTGCAGTTTGTTAAGTTCTGAGATTAGGTAATTAGATGCATTTCTATTGTTGTTGCACTCAAAAATCATATGATTTAAATCTCCAACTGAAAGGTTATTGCATGGACAGAGAGGAGATTCTAGAATACCGATTTTATGAAGGTGAGCCGGAAATCTAGCATGATGTATTTTTAGCCGAGTAATAATTGAAGTATATGCTTTGGAAGGTGAATTAGAAAAATGGTTGATATTTCTTGGCAATTTAGGATGAATCTTATAATAATGACTGGTAGATGTTTCCACAGTATTGTTATAAGTATATTCCCATTTATTTCTGGCCATCCTTTTTAGTTGAGGGATAATATCAGAGTTACATACTACCTCCAATTCGAGTCCTATACTACTTGCTCGCTTGGCGGCTAAATCGACTTTTTCATTACCGATGATACCTGCATGGCCTTTAACCCATACAAAATCTATTTGTTTATTGTTTTTTTCAAGATATAATAGTTTCTTTTTTATGTTAAAAATTACGTCACTTTTAAAGTGTTTAGTTGGGTGCCCGGAGAGAGCATGTAGTACGGACTTAGAATCAGATAATATTGTTGCGCTCTGGTTTAAGTTATTCAAGCACCACTGTATGGCTTTATCTATCGCTAAGGCTTCTGCTGTATAAACTGAGCACAAATTTGGAACTCGATAAGTTTCTGTATAATTTGTGGGTGAAACATAGAAGGCGAAACCTGCATTATCTTGGGTTTTCGAGCCATCTGTATAGATATGAATGCCTTTATTGATCCGTGTATTCAGTACAGTTTTCAGAATAGAGTTATTAAGTGACGGTAAATCTGTATAATGAGGGAATATGACGTTTGGTTTATATATTAAGGTATCAAATTTGGATTGGAAAATCGGATATTTTTTATATTCTTTTATATAATTAGTGAATTGGTTAGTATCGATAAAGACAGCAGCTAGTGGAGGGGAGTTTTTCTTTCTCCAGTACGGATTTATTAAGTTTTCGCTGTTGATTTGAGCTATTTTCGTGACCATACACATATTATATGATCTATATTTTAATAATTGTTTATTTGCTAAAAATTGCCTACGTAGTGAAAGTGGAGGTTCTTGAGCTTCGGCTAAGATTGCAGAATTGGGTGACGATAACATTGCACCTAGACATATTTTTAGTGATTTTGTTTGTATTCTGTCTAGCATATTTAAATTGGTATTTGATGATGATGCATATAGTGTGCACCCATAATCTCCAATGGGGTAACGTTAACCTATACATTAATATATACATTTCCAAAATACAAATTACACATTATTAATGAACTAATGATATATTATTACTGTGGTATAATTCTAAGGGAGAGTAAAAATTGCGTAAAAATAACAACCCTGAAATTACCTGTTAAAACATTTCCAACACCCTAAATTCCCGACACTCATAAACCAGACAGACTAAAATGTGACTTAAGAAGTGCTTAACGCACTGCGCTTAAAATTGATTGCCTCGTGTCGTTTCTTTTCTTTTGAAGTTAAATCTATCCATCCTTTCATTGAGCCCAGGAGAGAAGGATAGTTCATCAGCAAAATTGAATACCACCAACAAACGGGTACCTCCCCGACATGCGCCTGCAATATTGGGTGCTGTCGGACCCATTGAACACCGATCAACAGACTGGTGTTCCCAGCTCCTTAATGTCTCCTCATTCTTTTATTTGGTCGTATTCTACTCCACTGGGCATTGGTGGATTCCTGGCGTGTCATCTTTAAAGGCGTTTAGGGACGATCGAAGCCTTTATTCCTTGGTGTCGTATCTGTTTTGTCCTGTCGCGTGGTTGATTTTGTATTTTGGTCATGTGTTTCTGTTACTGTAGGCTTCATGTGGAAAACTTTAAGCAAATTATGATTAATGAGGTTAAATCCTAGACGAATACCACTTGGTTGTCATTTTCTGAAAAAAGAGAGAATATTTTTTGGTGGAGCGAACTCTTTTTTTGGACCAAGTCCGCTTTTTTTGGTGCCTGTAACGTTGCTTACGGGCTTTTTTTCATACACACACAGGGTAGGTTCAGAGGCGGAGGTAGCTGTCGTAGACTTTTGTCAATAAAACCAAATTATTGATTTAGCGTTAGGTGTCCTTCGGCCTCTCATGTTTTCCGTGTTTTTCGTCTTTGTAGTCCAGGAGCTCCCTAAGCTCTATATTTGGGTGTGTCATTAGGTCAGTTCTGCTCAGTTATTGCCTATGAGTTGGAGCTAAGCGAGCTGTCACTTGATTGGTTTTATTAACAATCGTCTTCACGTGTCCGCGAACGTTAGACCTGCATCGAGTGTGACCCTTAGGTATTTTACTCATTGCTGCCAGTTAATGTCAGTACCAAATAGAGTGTGTTTCTGCTTTTTGAGGAATATTGCTTTTGTTTTATCAACGTTAATTGCACTTTATAAACAAATTTTTGAGTTCGTCAAGATGTTTTTGTAGGTGGTTAATTATTAGGTGTGACCAAGCATTTCGCGCCGCGATTGTAGTAAAAAAAAAATCCTTCTGCACCCGGAACCACATACCAATTTTGACTAATCACAAATCTCGTCCGTCATCTTGGAGCTGCCATTTTATTGTTTTCTTTAACAACAATTTCATAATGCATTGACATATGTGTGTCAAATTTGACCTAAACATACAAACATGACAAGCTAAATAAAAGCTTGTAAAAATTAATTAATTGTTAATTGCGACTACTGCAATTGATAGTCACAATTAACAATTAATTTGTTGTTAATCTTTAATTGTATGAACAATTTAATTTTGCAAAACACTGATGCACAGAGACTGATATTTTCTGAGATGTCCATCCATACGTCTGCAATGATTTATTGAAACATGTTCACTAACATTATTTACACATCTGTATTTTTGCATTGCAGAACAATCCATTATTAGTTGCATCTTTTGCATAAAGCAAAATCCTCGTATCTGATTTTCTTGGTTTACAAATAGTGAATCCGGTAGAATTTTAGATGTGGACTTATAACATTGTAAATGACCACCTGCTGTCACTATTACAACCTGGTTTGGGTTTAGTATCTTAGAGGATACAACCATCAACTGACTTTAATTGTTAGTTAGTACTAGTGACAATTTGATACAACCTCTGTTTTTCCTCAGTTGGCAAAATATACACAAAGACCAGTTGACAGTTGGTATTCGCCATCTTGCTGGAACTAATATTTGCGATAGGATTTTGAAACCGTAATTTAAGTTTTCACTGTTGCTCTTAGTGCAAAATTGGTCTAACAACTTACTTTATGCGTTTAGGATCTTTTAGCTCTAGTGTTTGTATATCCGTTTCGGCTTGGAGACGCTTCAGTATATTCCAGTTCGCTTCAGTATATCCCAGTTATTTATATCACTATAAGATATACGTTTATAGTAGCATCCCTTAACACGATTTACTCCTTTGCTACCATTATCGGATTTCCACTACTCACTAGATACAACTTGACAAATTCCACTTTCGTTATCTTTACGCTTCACAGATTGAGCATTGTATGTGGGAACCGAGGTATATCCGTGATGAAAATATTATACGGTGGTGGAGATATTACTGCGCCTTGGGGCACTCCACCTTCCAGTTCTCCATATACAGATAGAATATGTCCCCAGTGTTTTGGAAAGTACCTATTTAAAACGTAGTATACCGTTTACGATCGTAGTTAGGTATACTATACCTTTATCAGGAAAGTACATTAACGTTCGGTTTGAAATTTGGTCGCAACCTAGTGTCTTTTTTGCTGACTCGATTATATTTCACTTCTTCTGGTAAAGTTTATAAACAGGTTTTGATTTGTGGATCGTCGAATATAGTTTTGAACATCGATTATTTTATGATTATTTGCATTGGGTAATAAATCTTGTTTTTTTTTCATTCTATTTTTATATTATTATAAATATTTTGGACCATCAGCATTTTAGCTGTATCAGGTATTTACCGAGATGGACGTCTATTAATTAAAAAAAAATGTAGTGGCACTAAAAAATATATAAAATTACGATCACCTTTTAGATGGTATATTTAAAAAGCGATAAACAATCTAGTCGTAATTTCTAGAGAGAAACTCAACAGTTAGTAAGTAATTAGGACGACTGGAGAATACAAATCTCTCCGAACACCTACTTAATTGCGTTTTCTCGAATATATGTGGCCTTTTCGCTCCTAACGACCCCAAATAGACCTTATAATCCAGTTCAATTAAAATAAAAATTTTGATTTCCAAAGGAGACAATAAATTTTCAGATTTTAGGTAATTTCTGTTGGTTTCGTCAATATATTCAACTTTATATTTGATTTGTAGCTTAGAGTACATTTACGTAAATTTTACCCTTACTATATTAGACATATGCAAACTAAATTCTACATGTAGTTTATTCTATTAGCGAAGACCCTTTTTAGGTTGATTGGAAAATAGAGATGACTGCTGGAAACTTTGTTTCAAATGCGGTATGTTTGTCAGTTTGTATTCGTGTGTTTGGACACTAATTGACTCCAATTTATTTTCGAGTAGTCCATTATGATTCTATTTAACGTTTTGTATTTTCTCAAAAATACATAAATTTGAAAACAAAGACTATTTTTTTTTTAAATGGTTATGTTTATCCTATACTAGTTATTAATCTGATTTTGATAATGGAACGAGTAACTATGAATTTGTACGATTGGACAAGAAAAATTATTTTCACTATTATATTAGTTCCATCTCTTTTTATTTACAATAATAGGTTAAAATATTAATTAGATGCGTTTAATACATGTTTCAGTTATACTGTTGCTTCTGATGCTGAGCTCACTGCGAAACATTAGTAAAGTTTTTTATTTATTAAGATGATTATCGAATTTTAGAAGTTTAATAGTTGTTTTTTTTTCAGTTCTGGGCTGCCTATGTCCCCTGCGATTCACAATACAAGGATGCTGTGCAACTTACTCTAGAGCAAATAGATGTCATCAGGAGGCTAACTGATCAGTATCAGCCAAGATTAACGTTATGTACATCTTCAGAAGGTAATTTACATGTATAGAATTATATTTTCAACTTTCTAATTATATTTTATCAATGATTACAGTAGAGATACTCTACACCGTTCCGAATACAGGTATAGGGAATACAACATGTTAAATAGAGAGAGGAATGAGAGGATGCTAACAAACCGGCCATATTTGCCGGACATCAAAACCGGTTTGGATGTGTCTGGATGTGATCAGATGTGTCTAGTTTTCAGGTCTGTCAGATCCTTCTACCCTGTCAGCATCCTCTCTTTCTAACACGTTGAATTTTCTAAACCTATAAAAAAGTTTAATATCGAGTCCTTCGACAAAAGCACTGAAATTTTCGAAAAAAATTGGTTCTAACAAATTTTCCCTGTTTTGCCTCACAATAAAGGAAATTTTCAATAAAGCAAAGAAGAACAAAGTAAAATTCTGAACAAAAAGAATTTTTTTTAACAAATAACCATTTGGACATAAAATGGTGGAGAAAAAAAGTTTAGGCGAGCAATTGTATTGAAAGTTTAGTGCAATTATTATTAGAGTTTAATAAGAGACACCAAATGGAAAGCTCTTAGAACAAGGAATATTAGTAACTTAGATTGAAAAAAATTGCTTATTTACCAAACTTGACCAGATTGTAATATAAAATACCTAAGGGTGCAATTTTTTCATTGAAAATTTAAGCAAAAGAGCTATTGGTGCTTTATTTTTAAATTAGATTATTTAGATAAAGAGATATCAGTATAAATTTAAGCCTGGAGAGATATATTCTACATCAATTAGTAACTAAAGAGTTTATAGATAAACGAGAATATAAAAATTAATATTTATGTAAACAGATATGAATTTCTTGGTTAACATTTTGGACTTAGAAATAAATTTATATTGATGAAATTACCAGCATCAATAATGACTCAATGCCTTCTATATATTTATGATATTGGCAGTACTACTTATTTTTACGTTTATAAAGTTGATACCTACTGTATCATTTTTAAAATTACTCAAAATAAAATCCAAATTTAACTGTATGTGTATGTACTGATAACTTTAATTATAGAGGAAGAATTCGAAATTTCATAGTATTGCAGACCATAAAAGCGAATTAGTTTTTGTAGAGACGCTTCGCGAGATTAGTTATAAAATTTCTAACTGCGCCATAATTTTAATTGTGTATCATAAAAATTCTGCATCGCATATATACCGGTTTAATTAAAATTTATTGACGTTCACGAATATAAAAAATAATCTTTCGGTTTTTATGGGTTTTAGCGCTAAATGCCTTATTGTAATATCCGTTTTATTCGGAGATTCTTGTAGTGTGATTGATTGATTTATTGGTAATTAATTTGGAAAGTATTAATCAATAAAAGATTTTAATTTAATGACAAATATACATTGCAGAGCAAAAAAATTAGGTTACTTTAAATAACTTAAGAAATTGTAAATAATGGACCACGCATCGCATCAACGGGAAATTAGCTTTGTTCGATTTTTTTATGTATTGTAGATCATGATACTGACCAAATGTCTTTATTGCGCTAACGCACTAAATTCAACAGTTTAGATTATACAGGGTGCTGAACTTAACTTTTCCGAAATTTCAAATGGCCTTTGTAAAAATACTTTTTCGAATATATAAACCAAATCAACAATGAATCGATTATTCATTTAGCCAATACAAATACACGTTAGATTATAATAATTCTTGAACCCACCAACGGTATATTTATTTATTTATTTATTTATTTATTTATTTATGAATAGAAACAAACAGGCATAAGCCTAATTACATGTTTCTTGATATATACAGAAAATACAAATTACCTATTAAAACTATATATATATGTAAATAAGTATAAGTACACATGCAGAGAAAAAAAAAGAAAAAACAAAATATTTGAATTACCCAAACTTTTTATACCAGGAGTTCCGAACCAAAATTGAATATCTTAAATTGTGCGCATGATATTATGAGTATTTAAATAAGTGTCTTAATCGAAACCTGTAACCTTCAGGTGATGCACCGAACATATCACCATCTATATTTATGGAGTATTTGTTATATAAATGGCACATCCTTGCAATAGGCCCATCGTTAACTGATGTGCATAGAAACAAATCGCGCCGACGCATCCCTGCAATTGGTACACTTAGATTTATCTGTTCCAATAAATATTCGCAGTCTGTTAAACCATTTATTAATTTACTAAGAAATGTTAGATTGGCCATGTAACGTCTAAATTCTAATTTCTCGATTTTAAAATCAGTTCTTAATGGTGCATAAGATTCGAGGGGAGGTGTTGAATGATATTTTTTGTAGTATAAATATTTAATAAATTTGTTCTGTACTGTCTCCAATATTTGAACATAATTTTTCTTTCCGGGATCCCATACCATTGATCCAAATTCTAACTTGCTACGAACAAATGAGAAGAATAACAGTTTTATTGTAAATATATCTGTAAATTCATGGGTACACCGTTTTAAAAAATCTAATAGTTTATTAGCTTCCTTGGATATATTAAATATGTGATTGGTAAATTTGAAATCTGTTTGGAAATGAATTCCTAAATCACATATTTCAGTAACTCTTTCTAATATGGAACCTTGCATTGTGTAAACAAAGTTCAGATAATTTTTTGTTTTACTAAATGTAATGATTTTGCATTTAGAAGTATTGAAAAATAACTTATTTTTAATTGACCATTCACAAATAGAATCTAAATCGTTTTGAAGTTCTAAGAAATCATTAATATTGTTTATACCCTTATATACTTTAAAATCATCTGCATATGAACTTCGCTCTGATTTAACATATGTAGGAAGGTCATTAACAAATATTAAAAAAAGTAAAGGGCCTAAGTTGGATCCCTGGGGTACCCCAAAACCCGCTAGTATTGTATGAGATTTCTCCCCCCCAAATGTTACATACTGAGGCCTCAATTTTAGATATGATATAAAAAAATTTATTAAATGGTTGGTAAGTCCATAATACTTCAACTTCGCCAGCAAAATATCATGGTTTACTTTATCAAAGGCTTTTTTAAAGTCAGTGTAAATGCAGTCAACTTGCGTTCGACTGTTTAAGATACTTATTGTTTTATTTGTGAAAGTTAGTAGATTCGTTTCTATTGATTTTTTTCGGCAAAAGCCGTGTTGGTAAGGTGAGATATATTTTTGAAGATGAAACGTCATTTTTTCATAGATAATGAATTCAAATAATTTGGCTGCACAATTTAAAATAGCTATTGGTCGATAATTTTCAATTATATTTTTACCATTATTTTTGTAAATTGGAGATAATCTGGTTAGTTTGAATTCGCTAGGAAATGTTGCTGTTTTTAGTGACTTGTTAAATATTACCAAGAGTGGGTACATTAAAAAATCTTTACACGCCTTAAAAACATAGCATGGAATGTTATCAGGACCCGCTGTCTTTTTCGGTTTTAACTTATGAAAAGCAGCGTCTAAATCCGACACAGTTACGTTAGTAAAATGTATACTTTGGAAAATAATTTCGTTCCAAGTATTTACTAGATTATCTATATCTTTTACGTCATAAGTTGAATCATTATCGTAGACTGAGCTAGGTATATAGGGTGAGTCCAAATTTTTTCAGTAATTTCCAGTAGGTAAATTTATAATTTTCACATATTATTATTTTATTTTTAAAATTGTTTGCAATTTTTCACGTTATATAAAATGACCTTCGATTCGGCAGTATAGTTTGAGTTTTATAGCGTTTACTTTACGATACAATTAAATTCAATCATCATCGGTATATAATAAATATATTATATTGTTTGTTGGCCAATGAAGAATCTCTGTTGGGCAAATTATATGTACTGTTGTAAATAACGACATTGTTTGTTTCGTGAAAAATTGCTTGAAATGTCCTTTTTTTTAGAAATCAAGAGTGCGTATAAGAAGCGCCAACTTTGTTCTCTAATAGGAGTTGAAGGAGGTCATTCATTGGCGGGAAGTTTAGCCGTATTGAGAACTCTCTATCAGGTCGGAGTCAGATATTTGACGCTCACGTCCACTTGCAACACACCCTGGTGAGTTCAATCTTCTCAATTTTTATTTATACATTTATATATCATATATTTAACAGGAAATAATCGTTTTAATTTTAATAGACATAATTTGAAATTAAATGGGTAAAGTCAGAATTTTCAATTTCGGTTTATTAAACCGAACGCTAAAGCGAATGTCTGGGCTATTGGTCATTTCCTTCCTAGGCAGGAATTAAATAAAATGTTAATATGTAAAACCTGTAAGGGTGTTGGTAAAATGTGTTTTTTTGCATTTAAAATTATTTTGATTTTTTTTTAAATGAGATTTTTAAAACAACGTTTCTACATAATAAGTATAAGCATTGATAGAATTGAAACTAAATAAAAATAAAAAAAGTATAAATTTTAGTGTATGGACTGCTTTAATTTTAACTAAAATGGATCATAGACTAGATTTAAAATTAACATCTTTTATAGGTGAAACATTTTTATAGAAACGATATTTGAAAAAAATAAATCATTCCAGTTAATTCTTTTCGTAATACATTTGTTTACATTTATTTTATTGTTTTTGTACATTTTTTTTTGATTTTTTTTTAATGTGATTTTTAAAATAACATTTTCTACATAATGGGTGTAAGCATTGATAAAATAGAAACTAAACAAAAACTAACAAAAAAATAATAGTTTATAAATTTTAGTGTATGAACTGCTTAAAATTTAACTAAAGTGGATCATATACTACATTTAAAATTAACATCTTCTTATAGGTGGAACATTTTTATAGAAACGATATTTGAAAAAAATAAATCATTCCAGTTAATTCTTTTCGTAATACATTTTTTTACATTTATTTTATTGTTTTTTACATTTTTTTTTGATTTTTTTTTAATGCGACTTTTAAAACAACATTTTCTACATAATGAGTGTAAGCATTGATAGAATTGAAACTAAACAAATATTAACAAAAAAATAATAGTTTATAAATTTAAGTGTATGGACTGCTTTAAATTTAACTAAAGTGGATCATAGACTACATTTAAAATTAACATCTTTTTAAAGATGGAACATTTTTATACCAACGATATTTGAAAACAATAAATCATACCAGTTAATTACTTTCGTAATACATTTTTTTACATTTATTTTGATTTTTTTTTAAATGAGATTTTTAAAACAACATTTCTACATAATAAGTATAAGCATTGATAGAATTGAAACTAAACAAAAATAAAAAAAAAAAGTATAAATTTTAGTGTATGGACTGCTTTAATTTTAACTAAAATGGATCATAGACTAGATTTAAAATTAACATCTTTTATAGGTGGAACATTTTTATAGAAACGATATTTGAAAAAAATAAATCATTCCAGTTAATTCTTTTCGTAATACATTTGTTTACATTTATTTTATTGTTTTTGTACATTTTTTTTGATTTTTTTAATGTGATTTTTAAAATAACATTTTCTACATAATGAGTGTAAGCATTGATATAATAGTTTATAAATTTTAGTGTATGAACTGCTTTAAATTTAACTAAAGTGGATCATATACTACATTTAAAATTAACATCTTCTTATAGGTGGAACATTTTTATAGAAACGATATTTGAAAAAAATAAATCATTCCAGTTAATTCTTTTCGTAATACATTTTTTTACATTTATTTTATTGTTTTTTACATTTTTTTTTTGATTTTTTTTTAATGTGACTTTTAAAACTTAACATTTTCTACATAATAAGTGTATGTTAAAATGCATTTTAAAAAATAATGACAATTTCAATTGTGAAATTAAGTGTAGTATTCAAAGAGTTTAGCAATATTTTAAAATTTTACCGTTTTACGTAAGGATAAATGTATTCATTATTATTATTATGGCAGTTGGTACTCTTTAAATCTAGACAGATGACCAAAGTCGAATTAAAAATCAAAATAAACAAGACATCAATAATTTTATGGATTGTAGTTTATGGACTGCCTTAAATTTAACTAAAGTAGATCATACATTGGGTTTAAAATTAATATCTGTTTTTAGGAAAATTTATTTATAAATAATATTTAAAATAATTAAATAAATAATTACTTTCTTTTTAGTTATTTTGCATTTTGGAGTTCCAATAAAAAGAATAAATTTTAATTTTAAAGTGTAATTAAAAATTATTGATTTTTTATTTTTGTTGTTTGATTTATTTATTTTTTACGAAAAGAGACTAAATGCGAATAAAAAATATTAATTATAAAAATTATAGTAGCTTTATAAAAAATTGTATTTGAAATATTCAAAAAAAAAATAACAATGACACTTATAACGTGATTATCAACTTTTTATTTGTATTAATTGATTTGATTTTTATTTTACTGAAAGTGGCTAAATACGAATAAAAAATAAAAAAAAATAATTTACAAAAATAGTAGTTAGTGTACGAACTGCTTTAGCTGTTAACTAAAGCAGATCATCCACTACTTTTTCTTTATAAAAAAGTTTATTTAAAATGATTTTTTTTTAAATGACAATTTCAACTAGATCATTATGTTTTTATTTTTATGGTTTGATTTATTTTGTTTAACTACAAGTGGCTAAATACGAATAAAAAAGAAAAATTACTTACGATTTTTTTTTAAACAATAATTATAAAAGTATATGGACCGCATTAGATTTAAAGTAAAGTAGACCAAACACTATTTTTATTAATACAAAATTGTATTTAAAATGATATAAAAAATAAAGATAATTTCTTCGAGATAATCAACTATTTATTTGTATTGTTTGATTTGATTTTTATATTACTGAAAGTGGTAAAATGTGAAGTAAAAAGAGAAAATTGGTTACGGTTTTTTACAAAATATTAATTTTTAAACGGTTTTTTGCAAAAACATTAATTTTTAAAATGTTATAGTGTACGAACTGCTTTAGTTTTTAGCTAAAGCAGATCATGCACTACTTTTTATTTATGAAAAAGTGCATTTAAACTGACATTTTTTTTTAACACTGATAATTTTAACTAGATTATCAATATTTTTTTATGGAAAATACGAATAAAAAAGATGAATTATTTACATTTTTGTTATAATTATAAAAGTTGTAGTATATGGACCGCTTTAGATTTTAAATAAAGTAGACCAAACACTACTTTTGATTTATAAAAAATGGTATTTAAAATGATATAAAAAAACAACGATAATTTTTACGTATTTATCAACTTTTTTTTATTTAAAATGATATAAAAAAACAACGATAATTTTTACGTATTTATCAACTTTTTTTTTGCATTGGTTAATTTGATTTTTGTTTTACTGAAAGTAGCTAAATACGAATAAAAAAAGATATTTTACAAAAATATTAATTAGTGTACGAACTGCTTTATATTTTAACTAAAGCAGATCATCCACTACTTTTTCTTTATAAAAAAGTGTATTTATAATAATTTGTTTAAAGAAAAATTGGTTTGATTTATTTAAATGAAAGTTGCTAAATACGAATAAAAAAGAATTGTTTACGATTTTTTTTGTGAAATAATAATTATAAATGTATGTGGACCGCTTTATATTTAAAGAAAGGTAGACCAAACACTATTTTTTTATTCATAAAAAAATGTAGTGTATTTAAACTGATTTTTTTTTAAACAATGATAATTATAACTAGATTATCAATATTTTTTTTATGGATTGATTCGTTTGTGTGGCTAAATACGAATAAAAAAGAAGAATTACTTAGATTTTTGTTTACATAGTTATAATTATAAAAGTTGTAGTCTATGGACCGCTTTAGATTTTAAGTAAAGTAGACCAAACACTACTTTTGATTTATAAAAAATGGTATTTAAAATGATATAAAAAAACAACGATAATTTTTACGTATTTATCAACTTTTTTTTTGCATTGGTTAATTTGATTTTTGTTTTACTGAAATTAGCTAAATACGAATAAAAAAGGATATTTTACAAAAATATTAATTAGTGTACGAACTGCTTTATATTTTAACTAAAGCAGATCATCCACTACTTTTTCTTTATAAAAAAGTGTATTTATAATAATTTGTTTAAAGAACAATTGGTTTGATTTATTTAAATGAAAGTTGCTAGATACAAATAAAAAAGAATTGTTTACGATTTTTTTTGTGAAATAATAATTATAAATGTATGTGGATCGCTTTATATTTAAAGAAAGGTAGACCAAACACTATTTTTTTATACATAAAAAAATGTAGTGTATTTAAACTGATTTTTTTTTAAACAATGATAATTATAACTAGATTATCAATATTTTTTTTATGGATTGATTCGTTTGTGTGGCTAAATACGAATAAAAAAGAAGAATTACTTGGATTTTTGTTTACATAGTTATAATTATAAAAGTTGTAGTCTATGGACCGCTTTAGATTTTAAGTAAAGAGATCAAACACTACTTTTGATTAATAAAAAATGGTTTTAAAAAGGTATAAAAAAATAACGATAATTTCTACGTAATTATCAACTTTTTTTTTGCATTGGTTAATTTGATTTTTGTTTTACTGAAAGTAGCTAAATACGAATAAAAAAAGATATTTTACAAAAATATTAATTAGTGTACAAACTGCTTTATATTTTAACTAAAGCAGATCATCCACTACTTTTTCTTTATAAAAAAGTGTATTTATAATAATTTGTTTAAAGAACAATTGGTTTGATTTATTTAAATGAAAGTTGCTAAATACGAATAAAAAAGAATTGTTTACGTTTTTTTTTGTGAAATAATAATTATAAAAGTATGTGGACCGCTTCATATTTAAAGTAAAGTAGACCAAACACTACTTTTTAGTCATAAAAAAATGTAGTGCATTTAACTATATTATCAATATTTTTTATGGATTGATTCATTTGTGTTTAACTGAAAGTGGATAAATACTTAGATTTTTGTTTACATAGTTATAATTATAAAAGTTGTAGTATATGGACCACTTTAGATTTTAAGTAAAGTAGACCAAACACTACTTTTTATTCATAAAAAATTGTATTTAAAATCATATAAAAAAAACGATAATTTCTACGTATTTATCAACTTTTTATTTACATTGGTTGATTTGATTTTTATTTTATAAATATGAATTAAAAAGAGAAAATTAGTTATGATTTTTTGCTAAAATAATAATTTTAAAAGTTATAGTGTGCGAACTGCTTTAGATTTTAACTAAAGCAGATCATGCACTACTTTTACATTACAAAAAAATCCATTTTTTTAAATAATTTCCTATCTAGGTAAACAAAATACAGTGTACAAATTGTCAATAGAACATGTTAAAAACGAAATAAAATATTTATAAATTCTATCATGAATGTTCCCTGGTGCGAATAAAGCGACTGGACATGGATAATATTAGACTTACAAATGAAAAAATAAAACCCTTCGGATAAAATGTATCATCCCTTCGCAGGACCCTTTTCAATGGCAAATTTGAGATGGGTATGTACAACATTTAAAATCCAGAGGCGGCCTTAATCATAATTAATAATAATTTGTAGACAAAAAAATAGTCCCAATATTAGATTAATCCTTGCTATTACCAATATAAAAAAGTGATGCCAACATGCATAACTGATTAAATTTGAATTTGATTTCGGAAATATGTTAAAAAGTAGATTTTAATTTTTTAATGTTTAATGTTTTCTTTTTTTTATTAATGTATTCAATAAAACTCATTCCGATCAGCAATTAATATACAGAAATGCCCCAGACAATTAAGGGCTGGAAAATAAATATGATCGTGTAGAAAAATAAATTATAACAAAGAACGGTTTTTTTCTCAGAGTTTTAATGACGAATTAACCTAAAAAATTCGCGAAAGTCGAAAAAATGATTTTTTGCTAATAAGTCGAATCCAAAAAAGTTAAATCAGAAAGTTGTAATTTATTAATATTAAGACGGACTATCCAGGCAATAAATATATGCGGATTTGCTTTTATAATGTTCTAATGGTATTAAATTAGTTCCTGAATATATTAAAAAGTTAAAAATAATTAAGAAAATGGAATTAAGAAAATAGTTCAGGAACTAGATTATATTCCCATTAGAGACGGTGCATAAGAGATATTTCATTTTTTGCTTACAAGTCTTATATGTTGAAAAATTTATAATTTGAACCATAGAACATCACCAAAAACACATCAGAGACCTGTTATTCTGTCAATTTTACAGTTCACGTACTTTTTTATAGATGGCGCCACCTGCAAAATAATTATTTTGGGGTATATAATTCATGTCTTCGTAACGCAATGTTGCCGTCATATTTTTAAGTAGCAGAAAAAAGGAAATTTGATATATTAATAGAAAATTTATGTCTTTGTTCGAATACCGACGGGGATGGAACTAAAGGGGGTTGAAATTTCAAAAAATTTATATCTCCGCTATTTTTAAAAATATTGAAACAGTTCATAAAACTTTTTTTATGTTCTCATTATTATAAAATTAATTTGTCTGAAACTTTTTTTCATCTGACCCACGGGGATGGACCTGGAGGGGGTTGAAATTTCAAAAAATTTATATCTCCGCCATTTTCAAAAATTTTGAAACAGGTCATAAGACTTTTTTTGTGTTCTAATTATTATAAAACTTATTTGTCTGAAACTTTTTTTCATCCGACCCACGGGGATGGAACTGAATGGGGTTGAAATTTCAAAAAAATTATATATATATATATATATATATATATATATATATATATATATATATATATATATATATATATGTATATATATATATATCCGCTATTTTCAAAAATATTGAAACAGTTCATAAAACTTTTTTTATGTTCTCATTATTATAAAATTAATTTGTCTGAAACTTTTTTTCATCTGACCCACGGGGATGGACCTGGAGGGGGTTGAAATTTCAAAAAATTTATATATCCGCCATTTTCAAAAATATTGAAATAGGTCACAAGACTTTTTTTGTGTTCTAATTATTATAAAATTAATTTGTCTGAAACTTTTTTTATCGGACCTAAGGGGATGGAACTGGAGGGGGTTGAAATTTCAAAAAATTCATATCTCCGCTATTTTTAAAAATATTGAAACAGGTCATTAGAATTTTTTCATGTCCTAATTATTATAAAATTTAATTGTTTGAAACTTTTTTCGATCTGACCATATCGTGGAGTGGGGAAGGATGCTCAAATTTAGACAATAGTACCTCCCCTTCGACCCTACCGACAGGAATTTTGTTAGTATAATACCTATTAAAATTATGGTGACTAGATTTCAAAGTTCAAAATTCGGGACACTATTTTTAATATTTTTTTTTACAAATAAATTATTTTTTTATTGTTTTTATAGTGGGGGTGGTAAGTTGGGCAATATATACAGTGTGTCCAATTAAGTCGGAACCATACCGTTAACTGGGTTTAAAAAAATTGTGGTAACTAATTTTTTATGTAACAGTTCACTTTGAATTTCAAGAAAAAGTAAAAAATTATATTGTTTTGAGATAGGAGGCTGTAATTTCAAATTTGTTCGTATTGTTTCTAAACAAGTTTTCCAAATAACATTTTTCGAGTAAAAAATGTATTATTTGATGGTTGTATTTTAGATTCTAGACCATTAAGAACTTTTTTTTCATAAAACTAAGAATAAAAAAGTTTCCCATATGGTTCTGACTTAATTGTACATACTGTATATGTATATATAATTACAAAATGCTTGCATATATGTATATACCGTAAATACTACTAATAAAATAATTTATTTACAAAAAAATATTAAAAATAGCGTCCGAAAAAATGAAAAATAGGGATTTAATTTAAAACATCTTTTTAAATTTTATTTTTTTTTAATAACAAGCGGATCTCTACATTTTAATCCTTTAGGTACATTTTGATAAATTAGTTCTGGAATAATCATTTCCTCACAAAAGTTTTGCAATTTTGGCAGCATCTTTTCCTTCCAGAATTTTAGATCCCTTTGGATAACATGTGGATTGGTTGGTCATCATTATTAATTTATCTAATAAGACATACAAAATTCAACTAACTCTTGTCGGTCAATTTCCTTCTTATTTATGTCCTTTCTTGTATTAGTTTCTCGCGCGCTAATCGGCAGCCGTTTCAATGAGTCACCAATATTCTGTGTACATTCCATCAGATAGGGTCGGTCTCGTTACAATATTATTTTTTATTTAAATTTAACGGCTCTTTTTGGTGTATTTAGAGTGCAAAGAGGTATATTGTCATCGGGAATGTCACTTTGTGCTCGAATTACACAATTACAAATAAATAAAAAAGTAAATTATAAATACACAATAAATTAAAAAAAATTCATATTTTTCAGTAAAAATAAAATATAACGTCTCAGCAAAGTGAAAGGAATTACTTTGAGCTTTACGAAAAACTGTTGACAAAATTTCTTTATTAAATAATTCAAGCGCTTTCGGCGCTCATCATTCAGGTATCCTTAGGGATATCGTCAAACAGCAACCTTCCAGTGAAGTATAGATGAAATATTTTTAATGTTACTTTGGTACAAATAAGAACAATTATTTATTTACAGTAAAATGTAAATAAAAAATACGTTTTGTGTTACTGAGTGTTTGAGAAACAAGAAATTTTAAAAAAAAAGTGGCTGACACACTTTAATTAGTTTATGAAAGTAATAATCAAGATTTATTTAAGTTTGTGTTGTTTCAATAGGGCCAACAAAACGTAAGTATTCCTACAGTATGTTTGAAATTTCAGACGCATATTTATTTGGTTTAAATAATGATTTATATGTTTAAAAAAACCTATTATATTTAAAAAAAACTATTTATTTTAATTAATCAACGACGTGTTTAAATTAAATACTGATTTACTTAATTTAAACAACGATTTTTTTCATTTAAACAATGATTGGTTTCATTCAAACAATGATTTGTTTTATTACGTAGCAAAGCAAATCGAAGGTATTTATTGACTTTACGATATCCGCCCATGCGTCTATCCGTTCCAAATTTTAGAACTCTGTTTTCAGCAATCGCAAATATTTATTAGATAACCTCAAACTATTTCAAACGAAAATATATTTGATAAATACTTACTTATCTCTCCGTTTTATTTGAGTAGGTCGAAAATTCACTTGAAATGATAGGAATACAAAGGAAAGTAATTATTTTCTGTCGAATTTTTTATAATAATTTACAAAATTAACACATTTTGTGTCAAAAAGTGTAATTTTTCTGAAATTTTGAGTTATTTACAGGAAAGTCACGATGGGCAGCGAAATAAAGCAGAACAATGATTGTTAATATTTTTAACTGATTGTCATTTTTTAAATTTTGAATATTGAAATTATTATTGTTCTGCCACTTTAAAAATATCAAACTAGTAAAAGGAATAATCTCTGCGCGATTTTTCAAGACTACGGCCCGTTTCCGTCAGCGGAAGAAAGTCCGATTCGAAAAAATCGGAATTTTTCCAATATTTTTTTTTCAATTTTTTTCAACCAACAAGTTGCGATATTGATCTCAATCAACGCGTCTTGACTTACACAACACCTTAATAGAAATCAGTATCGACAAAATTGCTTTCGTTATCGAAGCAGACTTTTTTTTCGCGGAAAATCAATTTTTTCCACGTTTCATGACATTTTAAGTCATTTGGAGCAAAAAAAAAATTTGAGTTTTTTGCACGATTTCAATACTACGGTTTGCCATACTTCACCTTTGGCGGGCCGTAGTAATTATCCTATTTGACAATATTATATTTACTCTAATTCATTTGATAACAAATAATAATTTGTAAAAATGGTAGATAGTCACGACATCTATCGTAGGTTGTTGGGTACCAACCGGTCGTATAGTCACTTAATAGGATAAAATCCTCTGTTAAAGCGACTAACCAAGTACAACTTGATGCCGGTAGATGATGGAATTCATTCGCCATTATAATGCCGGGGGAGCGGACACCACGAAATTAAATCGATAGATGTCTTGAGTATCTCTCATTTTTATAGTGATTAGAAATACAGAGTAGATTTTTGAAACTATGCATTCCGATAAAGTACTACTGAGAGTCATATAAGGATGAAACATGTATGGTAGTGGTCGGAGTGTATAGTTTCAAAAACTTACTCTCTCTGTTTTTGAAAAAAAAAATTGGTTTATACAGGACATAGGAACATTAATTTTATTTTTAAAATTGCTGTAACCTTTAAAAATAATCATAAATGAAACTCGAAATCATGTACCACAATAAATTTAATTATAAAATATGAGGCAACTAGTTTCGGCTAAAAAGTCTTCTTCAGGCCAAAATACAGTTATGTTAAGATTAAGCCTTAATAAGCATATTGCTTAAAATTAAGGGTACCGCTACTGAGAAATTGTTTATGAGCTCATTTTTCAATATAGTCCTTGATTGGGCTCTGTCCTTCAATTTTACTCCAAATGTAGTTGGAGTCTTATCAAAGAGAAATTCAGCATCCTCGAAAACTGGGGAAGGGGGTACTCTTGTTCCGGGTGAAAATATTTCCATTTTTTGGCCTTTTTTCCGACTCACAATTCCTAATTGTTTTATTTAATTTCATAACCATATTTAATTTTTACTTACTTTTCCTCTTGCACAACCATCCTTCCCTTCTCAGTAGCGGTACCCTTGATTTTAACCAATTATTGAGGTTTAATCTTAACATAATTATATTTTGACCTGAAGATGGCTTTTCAGCCGAAACTAGTTGCCTCCTATTACTTCGGTCTGCACCGGAAGTATTAAAATCACGAAAAAAATTTGAAAATTTTGTATTGCTTAAAATGACTTTTCTCGACGTTTTAAGCCAACCACAACACGATTAAGTGAAAAAAATTTTCATGCCCATCAAGTGCTACAATTACTAATAATTGTTATTCTACAATTATCAGTAATTGCTCTAGTGCTACAATGACTAATAATTGCTTGAGTACTCCCATTCCTATATAATTAGTAATTGTTCCAAAGCTATAGTTAGCAGTATTTGCTCAACTGTTACAATTACCAGTAATTACACGAGTGCTACAATTAACAATAATTAATCTTGTATTACAATTACCAGTAATTGCTCGAGTGCTACAATTACTGGAATTTCTCAATTGCTACAATGACTAATAATTGATCGAGGACTCCAATTCCTATATAATTACACTTGAGTGCTACAATTACCAGTAATTGTTCCAGCGCTACATTTACCAGTATTTGCTTAAGTACTACAATTACCAGTAATTACACGAGTGCTACAATTTCCAATAATTGCTCTTGTACTACAATTACCAGTAATTGCTCCAGTGCTACAATGACTAATAATTGCTCGAGTACTCCAATTCCAATATAATTGCACTTGAGTGCTATAATTACCAGTAATTGTTCCAGCGCTACATTTACCAGTATTTGATTAAGTGCTACAATTACCAGTAATTACACGAGTGCTACAATTTCCAATAATTGCTCTTGTACTACAATTACCAGTAATTGCTCCAGTGCTACAATGACTAATAATTGCTCGAGTACTCCAATTCCAATATAATTGCACTTGAGTGCTATAATTACCAGTAATTGTTCCAGCGCTACATTTACCAGTATTTGATTAAGTGCTACAATTACCAGTAATTACACGAGTGCTACAATTACCAATAATTGCTCGAGTACTCCAATTCCCATATAATTGCACTTGAGTGCTACAATTACCAGTAATTGTTCCAGCGCTACAATTACCAGTATTTGCTCAAGTGCTACCATTACCAGTAATTACACGAGTACTACAATTTCCAGTAATTGCTCACGTGCTTCAATTACCAGTAATTACTCCAGTGCTACAATTACCAGATTTGGTCAAGTGCTACAATTATCAATAATTGTTAAAATTCTACAATTATCAGTAATTGCTCCAGTACTACAATGACTAATAATGGAGACGATAACTCAAGAACCAGTCATCATAATCATTATAAAATTAATTTGTATGGAAATTTTTTTTATCCGACTTACGGGGGTGAAACTGGACGGGTTGAAATTTCAAAAAATTCATATCTGCGCCATTTTTAAAAATATTGAAACAGATCATCAGACTTTTTTAATATCCTATAATTATTATAAAATTAATTAACTTAAAACTTTTTTTTGATTTGACCATTATGGGTGAAACTGGAAGTGGTGGAAATTTCAAAAAACTCATATCTCTGCCATTTTTGAAAATATTGAAACTGGTCATATTTTTTTTCATATGCCAATAGAAACAAAAAATTGAAAAATATAACATTTTAAAAAATTGAAAAATATATTATAACATTTTGGCATTAGTTGAATTTTGAGTCAATTTAAATAAAACATCAATAAAGTTGATTGTAATAATCTTCAAAAATTTAAAAACAAAACTGCGTTTTAAGAGATTCGAATACATATCAAAAATTTCCAAAATAAAAAAAAATAAAATGTATATAAATTAAAAAATTTAAAAAAGTAAAAATTTCCAAATATTCAAAAATTTCTAAAATATATTGAACATGAAATTATTCGAGTCATTAAAAATATTTTCAATAATTGTAACCATTTTAAAAACGACGAAAGTTTGAAAAAGCATTAAAAGATTATTCGACTATTTCAAAAATTTCTAAAAATTTGAAATGAAGTTTTTTTGAAAATTTCGAAAAGTAAAAATGTCAAAATATATCGAAAATTTCAAAAAATCAAAATTATTCGGTTAATTAAACTTAAAAAAAATTATTCGGAAAATTCAAAAAAATTTGAAATTTGTAAAATTTGTAAAACGTGTAAAAATTTGCAGGGAAATAACAAAATCTACAAAATTGTTTATTTATGATGAGTTTTTACGAATTATTTATATACGACAACCGCAGTTAATGACTTTTCTCGACGTTTTAAGCTACCCAGAACACATTTAAGTGAAAAAATGTTCATTTCCGTATGTCTCGATGGATGGGGAGACGATACTCAAAAATGAGTCGTCCGATTTCAAAAATTCTTCAGCAAATCGATTCGCGTGTCTATTGTTTTTGTGTCTGTATATTCAATATTTCTTTTACTCCTATTCTCGAAATATTAAAAAAAAATATTTTGTGCAGTTTGACTACACCCCCGGTTTGGAAAAGATATCAAGTCACCTATGACAACCATGAACAATGTGATTCTGAATACGTCTATAAATTTCGTGGTGCGTATAGTTCTTGTGTTTAATGTTAAAGTGAATCTCTCTGGCCGAAGTACTAAAAACTTGTGTTTTTAACCCGCGTAATATTTTTATAATTAAATTTATTGTGATACATGATTTCGAGTTTCATTTATGATTAATACTTGAGATATGGATAACTTATTGGATTTAGTTAAAAATAAAATGGGCGTAATGTTTCTTTACATGAAATATCACTATTTTTCTGTTTCTTTTTGTTCATTTGGTTTATTCCTTTGGTTACCATATATTTATACCAACATATATTTTTAACATCAACTTTAATGAGTACATTTTAATTTATTACAGTTACCATTTAATTTAATTTAAAACAGCAGGAAGTTTTAATGGCCGCCTCTGATACAGACGCAAGGGCAGTGTAATATGCACCCCCTTGCGTGTGTATTCTACCAAGCACTACAAGATAAGTACACTCCGTGATTAATTATGATACTTGGACATGATCTATGTTCCGGGATACTCCGGGACTTTAATTTTATCAGAAAGTTCGTGAAGTTGGTGGTGGTGGTGGTAAGCGAAGCATTAGTTTGTGGAATCCGTAATTTGCACGAAGCCAAAAGAGGTTTAATGGAGAGGATGACATATCGTTTTTGGACTTCCCTTTCACCCCGTTGTCCCGGATGGTTTTTTTTTATCATTGATCCATTTGTCAAACTGAAAATTTTGCTTATTAGATGGGGAAACTTTGAATTGAAATAGCTGGTAAAGGGTCAAAGTTGAGGTATAAATCAGAAGAACCGGTTTTTTAATTTTGCGAGAAAAATACGCAAAATTAATTTCTGATAAGTACCAGATATATTTTGATTAAGTAAAAAAAAACATAAGCGTACTTATTTTTATAATTAATTGGAATTTCTATTTAAAAAAATATAAAAATATACCAACCAACTTCCCAAATTCTAATTAGCCATTTAAAAGAATCTGGTTGTAGATTATAATTATTTATTTTAGATACACATTCTTTATTTTTATTAAAACATGGACTATTCTCAAGTGGATAATAATAAATGTCTCCAAATTTCACGGTTACTTAAAACTTTGAGATGCTTTCAATTAAACATTTTTTTTTTATTTCAGGGCTGATTGTTCCCATGCAGATTTGCCTGGAAAAAAAGCGGAACATGGTGGACTGACCAGCTTCGGAAAGGTAATAATTTTTAAACTTATCACAAAAAAAGAAAAATATCTCACTATG
This sequence comes from Neocrepidodera transversa, assembly GCA_963243735.1. Lineage (NCBI taxonomy): Eukaryota > Metazoa > Arthropoda > Insecta > Coleoptera > Chrysomelidae > Neocrepidodera > Neocrepidodera transversa. The sequence goes on from OY725347.1 coordinate 14,123,579, forward strand.
TATTAAAAAAGAACGATTTTGCTTGGAATCATCCTGTATTTTCATAAAAATTAATATCCGGCTTATACATAAAACTGGCAAAAAAAGAAAACATTATTGATAATCTCGGTCTAAAATTCAAAGAGTTTACGTAGAAGTTGTGTGAAAAGTTTCGTGGTCGAGGAAGAAAGAGCATCAAAAGTTTCGCCATTTATGCACTCTTCAGATTACTGGCTTCATATATAAAATTTATTACTTAAAATTTATGAGGAAACTTTTTGATCCTCTTTTGTTTTTCGTCTTCCTCAATTTTGTTGTTTTTAATTTATTCTCTCTTATATGATTAAATCCGTTAATGGGATATTATATGGATATATTTTGACAGTACGTCTACTTAGTTTGGATAAAAGTACAAACCTTTATTAAATAAGCGTTTTTCATCAGCTGGGGTAATTTTTTTGGTAATCCTGCAGTTTACGGGCACGAGATTTGGGCATCCCCGTGGGCGCACCAGAATGATGTAATTAACAACGTTGTTAATTAAAATAAAAAATGATATTATTTCAGGTATTATTTGATTATATAAAAATTCTTAAGAAAAAGTGTTTATTAAAGCAAAAATATATTAATTTATTTTATTATTTGTGACTTTATAAAAACCTTGGAAAAAGTTTTCTGTATCAGAGAAAAAAATTGTATTATTTTATCTTATTTTTAGTAGGTAGGTATATAAAAATTCTTAGGAAAAACTACAAATATATAAATTTATTAGTGTAATAATATAATTAAATTCAGTATTATGAACAAATACGGTTTTTAATATTGTCAAAAATAAGTTATAAATTAATATTTTTTTGTTTTAATAAACATTTTTTTTAAGAATTTTCATATAATCAAAACATAAGATACCTGAAATAATATCATTTTTTATGGTAATTAACAACTTTGTTAATAGTAAAAAAACATATATTTCTGGGTTTTCATGAATACTAGGTTACGAGAAGATTGTTAAATAACAATTAAAATTATTATAATTCCATGTATACTTTATTCCAATTCTTTTTGCAACTCCGTTGGCGGTGTTAGGGTGATAAATTTCGCCCTATATACAGATATGTAATACTCCTATATCGCCAGCTTGAGAGAGAAGTGTGTCGCCGATAGTAGAGTATAGACGATCGTTTCTCTCTCACGCAACCTCGGATAGTCATAGGCGTCACAGCTATCAAATCGCCTAAGTTTGTGTAGCTTTCCTTATCTCTACGTTCCTATTTCACCACGGAACACGACGCCAATGCAATTTATGTATATGGGCATGCGCGTTGGCACCCAATTCCGATCTTGCATCTCCTTCTGTCGGAACTCTTTGTTTCTACAGCCGCCTATATATAACTGTCACTGCATGTAAAAATTTGAGGTTAAGTATTTTGACATGTTCATGTAGGCTGCGTTGCCACTTTAACTGAAAGATAAGTGAATTCATGAAATTATTATAAATGAACTAAACTTTTTAGCTAAAATTATTCATTTGATTTTATATTAAACTAAACTTAAGAATCAAATGCAAGAACTTATTCCAAAGGCGATTTAATTTGAGCTACATTAAAATTAAAACACATATTATTATTTATTTTATTGTGTAAAATACAGCGTCTTTTGTAAATTTAATAAGGCATGGAACTAGGAATGTTTAATAAGGCACGTAACTGAAAACGTGCGAAAACTGGAAACTTGGAAAAACGATGGGTTAGATTGAAATTTGGAGTGGTCTTCCTAGGGTCTTATTTACATTCTTAAGGTAATTAGCAGAGAAAGGTACGAATTTGAAAACAGGGGGACTTAACTTAATGAGCAGTTTACATTGCATATTTGAAGATATATGTAATACTTATACTTGCCCACCCTCACCCTCACTATTCCACCTCCATTATTTCACTTTCAGAATCAGAATCATTCGAGTCGTTATCCATATTGTAGGAGTCATCTGAATATGATTCATCTGAAATCATCTAATACAATGACATTTTAATCTGACACAAATCATCGTACCAACTTTATTAAAAGCTCAGTTTATTAAACTTGATAAAACTAAATCACAGCCAACTGAGTTGCAAAAAGAATTGGAATAGAGTATAATGATTTCCAGTGGTTAGTATAATAGTTGAGCATTCACTGTTCTATTTTCTGGCGGACCAGTGCATATGATATTTCACAACTGCCATATTGTTATTTATCGCCAAGGTACTAATTGATTCCCAGATAGTACAGGTTCGTCCTATTGCTATCTGATGGGTATTTGTAACAGATATTCCAGACATTCATAAGATTTCCCGTATGGATATTTAATATTTGATGGACATCCAAAAGTTATCTGGCGGCCACCAAATGGGACATCCATAATATATCTGTTAGTAATGTAGAACTAGTTATCATTTAATTTGGATAATTTTGCATTAATTTAGAAAGACGAGATACAAGATTATCTCTAATTTGTGTTTGTTCACTGCCTCTAAAGGATACTCTATGGTCTTCCATAGACTTATACAGAATATTAATAAAATGAAATAAAATAAATATAAATTTATTTGCAGTATTAAAAAAAAAAAAAAATTTGAGAAAAAAAATTATTACAAAAATATTACCTTTCAATAAAAAATACAGATTGTATTTTAATAGAAAAAAAAATAAAAAAATAATATAATACCGCAAAAAGGAATAGCAGACAGCATGGCTGATATTATTTGCTATCCCTGTAGTAGCTTTGAATGATATGTTAAAGAAAAGAAATAATTTATACATAGAGAGAAAAATAAAAACAAAAATAACGTGTTAATATTATTAAGTCTATAAAGGTAGTTTTGACTAAATATTATCTGACATCAAAAGAAGCTTGTACTTTTGCTTGAATAAATTTACCGAGAGCTGTTTAAGTTGAGAAGGAACCTGGTTATAGAATTTAAAAATCATATAGGAGAATGAACCTTGAAATTTAGAGGTGCGATGGAGAGGAGGAGTCATATGCCCTCTAAACCTTGTATGCACATTATGCACATCACATCTAAATGTAATTTTATTATACAGATATGGAGGTGACTTTAATAAAATGATCTTATGAAACAACGTTACCATATGCAGATTTCTTCTAGTTTCCATATTTAACCAATTAGTTTCAATAAGTTTGCGACTAATCCTTTCGTATTTTTTTATCCCATATATAAAGCGAAGACAAGAATTTTGTACTCTTTGAATACGATGCGTATCAACATAGTCTATACAAGGTCCGTAAACGACGTCGCAGTAATTAAAGTGACTAAGTACCATAGTATCGCAAAGAAGTGTTTTTGTATTTTTATCTAAAACATGGCGATGCGGGTAAAGAATTTTCAAATTAGCGTAGGCTCTTTTTATACAATTATTTACATGGCTTTTAAATTTTAAGTCAGTATCTAGTTGAAGACCAAGATTTTTGGCAACATCTACACAATCTACATTGACACCACCAATACTCACAGACAAATGCTCTGAGAGCACTTTTTTATTTTTACCAAATACCAGTATTTGTGTTTTTGCGGGTTTGATAGTTAGCTGATTCCTGTTAGAAAAATTGACAATTTTTATTAATTCTGTGTTAATTATGTCATTAGTGCGCGTATCATTAAAATCAGAAAAAGTGAATAGTATTTGCGTATCGTCAGCAAATATATAAACTCTACCATTCGTAAGAGTCGTACTAATATTACTGGAGTAAATGCTACACAAAAAGGGTCCCAAAATAGAACCTTGTGGCACGCCGCATGCAATATTTTTAATATTAGATCTACCGGAATTTGTTTCAACAAACTGAGAACGATTAGTAAGATAGTTTTTGATAAAGTCAGTGGCTTTATCTGAAAAACCGACGTAATGAAGAACACTGTACAGAAGGTGATGGTTAATTGTGTCAAAGGCTTTTGTATAATCTAGTAGTATTAAAACATTTGTATTCCCTTTATCGATATCCCTAAAAATATCATCAGTGACCTCTAATAATGCCGTAGTACAGCTATAACCACGCCTAAAACCAGACTGATTGATGGGTAAAATGTTGTAATCATTAACGTGGGACTCTATCTGATATTTAATTGCTTTTTCTAGAACCTTTGATAATACCGATAAGATTGAAATGGGACGTAATTCGCTAAAACTAGTAATATTGTTCTTTTTTGGTAACGGAAACACTTTTGTGATTTTCCACAGATTTGGAAAATACGACTCCTCTATACAGGAATTAATAATATGGGTAATGAAAATTAAAATGTACGGACAACAAAGAAGGAGAATGTTGATTTGCAAATCTTCAATTCCTATAGCCTGCGTTTTTATTTCGTTTAAATATTTATAAATAATATTTTGTAAAGTAACAGATCTTGATCAGCATCGGTACTGTCACCAGATGCCAATAAAAAGTGGTTATTTATGTCATTAGGAATATTCAGGTTTTCAGGTAACTTGGATTTTGCAGATTTAGCATTAATGTTTAAATTTTTCAGTTTTTGCCACATAATACGACTGTTTCTGCCAAATGTATCAACGCAATATTTTAGGTAACCTCTTTTTTCATTTCTGATAGCCACAGTGGAAAAATTTTTTAATTGTTTATAATATTCATAATGTGCCGGATTTTTAGTTTTTTTGTACTTGCTAAGTGCCTTATCTCTTAATTTTAATAATAATTTAATATTGTCTGTAAACCAAGGAGGCTTGGGTATTTTTAGCCTCATTTCTCGTAGAGGAGTAATTGTATCAAATAAACCAATTAATAACCGATTAATATACGAAACTTTGTCATTTATGTCCTGCATATAGAAGATTTCTTCAAAGGGAGTAACATACAATAGACTCTGCAACAAATTCCTGTCAACACGTTTTAGATTTCTAGTGTAAATAATTTCGTCACCTTCATCAATTTCAAAATCTAATATACAATACACAAGTTGATGATCTGATGAAATATATGTTTCCCTATTTCCGTAACTGTAAGATGTGTATCGATTTGAAATTAATATAATGTCAATAAGGCTTTCAGTGGTTGCTATAATTCTTGTAGGTTCATTTATGATTTGCTGCATGTTAAATAAATCTGTACAATCGTTAAATTTTATTACATAATTACAAGTAGTATCTAAAAAATCAATGTTTACGTCACCACCACAAATAATTTCATCGAAGTGTGTATAAATATCAGCTAAAATTTCCTCAAAATCAATTAAAAAACTATTTACACTTTGGATCTGGAGGTCTGTATAAGTTTCCAAAAGCAAATGTACGATTATGAACTTTGAAACTTACCCACAGTTGTTCTACAGAATCCCTATTATTTAAATTTATAACAGTGTGCATAATACTAGCTCTAATGTAAATAGCAGTACCCCCTCCTCTAGATGCTCTATCATTCCTTACTAGATTGTATCCCTGTATTTGAATAGTATGATCATGAATATTTTGATTAAACCAGGTTTCTCCAACTCCTACAACATCATAATTTTCGCGCAAAATGAAAGTTTTAAATTCATCAAATTTATTGCATAGTGATTGAGCATTAAAAAAAGCAAAAGAAAATCTCTTCATGTACTTCAATATTTAGTCAAAATTTCAACAACTTATATTATCTACTCAATAACAATTGAGAAGAGAAAAATAAAAAAAAATTAAGTAACAAAGATAATATAAAAAAAAATATAACAAAAATATATAATATGTATGACCCCTGCAAATAAAATTCAATAACAAAATTAAAGGTACTGGTAAAAGTATACTTATAAATTAATAAATTGATACGCCCATGATTAAAAATACCTGCCAAATGTCCATTAAATTAAGATAACAAATGAAAATAATTGAATATAATATTTTTGTCAGTTTAAGACAAAAAAAAAATAGATAAGAGTAATAGCCGGTTTATAGAAATATTCCAAAACAAAATAAAGTGAAATAAAGTGAACTAAAATAGTCATTTTAGTCGTAGCGGTCTAAAATAAGAAAATAGCAAAAATAGATAATTTACTATTTTTTCTAAGTATAGATATTTATGTAAAACGGCCGATACAGAGAGAAAAAAAATAATTAACAAAATTCATAAATTAGTATATAAGGTAATATCTATGATTATAAGCCATCATAAGAATTAATGCGTTTTTTACACCATTTGCAAGGGCGATGAGACGACCATCCTGAGTCCACACTTTATCTTTGCCGTATTTTTTCACAGCAGCTTTTAGGAGATCAACAGTAGGCTTTATCAAATCTTCTCTTAAAGTAATTCCGGTACCCTTCATTAATAATATCTGTAATATAAGTGGCAAAGTCCTGACTGACTGACTGACTGACTGACTAACTGACTGACAGCAAAACCTACTTAACTCAGAGATTTGAAATTTCGAGAGTATCTTCTGTTCTTAATATAGACACCCACTAAGAAAGGATTTTGCGAAATTTTGATTTTAAGGGGTAGAAAAGGGTGAAAACCGGTGGCTTATATAGAATAAGTATATCTATATGTTGACGCACTTATTACTCGAGAGGGTAATGGTAGTAGGGAAACATAGAAAGGAATAGGAAAAAATATGGTAAAATACTATATAGCTAGAATACCCCCTACGACAGAATTTAATGGAACCTGCGCAGGATTTATGTGCTAATTTCGGATGCCAATAAAAAATTTTGTGCTCTTTTCTTTTAAAAATTACAAGTGGTTCTGCTGGCTTCAGTCCAGCTAGAACACCCCACGCCAAATATTTTTTTAAATAAAAATTGAAATATATTTTTGTTATCTCTTATTTATGTGATAATTTCGGACGCCAATAAAAAAATTTGTGCTCTTCTTTTTTAAAAAATACAAGTGGTTCTGCTGGCTTCAGACCAAGCTGGAATAGCCCAGGCCAAATATAGTGGAAAATAAAAATCTAAGTTGTTATCTCATGTCCTAATTTCGGATAAAAATAAAAAATGTTTCGCTATTAATAATAATAGAAAGGTATAAATTGGTATTGATTATATATTTTTATAAATTAAAATATGTGGCAGTACTTTATTCTCTTTTTTTACTATATTTGAGTTTTTATTAAGGTCATCGTAGTTAATCCATTTTTTCCTTGTCTAACGGCAAGTCCCATATAATTGGCCACAATTTTGCCTCAAATTGCTTTTAGACAATGGTGGTCCTTTGTAATTTTTAAAAGAAAAGAGCACAAAATTTTTTATTAGCACATAAATAGCACATAATTCCTGCGCATGTCCCATTAAATTCTGCCGTAGTATTCCAGCTACATAGACGTGTAAAATAGGGAAAATGGGAAAAAATAAGAAAAGATGAAAATGTAGAAAAATTGCGTAAAATAGAAAAAAATATATGAAAAAACAGAAAATGCATAAAAATGGAGGAAAATAGAGAAAAACAAGGAAGAATGGGAATAGAGGAAAAAGGAAAAGTTATAAAAAATAGGAAATAATGTAGAAGAATACAGAAAAACATGGACAAAAAGGGACAAATATAGAAAAATTGGTAAAATAGCAAAAAATAGGGAAAAATTGGAGAAAGTAGGGAAAATGGGGAAAACAGGAAAAACTAATGAAAAACAGAAAAAGATGAAAAGAAATAGAAAATGCGAAAAATAGAGAATAATATAAAAAATATAGGATTATAGTAAAAAGTAAGGAAAATAGACAAATTAGGGAAAAATAAAAAAAAAGGGAAAAAAAGAAAAATAAAAAAAATAGTGATAAATAGGGAAAAGCAGGAACAATAACAAAAAAACAGGAAAAATGGAGAAAAATAATACAAAAAACGCAAAATTATTGACTATAAGGGACAAATACGGAAAAATAAGGACAAAATAATGGAAAATAGAAAAATTAGAAAAACATGGGGAAAATAGCGAACTGTAATGAAAAATGGGGACCATTGTGGCAAATAGGGAAAAATAGAGCAATAGTAAAATTAGAGTCAAATAGGGAAACACATAAGAAAATAGTGAAAAATAGAACAAAATAGTGAGAAATAGGGACAATAAGTTACAAAAAAATAGGGAAACATACGAGAAAATACTGAAAAATAGGAAAAAATAGGGAAAAATGAGTACAAATAGAAAATGGGAAAAACTAATGGAAAATATGAAAAATTGGAAAGAAACAGAAAAAAATAAGAAATATAGAAAAAATAGGACAAAATAGCGAAACTAGTGAAAAATATTGGAAAATATGGAAAATAATTGAGAAAAACAATGAAAAAATCTGAAAAACGGGAAAAATAGTAATGAATAGTGAAAATAAGATAAAATGGGAAAAGTACATACTTTTTAAAAAAATATTTTAAAATACGAAAAAAATAGGGAAACATCGAAAAATAGTGACAAATATATGTATACAAATAAGAAATAATAGAAAATAATAGGGATAATTACTGAAACACAGGAAAAAATAGTAAAAATAGGAAAAATATGAAGAAATAGAAGAAATAGGGAAAAATTAGGTAAAAAAATAGTGAAAAATGGGGTAAACAGGGAAAAATAAGCTCAAATAGAAAGAATAGAAAAAATAAGGAAAACAGGATAAAATAATGGAAAATAAAAAAAAATAGAAAGAAATAGGATAAATGGAAAATATGGGGAAAATAGCGAAAACTATAGAAAATAGGGAGAAAATAAGCAAAATTTCGAAAAACAGGGATTAATTAGAAAAAGATAGATAAAATATGTAAATTAGATCTAAATAGAGAAAAATCGGGAAGAAATAGGGAAACGTATGACAGGACCAAATACGGACAAATAGGAAAAAGCAGGAAAAAGTATGGAAAAGCAATGAAAAATAGTGAAAATGGGGGAAAATAGGAAAAATAGGGAAAAATGAGAAGAATCTGTGAAAATTGGAAAAAATAAAGAAAAATAGTGAAAAATGGGAAAAAATGGACTTGAAACGGATATCCATAGGCTATTGTTCTTGTTTTCTACTTGTTCAATTTTCTAAATATTGATGTCTTTTTGTAATTTACATTTAAAGTTTTCCCAATCAGTATTTTTATTTACTAAAATAGGACATAGAGTTCGTTTATCCATCCTCTGCCGTTATGTCATAATCGGTGACGTATTCTGTTGGTTTTATTTGAACGTTATTTTACTCGTAACCTCAAAATTAAAATATAACTAATGACATATGTTAAGGATTGTTTTCAATTACGTATGTCAAGTTGTGTTTGTATGAATAAATTGGTAATGCCAAAAATTGTATTTGCTTTATGTATTGCGTACCTTTTTAAATAATTTAGTATTTTTACCTCTCGCCCTTCAGATAAGAGAGGTATAGGAATCATGCTAAAAATTGGGTAGTGAGTTTTCAATGGATAAACACGTTTTAGGGTCCCTAGAATACGATTTTACTATTTTCGCGATGATGTCTGTGTGTGTGTGTGTGTTAGTGTGTGTGTGTGTGTTAGTGTGTGTTTGGATGGATGTTGTAGTAACGATAACTCAAAAACTACTGAATGAAAAAATTTGAAATTTTGCATACACGATTCTTATACCCTAGATTAGATCTGATTAGATTTTGGTGTCAATCGGACAACCGGAAGAGGCACTTGCTATGGGTGATGACGCCATTATTATACAAAACGGCAATAAAGTTTTACACATATATTTTTTATACCCTATAGTTTATTTTCATCCCATTAAAATTTTAGAAACTTTTGCCATTGTTGCCAGATTTACAAAAAAGTAAATTTTTTTCATACTTTTTTGTGCCACCGTGTAAATTTTTGATTCAAACATGGCGAGAGGTCATGTGCTGGCCACATCAGATTTTTTTTATCTTGACACCTCCGTTTTTTTTACCTGATTTGTTTCAAATTTCTAGCTTGGGGATTATATGGCGAATTATATTATATATATTTTTTTTGGGGTTTGTCCAAACGTTGTAGACTGCATTGAACGGTAAAAGCGGTATTCCAGCATCTCGTTCCCTTTAAAAGTAATTAATCAACTTCAAAATTAAACTTTGCTCTTTCTCCTTATACCAGGAAGGCATTTTGACAATGAAAAATTAATTGAACTATTAAAAGTAATTAATAACATTTACGCCGACATTAGTTAATGATGTCATAATTCCGTTTCATCCATTTCATGATTGAGAGATCAAGTTGGATAATGTATGATGTAACGGCAGAGGATGGTTAAACCAGGGACCCGGACCTAAATGAAATTAAGAGTTCCGGTCCGGTTCGGGTTCAACATAATTTGAAAAATTTCGGTTCCGGTCCGGTTCAGGTTCTGTAAAAATTATTTCGGTCCGGACAAAACTATTTTTTTTATATGCAGTCCCAAGTACATGAAAGGTATCCTAGTGGAGTTTAATGACGTCGTTCATTGAATCGAAATGATTATCTATAAGCAAGAATTTAAGGGTGGGGGCGACGGGGGCCATCTCCCCCCCCCAAATAGATAACAAATTTTTAAAAATCTTCACGTAAACTCATTAAACTGCGCCCTTTTTACGTGTGTACATTATAGTTTCCCTGGTGGAGTATCCCCTTTTTCATTAAAACTGACCTAAAATCGCCACCCCCCCCCCTCCAATTTAAGCTACTGGATCCGTGCCTGAGACATACGTTAAAAAAATTAATTCCATAACATTAAATTTTACGTTTTTATTATATTAACAATTTTACAGATAAAGCTAAAAATTCATTTTAATAAATCTTTCTAAGAAAATAAATTCTACACATAATTACCGGGAAAGTGTTATATTGGACACAATACAAATTTTATAGCAGTAATTGTACTTCATTTCAACAATCGCCATGTTTGTTTTTTCTTTATAAGTAAAACAATTAACGAACATTATTCTCGTGTATTTTGTTGTCAAGATGGAATCTTATAAAGGCGTTGAACAAAGGGAGCAAGTTAACAGAATTAGAGAAAATACCAGTAACAATTGCATTGTTTTCATTATTAGGGTTCATATTTCTTCTTCTAGGTATAATTACGAGAAAATACAACACCTTTCGCTTTAAAATCTTGTCTCTTGTGATTTCAAATACTAAATGTTTAATAAGATCAGAGGAAGTTTTCACTTACAAAGCGTATTTCTTATGCAATTATTTATATTAAAACTGCCCTTTATTTACTGAACAACCTACAGAATAGTTTGTCTCTTCCATACTTATAGTCATACTGATTTTATTTTCAACTAGCTTTGCCCGCGACTTTGTTCGCGTTGATGTCGAAATAAATAAAAGTTTATTTTCTGTACCCGTTTACTTCCCTCCGGTTTTTCAAACCTTTATACCCATTTTTTCCTTTTTTTTTAACTTTTTTTGTCCCCTTTTTAAATTTTTTTTTGATTTACTTTTTTTTAACCTTTTTTGCCTTTTTTTGTTGCTTTTTTACACCTTTTTTTTGCTTTTTAAAACTTATTTTGCCTTTTTTACCATTTTTGTTTTTTTTGCCTCTCTTTATTTTTACTTTATTTTAGCTTTATTTTGTTTTTTGGTTTTTTGAACCTTTATTTCCTTTTTTTGCCTTTTTACGCCTTTTCGCCCGGTTTTTACTTTTTTTTGTCTTTTTTTGTTCTTTTTGCCTTTTTTGTTGCTTTTTTTGTCGCTTTTTTACCCCTTTTTTGCCTATTTTTGAATTTTTTTGCCATTTGGCTTGTATTTTCTTATTTTGCTTTTTTTACTATTTTGACGTTTTTGGCCCTTTTACCCTTATTTTGACTTTTTTGGACACTTGTAATTTTGTTTTTACCCTCTTTTTTTCGTTCTTTGACCGTTTTGCCCTTTTTAAAATTTTTTTGATTAACTTTTTGAACTTTTGTTGCTTTTTACCCCTTTTTACCTTTTTTGTCTTTTTTTTGCCTTTTTGTCTTTATTTTCATACTATTTTGCTTCTTTCTTTTACTTTTTTGGCGTATTTTGGTTATTTCCCTTTATTTGGTATATTTGTTTGGACTTTTTTAAAACTTTTTTTTTGCCATTATTTTTCTTCTATTCTGCTTTCTTTAACTTATTTGTATGTTTTTTTTTCTTTTTTTGGCGTATTTTCCTTTTTCCCTTTACTTTGTCTTATTTGGCCTTTTTTTGACTTTTTGCTGATATTTTTCTCTTTTCCCTTTTTTTTGCCATTTTTACCTTTATTTTTCTTTTTTTATTTTTTTTTTAACTTTTTGCCGTATTTTGTTTTTAGTTTTTGAGCTTTTTGACCCTTTTTTGCTTTTATTTTATTTTGCCTTTTTATCTTTTTTGTTGCTTTTTATCCCTTTTTGCCACTTTTTTGCTTTTTTAAAACTTGTTTTTTGTACTTTTTTTAACTTTTTTGGCGTATTTTGCATTTTTTCTCTTTACTTTGTCTTATTTGACATTTTTTTTTACTTTTTGTTATTTTCCCCCATTTAAAAAATCCCCCAATTTTTTTTAAATGTCCTAGAAAAGTCCTTGTACAATTCTTAAAAATCCTTGAAAAATCATTAAAATCTTTTTAAAATGTCCTTGAAAAATTCTTGAAAATTCCTTACAATCCCTGAACATTTTTTTTAAATCTTGAAAAATCCTTGAAGGGTCCTTATTGAGTATCTTTTGACAGATTTATTTAATACAGTCCTTTGCAGCTTTACTTTTTCTGTTATTTAAAAAAGTCCTTGCATCATCCTTAAAAAATCATTTAAAAAAACCCTATAATTGTTTTGAAATGTCCTAGAAAAGTCCTTGCATAATTCTTAAAAATCCTTGAAAAATCTGTTTCAAATGTCCTAGAAAAATTCTTGAAAGTTCCTTAAAATCCTTTAAATTTTATTTTTTAAATCTTGGAAAATCCTTGAAGGGTCCTTATTTTATATCTTTTGACAGTGCATTATCCTTAAAAAATTCTTGAAAATTCCTTAAAACCCTTTAAACATTTTTTTTTCAAATCTTGGAAAATCCTTGAAGGGTCCTTATTGTATATCTTCATTAATAATTTTTTTAAATCTTAGAAAATCCTTGACCAATCCTTTTTGGATATCTCTTAACAATTTTATTTCATAAAGCTCTTTGCAGATTTAATTTTTCTGTTATTCCTGTAATTGTACAAAATTGGTGTCATATAAAAATAAAAATAAAAAAAATCCTGGCATCATTCTTGAAAAATACCCACAATTTTTTTAAAATGTCCTACAAAAAAAATTCTTTAAACTTCATTAACAATTTTTTTATTGGAAAATCCTTGAAAAATTCTTTTTGGATACCTTTTGACAGTTTTATTTAATACAGCCGTTTGCAGCGTCCTTTTTTGTTATTCCTGATTTGTACAAAATATGTGTCATATAGAAATAAAAATAAAAAATCCTTGCATCATCTTTAAAAAAACTGATATTTTTTTTTGAAATGTCCTAGAAAAGTCCTTGTACAATTCTTAAAAATTCTTGAAAAATCATTAAAATCTTTTTTAAATATCCTAGAAAAATTCTTGAAAATTCCTAAAAATCCTTCAAACTTCATTAACAATTTTTTTTTAAATATTGGAAAATCCTTCACTAATCCTTTTTGGATATCTTTTGACAGGATTATTAAATACAGCCTTTTGTAGCTTTACTTTTTCTGTTATTCCTGTATTTGTACAAAATTGGTGCCATATAAAAATAAAAATAAAAAAAAATCCTGGCATCATTCTTAAAAAATACCCACAATTTTTTTAAAATGTCCTACAAAAGTTTTTGTGCAATTCTTAAAAGTTCTAAAAAAATCATTAAAAACTGTTTGAAAGGTCCTTAAAAATTTTTTGAAATTTTTTTAAATTCTTTAAACTTCATTAACAATTTTTTTTATTGGAAAATCCTTGAAAAATTCTTTCTGGATATCTTTTAAAAGTTTTACTTAACATAGCTCTTTGTACCTGTTATTCCTGTATTTGCATTTGACGTCGTTAAAAATAAAAATTAAAAAAGTCCTTGCAAAATCATTTCAAAAATCCCCACAATTTTGTCCATTTTTTTTTCATTTCTTGCTGTTTTTCTTTTTTAGGGTTCCGTACCCCAAAGGGTCGAAACGGAACCCTATTGCTCTCACTCGCGTGTCTATCCGTCCGTCTGTCACACCGGTCTAGCAACTAAACCGTTGGAGCTAGAGTCTTCAAATTTTCACAGTATATGCGTCTTGTTGACCCAAAGCCATATAAATTATAAAAAATAATTTGAAATGTTTTCAAGTGGGGCTCCCTTACAGCTAAAGGGGGCGCTGAAAAAAAATTTTGTCCTACCCCATCAAGTGAGGTATCGTTGAATAGAGCTCATTGAGTAGATAAAAGCCATATTTTTTTGTTTTCAAAAATATTGCAAAACGTAGGCATGAGAAGCCGCCAAAGTCAGCATTTTTTACAAAATTTTGTTCCGAAGTATTTTTTACTTTCCATTGACCTATGAACTTGAAATTTGGTGATAATGTTTATTGTTACGTATATTTTACCAAAAAATACCAATATATTAATAAATATAATTTTTCATTAACATTTCCTCATTTTAAGGGTTCCGTAACTTTATATTTATGCGATTTGTGATATTCGATATTTTATTATTTTTATCTGTTCAATCGTATTAGTTTTATTAAAAAACGTATTTTTCATCTTATAATTTTTTTCTATCTTTGTCGGTTACGCTGATATTAACAAATTTGTTCGTTGTATTTCAAAATTTGTTAATATATTCAAGTATATATGCGGATTGTGATATTCATATTTTTTTTTTCTTCGTCGAACACACATGCGCCAGGTTATTTTTCTTTTCACTACTTTAAATCTTTTAACAAGTATTTTTGACTATTAGTTCTATTACAATTTTAAAGTCCTTTAATAATCCTGTCTCTGCACAGCTCGCTTATATTCTACATTTTGTACATAACCATAAATGTGCGAAGTCCGACACGCACTTGACCGATTTTTTTTAATTTTATTATAGTTTTAATTTATGCTGAAATTTAGCAATTCTTTATCATTTTTAACAATTTTTTTTAAATAATTCATTAACATGTGGGTATTTATAATAACAAGGTACCATTTTAAGTAATTTTTATCGTATTTAATTTTATTTATTTTTTGTGTATTTTTGCAATGTTTACCCATTTTTTTCCAGCAATTTATTTCATTTTTACAACATTTTACTTTTCCATTCAGAAATTTTGTATTTTGTAATTAAAATAATCTCATTCTTCACAATTGAGCCGGGAAAGTTCTGGGATGACACAGCCGATTTTTTGGTTGACGTACTTACTCGAGCGGGTCAATATTTGTTTAATCCCAATTTTGAACCCCTTAAAATACGAATTTTCAAAATTCCTTTCTTAGTGCTCCCCTACACTACTAAAGGAAACTATCCTGAAAATTTCACGTCTCTGTCACCTCTGGTTTAGGCTGTGCGTTGATTGTCAGTCAGTCAGCGACACGACAATTTTATATATATTGTAATGATATTTACAAATTACCTCAGAATTTGGCTGGGTCCTAGTAAAAAAAATAATAAACATTACAAAAATTAAACAAAAAACAATTTAAATTTTAAGTTCTCTCCACCTCTTTAGATCCCACCGACAAATCCACCTTCTTCAAATCTTGTAATTCTCTTCTGTTTTTTTAAAAACCAGCTTCGTCTATTTATTCCCTTAACCTTTATCCTATCTTCCTTCTCCAAAATTCTTAAATTCTTCCTGACACTACTCCATTGTAAATTATATCCAACACCAATCAGCCTTATCTACCTTTTCAAAAAAAAATTCTTCACTTAAATCTTTTGATTTTTTTATATTTTTTCAAACTTCTTTCCTTATTTCAACATTAATAGACTTTTTTATTGGTACAACTTCATTTTTATAATTAACAACTTTCGATAAATTCCATAAATTCTCGTGACATTCAAAAAAATTTTTTTTTATTGATTGACAACCCTTTGTTTATTATTTTTTTTTCTTATTTTTTTGTTACCACTAGATTTTTTTTTAATACCTCAGCCTTAGTTTAGGTTATTAACCTGTTTACTATCTGACTTAAATTTCATGTATGACAATTCCAAAATTTCAATTTTATTATAACAACTTTCATTATTTTAAAAAAATTTTAAGATTCTTTCACTTTTGTTAAATTTATTGCCAATTTATCCATAATACCTTTCGTTTCCTATTCTTTACTTGCATATCAACTCTCCTATCTTATTTAATAAACATAACATTTAACCTTGAATAATCTTTTAATAAATTAAATTTTAAACATAACTTTATCAATATTAATATAATTTTTATGATATTTAACTCATTTCAAACACTATCATATAAAAAAATTAATTGCTAACTTGTATATTAACTCAATTATAAACATCTCCTAATAAATATTTGAACAAAAAATTTTTTTTTTTTTTTTTTAATAAAATTCCCATATACAGGGTGACATATTTTAAATTTTTATAACAATATACAGGGTGTTTCATAGGTAAAGGTACATACGCTAACTTTGGATAAAGGACACTTAGACGAATCCAAAAAACCTATATACGATTGGTCTAGCTCGCTTCATTACAAAGTTACAGGGTGTTTTGTCAATATTTCTCATTTTTTCACCCTCCGTATATTTTGAACCATCACGTATATTTTTCTGATATTTAGCAAGATTGTTCTACTCTATTAGGACAATCAACAAACATAGTGACCAAATTTTAAATCCAGGTCTGGCTTCAAAAAAAGGTATCAAAATAATTTTTCTCTAGAACAACACCCTGTATATCGAAATTTTAAAAATTGGATTGCATATTCGAAAAGAGCGGAAAATGTTGAGTGGGAATAAATATTTTTTGAGACTGCACATTTCATTCTACTATAAAAAATTTAAAAGCTAACTTAGATTTATTAATTTTCGTGGAATTCGTACATAGTTTGTGTTATTCATTAGGAATTGTTTTTTAGTGATAACGCTCAGTTTTCAATATAATTCTTTTATGGTATCAAAGTAAATTTCTTTTTAGGTTTTTACTTAATAAAATATTGTTTAAATAATACAAGTGCAAAATTATCTTTATTTTTTGATGACAAATATAGGACAAATTTATGATTCACAAAAGCAATCCGTAAGACAATAGTCTAAATTTTCAAGAAAAAAAAACAAAAAATGTTTTTTGAAGAAATTTATTAATATCAAGTTTCTGACTAAAATATGTCCTTTTGAAATTGGTTTTTAATCCAAGGGAAGCTTTTTTTAGACAGAAAGTGGTAAAATCTTAATTTTGCATAAAGCGTTATTTTGAACTGAAATTGAAAATCAATAAAAGAAAATACCCAAACAAGTAATGGGGTCATGTAATTAATAAAATTTATTATTCAATTAAAAAATACCTAAAGAAGATGTTCAAAATGTGGACCATTTTCTTGAATGCATAGTCTTGCTCTTCAAATAATATTTAGAACTGATTTTCTAATCATGGCTGGCAAAACTCTAATTATTATAACATTTGTAGTCCAAGAATAGCTCTTTTCAACCAGAACAAGTTGGTTAAAATCGGCTCAGCCGTTTTGAAGATCCATCCCCACCAGTTTATGTTTAGAGATACAGCAAAATTTGCCAAACAAAAAAGTTTCAGATTATCCTCGACTTTAAAGTTCAAGTATTTTTTTGTTAGGTTAATATAGCGGATTTCACAGAAACATAACTTTTTTAGATTCAAGATTGCAGTTACGCCCCCTAGCGGCCATTTCAGAATTTTGAAAATATTTTCCAGGTTTTTCTCTTGGCCGCTTTAGTCATAACTTTATTTGCCGCAACCCTCTACGATGGCTAGATTCCCAGATACAGTACCTCGCATTCTTAGTTGGCCACCCTGTACTATGAAAAATGCGGTGTAATGTTATTTTAAAAATTGTTTGTTTTAACTTTTTACCAAACATTTTCTGGCAGCGAATATTATAGGACTCTTCTTTTAATTTTAATTTTTAATGCGTTTCAAAAACTATTCAAATTCTTTTAGATTTCACTAATTAACTCACCAATAAAAGGTTAGTCTAAGTCTATTTTGGAATCAAAAAACAAATACAGTAAGTTTTTGAAACTGTGCACTCTGACCATTACCATACATGTTTCATCCTTTCGGAATCTTCAGTGGCACTTTGTCGGAATGCATAATTTCAAAAACTCACTCTGTCTGAATACCCCAAGTATTTCTATGTATTCTAAAAATAACGCCATCTGCTGGCAACCAAGTTGTACTTGGATAGACCCGTTTACAGGATTGTATTCTGATAAACGGCCTGCCCGGTTGGTACCCATCAACCATACGATAGATGGTCTATTTTGGAACTTCATTTTTTATTTTGAAGATTGCTTATTCTATTGAGAATCGCCAATTTTTTAATATTTAGGCAACGTTTTATTAAGCAAAAACCTAAAAAGCAATTTTCTTTGATACCGTAAAAGAATTTTGTTGAAAACTCTGAGCATTATCACAAAAAAAAAATCCTAATGAAGAACACGACTATGCACGAATTCCACGAAAATTAATAAATCTTAAGTTTGCTTTTAAATTTTTTATAGTAGAATGAAATGTGCAGTCTCAAAAAATATTTATTCCCACTCAACATTTTCCGCTCATTTCGAATATGCAATCCAAATTTTAAAATTTCGATATACAGGGTGTTGTTCTAGAGAAAAATTATTTTGATAACTTTTTTTGAAGCCGGACCTGGATTAAATTTGGTCACTATGTCTGTTGATTGTCCTAATAGAGTAGAACAATCTTGCAAAATATCAGAAAAATATTCGGGATGGTTCCAAATATACGGAGGGTGAAAGAAATGAGTAATATTGACAAAACACCCTGTAACTTAGTAATGAAGCGAGCTAGACCTATCATATATAGGTTTTTTGGATTCCTCTAAGTGTCCTTTATCTACAATTAGCGTATGTACCTTTACCTATGTAACACCCTGTATAATATATCCTGGTATATTTTTTAAAACAAAAAATCAAGCTTTTATCTACTCAATGAGTTCTATCCAATGATACCTCACTACATGAGGAGGCCAAATTTTTTTCCAGAGCCCCCCTTTAGATGTATGGGAGCCCCCTTGAAAATATTTAAAAATATTTTTTACAATTTATGTGGCTTTGGGACATTATTTATTTAGAACACCCTGTACCTATTTATAATCAGGAAAATTCTAATTGATTTTTTAATAAATGATATTAGAGCTAAGTCGATTTAATCTGCATATCTGATGACTTATAGCTAGTGGCTACAAAGAATTAAATTACATTAACATTATGAAAGTCACACTGGAGCAAAGAACCAATAAGAGGGACAAAAATTTAAATTTGAATAAAATTACGTTAATTTTTTTAGCAGTGTACATTAGTTCTCTTTTATCATTCGTCCATCTGATTAATTCCATTCGGTTCAAACCTGCCTTTTATATTCCTCCTCTCTTTCATAATTTAATTGAGAGAGTGCTGAAGGGCTGATCCGCATTCACTTCCGGCGGCGTCTGATCAAAGCGGCCCAATTTAATCAACCGAATAAAGTTAAGACAAAAAGATCAAATTAGACTTTTTTTTTCATTAGATAACTCGGACTTACGCGTTTGATGGTGGGTCGGAAGATAAAAAAGATGGGCGAAATGTGTAGGGTGGTTTTGTTAGAAAACCGAACAAAATAGGGTAGTAGTAGTTTACGTTTAATTTTTCATACCCAATTTCCTTATTTTAGTGTAATTTGGATTACTTATACATCTGATTATTTTATAAAAACTAAATAAGTTTGTTACAAGGTTCTGTAAGATTTAATTAAAAGTAGATATTAAATTGGGAGGTAAAAAATAACTATACCCTCTGGTATATAATTTTATTACCTTTTTTCAAATTTTTTTCAAATTCTTTGTTTAGGTATAAACGAACACTAAAACTATTTTAATATAGATTTACTATGGTTTAATAATATTCCCAAATATACAAAGATGAGATGTTGATAATAATCATACATCAAGCTTGATCTAAATTTCCTAGAAATAAAACACAAAGTCGTGTACCACAATACATAATTACGAAAAGGGTGATAAAATGTTGAAAAATAGCAAAAGATTTAAAAAAATATGAAAAAATATAGAAAATGGAGAAAAACGAACGAAAATAGAGAAAAACAAGGAAAATGAGAAAAATAAGGAAAAAATTAGGAAAAATTGGGGAAAATGGAGAATAGGAAAAAATAGGAGCAAAATACTCAAAAATTAAAAAGACATAAGGAACAAATAGAAGAAAATAAAGAAAAATAATAAAAAACAAAAGAAAGAAACAGGAAAAAATAGAAAAATAAAATAAATAGAAAAAATAGGGGAAAAAGAATTAGAGAAAAATAGGCAAGAATGGGAAAAATAGAGAAAACGGAAAATGGAGAAAATAGAAAGAAAATAGAAAAAAATAAGAAAAACATGGGGAAAATAGAACTGTAATGAAAAATGGGAAAAAATAGTGGCAAATAGGCAAAAATAGAGTAATAATAAAATTAGAGTCAAATAAGGAAACATGGGAAAATAGTGGCAAATAGAACAAAATAGTTCAAAATAGGGACAAATAGGGAATAATATTAAAAAATTGGAATAATAGGAAAAAACTAAGAAAAACTAGAGCAAAATAAGAAAATTAGCGAAAAATAAGGAAACACAGCGAAAAATATGGAAAAGTAATAAAATATAGGGAAAAATTTGGAACAAAGGTAAAAATATGGAAAAATAGGGAAAAATAACAAAAAATACTGAAAACCTTGGAAAAAATAGGCACTAAGAGTGGAAAATAGGGAATAATAAAAAAAATATATATATATAAATAATGAAAAATAGGAAGAAATGGAAAAAATAGGAAAAAATATGAAAAACTTGGCTCGGTCGTTATTTTATAGAGGTTTTATTTTTTCTAGTTTTTCTGATTTTTTGTTTTATTCTGTTTTTTTGTGGTTTTTTTGATTTTTTCTAATTTTTTGTTTTTTCTATTTTTTTTTTCGATCTTTTCTAATTTTTCATCATTGTTCTGTTTTTCTTTTTCTATTTTTTTTTTGTTTTTTATTTTTTTCCCATTTTTTTCTTATTCTTCTGATTTTTTGCAATTATTTGCGACTTTTTTGGGATTTCTTTGCGCTTTTTTGCAATTTATTTAAATTTTTTCCAATTTTTTCATTTTTTTACGGTTACAGTTGTTTCCGATTTTTCAGTTGTTCTTTGGTTTTTGCGTCGCTTTTCGATTGTTCTAGCTTTTTTGTCTCGTTTTCCTTTGTTTTTTTTTCTGATTTCTTCTAATTTTTCCCCATTTTTATTCATTGTTATGTTTTTTTTTCTATATTTTTCGTTTTCTAATTTTTTGTCATTTTTTATTATTCCTTTCATTTTTTAGGATAATTTGCGATTTTTTTGTCATTTTTTTGTGATTTTATTGCGGTTTTTTTGCGTTTTTTTTTTTCGAAATTTTTAGATTTATTGCGTTTTTTTCGTATTTTACAATTTCATTTTTCATTTTTTCCCAAAATTTTTTTATTTCTCTCTCAATTTTTTTCTTTTTTTCGAAATTATTTTTTTATTATTTTTTCCTATTTTTTCTGATTGTTTTCAGATTTTTTTGATTCTTTTAATTGTTTCTCTTTCTTTTTTTTTGTCATTTTGATGATTTTTTTTTTCTGTTTTTTCTTTTTATTTTTTCAATTTTTTCTAATCTTTCCTCATTTTTTTTTCATTGGTCTCTTTTTCTATTCTCTTTTTTTCTAATTTTTTCTCATTTTTTTTATTTCATTGATTTTTTGTGATTATTTGCGATTTTTTTGTCATTTTTTTTTTATTTTGTTGCGGTGTTTTTGCGATTTTTTGCCATTTTTTATGATATTTTTCGATTTCTTGCGTTTTTTCTGTATTTTACAATTTTATTTTTTTATTTTTTTTCCAAATTTTGCTAATTTCTCTCTCAATTTTTTTTTTTTATTATTATTATTTTATTTTCCGATTTTTTCAGATTTTTTCGATTCTTTTAATTTTTTTTTTAATTTTTATGATTTTTTGTTTTTATTTCTGTTTTTCTTTTTATTTTTTAATTTTTTCTAATCTTTCTTCATTTTTTCTCATTTCCATTCCTGTTTTTTGTTTTGTAATTTTTTCTCATTTTTTTGTGTCATTGATTTTTTGGGATAATTTGTGATTTTTTTGTCATTTTTTGTGATTTTGTTGCGATTGTTTTGCGCTTTTTTGTGATATTTTTCGATTTCTTGCGTTTTTTCCGTATTTTACAATTTTATTTTTCTCATTGTTTTTCCCAAATTTTGCTAATTTCTCTCCCAATTTTTTTCGTTTTTTCAAAGTTTTTTGTTTTATTTTTTATTTTATTTTCCGATTTTTTCTGATTTTTGTTCAGATTTTTTTCGATTCCTTTAATTTAATCTCCTTTTTGTTAATTTTTATGATTTTTTTTTTCTGTTTTTTCTTTTTATTTTTTTCAATTTTTTTCTAATCTTTCCTCATTTTTTTCTCATTGTTCTGTTTTCTATTATTTTTTTTCTTTTCTAATTTTTTCTCATTTTTTTTATTTCATTGATTTTTTGTGATAATTTGCGATTTTTTTGTCATTTAATTGTGATTTTGTTGCGGTTTTTTTGCGATTGTTTTGCGATTTTTTGTGATATTTTTCGATTTCTTGCGGTTTTTTCTCGGTTTTTTTGCAATTTTTAGCGCTTTTCTCGGTTTTTTGATTTCTTCATGTTTTCCGTTTTTTACAATTTTTCATATTTTCCCAATATTTTTCTAATTTCTTTTTCAATTTTTTCCTCTATGCTCGCGCGGCCAAAAAGTGCACATTATGGCTCGCATAGTGCATTTTATGGCCCGCTCGTGCATAAAGACAAAAAATAGTTTTTATTTAACTTATTAATAATTATTATTAATAAAATTACAAATTATAAAATTATTATGTAAAAAATAAAAAATGATTGTAAAATATTTAATATTTGATTTATAAACAGATGATTATGCATTAGGGTTTATAAGATCGTCGCCCTCAGGGCATAAAGATCTATTTATACCCTTGGTACATAAATAACTTATTTCAGACACATATTATTATTGTTTCTAACCAATACGTAACCGAATTAAAGTTTTCATCCTAGTCATTAACTATAATTATAATCTTTGTTTGTTTTTTTTTTTTGTAGAGTATAATCAAAGAAATGAACCGATTGGGTATGATAGTCGACCTGTCACACGTATCTGTCAACACGATGCGCGACGCCTTAGAAGAATCAAAAGCGCCTGTCATTTTTAGTCACTCTTCGGCGCATGCTTTGTGTAATTCTACTAGAAATGTACCAGATGATACTTTAAGAAGGCTAGCATTAAACAAAGGAGTCATCATGGTGAATTTTTACTCTCTCTTCTTAACTTGCAAAGAAGTATCCACCATCGCAGATGCCGTTGGTAAGTTTTTTAATGTCGAAATTGTTATAATTTTAAGAATTTTATAGATTTTTTTAAATGGACACATAAATATGTAAAACGTTTAT
This sequence comes from Neocrepidodera transversa, assembly GCA_963243735.1. NCBI lineage: Eukaryota > Metazoa > Arthropoda > Insecta > Coleoptera > Chrysomelidae > Neocrepidodera > Neocrepidodera transversa. The sequence continues at coordinate 14,147,105 of OY725347.1, forward strand.
TTATGATCTAGGCCCTAATTCCGACCTAGAATGTCCCTAATTCCGACGTATATTACTGACGCCCAAAAGCCTCAGTATTAGTTTCCTGATGGCGAAAAAAATTTCTTACCCCCCACTTTTTATCACTTTTCTCGACGTTTCCGAGTTCCCTGAGTCCGAAAATGCAAAAAAAAATCCTGTCTGGATGTCTGCCTGTTTGGATATAAACACTGTAACTTTTGAACGAAAGCTTCGATCGAGTTCCGGTTTTCACTTTATCGAGTTAGTTTTGTCCAAGGAAGAACCCCATTGAATTTGAGCAGGTTCGGACCGGACTTCCGGTACCCATCATACAAATTAAAGTGGGAAAACTTTTTTCCATTTCAAATTTTTAGAAGAAACTGTCAAAAGGAGTTTACGAAATGGATGGGGATGTTGCAGAAATTATTGACACATTGTTTGATTTTAGCGACTTTTTTTTTTCAGCTTTTTTACAATTTTTTTGAATATTTTCGTTTTTCCGAATTATTTTTCATTTTATTTTTCTATTATTTTTCTTTCACTTTTTTCCTGTTTTCTCATTATTCTGTTCTATTGTTTTTTTTTCTGTTTTTTTTTTTTCATTTTTTCTCTTTTTTTCTCATTGTTCTGTTTTTTTATTTTTTTTTTCTTTCGTTTTCTTTTTCTTTTATAATTTTATAATTATTCTATAGAACGAGATTTTTTATCATTTTACTGATTATTTGTTTCCTTCTGATTTTTTCGATGTTTTCTAATTTTTCGTCTTTTTTGTCATTGTTTCGTTTTTTTGTTTCTCAATTACTTTTTTTTTATTTCTTTTTCGTTCTCTACTTTTTCTCATTTTTTCTTATTCCTTTGATTTTTTCCGATTTTTTTACGATTTTTGTTGCCATTTTTTTGCGATTTATTTCAATTATTTTCGATTTTTTTCATTTATTTTTTCAATTATATTTTTATTTCTTAATTTTGTTCCGGTTTTTGGTTGTTCTTTACGATTTTTTCCAACTTTTCCGTTTTTTGTGATATATTTCGATTTCTTGCTTTTTGCATTTTTCCGATTTTTTTTACAATTTTTTTATTCTTTTTTTATTTTTCCATATTTTACAACTTTATTCTTCATTTGTTTCCAATATTTCCAATAATTTTTGTTTCTTTTTCGATTATTTCCGATGTTTTCCGATTTTTTCGATTCTTCTAATTTTTTCTCATTTCTCACTAATTTTTTTGTTTTTTTTTCATGTTTTATTTTGATTTTTTCAATATTTGCTAGTTTTTTGATTTTTTTTGTCATTGTTCAATTTTTTTCTTTCCTTTTCTAATTTTTTCCTATCCTCCGATATTTTTTAGATTTTTCGGTTTTTTTCTATTGTTTTTTTGTTTTTTTTTCAAATTGCTTCAGTTTTTTTCTAACTTTTTCTTATATTTTCCGGTTTTTTCGATTTCTTTCGATCTCGTTCGATTTTTTTTATCTCTTTCGATTTTGTCGATTTCTTTAAATTTTTGTCGATTTTCTTAGATTTTTTTATTTCTATTGATTTTTTCTACCTCTTTCGACTTTTGTTGGTCTTTTTCGATTTTTGTCGTATTTTTTCGATTGATTGATTTTTGTCGATTTTTTTCGATATCTTTTGATTTTTTTAATATTAGTTTCGATTTCTTTTGATTCTTTTCCGTCTCTTTCGATTTCTTTTGATTTTTGTCGGTTTTTTTTTTCGATTTTTGTCTATTTTTTTCTTTTTTTTCGATTTCTTTTGATATTTTTTCCATTTCTTTTATATTTTTTTCGACTTCTTTTGAAAATTTTCAGATTTTCGTTTTCTTATTTTAAAAAAGTGAAAAAATAACGTAAGAAACTTATTTCCTAACGGGGATTCCCCGAACGCACAATTTTTAATAGATTTTCGGTATTATTAATAAGTTATTCTTTAGACGGTTTATAATTATTTGTGAAATAATTTTTGTCATTCCCCATTTTTATAATTTTTTTTTATTTTTAACAAATAATTATAATTTTTTCCTATTTGTAACGAATTACTGAGGCCCAAAAGCTTCAATATTAGTTTTGTGATGGCGAAAAAAATTTCTTACCCCCACTTTTTATTTGAGTAGGATCGGACCGGCCCTTCCGGTACCCGTCATACAAATTAAAGTGGCTTGCATGGGAAAACTTTTTTCCAATTCAAATTTTTAGAACTGTTTCCACTTCACATCATGTATAATTTTCCCCTACATGTATGTGAAAAGTTTGGTCAGTATCGCACAAGCCATTCCGGAAACCGCCCCACAATTAACGATCCATAAAAATCAAGTTTTTTGCACTGCAAATTAAAAAAAAAAATACGTCAGATCATGTATAATAATGTTATACATGTATTTGAGAAGTTTGGCCAGGATCACACAAGTAGCGCCAATGCTTTTCACAGCATGAAAACTATTCGCTCGATGGGCCGAAGTCCCGAAACGGTGCACCACCGTTTGAGCGTCTCTAGAATTCAACTATCTGTGAGAGCTCTCACAGACAGGCTCACTAACAGGATAATCTCAATAAGTTTCTCTAAAGGCTCTGCAGTAAAATAATAATCCACACAATAATTATCCAGAAAGATAATAAAATCGTTTTCTGTATATACATAGTGAACCAATACTAACTGAATAAATCTACCGGCTTGAAGTAAAATACTTATAATCATAATAGTTATGCGGAAAAAATAAAAGTTAAGTTATTTATTAACTCAGTCATCGTTTAAACACCTGGGATAACGATTTATACCATACACAGTACCCCACCTAACATACAGGGTGTTTTTTTAAAAAGTTTCCACCCCCGATTTAGGCTTACGAAATAATGTTTGGCAAAAATGGCGAGACACGTCGATTTTTGATTTGAAGGGGACAAAATTTTTGATAACAAACATCACTCTAACGTCAACCCCCTTCACCCCACGCCCCTCAACTTTAAAATTTAAATAGGGAACATACAATGTATGGCACATCAGGGAAAAGGTAATTCAATGCAGAATTCAAATCACTAAGTTTAATTTTTTTATTACCCCCCTGAACAGAAATACAGGGTGTTTTTTCCTACCCTCACTTTACTCTCGCACAATAATTTTTGAGAAAAATAGTGAGACTCGTCGGCTTTTGATTTAAAGGAAACGAAATTTTTGACAAAATTTGTCACTCTACCTTAACCCCCTTCAACCCCACCCCGTAACATGAAAATTTGAATGGGCGATACACCATATGTGGCACATCAGAGGAAAGGTAATTCAATTCAGAATTCAAATCATACCCTTTGTCCACTGCTAGGACAAAAAAACATTAAAAAAAAAATTCCCTAGTAATGGATTGACATTCTCTTACAATTCGTACCCGAAGGTCATCAATAGATGTAGGTTTAGTTTTGTAAATTACTGACTTTAGGTGACCCCAAAGCGGAACTCGATCGAAGTTTTCGTTCAAAGATGAAGTATTTACATACAGACAAACATTCAGACGTCCGGACAAGATTTTTTTTTGAATTTTCGGACTCAGGGAGCTCGGAAACGCCGAGAAAAGTGATAAAAAGTGGGGGTAAGAAATTTTTTTCTCCATCACGAAACTAATATTGAGGTTTTTGGGCCTAAAAAATTATAAACATGAGCAATAACAAAACCTTTAAAAATTATTTTAAACCGTTTAAAAAATAAAATAAAAATACCGTAAATCTATTAACAATTGGGCATTCGGGGGATCCCTGTTAGGAATTAAGTTTCTTACGCTTTTTTTTACTTGTTATAATTCTAAAATAAGAAAATAAAAATCTGAAAACTTTCAAAAAAAGTCGAAAAAAATATAAAAGAAATGGAAAAAATCAAAAGAAATCAAAAGAGATGGAAAGGAATCAAAAGAAATCGACGAAATATAAAAAAAAAAAAAAAAAAATGGAATAAAAAAACAAAAAAAATCGACTAACATCGGAAAAAATCCAATAAAACCCAACAAAAATCAAAAGAAATCGAAAAAAAACCAATAGAAATTAAAATAATATAAAAAACGATCGAAATCGACAAAAATCAAAAGAAATCGGCAAAAATCGAAAAAACCAGAAAAATAAAAAAAAACTAGAAAAAAACTGAAGGAATTTAAAAAAAAAAAAAAAAAAAAAAAAAAAAAAAAAAAAAAAAAAAAAATCAAAAACAACAGAAAAAAATCAGAAAAATGAGAAAAAAAAACGAAAAAACCAAAAAATCAAAAAATTTTCTGAGAATAGGAAAAAAATAGAAAAGAAAAGAAAGAAATAGAAAAAAAATAGAACAAGGAAAAAAGAATATTGAAAAAATCAGAATACAACATGAAAAAAAAACAAAAAATTAGTGAAAAACGAGAAAAATTAGAAGAATCGAAAAAATAAGAAAAAATCTGATTTAATCCCGAAGCATCGAGGGATAATAAGTTGCGAGGCTGAGAAAAATCTTCTCTGCCATGAGTTATATACTATTTTTTCCACTACTAGAACATTTAATTATTTTTACAATGATATTTTTTGGAGTTTTTTGGGTACATATTTAAAAAGAATTTAATGGAAAAGAAGCAGTTTGTGAAAACAATTGAATGAGAATATTCAATAAATTAAATTGACATCTCATTATGTTAATTGCACTGTGAATTTTAAAACTCTCAAGTAGCAATGAAGACCTGAAGAATTTGACACTTAGATTTGAAAAACTATTAAGTAGATTTTTAGCTTAATTTTAGAATAGGTATTATTGTATAAATAGTACTAATTAATATCAAAATATTTATTATATAACCTTAAACTATTTCAAATGAAACTATATCTGATAAAGAATTACTTACCTCTAATTTATTTGATTAGGTCCAAAATTCACTTTAAAAGATAGAAATTCAATAAAAAGAGCTTTTTTATACTAATTTAAAAAAAAAACTCTTTTGACAAACGCAATGAGAGTTGCGTATAATTAATTTGAAAGATTTTTTAAAATCGCCTACCTCTGACATCACGTTTAGTCTTCAATTGTTTTCATTATCTACTACTATAGTACTATTTTTTTCTACAAGCGTGCGGTAAAGTATAACTTTCCGCACTTGTTAGGAAAATAACTATTATAGTAGATATTCAAAAATTATCTACTTGTAGGAGAGAAATTTAATTTCTCGACTCGAACACAGCATAAATAATAACATCTTCTGATACTAGTAGTGACACAAATAATAACTTTTGAAAGTCAATCGTCTTTTTATTGCATGAATTTAGAAATAATATTTGGTGCAGCTATGAGTGCGTAAAATATAATCTTATTAATATAGGGATGAATTATGTCTGTAAATTTATCTTGGATTATCCTAGAAGGTATGCAGTGACGTAGGAGAATAGGCACAACAAGATAAGTAAAAATGAATTGAATGATATTTTTATCGTAATATATGAAACTAAGTTTTGGAAATAAAATTAAAATATAGTACCTAGTTTTAAAGATTATTTCTGGTTAAATTGAATCAAATTTAACCAATATTGACAAAAAAATTACAAATAATACAAACAGCTTTTTATATACTTATAAGAAAAAAGTTTTAAAGCAATTTTCCTGATATCAGCGTTTGTAAGATGATAATAAACAAAAAAAAACTGTAATACTTATATCGAAACCAAAAAAAATCTTTATAAATGTTGCCTATAAATTTACCCTAATAGTTCCTGAGCTATAACACCGCAGCGACAGGATATCATTCCACTGAATTTATGGAAAGTGTTCCCAAGTAGATTAAGCGATTTAATACGCGGATCACCCACGGTTATTTTCCACAAACACTTTCACTACGATTTTTATATACAGGACGGATTTTTTTACTCCGCATAGTTCTTAATAATAATATTTATTGATACCAGATAGCAACAGTTGAAAATTGAGGGAAAAATTTAACGTAACGTGTACCGCTACAGAGCTGGATTATCAATGAAACCGTTAGAAGTGGCACCCTATTTTTTGACATGGAAGGTGGCGTCATTTGTGATGGAAAATAAGTGCTTTTGAGTATTTTTGCTACTAAATAATGAAAAAGGTTATTGAGAGAAGTATTTTACTTTATATTAGTAAAAAAGAAAATATTAAACCCCCTGGCCATTTATCTCATGAAAAAGGTGAGTACAAAGTAACAAACCGATGGCCATTTCGGTCAAAATCTTTTATATTCAAATTTATCATAAAATATACCTGATCGTCTAGTATTGTTAAAGAATCCAGTTGTGCTGTATTTTTATTCGTTATAGTAAAGTTTGCTGCAAGTAAAAAAATAAGACACTGAAAAACCTTCAAATCGTATATTCCGTAATTTCAACCTTTTATGATAATTACAAAAATCAAAACCTTGAAACATTATTTACTCTATACTCTATTTATATGTGAGGACCCCTCACAGAGACCCGCCACCGGGTGCACGAAAGAGAAGACATTTGTCACATTTTACCAATTTGTATTTTGTGCTTGTATAATTATTTTTCTATTTCTGTTTGCTTTTATTTTTCAACCTTTTTATTTTAGTGATTTGAAATCACGTGTATTTACTATGGTCAATAATGTCCTAATCATTCAGGTAGGAAGATGAGATGCCCGCGGGTCTATTGCAACTCTCCGCTCCACTGAGCTCGTCGTTTTCTTCTAAGAAATCTGACTCCCTGGAATATGCTACATCGACAGGTCCCTGCTGTCCACCCGCAATCGTGGACGAAGTGGAGGTGGTTCCAGTCGGGTACTTCATGATAACTGATGATGAGGAGTTGTCCGTAGTATCGCTGTTTTGCCAATTGGCTAACCAAGTCAAAGCCTTGTTGGTAATCTCCGATGGGAATGATGTCGTGGCATATTCGTCTTCTGAGACGGACTCCAGTAATGTCTTCCACGAATTTACTTCTTCGTGGTTCCCAGATTCCAAATTCTCCAGGATCTTCCTCAAAATCCTCATTAATGGTAATATCGGGTGTCCAAATTGTAGCAACCATTTCTTCGAACAATTCTTCAATAGAGTCCACAATTCTATCGGAGTTTGCCATATTTCTTGAATTAAATTTAACGTGTCTTTGACGCTGCAACAATCGGTCTCGTCAGCCATTAGTGAAAAATTCGGCGGCTAATATCTGGTTCGTATATTTCGACAAACAGGAGTCGCAATTTCCAATATTGGTGTACTGAATGCAACGTTGCTCACAATGGGCACAGTATACCTGTTGGACGTATTGTTCGTTTAATACTTCCTCGGGTTTAACGACGGATGGGTGGTAGCAAATAATTGTGTGATGCTCGATCAGTTCCAGCCAATCTAAAGGATTAATTTGACTGCTACAACTACGACAAACTTCTACACTTGCTTCTTCGCAAATGTCTTCCGGGCCAAGACCTTCGTCGATATTTTGTAATTCACCGAAATTATTTCTGTAGGTACGAATAAAAATTCTTACAAAATTTGATTTTTTACAGTACCAAATATTTTCACTCATGTCACACTTTATAACTTAAACATACATATATACTAAATGAGAAACTAAGATTTTTTCCTTTTATGTAAAAATTTTTAATTAGTTATAACCATGTGCCTGGAAAAACTAATTTTTATGTTTTCCCTGCGGCGATGGCACGTTTTCTTACATCCTAATTAATATGTAATTATTTATATTGCGCGCACCGAAAGTATTTTTCAATGTCAAGGATTTATTTAATTATACACCTGCGGGGTACAGTCCTACATATATGAATTGACACCAGCAGCATAGAGTTTGAATCTGCACAAACTGGAAGCTTGTCGCAAAAACATTATGTTTTTGTTCCAGCAGCTACAACAGCAGCACCCTGTATATATAAAAAAAAAAAATTATATATTTTTAAAAACCCCCTCCTTCCTTAACCAGCAGCATGAACCATACCCTGGATATAACATAATTTTATATTAATATATACTACACGTTGTAGTCGCTGGTTAAGGAAGGAGGGGGTTTTTAAAAATATATAATTTTTTTTTTTTTTATATATGCAACTTATTTTCTCTTTGGTTTTATGGGCAGTTGTTTTCTATACGATAGGAAAAGGCCTACAAATAATTATTACGGGGTCGAAGTTGGCGGTAGACACAGGTCTACAAATTAATTGATGTTTTTATCGATGGGTAATTTTACAGGAACTGATTTTTCTCTCTCTGGCTGGTTTTTTATTTATTCTTTGGTACTATTAGATAGTTTAAGCGATGGTAAAAATTTTCAGACTGATTTTACTTCTCATTTTAGGCCCTTTTTATACTCAGATATTATCTTATTTCGTGACGTAAGGAATGCAAGTGCGCGGTGGGAATCTACCCTATTGCGACTCGTTATCGCCAATTTGTTTATGTTATCGTAGATAACTGCATTCCTGAGGACAACTTTTTAGCTATTTTGAGTCTTTTACGAATTTTAAGAGAAATATTAGAAGCGTAAATTTTATACAGGGAAAAATAAAATTAGAATTTATACGTTAAATAATTGTACGGAAATAGAAAGATATAGGAAAAATAATAATTAAAAATGGAAATTAATAAGAGATTAAGTGACCTAGGGTAGAAACGTTTCACTCCCCTGGAAATTTGTTTGACGGCCGTTAGTACTGCTTCCAAGGAAACTGTAATGTGACTCGAATGAAAGCAACTTTTTAACTATCACTTATTTATTGTTACATAAACAAAAGAACTTAGTTACTATTCTAACTCCTTTAATATTTTATAACGAACAACCTCCCTTTTTGGGTTCTGCATACTATTTAAACTAATTCTTATTATAAGACTGAACAAAGGTCCAAACAAGGAAAATCACTATTTTAATTTATCTTGGTGTAAAATTACTTATCAAATTACTTAGGAATAATTTTATCGTTAGAAAGTCAATATTTTCTAAGATTTCTGTCTATGGTATTTATTTATTTAATAACAAAAATTATACGGAGTGTTGGTACATTACAAAACAAAAGCTTTATCCCCAAGTGAAATGGTCGTATGGAATAAAATTTTCGCACTATTTATCGACATGTTCGGAATTACCTACTTTGACGATTAAAAAAAGATTCGTAATATATGTTTTTTTGTAGTGCTCATCGAAAAAATTATATTTAGTAGTATTTCTAATAAATTCATACTGGTCACAACTTGCTGTCAATTTTTTTCCGATATCTACAATAACTTTTAAATCCCTCTGGCAGTATTCCAAAAATATTAATCTCCGTATGAAGGAAAAGTAGGAAAAGTTTTCAGTTGCTATCTTTTATTTCAAGCAACGTCGGAAATACCAGAAAGATTCTAAATCAACTACGGGAAAATTGAAAAGTTGAATGTTTTTACTTAAAGAAAAGCCATAAATTTCAAAATCAGTTAAAATAGTTTTGTCTTTCTATAATATTTTGCAGACACTAAACAAAAAAAAAATGGTAACTACGCCTTTAGAAGAATTAAATTAAATTTGCAACTTCTAATTCCGAAAATTCCTTTAGAGATTTAAATTTGACAAGATTGTAGCCGAATCCTAGCAGAGTATAGTGGAAAACAACTGTTAAGAGGAGGATTTACCTTGCGACAAAATAGTATGTGCAAGGGTTTCGCTTTATTCGTCCTACTCGTTTGTTTTTTATTTTTAGTGAAAGAAAAAAATATATTTGTATTGGGGAAGATCTTATCTGTGCTCCTGTGCAGCTACTTTTTGAAAATTTGACTCCATTTTTTTTTCAAAAAAAAATCCAAAAATTGTCTATTTTAGTCACTTTTCTAATTTTTTTTTACAAAAATCAAAGTCAAATTTTCAAAAAGTAGCTGCAGAGGAGCACAGATCTTCTCCGATACACATATATTTTTTCAATTCATTAAAAATAAAAAACAAACGTATAGGACGAGTAAAGCGAAACCCTTGCAACTGAAGATTTTGCGCCAAGGAAGTGGCGCCACCGTTAGAATTTAGGGAACATAGCTTGTAAATAAAAATAAAATAAATTCTCTTGTTAGCAGAGTTTTACGAGGGTAAATAGTATGAAATAAATTTAATCAACACGCAGCCTAAACCAGAGGTAATAGAGACGTGAAATTTTCAGGGTAGTTTCCTTTTTTAGTGTAGGGAGCACTAAGAAAGGAATTTTGAAAATTCGCACTTCGAGCGGTTCAAAATTTTGGTTAAACAAATATTGACCCGCTCGAGTAAGTGCGTCAACCAAAAACATACAGGGTGATTCTTTTAGAAGGGAGTGGCTCCGCCTCCTGAGGGAGTGCAAATATTTTTCATTATTTGTCTCCCAAGTAATTTAATTAGAAATAGGAGACAAAGTATAAATTATTTATCTCAACTCAATATCTACGCGTTAATCGGATTTTTAAGCGATTAATTGGTAGTTTTCACCCCCGATGGAATGAAATCAATTTTTGTTAATTTTAAGACTCCATTCATTTGAACTTAAAAAAAAAAATTTTGCATTTTTCAATCGTACGTCAATTTAGAGGTGGGTGTCGCTTTATGCTTAATTTTTGAGAGATTACTAGAGTTTCACATTAGAAATTTTAGATGGCGCAAATATCGCTCATAGTAAACTGTAATCACAGATCATACTTACATGATGTATTTATAATCTGGTGCTGAATACAGACGAATGCCTGAATCTGCAGCTTTACACTGTCCACACAAAATGTGACAAACTCAGCGAGAAAACGAACAATTTTAAACAGCGCCATCTTACAGAATTCTGGTAAGTTTTATTGAACGCAACAGGTGGTACTCCCAAAAAATTCGAAATAAAATCTAATCAGTAGATACACCAGGATTTTTAGACATCTTAGATGGTGGTTAAAATTTTGGGAAATTAAGAAAATATATAAATATAAATATATCAAAGTTAAAAATTATTAAATTGGAATGCATAAATGGAATCAAGACATTGTGAAACAAATATTCACCTAGAGTTGATTTGTAATTGTGAACAAGTATGAAGTGGCCAAAAGAGAAATGCGACTGCCTGCGAATTGGTGCTCATGCGACAGTGTACAAGTGTTGCTGGACTCAAATTCTCACGTACCAACACAAATATGATAGAAAACCCGGTTTTACCAGCACTTCCCAATGAAAATCTCCAGAACATGATCAGACTCATTTTTTTAATATGCTTACTGTCAGTAGATAGAACGTCCTTTAACTTTAAAGATTCAATAACTAAAGGCGATGACGTTTAGAATAAAATTTAACAAGTTGATTTCTTGTACAATTGTCACAATCTAAACTTCATTGTCGTTAGTTACAGAACCGTTAAAGTTAAAGGACGTTCTATCTACTGACAGTATGTCTTTGTAAATATTTACCTCTATGCCATCACCTACTTTATTGATAAGTAATAAATAATCAGGTACATATCTATCTATGTTTCATTATAATTAATTTCAAATGTTGGAAGATACGAAAAGGTAAAAATTACCAAATTAAATTCTTATTAGCGATTAAGTACTTTATTTCGTCGACAATTTTGAATGATTCAAATTTTGGACTCACTGCTTTGTATGCAGCAATGTTCCACTGGTGTCGGTCTTGAACCTATTTCTATTCTCTGGCTTGATGTCATTTAAATAGCTGAAGACTATTTCAACTGACGCATTAGAAAAAGGCAAGATAAGGAGAAACTTGATCACGATTTGTATATTAGGGAAACGTGCCACTCCAGCCCTGTTTCAGAATTCAAATGCATGTTCCCAATATTCTTCGGCATACCAATTTTCTGGAAATTCATATGGGCAGAGATGGAACACTGAATGCCAAGAAGCCCCAGGGTCCCACTACCCGGTTTTACCCATTTGATTATTGTACCCACCCAGAATTTCGGGTAAAATACACATACGCATCTTGAGCCTAAACCGAGATTCACTTACGTTCATTCGGTGTACATGCGGAACGAATGTTTTAGTTAGTACGCAGCGTTACATGTGCATTTCGGATTTTGAAAGATTTGGCAAACTATCTCGGTTTTTTTTATATTTTTGGTTGCAATTGTTTATTTTGTGTTGTGATTTAGAAGTTTGATTAATTATACCTTTTGTCCTACAGAATTTTTGTGATGGTCGCCGTTGATATCAATTATTAGGTATATAAAAAAATCGGCTGTGTCACCCCAGAACTTTCCCGGCTCGACCGTAGAGAATATGTTATTTATTATTATTATTTTAATTACAAAATACTAAGCATTACATTAATTTATGGAACACATTAAAAATAGCGACCCGATGGTGATCACGTCTACCGAATTGATATTTCAATGTTGATAACGACGTAATCTGCGCATGCGCACCTTGTATATCACACTGCTAAAATCATGTGTGAAAACTATTGGGAATTCGGGAAAAATTTTCATACAATAGTTGTAGGGAATTTTATGCTTTACAACTTTGCACTGAAACATTTTGCACTAAAGAGCATAATTTACCTCCAATTTTAAAAAATGCAAAATCCTAAATGTGTATATTTCTTGCCATCTAGTGGCCAAACTATGAGGAATTCGATAAAAGTTAAACACAAAAGTTAAAGAAAATTTGATGCTTTACAACTTTGCACCAGAAAATTTTGCACCAAAATGCATTGTTTGTCCTCAAAATCAAGAAAAACTAGAGAAAACCTACATGCACGTTTTTTACGAGCCCTCTAGTGGCACAACTATTGGAAAATCTAGAAAAAGTTTGAGACAAGAGTTGTAGGGAATTTTATGCTCTAAAACTTTGTACTACAATATTTTGCACTAAAGTGTATTATTTGTCCTCAAAATTAAGAAAAACTAGAGAAAACATACATGCACATTTTTTACGCGCCCTCTAGTGGTGCAACTATTGGAAATTCTGAAAAAAGTGTGAAACAAAAGTTATAGATAATTTTATGCTCTAAAACATTGCACTACAACATTTTGCACTAAAGTGTATTGTTTGTGCTTAAAATTTAAAAAAAGTAAAAAATTGTTACATGTGTATTTAATCAATGTCGGTCTTGAGGACCTTCTAATGTACCAATTTAAACCAAAATCTAATGGTCGCATTCTAGGTACACACTGACCCTCCATACCAAATGTCAGCTTGATTGATTAAACGGTTCGGCAGTTATCGTGGAAGATTACACACAGACACACAGACAGACCATACGCTAGAAATGGTTTCAATCTTATTGGGGGACCTCAAAATGGATATTTCCATCGATATCTCAATTTTTTTTTGCTCGTTCACCTTACTTTCCCTTTGATGGGGCCGGGAAAGTAAAATGTGTAATTTGTGTTTTATATACTGGTCATTGCAACAGTTTAGTGCAGAAAACCTATTCAACACTCGTGTGATTCTGTCACAAGTTTCACACATCATGTAAAATAGGTTACTTTCTGCACTTGTTGCGCAATATACGATTTCGATTTTCCCGAGAAAACAGTTTTATTTGAAAATTTAACGAGTTGAATTCGGAGATTGATATTCCGAACAAAATCCGAAAGCTTGCCTTTAGGTCTTGGTTTAAATGATGGTAATTACAAACGTAACTGCTAAAACGATGTAAAAGGACCATGCACTTTTCTTATGGCGGTTGGGTCCCGGGCCGATTTTTTTTAATTGCATTGCACCATGACTCTAAAATACCAAAAAAATGGCTTTCATTACATGTACTGTACTTTACTCTCTTATTTAAATTAGTAATTTCCTGTTCATAAATACTTATTATTATTATGAAATATAGTAAACAATGCGTTAAAATTGAATTTCGTGAAAACAAACATACATGTTGTCTTGAAAAAGAAGTCATTACTCTTATTTTATTTTAATCGATTTTATTTAAACTTGTTTTCCTCTTACTGATTCTTAACGAGGCATTTTTTGATAAGAATTGTATCTTAATATATATACAAAGTGTATAAAAAAATTAGAAAAACCAATAATTATAAAATTGACTCAAAGGAATTCTAGTGTGTATATTTAAAATGTGGCGTAGAAGAAAAATCATGTGCAGAACCAAGGACAAAAGGGCATTAAGGTCTAATTTTGTTATTTATTATCGGATTTTGATGGGTCAAACGGTATTATAGAACACCTCGTACATGTGTAAAATTGATTTCATATGTTAGATCATGAGTATCATGTGCATCCATAGGTCGTGGGTCATGTTTATCATCGGTTATGGGTCATGGGTCAATTTATTCTGGTTTACAGGTTAAGTTTTTGAAATCAGTATAAATTTAACAACGTAAAAAATACAGGGTGTTTCAATTAAAAATACACGAATTCGATAAGTCACAGATGTATCAGATATCCTGTATGCTGGTAGTTATTTTTAGAAGATAGTGTTCATTGCTCTTTACACCTTTTATTTAAAACATTTTTGCCTATCTCAATCCAGCCATCGATGATACTGTCTCGCCCTGTATTTTTAGAGTCATGGTACAATAAGCAAAAATAATGCATATGACTCGGTCCGGGACCCAACCGCCATATGAAAAATGCCTGGTCCTTTATTCAAATTCAACTAGGAGGATCCAAAAGGTGCTAGTTAAGGGAGGCTAGTCTCTTTTTGCTTATTTTATATGGGGCGAAGGGTGTTTCTTCTTCGATTGGCCTGTACTGGATACAGGGTGACACTTTCTACTACCGCTTCTGGTTATTGATAAAAACTTGATAGACATGGCATCCGAAGTCACAAAGAGATGCTTGTATTACTATTGACATACTTTTTATGCAAATTTTCTAAATGTATTAAACATACCTTACTACTCTCTAGTCTCTAGTACGTTATAACTACTGGTTGACATCCGCCAACATGATAGTGAATAATCGGACTTTACGTGAACATCCTCATTAATTTATAATTAATAATAAATATTATAAATCACAGAACGCAGAAATGTAAATTATAATTATTCCTTGTTTGTACAAATTTAAATATTTACTTATTTTCCTGACAGCAAAACATTTCTCGTCCGGTAATAAATTATAGAGAGTATAATATTGATTTAGGGGTGAAAATATGGAATAGAATAGGACCTTATTGTCGGTTTGGTTTAGCATGTTCTGTGAGGTTTCTGGTTTTTTGTCATATTAATTCAGTGTTTTTGTTTTCCAGCGCACATAAATCACATCAGAGAAGTGGCCGGTGTGGATAGCGTTGGAATCGGGGCCGGATACGACGGTATTAACTAGTAAGTATTTATTTGTCTGTTTTTTTAGGTATACCTCAACGTTAAAAAACGCTCTAATGGCGAAGGGTTGGTTAAGATATGTTTGAAAAAAAAAACTGAATATATCGATTTTGTTAAAAACATCTTGAAATGTATGATTTAAGCCAATAAACATAGTAGACAAAGCTCAAAAAAATTAATATAACATACCGATTTTCGAAGAAAACTATCTGTTTTCGTCATATAATCCAATGAAATTGAATATTTATAATAAAGGCGAAAGAAACAGAGATCTTTTTTTTTTCAATAACTTCATAACCATTAAGTTATCGTTATGAAATAATATTGAGTGTTTCTTTCACATAATTATCGTACGAAATTCAAAGTTTTAGTCCCTGAGGTGCAAAAAATAATAGCGCGTATGTACCACGTGACTAAAGTGTTACTTTAGTCCCTTGGTACAGAATATACTATGTTATACTTTGAAATAACATCGTCGTTTCAATTAAAATAAGTAAGCCATGAATAATGTATGTCCTGTAAATACCAAATAAATTATTATATCCTTTTTATATAAAATTATCCATGGATTATTTATTAAATTTCCCCTGCATCTATTCTGAATATCAAATAAACAAACTAATTTTATAGTATATTCAGTTCTTAAATTCACAGTAACTCGCTATAAAACTGAATTCAAAAAGAAGAAGATATTTCATCACTCCAGACAGAAGTCTTTATTAATTATTTATCCGCCTTTGTTCCGTCTTACAATCAACTTTTTGTACCGCGTTCTGGCATATTTTTACAAGAATGTTGATTTAGAGTCAAGGAAAAGAATAAAGCAGCCTCCACGCGCCCTTTCCCCTCTATTCCCTTCCTTTATTTCATTAAATGTCATAATGAAACCGAAAATATAATCCCGCAATGTAAATATCGAAAGGGGAAACTTCTTCCCTAGGGAACCTCTCCGAATTGGGATCGAGACTCGACGAGAGGTATTTACCGAATTAATAAAAACCGGTAAGAGGAATGTCGAGAATTTTGAAAAAATTAACAATATCACACAAAAAAATAATGTCTTGGAGAAAAGCCACAAAAATTCCAATTTCGCTTTAAAAATTTTTTTCTTTATTTTATGAAAATTTCGTTTTGATCAAACTGGACTCGTATAAAATCTGTAAAGAACTTAGTAATGTTAAAATTGACGAGAACGCTTATTATATAAGCATCATAAAACAAGTGAAAAACAGTCATCTTTTGACGTAATTTTTCGAGTATTTAAAAATTTAAAAGGATCTTGAGGTCGTAGATCAACGATTTTAGGGCTTTTAACGATGCTAAGTCGATTGCCGTTATCTGTTTGTCGCTATCCGTTTATTAGTAGAATCTTGTCACAAAATATTTAATAAATATTATTTTTTAAAATAAGGGTACTTTGCTCTTGAACTGAATTCATATTGTCTAACTTTTAATTAATATTAAAAAATTTGGAAAACTTTTTGAGACACATTGTATATATTTTGACAACGCTAAAATTACTATTAACGTATCTTGATTCTCACCGAGAAAAAAAAAGCTGCAAAAATATGGAAAATGTGTCAACATTCGAAAACAAAATTATCCTGAAACCACATATACTCTTACCTATAACAATAATAAACAATTTTTTTCCAGTGTTCCCCAAGGACTCGAAGATGTATCCTCTTATCCCACGTTGTTCGCTGAGTTGATAGGCACGGGAAAGTGGAGCGTCGACGATCTCAAAAAATTGGCCGGGCTGAATTTCCTCAGGGTGTTCCAAGAAGCCGAAAGGGTGCGAGACGAATTTAAAAAGGCCAACGTCCCTCCTTACGAAGACGTCATGCCACCGAATAAAAATAAAGACAATAATTGTACATCGCAAAGCAATTAACACAAATCAATGTTTGTAAAATTAGTGCGGTACTAGAATCTAGTAAGTGTTTAGTTGTAATTGTTAATAATGTTGTTTTTTCACTAAGCTCTATTAACCTTGTAAAAGAGTTTCGCATTTTTTACCTATAAAGGAGTGTAAAAAATTGAGAAAAATGTGATGCATTTTGAAAAATTAAAAATTGTAAATAATTTTGAATGTTTAGAAAAAGACTTGAAAACATTTTAAGTATTTAAAAAATAATGTAGCACAATTTCTAAAATCTTTATCCTAATGTCAGTAAAATTAAAAAAATTAGTTAATCTGAAGTTTAAAACAATCTGAAATATTCTGAAAATTATGAAATAATCTCAAGAAATATTTAATTAAATAATTATTTCAGAAAATTATTGAAAATCTAGAACGATTTTAGACAAAATTGAAATGTTCAAAAAATGTAAAACGGTCAGGAATAAATTTCAGAACAATATGATATAATAATAAAATGGAACTATTTGTGTTCATACAATTAAGAAAAATATCAAACAAATATAAACAAAAAAACTGAATATGTAAATAAATTCCTGTTTTAAAATGTTATTAGGATAGGTTCAGTTTTTACATTTTTTAAAAATATATTTTTAAATATACAGATCGAGGTAAATATTTAAAAAAATATGAATAATTTTTTAAACAATAAAATGTATACAGTGTGGCGAAAATTTCAGTGCAATGTATTGTAATCTCGGAAACCATAAGAGATACGAAGTTCGTTAAATGGAACAAAAGTGCAGTACTTTTATTTTGAACAATAGAAAAAAGTTTTATCTGAAAACGTATTAGATTATGAATGCTTCCATCAACTTTTTTTTTCAAATACGGGCCTGTACATTTTATGTCATTTTTTTTATACAATTGTATTGTTTTGGAGAATAAAAACGAAGATTCGTACTTTTAATTGTGTAATAAATCTATATATATCTTTTCAGTCATATTAAAAAATAATTTCGAGTTCTTTCGACTAGAAACTGGCCATCTTCAGGACAAATAAAATTAACAATCTAAAATGTTAGCAACAATGAAAATTATAGAGGTTAAATACTTACAAGTTAAACTTAAAAGAAGTGCGAAAAAGCAGTAAATATATCAAAATTTAACACCTACAAATAGACTCAGAAACAACAATAAAGGATAACACATTGAGGATATTATGAAAGTTATTCTTAAAAAAATTTAAAAAGGCAAAAATTCGAAGTTTATATAGTCTATTCAAAACAAAACCCGTTGCACGTCATCGATGATTTGACGATTTGCAATAAGAAAAAACCTCCAATTAGTGCCGTTCGTACATGAAAGAAATTTTTGCGTACTCTATTTAGTGGTAGCACTGCCGTCTTATTATTTCGTCATCGATGACGTGCAACGGACTTCGTTTTGAATAGACTATACCACGCCGCTAGAAAGAAAGCGAGGTTATTTTTTAATAAAAAAAAACAAAAGAAAATTAAGTAAGGTTTACAAAAAAGAACAAGAGAGAATAAGAGGAAACTGACAAATAAATGTTCGTCCTGAAGGTGTTAGTTTGAGAGAAAAAGAAGACGAGTTAAAAATATACAAGTGGGTAATCAAACTATGGAAATTAACCTTCTGTTATCTTTGATATAATTCAGTTTTAATTATTTTAATGAATTATTAACTTTTTAGTATAAAAGTTCATAAATACGGTCCTGTACATTATCTGCAGTCAATAATACGAAAGAATGTAAAGGAAACAAAATATTTTATTTCATAATAAATTTATTAATTCACAAAAACTGTTCAAAATGAGTTATGCATAACTCAATTCTATTGGTCATTTGGGCTGTTTCGATCAGTTCTAATTTTTCGACGTAACCGATCAACATTTTGAGTAACTCCTGTATCTTAAATTACGTTTTTGTGGTTGTCCCACAAGTACAAATCCATCCAATTAAACTCTTGAGTTCTTAGTGGCCAATGTATGTACAAGATAAATATTTCATAATTCGTATATATATGTGATCTCATATTTCGACAACATTTATTTTATTTATCAATCTTGATATCTATTCTGTTTTCAGGGTGTAATGTTTTGTAATTCCTGAAATTTGTACACTTGTAACGCTCTAAGGTCATTATAGGTCACTTTGGTGCTTTGGTTCAGTTCTAGGATTGCCTTGAGCGCCACCTTCCGTTTATAGTGTAAAGACCACTTACGCGGGCAACGTCAGTAGGTGATTAAATACTCCTGAGCTAAGTTCCGGAGTATCTGCTGCTACGATGTTATCGTTCAGATCGGATTATGAAAAATAAAATACCGTATAAAATATTAATAGTCGTTATTAATCAATAACTATCAAAAAAAAATGTCTTAAGTTCTGGCGGTAAAAAGGGAGAGTGTGCAACGAGTATTAAAAGCGGAATCTACGACAATGCGGAGTAATGGGGAAAGCAAAAGTGCGTGCAAGTCAACAAACAAATAAAATATGACGGATGTGAACGGCGAAAGTGAATAAGCAGTGAGACTACGTGTGCAGATTAAACTTTGTCCAACTACTAAACCGACCGCTTGGTTAAAAATTAGAGAAGTGGGGAACGAAAGAACAAAGGGAAAATTAGAGAAGTGGGGACCTGGGAGGTGTCGTTTTAGTTGTTGGACAATCTATACAAGCAAAGCGTAAACAAAATTTCTACAACCGCGGTCAACTAGCTATATTATTTCAATCCCTTATATTAATGGCTAATCGGAAAGTACAATGTGATCGAGCCACAGAGAGTACTTGCCGACTCGACGATTATTCCTTTTCGGTATATCACAAATGAATCACGGCGATGGAATCCACAATATTAACGAGCCATAGAATGTATAAGCAATACTATGTATGTCGCACCGGTATTCATACCGATGGTGCTCCTATACTGCGTGCTGGACGGTTGACTGGTTAACTTGCAACTAAAAGTCTAAAAACAGTAGAAATTAACATAAAAATTGTGAGAGAACTAACCAATGTTTTCATACTCTTAGTCGTATTTGGAGAGAGGCAGACCTGCTCGGATAGCCTAGTCGACTGCTGCTTGCAATGGATATTTTATTTGATTACAACTATTGTCCTAAGTTGTGAAGGCGGCAATCTTTTAGGCACCTTACACTTGGTTCTTTGCGTGAGCTAGTGCAGGACTCTCCCCTGATCGCTCTGCAAGCTGAATCAGGTACATACTTGCTAAACCTCCTCGGTAATTTATCCTGTTTTGTTGGTGTTTCCTTTTATCCTGCTATAGGAGAAGAGATTCTCCTTTTCACGGATTGCACTCTATCTGATTCAACTAAACTTTATTTTTCGATCAACTGCCGTCTGGTCCAGTGGTAGCGGTTCCCTCTCTCTCTCTTTCACGATTAAAATATCGCGCTTCATACGAGTTTAATTATATATTAATAAACTGATTTTACAAATTAAAAATGGCAGGGTGAATAAAAGAAATATAACGAAAACCGGGATGAAAAAATGAATAATGCTGGAATTAAGTAACTTCATTGCACATTCAATGGATTTTAAGTAAGCTGTGAAAAAATCTAGAAAGTGACAGAATTAGCTAATCTATAGTTTAACTAAGGTTTACTGGAAAATTGTAAATTTGTGTTGTATGTATTAAAATATAAAATGGTTCGCTATTCTAATGAGGAAAATCCAAACAGAAGAGAGACTTTCAAATAGGTATTTTATAGGATTTCAAAAGTTAAAAGTGAAACATCTACTGTCAGTAGATAGAACGTCCTTTAACTTTAACGGTTCTGTAACTAACGACAATGACGTTTAGATTGTGACAATTGTATAAGAAATCAACTTGTTAAATTTTATTCTAAGCGTCATCGCCTTTAGTTATTGAATCTTTAAAGTTAAAGGACGTTCTATCTACTGACAGTATGTCTTTCAAAATCATGAAAAACGTATAATATTATGAAACGATATTTTATTTTGTTGATAATAAATATTTATTGTGATTAAGCTCAAATCTTTTTATTATGGGTTCGTTCCACGAATAGAATTTAAAATATATCAGAAGTAGAATATTAAATAAAAAAAAGTGTTGGACGCCAGTCAAATTGATTTTTTTATGTAATTAGAAACAAAAAACTATGATATATTTCAAAATCCGTCCTTTATTTTTTTTGGGTTAAGGAAATTAAACTCAAATTAAACGTTATATTTCATAAAATAATAAGGTTCCAGAGATTTTTCTTTTTTACTTTTTCATTAAAAAAAATTAGCTTTTTTTGGGGTTTTTTCTTGTCTTCCTTCTCAGAAGGAAAGTGTAATCCAAGACTTGGCCCAAAAGAAAAACTGAAGAAAGTTTAGTCCAAGAAACTTGGTCCAAAGGAACAACTGAAGAAACTGTAGCCCAGAGATAAAAACTTGGTCCAAAGGAAAAACGAATTTCAGAGAAAAAAAATATTTCCCAGGAAAAACTTCTTAGTCCAGGAAAAAAAACTTCTTGGCTCAGGAAAAAACCTTACAAAAGAAAAAATCTTCAATAAGTCAGTTTTTTGACTGATTAGGCAAAGAGAAGAACATTATTAACAAGGGAAAGGCATTTTATAGGAATACCAAGAGAAGAGAGGGACATGACGCGAAGAAATAAGAAGGGGATATCAAGCGAGTATGAGATTAAAATATGTTGAGCAGAGAAATAATGAAAATACAGGGTGGCACAAAAAACGTAACAATTAGACAGAATATCAATGAAATAAATACAATTGTCTAGATAAATATAAATCCTGAAAACTCTTCCCGAAAAATTGCACCAGAATGAGGTGTTCACCGAACCACAAAATATTAAAAAAATATAAATATCGAGATTACAAATTTTTAAATAATAAAAAACTACATCCCGAAGATAGTGAAAGGACGCTTCTCCTTTACTCGTTGGTACAGACATCAGTTAAATATCCGCCGTTTAATAATAAAATTTTGTGGACAGATGAGACCACATTTAAAATTCCCATCTTGTACGAGAAGTGCGACCACAAGTAAGATATTCAATTAATGTATGGAGTGCGATAATAAGGTAATTGGTCCAATATTTATACACGGTTCCTCTAAATAGTGGACAGTATTTAGATATTGTGAAGGAGATTTTAGATGATATATCTTTAAATGTTTTAAAAGAAATTTAGTATTTTATGCAAGACGGGAATCAATAGACCTGTAGGTTGGCGACCAAGAACTCCAGAATTGATTCCAATTGATTAATTCATGTGGAGCTACTTTAAAAACATAATTTACGATACTGAAGTTCCCCAAAAAGTTCCGTAAAAAGAATTAGAACTGCTTCCGCAACAGCCCAAACGACTAGAAGGATTGAGTTGTGCATAATTCAGAGTGATAACCATTTTGAACAGTTTCTGTGATTTAAAAATTGTTTATGAAATAAAATTTTCTTCCTTTGCTCGCTAAAATTCACAAGAACGCAATATAAACTAATTTTATAAATCCTAACCGAAGCCGCACCACTGACAATTCAGTCTAAAATGCAAACGCAGGTGTTCACAGTGGATCTGACATTTTTTTTAACTTCATATATTGCTTGTGTGTCCCAATGATTGATAAGAAATTCATACGAGGTCTATAATCATCAATTTTATATGTGTGATTTTATATGGTATTAACCTATTAAATTTATGAGATCTGGTACATGAGTCTTTTTTTCAGGTGTTCGGATTGACTTCGTAAAGATTTTATCTCTTACGGTTTCCGAGATTACAATACATTTTGCAATGACATTTTCGCCACCCTGTATATAAAATACATTTTTAAAAAAATACTTTTACCCAAAAATATCGGTCATCAAATCAATATTTTCAATATTCAACAAGATTTTTTAAATTTCCAAAAATTACATTTATTGTACAGACAAGTTCCAAACTCGTTTCTGGGACTTTTCTGATAAAAATTACTACAAGAATTATTAAAAAATTAAGTTTTTTTTAATGACAGCTTCACTTTTAAACATTGCCGAAAAATATCTAACTAATATTTATAGAAAACAGAAATTTTTGGAACAATAAAAATATTTCCTAGGTTATTGTGGTTAAAAAAATGAATTATTTGGTAATAAGAGGATTTTTATTGCTAAAGCAAATGACGTTATTTTTACACAAAAATATAATAACAATATTTTATTCAATAACTTTTACAAATATATTGCCTCTATCTGTATAATTAATTTGAATTATAATTCATTTTAATAATTTTAATTTTATAATATATAAAAAAATATATAATTTAAATAAATGGTGCTAACATAAAATTTTTAATTGTAAATAAAAAAAAAGTTGGTATAAAAAATGTCCCCTATTTTGTTGTTAAAAATATATAAAATTATCCTCCCATTGTTAAATACCCCTATGTATATTTTATGTAATAAAGAATAACCTCATTTTAGGACATACTATAAACTTGTGTAGAAAATAGGACAATTTAATTTTCTCTTCGACATGACGAAGATTTTGAGTTTTCTATTTTGTACAACTCGCTCAAAGAGTTCATGTAGATAATTCTAAAGAAAAAGTATTTTTAAGTACTGAGGGTGTCAAAACCGATTTATTTGAGCCAGTACGGACCTGTATAGATAATTCTTAATCGCTATATACATACTTAGGTAAATATAGTTAAGCTGTTTATGTACAGAGTGTTCAAAATTTAACGATAGTTCCCCAAATCCAAAAAAAAAACCAAAAAAAACAATGTATTTTACACTTTAGTTAATGTTAATTTATGTGTTTTTTTAAATACCAAACATCTTTTATTCAGAAATTTTTGTTTGTAATAAAAAATAGAAGATGTAACTTAATGTTAGTAAAAATTTTATACTGAATGTTTTTCTAAAATAATTACTACTTAGTATAATTTAAATATATATTTGCGGAAAAGTACTGATGTTTTTACATGTTTGTCGTAAAATTCCCGCATAAATAAAAAAATGATGTACATAAATCTTCGATGTAGGAAAAATACACGCTATAAAATATATTTAAAAAAATACCCTTATGTGTTCACAATATTCGAAATATCAATTCTTAGTCTTTTTAAAAAGATTTTTTTAATATTTTACCCACTTCAATATTTTTTTAAGTTGCATATAAATACGGGTGTCCCAGAAAATAATAGAAAAATTGATAAAAATTCCGAAATCGTCGTTATCTTGAATGGTTTTTGTCATATAAATTGGTTATTATCAACTTTATTAAAAAATACTGGTTATAAATTTTGCATCTAATACGTCCACGGATGGGATATCCTGTGAGTGAAAAAATTTTAAATTTTAGTTTTAGCGAAAAATGCCATTCTTGATAAAAGGTTTTACTTCTTCTTAAACCCCATAAAATGAAATAAAATTCAAGTTTTTCCAAATCTGTCTTATTTCATAGTCAGTTTTATGAAAAATTTTATATTTTTTATGGGCTACTTAAAACAGAAAGTTTACGCAAAAAATTTAAACCATAATATTGAAGATTTGAAAAGAGTAATCATTGATGCCATAAATGAAATTACCTCAGAAATGCTACAAAACGCTTATAAAGAATTTAGAAGGATGTATTGAATAGATGTTCTTTGTTTACTTTAGTTTTTCTTACATTATTACTCTGTACTGTTATTTTTGATAGTGATTATAATTCATTGAAAAACTTGAATTTTAATTCATTTTATGGGGTTTCAGACAAGCAAAACTTTTTATCAAGAATGACATTTTTCGGTAAAACTAAAATTAAAAAAATTTTGACGTATATAATATTTCCCGACTAAATTAACAAGGACGTAAAGCAGATCAATTAATTGAATATGTGCGACGGAATATTAATTGAATGGCGTTTAATAGATTTCTGAAATTTATAATTATTATGTAAAATGTAATTATTATAAATATTTTTCTATTTTATTCATATTTTTAGTTACTCACTATATGAGGAGCTCCATCGCAAAATCAACTTCATTTATTACATCAAATTTTAAAGAAAACTATTTTACAAATTATCTTTCAATGACATAGTGACAGATTTTTTTTTGTTTTTTATTAAGTTGATCAAAAGTTTAATTGTTCTTTAATAAAATACTAATTTAATTTGGATGAAGTTCATTTTGCACCAAGATAACTGGATAAAGTTGGTTGTGCACTATCATAAAGTTGTTTTTGTACCAACAACAAAAAACTTAGAATAATTTTAGGTTTTTTTGCTGGCATCGTCTTACTGAATATTTTTTATTGGTAAGTCAGGGTTAAAAAAAATTATTTTAGTGTATTGTAACATCGATTAAAAGTTAAGAAGTAACTAAAGAAAATGTTTCTTATCATATTAAAATAACTTTAATAAAGCAATTAAATGTGAAGTGCAACATCTGGAGTTAAATAATCGCAGACGTCATCATTTTCTTCTACTAAAGTTGCTGGTTGTAGGCTCAGAACATGTCGGTACCAATGTATATAATGTTCATTTGTATACTTTCCCAGTTTTCCCCAAACATAAGAGCCAGAAGTTTTTTGACATCGATAATTTTTTCTTTTGAAATTGAATAAGGAAGATTTCGAATGACAAACTGTATGGCTGACTTTCCAGTGACACCACGTGTCAATGGGTAGATGAAGGCAACTCATTTATCTTCAAAACGGAAGTTTGGTTGTACTTTGTAGGATACAAAGAAATGTCTAGACTTGGTCTTGAATTTTTTTTAAATAATCCTTTTCATGGTGCTTATGTTGTCAATAGTTTTAAAAATTAGTTTCAAAGATTTGGTGTCGAACAAAAACTAATCTATTTTTTTACCTCGCCAATTTCTTTGTACACAGCAATATATTCGCATGGAAAAATAATGAATGCTTTTTTTCTCAGTATTTTTTCAACTCGGCCAAAAACACCGTCAGCTGGGAGGAAGCTATGTCCCCGGGCGCGTATTTACGTACTATACCATTATGCACAGGGTTGTCCAATGTAGCACAATTGTGCCAAAAGTGGCACTTTCATTTATGGAGTGGCACCAGAGCACGCACTATTGAAAAATAGACAAAAACGAGCACTATTTCGTTCTATGACATTTTTGGCCTGCAATGAGTTTTGACCTTTATCGATGACAGCACGATGTGAAAGAATTTCTGTAGTACCGTGTAGAATATCCTTTTATTTATGTTCGAATGTTATTTCTTTTGGGTTCAATGTTTTTTATAAAATATTTCTTGTTTTGTTATTAAATATATTTATTGATCCATGTATGACCAGAAACTAATTTATTCTTAATTATTCTTTAGGTTTTTCTTTTCTTTCTTATTCAACGGAAACTTGTAGCCAGAAGATTTGCTCAAAAAAAATAGTTTGGTGATAAGAAAAAGAACTATTGTGGCCCAAAGGAAAAACCAAAACTTGTTCCAAAGAGAAAACGCTTGGTCCAAAAAAACTTGGTTCAGGAAAATACGTTGTCCAAGAAAAAACGTACTCCAAGAAAAAACTTTGTCCAAGAAAAACCTCTTTATAACGAGGAGAAGAAAGAAAATATTAAAATTTACAACACAGACGATAAATAAGTCAATTGTTTTGCCTGTAGAGGCAAAGAGAGAGAGAGAGTTGATAAAATGGGAAAGACATTTTATATTAATACCTAAAAGAGAGGCAGGGCTAGAGAAGGGATATGAAGCGAGCTGAAATCAGATATATTTGACAGAGATGGTGAATCTTTAAAACATTTTGATTTCGTTGTTATTTTCTACGATTATGCGTCTTTTTGTTCTTCGTGGGTGTACTTTGGACCATTCTTTGTTATCACTGTTGGGTTCGGTTAAGTTAATAAATTTGTTACATTTTTGATGGAAGTCGTCATATATATCCCAATGATGTCCCTGGAACATCCCTAAAGTGTCCCTTTGATGTCCCTGGAACATCCCTAAAGTGTCCCTTTGATGTCCCTTGTTGGAACTTTGGTACAATCCTGGGTTGTACAAGAAAGACATTCCATATGTGTCCTTTTGGTTAGAAAGTAGACGTCCCTGGGAGATCAGTAGTACCAGGCACGTCTCGGTAACAAATTAATACCGTCCCTGATTGTACAGGGGATGTACTTGTGTTGTTAGGGAAGGATATCGAAAGAAATAAAAAATTATAAAATATTATGCATGTAACGTTGCCAAATTTTTCGAAAAAATTCAAGTATATTGTGCCACATTGCCAAATTTACTTATATCAAAGGAATTTACTACTTTATGGAATTTCTCTGGATATTTTTGAGGTAGGTTTCAAAATTTTTGTGGGACACCCTATGGATTTAATTTCATGTTGATACTTTCTTGAAACGTCCAAGGAAGTATCTACAGTTAAACAGATTGTGTACATTTTAAAAATATGTATTGTCTTAATTTTTCTATAGAATACTTTATAATAAGAAATTGTAAAGTTATCTGGACCAATTTCTTACTGTTTATAATACTATTAATAAGTACTAGTATAACTGTGTAAATATTATATTTCATTGGAGCGTTCGGGATATATAGCATTTCGATCCTTACGTGAACTAAGTCTATTCATCTAAGAATAAAAATTGATAATAAAAAAATTTTATTTTATAGCTCAAATTAATTTAGCAAAAGATGTTTTCACTGAAACTCTGTCTTAAATGGAACGAAATCGGATGGTTCTTACAAATAAAATGTTTTGCATTACGTTTTATTAGAACAAAAAATAGAAATATGAAAAAATTGTATTTTGGAGATTGAACATGATTTCCTATATATGAAAGGGCTTGATTTTTTTTAAAAATTACTTATAATATTAAAATGCATTATCTACACTGATTAAAAATGTTTAATCCTAACGCTTTTGGGACCTACTGACTTTCAATTTTAAATCTTATATTTGTTAATAAAACTATATAATACTCGTGATATAGATTGATTTAATGTTGATAAATGGATTTAGTTAATACTTAATAAGAAATAAAATCTTTACTATTAATATAAATGTATAAAAAAAGTGTTTAACTTACCTCATATTCCTTTTTGATATTCTACACTTATATAGTCTATAATTTCATCATAATAAAATAATCAACATAGGTAGATTATGTACGTAGCTTTAATAAAATCATGCTCCATTTTTCAGAACATCCACAAACAAATTAAAAATCTCAACCAAGACAAAAACATATTTTTTCAGTTAGTCCCGTTTTGAAAATGGCTCTGACAGCAAAGTGTACCATTGTACCAACCTTATAAATGGCGCTGACAGCAAAGTGTACCATTGTACCAACCCTATATAAATATATAACAGCCAATTAAATCAATTTATTGATATTACGTCATTGTTTTTTAATCTGTTATTTCTTAACCAAAAAGTAAATTTGTGGAAAGTGATTAATATCGTATTAGTTACTTAATTAGTAGCTTCAAATTATTATATAGCTTAAGATTATTATTTATTCTATTTTATTTCTGTGATTAATGGATTTATTTCCAGTTTTTAGTATAGTGGTCATTTCTATAATGCTAATTTCGTACGGAAAATTGATTATTTCCCGGCCGCTCATAAGAAAGTAACTATTATAAACTTGCCCAACATATCATAGCTGTAGGTTTTAACATTTAATGTTACAATGCCTAAAGGCCCTCTTATTGTAATATAATATTTGTTTTGATGTAATGTATGTTTTAAATTAAATGATTTTTATATATAATTTTGTTTTACTAATAAACAGATCTATATTTCTGCAAAATCCTTAAAAAAACTGCTGAAGATTTGAAAAAGTCACTGTAGCTTATTCAATGAAATGAAAATAACATGGAACAAAAACAACTTTTACTACTCCGATACTAAAAAAGTACCTACAGGAGAATTTTTGGCAAAATTTTTTGAATTTCGAAAAATAAAGCCCCTACACGCACCGCTTATTCTAGCTACTAGTCCATATCTGATTAAAAAAATTGAGCTCTTATAAATTCACCTACTCAAAATCTAAAATAATAAGGAATAATTCTACTAGACGAAAATCACCGCAAAAATTTGCCATCGAATTTTATTGTGGTGTACCTAGACGTTTTCCTCAAAGCAACCAGCAGCTAAAACCTGACCTCCATTCCACTTTTCTGGACATGCGTCAACAATTTACATGCCACTTGGAATTGGAATAATTGCATTAAATACAGTGTTAGTTTGCATTGAGTAGAAAATTTATGTTGTCCGAAAGTTGTATTTATGAAAATTAAAAATTCACTGAAAAAAAAAATAAACTGTTCAATAGCTGCTTACTTTCTGCCACCGATCTGACCTAACTTTCAGATTTTGATCAAAGTTGACCGTTCTTTACATCATCTATTTCTTGCAGTTAGTTTATATTTCAATTTCGAAATATTACTACGCCCCTCAATCAACGACGCTATAATACAGTCATTGTATATGGAAGTCTATATACAATGATGCAGTCATTGTATATAGTCTATATACAATGATACAGTCCTAATAAAAATAAAAGGAGCTTTTCGAATCAAGATGTAGAGAACTTCGGCTTTATATTGGGCGCATTCAGCAGACAAACAGTTGTTGCTACCGGTGGGAAGCGGTAGCGAAATTCTGCTGGACACACCGCTAGATGATTTAACATTTGACACTAAAGTGACAGTTAGTTTTTGATGACAGTTTTCTTTTTTCGGCAATTTGCATCTATATTTAATTGATAAGGATCTAATGGATTTTAATTTGATAGGGGAAATTGTAAATGATTTTTAGCACAACCACTGGAAATCCTTGAAAACAACGAAAGAAGAAATTTGCCCAAAAATGAAGGTTTTTATGAAATAACAGTTCTATTGTACATGGAACATTTTAGAATGTCTCGGGCAGCTTTTGTGGTAATTAAAATTAATTGAAATGAGAAAAATACCATTTCGAAATCTTGCATGATTTTCTGAGGTTCCTTTAACATCGTAAAACTGTTCATTAAATTCATATGTTATTAAATAATACTCCATTTCTTTCTCCATATTTGACATGTTCACAACTCCCAACACGTTGTAAAAAGTGAGCGTACTTTTTTGTCGCTACAAAAAATGGCGACCGCTCCACAACATGTTGGCGGTGAGCGCTTGTGCCAGCAGAAAAATCATAAACTGTTGCACAACTGTTCTCTCTGCTGAATGCGCCCATGAATACCCATAAGTCGTCTCTTTCATTCTACTCCTATCGTATCTCTATGGTATTTAATGTCAAGCTAATGTTCACAACATCTCGACTCGAAAAGCACCTTTTGTTTTTAGGACTCATAAATATGCATTAGCGTCGTTAGTTCAGCGGCGTAGTAATATTTCGAAATTTTGAAATATAAAACCCTATTTTAATTTTTGTTCATCACTTTTTTTTCTTAATAATCCAACTTTCAGTGATAATGAATTTTTATAACAATACGTTGATACGTACTTATCTTTAAGAAATATTTAATAATGAGAGTAGGTAATTTATCCATGCTTTTCTCATCAAGAAACGATAACAATTATCTTTTTTTCCGGGCCAAACTTTATTTGGTTACTAATAAAATTTAACATAAAACCATGTGATTTGGTTTCTTGTTTCTTATGGTTTATTTTTAAATCTATTATATTAATAATCTGTCACCACCGCTTTCAGAGGTTCGTTATGAGTCCTAATGTAAACATATAGAGTTTATGTTGAATGCAACTTTTCTCTCTGATGCTACATCTACCCTACTATATCTCTGGTTAGTTTGTAATGAGCACTAAATCTTATTTTATGTGGCCCGAATTTTGTCTGCATGAAAATAGACTAAAAAAACAAACTGCTCAATGCACTATTCCATTGAGGAAAGTTTTAATTTATTGACAGAGGTGAATGTTGAAGAATGTGCAGAATAGCGGAGCGGAGGTCAGATTTTAGCTGATTGGTAATATTTACGTGGCAATGATGGAGATCCTTCAATTTTAATTATTTACGTTTTTGACATCTGTCTGCTGTCAGGCAATGTAAAAGTAAAAATAAACAAGTAAATATGAAAAAGTAGATTAAATATAATTAATACATTTTGTAAGATATTGTATCCAAATATAATTCATTAAAAATATTATATTTCGCCTTTCAAGAATAATGAGTAACCAAAAACCATTTATAGATCCGTCTTTATTTACAAAACCACCACCAAGTTTTAACAAAAATGTAAGTTATATATTGAGGACTTTTACATAATTATAATTATTTTTAATATTCTTTAGACCTCATCAAACTGGAATAACTTTAAAGTACCATCATCACCTAATAAAAATAATGCCAGTAGTTCTAAAATAAGTGCTAGAAATTATTCACAAGAAACATTAACAAATTATTCTACACCACCACCTAAATGTTATCCACCTAGTCCAGAGCCACAGAAAAATTACTCACAATCAACAACAAGGAGTCCAGTTAATTTGGAAATGAATTATCATCAAACTACACCACCTCCGAATGCAGTGAGGAATTATAAGAATGAACCACCATCAAGTCCTGACAAAACCTATAAAGGTTTAGTTTTTAATCCTGTAAGTAATTATTATGGAAATAAAAGTAGTACTTTATTGAAATTACAAATATTTTTACATTTAAAGGTTTTTCAGATAAACTATTAGGATTTTGAAACAGTATTGTTATATTTATTCAAATTTAACGTTATACAAGTTATATATTTCCATCTTGGATGAAAGTGTTGTTAAGAATTATTAGATTTTTTCTTTATTTTGGACCTTCAGAAAATTGAAATTCATACATTCATTTGTCCAAATATTAATATGTCCTCAGCTCAAAATATTATAGAAAGAAAAAGAAAATGAAAAGTATTAAAATAGGAATTCCGCCAGGGACAGTAGAAAGTTTTCCTGTGGCTGACATAAGTTAATCAATTACTTCTCTTATTTCAATGTAACAATTTGTATAGGCATGTATTACAAAATAAAATAGAATTATGAAAGGTTATTAACAAACCTAAAACGCACCAGAACCTATAAAAGCTAAAGAAAAAATTGGATTAATAAACTACAAAAAAATGAGTTCCTATAAACCCCTCATCCATATGATTTTTGTTAGTATCCATCTTTCTGAAGATTATCAAATTTCATACAAACACTATCTCTGGATGGATGAAATTAACCTTATTAATATTATTATTACTTATTTGTTATTTTAGGTGAGCTTAGTTCAACCTTTCAAACCTAGCGTTCCACCACCACAAATTAATAAAACTGTTCAAAGTTCTCAGTATGATATAAAGCCAATTCCAGCTGCCCAAGTTCATTCTCTATCTGCTGCTGCCGGTTTTGACGCGGCTAAAGCCAACTGTCATTTGCAAATGTTAATTGGGTAAGACCTTTATAATTATAATAATAATTTTTACTTTCATTCGCTTATGTAGAAAAACAATGTCACATAGAAATAATGAATACTCTACATATTTTTAAACTATTAAACTACCAAACTGCTTTTTTAAATGTTACAATGTTTATCA
This sequence comes from Neocrepidodera transversa, assembly GCA_963243735.1. NCBI lineage: Eukaryota > Metazoa > Arthropoda > Insecta > Coleoptera > Chrysomelidae > Neocrepidodera > Neocrepidodera transversa. Next base: position 14,179,705 of record OY725347.1, read on the forward strand.
TTAATGTGTTTTATATTATTCAACCACAAAGAGAGATGATGAATTCCTTATTTCTTATTTATTTAGTCTGTATTATAAGAATGTTTCTATCTTTAAATAAGTGAAAATTCTGCTCGAAATGTCCTATAGAAGGGACAAGATGTGAAAATTACTCTACCAACATTCATTGACAAGTGGTAACTAGAAGAGCGAATAACTTTTGACCAAACATTGGTCAGACCTCAAATATATGAAATATATTTTCGAATAGAGATAAATCTTGATACATTTATACTCTACTCTCTTTATATTTTGTCACCAGTTGTTTGTGGAGTATTATTTTATGCGAATTGTAGGCAGTGGTTAAGTAATAGTTTAATACTCTACTCAATTCCATATATTGTTAAAATAGACATTTAACCCTTTAACTGCGGCTGTCGTTTATAAATGATTTGTCAAAAACTATGTTGTCGTGTCATCGTAAATTTGTTACTTAACTGCAAACTTTTATAAATCTTACAAATTTTTACATGTTTTTACATATTTTTACAAATTTTTATATATTTTTACATATTTTACAATTATTTAAATTTTTACAAATTTTTTAAATCGTTGAAATTTTTGACGTTTCTCAAATGTTTAAAATTCTTAATTTTTTTTAAAATTTCCTGGTTTTTTAAAATCTTTACAAGTTGTAAAAATTTTTGATATTATTAATTTTTTTGATGGTTTTTGAAATTTTTATATACTTCTGAAATTTTTGAATTTCTTAAAATTCATTTTTTTTTTAATTTTTATTTTTTTTTTTAAATGTTTCTGAAATTCTTGAAATTCATGAAGTTTTGAAATTGTTATTTTGCAATTTTTAAAATTTTCGAAATATTTAATATATTTGGATATTTTTGATATATTTTAGGCTTTATCGAAATTTCTGAATTTCTAGACATTTTTATTTAGATTTTTTTAAATTATCGAATTTTTGATATATTTATTAAATTTTCGAAATTTTAAATTCCTTGAAAAAATTTAGTTTTTCAATATTTTTTGTCTCTAGAGCGTTCAGCACTGCAAAATTTTACCCGCAGATATAGGGTTAAGTTAATGATTACAGTTTAAAGGGAAAATGTTATTTGTGACTGAAAGTAATTTTTTCTATTATTTTTTTGTGGTAAAAATTTACAGAATTCCGTGTTTAAGGTTACAGCAACTTTCCCATTTCTCCAATTCTCTATTGACTCATCCCATAGGTTCCATTCAACCTCCTCCTCCTAATTATCCTCCCCCTCAACAGCCACCGTTGCCTCCTGGAGCACCGCCCGATGTCTCACCTCCACCACCTCCTCCACTACACTTGTCGTCGCCAAACATGTGTAATTTAGCACAGAGGAACTCATCTCCAGGACCTATCCATCTGCAAAATCACCATCATATGGGGAATTATCATACGAGATTGGCTCATCCGTTTTCTGGTTACAACCAGAATTTTAACAAGCAAATGCATTATAATTTGAAGAGAAAATATGAATGTAGGTAAATTTTTAAAAGGTAATTTAGAAATTTAGTCGTTGGAAATAAAGCTTTTCAATTTTTAAAAATTAAATTTTGTTTAACATTTCTTCTTGTACCAGACCATAAATTACAACTTTTAAAATATATTTTAATTTATAACAAAATGAATTTTGTCATATTCATTATTAATATTTTAAAAACTAATAAATATTTTTTTGTTGCTAAATTTGTTTGGTATAAGAAGAAACATTTTATCCAACTCTTAAATATGACATTAGAATCGATAGAGGAAAATTCAAAATCAAGTAAAATGTGTTTCAAGATATTCATTTTAACTTACACAGAATATAATTAATTTAATGTAAAAACCATCATTTCATAGAGGCAAACGGATGGTTTGTTACAAAAAAAAAATTACTTCATTGGCGTTTCAAAACCTATCAAAACGAATTTTTAGGTCTGTAAATACTTTGCTAAAACAATTGTTAACTATTATAAGTTACTTTATGTGTAATTTATAACTGTTATTGTAATCTTCTCAACATATTTAGTATATCAACACAAAATATCTTAAATCACATTTTACCAAATTTTATGATTTATACAAAAATTGGACTACAACTTCAATAATAAACGTGAAGTACTTGACTTTATGTTTATGTAGAAAGATTAGTTTTAGGTAATAATGACATTCAGAAAAAAAATTCTAAGAAAAAGAAAAAGCCGTTGTCGCAGGTAGTGCCTCAAAGAAGGGATTGGTCAATGGAGGAAGCAAGAAAAGCTTTGGAGGTTGAAAAAGAGTGCAACAAACGATCTAAAAGACAAGGATTGATCATTAAATTTCCTGATCTGGAATTGAATCGAGATATTGTCACAAGTTTCCATACCAGTATTGAATCTGTGCATTTTCAGCAACCTTCTACCCCAAGATATTGCTTTGTTACATTATCGGTAAGTTCTAAATTATAGAATTGTTAAAAAAAATTTGCAGCGATTATCACAAAAACTTAGGATTAATTCTCTCATATTCTAAAAGATCAATGCAAGGGTACTTCACGCTCAAACAATATGTTTGTTTAAGTCTTAACACATAAACTGTAATTTTTTAGTGTTGTTGGGTTGAATACTTAATAGAAAACCGTTATTCAAATCGACATTTATATTCGTAAAATAGCAAAATATGCAAGGGAAAAGTTGAAATCACCTCGGAAAATTATATTCCGAAAAACTACTTGTCAAAGGTTTGTCAATGTAGCAGATCCGACAACAGTGTTAAGAAATTCCGCCGGAACTAATTAATTTACGCACTTTACACAAAAACTAATAAACAAAACCTTATTTAAACATTGTTACAGTATGATTACTTTTTTATTAAACAAGTAAAGATTGTAACGGTAAAGAAAAGAGAAATAATGTCTTCTGTAACCTGTGCCTCAAATAAGCATTATATATTTTCGGACTAAAAAATAGAGGGAAAATCTTACTTGTTCTATGATCATTTGCTTTGAGGGTAGTTGAGGGTAGCACTCACCACTAGAGCACTAATAAAAAATAAAAATTTAACTTTTTATGAGTTGAGTCTTGTTGAGATTACTTTTTATTTCTGACTGAGCTCGAAACCGACGCGGCGCGCATTTCTTTTCGATTGTACGTAGGGAAAAGTAGGGTTCGTTACGGTTTACCCTGGAGGAAATTCCGACACAATATTTCTATTACATACCAAGAACTATGCTTAGCCCTATTTGCATGCCTTCTAGTTAAAACTAGAATTCTAAATATATCCAATAAAATTTGGTTTGATAAAAATTCAGGGTAATTGGTGTACCGTCGGTTGGTGGTTTAGTGGTCAGGAACTTGGCGTTGCAATCGATATTTTTTCAAATCCTTATAAAGATCAGGCATCTTCTGATTTTTTAATAATTAATAGTTTTTTAAGTTCAGGAACAATTCTAACACCTCCCTTCAGTGTTGGATCATCCAGATATCCTTTCAAGGGGGCAAATGAACTGCGCTAAATTACATTAAAAAAATGATCTCGTACCTGAACTGCGCCAGGCATTTTTGTTACCTGTCCTTGATCTAATAGCTCTCTGAATTGCGCCAATATTTTTTTAAATTTAGGATTTGTTGCAAGTTCTATAGCGATCCGGTCAAATTGCCGAAAGACTGTTCAAAACGCCGAAACTAGTCTTTGGACAAATCGCCGAAATTGGTCAAAACGCCGAAAATAATATTTGGACAAATCGCCGAATGGACAAATGGCTGAAAGGCTGGTCAAAACGCCGAAATAAGAGTCTTTTGTAGAAACGCTTTTACATAGTATTTGGATAAATTTCACTGAATAGTTATTCAGAATTTACAACTATATCCATATCTGTGTTCTTAAAACTACATTAGTATAATAAATATTTAATACCATTTCCAAACTCTTTATTATTTTGCAATAACTTCTTTGGTCTTTATTTTAATTCCTCCGTCTCTGTCTCTTTCATACGAGACGAGAAATATTATCTTAATATTTTATTCCATATTTGCAAGCTGACTTAAAATGACCGTTAAACAAAAGTACGTCACGAATTTTGATCCAATGAAATTAGATCAACTTATCTCTATACGAATCGTTGGGTGAAAAAGCTAACCCGCCAAATTATCACTGTTGAATTCATACCATATTAAAAATCTAATCCTCTGGTGCAGTTCGGACAGCAGCTTAAATTTAATTTAAGTAGTTTCTTACCTGTGGATTAGTGAGGCGCAGTTCAAATATCTAAATCCTTAAATTCGGACATCTACACTACCTATACAATACTTAGATTGTTACCTACATAAACCTCAACTTTTTTAGGGCTCTGCGGATCCCGAAACAGTAATAAAACAGCTGAATCAGATACCATTCGGTCTTGGATACCTTTCCGCAGAGTTTAAAAAAGAAAGAGAAGACGAGCAAAACATCAAACCAACTGACATCGATCCTTTAACTCTGTACGTAGGAAATTTGGCACAAGAAATAACCAAAGAAGACATGATTAAAACTTTTCCTCATCAAAAGAGGATAGATATAGGATACGCGAAGAAAATGAAGTATACTAGATATGCTTTTGTTTCTTTTCACACGGTAAATGACGCTATTGATGCGTTCATGAAGACTCACTCCTCGCAGATGTATTCTAAGAGTCTTATTGTTAGGTAAGTCGGTAAAATTTGCTTAGATATGGTTTTATGCGAATTTCTCAACAATAAATAAATTTTCTCTCCGCTTCTAAAATATTTTATTCTTTGCAGATTTAGGCGACTTCATGGTACAGTAGGAATGCCGGGAGAAACAAAACTCCACTCCAACTCATGTATTACTCCAGAAATCGATAACAACCTTGACGATACTGGAAGGGAGAGCAATCCTTGGGATATAGACGTATCCCATTGGGAAAACGACCATTACCTAGACGTGAAGTACATGGATAGTCACATATCTGAAGATGAATATGACGAAGATCTAACAAAGAATATAGTACCATTATCGCCCTCCAATTTTCAAACGAGGTTGAGTTCATCAGATCACTCGTTTTCTTCAATTAGACCTGGACGTGTGACAGTTAAAGAAGAGAAAAACGATGAGGTGAGTTAAAAATTAATTCAAAAAAATTATCTACATTTATATTTTTATACAGTTTGAAGAGGTTATTGAACATCCAGTAAATAACTATGAGTACAGAGAGCAGTTCATGCGCTCCGAATCTTCAAAACAAGACTTCCAAACGGTTCTAGGAAACATTAAACAAGAAGTCGTTAAACGAGAAGAGATTAAATCAGAAAACTATCAACCAGTTACGACACGTTTCAGAGTCATACCGCAAACAATTAGACCCAGTAGTTCGTCTACAATAGCTAATAACTTTCCAGAAAATGTTACTGTTAAAAACGAAAGATATTACAACAAAAGTGAGTCATTAAATTTTATTAAGAGCTATTTACTGTACCGAAAAATTTTTATATTTCAGATAATACTCAAAGTGGTAGTTCAAATATCCAAAATCAACAAACAAGTTTTAATTTGGAAAATAGTTCTACTGACACTGGAAATAGTATCGATGATAGTTCAAATAGCCAAAAGGAAATTAGTCTCAGTTGTGAAAATATTTCTTCCGAAATTCGTATTATTTCAAATGACTGGAATCCAGATAACTTAAATACTAGTAATTCAATAGTACCGGCACCTATAATTATTAAAAAAGAGACAGATAATATTAAGGAAGAAACAACGGATTCTGGTGTTGCAAATGATCAAATACTCTCAGATGGTGCATCTGTTGACAATTTAATTAGTTTAAATGGGTCAAACGGGGACGTTGAATGTGATAGGTCGGAAAATGAATCTGTCCAACTTTCAGATGATGGTGATAACTTTAGTTGGATGAATATGGATCCATCTTGTCCAGCTCAAGACATCAAGACTGAATTAGGTGAGTCGGTAAAAAATGTTCAAAATTAGAGGAAAAAAAAACTGTCTGTTTTTTTAATTTTAGATGAAGTAGATGGGGATGATGACACTTCTAGTGATGATGAATTGGTGAGTATCTACTTAACGCCCATATAATACATTTTGGTAGATTTTTTGATAATTTGTGTGGCATTTTTTAAGAGTGACCTGTTTTAACCATTTAAAATTATTAACATGTTTGTCAATAATATTTTTTATAATTTTTTTCTTGATATAAAGTTCAAAGTGAACTGTTATATAAAAAAATACTTTACACACTTTTTTAAGCCTAGTTAACGGTTTTGGCTTAAAATAATGTGTGGAAACTAATTTTACGTTTCACTTCGAACTTTGCTCCAAGAAAAATATTGAAAAAATGTTTTTTTTGAGATAGGAAGCTGTGATTTCATACTGGTACGTACATGTTGTTTCTAAACAAGTTTTCCAAATAACATTTTTCTATATTTTTTAAAATAACGGTACTTTGCTTTTGAGCAAAATTTATATTTTTTGACAAACCTTATATATGGCTCAAAAAATTTGATACCTGATAGTTGTATTTCAAGTTTTAAACCATGCAAGAATAACTTTTTTTCATAAAACTAAGAATAAAAAGTTTCCCATATGGTTTCGACTTAATTGGACACAATGTATAGGTATATATTATTATTAAAAAAAGTTACTTTTAATTTAAAACTGTCCTCTTACAACTATAATTAAAATTACAAATAAAAAAATCAATTCGTAATATTAACTTAAACTGTCCTCTTTCTCCCAACTACAATTAAAATTACAAATAAAATCTCAATTTATAATATTTACTTGAAATTCAACCCCTAAATATTGGGCGAGATATTTCCAAGTCGAGTACCCTCGAAAATAACCAAGGAAATACAGCAACCCATGTCGCCAGAGGCTTCTGTGAACCGTTGGGCCGGTCGGGCCTTTGTATTAATAAAAGGACAATAATCCCCACCACTTGGCCAATCTTGTATTAGATATTTGCTAGAAAAAGAGCTGAATAGAGAAAAACGACTGATAATATTCTGCTTCATGAAGTCCATCAAGTATTAAATGATAAATGTGATACGTCACAATAATTCAGATGTTACGGCAAATTAAGGTTCCATAGTGATTAACTTATACAACGATGCCATATCTAATTTTAATGAACGTGACGTCACGAATCGATTTTTTGCCGATTATGAAAAAATTATCTATCAAAAAATTCCCAGTGATATCAGCTCATATACTTTCTAATTACAGTATTCCCTCATGGTTCATAAAAAGTTCCATTGGCTTTGTTTATACTTTATATAATGATTTAAAATAAAACTTCCTTCTTTATCCATATTGAAGACTGGAAGAATATCCATTAAGACGGAATTAGCACTCCATGATTTTCATAACAAAAACTATTAATTAACTTAATGTTCGATGGATGCCGATTCGATGTACTTTCTGCGTAAGAATTTAAATGTTTATTATCCTCCAATAATACTTGCTTAGTTGCAATATCTACTTTCAGAATTTGATCAGGTGGTATTGAAATTTTATTGCAACGACTATATAATCCGATATATAAACTGGCCTGTAAATGTTAGGTATCTTTTAATATTTTTTTTCAATATTTTTATCTAAATCAATACATCATTTGTATAGTACACAATTTTTGTTAAATTTTTTTCTCCAAATAAATAACGGCGGTATAAAGAATTTTGTCAGTACTAGAAGTCTTAACTTTTGTGGAAATTATTTGTTAGCTACAAAAATTTTATCAGGAAATGATTATTTCGGAACTAATCTCCAAAAAGGGTTAAAATGCAAAAATCCAAAAAATAAAATTCAAATTTTGTATTAAAATTAAATACTTACTTTCAAAATTTTTCATTTTTTTCTGTTAGGTGAACAGATTTTAAAGTTCGAAAATTCAGGACGCTACTTTTAATATTTTTTTGCAAAAAAATTATTTTATTATTGTTATTATGGTGGTAGTTAATGAAAATTTTATGTTGTCTGTGTTACTAAAGTAAAAAAAATGTCTAGTTAAAATGTTTGCTATGACTGGTTTATCCTCTACAGAGTGTTAAAATTAATATTGTATTATTTGTATTTCTGAGCTGAAACAAGAGAAACGAACTAAAAAAATGAATAAACCCAATATAGAAAATAAGTGAAACTAATAAAAAAAACAGTTTAGTACTTTTATACAGGATGTCTCATTTATATGGAAAGAACAGATTACTTTTGAGCTTCAATATCGATTTAAATACACCAACCAAAATTAGAAAAACGTTTAAAAAATAACTATATTTTCTTAATCTCTATTTAAAACTTTCTAATAAAATATACAGGAAGGAGCACCATATACACGTCTGTAAGATTGTGTAAAAAATGTTTACTGCGGGTACAATTTTGAATTATTTTGATTTATGCAAGTTGTCTCAATAAAAAGATTGCACCATAGTTAAATTATTTTAAATGGAACACTCTGTATTTTTCCTTCCCTCTCTTTCTCTTACTCTCTGTCTTTTTCTACAGTATGATTTTTTTTATTTAGATTTTTTTATATATATCATTTGTAACTATAGAGATTTTTTTTCTCATTTTTCTGATTTTTTGTTTTTTTCTGTTTTTTTTTGATTTTTTGTTTTTTTCTAATTTTTCATCTTTGTTCTGTTTTTCTTTTGTTTTTTAATTTTTTCTTATTCTGATTTTTTGCAATTATTTGCGACTTTTTTGGGATTTCTTTGCGATTTTTGCAATGTATTTCAATTTTTTTCAAATTTTTTCATATTTTTTATGGTTACAGTTGTTTTCAAGTTTTTTGGTTGTTCTTTGGTTTTTACGATTTTTTCTAATTTTCCTTATTTTTTCTCATTGTTCAATTTTTTTTCTATTTTCTTCGTTTTCTCATTTTTTCTTATTTCTTTGATTTTTTATAATTTGCGATTTTTTCTTATTTTTTTTGTTATTTTGTTGCGGTTTTTTGCAATTGTTTTACGATTTTTTGTGATATTTTTCGATTTCTTGCGATTTTTTTCGTTTTTTTTTCGATTTTTTAGCGTTTTTATTTATTTTTTATTTTCTTTATTTTTTTCCTATTTTACAATTTTATTTTTCATTCTTTTCCCAATATTTTCTAAGTGCTCTCTCAATTTTTGTTTTCCGATTTTTTGATTTTTTGTTTGTTTTTTCAGTTTTGTTTCTTATTTGAAAAAAAAAAGATATTAAAAATAGCGTCTCGAATTTCGAACTTTGAAATCTAGTCACTATAATTTTAATTCTAAAAGAAACTTAGTTTTCATTAGGTATTATACTAAAATAGTAATTTTAGCAGCATTTTAAAATTATTGGAACAAAGACATAAAATTTCTATTAAAATATCGAATTTCCTTTTTCTGCTACTTAAAAATATGACGGCGTTACGTAGACATGAATTATATACGAGGCGGTCAATTCAAGAATTCACGCGACTGTAGCGCGCCAAGTGACAAAGATATTAAACAATAATTTTGACAGATGTGACTTAAAGACCATGTGTGATTCGATCCCCTGGCCCACTGCACCATAAGCGGGCACTGCTACTAGAGCTCGGTGCTTAATTATGTTCAAGCATATTATTTAAACGAATCACGTTTACTAATAAAATAAATATAAATTAGTGTTTTCTGGATTAACCGCCTCGTATTTTAATTATTAATATTACAAAGCTAAAGTATTCACATTCACTAAATCTCATAAAGAAAATGATTTAAGTCACATGTGTCAAAATTATTGTTTAATATCTTTGTCACTTGGAGCGCTACAGTCGCGTGCCGTTCTGGATTGACCGCCTCGTAATTATATACCCCAAAATAATTATTTTGCAGGTAGCGCCATCTCTAAAAAAATACGTGAACTGTGAAATTGCCAGAATAACAGATCTCTGATGTATTTTTGCTGATGTTCTATGGTTCAAATTATAAATTTTTGAACATATAAGGCTTTTAAATGAAAGCAAAAAAATGCAATATTTCTTTTGTACCGTCTCTAATGGGAATATAATCTAGTTCCTGAAATAAATTTTTTTAGCGATTTTTGATGCCTTTTTTGAGGTAAAATTTTCACAATTCCATTGTTTTTTCCGTTTTCTTATTTTTTTTCACTTTTCAATATATTTACTAATTTAATACAATTAGAACATTGTAAAAGCAAATCCGCACATATTAATTGCCTGGATAGTCCGTCTTATATGTTAAAAAAATTCCCTATGCTTATCAATTTGCTAACGCCGCCTTAACCCGAACATTTTTAAGATTCTATTTTTTCTGAATATGCCTTGATAAGAGTCTCAATATTTAATTGGAAAATAGTATTATTCTTTTTTGAATTTCTAAAATGTTATGATATTTTCCCAAAATATTATACTAAATTTACCAGATAGTTCGAAATACAAAAATAATTTATTTTTATAGATTTCTCGTTGAGAACAATGTAGCATACAGATTGTAAATCTTTGTGCTGTGCACAGCAATGTTTCGAATAAGCAATATGACTACAGGACTTTGCTTTTAGACTTCTAAACCCTAAAGGAGAAGTATAATACGGCTCTGTCTGTCCGCATTTATAACTCAGAAATTAAGTGATATTACCGGTTTCAAAAATAGCATTCCGACGTGAAATTTACCTCTGAATCGATATTTGAAAACAGATTTTAGATATCTTTTATGGTTCATGAGATAATCGCATTTTTGTTTAGAATTCGTTACGTGCCTGCTAACGCGCAGGCGTTTCTGTTTGACTTGTTTGTAGCATTTAGATACCAGCGAACAGGAAATAATGCCATATTTATATAAGGCATGTCCTTCCCTGCTTAGAATAAACATCGTTATTATACTCGATAAACACTCGAATTTGGAGAAAAAAAAGCAAGAATGCATTTTTCCACACTGGAATTTAGAATAAAAAGCACGAATGCATTTTTTTGCACAGAAATTGGAAAAAAAAAGTAAAAACGCATTTTTTACTCACGAATTTGAAAAAAAAACCGAAGCAAGAATGCATTTTTCTACACTCGAAAATGAAAAAAAAAAGGAAACGTGCATTTGTTCATACACGAATTTGAAATAGAATAGAGGCAAGAATACATTTTTCTACACTCGAATTTGGAAAAAAGCAAAAATGCATTTTCTCGCATATGAATTAAAAAAAAAACAGTAGCAAATATGCATTTTTCCACATTCGATTTTGTGTCGCCCCCAAAACTTTCCTGACTAATATCGAGAGAAGAATACTTTTTCCGATATTTAATGTTAAAATTTGAAACATTGACACCACACCATAAAAAATCAATACTCAGCTGTTATAATTTTCAGAATGACTACAGCAGAAAGATTAACAAGCTGTATTTTTCCTAAAATAATTTCACACGGTGTTTTAAAATTATAGGGACAAACTTCTGCCATAGATATCTAATAACATAATAAATTTGTTGTATTTGTACCCCCAACTCAAATGATTTTTTTTTAAAATTTAGTACCTTTGGGGTTTGAACATGGGGTTCATGTTATAAAATATTTATTTATGAGATAATTCTGCTGTAGAAGTTTGTCTGCATAATTTAGTAGTTATATACCAGCAATGAATTCCAATATTTAAAAATTCTATTGTGCTTCAATTGTTTGTTTTTCTGGCTACGAAATACTATTACGTTTGTCAATATTTAATAATTAATAAATTTTTTTTGGCGTCTATAATGAAGTCGTAATAAAATGCAAATTGCCTCAAATAACCTTCATAATGATACGCAACTTTTTATTTTTTCATGTTTAACAAAAAATGAACTTTTAGATCAAACTCCGTTCTGAATCTAAATTACGTTATAACTGTCAATATTAACAACAAATACAAACGCAACCTTTCTTTGTTTAGTTTTATTATTCAGGGCTACTACCAACCGTTAAACTACTTTAAATAGATGCAAAATATAAAAAAATATATTACACTTAGTATATAGTTCAGCCATTATTTCTTTTTTACTTTTTGACAATACCCAGCTGATCGGCGAAAAAAAATCACTAAATCTGCACAATTTCTGTCAAAACTGTTAGTGTCTATTGATACTATTTTAAGTTAGAATGAAGGATATAGATATTCTAAATTTTCAACAGTTTTCCTGCCTTCTTTCAGAATAATAAATATTTAGTAATAGATTAGAATGTAATTAGATTTTTTATGCATATTATAAACTTGGTACTGGCCCAACAGACACATCCAAACAGATTAGCCACATTATGTATTTTAACACAAAATTACTAGTCGACCTGATGAAGTCTGTCATACCTCAGATTAATAAATACAAATAGATGCATCACTGTCAATGTTGTGTGTCGAAAAAAAATTATGACAAGAAAACAATAATGAAAAAGAAAAGAAAAAAAATATCATTTTTGGAAAAAAAATATGACAAGAAAACAATAATGAAAAGAAAAAGAAAAAAAAAGAGAGAGCACACGTTACCAATTACTAACTCAATAATATAGCTTAAATCCCATGTTTCTGTAACTTGCACTTTTCCTGCTTCAGTTACTATAAATCATATAAATATCGATATGTTATCAAAGAAATGCCATTTGGTCATCATATCATTGTAATAGTCATTTTCAAAACCCACATATTCCCAATGATAGTGATCCACTAATTACGAAAAATACTAAGAAAAAAATAGTCTGGCTAATTGGTCCAAAAAAAAAAAAGAAAAAAAACCACTGACGTTTTGGAATCTTGTTTACATACACAAAGGCGTATCAGGTCGGTTTTAAACTGAATTCGTTTTATTAAATAAATACAGATATTTGTTGGCGGTTTTATATTGAGAATAGACACTTTTTTAAATTACGTTGAAAAAAAATAGTAACTATTGAATTTTATTTTAAAATATATATTTTACAAAAAATTGTTTTTTTTTAATGAATCAATAGTTTTTCTGTGTTAGAATTATTTTTTTAAGGCCCTCTTTTTGAAATTTAATACCACTATGTAAGTTCGTGTGCGGTTTTACTTTAGTTAAAAGATAAGGAAATGATAAGCGCCAAAAGACATTTGTTCGACAAAAATGATGCGCAATTCGGCCCATCCACCTTAAATAACTTGTCAAAATAACGACATAATAATTTTACTACCAACCGAGATTTTCGGAATTGGTAAATTAATATATTTAAAATTAGATAGTAACATTGTCCGGCAAATTTTGTGGACCATATTTTCAGTCCGACGCTCTGTAACTGTCAGTTTCGTGATCACACATTCACTGATTACCAACAATCTAATATTTTTTGTATTTCTTTTGAAATGAAGTATGCAATCCACTGGATTGACCGACAATATAATAGAAGCGTCTAGATCCCAATTGCCATCAGTTTGTACGTTAACTTGAAAGTTTGATTATATATCATTGTGATACGAAGTGGTCCAGTGCTAGAATGTATGATTTACACATAAAAATTTTTTAATACACAGGTTAGATTTAGATAAAGACTTCTTTTAATAAAATAAATATTTTTTTACGTCAATAAAACACTTAAACCTGGCAACAGCGGTGGGCACTCGAGTTGCAATGAGGATCTAGACGCTAGTCAATATAACTACTGCATATTTCTAAAAAATGAAAGAACATTTTGGGATTTTTAAAATAAATAAAGAAATAAGTATAGTTCCACTTGGATCCACACTACCACTATTTTAGTTGTCATGGAAACGGAGTCTGTTTATGTCCGCCATCTTGTAACAAAAGTTCATCTTAGAAAATCGCTTCTATTGTAGTGGACAAATTGTAGTTATGGAGTGTTTTAAATGCAATATGCTTAGTGGCGACACTCGTCATTGCCCGAAAAGGGAAGAAATTAAAAAATTTACTCCAGAAATCTGGCTTCGTGCACCAAATTTTTACAGTTCGGAAGTTTCATCGTCATAAATACTGCGAGGTGATAATACCACACAGTATATAGTATTATAGGATACCATTCTTCCTGTTATAAGGAGTTTACTTAAAAATTTAAACGAAAAGTAAGTCAATCGGTCACTGTTAATAATAAACGAATTTTGCTCGATTGATTAAGAACCTATTTTTAATTTAAATGTTTTCAAACGATGATGGAGCCCAATATTTTTGTCGGTCACTGAAATCACTAAACACATTCACCTTCATATGTGATTTTTGTACAAGTGGTAATCAGTGAATGTGTGATCACGAAACTGAAACTTTCAGAGTGTCGGACTGAAAATATGGCCCAGAAAATTTATCGGACAATGTTACTTTCTAATTTTAAATATATTAATTTACCAATTCCGAAAAAGTCAGCTGGTTGGTAATAAAATTATTATAAGTCATTATTTTGACATGTTTTATCGGACAAATGTCTTTTGGCGCTTGTCATTTCATTATCTTTTAACTGAAGTTAAAAACGAAGTGGTGGTCATCACTAAATTAACGATTTTCACGGTTCCGCTTACAAGAATTTTGGTAGATAGAAAACTTGGTAGAGTCGTCAAAATAAAACCGCACACGAACTTACAGAGGAGTGGTAATAAATTTTAAAAAGAGGGTCTGTCCCATGGACTATAAGGCTACTTTTGTTCTTACGTCAAAAAAGTCAATAGACAAAGCCTTAAAAAAATAATTCTAACACAGAAAAACTATTGATTTATTAAAAAAAAACTATTATTGGAGTATTATTTTGTAAATTTTGTAGTTAATTGTGTTAATTAATAATATAATAATAATACTCTAATAATACGCTTGTGCGGGGAAGGGACGACTCTAATTATTTGTCGTGGCTATATAAGTGTAGGAAACCCGGAAAGGTATCATTTTTTATTCTTATAAATTAGAAAAGGTAAATGAAAAACTAAACAATTCAGAAATATAATTTTATTGAAAAAGAAGTACAAAGACATTTGAATAGAAATAAAAACATAAAAAAAAATAACTATTGGTGGCTTAATAAAACATACTTTGTACACTTACTTCTTACCGTATTAATGTCTAAAATTTGAATTATCTGTCCCTTGTTCATATAAAGAACAATTTTTTTCCACGCATTATAAAGCTGTTATTTTCTTAAAAAAATACTCATTTGTTCTCTAAAAATGAGAGCGCTACTTGCTTTAAATATACTTTTTCAACAGAATAATCATAATAATAAATAATAGTTAAATATTTATCTAATAAAATGATTATATCCGCTTAAAAAAATTAAGGTAACGATAATGCTTCTTGTTTATTTATCTATGAAATGTTAAAGTACTGTTCTCCGCTTTTCTTTAACAACATACAAAGCATTTAATGGCCATTTTAGGGGTTAATAAATGACACGAACTAAAATTAAAGAAATGATGCTAAAATTCTGATAGCACCTTGAAAGGTCAAAATTTAAATCGGCTGATCTGGATTAGTACGATTGGATGGATTTGCCACAACGTCAAAATACAACACAGTTCTCGTGAGTGGGGGAACATGTTGGTAGTAAACAAATATTGACGCTTACACATCTATTTATATTTATTACTCTGAGAGTCATACTAGTACAAAATTTGTAATAGGTTTATAGAAAGTGACGTTACAGAAGCTGCTAATACATTTTTTTGAGCAGTATGATCGAAGAAAAAGAATGTGTACTGTGCATTCTGCTAACATTACGTTAGATGTTACAAATTATTGGAACTACTGTCATCATCATTGGTTGTCTGCTTACGTAGGTTCCTGGTGTTTCCTACAATGTTCTGGTTGTTGTGCCGA
Organism: Neocrepidodera transversa; assembly: GCA_963243735.1. NCBI lineage: Eukaryota > Metazoa > Arthropoda > Insecta > Coleoptera > Chrysomelidae > Neocrepidodera > Neocrepidodera transversa. The sequence goes on from OY725347.1 coordinate 14,195,448, forward strand.
CTCTTTCCTTTTTCCATAACCTCCATAAACTGTCTATCATTTTCCTCTTCCATCTTCCTCTTTTCACGGCTGGATAAATTTCACTGAAATATTATCCAGCATTTACCAAACAAAATATATTTATTTTAACATTAAAAATTTTCATTATTCCGTTTATACTTTTGGCCATCACAGTATTTTTTACCGTGCCATAATCTAAAAATAGATTTAAACTTAAATTCATCTCAGTTTTTGTCGTTCAGAATTTGCTTTAGAGACGTGAGCAAAAAGTATAGCTCGTAAAAAATAATTTACTGTCTCTCTATTATTATTATTAAGAAGGCGTGTGACTCAGAATGTTACAAATTTCTCCACTTTTTTATGAAGTGTCGCTAGCCAACAGTAAAAGTATATTTTTAGCACTAAATCTTACCATTAATACGGTTTACTATCACATTTTTCCACTAAACGACAGATGGCACTAGCGTCATTCTTGAACTGTTGAAGTCTAATCATGTCGAATGTTATTTTATTGTTAATCTGTTAGCAATTGACATGTTTTTTAATAACACCCTCCATGTATATAAAACATTTAAGACATAGTAATTTTGTAAAGGTGGGGTTTTTAAACATGTGTAAAATTATAAAATTATATCATAACTGACCGCTATTGGCATCAACTATTGTCACCTTCAAACCGGGAATTTCCTATATACCAGCATCTACGCTACAAAACAAACCATCGCCAAACTTACCGCCACGTTTTCAATTGAATCGAAAAAGGACATTGTCAGGGTCAATTTGAATGGACTTTTTGGATCGGAAATGGGAGTCGTAACTAATTTACTTCTACCTCTAGCGGCCATAGTGTGAAGTGTTCAATAGACTTGACTTGCGTAACAGCAGTTGAATTTATCACTATTTATTCGCGCCAATATTTCCCTATTATATTGCAACGAGAATTCAAATTTAAAGCAAGTATCAGATTCAATCAGTATACAAATTGAAGAAGGGCATGATACTATTTTACTTCAATAAGTATTTTACACTTTTGAATTCAAGCGTAGTAATCAATCGATGTTCAAGATTAAAAATTATGTTTTAGGAGAAATAAAATACATCATACTCAAGTATGGAATTGTAACTAACCTTTTTTTATATGCGATACTTTTTAAAATGTCCCGTGATAAATGAAAAAGTACAGTGTTTCTTAAGAGTGACAGGTGCAGATATATCTAATACCTAGACGAGTCGATTTTAAACGGAGAAAATAAAAATCCGTTACAAACCCCCACTTGCAATATGCTTTGGGCGCACAATTTTAGATATTTGTGAATCATTAGCTTCTAGATCGTAGAGTAGAATAGTGCCAACTAGAGCTTTTCAATATAAAATGTGGGTAACCACATCTTGAAATTATAAAAGTAGATTATTTGAGGTTTTAAATGTTTTAAAATTGTTAATATTATTTTTACAGTGATAGTTAGTGAGAGTGGTTGCTCTATAAAAATAATAAATTGTAAAAAATGTAAAATTAAGGATTTTATTTCATAATAAACGGGTGAATAAATATACCTTACAGATTACTTAAATGATTCATTTGTATTAAGTTAATAAATCCTGAAACGCTGTATCGCAGGTTGGTCCTTCGATCTAATGATTGATGTCAAAACGTCGACCGCCTAGTAATATTTTCAAACATTTATGAGTTCCTAATTCACATTTGTTCAACGACTCATTCCGAACCATCTCTTAATAATGATGGTCTTCTCAGTACTTGTTCAATTCCATTTTTTCTCGTCTGTTGTTTTTACTTAAAACTTCCTCATTCCTAACCTTGTTTATCCATTTGCTCTTAAGCATCCTTCTCCAAATCCACACAACCGCTTCTCCATACCAATCCTTGCCTTTAATTATCTTCCCCCGTTCCTCACCTCAATTCTTTGTAAATTTTTACCTGTTTCAACATTTTGCTCTTCTCCGTTTTCTGCAAATCGTACAGCCGGGATGTTACTTCCTCCTGTACTCAATCCTTTATCCTCTTTCCAACATTCGTACACTATTTCGTCCATATAAATGTTAAAAAGTGTTGCTTGACACTTTTCCAATATCGAACCCGAAATGTCCTATTGTATCAAGCCTTAAAGCCACTCTCTGCTTCTTGTACAATATACTGATTAGCCTCCTCTCACTCCAGACAACTCCCTTTTGTTTTAATATCTCAAAACAGTTTCTTCCATTAAGCACAGTCGATTGCTTTGTCCTACAAAGCAAAGATAAGTTTCTCTGTCCCTTTCTGTACAGCGCTCTACTTTACATCTCACCACACCAAGTGCATTCCTTGTACCGATGCCCTTCCTAAAACCAAACTGCTCCTTAGTCGCGCTCTCCTCCATCATTCTTATCATACTCAGTAAGATTTTAACACTGATCGTCCTATGTTCTTCACATTTATTCGCTCGTTTTTTCTTTGATGGTGGAATTATTTCAGTTTTCAAGAAGTCCTCTTGGCACTACTGTAAGACTCGTTGAATTTTTTTGGGGGTGTTCTATTTAAAACAGATTTTTTTAATGATATTTTATACACATCCATGTGACTGATTTTTATTTGAAACATTTTTTTTAAATATACACACAATGATAACGATGATAAAGGGTGAGTAATTTTTAATGAATAATGTAAAATTCACAGAATAGTCATTTGACACTAATCATTGAACAAACTTTGTAGATTTGTGTCGATAATAGTAGTTTTTTCTAGTGAACTGATATCTGTTTCGTACGTAATATTTTTCTGCGATGCGAGATAGCAATAATTCGTATTTCATTTCCTGTATTGTAGAATTAGACGTGATTCAATTCTAATTTAATCCCAAAAAATAGCGAAAAACAAAAAACTATTGTCTCTCAAAACAATAACATTATAAATTTTAAATCACTTAAATTTTACTTTATTCGGCCTTGATACGCATAAATTAAATTATTTATGTCATAACTCCTAAAGTACTTAAAGATTTTGAATTTAAAAAAGCTTATTAACAAAAGTTATTAAACCTTTTAATTTTTCTCTGATACGTAAATTGTGTGAAAATAATCAAAAACAGTCTTATTTATTATGTATTATAATGAAATACTCTTTATGAGGTTTTTTTGAAGTTCTAATATTATTTTGGAAATTTAAAAGAAATTTTTAGGTATAGAATAAGTAAATGATAAGAGATAAACAAAATTATTTATTTCTTTGAATAATCAAGTAAGAAAAATTTTTATTAATAAAAACCAAAGTGAGATGTCATTGATTTTTTAAAAAATTGTCACTATATAAGTTTTAACAAAAAATGTATATGGAATGGAATATTTTTTTAATCATAATTTGCATTAAAGATTCCATAAAGAAAATTTAAATTATCTTATAAACAACGCATTTGTTTATAACAATTTTGTAAACAATAGGAAATAATTTTTTTTGAAATCATTTTCATGTGACCTCTGATCATAAAAAAACGGATCAGTAGTAATATGGAAAAATATGATTATTCAAGCTTTTTAATTTTTAACCTAAGTAAATTGTTAATAACAAAGTGAAAAATAACAATTTTTTAAATTTTCCAACGGGAAAATCTTTTGAGACTTTTCAAAAATAGGTTCAAAAAAGGAAAAAAAATCAGATTTGATATTTAACAATTATCGCACTTACAATGTTCATGTTCAAGTAGGAAAAAAATTTTAATAAATTAATGCACAATTAACAGAAAAATCGCGATAAAAATTTTTTGACCGCGGATTATTGTTCATAAATCTTTCCAGTAGATGCCTGAATTTTTTAAATTATTAATTTTCATATTTAATGAGTTTAAATAATATTTATTCATTAAAGGTCCAAAGTGGGCGGCTCTTATGCAAGCCAGAGTCCCAGTTTTCGGCCGTATTTTCAACTCTCTGGGAAAATTATAAATATTGGTCCTACAGTTCCGGGAGGTAGATTTTTTTTGGAAATTTTCTCCTCTTTTTGAATCTTTTTTCAAATTTGAAAAATGTCAAACAGTTTTGAGATATTTGCAAAAAAACCAAACCTCATTTTTTTTCAGTTAATTGTCTAGAACTTTTGCAATTTTCGCAAGCGGCTCTTGAATTTTTTCATATTTTTCGCAGGCGAAGAAAAAAGTTTGACCCAAAAAGCACTTGTTGACTAGACTAGGTAACTTGGAGGGAACTCCCCCATTAAAATTAATTATGCACGTTGCCAACATAATTAAATGAAAAAAAACAAGATTTACTGCTCAATGCAAATCTTGTCTAAATATAATAAACTGGAACTATCAAAGTAAACACAAAAATTGCGGTACTAAAATATAAAAAAATTCGGGCCTGTTATTTTACTTTAGAATAATTTTAATTTATGCCAACAATAAAATGTGCAAATTTAAATTATTTATTACTTCTCAAGCCAGCTTAATATTCTTATTTAAACAACAATTATGTATTTTTGTAAATTTGATACCCCGAATTTTGTCATAATTTGAGTTTAAAACTTTTGTACTACAATTATATACAGTATGACCCATTTTTTCCTCATACCAATTAAAAAAATATATTTCTGGGTGTTGTTCTAGAATGATATTGATATTGTTAATATTTTTTAACGCAAGACCTGGATACAGGGTGGTTTAAATATCAACGGCTCAAGAAAAGTAGACGAAATCGATATAACACAAGGATGAATTAAAAAGTTTTCTGAATAAATTTTATTTTTAAACCTAAACGAACTTTATCCGACGCTTTTCCAACTTCTTGAAAGTTATTCAATGTCGTCAAAATAGCCGTTTCGTCTCTTCATTAAATTGATATCTCTTTATTCCTTTCCAAAAATATGCTAAACACGTACGAGACAGTAAATGTAAGAAAACGTTACCAAAAAGATCTTAAATCTATTTAATATTAAGTTTTCACAAACTACATTTTTAAAAAACTTAAAATATTAAAACAAAAAATCCTAGTTGTAAGAAGAAACTTGTACTATTTTTCTTATATAGATTTAAAAAAACGTATTTATATGCAGGATGTTTCATTTTCTGATTACACTATTTTTGAAAATATTAAATTTTAGCATTATATAATATATTTCTTATGAGGTAAATAGAAAAAGTACATTCTTTCTCGTTCTACTATTGTACAATCATTTTAATTATATTTGCTAATTTTGTATTAAAACGGTGACGAGATTAAAAAATGTTTTTAAACATGTTATCCATTAAAGAAAAAATAAATTAAAACTTTTTTAATTACATGTACAAAGAATCAAATTAAACTTGTTTTTGTCAAAAATAAACTCTAATAGGGGAAAACCTGCAAAGTTATTAATTTCTTTTGATACTTTAATTAATATATAACGAGCAAAGATTTTTTACATCAATTTTTTTTAATACATTGTTTTTAATTTTTTGTTTCGTCCATAGATGATTTGATCATCGTTAATATAAATCTTATTTTTTCAGACTATAGATAATATTCTCAAGAAGACAAGAGAGGGCAGCTCGAAGAAAGGGAGATAATGTTGGTTTCGAATTTTGATTTTATAAAAATGTATTTAATTTAAAAGTATAAAATTTGTATATAAATATTTATATTGTTTAACAATACTTGTTTTATTTTTCTTCCCAAGAACTGAACTGAAGAAGAAATACCAGAAACTTTGAAAAGTATATTAAAAGTTTTGGTAAAAAAATTATAAAAATTATCATAAAAAATTTTTAGGGAAAATAAAAATTTTAGAGAAAAGTATAATTGTTTCCGATAACATTTAATTTTGGCGAAAAAAACGATAATTCGTGAAAAAGGTCTATCTAGGTAAAGGAATTAATTATCCCCCCAGGATACCATAAATAGCACGAAAAGAAGAAATAAAATATATAAAATCTATAAACTGAGAAACATTTGTATAAAAGTTTGATTACCCCTCCCCCCAGGAAAAAAAGTACTCCACCCCTGGAAAAAAATTATCTACGCCCTTGTTCTAGAATAAATTGCTGCGTTGAAAAAAAATATCTCAATATTTATTTGTTTAAAATGTATAAATATTTTAATAAATATTTGAAATTGCAAAATATGTAAGAAGTTTCGATCACACCATTTTTAAAAAAGTTGACTACGACCAAAAAGTAGGAAGTGTTGCCATGGGCAATTTTTGACCCATAACATTTACGATTATCTCAAAAAGTATAAGAGATAGCGCCAATCTAAATAAGTCTATGGATTTAGCGTTCAATTTAAAGTCGAACTGGCTATTTTTAAAACCGGAAGTATCTCTTCCGGTACAGGTTTGTAAAACCGGAAGTCATAGAAATCTGAAACTCGCCTATGCACCAGGGGCGGCTCGTCGAAGGTGGCTCAGCCTACTCACCAATTTATCCAGCAAATAACACCAGAAATATTTTGTTGATCATTCTTCATATTATTTAGTGTTTTTCTAATAATTTTGTAAATTGTATAAATAATTCCCAGTTCTCAGTAATTATTTTTGAATCTGACAAAAAATTTTTATTCAAAACCTTGAAACAATAGTAAAAAAGACCTAAAACTTGAAAAATCCTTGTAAAGTTCTTGAAAAAATCCTTAAATAGTTATAATTTGTTGATAAATTCTTGAAAAGTAAAAAAATCTTGAAACTAACGCTTTTTGCGTCGTCAAGCGGTCTTTTGGTGACTTGAACCAGGTTTCGGATTGCCTCGGGCGCCAACTTCCGTTTTTAGTATAAAGGCCTTGCACGGGCAGCATCAGTTTAGAAGAAATATTTCAGGGGTCGTCATGGTATCGACCAATGCGTTGGCGGCCAGAATGGTGGGCTTTACTATTCCTGCTGGTTTAAGTACCTGGGTATTAGCTACTAAATGTTAGAAGTAAAATCCATTAAATTGTAAATAATAATTGCTTTTATTGATACCAAACTTGAAGAAGGAAAGGTGTGCAACACGGTTTTTTATCGGTGATGTATCGGAAGTTACAGACACGTAACGATACAACTGTCAAGACTATTCTTGGTACAATTGAACTTGGCTTCAGCTGTTCAGCTCGACATATCCCTTAAGGTTGCTGAACCGGTACTTCAGCTGAATCTGGTTGAGGGCTCGAGCTCCAACTCAAACTGCCAGTGAAACTTCGGACTGCCACTAAAATTACTGACAATGGATTGAATCTAGATTCTGCAAACTCTGTATATATCTCAAACCCTAAACACAGCTGCCGTTTTTTCGACCAGTCCAATTGCTAAATACCTTAGAAATAGCTGAAATGGCAACACTATCAATAGGCTAGCCTCTAGCCTGCCGCCTACCTTTTTTCAATTCAGTACCTACCACGGAGGGTGGTATCCGATACATGCGTGTTGCGTGGGTCAATATTCCTCTCACGTCGGCATCGGTGGAGAGATCATTTTCTACTCTCAAACGAATTAAAAATTACATGCGAAATACAATGGGCCAAATTCGTTTATACAATGTTAGTTTAATATCTATTGAAAAAGATTTAGTAAAACACTAAAACAAAATGATACTTTTTATGATAATATTATTGATCATTTTTCGCAAACTAAAGACTGTAGAATTCCTTTAATGTATAAAAAAAGTTAATAAAAGTAATAAAAAAAAACAAACCATGAAAAATTCCAAAAAAAAATAAAAAAATATTAAAAATAAAAAACGAACAAAAAAAGTTTTTTGGAGAAACTCTATACCTCCATGTTGGTTCTTGTTGGGCAACAATTAATTTTGTCACTGAAGTAGCTGGTACGGATGCTGCGCAAAGATTAAATTAATTCGCTGAAAAGAGTATATTTTTACAAAAATGTTTTATTATGTCCAGTTCTCTAATTTACTTTCATAGTTGCAGACAAAAGTACATTTGTCGGTGAATTGCTAATACGGTAAATTGCTGCGGTGCGATGAATTGCAAATCGGTGAACTGCAGTCTGTGATTTGCAGTCGGTGAATTGCTTTGCAGTGAGTAGTCCTAGACCCATTGTGAATACAGATGTGAAAATGTATTACATAATTTTTAAATATAATACGTGTTAGATATCACAAAAAATAACTACATGGTGCAGTTTGTACTATCCAATGAATCCGATAACGGTATAGTACAATAAATTTAAAAAAAAATTACAATTACAAAATAACGCCTTCATTTTGGTTACCAGAAACTTAAATTTCAAAGTGGGATTTTAATAAATGCCAGCATGTTAAAGGAAAAAACTCCTGTTTTAGAATTAAATATCCAGAGTTACGTTAATTTTACAAATATTTGATTATATTACATATTGTTAAAGTGGATATCTACGTTGACGACTCGTTTACGTCTAAAATATACAATGCAACCTAACCAGAAAACATAATCATTTCGAGTTTATCTGACGTGGTAGTTTCTAAATCTTTATTTCCCCATTGTCCTTTTTTATATTTAAGTTGCACCTTATTTTTACGTAGATCTTCTTTTTAAATTAATCTCCCTCCCTCTTATTTTATCTAGATCTTTTTAAATTTTTTTCTTCTTTCTACCATTCTCTTTTCTTGTCTCTAATTCTCTCTATTTCATTTCTTCCTGATTTTTGACTGGCTCGTTTTCTTTAATGATTGACTTTTTCTCACGAAGTTTCTCTTCCTATAATTCTTTTTGTTCCATTTCTTCCTCGTACTTCATTTTGGTCACTTCTTTCTCTTTCTTACGAACTTCCTCTTCGTCTAATTTTTTCTATTAAAGTAAGTCATCTGTTTTTTATGTTCCCTTCATATGATTTTCCTATTGTTCTAATTCTTTTTACTTCATTTCTTCTTTCTAATTCCTTTTAAGACTGTCTTTCTTTTGTAACTCATCTTCCATTAGGCAAAGTTTTTCTTCATTTTAATAGCCTCTTTCTCCCTATGTTCGCCTTGTTTTTTGTTCCTTTGATTCATCTAATTCTCCTTTTTAATCATTCCTCATTCTTTTTAAGTTCTTTTTTCTTCCTCTAATTCTTCCGTTTTTAATTCTTTCTCCTTCTTTTTAAGGACTACTTTCTCTTTAAGTTTGTTATCTTTTTTAAAAGTTCTTCTTCGACTTTTATATTTTTTATTTCTTCTTCGTCCTTCTTTTAAAGTTCCTCCTTCTCCTATTCTTTCCTTTCCAATTCCCCTTCTGCTTTCTTATTATGTTTCGTCTTGGTTTTTGCGTAGTTCTTCATCTATTTTTTATTTTTAAATTCTTCCCCTCTTTTTCCACTTTTAAAAAGTTTACGAGGCGCCACAGCTATGCACAATTTATAGCCGTTGACCGTTTATTGTCTCTATCTGTTATAGTTCCTAAGAAATAGATGCGGACAGACGGACAGAGCCGGATAAGTAATTGGTGGTTTTTTTCTTAAGGGAAAAGCTTCCAAAAAAGGAAAATTATCCGGTTAAATATAAAAATAAATATTTATTATTTAATACAAATGAATATAGAATTTTATAGACATTCTTGCAAACAAATTAAATGCTGCAATTTTTTTTGTCATTTTATTTATTTTTGGTCCTGGAACATTTTTCTCCGAAACTAATAGATCTAGAGAAGAACTAATCGATTTTTTGTCTGCGATCCGTAGATTACCTTTTAGTCGATTTTCGTTAAAATCTGAGTACATGACACATTTTTGAATAAATTTATCACCTTCGAATTTTTCTCCTCAATTTTTCTTTTATTCAATTGTTTCTACTTGAAGCCACAATCTAGCAAAATATTACGCAATGTGAACAGAGATTTATATTCATAATCGGGATAATCCAGTAACATATGTTACGAACGATTTCTAAAGTTGGAACTTTGTTTTCTTCGTATAACTTCTTTGTCGGCATTATCAACCTTCTTAAGCTTCTGACAATGACATCTCCTGTTCTAACAACAGTATAAATTCTAGTACGAGCAAATTTAATCAACTAACAAATCCTTTTTAAAATTTCGTTTTGTGAGGCCTCATGCATTTCACTTTTCAAGCAAGAAATATTTAAAATTTGGTTTGAGGATGCAAGCCTTTATTTAAAAATTACGACGGCTCCGCCATAGAATTATCTTCAACCGAGCATTCAACATTGTCCGTTTCATTATCAGAAACATATATCTAGAAAAGGTCTCCACAACACCATCTTGATAATAACAACAAGAAAACAATTTAGAAAAACACGATACTAACGCAAGCCACTTGCTAAAATTCGCAAAAACGTAGAATAAACTAATTTTATAAATCCTAACCCAAGCCGCACCACTGACAATTCAGTTAAAAATGTAAACGCAGGTATTATTTGTTCGACTAGATATGGCCGGCATAAAATTAACGTGCCGATTTTGAGTGAGTGATAAGAAATTCATACGAGGTGTTATCATCAATTTTATATGGGAGGTTTTACATAGGGGCCGCTTTTACAAAGTTCAGATAAACCATGAAGCTTAGATATATCTACTGACAGAAAGCCGTTTATTTACTTTAACCATAGAATAAGCTTCATAGTTTATCAGTAGATATATCTACTGACAGAAAGCCGTTTATTTACTTTAACCATAGAATAAGCTTCATGGTTTATCTGAACTTTGTAAAAGCGGCCCCTATGTAAAACCTACTGACAGAAAGCCGTTTATTTACTTTAACCATAGAATAAGCTTCATGGTTTATCTGAACTTTGTAAAAGCGGCCCCTATGTAAAACCTACTGACAGAAAGCCGTTTATTTACTTTAACCCTAGAATAAGCTTCATAGTTTATCAGTAGATATATCTACTGACAGAAAGCCGTTTATTTACTTTAACCATAGTTTCATAGTTTATCTGAACTTTGTAAAAGCGGCCCCTATGTAAAACCTCCCATATAAAATTGATGATTACACCTCGTATGAATTTCTTATCACTCACTCAATATCGGCCCGTTAATTGTATGCCGGCCATATCTAGTCGAACAAATAATATTGCATGGTCACACAAGCAAAATATATGGAAGTAAAAATATGTTGGGTCCACTGTGAATACCTGCGTTTACATTTTTAACTGAATTGTCAGTGGTGCGGCTTGGGTTAGGATTTATAAACAATTCCGACGATGAATTCATATTACAAGCAAACAACAATACTCTAAAATGTGAAATATTTTCAAAGTTCGATATTGACTTTACAGTTGAAAACTCAATAGGGCCGCTGTTAGGGTTTGATAAGACCATATTTAAAAGTGGAACTACGCATCAATCCTCCAACGTCGTAGATATTACGCAACTTCGACTAATACGGTTGGTTTGTAATATTGTATCCGGCTCATATATTAATGGCAGTGAAGATCACATTCTCTATGCATTCGATGTAGAGCCAGGATATAGACTAACGAAAGAGCCACATAATATCATTTACATGCCAATCAGTCCCGAAGGCCGTCGATCTATTGACAATATTACTGTACGCATTGTAAGCGATAGAGGTGAACTAGTGAACTTCGGATTTGGTGAGACGACTAGCGTAATACTAGAGTTAAAAGAAGTGGCATAAAAATAATCGTATAAAATGGGATTCTGCTATAATACGCCGACGACGTCAGTGTTAAAGAAAGTTTTCAATAAATTCAATGGTAAGCGCTTATTGAAGGGCACTTTGAAGGAAACCAGTAGACAGTCTAGACGTGTATTTCTGTCGCAGAAAGATCGAGAATTTCTACAGTCAATTGGTTTAAGAGTGAGAATCTAAATAAATAAAATGCCTGCATTAACCTTCAGCGATAAACTTGAAGTTTTCAATGAACCGGTAATCGACAATTCTTTAGTGAGCCTACATGAATTTACTCACAAGCCATATGGATCGCCAGTTTATAAAAATTCCGATGTGGTGAGGATCCAGATCCAACACCAATATAAGCTGCTTTCTTTCGACCATGTTCCTGGAATCAAAACGCGTTATGTTCCCGAATCATGTTCTTTCGAGCAAATTTGAATTGTGATTCATCCCCACTCGACTCATAACTTTGGATCATGATCATTAATCCCTTTTCCCCCCTGAAACATTGAAAATGTATGATTGACAGATCCAAATCAATGTTTTCTAACCTCAAAAAAGATAAGACAGAGGATAATTAATTAAAGTATTTTTAAAATGAAAGTTTTAAACATATACACATGATCTAGAGCAAAATATTACTTTGCTCTAAGCGACGAAGATTATGAACGTGCCATCTCATGGCAATGAAGCTCTTAAAAGCTCTTCCCAAGGCTCTTCCTTAAAAATCCGATTATGGTTATTTGGTGAAATTATTCATTATTACACATAAAAAATCAGTAAAGAAACCACTATATATTCTATAAATTAAAAGCATAACCTAAACTTCTGATTGACAAGTAGGGACTGTTCTTTCGTCTTTTGACAGGTGAACATGTTCCTGTAATCAAAACGGTAAAACTGAAACATGATTTGAAGATCATGATCCAAAATAATTGGCGAAAGAAAACGACTATAATATATTAGATATTTCAGACAGTTCCATCGATATAAGAGGTAAATTCAAATCAAAAGACGTCACTAAAAAATGCTATTTATCCAATAATTTTCTATATGGACTATTCGAGGAAGCAAGGTATGAGATGGGGGGTGAAAAAGACGTCCTTTAACTTTAAGACTCAGTAAGTAAAGGCAGTGAAGTTTAGAATAAAACTTTACAAGTTGATTTCTTATACAATTGTCACAATCTAAACGTCATTGTCATTAGTTACAGAACCGTTAAAGTTAAAGAACGTTCTATCTACTGACTGACAGTTTAACAAATAAAGGTATAAATACCAAATAGGATAACTAGTAGGCTAAATATGGGAGTAAACGATATCTGTTATATTCAGTAGAACTGTCAGACTATTGTTAGTATAACTATAGCGAATATGACTAGTTTAACGTATATTAAAAGAAAACGAACTAGTAATTACTCATTTCAAGTCGGTAAGTTTTCTTATAGTAATTTAATGTTTATATAAAAATAAACACTTCGTAGAATGTAAGAAAACAGACCACGTTAGTCAAAAGGCTTGGGACAAGTTGAGTGCAAAATTTACTTTCCGAAACCGGGCGACATAAAAATAATTTAAAATGAAAATGGGATTCTTTAAAAAAAATTACTACGAAGAAGGCTGCTGCCGTCAAAACTAAATTAAGAGGGCGGGGGGTCCTTCTATAAACAGTGATCTTCCTAAAACGGAAGAAAATTTTTTAGCTATACTGGGTGTTAGTGCTCTTAGTACCGAGAACCCCTCCGACTCTGATGAAATTTTAACCTATGGTTAGTACACTTACCTTTTTGTAACGTAATAGAAGCTCTAGCTTGTTTGAATTTGGAATATCCGTCGAAGCTGAAGCGCAAGAAGAGCCATAGATAAAATTCACTCCTAGTAATGACGAGTCTCATGTAATAATTTATGTTCTTTTTTATATGTTTTAATAAATTATAAATTTTTCAGCTAATTCAAGATTCTGAATGGGCTGGATAAAATCCATCTAGCCTTAAAAAACCATAGCATCCATCATTCTATTATTTTTATTTCGCCATTTGTTAATTACTGTTCTATTTTATAAAGATGATTTTGTAGTATTTCTGAAGCGAGATTGTTCTCCCTATGTGAGGTCAAGATAACGGTATCATCTGCAAATGTTACTGTTAGACTTCTGTCATTCGTTGGCAAATCAGCAGTATACAAAATGTATAGCAAAGGTCCTAAGACGTTGCTTTGTGGGACTCCAGACTCAATTTTATAGGTATATGACTTCTGTATGTCAAACCTTATCAAAATCTTGTGTAATATCTAGAATATTTCTTGTCTTCTAGATCTTGTCTTTTGGGCTAGTCGATGGGTTTGCTCTATTGAGATGCTTTCCTGCATAAAGCCAAATTGATGGTGTGGAATCAGTTGGTTTTGTTCAATGATTAGTTTTAGACTGTCTTTAAGTAGTTTTTCAAAAAGTTTCGACATTATCGGTAGCAAATTTATTGGCTTATATGACTTTAATTCTTCCAGAGGTTTTCCAGGTGACAGTAACAATGTAATTACAGCTATTTCCAATTTTTTTTGTGTATTTATAATTTGTGTAACTGCACCATAAGTTAATCTTTCTACACTTTTATACATTTTTTATAAAAATCTATGAATTCATACCAAAAATTGATTATTAACTCATTCGGTTACATTTTTAAAAGGTGAACGAATTTTTACAAAAACTTCCAGTCCGCCTCTGAAAATTTTAGTCGATATACAAATTAGTAGACAATTAACATTATCGAGTTATGAAATAGACCCAAAAAATTAGTTTAAAATAACAATTTTGGAAATGTGTCATAAATGTTAATTGATTAGAAAGTTATTTATCGTCTCTTTTTGAACATTTATTGAAAACTTCCTGAATGCTCATAATTCAATTAGTTTTATAATTAATTTTCGGTTGATAAATTTTTCCAAATTATTTCGACAAAATGTGATTCAAATTTATTAGGTATTATTTAACTATCGCGCTGTGTAATTTATTGTTTAAAATTATCGCGTTTATTTATTTAAAGGAAAAATATACATAACTACATACATGAATCTCGTAATTACTACATCGATACAGTTATAAAAATGTTATTAAAATATTGTAATGAAATTTGTTATACCTTGTTTAGGATAGAGTTTATTTTTTATAAAATATAATAGTAAGTAGGGGTTCGTTGAATTAAGAAAAAAATGAATAGGATTTGGAAGTAAAATTAACAGTTTTCCTTGTAACATAAAAAAAAGAAAAATTTTTAGTAAATGATATTAAAAGTAAAAGAAAATTAGTTTTTTGATAATATGTATAGGGCTTAAGCCATTTGATGTATAAAATTCCTTTTGATAAGTTGAGTGACATTTTTCATCAGGTGGATTGTTTTATATTAAAAAATATAGTATGTGGGTTAAAAAAAAATCTGTTAAAAATAGTTATTTATGCAACAAGTGTGTAAAGTGATACTTTTTTCACGAATGTGAATATAGTCAAGGCGAGTGCGGCAATCACATGAGTGGAAAAAAGTACTTTACACACTAGTTGCGTACAATATTTTTTCTACTACCACAAAATATGTAGGTATTAAGTAAAAAATAAGCAATTAAAATAATAAAATAGCAAAATTGTTCCTAATTAATGTTATATTATTCTTAATTAATGTTACAAGACATACATGTTACATAAATAAAATACCACTTTTGTCATTAATTTAATTTGTGACTTTTAAGGGAAATAACTAATAACTAAATATACATTTTATTTAATTATGATTGCAAGTACTAAACAATAAATAAAATAATAATTAAAAAAGAGACTTCGGACAAATCTGTTGAATCGACATGCATATCGTATTATAGTATTAAGAAATTTAAAATAATATAAATTTTAAAGTTATAGGTTACAAAACATATTTAATAATACAATTAAAGCTTACTTACCTTAACTAAATTTTAATAATATGTCAACTTCAAAATGTCAAAAATTATACATCAAAATAAAAAATCGCTATATCATCATGACTTTCTTAATTGATTGAATACTAATAATATAAATTAAACGCCAATAAACGTCAAAATTATAAATAATTGTATTAAGAATAATGAAAAATAGGTATATTATAAACAATATCTACATACTAAGTGGTGATAAAAAATAAGTATGGAGTTTAAAATTAAATAAATATTTTTAACTCACTCACTCACTCACTGGATTTTTATTGCAAAAAATCGATTTTGAGTTCATAAATGGATTTGTATAGCAAAAAAGTGGGTTTTTATTGCAAAAAAGTGAATTTTTATAGCAAAAAAGTGAATTTACAGTGGAAAACGTGAATTTTTAGTGGATAACGTTTATTTTCAGGGCAAACGTGGATTTTCAGTGAAAGAATTGGATTTTTAGAGCAAAAATTGGATTTTCAGATCAGAAATTAGATTCGTATTAAAAAAATTGGATTATTGACAGCAAAAAAATGGATTTTTATAGCAAAAAAGTGAATTTTTATAGCAAAATAGTGGATTTTCAGTGGAAAACGTGGATTTTCAGTGCAAACGTGAATTTTTAGTGGCAAACGTGGACTTCAGTGGAAAACGTGGATTTTCAGTGCACATGTGGATTTTCAGTGCAAAAATTGGATTTTTATAACAAAATTGGATTTTCAGATCAGAAATTAGATTCGTATTAAAAAAATTGGATTAAAATGTGGATTTTCAGTGCAAATGTGGATTTTTAGTGCAAATGTGGATTTCCAGAGTAAAACTTGGATTTTCAGATCAGAAATTGTATTCGTATTAAAAATAAATTAATTAATGACAGCCAAGAATGGATTTTTATAACAATAAAGTGGATTTTTATAGCCAAAAAGTGAATTTTTATAGCATAAAAGTAAATTTTTATAGCAAAAAAGTGGATTTTTATAGCAAAAAAGTAGATTTTTATATCAAAAATGTGGATTTTTAGTGGAAAACATGGATTTTTAGTAAAAAACGTGGATTTTGAGTGGAAACGTGGATTTTTAGGGAAAAAACGGTGATTTGGAGTGCAAATGTGGATTTTCAGTGCAAGACATACTGTCAGTAGATAGAACGTCCTTTAACTTTAAAGATTCAATAACTAAAGGCGATGACATTTAGAATAAAATTTAACAAGTTGATTTCTTATACAATTGTCACAATCTAAACGTCATTGTCGTTAGTTACAGAACCGTTAAAGTTAAAGGACGTTCTATCTACTGACAGTTGGATTTTCAGATCAGAAATTGGATTCGTATTAAAAAAATTGGATTATTGACAGTAGTTATAAACGCTCCAATACACAATATTTACTTTACGCACTAGTGCGTAAAGTATTTCATTTTACGCACACAAAACTGATTATAAAAAAAAGAAGATATTAGTGAATTTTGGTAGTAGACCGTAAAGCAGCCGAGAATTAATTTTATTGAAGAAATTTTATTATTTTTTTTATTGTAAATGTAATTTTTTTATGTTATGTAGGCATATTGAACCCAGTCCAGGTCTGCTTAATGAAAATAAAATCCTTGGACTAAGTTCATTATTATTTCAATATATAATGTATATTTTAGATTTTTTTTAGTATTTAGTGAAAATATAAAAATCCAAACTGAGTTTTTACTATGATTCATACAAACTAAAATTGACAAACGAATGAACTTATTTGGCAATATCAGAATAAAATGAACCAGAAAAAACTATCCCCGATAAGTATATAGATATTTTTTAAAACATTTTAAAACTACCTACATGATAAATAATAAACTTAAAACCGTGTTATATACTTACAAATTTTTAAATATACTGAAAACAATGGGTTTTGTATTTTTACTACATCTCAAAAAATCTAAAAATATGCATCGTAATAAGTTCATTGCGCTGTATTTTTCTTCATGGGTTAATTAGAATTTAATATAGGCATAGATACAGTAATACAAATAAAAACGAGGCAGTATTATGTTGGCCGTAACCTACATAGTCTCAATTCTTTAAACTCATTAGTATTTCGATTTAAAGCATCATATAAACAAAAGAATGTAGTTCTTAAATAGGTATGTCTGTTCGTGATAATAATTAAAATTGAACCTTAAATGTAAAATTCAATAAGTAAGAGTACACCGCTTTTACTTTTTCATATTCACAACCTGTGAATAATATATTGCTTTCAGTTTTGTAGAAAACCACATTTTTACATTTTCTGAGAAAACTACTCACTTTTACCCAATACATGTTGAGTTTTAAAGTTTGCGCCGATGATATTCTATCATTTGCAAAAAAAGCGGGATGCAAATCGGTTGTTTCATTTCAGAATAATGCCCAAAAAACATTTTCTATTAAGCAAGCAGGCAATATAGTCCGCACGATAACTCTAAAACCAAATTGAATTAAGGAGTCGGGTTTTGCATTTAGTTTTTATTAGTTCGAGGATGAAACAAATAGGGGAAAGTTGTGAAAAATAAGAAAAATAGGAAAAAGAAAGACACCAATAGGAAAAAAAATAGAGAAAAATATGGAAAAATGGGAAAAAATAGCAAACATGTTTTCCATGGAGGTTATAAATAGGGAAAAATATCGAAAAAGAGTGCAAAATGGGAAAAATATTTTCCCTGAAAAAATATGAAAATAAGAAAAAATAAGGGGGTATATCCCTCTTTTTCTCAACGATGTGGGTTCGAATCCTATCTGCCAACGTTAAAATTTTTTTTAGAAACAAGTTTTTTCTTTTTTTTATTCTAATTTTATTATTATAGGAAAAAATAGGAAAAAATAGGAAAAAATAGAAAAATAAGAAAAAACGGGGAAAATTAGAAAAAAAATAGAGAAAATATGGCAAAATAGGAAAAACATTATTCTAAAATCGTTTCAAATTATCATTGCAGTGTCACAAATCAAATCAAAACCGACAACACACGCACACAATCAATTGATTCCTCAGAAACCTTCCAATTTTCAACTTATTCCTTTCGAAATAAGTAAAAGTCGGAGAGCTTATTCCACCTCCCCCCATCACTTCAAATAGGTCCTCAATTTTCGACTAACACTACTGCGTGTTTGCTTTTTTTCCTTTGATGTGTCATATGTTGGATACAGAGATAGAGCTGTATTAAGCACTTTTCCCTCTCGGTTTCTGTTTGGCTTTAGCTTGTGTGTGGTTTTTTGTCGTAATTTTGCATTATTCATAATTAGTTCAACTGGTGCGAACTATTTTTTAATAAACACAAAACAGAGTCATGTCAGTCTAGAATAATGATAATATGATTCTGATATTCTCTTTGTTTGTTTTATTGTGCTTCTTTTTCCTTCAGTGGCTGGATGGAATCCGCATCTTCTTGTTCTGCTTCTTTTTACCTTCGTTTCTTTGATTAGAGGATCCATGTTTATCTTCTTCTTCATTTCCGACTTTTCTGCCATAGAGTGACTAATTCTTTTATTCCAAAGCTCGAATCCACTTTCATGGATGTGATTCCTTCGCATCCGTTTTTATAATCTATGGGATTTCCAGAGGAACAAAGTCAGTATATCTACATCACTGTGGGGAATTCAATATATTATTGGTCCAGATTAATGGCAAAAAACGGGGTTATATTTAGAATTTGATGTAAAATAAATACATAAACATAAAACATGCGCAGAACCAATGACAAAAAGGCATAAGCGTTTAACTTCGTCACGAATTTTGATAAGATAAACGGCATTGTATTATAAATGTGCACCAATATTAGAGATGCGAGACGTATTTTTGCGAAACACCACGAGAGCGCATCTCGAGTGATGTTTTAAAAAATACGTCAAGTGAGCAGGACAGTATAAATATTATTTTCGTATGCTCGCGTGGTATTCGGTAGATTATATAACGAAATATAACGAACTATATTTTTGACGTTTGCTTATTATACACATCAAACATTATTTTAATATGTCAAATTTGTCAAAATGGAAGGATGCGAATCACTAAAACGATTATACCACGTCTTCATGGGTATATTCACTTATCAATAGCTATGTTCGCGGGTCTGATTCTGAACCGATTCCGAACTAATTCATAACTGACTTAGAGCGCATACCTAGTTATGAACTGATTCTGAATTTTATTTTACCGCGAACGATTTCGGAACCAACGAAAACTTCGAATTATCGATTTTTATAACCTAAAACCTAACCTAAATATATATAACTTGCTATCATTTATTAGATTATTAAAACAGAGTGCTGTTTGCTAAACCCTACACTACCCTACACCACACTACACAAAACAAAAACAGTTTTATTGTATATCGTATTATTTTTACCTCTCGCCCTTCAGATAAGAGAGGTATAGGAATCATGCTAAAAATTGGGTAGTGAGTTTTCAATAAATAAACACGTTTTAGTGTCCCTAGAATACGATTTTAATATTTTCGCGATGATGTCTGTGTGTATGTGTGTGTTAGTGTGTGTGTGGGTGTGTTAGTGTGTGTGTGTGTGTGTGTGTGTGTGTGTGTGTGTGTTTGGATGGATGTTGTAGTAACGATAACTTAAAAACTACTGAATAAAAAAATTTAAAATTTTGCATACAGGATTCTGATACTCTAGATTAGATCTGATTAGATTTTGGTGCAAATCGCCCAACCGGAAGTGGCAATTGCTATGGGTGATGACGCCATTATTATACAAAACGGCAATAAAGTTTTACACATATATTTTGTATACCCTATAGCTTATTTTCATCTCATTAAAATTTTCGAAACTTTTGCCATTGTTGCCAGATTTACAAAAAAATAATTTTTTTTCATATTTTTTCAACCTGTAAATTTTTGATTCAAAAATGGCGAGAGGTCATGTGCTGGCCACATCAGATTTTACTTTTTTGTGTCAACCTGTAAATTTTTGAATCAAAAATGGCCAGCACATGACCTCTCGCCATTTTTGAATCAAAAATTTACAGGTTGAAAAAATATGAAAAAAAATTATTTTTTTGTAAATCTGGCAACAATGGCAAAAGTTTCGAAAATTTTAATGAGATGAAAATAAACTATAGGGTATACAAAATATATGTGTAAAACTTTATTGCCGTTTTGTATAATAATGGCGTCATCACCCATAGCAACTGCCACTTCCGGTTGTCCGATTGGCACCAAAATCTAATCAGATCTAATCTAGGGTATCAGAATTCTGTATGCAAAATTTCAAATTTTTTTATTCAGTAGTTTTTGAGTTATCGTTACTACAACATCCATCCAAACACACACACACACACACACACTAACACACACACACACACACACACACACTAACACACACACACACACACACACACTAACACACACACACACAGACATCATCGCGAAAATATTAAAATCGTATTCTAGGGACCCTAAAACGTGTTTATCCATTGAAAACTCACTACCCAATTTTTAGCATGATTCCTATACCTCTCTTATCTGAAGGGCGAGAGGTAAAAAACCAAAAATCAATAAACAAAAACAGTTGACAACTAAGATTAAGATTTAAGGCAGATATTGCGCACGAGCAGTAGAACCGAATTTTCAGTACTAACAAAAATTCAAGAACCGCTAGAATCGATTCTGAATCAATAATGAACCAGTTCGATGTGATCCGCGAACGAGGAACTGTTATTAAAAATTCAGATTTTTACCTCTCGCCCTTCAGATAAGAGAGGTATAGGAATCATGCTAAAAATTGGGTAGTGAGTTTTCAATGGATAAACACGTTTTGGGGTCCCTAGAATACGATTTTAATATTTTCGCGATGATGTCTGTGTGTGTGTGTTAGTGTGTGTGTGTGTTAGTGTGTGTGTGTGTGTGTTAGTGTGTGTGTTTGGATGGATGTTGTAGTAACGATAACTCAAAAACCACTGAATAAAAAAATTTCAAATTTTGCATACTGGATTCTGATACCCTAGATTAGATCTGATTAGATTTTGGTTCCAATCGCACAACCGGAAGTGGCAGTTGCTATGGGTGATGACGCCATTATTATACAAAACGGCAATAAAGTTTTACACATATATTTTGTATACCCTACAGTTTATTTTCATCTCATTAAAATTTTCGAAACTTTTGCCATTGTTGCCAGATTTACAAAAATATAATTTTTTTTCATACTTTTTTGTGTCAACCTGTAAATTTTTGATTCAAAAATGGCGAGAGGTCATGTGCTGGCCACATCAGATTTTTTTAACCGCGAACGCTGCTTGTTAGGCTGCGCATGCGAATAGTCCCTGAACTGATTCGGAATTGCACCCGCGAACAAAGCTAATACATCGTAATTAAGTATAAATTGCAACTGCTATTGGTTAAATTTACGATGAGTTATATAATCATTATTTTGTTGAACTAATACCACGTACCAATCGTTGACCAAAACATAGACGTACACTTAAGATATTCAAAACTACTGTCGATAGAACGATCGTACAACAAAACAAATAACACATGTTTATATATTTTGTAACCGTGTAAGGGCTCAAATTATTTCATTAGAAATCCTTCCATTTTATCCACGTCAATGGTTCAGGATTCAGAATAACTCCGACAAAGTAATATTTGACAATACCTATCTCTCATTTTCTGTTTTCTTCGTCTGACTGTCTAATCTTTCCTCTAAGTTCATTATTATTAGTCGAACGTTGGTGGGTAAACGGTACTGTATTGTAAATATGACGAAGAATAAAACCTAATGAAAATCAAGCGCGGTAGCAATGGCAAAACGGCATTAGCGTCTAATTTCGTTATAAATAGTCAGATTTTTATGAAACACACATTATTGTATGTACGACATCTCGCAGCATAAATACATAAAGAAAAAATTATGCACAGTAAGAATGACAAAAGGACATTAGCATCTATAGTGTGTCTCAAAGTATATCGTCTTGGTTTTATCCCCATTAAACGATTTATTATTTTATATCCCTTGTTATTAGATAAATAGGGCAAATGCCGATTGTTCGCAAAAGATGGGATCCCAGCATGGGACTTATAATCCTATGTGCCAATTGAGCGCAAGGATTTAAAATAGTATGTTACGATTGAGCGCAAAGCGGAAGGAACTAATTTTACTCGTTTAATATATCTAAATGTATGTACATGACGAAATTTCAAATTATTTTTATTTTTATTTTAAATAAATATATTATAATATTATTTACAGTACAGTCCTAATCCGTGTGCGGTTTAAAAAAACTTACCAACAATTAATTTTATACAAGTTTGTGTTTTTTAAATTATTTTAGGCCTTTAAAATTGTTTTATTAAAAACTAACCAAGAAAGGTCCGTTTAAAAAAAATATTCATTTCCTCGATCAATTAATTAAAATTATAATTCTAATGGAATTTGTAATATTTATTGTCAGACTTTAAAACTTGCAGTTTTTATAAAATCAATCCTAGAAATATTTTTCTTTTATATAAAGGTTAATTAAATTTGAAATATATTCTAAACCAGTTCTAATTTTGTTTTCAAAATGAACACTATTTAATTTAGTATAAGTTTGTGTTTGGACACTTTTTAATTCGTTTAAAAAATATATTTAGATGAGTACAATAAAATTTAGCGTTGAAGTGGCTATGAAACGACTCACATGCGTTGGTACTTTCTCTACTCGCTGAACATGAAGCCCATATTTCTGGTGGCAATCTTGCTGACTCGCTTATATAATTGTCCGTTAAATAGTCACAGAAAGCAGTAACCCTAAGGTCTGCAGGCACAGTAGCTATGAGGTCTTTTATAAAACAGCTAGAAACTTCGGTGTCTTCCAGAAAGATGAAGCCAAATGTCCAACGTAACCATTTTCTAATTTTGCTCTCTTTGTTGGTGTATTCTCCTTTAAGTCCAAGGTTTTGGATTTTTTGCATCCAAGCTTGCGAAATGTGAAACCTGCATCCAATTATTGTAATGTTGGGCCATATAGTCCGTGCCGCCTTGTGTATTGCGTCTTCGCACGTGATTTCAGATAGAGTAAAAGAAATGTTATCTTTTTCACATGCATTTATTATCAATCGGAAGACTTCTTCGTAACTCTCAGCTTTTTTGTTTTTAAGTAACGCAAAAACTATGGAATGTAATGACCATTTCTGACAGCATGTATTGTAAAGAATTGCGAAAAAAATTCGAAGAATAATTAAAAGTTCCATCACAAAAAACTTGTCTTCTTCACAAAGAAAATGTAAATTTCTTCTGGCGCTAAAGAAGATAATTCCCTTGTCCTTGTCTGCCGAAATTAAAAAAATTTCTCCTGGCGATGTTTGTATATCCATGTTTTCTAATGCTTCAAAGACTTCGTTGGTATTTTTGGGGAGAGATGGAAGTAGTTTTCTTCTGTAGCGGGATATAGCATGCCGAATATTTGCTACATCGTTTGAAGCCGAATGATTAGGGAAATCCATTGGCAAGTTTTGAGAAATCCATTTAAGAAATAGTATCATTTTAATCCATCCAAATTTCTGCACTTTATAGGGTCTAGTATGGTTGCGCTTAATCGGTATACACCGGATAAATACGCTTTAAATTCCTACCTGCCTACCCAGGGTTGGATCAGGTATTGGGTCCAATATTCGAATATAAGTAATATATAAGTATTAGAATAATAACATAGATATATAATTATTATTAATTTTCAACTTTTACAATATAGTTTAATTATCGTATTGCTATAGGTATTGATGATAACTTAAAATACTAGAAACTTAATGTACTGTAATTTTCTTTACAATAAAACTGATCCCTGGAAAAGAAAATGCTATATTATTATCACAGTCAGGTAGTTATTTAAAAGGTGTTTATATAATAACAAGGGATATAAAATAATAAATTATTTAATGAGGCAAAAATCAAGACGATATTATATACTTGGAGATTCACTATATCTCCGTTAATAATAGTCGGATTTGGGTAGAATAAATGGTATTATATTTAGGACACCTTATACATTAAATACATGGTTGAAGTATTTCTTAAATTATGCATTAAATACGTAAACAAAAACATGCGCAGTATCCAAGTGTCATATTTTTGACACTTGAACGTACGGAAATACTTTTTTTCCTGTTAGATTTTCTATTTTGTTTTCTCGTTTATTTTCTCACGTGGCTAGAATCCACTTTTTTGTGATATTATTTTGATGTTGTACTACTTTATTTAAATTGCTTATATCTATCATAAGTTTTAGCAATATTGAATAACATTTTGAGACAGACAATAGAAAAAAAAATGTTTCTTAAAATATTCGCAAATAAATTATTTGCCAACATTTGAAATGATCATAGTTCATGTACCTACTTACAACAGACCGAATTATACAAGAAAAAGAAATATTTATAACTCATACCTTATATTGCATAGCAACTATTATTTTTCACCTTGTGACTTAAATTAATAGGAGGCAAAATAAAAATTAATATATAAAAAACATTTTTGTTTTTTTTTATATATATAATTAAAATATCTGTACTGTATGGGACACGAATTTGGAAACATCATGTATGTTTTAAACCAATAATTTTAGATAATAATGTTTTGCATAACTGTAATTAAATTAGAATTTGTCATTATAATTTTTTAAACTGATAACTTTGCTAATTAACGTTATGAATCTCAACAGATACGATAATTCGATTAACCAAATTTTCTAAGTTTGTTTATAAATTACTTGCCGAAAGTATCGCATACTATTTTTTGTACAATTGTTTTCATAGAAAAACTTAATATTTTCAAAATGAAAATTTTATTACTAATAATAAATTTTATTAAAAATGTCACATTCAATGTGAGAACAAAGAATAGAAAATTGAAAAAATAGAATAGAAAATAAAGATTTTTAAAAATCATTTTCATTTGACTTCTGATCATAAAAAAACGAATCAGTAGTAATATAAAAAATTTTTCTTTTTCAATGATAAATCAAGCTTTTTAATTTTTAATCTAAGTAAATTGTTAATAACAAAGTGAAAAATAATAATTTTTTAATTTTTCCAGCGGGAATCTCTTCTGAGACCTTTCAAAAATAGGCCCAAAAAACGAAAAAAAATAATCAGATTTGTTATTTAACAATTATCGTATGTTCATGTTCATGAAAAAATAGGAAAAAATTGTCCCCGTTTTCGGCCGTATTTTCAACACTCTGGGAAAATTATAAATATTGGTCCTACAGTTCCGGAAGGTACAGTTTTTTTTTTGGTAAGTTTCCTCCTCTTTTTGAATCTTTTTTCAAATTTGGAAAATGCCAAATAGTTTTTGCGATATTTGCAAAAAACCAAACCCCATTTTTATTTTTCAGTTAATTGTTTATAACTTTAGCAATTTTTGAAAGCGGCTCTTGATTTTTTTCATAAATCATCTACACTCTATTCCGAATCGAATGACACCTCGTTTATATTTTTCAGAGGCGGAGAAAAAAGTTTTACCCAAAAAGCACTTGTTGACTAGACTACAGCATTTTTGTAAAATACTACTTCTGTAATTGTCTCTGTTTGTTAGTTATGTTATTGTTATTATTTTTATTATTAATTGCAATCGGTAATTGTCATTTTTATGTTAACTCGTTTAACACTACCAAAGCGCTAATCGTAAATCAGTAAGGATATGTTATTGCGTTTTAACGGTGTACAATCAAGATTTATCGATTAGATTATAACTGATATCGAATTTATTATCATTTTTGTTTGTTTTTTGCTATATTTCTTGAATTGTATTAAAAATTGAATTATTTTTCTCTTATGTATTTAGTCTTTTTCGCTAAATATTATAAATAGTTCCTTCAAATTAGGAAACTACCGGGGATGCTGAAAAAAGTTTGATACAAAATTAATGAAAAATACAAAAGTTGTAGAGACTTTTATGAACTAAAACTTCACTCTGTAATATTTCTTCTAAAATGCATTATTTGTACTGAATATCCACAAAAAGGCCGAATATACTACTTTCGCGCCCTCTAACGGCTAAACCATGCTTAATTCGAAAAAAAATACAAAAGTTGTAGAGAATTTAGTTATATAAATCCCCGTGTTCCCTTTTTCTTGGAAAATTATAGTTTTCCCGAAAAATTGGAAAAACGGCGAAAAATCCCAAAATTTTATAAGCACCCTTTTTTTGGGAGTTACCGTATTCGACCACCAATTCAGGTAGCCAGCTATAATGATGTCGAACTCGACCACGAGGTTCCGGTGAGGGGATTATCCTGTTTTCTAGGAATACTTTATTTAAGCAATTGAATATATATTTCTACATCAATAATAATTTAAGATATTAACATGTTAGGTCAATAACTAGATACTTATTTTTCAGTTTTCGTAAATACTAAAAAAAAAACACAAAAATTAGAAAGATTATTTTCTATTTCTTCAAAAAACATCAATAATAAACAATACAAAATAAAATAATTACAGGAGGGTGAATGATTTACTCTACAGATAGGTTCTGCATGTATTATATCAATATTAAATATCCACAGTTATAGGACAAACAAATATACAATACAATCTTAAAAACTAAGGTAAGTATTTAAAGCTAATAGATTTTACAAACGAAAATCTCGATATTACACCTGATCTGTATGCATCTAATTGTTCATTTATAAAATCAGTTTTTTCCTTAATAGATTTTCGCCTTTTTTTATTTGGAGAATTTGCACTTCTAATTTTTATATAGGTTTCAGTTTGTACAGACATTAATACTTTCGTGAAAAGAAAAATATTTGGATGATTCGTATAGAATTCAGAATTGAACTTTGAGTGAAATGATTCACATGCATTGGTTGTTCTCTACAAAAAATTATGAGAACTACACCAAATAGATGGTGGAAACAAGGCTAAATCGGCAATATAATTTTTATTAACATATTCACGAAATTGTTTTACTTGCAAATCATCAGGCAACAAATAAAATAGTTCTGTATTAAAAAATTCTTTGGCTTCGGAAGGAGCAAGCATGTGCAGACCAAAAAATAATCTTAAATAATTGCCGACAATTGATTCTCGGTTCTTGTAGTCTGAAACTAGCCCTAGACTTTGAATTTTTTTAACCAATTTTGGGTTAAATGAAACCTGCAACCGACAATATTTGCTTGTTGCCATATTTCCATAGAAGCCCGATGAATTGCGAATTCAAAATCAACGACGATTTCTTTCGGATAAAAATTCAACTGTAATTCCTTACATTTTTGAACAATAGTTTCATATAGTATCTTATAATTTTCCATTTTTTTATCGGGTAACAGTGCAAACACTGAAGGTACAAAGTATACATTCTTGAAACCGTGTAAAGTAAACAGCTGATAAAAAAAGGTTGAACAATACTGAAACGTTCCGTCCATATACACTACATCGCAAGAACATAAGAAATATAAGTTGGAAATAGTAGAAAAAATTATAATGTCCTTTTCATCATTTAGACTCAATAGAAAAGGGTCACCTTTATTTGTGATTAAATTTAGATTTTTTATCGCACTTATCACCTCTCTTCTGTTCTTCGGAAGGTTTGGTAGAGTTTTTCGTCTAGCTTGATATAGATTGCGCCGAATTCGTTCCATATCATGAACATTGATGTTTCTGTCATCTTTTTCCAGTTCACTGCAGATCATCTTGTTAGGTTTTTCAGCAAAACCATCGTCAGCGGCTTTCCGTTTAAGTGTATTACTAATAATTTGCCTCGAAATGGTAGCATCTACTCCATGTGAATGTTCGCCGACTTTTTCTATAATTTTTGTTTCCTCTGTCGCCATTGTATACACTTTTGCAGGACATTCACGTTTCCAACACCGCCATCTAATCTTGCCGGTCTTACTAACATGCGCTTTAGAAAACTTGAAATCATTTAAAACAAGTAAATTTTGTCCTCGTTCACTAATAATTAAATAGGCACTTTCCATGGTGTTATTGTCAAAAAAAATTGAATTAAACTGAACATTTTCAAAAGTGCTTAACTACATTAAAACAGATTCGATACCTACCTAATGATCCTGTGCATTAATCTTATTAGGGGTAATAAACTGTTGGTCGAATACGACCGTCCCCTAATCCCTACAAGTGATATTTACCTGACATTTTGAGTGTCGTGGTCGAGTTCGGTGGCAGCCCTTTTTTTGACTCCGCATTTTAAAATTACCGAGACCTTCAATCAAAAAATTTCGGTAAATCTGCGTTTTTCGTGTATTTTGAAGGGAATATAACCTATTTTCTTTTAACAATACTTATAAGCAGTCCATATGGGCAAGTTCGTGCGGCGCACTACGGCACGAAAGCCTTAACCCTTTTAGTCACAACTTTTTATTAATGACCAGAAAATTCTGAAATACAAGGAATAATAAGTAAATTTTATAGGACTCTTGTCCGTTTTTTTCTCGATATTATATTTTTTTTTATAAATAATGGCATGTTCATTTTGACATAGAAATTTTACCAGAGGAGACAGAAGTGCACAAAAAAACTCCAATTTCAAAAAACATATTTATTATGTCAAGTTTCTGTTTCTAATACTTATTCTAAATAATATCATATTTTCGTTTTCTTCATGTTATCTTTGGTCGTTATTTTCATTCCCTTCTGGTTGTCTTACTTAGTCATTATTTTCATTTTCCTTTGATTGTCTTATTTGGTCGTTATTTTCGCTTTGTGTTATTTGTAGTTCGTGTATAATATCATAGTCGAGTTCCAAAATATTCACGTCATTTATTACACGATCTAAAAGTTCATTTTTTGTCAAACGCCGGTTCCATTTCTTTTTTTTTATACTGGTTGAAGGTAAATCCATTGCGTATTATATTATTTAAAAGAAAAAACTAAAAGTAAGTCTACTGCGAAAACCGTTAAAATTTGAAATCGTTTTTTGACTTAGGTCATTATGTCCAACATTATGGACATACTAATTCAAGGGTCTAAATCAAGATTTTATGAAAAATATTTTATTCATTATTCATACAAATCAACTAAACTATAATTTTTACTTACCACCAGTAATAAACAACACTTTATTTTACAAAAAACTTTGTTTATTGTATTTTCGTGCTAAACTGTAAACAGGACGTCTGCCGGCCTAAAACTAACATTAGAATGACCTTTGCAAAGTCCGCCCTATCGGTAATGGACAAAGTACTTGTTTGAAATAAAAGTAAAAGATTTTTCAGTTTATAGAAATTATAAAAAATTGATGCCCACTGTAATGGACGCGGTGACTGAAAGGGTTAAAGGCGCATTTGTATAAAACCAAAAAATTATCTACCAATACCGACAGTGAAATTTTATTATGTAAAAAGAATACACACAGACAGACAGACAGACAGACAGATATACTTCCATCTGGAAATGGTCTTAATCATCTCAGGTGACCTCAAAATTGATATTTCCATCTTTATCTCGAAAAATTTGTTTTTGCTCGTTCAAAATACTTTCCCTTCTCGGAGGTGGGTCGGGAAAGTAAGAAAATTGGCAAAATAGAGAAAAATATTAAAACGAGAAAAAACTGGGAAATTAGGCAAAAGTAAGCAAAATAGAGAAAAACAGGATAAAAAGAAACAGGAAAATATAGAAAATTAGTAAAAAATTGTAAAAGAAAATAGAAAAAATAATAAAAACAGTATAAAATATCAAAAATAAGGAAAAACCAGAGAAAACCAGGAAAAATTGTAAAAAACAGGAAACAATATGAAAATGGGAAAAAATAGGCAACATAAGCAAAAAAAAAGAAAATAATCGGAAAAAGTAGAAAATATAGAGAAAAATGGGCAAAAGTAGACAAAAAAGGAAATAAGAGGGAAAAATAGAAAAAACGGAGAAAATAGTTAAAAAAATGGCAAAATAGGAAAACGTAAAAAAAATTGGGAGAAAAAGAGAAAATGGGGAAAAATAGGCAACATACAAAAAAATAAAAAAAGAAACAAGCAAATACATAAAAAAATAGAAAATTAGTAAAATATAGAAAAAAATAGGAAGAAATAGTATAAAATAGGATAAAGTAGTAAAAATTAAAAAAATAGTAAAAAATGGAAAAAATAGGAAAATTTAAATTGCTGATTGACTGACTATCAACGCACAGCCTAAACCATAGATGAAAGACACATAAAACTTTATTACGGTAGTTTCCTTTAAAACTGTAAGACATTGTGAAAATTCGCACTCTAAGCAGGGACCCGGACCGAAATGAATATGACGGTTCGGTTCCGGTTCTTATCACACTTAAAAAAATCCGGTCCGGTACGGTTCCGGTTCTCAAAAAAAAAATTTCGGTTTGGTTTCTGTCCGGTTCTACCAAATTTTATTCGGGTCGGTTCAGTTATTTCGGTTCGATTGATTTTTTATAGTAGGTAGGGTTATTCATTATACTTTACCCACCTCTTATTATCGTTATTGCATATTGAAAAAAAAGTTTCAAATAAAAGTTGTGTGGTTCTAACTGTTTTTTAAAATGCTATTAAATATACAGTAGCGTGCAGATTTTCGGGGATACAAAAAATTACATTTTTTTAAATGGGATACCCTGTATATTTTTACATTTTTATAATCCTCTCAACGAACTGATTTCACCGATGTATCACACTTGATGTCTAATCTGGATAATAAAGATCTACAGCCACCTGAAAAATACTTTCAAAATTTTGACGTACCTACTTTCACTTTATTCATCTTTTTTCAGCTGTGTGGTTTTATTATTGAGCTACTTTCAGTTCAGTCATAAAAACTATGGGGTTGAGTGAGTCTTACTGGTCACGTGAATCAGCTATTCCATCCAACAAAAAAGCATATAAAAAAGGCACAAGAACCGAAAAAAACCGAAAAACCCGAAAAAAATCATTTTTATTTCAGTTCGGTACGGCCCGGTTCATAAAAAATATTTTTAATAAAATATCGGTTCGGTTCGGTTCCGGTCCATCTAAAACATTTCGGCTCCGGTCCGGTTTTCGGTCCGGGTCCCTGACTCTAAGTGGTCCAAAATTGGGGTCAAAGTCAGCAAAAAATAGAATGAAGGAAAGTTGTCCAAGAAAACTACTCAAAAATTTATGCACTTAAAAATTGGTATGTAATTTCATTTGATAAATAAGCAAACATCTGTTTTAGTTATTGATTTTTTGATGGAGGTAGATCCAGCTAAAATTTCATTATTATTTTTTTATTTTCACAAAAATTATTAAATTTGGATGATCCATTTTATTATTAAAATGATTATGGATGGTGTTGAGGTTTTCTTACACTTAGAGCTAAATGGCTCCATCAACATCAGTAAGTCGCCCCTTAGCGTCACGGCAAATAACAATAATGGCTGTCCCTTTCCTGCACAACCCTTGAGATTCTGTGGTTCACACATATGGAGGTGACATATAGGAAGATTGTTATTATTATTATTGTCATAACTTCAATGTTATAATATTCCTCGACTGTTCTGCAATTTTGATGACTTAGCAACACTGTTCAACTGTGACGACAGGAAAGTTAATGACGTGCAACGAATTTTGTTTTGTATAGACTATAAGACAGCCATGTGTGATTCCCACTTAAATTATTGTGTAATTCTTTGAGGAAACGTAGCTGACTCCATTAGATTATTTAAACTAAAAAACCATGCAGTTATTTCTAAACAAAATGTTAAGGTCAATTATTGCCGTCCAATGTTATACTTCCTCTACTTTAACTAGAAATACACAATAATTAATTTATGAAAGGAATGATATTTTTAATAATTATGGTAGTAGAAATTGTAATTTATTCCAACTATTAAAAATTGTAGGTGCCACTTTTTTATGAGTTTAATATATTCATCAAATTATCTGCACATATTAAAGAATCACTTATACATATTTTTAAGAAACATGTAAAGCGTTGCTCAATCATTGTTTCTACTCGATTCTTGGAGACTTATTTTTGATACCATATAAAATAAAATAATAAAAAATCTAAAAAACAAAACATGGTTAAATTAGTAATAAAGTAAGTATAGTACGTACTGAGGACCAGTCATTATTTTTTATTGTGAAAACTAGCCTTGAACTGTTACCTACTTATTATTAATCGAGTTATTTTGATACATATTTTATTTTAATTGATTTTTTTTATATGCATTAATTTTTCGTTCACAAACATTTTTTTGTAAAGTGACAAATGAATAAATTAAACATGATTATTTAAAATTACGATACAAATTCGGTACGCATATAAGTACGTTATAATCAACAAAGGTTTTTATAAAGGAGAAATATTTAATTATTTTAATGAAAAATTATAAATTGTAGTAAAAATGCAAAATTTTATTAGAAATGTAAAAGGACCCCGCACTTTTTAAATACAATTTGGGTTTCACTCACAGCTTGTCAAATTGACGCAACTTGCGATGGTGACTTTGCATATTTCTAATGATCTTTATAATTAATTTGACGTTTATAACTTTAACATTTATATTTTAATTAAAATATTTCTATTTTTATTAACTTGATAAATTACAGCAGTCGTCGAAGGCTCGTGCTGAAAATTTCATCTGCGTGAATTATTACCTTCATTACCGCTAGTTGAATAATGTACTATTATACTTTTTTCTTGGTCTTTTTTTAATTTTTTTGAAGTTAATAGGAATATTTTAACATTAAAAATTCCAAATTTAGAAACAACATTTAAATATTCAAAAAATCCAAATTATTAAAAAAATCGAATTTATTAAACCAAAATCATTTTATAATTATAAAGAAAAATCAAATGCTGGCGTTTATAAAAATTAGAAAAATTTTATAAAATCTAAAAATTGAATTTTAGGATAAATATATATTTAAAAATAATCCAAATTTTTGAAACAACTAAAATTTTAGGAATATTTTGACATTTAAAAAATCCAAGTTATTGAAAAAATCGATTTTTTTTAACCAAAATCGCCATTTTATAATTATAAAGAAAAATTAAACAATGACCTTTATAAAAATTAAATAAATCAAATTTAAAAAAAAAATCGAAATTTTGAAAAATCCGAAGAGAAATCTAAAAATTGAGTTTTAGGATAATTATATGTTTAAAAAATATTCCAAATTTTTGAAAAAACTAAAATTTTAGGAATATTTTGACATTTAAAAAATCCAAGTTATTGAAAAAATCGATTTTTTTAACCAAAATCACCATTTTATAATTATAAAGAAAAATTAAACAATGACCTTTATAAAAATTAAATAAATCAAATTTAAAAAAAAAATCGAAATTTTGAAAAATCCGAAGAGAAATCTAAAAATTGAGTTTTAGGATAATTATATGTTTAAAAAATATTCCAAATTTTTGAAAAAACTAAAATTTTAGGAATATTTTGACATTTAAAAAATCCAAGTTATTGAAAAAATCGATTTTTTTTAACCAAAATCACCATTTTATATTTATAAAGAAAAATTAAATAATGACCTTTATAAATAAATCAAATTTAAAAAAAAAACCAAAATTTTGAAATATCCGAGAAAAAATCTAAAAATTGAGTATTAATGTTTACTAAACATTCCAAATTTTAGAAAAAACAAAAATAGGAATATTTTAACATTAAAAAATCCAATTTAAAAATAACATTTAAACATTCACAAAATCCAAATTATTAAAAAAATCGAATTTATTAAACCAAAAACAACATTTTATAATTATAAAGAAAAATTAAATGCTGACGTTTATAAAAATAAGAAAAATTTTAAAAAACCTAAAAATTGAATTTTAGGATAAATATATATTTAAAAATAATCCAAATTTTTGAAAAAACTAAAATTTTAGGAATATTTTGACATTTAAAAAATCCAAGTTATTGAAAAAATCGATTTTTTTTAACCAAAATCACCATTTTATATTTATAAAGAAAAATTAAATAATGACCTTTATAAATAAATCAAATTTAAAAGAAATCGAAATTTAAAAAAATCGAAATTTTGAAAAATCCGAAGAGAAATCTAAAAATTGAGTTTTAGGATAATTATATGTTTAAAAAATATTCCAAATTTTTAAAAAAACTGAAATTTTAGGAATATTTTGATATTTAAAAAAATTAAAGTTATTGAAAAAATCGATTTTTTTTAACCAAAATCACCATTTTATAATTATAAAGAAAAATTAAATAATGACCTTTATAAATAAATCAAAGGAGGGTATCGTTTTAAATGGTTGTTTTGGGTTTCTCAAAAACAATTTTTATGTTTCAAAAACTTGAAAATCAAAGAGAGGAAAATGAAAATTTGTTTTTATATTAAAACTATGAGCTTAAAATGAATTTCCATTGTGTGAAATTCTAAATTACCTGATATTTAGGGTGTATACTGAAGCCAGACAGCCCCCGGTCTGATTAAAATTTTATTTTTTTTTATAGTAAAGGAAAGACGATAATAAAACGGAGAGATTTTTATATCAAAATGATAAATAATTTAAATAGAATTCGATATTTCTTAGTTTTAAAAGATTAAAATATTCACCTATAAAAGTTTACACAAAAGCATGGGAATTTAATAGGGTTGGTTAGGAGGGTGGTCGCGATAAGGCACAAATTCTAGGAAATTTCCAACGCAAGATAAGGTACGTGAGAACTGCTTCGGTGGTCGTGGCTGAGCGCCACCACGAGGGCACATAGTTCTGGGTGGGATTTGTATAGCGTTCTCCGTCTTACCTATGGAATCAAATGGGAGATTTTTTGAATAAATAGGGCATCTTGAGACCCGCGAGGGCACTTAAAATCCAAGCTCCTAACGACGCACATCCACGCTGTCCGTTAGAATTTTAACCTTCCTAAAAGCCAAATTATTTAAACTAATGTCGACTTGAACTTGACAGAAATCTTCGTTTAAAAACGACACCTGTATTTATTCCATCTATAAGGTGGATATACAGTAGTGCGTTTCGACGATTTTCTTTGTCGTTCCCGACGCTGTCTTCCTTTCATTTACCGATAGTAGCAACTATATAGCGCATTTAGGGTTATCTATAGGGTGACTCATTTTCTCTATATAGGCGTTATTAACGCAAGTTAAAAGAAAATCAGAAATCTTCGTTACCTCGACGATAATTAATTTTAGGGTTATCTATACGGTGACTCATATTAATTATCTCTAAAGGGAAATTTCTGATTTTCAAGGTTTCATCTGTATAACGAATTTAGGGTTATCTATACGGTGACTCATCTCCGTTTGCAGAGCGAACCACTCTTGCGAGGTACGTCAAACGATAGTAAGAAATCTTCGTTACCTTGACGATAATTAATTTTAGGGTTCTCTATACGGTGACCCATATTAATTATTGTAGAAGTGAAGTTTCTAACTTTCGAGATCTCGTTTACATAGCAAATTTAGGGTTATCTATAGGGTGACTCATTTTTGTTATGTAGCGAGACCTTCCCGCCAGGTCTCGTACCAGAAGGTGAGAAATCTAAATTACATTGACGTAAATTAATTTTAGGGTTATCTATAAGGTGACTCATGTTAATTTCCGTATCGTAGGATTTTTTCTTACCCTCTAAGTACTTACGGTGTAATTGAATTTAGGGTTATCTTTAAGGTGACTCATCTGCAATTACGTTGTAAACGACGGTGAAAGGTATAACGATTGAATATAGGAACTGATCTTTCCTTTACGAAAATTAATTTTAGGGTTATCTAAAAGGGTGACCCATATTTATTTTCGTATGAGAGGACCTTTCCTGTTTTCGCGTGTTGTATTTTTCTGTGGTTCCCCACTTTCCCTAAATCGTCCTCGTTGTTAAAAGTGTAAAGTTCAACGCAATATGAATTCCGGGGGAGAATTATTGCACCGCGAGTTTGTTACAGGTATAAATATTATTATTTTATCATTATTTTGCAAGTCACTGAATTCATTATCCGCAAATAGGTATACATAAATTTATTATTAATTTTCAAGCTCACTAAATTTGTTCTCGCGGAATAGACATACCGGTCCTTTATTATTAGTATTTTGAAATTGCAATGCTATAAATAATTTCTAGTTTCGAAATTAGGCCAACGGACTCTGCGAATGAGGTCAGACCGGGTTTTATGGGTACCGGTATTATTGGATAAATTCTACTGTCAACCAGTCGCGTGTCTAAGTACTTTAGGGACCCTTACCGACAGGGCGCCACCCGAACAAGTGTACACAAGAAAGCCATCAGTGCCGGCGGTTTGTTTGTAATCTCTTTATGGTACCAAAACATTGTTTGTTATGATTTATTTATTATTGTGGGTTGTTTACAATATTTTGTTATTTAACTTTGACGGCTAAGGGTGTCTAATTATATTTTGTTTGTACCAAGAACTTAATTGCCGCATTTGTGTTTCTTAAAGTTAGCATTTTAATCATTACGGTAACCACTGTAGTTTTAATAAATCAGGTATATTTGTTTATTACTGTATCAGAAGTTTAGGCGGTAAAATAGATACAAAGGGATATCTAAGGTTCGCCTAGTAGAGTGTAATTTTGTTATTACTACGGTTTTAAGGGTATTGGCTACAGGTGCGTCCGCCACTAACAGTTAGTTAACGTTAAATTATTATGAAGGTATGGTCTCATGAAAGGGGGTAGAATTTGTTCTCGGTTTGAGGTATATCGCGAATACGAAGGTGTGTGTTTTACCTGAGGATCTCGGGGCTGTGGAACGTCGTACCACTTAAATAATGGTTAGAATAAAAGAGTCGTATGACCACGAAAAAAGGTAGCACCAAAAAAACATTAATTAACATGACGTGCCGGGCCGCTTAACTAGGGGCGTCCTTCACTGGTCTTTCTACCGACACGATCATGTCCAAAGCCTGATAGAGGGCAAGGTGGGTCTCCGCAGGAACTTATCCCGGTCTGCCCCCCTTTATATCAGGTGTTCTGGTTATTGCTGGAGTGGTATAGACTTCTACAGCTCTGGTTACGAGGGTTAAGTGTGGTATTGGGATACCGGAAGAAAGGCTGAAAGCGCGTGGACATCGCTCTCTCTACATTACATTTTACTCCGTCCTCGCGCCGCCGCTGCACTCTTCCGATATCGGACAATACATAATTTTACGATCAAAGGGAAATGAGTATAGTCTGTCTGTGCGTGTATGGACGGAGAAGGGTTTTGCCAACTTTCATGAGATCCGAATAAAGGTTTACACCGGGATTTTCCGCTATTAGGGGAGAGTCGCACCTTAGGCCGTCCTTAATTTGATTTTGGGGGTTACGGGTATGGCGTACAAAATGATAATAAATCTGCTTGGTAAAATTTGAGAGTACTTTATTAATTTTCCCATCCTTTCGTATCCAACTGTACTGAACTCTAAACGTAGCTGGTTCCGCGACGAGCACAACGGAATTCCCCCACTAGACAAAATTAAGGCCAAATAAAATAGGTAAAATAAAAAGATGACAGGTCCGGGTCTGTCAGGCTTCAATACGCGACGGCTAAAATTATTAATAAATTAAACATATTTAATGCATGAAATCTCTTTGTAATGGAAAAAAATAAATCACTAATATTTTTAAAAATATTACATCTGCCTGAAATGGCTCTAATATTTAACAATTGTAAACTGAAAAATCCAAGAACTATGGAAAAGTTTGACATTTATTATTAAAATCTCAGTTGTAACTATGACAACAACGCATGTCTTAACACAGAACCACAGTATATGGAACAAGAAGAATAAGCATTCGTAATAAGAAATAAATATTTCTCCAAATATATGTAAATATTTTTTTAGGTTATACCTTAAACCTAAACAACGTTTAGATAAGGCAATCCAGAACACGTGACCAAACATCATTTTGTATGTGTTTTATGTTTATTTGATGTATTTTGTGCTTTTAGAAAGTGTTTGAAATAAAAATAATTGCTGTTTCAAATAATAAGCAAATAAGAAAAAAAGATAACAGCTTATAACATACATAATGAGAGTATAAAAAAATACATAAGTATACAATACTCCTGGAATTGATGTAAAACTCGAGAAGATGACTTTCCATCATCAGTGACTGCTTTACTGCTTTCCACATAATCTAATATTTGGTCCTCATACATAGTTTTTATAGCAAAGAACAAGTCAAGGTCTACAAGAGTTTGTCAGCATATAAATATTTTTCATGGTTTTTGAGAGATCATTCCGTTCTGGTTTATGTGGAAAATGTAGTTCACTAGGTATTCTATAAAATCTAACAGTTTCACGACCTCTTCGACTCCCACAATTGACTACAGAACAAGTAGTGTGCATGTTTAGTTCTTTCTAACAAACAATATTTTTTCTGTACATTTTCACTTCATTAAATATCAATAATGCATCCCGAGTAGTTAGTCACACAACTATTCTAAATTAAAATGTCCGTTTTAAGCTCGAAACGTTTCATATGTTAAAATAAACTGCTCTTTTCATGTTAACTACGTGAAAGACATGGGTTTGTGTGCCTACCAGCGGCCATCTTTAATTTCATCTGACAGCATCTTGGATTGGTCTATAGATGATAATATATGTCAATTTAATTACCCCTTGTACTTAACATTTCTATAGTTCACTTTTGAACAATTTTTGCGGGTGGAGCAGCATCGGTAAATGGAAAGTGATCCAGATCGGATAAATTCCGATTATTTTACAAAGAAAACTGTATCTGAAGTAATCTAGATCAGAAGTGAACTGATCCGACTGCAAATAAAATTCAGCTACTATAGATTTCATGTACATTATATGTGCGATCTGGGGGAATTTTATATTTTTCTTCCACTCTCTGCAAATTTTGAAAATAACGTTCCACTTCAGCTTTATTGAAAGC
Source organism: Neocrepidodera transversa (assembly GCA_963243735.1). NCBI lineage: Eukaryota > Metazoa > Arthropoda > Insecta > Coleoptera > Chrysomelidae > Neocrepidodera > Neocrepidodera transversa. The sequence continues at coordinate 14,234,669 of OY725347.1, forward strand.
TATTATTCGGTTTATACTTGTTACTTCGGGTTTTCTCAAAGAGATTTACGGATTTCTTTTAATGAAACCTTGAAACCTTGAAACCAGTCCTTGCCCTTTTAATTTGTATCTATATTTGATACTTTACATTACATTTTTGCCTAAATTCTGTTACAAATTACTCGGTATATACGCTCAGAAAAAATCAAACTTTTTCTACAACAAAATTTGACCTACTGTATTTATTTACATATCTCTTAATTAGTGTCATTGTTCTACTAAACCTGACCAATTAAATCTTATCGTGAAATAAAAAAAAGAACGGATATATTAATTAAGAAAAAAATTAGAAAAAACCGATTTCAAAGACATTTATTTTAAATTTTCCCATTATAAAAACGTTTTAGAGAATAATATTAAAAAAATTGATATTTTCCTTAATGATAATTACGGATAATAAAACTATAACTAAAATAAATTGGTGTATCGTTATCGAAGAAAAAAAAACAAGTTACCAATTATAGTTAAACAAAAAAAAATTACAAACTCAAGGTTTGAATGTTATTTGTATAAATATTATGTTATCATTGGTTATTTTACTGACGCTAGTAAATTAACTAAAAAATCATTACAATCTAAAATAGGCGAGATGTAAAAACAACATTAATATGGATAAATAATAGTGTTCTTCAATCCATACTAAATATATTTACTTATGACCCTCTTGTGCAAATGATACTAAATTCCATTTAAATTTTCAAACTCATCTGAAGTGGTCAATTATTCCTGCATCCCTGGTCATACTAGGAAATTAATTAGACAACGGGTTAGAATTGCTATTCGGGAAAACTACCAACATAATATTCCAATTCGTGCGGAAAACTTCAAGCGCATACTGGAGAAGAATCATCAATTTATATACAATAATTGATAAAAATTAAATCTTCCTAATTCAACTGAAATTAATGTATTTTTGTAGGCTATATAAAATTTTTCAACGGGAATCGCTTCTGAGATCTTTCAAAAAACCACAGAAGGAAAAAATTCAGATTTGTTATTTAACAATTATCGCACTTACAATGTTCATGTTCAAGTAGGAAAAATTAACTAATGAATAAATAATAGAAAAATCTCGATAAAAATTTTTTGACCGCGATTATTGTTCATAAATCTATCCAGTAGGTGCCTGAATTTTTTCAATTTTTAATTTTCATACTTAATAAGTTTAAATAACATTTATTCATTAAATATCCGAAGTGGACAGCGCTTACGCATCCCGAAGTCCCTGTTTTCGGCTCTATTTTCAACACTCTGGTAAAATTATAAATATAGGTCCTACAGTTCCGAGAGGTAAATTTCCTCCTATTTTTGAATCTTTTTTTAAATTTGAAAAATGTCAAATAGTTTTTAAGATATTTGCAAAAAACCAAACCCCATTTTTATTTTTCAGTTAATTGTTTATAACTTTTGCAATTTTTGCAAGCGGCTCTTGATTTTTTTTCAAAAATCATCTACACGCTATTCCGAATCGAATGACACAACGTTAATATTTTTGGCAGGCGGAGAAAAAAGTTTGGCCCAAAAAGCACTTGTTGACTAGACTAAAATAGCAAACTGAATTGTTGATTTTACTTTTTTGTTTCTAAGATTTCTACTTTTTTTGTTTCTAAAATAACTTCTTAATCTAACATCATATGATGTTTATTATTACAGATAGTTGAGTTTAATTCCATAACAAATTTTTGCCAATGTATCTAGAAAAATACTGATAAATATTACATATTATATAAATAACGATAAGTGCAAATAAAACAAAGTATCTATAAAAAATGTAATATTATTGTTAATAAATCATAATTCAGTTGTGTAATGGTAAATATATACAATAAATAATAATGTAGTTTAATTTATATGATGAAGAGAATAAAAAAATCAGAAGACAAGAAACTAAAAACAGACAATCACCAATAAGAATATACAGGGTGTTATTGAAATACACGTACATATTAAAACTGGGTATTGCGCAGATCCCCACTGAATGTAGAAAAATATTATTTTTTAAAAATACCCCTTATTAAGGGAGTTATTAATTTTTGAAAATTAATTCTAAAACAAACGTACTTCACTGATATGTTGAGGATGACCTATATAAATTAGGTTTATTTACCTATTTTATACATCAACAGTAATTAATATGCAAGTTTTTGTCAGATGATAAGAAAAGTACTCTTGTAAGAAATAACCATGTTGCCAAGATTTTCGAATTAATTTCTATTTCCGAAGACTGGTTTTTATTACCCTCGTTATCAAAAAACTAGAATATTTGATAAATGATTGTTTTTAAACTATACATTTTTGAAACTATAGATTATTAAAATTTTAGTTGATTTACGAATCTGGCTAACACGAGCGCGTCATTTCCAAGTTGGTAAAAAGTGTTGTTACGATTACTTTTAAATATTTTTTTACGATGCCACTATTTACGAATATTGAACTAACCGATATAGTGCTGGTTTATGGGGCAGCTGGAGAAAATTCTCGGCAAGCACAAATCCTGTATCGCGAACGGTTTCCAAATCGGAGAATTCCGGACTGTCGTACGTTTATTTCAACTGTTCAGCATCTAAGAGACCATGGAAAATTTGAGAGTGTCAATGCAGATCGAGGGAGAACAAGAACACAAAGAACATTGGCGGCCGAAGAAGAAATATTGGAAGCTGTTGAAAACCGGCCTCAATTAAGTTGTAGAAGACTAGGTCTTGAAATTGGAGTGTCCTCATTTGTTGTGTGGCGGACACTTAAAGAACAAGGTTTACATCCTTATCACATCCAAAAAGTCCAGGCCTTATATCCAGGTGATAAAGAAAAGAGAGTGGAGTTTTGTGAATGGATGATTCAAAAATGTGTTGATATTCCTGATTTTCTAAAAATATTATTGTATACTGACGAGGCTTCATTCACTCGTGATGGCGTGTTCAATATGCACAATACGCATATTTGGAGTGATGAAAATCCTCACGCCATTAGGGAAACTGGGCATCAAAGAAAATTTTCAATAAATGTTTGGGCTTGCATAATAGATCAGTATTTAATCGGGCCTTATGTTCTCCCGAACAGATTAAATGGGCCAGGATATCTCCACTTTTTAGAAGATATTTTGCCAGTACTCCTAGAAGAGATACCGTTACAATTAAGGCAACGGATGTGGTACCTACTAGATGGCGCTCCTCCTCACTTTGATTTAAACGTACGGCAGTTTTTGAACATTAGATTTCCTCAAAAGTGGATAGGCAGAAATGGACCTACTAAGTGGCCTCCGAGATCTCCGGACTTAAATCCATGCGATTTCTTTTTGTGGGGTCACATGAAACAACTGGTTTATAATGAACCTATTAATAATGTTGAACAATTAACCAATAAAGTTAATGCGGTAGCCGAGGAACTACGACAAAATCCAAGACTAATTTCTAATGTTCAAAGTTCTTTGGAAAGACGATTGCAAGTGTGTGTAAATAATAATGGACGGCATTTTGAACAATTACTGTAATAAACTTTATTTTGAATTAATTGGTTTTGCTACGGCAACAGTGCAATTTCTATGGGTAAGTTCAATTTCGATTTATTTTACTTCTTTAAATATGGAAACTAGTAGGTCGGAAAAGGGGACTCTTCCCCAATATTTAAATTTTAGAATTTGAAGTTAAAATTGGTGCCAATCGTTTTTGGTCATTACATACTATTCCCCATTTTAATATGTACGTGTATTTCAATAACACCCTGTATAAAGACGGACCTATAAGAGGAGATGAAAAAAATTAATATAAAATAAAAAAATAAATAAAAAAAATATATACAAGAGTTCATATGAAGAAGGATAATCAAAAATTAAAAAATGATATAAAGAAAAATAAACAAAATGACATAATGAAATCATTTTGTATGATTGATAGAAGTTAAATTATATTTGAAAGGTTTTTATAGAGAAACAATTTTTTTTAATCAACAATTTTGGAAATCTAAAAACGTCTTACGAAATTTTAGTAGAAATAAAATTTGCTTATCTTGGAAAGTAATTTAAAAAAAAATGTAATCATTCAGTATAAAAGAAATTATATAAATAATGAAGAAATAAACATTTACAATTTAGAAAAAATTATTTCAAATAAATAAAATGATGTACCCAGTGTTACCGTTTTCAACCAACATTTCGATAATAAACTACCAAAATCTACTAACTGTCTAAATCTAACCTGTGTATTTTAATCTATTTTATTAAAAGAAGTCTTGGAATATCTAAATCTAACCTGTGTATTAAAAAAAGGAGAAAATATAACACTGTTTATATTTATTTTATTAAAAGAAGTCTAGACTATCTAAATCTAACCTGTCTATTAAAAAAAGAAAATATAGCTCTGTCTTTCCACTTAAAACTTATTCTCCACCATGTTCCCTATTGTTTTCCACTTTCCCTATTTTTTTATTCCACTTTTTCCACTTCCTGTTTTCTACTTTTTTTCCTACATTTTCTCCTATATTTTTTACTAATTTCTTTGTGTCATAGTTTTTGTTCCACTTTTTCCCGTTAACTTTTTTTTCTCTTTTTTCCTAACTTATTTTTTCTCCTGTTTTTTTTTTTCAGTAATTTTTTTATATTTCCAACTTTTTCCCATGATTCATTCCCCCACCCTATTTCCCCTACTTTTTTGCTAATTTCTTTGTGTTCCACTTTTTCTCCTCAAAATCTTTTTTAACATTTTTCCCTATTTTTTTTCACTTTTCCCCTACTTTTTTCCATACTCTTTTATTCCACCCTTTCTACTGTTTCCCACTTTTTCTCACACATTTTTTTTACTAATTTCTTTGTGCCAACGTTTTTTGTTCCACTTTTTCCCCATAAAACTTTTTTCCATTTCTTCCCCTATTTTGTCACTTTTCACCTACTTTTTTATTTTATCCTTTCCCCTACTTTTTTATTCTGTCCTTTCCCTAATTCTTTTGTGTAAATTTTTTTTTGTTCCACTTTTCTCCTTAAATTTTTTTTTTTACTTCTTTTCCTATTTTTTCACTTTTCTCCTATTTTCTTCCACTTTTCCCTACTTTTTTATTCCTCTCTTTCCCCTACTTTTTTCACTTTTTCTCCTACATTTTTTACTAATTTCTTATTTCTTTGTGTCAAACTTTTTTCCACTTTTTCACTAATTTTTTTATAATTTAAAATTTGAAACTTTTTTTACCAATTTTTCACCTACTTTTTTTTCCACTTTACGCCCCAGCCTTTTTTCCCCTACTTTTTTAGTTTGAAACTTTTTCCCCAATTTTTTTTATATATAATCTTTGTTTTTTATCTCCAATTTTCTCCCTCTCCCTTTCTATCAGTACCAATGGAGTGGTAAGTGGGAGAAAGAAGAAAATAATTACTCAAAAAAGTGACTTGTTCGGGAAAAAGTGGAAATTTGACAGAAACTGATAATAATGAGATAAAAATGGGTAGTTTTAGAAAAAATGGGGAAAACGGGTTAATTTCAAGAAAAAAAGTGACAAAAATTGAAAGAAAAGATCGGAAATTTAAGAAAAAAAGTTCGAAAATTTGAAAGAAAAGAGGGGAAATTTTGGAGGAAGAGGGGAAATTTGAGAAAAAAATACCAAAAATGAAAAAATAAGAGGTAATTTTAAGAAAAAAATGGGGTAATTTCAGAAAAAAGTGACAAAAATTGAGAGAAAAGAGGGGAAATTTGAGACAAAAATTGACAGTATTTGAGGGAAAAGGGGAAATTTTGAAGGAAGAGGCCCTATGACGAAAATAAGGGGTAATTTTCAGAAAAATAGGGGTAATTTTAGAGAAAAGGGGGTATTTTCAGAAAAGTGACAAAGTGAAAAGAGGAAAAATTTCGGACAAAAAAATTTATAGCATTTGAGAGAAAAGAGGGAACATTTATTTCGTAAATAAAAATATATATCAGGATTCGAACCTGGAACTTTCATATGTAACGTCTACACTCTACCACTAGACCACATCGTTCACAGTGATGAATAATCAAACTTTCATGTTAACGTACAATAAAAGCCGATTAGGGCGAAACGAATAATGCGCAATAGTTTTAAATTCAAAACCAAAGAATCTACTGAAATCTACTAAAATTATCAATTCCACTAAACACCCCTCATTTTTCTTAAAAATCTACTAATTTAGTAGGAAATCTACTGAAAACGGTAACCCTGGATGTACCATAGGGGTTGTAGAGAAAAAGTTGGATAAGAAGAAATAAAGTTTTTTGGAGACAATGGTTATGAAAAAGTATATGGAAGAAGAAAAACAATAATAAAAATATAAAAAACAAAATTAAGAGAGGTAGGATTAATTCTAAATGAGTTAAGGGGAAGAAGAGAAAATTTACGTAAATAAACAATAACTAAAAAATTTTATTAGGTATTTAGAATTCTGTAAAATTTTATGATTTTTTTTTTTTTTTTTTTTTTTTTTTTTTTTTTTTTTTTTTTTTTTTTTTTTTTTTTTTTTTTTTTTTTTTTAATTTATCCCAAAATTTTAGATTTGGTAAATATTGTTAAATGATTTTCCAAATCCAGACACAAGTTTCAAGCTTCAATTATTCTTTTTCTTTGTACAACAATTTCTCTTCGTTTTTCTATCGCAATTTTATCAGTAAACAAAAATCACATAATATTTAAGATTCAATTTTGTAACAATATTTTTTTTTTCCTCGCTTATGAGAAAAAAAGATGAATACAATAATAAGAGATGGAAGGTTTTGCGGAACGCGGTTAGAATTTCGAGAGAATGGGGACGTATTATGTAAAATTTTTAAATTAGCCCTTAATAGTATATTCTGTAACAAGGTTAGAATGAAAAATTCGACACGAGTGGAAAATTCCGAACGCGAGCGAAAGCGAGTGTGAGGAACCACGAGTGTCGAATTTTTTCATTCTGACCGAGTAACAGACTATATTTTCTCCACGATCAAAAAGTATAAATCAAAATTAAATTAAATCTGAACACAAGTTATTTGTTGACATATTTGTATTACATTGTATTAATATTTATAGTGCTGTGGTACACTTACCGATATTAAAATCTGGTGCATTGGTGTTTTTTCATAATTTGCAATTTCAGATATTATTAAATTCTATATCTACTTCACTTGATTTTTCACTCATTATTTTGTTTAAATTAAAACTTGTTTGAAAATAATTATTACCGTCACCATTTTATACCTGACAGTGACACTTTTGAAATCCAGGGCAATCCATATTGTTTATTTCGATTACAGAAAATCCATTCTTTACCTTGATAAAGAATGAAAATACATGCAAAATGCATAAGAGGCAAGTATTATAGAATAAATATTCAGACTCTAGAGTGTGAATGTTTACATTCTATTATTAAAAATGATTTCAAAATTCCTACATTCAGTAATGGTCGTGGAGAAAAGTCTGTTATCAAATATGTCTAGAAAAAATATTTATAATTTTTTTAAACCTATATTTTATTTAAAAAAAAATTAATTAAAAATATCTACATTAATTGATAATACTGTTCAGAGATGGCCGTATATACGAACTGAATTCCTTATTAATTAGAGGCCAGATGTAAACATGAGTAAAGAAGAAAATTGTATTGTTTTAATTTTCGCCGTGACTAGCAGTACATCGGATTGTTTATATCGTACATCGGAAAATAAAATAAACCATCTAATTTTTACATCTCGAACTTTGAAGAAAAATGAAGAAAAAAGACACTTTACTGTATAAATGAAACTGATTACCAGTCAGTATTTTTATGTAGTTTTAAAGAAGTTAAAAAACCGAATTCTAATAAACATTAATTTTGGAGAAAAAAAATAGAAAACATCGGAAAAAATTTAAAGAAAAATCAGAAAATTTTGAAAAAAAAACGAAAAAAATCAAACGCTTAAAATCGCAACAACAAAAACGACGCAGAAAATCGTAAGAAATCGAAAAATATAGCAAAAGGAAACACAAAAAAAATTCAAAAAATAAAACAAAAAACCGGAAACAATTGTTACAGAAAAAAAAATTGAAAATTCGAAAGAATTGAAATAAATTGCAAAAAAATCTTAACAAAACTTCAAAAAAATTTAAAAAAAAATCGCAAGTAATCGCAAAAAATTAAAAGAATAAGAAAAATGAGAAAAAAATAGAAAATAAGATTAGAAAAAAAACAACAATGATGAAAAAATGTGAAAAACGAGAAAAATCGACCAAAACAAACGAAAAATCAGAGAAATAAGAAAAAGACGAGAAAAAATTTTAACAAACCAAAAAAGCCAGAAAATATTGGAGTAATATGAAAAACAGAAAACAAATATTTAAACAAAAATATTGGCAAAAATGAAAAGAAAATTGTAAAATGGAAAGACCAAGCGCTAAAAATGGCAAAAAAACGATGTAAAAAACGCAAAACAAGAAGAAAAAACAAAGAAAAAAAAAAGAACAACCAAAAAACTAGAAAAATTGTAACGATAAAAAAATTGAAAAAAAAAATGAAAAAAATTGAATGAATTAAAAAAAAATCGCAACAAAATTCGAGAAAACGGCAAAAAAATCGTAAATAAACAGAGGAATAAGAAAAAATGAGAAAACAAAAGAAAGAAATAGAAAAAAAAACAGAACAATGGCAAAAAATGAGGAAAAATTAGAAAAATTCGAAAAAAAAAATCATAAAAATGAGAAAAAAATTAAAAAAACTTTTTTTCTCTTCCAAAAAAAAAGAAGAAAATCTCAAATTATCGCGAAAATTAAAGGAATAAGAAAATGAAAAAATGAGGAAAGATGAGAAAAAATCGAAAAAAAAAACGGAAAAAATCAGAAAAATGTGAATAAGACGAGAAAAAATTTTAACAACCTAAAAAATCAGAAAAAATCGGAGTAATAAGAAAAACAGAAAACAAATTTAAACAAAAATATTTAAAAAAATGAAAAATAAAATTGGAAAATACAGAAAAAACTGAAAGACCAAGCGCTCTAAAAATCGCAAAAAAACCGATGTAAAACAACGAAAAAAAAACACAAAGAACAACGAAACAACCAGAAAAAATTGTAACGAAAAAAAAAAATTAAAAAAATCGAATGAATTAAAAGAAAATCGCAACAAAATTCGAAGAAAATGGCAGAAAAATCGCAAATAATCACAAAAGGTCAGACGAATAAGAAAAAATGAGAATACAAAAGAAAAAAACCGGAATAATAGGAAAAAATGAGGAAAAAGTAGAAAAATTCGAAAAAGAAAACCAAAAAAATCAAAAATCAGAAAAAGAAAAAAAAAACGAGAAAATATAAAAAAACTTTCTCTCTATAGAAAACAACTATAAATAATATAAAAAAATTAAATGAGACAAAAATTATATTGTGGAAAGAGAGGAGGGGGCATAATGCTTTTTTCTTATGTGACGCTTTGTGCCGGTTAAATTCTACCATAAGTCGGTCCCAAAAAAATATCCATTTAGAAAAAATGTACCGGATTGAAAAAAGGTACCGAAACGCCGTTCCGGCATGTTCCGGCCCTATTACACCCACCACTGGAAATACTGAACTATAAATAATTATCATCATATTTTTTACTTCAATACAAATAGCAAATACACCCTCTACTACTGATCAGTTTATTACTACAATTAAATGATATTACTGTACAAATCAAACCGGTTACCAATGACTATGTTTTTGTTGTTTTTAGAAAGCTAAAAAAGTTGGCCGTACTAGGAATCAAACTCCGGCCCTTATACACCGAAACCATATAATATACGCATTACGAAAAAAACAAAGTGACAGAAATATTATCAAACTTATCAAGCAGATGCGCAAACATACTTCCATACTTTGTAAACCTTAAAACGCAGTGAATGGCCGATATATAAAATTAATGCGTACATCCGATGAACTGCTAGCCACAGCGTTTTATTTTTCACTTTTCAGTATAACATAACCTATTATTTTAATATTTATGTGTCGCATATGTGTTTTGCTTTTTTCTTCTTTTTTTTTAATAGTCTAAGTCGCTAAGGCTATTTGGTTTAGTAATACTCGACAGATAACTGGAAATTATACCTTGTCGTGCCATCTACATTACTTTAAACAAATTAATGTAGCCGACGTCACTTGAAAATTTTGAAAATTTATTTCTTAGTAATCGTAGTGTTTCAAAGTTAGCCAAGTCTATTTTTGTGAATAATTTTAAGTATATTTTCATATACTATAAATGAATTTGCTGTAGCTACCGCATCACACGTCCCCATTGTATACATTCATTATTTTTAATACAAGACAATATGACGTTTTGATTTAGGACTCCCTTTTCATATTACATTAAATAATCATGGTCGTCAAGCTTTAGTCCTTAACGAGTAAGGATTTTTTATTCAATTCAAAAGTTGCGGTCAGAACATATATAAAATTTGAGACTATACAGATAACAGCGAAAATATATTATGGTCTATATTATCGCGAGAAGATCTCTTTCAATTGTTCTATAGCATTGAGAGTTTTCGAAGCATACAAGTTTGTCTCGGTCCACTGGCCCTTTTGACAAACGTTTTATTTCTTTAATCATAAATGAAAACAAAAAAACATGTACCACAATATCATTTATTAAAATTTTTTTTCCAAAAGGCAACTAGTTTCGGTTAAATAACCATCTTCAGGCCTATAATAAATATATATCATGTTGGTGAAATTTATACAAAGTAAAAGAACAACTTACCAAGATAGAAGGAATTAAATGTTAAATAATTTTAGCTACTAAGTAAGGGAGGGAGGTAGGAAAAATAATGAGGAGAGAATATGTACATGAAAAATAAAAATTGAACCCAGGTGGGTAAAAAAAACACTTATTAAAAATTAAATTTGAATATAAAATTATTTAAGAGAAGATTTGTGAACCTAGTCACAGTAAGACGCCTTATAGGGCGTTCAGAATACGCCGGAACAAAGGTAAAAGAGGAGGGTTTCGGGAAGGAAAGTCTCCAATAATAGGAAAACCCGCATGGGGTGCCCCAGTAAAACTTGCAAAAATATTGTAATGAAATACTCTGTATGAGTTATATTTTTTTTAAGTTAATCATTATTTATTTGTTAAAAGGTTGAATAGCATAAATAATTGTTTTTATTGTTATAAACAGAATTTATTGTTAAAAAGTTTAATTTTAAAGCATTTATTAAGAGTAATTGGTGTATACAATATTTAAAATCAACAAATAAAAAGAATCTTATTTTTCTAATTATTATATCAATATTCTAATGTGAATGATTACTGTTAGTTAACAGAAAAAGAGTAAATTTGGGAAACTTATTAAAAGAAATTTTTGTTGTACCATTATAAGTAAATGGCAAATTTGTCAAAAGTGATTAACAGATAAAATTATTCATTAATCAAGTAACAAAAAAATTATTTTGGGGAGAAACAGACAGTTGAAAAAGAATAATAAACAGATCAATTTGAACATTTTTAAAAAAATTTATTGTCAGATAAAAAATATGGTTTTGTAAAATATAGTATGGAAGGATGGAGAAAATAACAATAAAAAGTATACACCAATAAAAATAAAATGTTCTTCATTTAAAGAAAAAAAAATATTAAAATGTACGATCAAAATTGGAAGATAACTAAAAGAAGAAAACCAAGTAAAAACAAAAGTAAGAAAGGGTATAGAGATTATAGAAGTAGAGGAACAGAGACCGCGGAATTGGGTTAAGAGGAGATAGTGAAATAGGATAGTCGTTGGAGACAATCAATTCACATTAATTCCAAAAGTTTTCAAATTTTCATGGTGTTATAGTACATTAATGAAAACAAACTATAAAAAAACGTTTTAATGCTTTATTTTTGCACTGAAAATTGCAAAAGTTTTGCAAACTTGGAATACTGCTAGTACTAATGTTTTACAACATGCATTAAGTTTGCAACCTTGTAAAAGTTATGGAACATTGTTTTTTTCTTATTTGTTTAAGTTTTCCATTGTAATTTGTTTAAAAAAATTACAAAAGTTCTGCAAATTGGTACGGTGTCCGGAAAAACAGTTTAACATCTTCACGAAGGTTTGCAACCATTTCCTACAAACAGATCATTTATTTATCAAACTTTTTTCCTCGATGCTGCCATTTTTGATACACACAAGCATCGAAATAATTACAAAAGTTTTTTCTCTTGGTTGCGAATAAAGATAATAGCGGTCCCAATGAATTTCTAACTTTGCAACCTTGTACGAAAAACGGAAACTTAATTTATTCACTAATAATTAATTTTTTACATGTTTACAACTGCTGAAATATTTGCAAAAGTTCTGCAAATTGTACTTATTTGCAACCGTCATTTTTTAACGGAACATTTTTTTATTAAATATTTTTATTATGTTTTTTTGATAATTTGGCCATAAATTGTAAAAAAATGCAAATAAGTTTAAGATATTTGAATATTGATCTATATTAAGGTACTCATTAATTTGCAATATTTTCTGCAATCTAATATTTAGACGAATTATAACGTGCAGTACGAGTGACGGGAGGTTTATATAAATAAAATATTTAAATTTGTGTTTTAAAAATTTTCGCCATATATGACAATTGTTTAGTTTGCGGTGAAAATTGTTGGATAAACTTCACATAATTCTCCCAAAATTTTTCATACATCTTATTAATAAATTCAATTTTTATTCAAATCATCCTATTATTAGCTATAAAAAATAAAACAAATATAAGAATTTCTGCAAGTCCTAGCCTGCGTATGATTTCAAAGTGTACCAATAAATAAAATGCGTAAAGTATTTGTCGACAAGTGGTCTTTAAAACACGCTCACACGCTTATTACATGTTCAGGATTATAATAGTAGATTCTGTAACAAGGTTATAATGAAAAATTCGACACGAGTGGAAAATTCCGAACGCGAGCGTCAGCGAGTGTGAGGAACCACGAGTGTCGAATTTTTTCATTCTAACCGAGTAACAGACTATATTTTCTCCACGATCAAAAAGTATGAATCAAAATTAAATTAGATCTGAACACAAGTTATTTGTTGACATATTTGAATTACATTGTAGTAATATTTATAGTGTTATGGTACACTTACCGAAATTAAAATCTGATGCATTGATGTTTTTTCATAATTTGCAATTTTAGATATTATTAAATTCTATATCTATACTCATTATTTTGTTTAAATTAAAACTTGTTTGAAAATAATTATTATCATCGCCATTTTTTGTATCTGACACTGACACTTTTGAAGTCCAAGGCAATCCCATATCGTTTATTTCGATTACAGAAAATCCATTCTTTACCTTGATAAAGAATGAAAATACATGCAAAATACATAAGAAGCAAGTGTTTTAGAATAAATATTCAGACTCTAGAGGGTGAATGTTTACATTCTTTTATTAAAAATGATTTCGGAATTCATATATTCAATAATGGTCGTGGAGAAAATATATACCAATTGGCAGACTTGCAGGACATTTGCTTTTTTTTGTTTTCGATTTTATCCTCATTTACTTGTTGCGGGCGGTTGAAAATTAATAAAAACATTGTACGTGAGGAAATGTTCTCTTGAAACTATTATTTAAAACTTATTTTAATAAAAAAACCAATTTTATGAAAAAATATATTTTCCTTTTGACGCAAGAGGTTGCAAATTAAAACAATCCTTAAGAAAATTATTTTGGTTATTTTGTCGAATTCGCAGAACTTTTGGAATTTTCATCGAGAAATTAGGATGAAAAACAATTTTTTTTGACAAAACAAACATTTCCGCTTGACTAAAATGGTTGCAAATTTTTAAAAGGATATATACTGCAATTCTTTTTAGCTTCGAAAGTTTGCAGAACTTTTGCTTTTTTTGGTAGAGCGGAAATACGCAAATATTTTTTTTTTGATTTTATACTCATTTCCGTGTTACCGGTGAGGTTGCAAATTAATAAAAACATTGTTATTAAGAATATCTTCATTTGCAACCCTAATTAAAAACTTTTAGTTTAGAATTATTTCGAAACTTACTTTAATAAAAAAATCCAATTTTATGAAAAAAAATATTTTCCGTTTGATGCATAAGGTTGCAAATTAAAACACTTTTTTCAGAAAATTATTTTACTTTTTTCTTCCAGTTTGCAGAACTTTTTTAATTTTCATGGAAGAATTATTATGAAAAACATATTATTTTTGATAAAACAAACATTTCCGTTTTGTTTAAATGGTTGCAAATTTATCAAAAGATATAAATTGCTATTTTTCAAAACTTCGAAAGTTTGCAGAACTTTTGCAAATTTCTCCGCTCTGATATTGCAAAAATTCATTAAATCCCGATTTTCAAAATCTTCCGTTCAGAAAAAATGGTTGCAAAATCAGACTTAGTATTATTCGAATGTACTCTTCACTTTATTAAAGTTTTAAAACTTTTGTAATTATTGTTAAATTTTTGGCATATTCTGTCTATTTCTACTGGCCTAAAAAGAAGTAGTCGAGGTAGGGAGAAGACAGAGAGAAAAGATTGGTGTAGGAGACTGGACACAAAATTTAATTTTTTTTTTTATATTATGTAATGTTTATTATTTTTTGTATTTCTTTAGAACTCACCCCAAATTGAGATCATCATCATGAATTCATTACAATATACATTATAGGCCTGAAGATGGTTATTTATCCGAAACTAGTTGCCTTTTAGAAAAAAAAATTTAATAAAAATTGTGGTACATGATTTTGGGTTTTCATTTATGATTAACATTTGACCACATTTGAGATATGGATTTTTATTTCTTTAGTAGTTTTGAGGATAGGAAATGTTTTAATATCAAATATTAAGTAACCTAAATCTGCTCTTTCTTTATTGAGAAATTTGCACTTAGCTAATTGAATTTTTAGGTAGGTTTTGAATACAGTTTTCAATCGATCGATTGTCTTATCGTTGACCTTTGGATAATCAAAAACGAATCTAAATTTACGTTTATTTCCGGCTCCTTTAGAATTTTAAATAACCCAGATTAGAATTACTTGGCCTAATTATATTTTGTTCCAGCGTATTTTGTTTTTTATATTAAATAAATGGATATCTGTAGCTTTTAGTATATATCTGTAGTTTGAATTTTATACTTTATTTTATTTTTAAACGTTAATTTTTATTCATATTTTATTCAACATAATGTTAAAATATGTTATCTCTGCTTTGTCATTAAGATCGTTTGTTTGTAAGTCATCAATTTCGCATTTTGCAATCAAAAGTAGATTTATAAAATTACAATGTGTTATTTATTAAGTGCTTTGGATGAGATATAAGTGAAATTTTTTATTTTTGACTTTTATTATTATAATCTTGTATATTAGCCTTAATGGCCGATAGTTTGACGAGGCACAGTGGGGCCGGAATAAATAATTTTTGGCCGAAATACTGAAACTCATAAAATTGATAAAAAAATAGATCATTATCCACAAGAAAATAATAAAAAAGTTTGTGCGGTCGGGAGACCCCGTCAGGAACTATGTTCTTTACGTGATTTAATCTCTATCTCTCTGTCTCTGTCTCCTAATTTTTTCCAATTTTTTTCAATTCTTCCACTTTTTTACAATTTTTTTCCGTTTTTTCCACTTTTCCAATTTTTCCAGTTTTTTCCAATAATTTTTTTCCTTTCTTTTTAATTTTTCCATTTTTGTCCAATTTTTCCACCTTTCCAATTTTTTACATAATCTACATTTTTCCCAATTTTTTCCAATTCTTCCAATTGAATCGAATTCTTCCAATTTTTTCCATGTTTTTTAAAATTCTTCCAATTTATTTTAATTTTTTCCAAATTCGACACATTCCTATATATTCTTAGCCATGTATTGCAGATTTTTTTATTTAAAGTTTTTGCCAACAATTGATGTGTTTGGTCCCACTGTGCGAGGTACAATTTCGCCATAGTTGCGGCATATTATGAATATGTTACATATTCATTAATAGCTAGGCGCGTAAGAGACTAATATTTGCTTAACAACCCCGTAACCGTGAAACCCGAATTTCAGTTGAGAAACTTACTTTGAATATGAATATCTAAAACAACTGCTTATTGGAAGAAGAACCGATCCCGATCAAAGTTGGAAATTAACTAACTCAAATTTGGAAATAATTTTCAAAGTTACAAACGAAATTAGTGTCACACATCGAAAGGCTTTCGGATTGGTTCAACCCCCGTAAGCTTCCCGGTACCACCCTTAGTCTTACTGGAATCTAGCAAATCAGAAATGAGAGCATTTTACTAAGCGAACTAAGAAGGGCTCTGGACAAATTTGAATGAGTTTACTTGAATTTAATTATGAGATATATCAGCGACTAGCTATGTAATTAGAATCCGCGCCATTTAATATTAAGTCTGATCTCCCGAGACAGGTAAAGGTCGGGTTACATATCATGAACTTTGGACTTTACAGGGATGGAAAAACCCGCCAAAAAACCATCATCCAAAGCCATGTCTTCCAATTTCTTATCTATAACATAATTTAACATAATACGTTGTTTTATATTTTTATATTTTTGAATGAGTAAATTTATGTACTACATATGTTGTGAGCCCGTTGGCTTTTTCCTTTTGCAGGCCCTTCTAAGAAGGACAGCCTTTGTCCTATTGATTTATAGATCCTGGTAATATTTCTAAAGTGAATATTTACAATGTATTGAATTCTAACGAAATAGTCTATTTTTTGAAGTGCTTGACAATTTATTACTTTATGTCGAATATAAGTTACTAAGACCCCCCCCTTGAATAAGGTACTGTTACAAATATATCATTCTCGTTGAGTCCTTAATACAATAGAGATTTTGTATCTCACCCGTTAACGGTAACATCAACGCTGTTAATAAGCTGAACTATTGAATAATGATAACATTGCCGTTAACGGCAAAAATTTTCTAATATCCGTAACCAGATATTTATTTTTTTAGGTAAATCTTATGTTGCGCTCTGGTGCACAATCCGTCAAGTGACCTTGAATGATGTTCACTGAACTCACTGAACGCACTTAGTCTGTATGTCCAAATTTTTTGATTGAACTAGAAAGTGACAGTGTCAAGAATATTTATTCATATTGAAAATAATAATTGCGTTTTTTTATTTTTTTTGTGTAATTTCAATTCATCCGGTTCTTTCAAGTCCGATATCTCCTGCTCGGAATTAGTGTCCAAATCTTGTCTCTCCACATGGTCCTCTTGTCCAGATTCTTCCTGGTCATCAAACTGTATATCGGGCTCATTTTCACTTTCTTCCAAGCACTTTTAACATCAATTGGTGTAGACGCTTCTGTTTTTCCCACGGATAAGATATTTCATTATACATTTTTTCTTTATAAATAAAATAAAAACAACACCAAAACTTACCTTTATTTTGTATTTATACAAAAAATATACACTCAAATAATGTATCGCAACCGGTCGCACCCGGACTCGCAGCAGCGTTGCCAAAGCGAGTAAAAATGCTCACATTGTGTGGATTAAGGTACTAGCTGGAGCGAAATGTGAGCAAAAGACAAGTGCGAGGATTTTGTGAGCATTTTGATGTATTTTATGGCGAATTACGTTTTATTTAATGACTTAATCATTTTCACATTCCCAGTTTATTAATTAACTTTTACTAAATGAAATTTATTTGGCAACATGGCACACGACTGACTGAGTTATACATAAATAGGTGGAGCTAGTGGGATTTGTGATTGTGCGCATGCGTCGTTAATGTTAGATTAGGTTTTGTCTAATCATTTAGAATAAAAATAAAAAAATAAAACTACTATTCGAATCTAACCGGGGTTAATCATTAATAAAAAATTGCATTTCTTTTCCAAAAAAAATTATTTTTATAGAGTATTTGTCTCCCAATAGCTCCTCTTCTCCTTCGGCAATTTGCTGAAATAGGGGATTTCCCTCAATGTTGCCAACCTAGAAAATGGTCTACCAACAGGGAAGAATTATTTTTGGTTAAAATCTACTTCATTATTTTCGCAGTGATAAAATATGTGTACAAAATTCTATTGTGCTTTCCAGAATATATCGTTAGCGAAATATAATGATTTTAATAAAATCTTACTTCTGATCGGTTGAAATTTCGTTGTCAAATGTCATTCTTCATAGACTAAGTATAACAGAGCGACATGTTTCATTTTCAGATTATAGAATATTCAAACTACTCGCCAAATTTAGTTTAGTTCCACCAATCCTCCAAGGCTTTAGGTCAGTCGCTGAAAA
This sequence comes from Neocrepidodera transversa, assembly GCA_963243735.1. Lineage (NCBI taxonomy): Eukaryota > Metazoa > Arthropoda > Insecta > Coleoptera > Chrysomelidae > Neocrepidodera > Neocrepidodera transversa. Next base: position 14,252,875 of record OY725347.1, read on the forward strand.
TGAAACATGTCGCTCTGTTATACTTACTTTATGACGAATGAAATTTGACCACGAAATTTCAACCAATCAGAAGTAAGATTTTATTAAAATCATTATATTTCGTTAACGATATATTCTGGAAAGCTCAATAGAATTTTGTACACATGTTTTATCATTTCGAAAATAATGAAGTAGATTTTGACCAAAAATAATCCTTCCCCGTTGGTAGACCTTTTTCTAGGTTGGCAACATTGAGGGAACTCCTTTATTATCGGCAATGTCGATAGGTATTTTTTTCTCACTCACTGCATTTTAGTGAAACCGAAACAGAGAAGCATGTGTATGTACGAGGATTTTGTGATAATTTATGTTTGTGTGTGAGCGAAATGGGAGCATTTCAAACGGAAGAGTGGAGCTTTTTTTAATTATGTTGGCAACGCTGACTCGCAGTCCGCAGATGTAAATGTTTTTCAAACAACTACACTAATCGGCGATTCGTGCGCTACTGCTTAGCCAGTGCATCCCCCGTTCCCTGGTCGAAAGATACATAGCGACGCATTTTAAAATAAATCCAAAATTAGTTGAGGTGCGGAGCGAGAGTCCGCGCGTGAGTACCGGAAGGTCAGTGTATTTCTCTCTTACGACAGGTCTCCGAATCAGAGCAAACGAGGTGACATTTTTTTAACAGTTTTTTTTTCGAACGACTAAGTCTACGGCTTTAAGGTAGCAGACCCAAAGGTTGGATGAATCTCAAACAACTTCGCAAATAGGTAGGACTAAATTCTTCAGGGAAATCCAGGAACTTAAATTCAAATTGGTGTCTTGGAGAGAGAAGTTTTTGTTACTAATTTGAAAACAAACTAGATATAATATTTGTAGAGAAATATCAAAATAGTACAGTCTTGTAACATCACATTAGATATTTAAAATATCTATTTTAATATTGAACTTTGACCTGGAGAAATTTCAATTTTTTTCAAGTGGTGTAATGATATTTTATGGATTTATGAATAATAGATTTAAGTATAGTGCAATTTCGCCAGTAACAATTTGTAAATATGTTTGTTCGATTTTTTGGATTAAATATTAACCAACAATCGACATGAAACCGATGACATATAATTGCAAAAAAATACTTTAAAAATTTATACACATTGAACGATTCTCATTAAAAAATTACATTATTCATCGGGACTAGAGTTAGTAATATGGATAAAATAATATGTAAGGTAAAAAAATAGGGAACAATAGTACATTACATAACAAGAGTTGTAAGAAGCATATTACGAGTATGACCTTACAACTCAAGTAATTTACTATACTTTTTGTACGACAGCTATTTTTTAAATTGTTACAGCATATATACTAAATTAAATTGTGTATCTAAAAAACCGGATCTTTCACAGCAAGAATACTATTAAGATCCGTGAACTGCTTTTATATACAGCTCATGTTCGTCGTATTTTTATTTGCACAAGGTCAATGTCGAGTTCAAGATCAAGGCCACCCTTTTCATTGTTTAAATTGTCACATACATACACATACAATATTAAATTATGTTCTAAATAAAAAGCGTTTCTGTAAGCCCAAATTTTATTGAAACTTTAGCTAGAATTAATTGTAAAATTATAAAACCTTTGATTAATTATAGCTGTTTTAGCTTGCACTATTTGAGATATTGAAGAGTGATGGATTATTTCAATTTTAAGTATAACTGACAATAGTGACAAGGATAGACGCCAGCTGTAATTCGAAATTGCAACTGTTATACATAATAAAAAAAATTACCTGTTAGTCATTACGTAACAGTGTTTGAAATACTGATTTTACTAATCTAGTAAATAGTGCACAATGAGCAAATTATTAATAAAGAAATAGAAAAACTGTATTATTATATAAATAAAAACAAGTGAAAAACGGCAATATTTTTGCATTAATTTCAAGTTTTCGTACTTTTGTCATTGATTCAGTTATGTGAATGATTTAATATTTAATTGTTTACTGAAGCACTGTTGCGTGATTCTACCCCTCAGTGTGGATAGATATTTATCGTTTAAATATTGTTGGAACGGAGTACTAAGCGTGATTGTATCCTTAGTACTCAGTAGATATCCCATTTGTGAAGCACTTTGCGTGATTCTGCCCCTAGTGCTGGTGGAAGAATTTTTTGTGTGATTCTGCCCCTAATATCCTTGATATTTATATGATTAGAGACACTCTTGCGTGATTCTGCCCCTCAGTATAGGAACGGAGTACTCTGTGTGATTCTGCCCTTAGTATTCAGTAGATGTTCCATTTGTTAAGTACTTTGCGTGATTCTGCCATTAGTGCTGGTAGAAGAATATTTTGCGAGATTCTGCCCCTAATATCCTTGGTATTGAAATAATGAAAAACATTGTTGTGTGATTCTACCCCTCAATGTATATTGATTAATATTAATGAGTTGAAATAATGAAAAATACTGTTGCGTGATTCTGCCCCTCAGTGTATATTGATTAATATTGTTTAATTGAATTGGTAATTAAATAATTGATAATTATTATGTTCTTACTGATTTAATAAAGTAAAATTAAAAGGAGAACCCGATATCTACGCACGTTTAAATTATATTTGATTACGATCTGAATGAATATGTTAATAATTGCTCATATATGTCTTTTATTTATTTTCAGGTATGTCATCTCGGACCTCATATTTTCAAAAAGAAAAATAAATAAATAAAGAATAAAAAAATATATTCACAGTTATTAAGTTGTTAAAATAAAATGTTTATAATTTCAATTTCTTAATTGTCTTTATCAATTATTATTTTGTCCACTCTTTACATATTTACTCTGATAATTTTATTATCTAAGTCGTTTTTTGTTATTTTTATAAATTCTCATTTTTTTCTATTCGACTCGGACTGTATGAATTATGAATTTGTTTGCTGCGTAGAATTTAGGATTTGATTTGGAATCCAATCAATGTATCTATGAATATGCAAAGAAATAAGTACATCGCTCCAGTAATTTGCTAATTTATTGCAGTAAAAAAGAATTAATTTTTTTTAATCATCAAGTACTTTTATAATAGTTTTATGCAGTTTAAATGCCAAAGAACCATTAAAACATAAAAATAATAAATATCAAAGCAATAAAGTGGACCTAACAAAAAGTTTATTATCTAGTCTGGAATTTAGAGAGCAATTTGCCAGTGGCGTAGTCTGGTTTTATTTACTGTAGATCCAAATTGGACAAATGTTTTAAGTGTAGTCAAAACAAGCAACTAACCATGAAGGTCTAACCCTACATGACCGCACCGCAAGTTGTCCTACAACCAGTGTTGCCAGAGGGTACTCTTGATCGTCAAAAAGTACGGTGGTACTACTTTGACAAATGTGTTTCTGGGTAAAATGAAAAATATTAACTTTTTTATCGACTTTTTCAAACAAGAAATCAAAATGTCCATCGCAGATGACTATGAAAGGACCCAGGTATCAATTAATCTTGGTCAGGCATTGGCAAAATATTGGCTCAAAATTTTAATATAGGGCAAATATTTTCCATCTGAAACCAATATAAGTAAAATGTTGTTTGAACATATTTATAGTATATTAAAAAAATATATAAATTTGATATTGGGAAAATATTTTCAATATACTAATGATATTTTATAAAAATATAATACCCAAATAATTAAAGAATATTGGTTAGATATTGATATTCAACATTTATAATATATTGAATTTCCACATAAAATCAACATTGGAAAAATATTTTCAATATACTAATGATATTGGACCAAAATGTAATGCTTAGATAATAAAACAATATTGGTAGGAAATCTATGTTAAATATTTATAATATATTGAACAATATTACCCATAGATGGCGTTAGGACTGTACGTTAATTGTATAAATAACTGTTGGTACTAAGTATCAGATAACTTTTTTTATATTTGTCCATTAGAGATTGGACCTCTCTTCGTATTTGTTATTAAAGTGAAGTATTTTCAGCTTACATATGTTTTTTTTTATAAAGAATGTGAAGAAATAAATCACTTGCAAGATACTTAATACGAAATTCAATATTGGACCAACGTTACTATTAAATATGGTAATGATATATTTTTTCAATATTTTAACAACATTACTATTAAATATGGTAATGATATGTTTTTTTAATATAAATGTAATGGTAATTTTCAATATCAAGATGTGCATAATCAATATTCTACTTATATATGTAAGATATATTTTGCCAATATTCTGCCAATATGTAGACCAATTTACTGTAAAAAATCAATATCATTTTCTGATACCCATAATATTGTTGTGGTAAATAAATAGTTCCCCAATATGGAAAATTAATATTGAAATTCAATATCTCCCCCACATTGAATTTCAATATTTGGAGTTATTTTAAATCAATATTTGGCCAATTTTACAAAATGTTAACACTTCGACTTCTAGCCAATATTAAAATTCAATATTCAGATAATATTTTCAACACAAAAAAATATTGTAAAACAATGTTTTGCCAATATTTTTTGATACCTGGGGAGAGAGAAGCATGATTCCAAAAATTTGTACTCTCCGGTTAGATTCTCTATGGTGTCCAATATGATGCGTTCTCTGTCTCTTTTTAGCTATTTGACTTTTGCTTCTATTCGGAGCACACTCAGCAACCAATCATTCTTCGGCACCTTAAGCAGCTTGTTCGGTTCATAGCAAATATATATGTTTTTTCTTTCATATGGAATGGAATTATGGAGGATTGCAACTGGGCGGTATGCTCTAGGATTTTGTGGTTATTCCACGACTGATGAGTCACTCAAGGACTGATGATTGCAGTCACCAGTTATGTCGAGGGTAACATAATCCATATTCAAAGAAAATAATTACTAAAAATAAGTAATACTGCGTCTCTCAGTCAGGAATAAAGTAACCACAAAGGCAGCACGCCGTATTTATCAGTCACCATTCAACATCTAAAAGGCTTCCCTGTGACGTCACGACAAAATATTAAAAAGTGGTACACTGAGGCAAAATTTAGTACATTTTCATCGATTTCGTGGTACTGAAAATTTTTCCTACCTGGCAACACTGCCCACAACCCGCCGATGTGCGGTACGGTGACTTGTTCGTACGTTCGATGGACAGCACAACTACTACAGTATACTTGTTGAAGCTAACCTAGCTGTTTCATTGAGAAAAATTTAAATTTTAAAAATAGTGAATTAGGGATGATAGTACTTACTTTAGAGGAAGAAGAAGAAAATTAGCGAAGAAATCGTCAAAGAAACAATAGGAGAATATGGGTACACGACGCATGGAAAACAAGATGTGTTGAAGGGGAATTTGTGTCACTGCTCCCACATTTAAAGTGCAATGAGATAAAGTTTTATGAATATTTTAGAATGTCACGCCATTTTGTTTAGGGATTTGAACAAGATACATAACATTTTGGAACGGAAAATAAATAATTTGATTTTCGGGATGGTCCCAATTTGTCTCCAAAGTCTGTCTTTATACTCTATATATTTCTATATTTTAATTAATTTCTTTACGTTCATAGTGCACGTGAAGCACAAACTACTTCTTTAAGACATATTAATATTAGGCGACCAAGTGAATAAATAAATGAGATACTCACCTGGATTCAACAGTTTTAACATTCAATATATTATTAAACCAGGAGGGAAGTTTGAAAATATACTGGAGAATGTAGCAAAATTTTAAAAAATAGACGTACTATTTTTTTATTGCGTTAATCCAACTTGAATTAGAAAATAATGTAATTATGAAAGATATTTTTGGAAAGTCGAATGTTCCTAATAAATACATAAACATTATCCAATCGATAGCTGAAATGATTATTCATACAATACCAAATTTTAGACAGACACAATGGACATTTTCTTGTACAATTTGAACTACGTAGTGGAGAGGGGGCAAAAGAAGCTAGTGAGGTAAGACGGTTTACCGATATTTTCACACTGCACAAGACTACAAGTTAAGACACCATCTCCATCTACGTGGTAGATTGCTAAAATGTTTACTTCATTGTGTCGACATGCCTGAGCTGTAATACAAATCTTTTATAGTTGGTATATGATCGTAATTTTATAGGCTCTAGTGTCATTTTCACTCGAAAATTTCAGATGGGGAAAGGCAGGCAAATGATGAGGTACAAAAAAAAGGTATAGCCCCATATTGTCCCCATCTCATTTTGATTTTTTTTTTATTTTCAGATAATGGTACCAACATATAAATGTACTAGTGATAGAGAGCAATGGAACGAATAGATTATAAAAACGCAATTAAAGCTGTACTAGAACATAGAACGGGTATATTACGTGTCTCAAAAACATTTAGAGTTCCAAGGTCAACACTGCAGGGAAAGGTGAAACTTGCTCAAAAATCTCCACGTGCAACGACAAAGATAAAGGTTGCTTTGAAACCAATGAATACAGTGTTTTCTGTTGACGAAGAGAAAGGATTGGACACTATTTGCTCGTTCAATAAAAGGCATAAAAGTTTTAGGTTAGCAATTAGCTGTACGAAACAGTAAGACTCAATCATTTAATAGAGAAATTAATATGGCAGGCAGAGATTGGTTAGCTAGTTTTCAAGACATAATCATCAATTATCCATTATAAAACCGGAAAGTACCTCAGGTTTTTCAATTGTTCCCAAAAATCGATGCAATATATTAACTTTAAAAGGTCGCAAGCAAGTTATAACTCTGACGTCTGCTGAAAGAGGAGCGACTATTACGGTACTAATATACTTCAGTGCTACAGGTCAATACATACCATTATGATATTTCCCAGGAAACATATGAAGCCATATTTGATAACAAATTCTCCTGAAGGAGATTGTTGTGTTTTGCAGTGATTCAGGCTAGATAACTACGATAATATCGAGAGATCTCGAGATCACAGGAGGTTCAAAAGAAAGACATTCTCGATGGATATTCTAGGCACACAAAAAGCGTTGAAGTTATCGACAAATCTAAAGAAAATGATGTTGATACTTTATCATTTCAACCACATACAACTCACCGTCTTCAGCCACTTGACGTAACTTTTATAAAGCCACTTAGCACATAGCAGTAACTTCTTGTCTTCATAGCGATCCGGTCTCGTAATTAGTACTCGCCAGGTAGCTTAATTGTTTGGTATAGCACTCAACCAAGCAGCTATTATGTGGAAGGCTATAAATGGTTTCAAAAAATGTAAAGTATGGCCAAAACATGTTTAACAAAACTGACTTCATGGCTTCTATAACCACAGATATATCATTCAATACGTCCAATACCAATTACGACCCTCAAATTAGGAAAAATCGGAATCATAGTTCAGCAAAATGATACTCAATTGCCAATAACATCAAAGAGCATAGAAGCTTGTCAACCTGGGTGTTCCTTCTGACCTAACCTAAGGAGAATGTTCAACCGACTAAAAAGACGGCATTTACATTGGTTAGACCGAATCAAGTACTTCCAGTTCCATTGACCAGACAAATGAAGAGAGCACGAGGTAAAACGGCAGTGATTACAACGTCACCTTGCGAAAGAGAACTTGAAGAAGTTCTTGAGAAAAAAGAAAGAAATTGAAGGTAAGGTAAGGGAAATTGAAACAGAATAGATATGTCTGAAAGTTGAATGGTAAATAGGTAAAGAAAAAGACCAAAGTCAATCCAAGAAAAGGAAAATAGAAGCAAATAATTCTGCTGGTAAGACATCATCAGACAATGAAGCAGAATATGAAAACAATTGGCAGAAGATGAAAACACTCGATGTATATATTGCAAGAGCCAATACATGGATTCTGCAGAGGGCTGGATCATGTGCAGCATGTGCTCTAAATGGGCCCACTCTATCTGCACAGGTGTTTACTATGAAGGCGATGAAACAACACATCTGTGTGCATTATGCATTCAAGAAATGTGACTTAGTTTTATGTAGTTCATCTCGCATACAAACGTTCCTGTCTTGTCCCATATGTGGGGCAAAATGAGCAATTTAATACTTTTTAATAATATATTGATATGAAAATTTAAATAATAAAGATGTCAGGGCATTTCAGATTTCATATCTAGGATGATCATAAGGGTTTTTAAACATCTTAGATGATCAGTCCTGGTTGACTAATTATCTGGCAATTTAAAAAAAATAATGAAGTAAGAAAGAAAAAAGGTCGTCAATTTTGGAATTTTTAATTTTTAATTTTTTGAATTGTTGAAAAGAAAAACAATTTTGTTATTTTAATATTTAAATGTTATAAGAAACAAACATTATAAATTGATATAAAAAAATAAAATAAAATAATTTAAACAAAACAAAGGTGAGACAATATTATTGAAAAATCGAGAAATTAAAGAATTAAACCAGAAGATGGAAAAGGTAGAAAACGAGTAGCAATACAGACAGTCAGATACTGAGAAGATGGACAAATAAAAAATCATGTACACTAGTAGAATATTTAAAGGAAGAGAAGGTAAGAAACCTAGGAGGTGATACAGGGAAAGACAAAAATAAGGAAGAAACAGATTAATAGAAGAAACATTATTGAGTATTCAGAACATCAAAAATTTCGGGACATCAAAAATTTCAATATATTGGAGGTTCGAATCAAGGTACCGAAACCAAAGAATGTAGAAGAAGTAGTCAGAACATCAAAAATTTCAATATATTATAATTTTTTTTACAAAAGATTTTGAATTTTTTTTATTCACGATATCAGGACTTTTATACACTGTCAATCCGTAAGTTAGCTTGTCTTGCCCGTCTCTCCCCTACTGCTGATTCTTTTTGCAATGAAAAATAAAAGTAGCACAGATGACACACACATTAATATTTTAAAAAACTGCTTTCGCGACCTTTCAGTTCCACTTTTAAATCCTATAAATTCATCCATAGAAATTTTAAAATTACCTAATGCTTTAAAAATTGATACGCTACTGGTTCAAGACAAACAACACAAATAAGTATCATAAAAAAAAAGAAGGAATTATTAATTTTTTAGAACAAAATAATCTTATTTCTCGAGTTTTAGAAGCAATCATAACTGTGAATCAGCTCTAATGGTGTTTTGCATGCATTGGAGTGGTGTATGGATTATCTAACAGGAAACAAAGATTAAAATATATTCATATCAGAAGTAATTAACTATATCAGAGGTGTATCACAAGGAAGTATATTAGGCCCAATGTTATTTTTAGTTTATATTAATGATATTGTTGATGTCAAGAATCGATATGACATTCATCTGTTTGCTTTATATATTTTCTTGTATGGATTAAGATAACTTGATAAAATATCGCAAAAAAAATTACAAATGGTGTTACAATACTTTTTTTAAAAATCAATAAAAATAAAACAAGTCCAAAAGGTTATCCATTTCTCTAATGTGACCGAAACTAGTCGCCTCCTCAATGGGGACGTATTATGTAAAATTTTTAAATTAGCACTTAAAAGTCTGTTATCAAACATGTCTAGAAAAAATATTTATAAATTTTTTAAACCTATATTTTATTAAAAAAAAAAAAATTAAAAATATCTACATTAATTGATAATACGGTTAAGAGATGGCAGTATATACGAACTGAATTCCTTATTAATAGAGGCCAGATGTAAACATGAGAAAAGAAGAAAAGTGTATTGTTTTTATTTTCGCCGTGACTAACAGTACATCGGATCTATTTGTTTATATCGTACATCGGAAAATAAAATAAACCATCTAATTTTTAGATCTTGAATTTTGAAAAAAAAATGAAGAAAAAAGACACACTGTATAAATGAAACTGATTTCCAGTCGGTATTTTTATGTAGTTTTAAAGAAGTTAAAAATGCGAAATCTAATAAACATTAATTTTGGAGACAAAATTTAAAGAAAAATCAGAAAATTTGGAAAAAAAAACGAAAAAATCAAACGTTTAAAATCGCAACAACAAAAACGCAGGAGAACGTAGGAAATCGAAAAATATAGCAAAAGAAAACACAAAAAAATTTAAAAACAAAAACAAAAACCGGAAACAATTGTAACAGTAAAAAAATTAAAAATTTGAAAGAATTGAAATAAATTGCAAAAAAAATCTCAACAAAACTTTAAAAAAATGAGAAAAAACCGCAAATAATCGTAAAAAATTAAAAGAATAAGAAAAATGAGAAAAAAACAGAAAATATTATTAGAAAAAAAAACAACAATGATGAAAAAATGTGAAAAATGAGAAAAATCGAAAAAAAAAACGAAAAATAAGACAAAGACCAAAAAAATTAGAAAATGTTGGAGTAATAAGAAAAACAGAAAATAAATGTAAACAAAAATATTGGCAAAAATGGAAAAGAAAATTGTAAAATAGAATGACCAAGCGCTAAAAATGGCAAAAAAACTATGTAAAAAAACGCAAAAAGAAGAAGAAAAAACAAGGAAAAAAAAGAACAAGCAAAAATCCAGAAAAATTGTAACGATAAAAAAAAATGAAAAAAATCGAATGAATTAAAAAAAATCGCAACAAAACGGCAAAAAAAACAAGAAAAACGAAAATTATCGCAAAAATTAATGGAATTAGAAAAAAACAACAATGATGAAAAAATGAGGAAAGATGAGAGAAAACCGAAAAAAAAATCAGAAAAATGTGAAAAAGACGAGAAAAAATTTTAACAACCCAAAAAATCAGACTAAAATCGGAGTAATAAGAAAAACAGAAAACAAATTTAAACAAAAATATTGGAAAAAATGAAAAATAAAATTGAAAAAACGGAAAGACCAAGCGCTCTAAAAATCGCAAAAAAACGATGTAAAACAACGAAAAAAAAACACAAAGAACAACGAAAAACCCAGAAAAAATTGTAACGAAAAAAAAAATTAAAAAAATCGAATGAATTAAAAAAAATCGCAACAAAATGCGAAGAAAATGGCAGAAAAATCGCAAATAGTTACAAAAAGTCAGAGGAATAAGAAAAAATGAGAATACAAAAGAAAAAAAACAGAACAATAGGAAAAAATGAGGAAAACTTGGAAAAATTCGAAAAAAAAACAAAAATCAGAAAAATGACAAAATATAAATAATATAAAAAAAAATTAAATGAGACAAAAATTATATTGTGGAAAGAGACAGGGAGTAACAGAAAGAGCGGGAGTCGCTTGGAGAGAGCATAACGCTTTTTTCTCATGTGACGCTTTGTGGCGGTTAAATTCTACCACAAGTCGCTCCCAAAAAAATATCTATTCTGAAAAAATGTACCTGACTGAAAAAAGGTACCGAAACACCGTTCTGGCATGTTCCAGCTCTAATACACCCACCACTGGAAATACTGAACTGTAAATAATTATCATCATATTTTTAACTCAATACAAATAACAATCACACCTTCTACTATATACTGATCAGTTTATTACTATAATTAAATGATATTACTGTACAAATCAAACCGGTTATCAATGACTATGTTTATGTTGTTTTTAGGAAGCTAAAAAAATTATCAAAACATAAAAAAGTTGGCCGTACTGGGAATCAAACTCCGGCCCTTATACACCGAACCATATAAGATACGCATTACGAAAAAAACAAAGTAAATGCGTACATCCGATGTACTGCTAGTCACAGCGTTTTATTTTTCACTTTTCAGTATAACATAACCTATTATTTTAATGTTTATGTGTCGCATATGTGTTTTGCCTTTTTCTTCTTTTTTTTAATAGTCAAAGTCGCTAAGGCTATTTGGTTTAGTAATACTCGACAGAAAATTTATTTCTTAGTAATCGTAGTGTTTCAAAGTTAGCCAAGCCTTTTTTTTGAATAATTTTAAGTATATTTTCATATACTACAAATGAATTTGCTGAGGCTACCGCATCACACGTCCCCATTCTTAATTTTATATCAATGAATTACTTGTGGTACTTTGACGTCGAGTTTTATTACCTCAAAATGAAACAATTATATACCGTTTTTCGGTAAATAGATTCTGTATGTAATTCTTCAGAGAGCATCTGTAGCATTTTTTAGTAAAAGTGATATTGATATCAGCTTTTTTCTCTAGATAAATTTAAAAAAAAAATAGCACAGACGCCTCGCTCTTTTAATAAATAGCGAATAATTATGTTTTGTAGCGCTCTACGTTGTTTTGCGCAGAACAAATTTGACTTAGTAGTATTACTTAACATTAACTGAAAACAATACTAAAAAAAACAAATTTTACACTTTATTTATTAGAAAGAATGCACATTTTCCTTGTATAATTCTCTAAGTCACGTGGTGTGCGAGACTCTTTAAATTAAATTTCCTATTTGTAGAAAATAAGAATATAAAATGAATTAACAAAAATTAGCATTCTAAAATTATTTATATTAAAATATTCTAAGTTGATGACTATTTTGGTCTATAAATTTTTGGAACAAGAAAAGATCAAAAAAATAGTTATATAATATTACATCGCAATTGTTCTAATTATTCTCTTGATAGAATTTTAACATTTATCTTAGTCTGCAATCGTTATATCTGATGTGATGTAAGATTCGAAGAAATTATTAAATTCTTTCGGCTGTTTCTGTTCGGGTTTCAAAAATGTTTGGATCAAAATGAACAACACTTGGAATATCTTAAAGATTTTTAATAATGTAGAAAATTTTAGAGTATTCATTTTTATTAAATGTATATGCATTTTTTAATATTGTCTTCTTATTTTCTACAAATACGTCTTTCAAAACACCCTGTATAATATAATTTAAGGTTGTTAGTTAGCAACAAGGATCAGAACTTTCTATCTGATGAATCCTTCAAAACTAAATAACTTATTCATGTTCAATTGAAACAAAAATTTATTGAAAAACAGTAGATTATCCATAACTCAAATGTGGTAAAATTATTCAACGAATAATTGAAACTCAAAGTCATACCACATAATTTATTTCTGGTTTAGGAAGAGACCAAAATGGTGACATGTTTCGGCCAAACGATGACCATCATCAGGAAAAATTAATAACGAAGTTACACATGATGCTAAAATTTGGTATGAAAAATGAACATGAACATTGTAAATTAAGTATAAAAAATAATGTTGAAAACTTTAGTACAATAACCAATAACCCCAAGCCCCCTAAAGTTCAGAGACCCTCTAGTTTAAGGGGCTTGGGGTTATTGGTTATTGTACTAAAGTTTTCAACATTATTTTTTATACCTAATTTTACAATGTTAATGTTCATTTTTCATACCAAATTTTAACATCATGTGTAACTTCGCCATTAATTTTGCCTGATGATGGTCATCGTTTGGCCGAAACATGTCGCTATTTTAATCTCTTCCTAAACCAGAAATAAACTATGTGGTATGACTTTGAGTTTTAATTGTTCGTTGAAAAATTTATTGAATTGCTTAAAAGTCAGGTAAAATATTATTTTAGGGATTAAACTCACCGGTAAAGAGCGCCACTAGATAAAAGAAAATTATAACTTTAAAGCTCCTTAAAAGAATTTAAAGTTGTAAACAAAATAATAGGGATAATAGAAAACAAACGCAAGAAAACCACAACAAAAATTACAAAAAAATCGCAATTATCACAAAAAAAAATCAATGAAATAAAACAAAATGAGAAAAAATTAGAAAACAAAAAAACAATGAGAAAATATGCCGAAAGATTGGAAAAAATTGAAAAAAAAATTAAAAAAAAAACAAAAAATCATAAAAATGAATTGATTAAAAGAACCAAAAAAAATCAGAACAAATAAGAAAAAATAATAAAAAAAAGAGGGAAATTAAAAAATAGAAAATTGTAAAATACGGAAAAACACAAGATATCGAAAAATATCACAAAAAATCAAAGGACTAAGAAAAAGGAGAAAAAATTAGAACACAAAACAAATAGAAAAAAGAAACAGAACAATGAGAAAAAAATGAGCAAAAATTAGAGAAAATCGAAAAAATCATAAAAAAAAATTGAAATAAAATCATAAAAATGAGAAAAAAACGATAAAAATCGAAAAACGTCGCAAAAACCAAAGAACAGCCAAAAAACCGGAAACAACTGTTATCATAAAAAAATGAAAAAATTCAAAAAAATTGAAATAAAATTCAAAAACTCGCAAAGAAATCCCAAAAAGTCGCAATTAATTGCAAGAAATCAGGAATAGAAAAAATAAGAAAAAATTAAAGAAAAAAAATAGAGAAAGAAAAACAGAACAATGATGAAAAATTACAGTTTGTTCCATATTAATTCTACAAACAACATCCGAATATTTTTCAGTTCGTTAATATTCTATTAAATGTGCATCAAACTGATGTTATAAGTTGCTATAATGAAACATTTAAAATTCAGAAAAAAAAAAATTAAACAAAAAATAGAGTTTATTAATAAAATAAGACTGAAGAATATATAAATTTATCCCTTCAAATTTGTAAATATTTAACATTAAATTTATTCTAGTTTATGTTTGCATAATAATTATGTATCATAATATTTTAAATAAAAATAAACGGTAAATTAACAATTGTTTTATTTTTTCTGAAATGTGGATAAAATCAAGTATTGTAATTATTTTTATGGTAATCTTTAATCCTCAAATTCAAAATAGGTGGCGCATCTTACATACAGACAACCAAATGTCACTCAATTTTTAATTCAACCTTAACAAATTGTGCATTACAAAAATTTAAAAAAAATTCACTATATTTGCAATTGAAATAGAGCGTTTTTTTAAACACCCTATATAAGAAATTACTGAATAAATAAACGAAATAACTCACTATAATATAAATAAATTGTACATTTTTTTAAAAGTGGAAGATTCACCTTTCACGTAGTATAAAAATATACAGGGTGTTCTGTTATAAAATTATGATATTGGCAAAAGAAAAAGGGTGTTTTATTAAACACCTTATGCAAATATTTACTTAATAAACAAATCAAATAACTCATTCATTTTTCAATTCAACTTTAACAAATTGTACATTGACAAAAAGGAAGAGTTCACCTTTTACGTAGTATTAAAATATACAGGGTGTTCTGTTATAAAATTATGATATTAGGAATTGAAAAAGAGTGTTTTTTAAACACCTGATATAAAACAAACTAAATAATTCATTCATTTTTTAATTGAACTTCAACAAATGGTACATTTTAAAAAAGGAAGCGTTTGCCTTTCACGTAGTGTTAAAATATACTAAAAAAATTCGCGGTACCTGCAATTGAAAAAGACCGTTTAAACACCTTTATAACAATTTACTTAATAAATAAACTAAATAACTTACTCATTTTTCAACTCAACTTTAATAAATTGTACGTTATTATAGACAGGAAGAGGTCACCTTTCACTTACTAATTCAATATACAGGGTGTTCTATCAAAAAAAATCACGATATTTGCTACAGAAAAAGACTGTTTTTTTAAACACTTTATATATGAATTTATTGAATAAACATTTATATCCAAAACATTTTTATGTAAAAATAAGTTATTCAGTGTTCAAAGTTATTCGCAGTTAAAATGGGTCAGAACCTTCCGGGACACTCGGTATGTTCTGCAATACTTATTTAAAAAAAATCAGTTGAACCGTCTGCAAAAGCTGCGAATAGGGCAATGCGAATAATAATATTTTGTTTAAAATATATTTTCATTTATGTAATACTTAAAACCTTTGGGGTGGATTCCAATCAAGTTTCTTATATATCTAAAAGAAATCGTTTTTGGACGGACGCTCCGTTAATATTAAATATAGGATGCTGCGGTTTTCACCAGTTGATTCGGTAGTTAATTCACATCTGTGGTACATTTTTTAAATTATTTTTAGTATAAGTGATACTATCAACTATTTTCTCTAGATAAATTTAAAAAAAGTAGCATATTGTAAATATTTTTAGTTGCTTTATTGGGCGAGATCTCGTCCAACAACTAATAATTATGTTTTGTGGCTATCTACCTTGTACTGCGCAGAAAAAAATACTAGAAAGTAGGATTATTCAACATTAACTAGACAATCCTAAAAAAAAAAATTTAATTCATATTTTTATCAAATGTTTATAAAATGTATTTTGATGATATAATGTAGTGAGTACGTAAATCATATAATAAAAAACCAGTTTTTTTTTAGATTTTTCCTTGTGATTGCATTATAAATTTATTTCAGTTTTTTTATGTTAATTTTTATATGATATCTTAATGGATCATGTAAAATATCTGACTGATTTTTCAATAAGTTTAATTTATAAATTTTTATACTTGAGTCAACAATTTAATTACAAGTAAATGATGCAAAAGAATAAACTTCTATTCCCATTTCTACATTGTAATAAGAACATAAATTTATAAATTATAATAATTCCTATACCCAAATTCATGACTTAAACGTATCAATTTAAAACGAAAATACAAGAAAAATAGAAAATCTCAGTCTAATTCTGAAGACTGGGAGCTAAAACGCTTAAAAAGTTTGACTACTGTTTATTATGACAGAATTTTGAAAAATGCAGAATGGACGGCAGAAAACGGAAAAAATTTACCACAAGAAAATATTTTCCAAACTTTTATACTTATACCATGAAAAAATAACACTTGGCAATACCAAAATTTAAGTAATTGGAAGTGCAAAAAGCAAAACTTAGATTTGACTCTAACTTTAATGTGATTTTAGGCGATGATACTAAGATTGGTAGGGGTTAAAATTAAAAGAATAACATTTTGGAAAATACTTGGAAAAATGAATAACAATCATAAATGGTAAAGTCTGTTTAGTAAGTTGACCTATTGATCTCAATAGTAATGCCATCTACCGCCCAACAACGCATTAGGATGACGCCATCTAACGGTTTTCAGTTGTACTGGCCGGTTACTTTATAAATGTATTGCATTTTCAGTAGTAATATTCCTAGGACATTGATAATAGACAATCGAAAGCTCGAGCTTGAGAAATTTGTCATAAAATTATGAGGCATTTGTCAATGTCCGAAGGATATTCGACGGAAAATTTGTTGACAGAAAAATTTATAACTTTAATTCATATTTTCGTTCACAGCAAAATTCCATAAATATTCCCCAAATATATTTGTGACTGTATGTCGTATTTCTTGGAATTTTTTCTTTTATTAGCGCATTTATATTTTCAACATTCTCATTGCCAAAACGTGACATTCTGAAATTAATTTGAAGTCAAGTTGTCAAACTCAATAGTATTGTCATAGTGATTAATAATTGCACTGAATGCTGTTATCAGTGTAATGTTGACATGATTGGGTGAAATTGATTCACATGACACAAAATGACAAAATTTGATTGGTTGTTAGAACTGGAAAAAAATTTTCCCTATAATAATAACGCATTCGACTGGTAGCACTGGTGCGCATTTAGTTCGACTTTTTTAAGTGCTATTTGTTCGGCTGGCGGAACTGAATCAATTATTGTATTCGACTGGAATTGCTCGGCACAAGGGCAGAGTGAAATGTTGTTCGACTGGTAGAAGCACTTGTTCAAAGTTCGAATTTTTTGGAACTGTACTTTTTTTCAGTGCCAGCCAGTGCCGATTTAGAGGTTAGGTTTTATTTTCAATTTTTAAAATATGTTACCCTTGTCTTTATTATTGTCCAGTAGTAGTGAAGATGAAGATATTAGTGATGACAGTGAGGAAGAGTTTAATAGACATTTTAAATAAATTTCGTTAAAAACACATACAGATATAAAATTAGGTTAGAAAATAGAAATGTCAATTGCATCAGTCGAATATCGATAAAATTATGCACTTTGCCATTGCCGAACTGGGTCGCACCAGTTTCCCTTGCTCGATAAAGTTTCGAATTATTAAAATGCTGTACGAAATCAGTGCAGAACTAAAAGCGCTCTGGCATCGAGTAAGAGCGTACGAGTCGAATGCGCTATAAGTAACTCTAGCCGAGGTATCCAAAAGTTTATGTGTTGTACAATATTTTTTGACAAAACAAGCACAAAAATAAACACAATTGCTGAAAGGAAAGTAATACAACTTCTAATTTATATGAAACACGTCTAATAATAGTTATTTATGTACCAAGTCAGTAAAGTGATACTTTATCGAACGAGTCTTAGATTATGAGCCGAGCGAGCGAGGCGAGTAACAGGCGAGTTCGATAAAGACACTTTACTGACGTGGTGCATACAACATTTTATAGCCAACCATACAAATTTATAATTGAAAAAAGATATTACTTACTGCATTTTATTACGACAAAGTGAACAGAAAGAAAAATGCTTTTAAGTGACAGCTACAAACTATTTCTGTTTAATGTCAATGTCAATTCAAGCAAGTCAGTTCCTCCCCAGATTTCAATTTAGTGTCATATTGATATACAGGGTGCGCCAATTATTTCCACTCGATCTCTAGCACCGAAACTAAAAGAGATATCAACAAGATTTTTTCTAGGGGTAGACAGTGTCACTCGGACTACAATTTTAAAATATTTTGATGTATACAGGGTGGCTAATTTTTGTGGAATGAAAATTAATTTGGTTTTTTTTAATTGAACACCCTGTATACGATTATGTCTTCTGATTCTACTTAATATTAGCTTTACGGTAGTTTTTTGTATTTGTAAATCCTATTTTAAGCAGATTTAATGAAAAAACAGCACTTCAGAAATATTAGCACAAAAACCACATTTTTTTAAAAATTCCTCAAAAAAGCTACTATGATGTAAATGAAACATGCACCTATCACAATAATGACACAAAATCTTCACCTGTTGCACAGGGTGTTTGCCGATGGCGTGCCAATAGTCAAGTTTTCAAATGGCAATAACTTAAATTTTTCAAATGTGTAACCCTGTATATTTTTCTTCAGTTAGAAGCTCTCCCTAATACGCATTAAAAAAATATAGGGTTTTGCACATATAACTTTACTATTTACTTTAATAATTGACGTTAAGTGACAAACAACATATTTTACACAATTTTTAATAAGTACAAAATTTTACAAAGTTTAATCGTAAGAAAACTTCAATAGTGAAATTTGAACTTTATAGAAGGTGTTCAAAATGTCTTACATTTTCATCTATACATTTTCTTGCCCTTTCTTTCATTGATTTACGCACATCTCTTAGCATTGCAGGGGTCACCAGTCTAAATGCTGCAGTAATCCTTTCTTTCATATTTTCTTTTGTGGTAACCTCTTCTTTGTAAACAATATTTTTAATAAAACTCCACAAGAAAAAATCGCAAGCTGTAAGGCAAGGCGATCTAGTAGGCCAATTTATAGGTCCTCCCCTTCCTATGCAACGATCCTGAACTTCCCTATTTAACCAATTGCGAACATCTAATTGGTAATGTGGTGCGGCAGCATCTAATTGAAACCACGTTCCGTTGCGATAATTTTCAGGCACATTTTGCAAAAGATCTCTAAAATCAAGTTCTAAAAAATTTTAAAAAATAGCTCCATTTACAGTCCCATCAAAGAAAATAGGGACCAATTACATAATCACCTATTATTCCCGCCCACACATTCAAAGACCATCGATACTGTGATGTGGTTCTAAATAAATGTTCATTGTGGTCCGAATAATAATGGAAATTGTGTCTATTTACACAACCGTTCTTATGAAACGTGGCTTCGTCGGAGAATAAAACTTTGTTTAAAAAGTTACGCTCTGTATTTATCTTGTTTATTAACCATCTACAGTATTCCACTCTACGCGCGAAATCACGTGGTAACAATTCTTGGTGAAGCTGGATATGATAAGGGTGATATTTATTCTTTTTTTTATGCGTCTAATTGTGGTATTGGAAATATCTAACTGATTGCTTAATTGCCTTGTGCTTATATTGGGATCTTCAACTATACTGATCATTACCTTATATTCGTTGTCAATAGTAACAGCTGTAGCCTCACGTGAATGTTTTTCATACTTGACGGTTTGTGTTCTATCAAATCTATTCTTTAAATTCTCAAAAGTATCCTTTTGTGGATGACGTCTTTCTGGGTATCTTTGACGATAGACCCTACTAGTAAGAAACGCATTTTTTTGACATTCACCCAGTATCCATAGCATATCAATATTTTCTTGAACACTATAATTCTTATTAAAATCCATTTTTATACACAATACCGATTAAATATAGTTGACGTGATACAATAGAAAATTTTATGTTTACAATTAATGCCATAACAAAATATACCTACTGTCATTTTCACAGGTAACTTGATTTCTTATTAAAAATTGTGTAACATATGTTGTTTGTCACTTAACGTCAATTATTAAAGTAAATAGTAAAGTTAGATGTGCAAAACCCTATATTTTTTAATGCGTATTAGGGAGAGCTTCTAACTGAAGAAAAATATACAGGGTGTCCCATTTGAACAATTTAAGTTATTGCCCTTTGAAAACTTGACTATTGGCACGCCATCGTCAAACACCCTGTGCAACAGGTGAAGATGTTGTGTCATTATTGTGATAGGTGCATGTTTCATTTACATCATAGTAGCTTTTTTGAGGAATTTTTTAAAAAATGTGGTTTTTGTGCTAATATTTCTGAAGTGCTGTTTTTTCATTAAATCTGCTTAAACGCCGCGTCGGATTTACAAATACAGAAAACTACCGTAAAGCTAATATTAAGTAGAATCAGAAGTCATAATCGTATACAGGGTGTTCAATTAAAAAAAACCAAATTAATTTTCATTCCACAAAAATTAGCCACCCTGTATACATCAAAATATTTTAAAATTGTAGTCCGAGTGACACTGTCTACCCCTACAAAAAATCTTGTTGATATCTCTTTTAGTTTCGGTGCTAGAGATCGAGTGGAAATAATCGGCGCACCCTGTATAACTGTAAAAATCAAGCACTTTACCTATTCAGGTAAAGTATTTGATTTTTACTGTAAAATAAAGTGTTTCTTTACTTCCGAAAATCGCTATGGTAATGTATGACTTTATTGACGGTTGGCGATAAAATATATTAATTAACTCTTGTTGGTCCTTTCAGATTATTTATATTCATTTTGCTTGATCCGCGAATGCTCACATCGTTTCCAGAACAGTCGATGGATTTCTCGTTGCCTCCAGTCGGGAGCGCTTTTGATGAGTCACTAATATTCTGTGTACATACCATCAAACAGGTCCTGAATCGTTCCTCGTTACACAATATTAATATATTTCTCTTTAATTTAAATACTAAAATAAAAAGAAATCTGTTTTGAATAAAGTTAAACTTATATTCTATATCACTTTTATTGTCGTCATCTAAATCAATGGTTTTTTTTCTAAATGTCTATATGTAGATAGGAGTCCTCCAAGAATATGTTATACAGATTTGTTCCAACTATTTACATTATTTGTTTTTACCTTCGATGAAGTTGAAGCACAGAAGGTGGGGGAAATTTATTTCATCTAACTGCAGATTTAATCTAATGCCACATGTGTTAAATGGAATTGAACGCACAGTAATATGGCATAAAATCGCATGACGAATCCAACCTTTTGATCGGAATATAATGGGTATTAAACTATGTTTAGTCCAAATAATAAAAGATCTATTATGACCTACTCAATACTTAGGCCATTTTAAAATTATTTACTGTGTAAATATTAAAAAATATACAAATATGAGATGTTGCTAATAATTCTTTCAACAATCGAACTATTGAGATCTTAATCATCCTTCAAAAAGATACAAATGGAATCTTTAAAATCCTATGTATACTACTTACCCTCTATACGACGTTACGCTAGTCCAGTTGCTCCCCGATATCAATAATTTCGACAGACAGTTCTGTTTTTGTCCTTAAAACCCGACCGACGTCATTTTCATTTTTCTTCTCGAAATATCCACACCAACGCCCTTTTAACTTCCTTCAAAAATTCTTCGACAGTATTGTGTAACGAAGTTACTTATTTTCCGTTATTATTTTTATACTTTTACTTGAAATTTGATAAGTAATAGTATATTCCACGCCAAGGTAGAGAAAAACTTCTCTACCGTGGTTTATATACTATTTTTTTTTCATTACTAGAACATTTTTTCATTTTTACAATGATATTTTTTTTCTACTTGAAAAGAATTTAATTGAAAACAAGTAATTTGTAATAACAAATGAATGAGAATATTTAATAAATTAAATTTGCATTTCCTTAAGTCAATTGCACTGTGAATGGCATGTAGCGATGAAGACATGAAGAATTCGTTTCATTTGACCCTGAGATTTGAAAAACTATTAAATTGATTTTAGATTATTCTTATATTATGTATTGTATAAATACCACTAATCAATATCAAAATATATTTATAACATAACCTCAAACTATTTCGAACGAAAATATCTCTGATAAAGAATTACTTACCTCTCTGTTTTATATGAGAAGGTCGAAAATCCACTTGAAATGATAGAAATCCAGAAGAAAGTGATTATTTGCTTATGACAGACGTAATGAACGTTGCATCTAATTGGAAAGATTTGATCAGTTCTTAAAACATTTTTGGCTTTAAAAAACACTTTACCATCCCGAGTCGGTAATATTTTTTGTCTAGTTGATTAGAACCAAGGGCGTAGATAACTTTTTTCCGGGGGAGGGTACTTTCTTCCTGAGGGAGGTAATCAAACTTTTGGACAAATATGTTTGTCCGTTTCTACATTTCATATATTTTATTTCTTCTTTTCGTGCAATTTTTTGGTATCCTGGGGGAGGGGGTAATTACCCACCCATATCTACCTCCTTGAGTGTAAACGAGCCAGATGGAATTGGTTGCGGGTGATCTTCCAGAAGCAGATTATCCGGGAAGTGATTTCTTTTCTTTTTTTGTCCAAGATGTAGGAAAATGCATTGTTGCTTTGTTTTTTAACTTTTGAAAAAAAAATGCATTGTTGAACTATCCCATATCATTTATTTTTCAAATCTATCTCACAAATTAAAAGAGCTAGAGCAGAATGGATACTTTTTTTTGAATCTACGCCCCTTGAAACATCCCCACACCATGTATTTTTCAAATCCAAATTTTGAAGATTTTTGAATAACCTTGTCATTTTTTTCGGGTCAGATATTTTTTTACTCCGATTTAAATGAAATTTTATTTCTAGATAGAGAAAGATGATTCGAATAGAGAATAGCTGTTGGTTTCCTTCAAATTTGATTTCATTTTCTCTCCTACTGGTAAAGAACCGTGTTAAACACATTTTCCTTTATCTCTGGATTCAGTATTGAATAAAATTATTTTGTATTTTAATGCTTTTTATTTTGATTCCAGCAGCAAATACCCAGTGGGGCAAGTAAATCCTGCCCTTCTGGTCGCTAAATCATTAGTCGATACCATAACGACCCCTGGAGTAATTTATCTCCACTGACGCTGCCCGGAATAAGTGGCCTTCATACTATAAATTGAAGGTGGCGCCAGATGCAATCTTAAACCTAAACTAAAGCGGCAAAAGACCGCGTGATTACGCAAAGAGCGTTATAATTGTAGTCGTTTATCATCTTTTTGTTAAGAAATGCACCAAATAAAATAGTGAGAAAGAGAGATTTATATTCACCTATCACCAAACTTTTCTCAGGGTCCTATTATTATTAATATTATTACTATAATGGTGCTTACTACTTAAAAATACGATCGCAGAAATTGGGGAATAAGGGCACGGCCATGTAGAGTATAAAATCAGCATTAAATAATAAAGCAGATAAACAGGATGGGTTTAAGGGGTAGTGCGTACAGTGGTGTCGTAACTACTAGGGGAACAGGCCTAGCGGCGTTCAGGGTTACCCTATTCCCTACTATATTTTGTTTTATTTTATCAAATAATCCGTCTGAAGAAGTCTAGATTCATATTTAAAAACAATGCGGTTTCAAAAATATTAATCATCGTCAGAATGACACAAAATATTAAGACTCTTTTCGCGGTACACTATTTTATAGTTATTTATCATTGATACCATTTCAATTTGGGCTGAGATATTCAAAATAAAACCCCAATAATCTCTAGTGTTTAAATTTTTTTGTTACCTAGTAGTTTTTTACATAAAAATTAATAATAAAATTTATCAATTTGCAGATATCAAATTTTGGAAAACTAGAGATTGTAGCTAATTTTTTTGTCTAATATTTTTTCTATTTACAAGTTTTTACCAAAATCAAAAACTAATTGAGTTTTGTGTCACGGGCGTTTTCCAAAAATATTTTTATTTGAATCCCGTGAAAATATCTGGCCCTTTCTCATTTACCTTCAGCCACGGGCTACTTGGCTGGACAAATATATAGTAATTCGGTCAGGGTCTAACTCGCCCTTTTGATTCTAAAATTTTAGTGGGTAATAAAATTCAAAATCTTCGGGCCAAATTAATTATAATAAAAACTAAGAATTAAATACTTTATGGTACATGGTTAGTACATAACATTTTAAATATGTGCGCACATTGGTACAAATAGGTAAAATAAATTAAATTTTAAAAGGTAGAGAGGAAATAATGGGTAGTACTAGGATTTCCTCTCCACCTTTTAAAAAAATATATATTTAGCGTGGTACTAGATTTTGAGCGACCACATTCGAGACTTAAAATTCTACGTAAAATATAAGTCAATAATCTGTATTTATTGCAAAAGACACTTTCTAACTGGGTATGTGCTTTAGATCAACACGGCTATTACCAAAATATTATAATTGGTAATAATAGTGTCAGTGTATTAAACGGGAGCATTCAAAGAATGTATTAAAGAGAAGAAAAAAAAAATACAATTGATATTGAAAATACCAAATTATTTCATTCGTCTGAAATTAATTTTTTTATAAAAAAAATTATAAAACTGAAAAAATTATTAATTATTATTAAAAATAGAGTTTGAAATGAATTGTAGTTTATTTGTTCATTAATGAACATATTGTTGACAAGTTCAAAACAAGTGTAACAATACAATAATTACTGATGGGTATTTATTTTTATGGTAGATTAAAAAAACAAATACCAAATTCAGAGATGCCACGGAAAATATATATTATTTTTTAAAATGGACGTAAAAAAATGTATAAAAAAAATGAGACTATTTGAGTTTTGGAGACACTAAATGGATAAGTCACTTACGAAGTCCGATAACGAGTGTTTGTTACTATTTTTACTTCTTATTATTTATATCTCTAGTGCATTTTTTATAAAAATTAAATATCAAATAATAATAATAATTCCATTTAAACAAATAAAACCGTTTTAATTTGTATTAAAAAATTATATATTTTTAAAGAGTCTTTGAAATGACCCCAGCTACTTTTTTTATCCTTATCAGAAATCAGCGTTTAAATCTAATCGACATTCTTAATATGAATGTTCAAATTTAAGTTAGAGGAAATGACGAACAAATAACCGCCGATAAAATAATGCACTTGTTCTAGGTACGAAAAATCACTTCATAAATTCTTATCCAAATCCACGTGAACTAGCGACCAATGAGGAAGCGATATAGAAACTGTGTTTTACTTTCCCGGTACCCACCTCCTAGAAGGGAAAGTATTGTGAACGAGCTAAAAAAAAATCGGGATAAAAACGGAAATATCCATTTTCGGGTCCACTGAGACGATTAAGACAGTTTCCAGATGGAAGTCTGTCTGTGTGTATGTATGTGTGTGTATGTGTGTGCGTACGTTTAATCTGATTGAGCTGAAATTTAGTATAGGGGTTTGGGTTACCCGTCGAAAGAACCCATTAGTTTTTGTACGACATCTGTCAAACGGTAGTACCACTATCAAAAAATGACACGGAATTGGACATGCAATATGTCATTTTAAAGCCCTAGAAAAATTCTATTCAGAAGTCAAAATTATTTCTCCAACTGTCACCTGTCAAAAATAAAAAAATGTCAAAAGTTGAAACTTTAACATTGAATATCTGAAAAAGTATTCGCGGATACTCGTCGGGAAAGTTTTGGGGCGACACAACCGATTTTTTTTATATTGGCGGCGACTTGTTTGGTTCTAATAATGGACAACTTTCACGCAAATATACCCAAAAATCACTCAATTATATTATTATCTACTTTAAACTTTTTACAATTACCTTCAAATTTGTGAAAACAAACAGACATAAAGAAATAGATTTCAAAACAAAAGTTTGTATGGTATAAACAAGAATAGCATTCCCAGATGTTTTCTTGTAATTATAAAAAGCCGTGCAAGCCTTCCGCTCTAAATACATTGAGCGAGTTTGCAAGCTGCTAATTGGCGAATTTACTAGCTACTAGTAAACTCAGCAGGAATGCGCCAAGTACTCTTCAGCGCTGTCGTGCCAAATAATGATAGGCGCCTTTATATCTATTGAGCCAAAATTACCAGCGAATCTCACACAGTTCAATTTGTGCGGATTTTATGTGAAAATCATTGCGCAATACAAAAAAAAATTAAAATAACTTCAAATGTCAGTGGCGTAACAAATATGAGGAGAAAGGTGACATACTCTTCCAAATGCATACCGCTGGACAATTATAGGCCATTTATTTTGAACAATTCTCTTATCAATTAAGGTAACTTTAGACCATTTTACCAATATTTTAGACAGTGTTTGGACACTTTTAGACCATTTTAGATTATATTGAACAATTTTCTGATTAATTTATGTAACTTTAGACCGTTTTATTATTATTTTAATCCATTTTAAGACAATTCTAGACCATGTTGGATAATTTTAGATTATTTAAAAAAATTCTCTAATCAATTTGGATAACTTTGGTTCATTTTTGGGGAATTTTAGGCCATTTTGGACAATTTTAGGCCATTTTAGATTATTTTGGACAATTTTAGGTACTTTCAGACTGTTTTGAACAATTCTTTGATCAATTTAGGTAACTTTAGACCGTTTTATTACCATTTTAGACCATTGTTGGACAATTTTAGACCATTAAGGACAATTTTAGACTATTTTCCACAATTTAGGCAATTTTCAATAATTCTTTGATCAATTTAAGTAATTTTAGACCGTTTTATTATTATTTTAGTCTGTTTTTGGACAACTTTAGACCATTTTAGACAATTTTAGACCATTATACAGGGTGGGCCACGCTCAACGGGACGGAGCTTACTGGGAAAACGAAAAATGTTATGAAAAAGTTATTTGGCAGGAGTACGTAGGTTAATGACGACTACATTTATAAATTAGTTAGACATATACAGGGTGTTCCAAAAAATCGTGATATATCAAAGTTATGTTTTGTTTTATTTTATTTTTGAAGTAAATTGAACAAAATAATGTCACTTTATTAAGGGCTCCCTATACCCATTCTTGATAGTTTTCGATTTAAATGACTTTTTTTGCGAAATTAATATGGTTTAAATACATTCATTACACTTCGTCGCATAAAAATTAACTAACGCATTTTTGTTTATTAATTGCCAATTAGGGAGGCCATCGATACGAATTATTGTAATGTAAAGTTTATTTACAGGGTGTTGTTAATTGAGAGTTTCATGACAATACAATATTTTATACGATTACTGCGTTATTCTAAATGGGACACCCTGTATTTTGTTATTGTAATATATTAACTAATTTAGAAATGTAGTCGTCACTAACCTACGTACTCCTGCCAAATAACTTTTTCATAACATTTTTCGTTTTCCGAGTAAGCTCCGTCCCGTTGAGCGTGGCCCACCCTGTAGATAATTTTGAACAATTATCTGATCAATATAAATAACTTCATACCGTTTTAGACAATTTTTAGAAGATTTTGGACATTTTTAGATTATTTTGAACAATTCTCTGATACATTTTAGGTAACTATATACCGTTTTATTATTAATTTCAACAATTTTTAGATTTAGGACAATTTTAGATTATTTTGAACAATTCTCCGATCAATTTACGTAACTTTAGACCGTTTTTTATTATTTTAGACAATTTTTATAAGATGTTGGACAATTTTAAAGCATTTTAGGTTATTTTGAAAAATTCTTTAATCAAGTTAAGTAACTTTAGAAGTTTTTATTATTAATTTAGAAAATTTTAGAGCATTTCAGATTATTTTGAACAATACAATTGATTAATTTGACTGTTTTAGACAATTTGTAGAAGATTTGATTTTGGACAATTTTAGATTAGTTTGAACAATCCTCAGATCCATTTTAGGTAACTTTGGACCGTTTTATTTATTATTTTAGACTATTTTGAACAATTTTAGACAATTTTAGATTATTTTGAACAATTTAAGTAACTTTAAACCGTTGTATTATTAATTTAGACAATTTTTAGAAGATTTTGGACAATTTAAGATTATTTTGAGCACTGATAATTCACACGAAAATGCAAACGCATATGTTCACAGTGGAACCGATATTTTTTGACCTTGTTCTTGTCTATTTTTCAAGATAATTTAAAATACGTGTTTCATGATATCGGTCCTAATTTTTATAAAAAAAAAATTTCACCGCCGGTATTGGTAGATAATTTTTTGGTTTTATGTAAATGCGTCTGTAAGGCCTTGGCGCCGTCGTGCGCCGCACGACCTTGCCCATATGGACGGCGCGTCCCTGTAACTCATCATAATTTCTAGTGAACTAGTTCGAATTAGTCGGTGTTTTTTTGTTTTAGTGTCTACTGATTATTTGGCTACTGAGCGAATGAAATAATTTTTGTGTCACTATTGTACTAGCTGATTCGTCCACTACTAAATTCGCCAATTAGTTCAATGTCAAGGAGGCTTAATTTTTGTTTCGCTCGCTAGTATAGTAAGGAGAAGAACTATTTGAGACTCATTATAAAGGTCGAATGTAATAAACTGCCTACTCTTAACCACATTTAATAATGGTTTATGAGTACGGCCATAAATTCAACCTCGTTTCAAAGCTTAGAGAGCTCTCTGGTCCGTATTACAAATTTTGTTTTTAAAATAATAAGTATTGACCTATACTTAAATCATGTTGTATTAACTGTTAAGGTATCTATTATTTTCCAACAAAAAACTGTAATTTTAATTTTCTAGAAAATTAGATAGGGACCGTCCATAAAATACGTCACGCAGAATTTTACCTTATTAGACCTCTCCCACCCCCAGTGTCACGCTAAGTCTCAATCTCAGCGACCCCCTAACAAATATTACGACGTCACAAATCTACCCCCCCCCCCCCCCCCATAAACGATTTCTTGTGATTAAAAATAGCATACAGATGAATAATGTAAAAATTTCCAAATGGGAAACTTTTTTATTCTTAGTTTTATGAAAAATGTTATTCTTTATAAAAAGTTGTGCATGGTCTATAACCTAAAATGCAACCATCAGATAATACATTTTTTTACCCGTATACGAGGGGCGTCAAAAAATATAAATTTTACTCATTAGTTGAAAAATATAAAGAAAATAGAATATAAATGTTATAATTTTGTAAAAGCAACAGTTTATTTTAGATTTTGTATTTATGTATAATTTGTTAAAATACATTTTTTTATATATTAATCTTGGTTTTAATTATTCAACTTACTTTAAACTGTAAAAATATTCCTTTTTTTTTTGAATACCTATAATATGTTCTGGTGGCGCAATCGTACCACTGACTTAGGGCAACTCAGGTAATATTGCGCAATCGTCCCAATACCCAAAGAAATCTGTTAATTATGGACAAACAAAGTAATAAGTTTATTAGTTTTTAAGAAAATGGAAGATTCTACTGATAAAATTATATTCAAAGACTGATTTAAAAATTACACCATTCCAGAGAGCTTAATAGGATTCACAATAAAAGATCTACGAAAGCAGAACCTCAAGACTTTTTTGGTCCATAATGAGCCCTACTTTTAGAAAACGTATACATTTTAGGAATACCCAATTGAAGGAATCCTACAAACAGCTTGCTGTAGATGGAATTGCTTAAAATATGACCATACCGTCTTAGAGGCTGCTACCATATTATTGCAAAAGTTATTGAGCTAATTAAAGAAAAAGTATTAAACAATTAGGTGCTTCAGATATGAAAAATGTCGAGCCAGGAATTGATATCTGCGCAGTTTTCATTGATCTTAAACGTGCCTTTGAAACGTTCGACTATAACATCCTACTTCAAAATTTAAAAAAATATGGGATTTAGGGGAGCTGTATATGATTGGTTACATAATTATTTATTAATAGATATCAAGTAACTACAAAACTACAATTAACAATGAAATGTCAAATCCAGAATTAAATAAATATGGGGTGCCGCAAGGGAGCGTGCTCGGACCTTTACTATTTATAATTTATATAAATGACTTAGGAAAGGTTCTTAGAAAATATAAAATCATACACTTTCATTTATTATTTTGGGATAATTTTGTTGAAGTTGTTGAGACTGTCAACCATGATTGGGGTTGTTAACATTTAAATTTAACAAAATAAATGTATGTTTATTGGTAACAACTTTTTATATAAGATTTTTAAATTTAAATATCAAACTAAATGATGAAGTAGTAGAAATGATTCAAGAATAAAATATTTATGTTGGATAGAGAACTAAAATATAATAAACATTGAATATATCTCTAAAAAAAATGGGGAAAAAAATTGGATTTTTAGGAAGTGTGTCACAGTATCTAATAATTAAAACTAAATTGACTGTATATAATACATTTATTCTACCGCATTTTTTACTATTGCTGTTCTTTAATATATACAGGATGTTCCAATTTCGATAGACTTCAAGTCCTGCAAAATAAAAGCAATGCTAGTAATTTAGGTTGTAATAGATATACAAGTATTCAGTTCACATTGGAAGCCCTCAATTGGTTAAATGTTGAAAAACTGGCTGTATATATTGTGACGAACCAACCCCCGGTATATTATCATTATTTTTTTTAGCAAATTTATTTCGGCTTGTTTAAGTTTGTTTCAAGGAATTTTAGAGAGATAACCAAAACAAAGTCAAGTTGTTTTTCCAAAGACATTCACTACAAAACGATAATACATACTTGAACCATTTGAATATTCCAATTTAAATCACAAAAGTTAGAATGTTGAAATATTAGAAAATAATTCTTTCGCGCCTAAATATTGAGGGTTAGATAACGTTCATCAGAACGAAAAGGAAATATACAAGATTATGACGTAAAATGTATACGTCATAACTCGGCATAAAAAGATGATTCGCCGCTCAGAGAAGGATCAATCACAAATCAAATTTCAAACTACCAACACAGTCACTGAAGTTCCTGTATTCAGCGCCGAGACGACGACGCCGATAATTATAACAACCAGTTTTGTTTTACTCTTCAAAACCCACCCCATTCTCACAAATTAAACTACGAACGCATTAGCAGAAGTTACAATATTCGACGCCGTTCCACGACGCTACGCTCTTCATCCCGACGCCCAAAGAGCTTGTCGTTAAAGACTTAAATTTAAATTATTAAAAATTAAGAGTTGGGTAAAAACAATGTTGTGGTACTAAGAGGTAAGATTAATAGGATAAAAACAAATAGGTCAAATACAAGTGCCCCATATAGGAAAGAAATAGGCCAACCCCATTTTAACTCAATTTTGTAATAAGTATTTGAATACAAGTTTTATTATGTCATCATTAAAGAAGACTGATAGAGGAAAATTAAAAAGGTAATTAAAATAAAAAATATATGAAAATTGGACACTCATATAATGAAGGTAATAAATGAAATAGTGGCCTCCCCACGATGCTTAATGGGGATTTACTCGAGCGTCGTGTAGATTAGATTTCGAAGCTAGATGATAAAAAGAAAAATGTTATAATAGTGTATCCGTTCATCGGTGGGGGGAGCGGTCTATAAAATTTCAAAAATGTAAAAAAAACCGTTACATGGAAATATCCGAGCGCGTCAGATATTGAT